>LR991034.1:4147396-5397396 GCA_905163495.3 Cosmia trapezina | reverse complement strand
ACGTTTTCGAAAACGGTTCTAACGATTTAAAAGAAACTTACAATATAGGAGTTTACGGGGGCGAAAAATCGATACAGCTAGGTCTTATTTATACCTGAGAAAATTAAAAACAAAATGTTTTCTCTTTTTTCACCCGAGCAGAGCTCGGGCTAGAACCGATGGATCGATTAATCAAAAGTACTTTTGATTAATCGACCTAAAACCGGCGACCGTTTTGTGATTTTTTGCTGCAAGAGGTTTAGAATATCACATATTTTTTGCTGCAAGAGGTTTAGAATATTACATATTTTTTGCTGCAAGAGGTTTAGAATATCACATATTTTTTGCTGCAAGAGGTTTAGAATATCACATATTTTTTGCTGCAAGAGGTTTAGAATATCACATATTTTTTGCTGCAAGAGGTTTAGAATATCACATATTTTTTGCTGCAAGAGGTTTAGAATATCACATATTTTTTGCTGCAAGAGGTTTAGAATATCACATATTTTTTGCTGCAAGAGGTTTAGAATATCACATATTTACGAATCGTTTTGACGTCTAAAGGGTATGAAAAAGTAGGTACCTACTTATAATGTATTCTTGTGAAAGTCATATAAACAATGTATTATTAGAACTTTCATATATTATTTTTAGTAAAAAAATATTTCCAGGAAATAGGCCCAGATTTCCTGAAAACGATCAAAAAGGTGGTTTTTTAACCCCTCAAGTGTCGGAGTTTGGCTAATTTTAAACCCAAAACCCCAGCGTGGGGAGGGTTGGGGGTTAGTTGCGAACCCCATAGGTTCACAACTACTGATGATGGTATGTTTTCCATCGGATGATGTTTTTTTACCTTTATATATATGTGATCTAAGCTTATATACCTATTATGTAAAGTTTTGTCCTTTTGCACACTTGGGGTGCATTTGACACGCGGTGGGGGAGGAGGGGTTAGCTGCGAACTCCATAGGTTCACAACTAATGATGATCATTGGTTTTCCATCAGATGATGTTTTTTTACGTTTATATATATGTGATATAAGCTTATATACCTAACAAAAAAAGGGTTTTTCTTATGCACACATGGGGTGCATTCGACACTTGAGGGGTTAAAGCAGTGTATCTCATAAACCGTAAATAATTTTGACATGTAAAAAAAATATGATATTTTCAAGTCTTTTTCGCATACAGTGATGGAAGCCAAAACATAATTATACATATTTTAATGCACCAAAAAAATCTTTAAACATACCTCCTAATAATCTTTAAAAGCAGTTTATCCCTTCATTAACAATTATAATTATAATTAAAAATATACCATGAAATGTCAAATTCCAAATTGAATCCAGTGATGGATTACTTTTTATTAAATAGTTAATTTCTAATTTTATACGATTTTATTTGCATTTTTACGACATAATTCCGGTGCGCGTGAGAATCTTCTATCTCGTGCGTCAAACTAGACTGCCATAACGCCATTTCACTTACACTCCGAGCTAAACCAATCTTGGAACCTGGGCCCTTAATACTTACTTACTTAATACTTACTTACTTACTTACGGCATCCTAAGTATGTTCATTGAAAAGTGCGACGCACCTTGGTTGTCGCACGCTGTGGCGGTTCTGGTCAGAAGACCCCACAGCTAATAATTTTTAAGATAAATGTTACTAACAATTGGGCCTAGTTGCCATTAATAAACAAATATTTAATTTAATTTAATTTAATCTTTTACAGAAAATGTGCAGTGTTTTTGCCCATTTACGTTACGTTATTTGCGTTACGTTTTTGTTTTTTTTTTGCGTTACGCTTTTGATTTTGAAAATTAAAATAACAGAAATAAACTTCAGTTCAAAGTCAATCCATTTACTAAAAAAAAAATCCAAAAAATTAAAACAAATATGGCAATAAAAAATCTTTTAAAACATGCTAAATCTTGCATTACAAAAAAGTACCTCATTCATTAGATCATAATTGAAATTATCTGTCATGTTAATGCATTTAAAAGTTATAGAAAAAAAAAACCGGCCAAATGCGTGTCGGACTACGCACAATGAAGGGTTCCGTAGTTGGGATGAAATTATCCCAAGAACAAACTTAACGTTATAGTTGAAAAACATGGTCTCCCATATATTCTAACAGTAAATGTAAGTTTGTACCACAGTATTGAGAGATTTACCATGTTACTCGTATTTTAAGACCACAAACCTCGTATAGGTTTTCCTGTAATCTACACCGTATAGAACAATTTTCTGTATTTTTTTCATAATTTTAGGCCCAGTAGTTTCGGAGATAAGGGGGGGGGGGATAATCAATTTTTGTTTATTTTCTTAAATAACTTTAAAACGATTTATTTTAAAATTATTAAAAAAATAACATTTGAGACCCTCATAGTAAGCCCTTTCATTTGATATGTCACACGGTACAGTTTGCAAAACTTTTTTTTTTTATTTTCTTATTCACCCCCTAAAAGTGACCCCCATATTTAAATTTCATTTATTTACTTTAGCCTTACTACGTGTTTGGGTCACAGAAACCCATATACAGTGTACCAAATTTCAACTCAATCGGTCCACTAGATTCGGAGCAAATTGGCTGTGACAGACGGACAGACGGACAGACACACGAGTGATCCTATAAGAGTTTCGTTTTTTCTTTTTGAGGTACGGAACCCTAATTTGTATAAAATATTTACTGTAAAATCACGTAAATCTTAAGTAGTAGAATAACCCCTTAACGGTTGCATATGACTAAATCGCCAGCCTACATTTATATATTATTTTGAGGAAGAATGACCTAGAATCTCATAATACCAAGAAACTGAGACGTTGCCCGTCTGAAATTCTCTGAAAACGACTAATTAATGCCTTTCAGATTAAACGGACCATCCTTTGTTGAAGTCGGTGCAGAGGGCAATGAATCATAAAATATGATGTCAAGTTTAACCAGAATATGATTCAGTACGCATGATAATATGTCAGGTATTCCTTTGTAATGATTACCACTATTGTCCTTTACAAGATACTATAAGCTTCTGCCCACGACTTCGTCTACAATTTTTTTTTATATGTTTACATATCTCGGGACCCAGGGGTCCCGGACCTTTGAAAGGCATACGAGGGGCCGAAGCCAACTCGCAGAGGCCCCAACCGACAATTATCCCTGTATGCACTATGCAAGTGCACCCAAGGACAACCCCCAGTTGGTGCAGGACTATTGCAGAACATGGAAACAAATCATATTGGGCTATGAATTTGGGTGGTTGTGGACTGGTTACCTAGAACTATGGAAACATTATGACCATTTATTATTATTATTATATCCTAGCTGTGACCCATGACTTCGTTTTCACTTAGCATTATTACTGTATTTTTTTCTTTTTACTCGGATCCTAAGGGTGGTAGCGTATTGTTATACCTTTATCAAGAATGGGCTAACCAATGCAAACAGGAATTTTTCATATCCGACTGGTAGTTTCAGAGATTAGCGTGTTCAAACAAAAACAAACTTTCTAGCTTTATTATATTACTAGCTTCAGCCCGTGGCTTCGCCACGCCACAAAAGTAGCCTAAGTCCTTCTCCAGGTCATGGTCTACCCGTGTGCCAAATTTCATCTAAATCCGTTAACCAGTTTTAGTGTGAAAGCGTTACAAACAAACAAACTCACTTTCGCATTTATAATATTAGTTAGGAAAGAAAGAAAGAAAAGAAAGAAAGAAAGAAAAATGCGTTTATTTGGCATTACAGCAAAATATAAATAGGTACACCTTAAAACTATAAAAACGTAAAACAATTATTGCAATGCCAAAAGGGCCTCAGCTCAGCATATTGTCAGATGACAACACAAGGTCTGCCACCTGACGCTGATTTTCAGCTGCAACCCACGAGTGCCATACGCTCGAATAGTCTAAATTAACACAAGGAAGTATGTGTCCGAGTTATAATAAATGAAAATGAAATGAATGTGACATGCATGCGTGTGTGTGTTGTGTTGTAATTAATAAATAACTAAAATAAATACCCAATATCAATATTAACTACATTTTTTTTTTTTTTTTATAAATCTATATCTAAGTAGAAAGCACCTTCATAGCAAAATCGTGAGATTGCATTGTTCTTCTAAACTACGAAACGTATAATATTTTGATATTTTGATGCGGTTTTAGTTAGGATTGTAGTTATTATGAGAACAAAAGATAGTTGTATCACTAAAGCCGTGTCTCCTGCGCGTCTTTTTGCGAAACATTACACAAAAACATCGAAACAAAGAGACGTGGCTTACCGTTACCTACTGTAAGACTACTGTTACCTTGTATCATCCCACTGTTGGGAAAATGCCTCTCCCCATGACCTCCAACTCGTATTTACTGGTGAATAAAGTAAATCAAATTACGAAAGCATAAACCCACTCCTGGGACACTGGCCTCCTCTCCGAGTGGGAGTGGGCTGTAATCTACCAAGCGGGTCCAGTATCACCTGTTTTCGAATTTTTGGTTCTGGGACTTGCCGCTTTCCACACGATGTTTTCCTTCACCATTTTGAGAGCAGTGGTGACGAAATTATTTACACAAAGTAAGGCACCTGCGGGTTCGAACCCACGACCTACGATCTACACCACTGCTCTACGTAATCGAATTACGGAAGGAATTATCTAAGAATTATCTCAATGTGTCAATAATATAATTATGCATTCTGACCAAATTTTGCTACAAAATAGTCATAAGTAATTAATTTTTTCTTCCCTTCTCTTTCGCCCCAAAACACGAGATTTCCTCTCCATCCCAACTATTAAGTACCTACAGAATACGAGTTTAAAGCCGTCACCTCTCAGCAGTATACGTATTCATTGCACGACAATGTAATACCTCGATCACGACGACTGATTTGCACTATTATAACATTACCACGTTAACTCTTCAATTACAAAACCCACAAATACTCCATTCTAAACCTTAACACCATCAACTTAAGATGTCGTAGGTTGCAAGAGCTGGTAAAAAAAGGTTGTTACACTGTATTACGGCTGACATTAATGACATTCCAGCGTTGAGGACTCCCTCACTTTTGAAGGTTATGGAATATGGCACGAGAATACTTAGCTTTTAATTGATTAGGTTAGGTTAGAAAGAGTAGTTTCCGTGGTTAGAGGAAAACCAAAAGCAGTAGGTAACATGAGTTACTTTTAAATATCAATCTGCTTAGCATTTTCCCAACTATCTTGGGGTCGGCTTTCAGTATAACCGGACGCAGCTGAATACCAGTATTTTACATAGAGTGACTGCCTATCTGACCTCCACAACCCAGTTACTGGGTAATACGTTAACCCATGGTAAGACTGGTTGTCAGACTTTCGGGCTGACGTCCCGTAACGACTGTCAAAGATCGACGAATGACAGCCGGGACCAACGGCTTAACGTGCTTTCCAAGGCACGGTGGAGTCTTGGTATGTAAACCCGACCGACAGGATCGATTAAATTAGGTAGCAGAACTCCGCAGACCTGTTGGGTATCGTTATCTTAACATGATAAAACAGGAAAGGTCATGTCATGATGAAAGGTAGTTAAGGTACCTAGTTTGTGTTCTTTGAACCAGACCAGGAGACGTGATCAACTTCTGGAGGGAGGTGGACTGTTGGAATCACCACTGACGGCCGCCATGGCCTACGCACAATGGTCCACCTGACGGCCTAAGTGCGAAAACCAAACCTTCTAACATAGAACCTGGTGAAGGTCACCGGAATCAGCTGGATTCAGGAATGTCCCATTACTTGGGGGAGGCCATAGAAATATAAAAAACAGGAAAAGTGCAAGGGGGCGAATCTGTGTCCGCGCGACATGCTCAGTATGAGCCGTTCATAGTCAAATGGCCGTCTCCGCGAACTAGTGCGCTTTTGACTGTGACCGTGACAATTTATAAGAATGCCGTGTTGTTCAGTGGTTTTTTATAAAAACCGAAGCCAAAACAAAAACTGTAAATTATGGAATCTTTTTCCTTATGTAAGTACAAGTAATATTTTGCCGTATTTGTCTTTAAAATCATGAAAGTGACAAAGGAACACAGGGTTCCGATACATTTTAACATACTGGGCACATCTCCTTCTTTCTTACATCTATGGGGGAGGCCAATATCCAACAGTGGACGTCTTTTAGCTGAATGTTAAAGATGAAACGTTTAGTTATACAGTAAGATTGATACAGTTAAGCGTCCAGGGTATAACCGGCGAAAAGGCCTCCATAACTAGCGGCTTCACCTTGGAATCGAACCTAGTTCCTCATCGTTCAGCAGCCTCACTTTTGACCACGAAACCACCATACTTACTCAACAGCATCACTACAATTTTATAAACATTATACAACAAAAACCGGTTTCTCTAGCGTTTCCTTCAAGAGTAAAACATAATTAAAATCAGCCCACATCGTCGGCACGTTTGAGCTAAGCGACCAATCTGTTTACTGATTAGCTATGGCTATAAGACCTGACCACCTACATAAGTACTGTGGGTAGTTAGGTACCTACTTAGGGTTCTCTCAAGGTCCTGAGTGATTTACTTGAGACTGGCGTTTTGTGTGGGTTTGCTTGCGAGATTATGATTCATTTTGGTCTGTCATATTATTGTAATTCTAGATTGTTCTTTCTCGACTGAACGAAGGCTTGAGACTAAAATCGCTTCTTATTTGAGGAAACTGTATTGTTCACTACGCTTGGTCAGTGCTTGAAGTTTTGGACTATTAAGTTATGTTTACTTTTCCATTTTCTTCAAAGTTGGAATGTTTATATGTAACTAGCTGCGCCTCGTCTCGATCGTCGAAGTCTCGATCTCATGGGAATATTGGGATAAAAAGTATTCTATGTCCTAACCTAGGTCATGGTCCACCTATGAGCCACATTTCATCCAAATCAGTTTAGCGTTTAGCAGTGAAAGCGTTACAAACAAACAATATGTTTACGAGTTAGGAGAAGGTTCTTCAGAGCATCTTGTCTGTTTCAGTTCGGCTAGATTATTCCTAGAATCATCTTTAGCTGGAATCGTCATGAAATAGTTAATTGTCGGTTGTTACTCGTTATACCACTCAAAAAGTAATAGGCAAAGTTTCATAGCTATTCTTCAAATTCTAAAATTGCAAAAAAAAAAATTGACATGTTCAGAACCATCACGCGAGATATATTTCATTATTACATATTCAGAACCATCACGCGAGATATATTACATATTCAGAACCATCACGCGAGATATATTTCATTATTACATATTCAGAACCATCACGCGAGATATATTTCATTATTACACCACGCTCCATATAATCGGCGATCATAAAGCTCAGAGCACACGATAAGATCTAAAACACATCCCGCTAAATGGGTTCGTGTGTACAATCTTTAGCCCTTATAAGATTTTTTCTATGTGAGTCTGTTCTTGTCAAGGGAATATCGTGACTTAATGAAGGGTCGGTTTTAAGCCGAATGTAATAGCTTAAAACATAATTTTGATACTAAAGACTTCTTCTATAGGCAGACCATACCGTGTGTGTGTCTTCCCCGGGACAATGACTTATGTTTTTTAAGAAAGCATTATTATAACACAGCAGTAATTTTTGTTGGATGCATCATCTACCTGCCCTTGTCTCTTGTCCCGTGGGGTCGGCGCAACACGTTTTCTCCTTCCATTCTTGTCAACCGGCACGCTATCATTCACTCCCTTCTCTTTCATATCACTCCTCACACAATCCATCCATCTTTTCTTTGGCTTTCCTCTCCCTCTCCATCCATCAACATCGGGTGCAATAGACATCATCATCATTCTCCTTATACCAATATATTTGAAGTCGACGCAACGTCTTTTTCTATCATACTTCTCTATTAGTTGTCATCTCGGTAATCACTGTCTTTCTAGACATATCATCTTTCACACAGTCCATCCCCTAATCTTACATAAAAAATAAGAAATAGGTACCAATAGTATAAACTTATAAATATGTATATACAGTCCCTTAAATAGCGCACAACCTCTTAAGGGGTCATTGTGAACTCATCATTATGAACAAATTTTACTATGGGACCAAACGTGAAGTTGCGAAAAAATTATTCTGCTGTTCCTTACATTTTGACGAGTTATGCGAACAGCTGATTTTTTTTCGCGATTTCAGGTTTGGTCCCATAGTAAAAGTTGATCCAAATGATGAGTACAATGACCCCTTAAGAGGGTTTGCGTTAATTACGGGACATGTTGTATAGGTTACATTTCCAAACTGACAAAATTGTTAAACAAATCATGGGCACCTTGGGTAAATCCCTCTGCTATTGTAATACAGTCGAGGCTTTGTAAGCCTCGACTGATTGCATTAAGTGATTGTAATGACCACGGTATTAATTAGTTCCTCTAATTCTGCCTAATAAGCCTGATGAAGTGATGACTAGAATTAAGGGGATTTCTTGGGATTTTACTACTTACGGAAATTCACTAGGTACTTACTTGCATTTGTAAGTAAAAATTACTTGCAGTTAAATCTACCTTGGAGGTACAAGGATTTAACTGCAAGTAATTTTTACTTTCAGTAAACTTGTTTATCGATTCTGTCAATTTCACTGGACCTATAGAAGGTATGAGGAACAGGGTGTAAAGTTCACTCATACTCCATAGAAAAGGGAGGATCCTCCGACCAGACTGGTGTTGTGTCTGGTGGGCAACTGCCCGACGGTTGATGTCGGGACATATTCTAACTAATATTATAAATACGAAAGTTAGTTTGTTTGTTTGTTACGCTTTCACGCTAAAACGGCTGAACAGATTTGGATGAAATTTGGAACATGGGTAGACCATGACCTGGAAATGGACATAGGCTACTTTTTATCCTGGATTTCAGACGAAGTCGCGGGCAACAGCTAGTATATAGTCGCGGGGTAAATCTCTTCATCTGCTCTTCATCTGCTTGCGCGATGCAGGATTTGTGTGACGTCATGTCTTTGATGCGTAGTTTGCATGTGACGTTGTAGATGCCGCCACAAGACTACCGATCAATAATCATCCACACATAACATAATCAGCCTATAATTTTCCTATCGCTGAGATTCGGCCTCCACCACGCGGGCCCAGTGCCGACTAGGACTGGAGGAATATCACATAATACGTCTTCAAATTTCGGTTCAAAGACAAGCCGTGTTCGGCCTTTTTTCATCAATTAAGCGCAACAAAATCACTCCTTATGTTCATCTGATTCATACAAAGTGCATTACGGCCTATATCTATGCAAACGGCCGCATGCGGAACCCTGAGTAACAAATATGCACAGTGTTACCTCGTAATAGGACCACTGTGCATACTAAATGGCCCCTTTAAGGGATCGGTGTGTTTCCACTTCCTAAGTATAAGAGATTCAAGTTTTACATCGTCACAGAGTAAATAGGTACTGTTTCCAATTGGAATAACATCATTCCTATCTCTGACAGGGTAAGCAGAGATGTAGGTATATCTACTTATTTGTCCAGTTCTGTTATGAATTCCAGGACCCCCCGAACCCCGGACCCCGGACCCCCCCCCAAAAGGGTAGCTCGTACCCTAGGTTATACAACGTGTCGATTTGCATCCTCGTTTTTAAAGGTGTTGTACAGACCGAACAACAACCACAACAACCGAACAACTTTTTCCATCGTAATCGCGAAAAAATAATCAGTTGTCCCATACATTAGTATCGACTAGGTATTGAAGTTTTCTATGGGACTGTTCAAATTTTTTACGCGATGACGATGTTGGTACCATGGAGAAAGTTGTTCGGTTTGATGTTCTGTATCACACCCTGAAATTTGACGAGGATGCAAAACGACACGTTATATAACCTAGCATTAGTAGTTAGCATTAGTAGTTCTTGCGATATCTAGCTGTGACAGACAGACAGACTGAGTCACACCATAAGGGTTCCTTTTTACCATTTTGGTACGGAACCCTAATAAAATCACAATTAATTATAACTAACCCGTAAAACAATGCACAACCCCTTCACGTTCCGACCGCACTAAAATTCAAATTCGCACTAACTGTCAACGTGATTGTCATTCTGCGACAGTGTTTCTTATTCCAACAATATTTTATTAACTGCCGACCTTCTCTGCTGAATACTTAATGTATTGTAGCTGGTAACACTGCCAAACCTAGTGCCAGCTGGACCAGGTGCACTTGGGAAGCAGTTCTTGGGATTTCATGTAGTTAAATGGACCGTGGGCCTTATTAGACGCACTTTTTTAGATTAGATTAGATTAGATTTATTTATTAGGTAATTACATTATGTCCAATCATGTTTAGCCTTATAATTAAAATAACTTGAATGACACGTTAGTAACACGACCACTTGACCGAGGAGCAAAGGAACAACAGGGTGCTAAATGCAAACTGTTGTAGCTCCTCATTTTGAATCATATTCCATCGGAAAATTTCGCAGGAAAATTTTCATTTTTTGAACAATTTTTTCAGTTACATTTTCTTTATTTCAATGTAAAAAAAAAACAGCAAAATTAAAACCATGGATTTGAAATACTCTAACGAACGACGCGTGAAATCAGCTGTTCACTTTCTGTTTACCTACAGAGTTCATCGAACTCACCGCACACCTATTACCTACCCCTGGTAGAACATTCATGGGGGTTAAATCGATAGGTATGGTACTCTGCTATCAGCTCGCACTGGATTGACACCTTCAAAGAAACACCCTGTATAAAGGGTCAAATTAAATTAGCTAGCAAAACTATAATAGACGTAATGGGTATCAATATCTGATATTTGTTTGATGTATCGCTTTGTGAAACCTCGTGGCTCACAGGTCGATCCATCAGGTTAAGATACGCTTGCCGGGGTTGGTCAGTGGATGGGTGACCATCTTGACATACCGAGATTCCTCCGTGCCTCGGAAAGCACGTTAAGCCGTTGGTCCCGGCTGTTATTCGTGGATCTTTGACAGTCATTACGGGTCGTCAGAAGCCCGAAAGTCTGACAACCAGTCTTACCAAGGGGTATCGTATTGCCCAGTAACTGGGTTTTGGAGGTCAGATAGGCAGTCGCTCCATGTAAAATACTGGTACTCAGCTGCATCTGGAAGCTGACCCCAATATACTTGGGATAAGGCTAGGCAGATTGATTGATTGTATCGCTTTGTGGAACCGCTCCTCATTTTCATCCTGTATAAATAAATCGATAGATTAGGTAATAGTGCTTAGATAATAAAATTCCAATTTACAGCTCGTTCAGTTTAATATTTCAAATATTAACTATTACTTAAGTATTCTTATAAGTGTAGATTTAATACTTAGCAGTCAATAGACCATCTTTATTATAATAAAATTCCAATAAGTCATTAATTCCTTACTGGAATCATCATAGAATTTATGTTCACAGCCTTTTAACATTTTATTGAGAAACTTAATGACTTGAGAGCTGTTATTTGCTTATACTAATAGCATAGGAAATCCAATCTAGCATACGCGAGATCCTCCAACGGGAACTACCTACCCCTTAGGTTTTGATTTATTTGTGACTATCCAAATATGTCACATAAATGGCCGTATTTATGGTTCCATACCAAAATGGTGAAAAGGAACCCTTATGGTGTGACTCAGTCTGTCTGTCTGTCTGTCCGTCTGTCACAGCTGGATATCTCAAGAACTACTAATGCTATCATCAACTTGAAATTTGGAACAGTTTTATGTTTGCCCAACTATTTTGCAAATAAGGAAGATTTTTTTTTTGCAACAGGGTGTCTAAAAAATTCGAAGTGGGGCTATAAGGTATGTGGGGTATAATATGAAAGAGCGCTGTTTGCACATTCTCTAACATATTTTTTTTAAGCCACATAGTTTCCGACTTTTGATGAAAAATTAAAAAAAAAATACCGTTCCCTCCCCTTATCTCCGAAGTTTGTATATTCTATGTGATAGAAGTTTATGTAAAGATTACAAGAAAAATAAAACGATGTCTCTAAATAGCACACTTTTTCAGAAATCGGAACTGAACCCTCGGTGCGCGAGTCCGACTCGCTCTTGATCGGTTTTTTTTTATTGCGTAGACTTAGAAGCCTGATTTTTTTAGAGCTCCAAGGGACCGTAACCCTACGTATTTGATATAAATTTCAACTAGATAACTCCAAGCGTTCCTGAGAAAAAGGGCCTTGACAGACAGACAACGAAGTGATCCTAAAAGTGTTCCGTTTTTTTCTTTTAAGGTACGGAACCCTAAAAACAAAACACTGTCCGATCGGACCCTGGGTCCCAGGATCCCATCATTAACACTACCCTTTGCAACCACTAGACCAAGGAGTTATGGAAGTCTGAACCAATTCTCATGAAAATAATGCTCGAACACACATAGTAAGTAAAAGCCCTTTTCCCACAATATGTAAACCCGCGTTTCCTAACTAGTTAAATTTAACTGTGCTGCCTAAAGCCCACAACAGTATAGTTTTCAGTCTATTAGCATTATAACTATCAGTGGTCCCAAATATGGCCCAAGACCAACTAGATGCCTAATCGACTGGTTACAGTAGCCATTGTAAAATGCAGTGTACTGGTAGGGTGACCAGCTTTGCAAGGTTAACGGGACATTCCTGACGGTTGCTGACAAGAAATGTATAAGAGACAGACGGAGTAGTTGGAGGAAAACTTCTTCTATTTATTTAAAGTCAATATCTTTAATAGCATTTGAAAAAAAATAGAATTCTAACTAATATTTTAAATGCGAAAGTGAGTTTGTTTGTACGCTTTCACGCTTTAAAGGCTGAACGGATTTGGATGAAATTTGGCATATGGGTAGACCATGATCTTGGTTAGGACATATAATACTTTTTTTTGAGAGATAATTCCGGAACGCTACGCGGATGAAGCCGCGGTAAAAAGCTAGTAGAATATAATTTATTTGCTTTATGGTGTTACATTGTACATTAAGGTCTTATTAATAGAATTATGATCTTACATGTTTCGCCATGGACTGGCTTAATAAATATTTAAAAAAACATGTTATATTTTAAGTAAATTAATTATCTGCGAATTACCACTTTTGAATGTCTGATGTCAGAAAGTTATTTTTTATTTTTTTCGTTAATTCATCAATCAATCATATTTTAAATTTTATAAAGTCAGGAGGCTATTATTATAGTAATGTTGTCATGCAAGTGGCAATAGAATTACGATCTTACATGTTTCGCCATGGACTGGCTTAATAAATATTTTAAAAAACATGTTACATTTTAAGTAAATTAATTATCTGCGAATTACCACTTTTGAATGTCTGATGTCAGAAAGTTATTTTTTATTTTTTTCGTTAATTCATCAATCAATCATATTTTAAATTTTATAAAGTCAGGAGGCTATTATTATAGTAATGTTGTCATGCAAGTGGCAAGATACTTACGAAGAGTTCTTTCAACTTACATATTTTGATGTTTTTGAAGCTTGAGTGACTTATTCTTGGCTAAATTATTTTCTAGTCACTACGAATAAATTATTTCGAGGATAAAACGGTGTTATAAACCACTTTAGTAGTTTTCAGAAACTCTGAAAACTACTAAAGTGGTAATTAAAATACTAGACACAAATTCCTTATTAAAACTATGCTACCCTACAAACAAGGTACTCTATGTAAACTCTAGAAATTGACCATAAATATTTATTGTTACCGAAATGAATAAAACTATCATTACTCTTGCAAGGTAGGCAGAGATATCGGTAGTTCAGGATTAAGTATTTAAGGCTAGGATTAATTGAGTATAAGTCTCCAGTTTGATTACTATTGGATATCGTAAGACCTAAGAATTATACAACGGTATGTTTAGTATAAAGGCAAGGATTTTTATAAAATTTTGTTCATTAAAAAGAAAAATCTACAGGTCACTGTCAAAGTTACACAATTACTTTCCGCGCATAAATAAATATTCGCAAAATTTATTTTTTACTAAGTAAGTTCTTATTTTTACGACAGTATTTTAAGGTTTGCCCTTGAATAATAATAAGGTCGTTGCTGATGAAGGTAGAGTTTAGCAGGATCTATCAAACTTGGCGATCGGAATCGGATCACTTATACACGTCAATTAAAAAAAAAATAAGCTAGATGGAGTCCACATTTCTTATCTGACTACCCCTGAGAAGAAATGGTGAATTAAACTCAGGGGTCAAAGTCTCTTTTAATTACAGACATAATCTTGGTCAGATCATGTGAGGACCATGTAGATCCATGTCTGAAATGAGTGGACCTGTCCAGTCAGTGCACGCATTTATCAACAATCGTGTAGCTTAACTCAGGACTTAAGGAGCTCAAGAACTCGACAAACAATACCAAAGAAAGAACATTTTTTGGGTAGGTCGCATAAAGTACTCAAAATGCCAGACCAACATTAAAACTATACAACAGAAAGAAAAAAAACCGGTCAAGAGCGAGTAAGACTCACGCACCGAGGGTTCCGTTCCGATTTCTGAAAAAGTGTGCTATTTAGAGACATCGTTTTATTTTTCCTGTAATCTTTAGGTACATAAACTTCTATCACATAGAACAATTTCAGATTTTTATCTTTACAAACTTCGGAGATAAGGAGTGGGGAACGGTATTTTTTTTTAAATTTTTCACCAAAAGTCAAAAACTACGCGGCCTAAAAAAAATAAAAAATAGTTTAAGAATGTGTAAGCAGCGTTCTTTCATATGATACCCCACATGTCTTAGTAGCCTCACTTTTAATTTTTAAGACCCCCTTTCAGTGCCTGTTACAAAAAAAAAAATATATTTTTACTTCTTTCTTATTTGCAAAATATAGTTGGGTAAACGTCATCTAAAACTATTCCAAATTTCAAGTTGATAACATTAGTAGTTCTTGAGATATCCAGCTGTGACAGACAGACAGACAGACAGACAGACAGACGTACTGAGTCACACCATAAGGGTTACTTTTTTACTATTTTGGTACGGAACCCTAAAAAATTGTAGTGAAAACCTTTCTCAGTCTCGCAGCTGTTTAAACAGTTCAGACTCTTCAACCACCAAACCAGGAACTGAACAAAGTGTTACAAATAAACAGCAATCGTAACATTGCTGTGGATTTCTACAGAATTATCCTCGGATATAAATCATATTTGCCGTTGCAGCCATGAGTCAGACCAACAATCGCCAATGAAACCCAATCTGATTACTATCAGACAAGCTATCAAAGGAGATATACGAGACCAATGCTTATTGGTCTCCCTCCCCCCGCACAATCCTGGAAATTTCGATAAAATCGAGGTCACACTATCGCCGTTCGCGGATCAAACGTAACTGGTTATGTTAACTGATTTCCTGTCAAGTATAATCAAGTTATTTCTGCTAAAGCTGTTTGCGACAAGACCTTAACGGGTTCTATTCCCGTTTCGGTTATAACCGAATGCCACTTGTTTAGATAAAACTATTTATAGGAATGTTAGAGATAGCCATAATATAATAGAGTTAAATCCAATAATTAGTTCTTATTATTGATTTATAGGAAACTGAGTGGGGCTAATTATAAATGACTTATGATATTTATTGTCAGTCTTTTCTTACTCTATTTATATGACTATTTATTTTTATAACTTTGCGAGAATTATGAAGATGTACCCATAGTATCATCTATATAAATAAAAAGAGAAGTCCTGACTGACTCATCAACGCCCAACCAAAACCATAAATCCGAAATTTTGCACAGAGGTTCCCTTTATAATGTAGACAAGGAATAAGGAAGGATTTCCCGGTATTAAGTTCCCGTGGGAAATTTCTCAACATCCACGCGGCCAAAGCCGCAGTCAAATAAATAAATTAAATAAATAAATATCCTTGGACATTTCACACAACGCCATCTAGTCCCAAGCTAAGCAACCTAATGCTTGTGTTATGGCAAAGCTATAGTATCGGCGTAAAAAGCAATAAAAAAAACTTATAACAGTGTTTCTCGCTTTCGGTTTAAAAATATCCGTCAAAGCTAGTATATTTATTTAATTCAGGTAAGCTGAAACATTTATAAATACAGTTTCACCTCAAGCTACATACAATGTATTATAAATGTCGTAGAATTAAAAACACTCAACTTAGAAAAATGATTCTTAATGACCGTTACAAGCGATAAAATAACCTACTATTACCAAGTAAAAATAATTAAATATAAACTTTAACTGAAACGCACTTGTCTATGGCTTGCAGCAATTTTGATGCACATGTCCCCCATGCGAAGACGGCGTGAGTGTTTATATTTTATGTGTCGTTAATAATAGTTCTGTTAACCATACAAGGGTAAATGGCGTGAATGTAAAATGTAACACCACATAATATATCAATGAATTTTCAATCAGTCAGCTTGAATTTAATCAGTCGCCTTTGGCTGACATTCGCGTCTAAATTGACGAATCATCGTGTGTGCTAGCCAGCGTATCTAGGAGAAGATTAGGCTAGCTACACGCTTTCAAGCCTTCTGTTTTCTTGAAGGACTGATGAACTAGTACCTAAGTAAAATCCATCATAATTATGTAAGACGAGCTTTTGCCAGCGGCTTCGACCGCGTGGATGTCGGAAAATATCCCACGGGAACGTACTACCGGGAATTCCTTCCTTATTCCTTATCTACATTATAAAGGGAACCTCTGTGCGAAATTTCAGCTTTCTAGGTCCAAGGGTTTGGGCTGGGCGTTGATGAGTCAGTCAATCAGTCAGTCAGTCAGGACTGCTCTTTTTATTTATATAGAGTATACAGGGTTATTGGTAAAACACCAGCAGCTTCTTAACCCGTCGCACGCTAATTAGCAGACACAATAGATTTTTTTATTGTTATCTGCACACCTGGGTGTCAATCGACGTTTAAAGAGTTAAAGAGTTTGGTGTAGATAAATGTACTGCATGAGCAGCTGACTTTTTATCACGATTTTAGGTTTGGTCTCATAGTAAAACTTGTTCATAATGAGGAGTATAATGATCCCCCGGTCATTATACTCTTCATTATGAACAACTTTTACTTAATTTATCTACACCAAACTCGTCAAAATGTAGAGAGCAGCTGATTTTTTTTCGCGATTTCAGGTTCGTCCCATAGCTATAGTAAAAGTTGTTCATAATGATGAGTACAATGACCACAGGTGACATGACCATAGGTTGCCACTGTTTACACTTACACACTGTATTTTAACTATTACATTATCTGTGCTATTACTAACTGATAGTCTGGAACCATCCCAATATGAATGCATGCGAAACGCAGCTGACAGCTTGATCGATCATGAGCTCAGCTCTTTGCTCTGATGCTGCATTGGTGATACTGTTATACATGCTGGCTTGTTAAAATTATAATAGAATCTTTATTTATTAATTTACTTACCGACTTCAAAAAAGGAGTTTCTGTATTTGACTCGGTACCTATGTATGTGCGCGATTTTCTCAAAAACTAGTCGACCAATGTTGATGATTCTTTCACTTTCATAATCTACAAACTTTCAGGAAGGTTTTGGTATATAATACATTAGGTAATTATCTTTATGTAGAAAGTTATGCCAGACCTGAGGATTGACTAGCCAAACCTAGGAGCGCCGGAGCTTCGAGGTTTGACTAATAACTGTCATAAAAAAATCATCACTCGTGAACGGATGGAACAATTTCGCTAATACTTTTTTTGTTGTGTTTACTATTGTCAGGAGAAGGTTCTTATGAAAGAAAAAGAAAATTTCGCAGAAAATTGGAAAATTTCAGAAAACTTAACGACTATTTTAACTTCACGCGTTTACATTAGAATATTCATAGCTGAGACAGGACAACGTCTGTCGGGTCAGATAATATTTTATAAATACCAAAGTTTATTTCAAATATTCTACCAGTTTGGAGATTCCTGTGATCTTCAGAACAATTTATATTCTAATTTGTATCTAATATTGTAATTAACTGTGGTATTTTTATAGTTTATAAACTCTTTAATTACATTTGATTGTGTTATAGCTGTAGGAATACATTCCACCTGATCAATACACGTGCCTTTTATTATAAGCCATTAAATAAATATTTGAATTACAATTAGTAATATAATATGTATTTCAAAGTTTTGTTGTTCGGACATAAGGTGGATGTCCGATTTTATTGCTGTTTTGAATTATTTATGAGAGTTTAACTGCAAATATAAGTAAATTAAAGCAGTTAAATTAGTTTGTACTAAAACTTGTAAACTACTAATTAGTAAAGATGTCCTGTCGTCATCCTTCTGTTTTTAACCGACTTCTAAAAAAGGAGGAGGTTCTCAATTCGGATGTTTGTATTTTTTTTTTATTTTTTTTTATGTTTGTTCGCGCATAACTCCGTCGCTTGCCAACCGATTTGAAAAATTATTTTTTTGTTGGAAAGGGTATACTTCCCAAATGGTCCCATTTTTGTCAAAATCCAGTTCTCATGATGGGATCCTGGAGAAATCGAAGGAACTCTTCAAATATTATAGGCACACCTATAGCGATTTGAGTATATAGTATATATAGTAGCTCGTGCATTTGCTCTCGGAAAGCACCACTTGGTGAAGTGGAACTGATGATGAAGACCACAGATGGCTACCGGAACTACTCAATGATAAATATTTCACGGGTTGCGATTCGATTACTTTAATAAGGTTGCTAAGCAATTTCCGCTCGTCACACAATGC
Organism: Cosmia trapezina; assembly: GCA_905163495.3. NCBI lineage: Eukaryota > Metazoa > Arthropoda > Insecta > Lepidoptera > Noctuidae > Cosmia > Cosmia trapezina. The sequence goes on along the minus strand of LR991034.1, from coordinate 5,378,781 downwards.
GTGTGGTGAGTGGTTGTTGAGGAGTTCTCCTGGTTCTTACCAGCAGAACTCCTCAACAATTAACGTCCCAGCATCGGGAAAAGCAATATTTTGTAACATGTCATGAGCAATTGACATTAGACTATTGTAACTCATACAAATTATAGACCCACTAAAAAGCGAGAAATAAAAACTTTTTAACAAAAAAAAACCGACTTCCAAAAATCACTACAAAGTGAAAAATAACTTTGATTTCGTAAGTCGGTGGCAAAAAAAAGAAAGTAAATAAAAAACAAAAGACACCGACTTCCGAAATCAAAGTTATTTTTCACTTTGTAGTGATTTTTGGAAGTCGGTTTTTTTTTTGTTAAAAAGTTTTTATTATTCAAAATTTTGGTTGGCCACAGATTAATACAGATGGGACACTCCGCAGTTTAGGTATGAAGCTACAAGTACGCGGCGGGCCCCGTCCGCGGGGCTAATTCAGAAGGTAATAAGAGTTACACGATAGAAAGAGAGGCAACTTGTAGTTGAATATAACTGTAGGTAATAAGCGTTGTGCGACCTGAATTGCACTTTATTGTGTCGGAGCAAGAGTCGCTTTTTATTTTAATGATTTTGCGGAGTGTCCCATCTGTATTAATCTGTGGTTGAGCTGAAAAAACTAACGCAGTTTAGAAGAGGCTGTTAAGAGTATGTTCAGAAATGCATAAAAGTTTTAAAAGAAGCACTTTTGTAAAAATCATAATATTTTCGCATCAAAATAAAGTTGTGATATAACACAGTACAGCCAATCAACACTTTTTAAAAGAAACTCTCTATTCATATTGGCAACATAAAACACGCAGTTCTTATTTGTACCAATCACTGTTCAACATTTAAAATGTTAATGAGATTGATCTTGTATGCGATGTAAACACTTTTGCAAATCATGGTGCTTGCTGCATCAAGAAATTGATGCCTTTGTTAATGATTGAGAATTACTTGCAGAATATTAACCCTTTAGTTGGTGATGAAGAAATAAAATTTATCAAGCAAATAAATAGAGAGCATTCAAGGAACCGGTCATCTAGAGAAGACCGCTTGGAAGACCAGGATAAAACTCGCACTGATCAGGGAAGCATGGCACAAAAAGATAAGTCAGCAGTGGGTGGAACAAGACTGCCAATGATGATGATGATTCAAGAAATAAATTAGATACGAGTAGTACGTCAGGGATGTATTCACTTTTTCATGTTTCACAAGTTTCATGAAGTTTAGACAGTCTAAAGAAGTATATTCTTTTCAAACCGACATAAATATATTAAAATGGGTTGTCTTGAAAGCGAACATGAAATAAAAAATAGATACAGTATAAATAAAATTCATGATATTGCACATTTTTATCAAAGCCTTTAGTTGATGAACCAACCTGCTAATAAACGGCAATATATCTGATGCAATGCTTGTTAGTTATATTATTTATGGGACTATAAACTTTACAAATGCTATGATGATCATTCAGTTTATTTATTTACAAGTTAATGTTCTTTTGTGCAATGTAAATATGCAAATTAGTATATTGTAACCATATTTTAATAATTACGGTTATGATAGACTTTTATTGATATCCTAATGATGTACCTAAATATCGTATTTATTCAGTGCGTTCTTGTATAATTTTGTAAATGTCATCGTGTTTTCTATAGGTCTGTTTATCGCAATTGTTCGTCGTCTATATTATTTGAATCATTTGAAAATTTACTAATTTATTGAATAATTCTATTTTATAATTTATTGAATAATTCTAATTGCCAGTACTTCGACAGGACTTTTAGTGGGTAGGTTTAGCTTTTGACAAAATTATTGTATTTGCGTAATCGTAAATAGTTAACTAATGTCGATAATAATCTTAGTTTTGTCAGCTTATAATAAAATATGAGCTAGCTGTTTATACAGTGCTTGTTCTTACAATTTCCTAAAATACCAACAAAAACGATTTATCTCTTAGAATAAGTTATAATTAAACATAGTTTATTTATTGAAAACTGATTGAATACAATCGATCCATACATTTATTTATTCATAACGGACGTAAATAATGTATTTCATTAAGCGCTATAATGTCAGCAATTAGTCACTATGAAATTAAATAAAAAAATGTGGTCCAATAACAACTCCTTGGGAGACTCCGTGCGTGAACCGTTCTCGAAACAAGTTTCTGACGCAAAACAACGAAGTATCGATACCTGCTTTATATTGTACACTATACACGTGCCAACTTAATCTGTTACCGTAGAATATCCGACAAGGTTCGCAAGCAACATTGTTTGTTGCACATTCAACTGTGTCAAAGGCTTCTGTTAGATTTATAGTTTTATAGCGTGAGACAATGGATTGCAAAATAATTGTTTTTCATTAGCTAAGTTGGCGTGACTGAACCAGATTCTATGGAATTCTCCTGCCGTTTCTAAAAACTTGATCTGCCAGACGACTTGCGGCGAACAATTAAGTCTAGATCGACGTTATAGGAAAATAGACGCTGATTTTTCCTGATTACGTCAATATGTGACATTTTTATCGTTTTTGCAATTACGGAAAGTGGTGCCATTGAAATTCAATATCGTCATTATTATTGTATTTTTATTGGCAGTTGTCAGTCCGCTAATGGTAAAAAATAACTTAGAAGTTTTATATATCTTGTCGTTATTTGACATGATAAGAATTTATGTAACTGTTTTAATTAAAAACTTGCAATTTTATAATCCTAATATACCCTTGAATGGACAACACTAATTCGTGATAGCTGACAGATAATAATATATATGGGAAAGGTGTTCCTATGCCATTAGTCGAACAATGAAATCAATAAATATGTTGATAGCAATAAACACTTCATTGTGAAAATTATATTATTGCAAAATATTTTAGCAGTTGATCAAGTAATAAAATTCGATAATAAATTGCATTGTCTTGTTTAATACCCCATTGATTGCTGTGCTGTAGATAGTCATATGTTTTTGCTCAATCGTAAAAAGGTAGGCGTGTGCTGACTGCAATAATAAAAGATCGATTGTAAAGTTTTTTCGTAGCAAATTATCTCCTAAACAATGGCTGAGAAAAACATAAGGATCTATAAATCGTTGAAACAGAATGTTCAACATAGCGGTATGCGGAGGTTTTATTTCTTTTGGGTTCATTGTTCCTAGTTTATCAATTTTTGTCTTAAGTTGATTGTTAGGACTGGTCACCCTGTTCCCTATTTCCTCTTGTTGACCGTCACCAACAGATGCCGTCGTCAATTTGCAAATCAGTAGGTAAATAGCAAATAAGTAAAAGAAATGTAATTAACAATGTAAATCATTTAATTGTTTTCCATCAATCGTCTTGTTCGCATCTCCGATTATACCTAATCATTTTGTGTACGTTTACCTTAATTTATAAAAAAATATAAGTCATCAGCACCACACAAAAAAAATATCACCATTTTCAATGTACTTACATAACTGTTTTCGTAGAAATAATATTTTGGAGTTTTTGTACAACTTTGTGAACACTAAATTTCAAACAACTTGGCTACAACCATAAGCTACAGCGACGCCACGTCGTGTCCGATCACGAGAACTTATGCAAAAAAAGCTTCTAAAACACGCTCAAAGATGTCGCTAGTATTGCAAAAGGGACGCGACGCCACCGAGCTTGTAAGGACATTGCAAAAGGGTTCCTACAAAGTGTCAAATTGAAACTCACCGAGAGGCCGATAGATGGCGTTGCTGGGTCTGAAAGTGATCTGCAATATGAAAAAAGATAACGATTTATTTCTTGTAAGAATAATGGAGTAACTATTGGAAAAACGGTTACCAAAGCGTTATTTTGGTAAATATAAAAGGAATTTCGAAAAAAAAAAGTTTTTATTAATAATTTCAAAACAAACGAATAATGTGGACAGTACCTCTAGGCTTTTGATATTTTCGTTCGTAATTGAATAAATAATTGATTATACAACTACATCAACATTTTTAATGACCAGTCTTTTAAAAATGCGCCTAGAAAACAACATTTATGCCAATCAAGAAAATTACGGCCAATCCGCATGACGAGATGATGACTGTATTTGTTGCAAATACTAGATATTAAAGCAATTATTCCTGCGGACGTAATTATTACATAAAGGCATTGTCTACAAATACACATAGACATGGACTTTTATATAATTGCTGGTAAAAATCCTTGGAAGTTGGACACTTTCAACATGAATAACAGCAGGGTTGATAGATTATTTTGTTATGATGTGGAAAGTTGAAGGGACTAAAAAGTTCCGGAAAGTAGAATTTCAGTATACGGTTACTACTAAGGCGATGTGAATAAAAGTGATTTAGATAATTAACGACAATAAGGTATATTTAGCTCATAACTGGTACTATAGCTGGTTTAAATAGAAGAATTAGTCTTTGTTTTAGCTTTGATAAACACTCTGGTAAGTAGCAAAGCCAAATATCTTTTTTTAATGCATTTTTTAGGGTTCCGTACCTCAAAAGGAAAAAAACGGAACCCTTATAGGATCACTTGTTTGTCCGTCTGTCTGTCTGTCAGTCTGTCAAGACCGTTTTTCTCAGAAACGCGTGAAGGTATCCAGTTGAAATTAATATCATATACGTAGGTCTATGGTCCCTTGGAGTTCTGAAAAGATCAAACTTCCAAGTCAACGCAATAAAAAAATACGGCCATTTATGCGACATTTTTTGATACTCGCAAGTGAATCAAAACCTATAGGGTACTTCGCGTCGTCCTAGAATCATGAAATTTGGCAAGAAGCAAGGTCTCACAACACAAATATAGGAAAAAGTCCGAAAATTGTTAATTTGTACTTCTATCACATAAAAAAATATTTTCAAAGTTGTCAGTGTGTCAAGACCTTTTGATACTCGCAACTGTCGCAAGTTGACCTAGAATAATGAAATTTTGCAACAAGCAAGGTCTCCCAGCACATGTAAAAGAAAAAGTCCGAAAATTGTGAATTTGTAATTTTATGACATAATATATATTTTTTTGTTTTTGTGATAAATTCTTTTCAACTACGGAACCCTTCATTGTGCGTGGCCGGTTTTTTTTATATCGATAGCACAAAAATAACATGCAATACACATTTAAAAATAGAATTACAAAAAAAAACAACAGTAACGGTCGAATTAGAAAAAAAAATACCTCGACCGGAACAAAAACTTCTATTATATTTACCAATAGAAAAAAATCTTATAAGAAACCGACAGCTGTTGGAACTATCGGGGGCTGTTCGTTCCCCACTATGGAAAAAATCAATGGGCGTCACCATAGGGCAGGGGTGGTTACCCTCGGTCATTCATGGCGTACGGATCACGCGACGCAATTTTAAATTATGGGGTGGCCGAGTAAAGTGAGTTTTTCATTTTTTTTTCTCGTTACAAAATATTTTTTCCGGTATTTTTTTCCGTTTAGTGACAATTAACAATTTTTTTTGGTAAACTGTTTTTTTATTGTTGCATTTTCGTTTTTTGTGGTTTGCGGTTTTGGTAGGTTAGTTGAGTTAATTATGTATGTTTTTTTTTGCTGATAATGCTATTAAACACTGATCCATTTGACATGAACTTTAAAGTATTTGACGAAATATTTTTTCTTTATGTAGAGCTGAAACATGAAATGTTTTTATTATAACTTAGTTGGCGCTTATTATAAATGATTATAAATTTATAAGGTAGCCATTACATTTCATTTTTATTTCATCAGCATTTTTCTGTATTATTTTCCGCCTTACCGCAACTTTGCAACTTTGTAACAACTCTAAATTATCGGAACACTAGCCTATTAATAATAAGCACCTCTTTGTCCCTGTACTGCATTATTATTAATTTTAATAAGTAGTAGCTGTCATGTCGGTAGCTAAAACTGTCGGGTATTATAAGTAAATTATGACATCATGATATGCATACGATATGCGTCTAACGGTAGATAATATATGTTGTATGCAACTTCCTTATAAATGGATATTGTGTAGTGATGATCTTTGTACATTTGTTGTTATTACTTGTGGATACTTCTGCTTTAAATATGACATTGTCTTAATGACTGCACTATTTCGAGACAAAAAATAAATTTCTGTTCGAATAGGTATAGGTAATAAGTTTAGTTTAAAACGAAAACAAAAAAAAAATTAGATACTTTTTTTGTGCTTTAGGTACAGCAGTTTATGCAACGAGTTTTAAATTAGCCATACAATATTTAGTTGATAATATTCATTTTCCGTGCCTCGGAAAGAACGTTTAAACCGGTGGTCCGGCTTTCATTCGTAGATATTTGACAGTCGTTACGGGTTAGTCAGAAGCTCACAAGTCTGACAACAAGTCTTACCAAGGGGTAATGTATACCTACTCAGTAACTGACCCAGATAAAGTTGGGGAAAGACTCGTCAGATTGAATATTTATTTTCAAAATAGCCCTGAGTTTCTTTCACTTTTTCTTCTCAGAGATTAGTCATTTATCAATTATATTAGTCTCTTCATTTTAGTTAGTACGTCCGGTAATAAATAAATGTCACAAAAATCTGGTAAGTACAAAATTTATTTTTATAATAATCACATCACTACGTTATATTATTCTCCGCCCGTAGTCTGTCTGAGCCCACGTGGAATTTATAATAAATCATAATAAATATTTATAATCTGTAATAAACCCATGAATGATACCTCATGTTTTGTGGGTGTTTCTATGCATCCGTAATTTTAATTGTGGCTGTATTTATAAATGCCTCTCGTGGAAAGGATTAACTCATTGTTATATTATCGCTATTATTGAGTCAAGTTTATTGTGGAAATTGTTAATAGGTGGATGGATGTCGCCATGCGATTGTTTTTATTCGCCATTTTTATGTTCCTTTTACGCAGTGGAAGGTTCTGGAACGTTCAAGAGCAATAATCGCATGCCATAAGCACGTTCAATTTTATTGCCATATGAAAGTTTTGTCATAAGATCACATGCGACTTAATTGTATGTGTTGTCACAGATTATGTGGTGTTGTTTAGACGGTGTCAGTTAATTGCCCTTCAATTTTATGGTATGCCACAGGCAATAAACTTGCATCGTCTAAATGGAGCTTTAGTGTGCTTTTTCAAAAATCGGTGGGAATCAGTGGGGAATCACGGACATAAATATTTTTTTCTTAAAGTATCTTCGATATATATTTTATTATGGTGTTAGAAAAATAGTATTTACGAAAACAATCCTATTCCGAAATAGACATTTTCTTAAAGTTGTGACGCTTTTGAATTTTGCGTAACTATAAAATATTTATGCTCTTGACTGTACTTATTACTCTTGATCCCTGCGTCATTTGTTTGCGGCCTAGTCACTGAATGTACTCCATCAAGCAGTTTTACCCTGTTTTAAAAATGCTCGAACCATAATATGTAACAATATTGCATAAACTTTTAGGATATTTTTTACAATTTAAAAGCATAATTTCTTCGTATTATTTTTTTTACAAAGTTACTGATTTGTCTACACATTTTCAAGTCGTAAAATAATAAAAATAATAAATAAATATCCTTTTTTTTTTTTTTTTTTTTGAGGGTGGGAAATCATCAAATAATCCCGCTCTGGGTGGAGCGGAAGGGCGTGTCAGACTTTTACTGACTAAAACCCACCCGTGTTCCTTCAGTTGCCTATGCCAGGGCCGCGGTAACCCCTTCAGACAACCCGCACGGAAAAAAAGGATGTCTTACATTAAGATAATATCCTATTGGTCAAGACAAATATTGATTCATATATGGGGAAAACAATATATTTTTGAATGAAGTAAAATATTGTCTTAGTTTTATTGTCTTCCTCGAAGACATTAGACTTAAATGAAGAATTTTTTATGTTTAATTTTAAGAATATTATTTGTCTTAGTAAAAGAGTATACTCTCTTAGAATCATTAAAAATTTGATTTGTCTATTTTCGAAGCAAGACTCATCATGTTTCACACTAAGACAACATATTCTTGAACGAAGCTTCTACTATTCTTAGCTGAAGAGATATTTGTTTTAAGACAAGACTAATTTGCTTCACACTGAGACTATGTAATCTTAGGTGAAGCCTCTACTATTGTTAGCTGAAGAGATATTTGTTTTAAGACAAGACTTGTTTGTTTCATACTGAAACTATGTAATCTTGGGTGAAGCCTCTACTGTTGTTAGCTGAAGACATATTTGTTTTAAGACAAGACTTGTTTGTTTCATACTGAAACTATGTAATCTTAGGTGAAGCCTCTACTGTTGTTAGCTGAAGACATATTTGTTTTAAGACAAGACTAATTTGCTTCACACTGAGACTATGTAATCTTAGGTGAAGCCTCTACTATTGTTAGCTGAAGAGATATTTGTTTTAAGACAAGACTTGTTTGTTTCATACTGAAACTATGTAATCTTGGGTGAAGCCTCTACTGTTGTTAGCTGAAGACATATTTGTTTTAAGACAAGACTTGTTTGTTTCATACTGAAACTATGTAATCTTAGGTGAAGCCTCTACTGTTGTTAGCTGAAGACATATTTGTTTTAAGACAAGACTTGTTTGTTTCATACTGAAACTATGTAATCTTGGGTGAAGCCTCTACTGTTGTTAGCTGAAGAGATATTTGTTTTAAGACAAGACTTGTTTGTTTCATACTGAAACTATGTAATCTTGGGTGAAGCCTCTACTGTTGTTAGCTGAAGAGATATTTGTTTTAAGACAAGACTTGTTTGTTTCATACTGAAACTATGTAATCTTGGGTGAAGCCTCTACTGTTGTTAGCTGAAGAGATATTTGTTTTAAGACAAGACTTGTTTGTTTCATACTGAAACTTTGTAATCTTAGGTGAAGCCTCTACTGTTGTTAGCTGAAGAGATATTTGTTTTAAGACAAGACTAATTTGCTTCACACTGAGACTATGTAATCTTAGGTGAAGCCTCTACTATTGTTAGCTGAAGAGATTTGTTTTAAGACAAGACTTGTTTGTTTCATACTGAAACTATGTAATCTTGGGTGAAGCCTCTACTGTTGTTAGCTGAAGACATATTTGTTTTAAGACAAGACTTGTTTGTTTCATACTGAAACTATGTAATCTTAGGTGAAGCCTCTACTGTTGTTAGCTGAAGACATATTTGTTTTAAGACAAGACTTGTTTGTTTCATACTGAAACTATGTAATCTCAGGTGAAGCCTCTACTATTGTTATCTGAAAATATTTGTTTTCATGAGAGAGTTTTAATGTTCGATTTAATAAAATACAATTTATTTTTAGATATTTATTAATAATACTGAAATAAACATAAATAGGCAATTTTTAACAAAATATACCTAAATATACAGGATATTAAGTTAAATGAGGGACATACTTTAACGGAGTGCATAGTACTCATGAAAATTAACAACTTTTAGTATGGTCACCAGTAGCGATCTGTTTTTACTGGCAGTAGGTTATTGGGTTTGGCCGTTAGACTAAACTATGAAGCCTGCCATACATAAATGATATTATTTCAATATCAAATGAATCACTTACAAGTTACGTTTTAAACCATGTTAAAATATGAAAGTTATAAGTTCTATTATCACGCTATTATTTCAACAGGGTACTAATAGCAGTGTATGATCAACATTATGAAACATTTTAATATTACTTATTTCTATGTGTTTCTGTCCAGCTGGACCCCGCGAGCTAGGCTCATAAAACTAGTAGCAATGCTTTGTTTGTTCAATGTACCTCATGAATTTATCAACAAGATCCAATGTACCTCGATCATTTTGATAGAAATCACGATAAATCGCCTCATCTATCCAGCGGGACCCTCAGCTATAGTAGGTACTGCGCTCGTAATGCAAAAATAAAAATATTGATCGCATCTACTCTTAATTTACCTCTCGATTCATGTATTAAATTTTATGAAATTTTGATAGAACAGGAGAAATTCAGCATGAAAGTTTTGTCTTTTTCAAACAAAACATTCATGCTGAATTTCTCCTGTTCTATCAAAATTTCCTAGAATTTAATATATGAATCGAGAGGTACATTATGAGTAGATGCGATCAATATTTTTTTTTTGTATTACGAGTGCAGTATAGCTGAGGATAGATGATAGATGAGGTGATTTATCGTGATTTCTATCAAAATGATCGAGGTACATTGGATCTTGTTGATAAATTCATGAGGTACATTGAACAAACAAAGCATTGCTACTAGTTTTATGAGCCTAGCTCGCGGGGCCCAGCTGGACAGAAACACATCTTATTTCTAGTGTGACCTTACAATTATTATTTAGTTTCATTCTGCTGTCCGGTCTTGGCATCATTGTGGCCTGTTACCAACAACACACTTCTCAACGATACAATAGTGCGGATACCTTTATAAAGGTCCGTCTTTAGGTTCAAAAACAATACTTTTACAGAAATATATTGAATCGTTAAGGGTAGTCATCATGACAAACTACTCTGCTATAAAAAAAAAATACCACCCCTTTAGGGTCCACAGTATTTGCCATGATGACGCCAAATAAAATCACATGCACACAACTGACACAAACACAATACACTTTTTAGTCACTCTTACACGTAGGTACACAATAACTAAATTTGAATGGACGATAGTATAGCTGCATGCAATGCATCCAGGAAGAGCGAATAAATTATATACATATACTTTAGAATTAATTTATCGAAAAGGTTAAGTATAGAAATAAATAAAATTAACTTACTTATTTTTAAAAGCAAGCTTTTAAACTAAAGAGTAACAAAATAATATTTAGTGTATGAACTTAACTTACATATTTGTATAAGTAAATACAGGTGGTATCCAGGTTTCGGATAAGACACATGGAGTGCGTGATAACACTTGAATAGTGTGTCAAAGGCCTTAAAGGCCGTTTGGAAAACATACCTGACCTTATCTATAATAAGATAATATGTTCCACCAACATCTATTATATACGGCTGTATCGTTTTTTTTCCCATATGCATCCGTAGAAACTTCGTCAATTTTTGATTGTATATCGCCAGGTGACTAAAAAAAGAAAAATAATGTTAAGTTTCAATTTTTTTAAATTAAATCAGTCATATATGTATAATGAAACTAAAAAAAAACAATGCTGTCTAAAAAAAGGTTTGCACTCCTGACTCGATGGTCTCACTTTGAATTTTTGCAATTTTTTGGGTTCGCAAGTTACAGGTGACGTGGGATAAACATTTTAAGACACAGTTTCAGCAACCTTAGTTGATGAGAACTAATCTCAGTCAGTCAATTAAAGTATGGATTTAATGTAAAGTACCCTGTTGGTGTAATTACCTTGACATTTACAATGAAGCTTTCTACACACTCGGTAGTTGAAAATTTTTGCCTCCTGTTTAGGCGTCCTTTCGGTGGCACCAAATTGCAAAGCAATTTTATTTGTGATGGAAGTTTTTTATCTAGAATAAAATAAACTTTACCTATTAACATTAACATAAATAGTATAAGTAAGTACATAATTCTCACATTTATTCTGTCAGAAAATATCAAGGAGCAAGCATATCAAGGCCCTCAATAAAAACTTGTATATTATTTAGCCTCATTTCTAAAATAAAAATGGCATCATATAACTAAATTACTATTTTGTACCAACCATTGTCATCTAATGCATTAATATACTCGATCAAGGCCCCCACTTCTTCGTTAGTATTTGTTTTTTTTTATTTCTATTATCTTTTTGATAAATTCATTCCAATTTATGTAGAATTTATTCGCTCTTCCTGGATGTATTGCATCAAAGTCTAATTGAATCTGAAAATAAGTTAATGTGAGTGAAAGAGCAATAATGTACGTGGTAATACAAAGTAAAAACTAAATTAATAGGTACTTACTGATTTACAACACGTGTAAAAATACGTCTGCAGATAATGTCTGTGAGTGTATTTCTATGTTTGACTGTCAGTTGTTTATTTGTTTCATAATATTTGAGTATGCTACTTCCAGAAGGTGATGTGGTAAGTAATGTTCTGAAGTCAAATTCGGGAAATGCTGGCCGACATCCTATCATTTCAAGAATATTATTTTCTTCGAAATCTGATTCCAGTTCACTGATGTAATTGATTTCTGTTTCTGTGTTTTGAGAACAACTGGGCACAGAAGTGACCGTTGATGTTTTATTCTGAAATGAGAAATAATTCAATACCTACTTTAGCATAATATGGCTTTAATGGATTAAAACTGTACCATGAAAAAGCCATCAGAAATCCAGACTAATATTATAAAAGCGAAAGTATCTCTATCTCTCTGTAGCTTTTTACGGCTGAACGGCTCAATGGGTTTTAATGAAATTTGAATGAAGATAGCTTGAACCCTGAGGAAGGACATAGGGTACTTTCTGTCATCATCATCACCAATTTTCATCATTATTCACATGGATGGAACCGCAGGGCGCAGCGAGTTATTGTATAAAATTTAAGCCGTGTCAGCACTGCTTTATTTTTGTTATTTTACTTAAGTAACATCCTGCAAAATATTATTTACTAGTAAATCTACATAGGTATAATAAAGATATGCAAACCTCTGCTGTTAAATATTCGTCAATTTTGTTTTTCAGAAATATGCGCGTGGAAATTTTTGGGCTCAGCTCTTTTAATAACTCATTTGTTAAGTCTTTAAAATGACTTAAATCAATGCCATTGTCTGAAAATAATAAATAAGTACCAAGAATTTTAGTCTTGAATCAAGAGAACAGAATTAAAATTGTTTCGGGTAATTGTCCTACTACATAATATACCTACCTATCAATAATTATTATCAAATTAACAAATAATTGGTTAGACACCGCGACGTGTCGTGTCGTAGTAGGTAGGTAGGTATAAATACATAGTAGGTATAAATTCGTGAGCGAGCTAGAAATACGGACATAATTAGGTAGGTACTTATAGTAACATAATTTTCTAAGCTTCCCTAGTCACGTAGGCGCAGGTATGTAGGGTAGGCACGAGCTATTCTACCATGATTCTAATTGGTTAAATGCGATTAAATAGTTGAATTCAGTAATTAACATTATCGGAGAGGTGCTTACTTAGAATTAAGACTAGGTCTTTATGCCTACATCCATCGAGATATGTACCTATTAGCTGAATATCTACATACAAATACATCAAATAAATAAAAAGCTTAGCAGTGTCTAGTGTACAGACTAGAGGTACTTACCTGTAAAATTTTGAATTATTGGTTCTTCGATGCCCCAGCTTTTTAATAATTGACACGTTTCTAATTCTAATTCTGAAATTTTTTTTTACAATAATGCAAATCAGCAAAGGTTTAAGGCCAGCCCAGTCAGTAGTCTTAACAGTCCAGTCCTTTATATTTAATTTAAGCTGAGCTAAGGGAGTCGACCATGAGTAGACGCACAACGGCACAAACGATATGAAACGAAATGGGATTGTCGTTGTCGGGCGCAGCAGTTGAAGAACTTGTGCCACGCTTGCTCATTATTGGCTGTTTATTTTTATCTTCCGATGAATTGTGGCCTCTGATTGGTTGCGTGGCGCGCGGAATATTTTAACAGTGTTGCCATCCCACAGTATTGTTTTTGCCTCGAAAAACGGACATCCGCTTTTTATTAGCTTATTCGATAAAACAAGTTATTAAGAAAATAAGAGTAAAATACCCGTGAGCCAATTTTACACCAAACACGTCTATTTAGTCCGTCAGTCAAATAGTAAAAAAATATTAGACACGAATTTTTTGCTTTATCATATTACCTACCCGTCGCGCGGCAATTAGCAGACAACAGAAATTTTATTGTTATCTGCACACATGGTTGCAATCGATATTTTAAGAGTTAATAAAAACCGGCCCAGTGCGTGTCGGACCACGCACAAGGTCCCGTAGTTGAAAATAATTTATGTCAAAAACAAACTTAACTAGACTCCGTTTACATTACGATTAGATATTCAAAGATAACTTTTTACAGTCTGTTACTGCAGCTGCCATTTGTCATATCACCAACGCAACAGAAATCAAAATCGGTTGAACGGACTATAAAAAAGGTTTCTTTAAATGTCTTCTTGTGAATGGGGTATAGTTAATTTTAATTTGTTTCTTTTATTTAACTTCGCGGATGTCGGAAAATAGGTATCCCACGGGAACGTGCTACCGGGAAATGCTTCCTTATTCCTTGTCTACATTATCTATGGAACCTCTGTGCAAAATTCCAAGTTTCTAGGTTCAAGGGTTTGGGCTGGGCATTGATGAGAGTCAGTCAGGACTTCTCTTTTTATTTTACAGTAGCTTTTGCTCGCGGCTTCGCCCGTTAACGCCATGGAGCCTGTTCAATATTATTTTAATAATAGTGTAACAGCGAGTCTTAACTGTTATATAAAATATAAAAATACAAAAATGTAAAAGGAACTAAGGCAGATTATTTAAAATTTACTCCAATCAACAAAAAAATGTGGATATTATACGAGTAGGTACACTCGAAAACTACGGAACAGATTTTCATTGGGTTTTCAACTTTTGGAAGCTTACCTAGTTTCCCAAATTCGAGGTATTTTTCATTGCTATGTGTAAACAGTTTTTAGAGAAGTAAAATAAACTACGCTAAACTTTTCTATTTCCCTGCCTATTGTTTTTCTTGTAAGGAAAAAAATATAAACTTGGTTTTGACAAAAAAAGCAACTCGATTTTTTTTTTGTGAAAATATTTTTTTTTTTGCTGCTTGCAGCACTGCGTCTGAGCAAAATGAAAAGAATTTCTAAAAATGTGTCTTCTTGTATTAAGACAAAAAGTCTTGGTTTTAAAATCATAGGTAACGTCTGAGCAAAATGAAAAGGATTTCCAAAAAAGTGTCTTCTTGTGTTAAGACAAAAAGTCTTGGTTTTAAGATCATAGGTACCTACTTACCTATCCAAAGTTGTTTTATAGGTACCTTCAGGTTACAGTTCAGTCCTACCTAGGTCTTTTAGTTTTAGAGAAAATACCTACCTAAGTAAAAAGTACCAAAGGCAAAGTGTGCCTACCCTGCCGCGGCTGTCTGTTCACGTTTTTCTCCGTAACTACCTACTCCATGATTATTGATTACCTATTCAAGAGGAAGGTTTATAATGTTGATTAGCTTACCTACTTATATTCATTATGCGTAAATAGGTATAGGTACCTAAAGTAACCGTCATGAGAAGCTATAAATTTTGTAAACAAGTGTTCAGGAGTTCACAAAATTTGGACCAACAAAACGCATTCGAAACTCGAATGACGCGTTTATTTCAAAATGGCGTCCCGATAGTTTACAATCCCTGCGACGGACGCGTTCCGGTACCAAAAAACACAAACGATAGCGCTTTGCGTCGTTAAAATATGATCCGACTAAATTAAATAGGTTGTTACTTTCATATAACCCGTCTATCTTTCATGTCGATTGAATATGGTCAATTTATTATTATCTCGCAGTATAAAATGTTTACTTAGTAAAAGATGTTTGCTTACATAATTTATAGCTTCTCGTGACGGGTACTTTACCTACCTAGCCATACTAAAAGACTTATCACGATGAACTCCGGGGAGGTCGAAAAAAACAATTGTCGATCTTCGTACCTACCAAAAAAACGGGCGAAGCCGGGTAGAGGCGCTAGTAAATACTATAGGTTTCTATCTAGATAAGGTTAATTAACGGTTAAATCGCTAGCTTAGTAGGTAGTTATTGTGAACATGATGTGGGTAAGTAGGTACCTGGTTAGTTAACAACGAGTGGTTAAATGAGTGTAACTTATAAAGTATAAAAGAATTTATGGATAAAAAATGTTGATGCCATAGAAGGGTCACATTTTCAAAAACCCAAAGATTTTGCATGCTATGCTATGCTATTTTTTTGTCCTAGCTGTACCTGTTTATGCCTTTTTATTAATATTTAACACCATTGTATACCTACTATGTTTTATGCAAATAAATGATTTATTATTCCTTGACATATCACGAGACCCTTGGGTCCCGGACCTTTGGAAGGCGTACGAGGGGTCGAAGCCAACTTGCAGAGGCCCCTTAGACCATTTTACATTATGAGAAGGCACTAACCGACGATTATTCCTGTATGCCCTATGCAAGTGCACCCAAGGATAACCCCTGGATGATGCAGGACTATTGCAGAACATGGAAACAAAACATATTGGGCTATGGCTTTGGGTGGTTATAGTGGATGGAGTACCTTGTATAGTTAATAATACAAGGTACTCAATCCACTATAACCACCCTTGAGTACCTTGTATTATTAACTACTAGCTTTTGCCCGTGGCTTCGATCGCGTTGGCAAAAAGATTTTTCTTTCCTTGCACATAGTTTGCGCAATCTGTGATGAGTGAGCGCATCCATACTAATATTATAAATTCGAAAGTAACTGTCTGTCTGTCTGTTACCTTTTCACGCCTAAACCATTGAACGGATTTCGATAAAATTTGGCAAGACTATAGATGATATCCTGGGGAAGGACATAGGCTACTTTTTTTATTTTATATATGGAATGAAAGTTTGTGTGGGAAACCCACCATTTCTTAAGTTAGGGACATGAAAATTCAATTCTTTTGGTAGGAAATAAAGAAATATGCGGTTCAGGATTTTTGAAAATTCATCCCCTAAGGGGTAGAATAGGGGTTGATTTTAAAATTCACAAAACTGCACAGAATTCGATAAAATTAACGGATGAAAGGATGTGAGAAATATATGTGCGAGTGAGAAAGTATTTATTATTTATTTATTGGAGTATTTATGAAGCAGTATTTACAAGGATTCTGGTCGCTTATTTTGCCATACAATCCCACATACATCTTATTAGTACCTATAACCAAAAAAGGCTTGGTTTCAACTAAGTCAATATTTTCCAGTTAAAAGTATTCTTGAAATGAGATTAATGTATTCTTCAATTAATAATATATTAACTACATTTTTTAAATTCTTAATGGAAGGAATCTGAACTTCTTCAACCGAAAATACATTATTCTTGACATGCAAATCAATATTGTTTTAAATTGAAGAATTTTGAGTTCTTGTAAGAAAACAAATAACATTTTAGAAGAAGATGTAGAAACTCTTGAACTAAGAATAAAGTGCTTCTTGAGTCAAAAATAAGCGAAATCTTTGAATCAAGAAAATACACCTTATTGGTACAAGAATAAAAGTGTTGGTTTCAAATAAGTCAATATTTTCCAGTTAAAATAAAAGTATTCTTGAAATGAGATTAATTTATTCTTCGATTAATAATATATTCTTAAGTTAAGTATATACAACTACATTTTTTAAATTCTTAATGGAAGGAATCTGAACTTCTTCAACCGAAAATACATTATTCTTGACATGCAAATCAATATTGTTTTGTATTGAAGAATTTTGAGTTCTTGTAAGAAAACAAATAACATTTTAGAAGAAGATGTAGAAACTCTTGAACTAAGAATAAAGTGCTTCTTGAGTCAAAAATAAGCGAAATCTTTGAATCAAGAAAATACACCTTATTGGTACAAGAAAAAAAGTGTTGGTTTCAAATAAGTCAATATTTTCCAGTTAAAATAAAAGTATTCTTGAAATGAGATTAATTTATTCTTCGATTAATAATATATTCTTAAGGTAAGTATATACAACTACATTTTTTAAATTCTTAATGGAAGGAATCTGAACTTCTTCAACCGAAAATACATTATTCTTGACATGCAAATCAATATTGTTTTGTATTGAAGAATTTTGAGTTCTTGTAAGGAAACAAATAACATTTTAGAAGAAGATGTAGAAACTCGTGAACTAAGAATAAAGTGCTTCTTGAGTCAAAAATAAGCGAAATCTTTGAATCAAGAAAATACACCTTATTGGTACAAGAAAAAAGTGTTGGTTTCAAGTAAGTCAATATTTTCCAGTTAAAATAAAAGTATTCTTGAAATGAGACTAATTTATTCTTCGATTAATAATATATTCTTAAATTAAGTATATTACAACTAGATTTTTTAAACTCATAATGGAAGTAATTTGAACTTCTTCAACCAAAACTAACAATAAAAAAACATTGGTTTAGATTACCCACCTTTCTATTCTTGAATCAAGAAACAATAATTTAAATGAATAAGAGTATCATATTCTTATATTGAGTAAAAGTTTTTTAGATTAAGAAAATGTATATCTTAGGTCAAAAATAATGTAACTGTTTTAAAGTAAATATAATATATTCTTGAATGAAAACACCATTATCTTGTTTTGAAAAGTTTTTAAAGTCTTCAGTAAAAACTAGATATTTTCTTCAATTAAGATTGTAATAGTCTTGAATCAAAAATATTTGCTCAAGTCAAGAATTAAAACCAAGTATTTATTATTCTTAATTTGAGTAAACGGGTTTTCTTCGACTGAGTACATTTACTTAAGTTAAGAAAATATTTACTTGGACTGAAACAATTTTTCTGAGAATATTGATATTCTTCGCAGAAGAAATCCTTTTTTTCCGTGCGCGACCCCAGCGGCATAATAAAAATTTGATTCAGAAAGCGGTGCTTCTGGACACGGCCCGCATTGTTAGGAGGTTCCTCTCTCTGGAGCCCTGACCGCCGGTAGCTTGGACCCTGTTCCCGATACCGGTGGGCTACTATTTTTATATTTTTAAATGTTTTTATTATTCTTTTTATACTAATATTTAAAAATGTAACAAATGTGTGAAAAGTAAAATAAAAGAAATAATAATAATATCCTTGGACATTTCACACAACGCCATCTAGTCCCAAGCTAAGCAACCTAATGCTTGTGTTATGGTAACGAGATGTCTGATAAACTACTTAAATACATTTTTTTTTTGTAAATACATAGATACATATTATAGATAGAAAAACACCCCAACTCGGAACAAATACTTGTAGGTCGTACAAATATTTGTTCCGTGCGGGAATTTAAAATTTTTAAAATTTTATCATTTCCATTAATCACGTTTCCAATATCTTTTTCCATTACCAAATTAGTAGTCGGATCACAGTCTTCTTCTGCACTTAGCTCTACAATAAAATTGCCACAGTATTTGCCAATGGCAATACCGATTCAAAAGCGACACGTGTAGTATGTAAATTTAGATCTGCATAATACCTAAGAAAATAATTATATAAGGTGTATCTATTCAAACACGAAATCTCTTAAGGGGTCATTGTACTCATCATTTTGAACAACTTTTACTATGGGACCAAACCTGATCGCGAAAAAAAAATCAGCAGTCAACAAACTCACACACACTTCTACAGCAAACTCGTCAAAATGTACTGAACAGCTGATTTTTTTTTCGCGATTTCAGGTTTGGTTCCATAGTAAAAGTTGTTCAAAATTATGAGTACAATGACTCCTTAAGAGGTTTATTGTAAACAAAAATTAATGTTGTACTTATATATAACACGTTTTATAACAACATCGAGAACGGAAAAGGAATATCGCGATAAGACCCGTTCTCGATGTTGTTATAAAATGTGTACAAATCGCGAAAGTTTAAAAAGTTATATAACACGTGTCGCTACGCATCAAGCTATACATTTCCAGTTTACACTGACCTCTCATTGTAAGGAAATCCTATACAATGCGAGATCAGCTTATACTGTAATTGTATTGCTTGATCTGTAGCCGTGCGTACCACAGAATAATAGGGCTACAGTAGTTTACCTGGGCAGTGACCTTGAATTAATTACGTCTACGGCCGCTCGGTAGATAAATACGCGTCCGTCCGTGCGTGCACTCAAACTGTTATGTATAGTAAGGTCAAGCACGTCCTTAATGCGTAAAAGCATATTCTATTTAGCCCCAAAAATTAATAATAAGCTCCCATCATCTCTGAAACAGCAAGGTTGTTTAAGTTGCATTTAAAAAAAAATCTTATAGCCAAATGCTACTACAGCTTAACAGAGTTCCTAAATGAGCGAAATTAAGTACATAGACACATTATTGCGACATTTCTTCTACTTACTAATTGTTCATTTGTTCTTTCTTGTGTTTCGTGTTTTCTATTTTAGTTTCTTTTCTTAAACTGTTGTAGGGTAGATAATTTAGTTGTTTCTAAATAGCTGTAAGTATTGATACTGTAATTAGGTCATTGTACCTAACAATAAATTATTGATTTTTTGTACGCTTTAAACATGCCAAACATGTAGCTTTTTGTTTTTATTATTTTTTTAATTCCATCCACAATGCACATGTATTGTACTTACTCATGTTTTTACAAAATAAAAATATCTTTATGTGTTGCATACCTACTGATATTTCGAAGCGCGTCGTTTCGGCCGTATTCTATGAAGTTATACTACTGTAAAATTATTATTCTGTGGTATAACGAGGCTAACAGACGTTTAATTTGTAAATTCAAAGAAACGATGTTTAGATAAGTTACTCGTGCGTGCCCACATGAGGCTATGTTTACTTAATGTTTGTCAAGGATTGAAGTAGAATTTATTAATATGTAGGTGCGCAGAGCAACGACTATTATACAGGGTGGCAGAAACATCGACGCAAAAAATGTTAAAAAATAAAGTTTATTGATTCATATACAACCACCACCATACCACCATGGACCAAAAAAATTTTTCTACAAAAAAAAAAACAACCGACTCCCAAAAAAACACTACAAAGTGAAAAATAACTTTAATTTCGGAAGTCGGTGTCTTTGGTTTTTTATTTACTTTCGTTTTTTTTTGCCACCGACATCACTTTGTAGTGTTTTTTTGGGAGTCGGTTGTTTTTTTTTTTGTAAAAAAATAATATTTTTCACTTTTTAGTGGTGCCTACCCCACACAAATCTGAACACCACTCTGCAAAATAAATAAGAGATCGTCCACATAGACTAAATGGGAAAAATACGAATTAAATTAATGAAGCTAACTCAAAAGCCACTCATCAGAACTTGAAGATATTTTTATGCGACCATCTCAGGAGTATACCATTTCAAATAAAAACGTTGCAAAAAGCAAATACGTCGCGCTAAGTCGTGTCAGAAGTTTGATAGGCGTAGTTTTAGTTGACAACTCCAGTACCTAGCGCAATTTGAATCATTTATAGGCAGAGTGCACATCATGACGATTCCAATAAGCCCAAACACGGCAAGGATACATTGTTTTATTACTGAGTTCCGATGCCTACCTTCCGGCTTCTTCATCAGATCGCTTCGATGGTACCATTTTCATCAGAACCATTTATTTAAAGCTTCGTCATAGTCGCTTAACTATTAATCGAGATATGTTATCGCCACCCGTGAAATACTTATCATCGTTGAGGAGTTCCCGTGGCTTTCTGTGGTCTTCTTCATCAGTTCCACTTCACCAGATGATACTTTCTGAATGCAAACGCCTGATTTGTTGATGAAAATACCAAAATACGTATATGTATGCCTATAATATTTGAGGAGTTCCCTCGATTCCTCATGGATCCCATCATCAGAACTGGATTTTGATCAAAATGGGACCAATCTGGAAGTATACCCTTTCAAATAAAAAAAGAATTTTCCGAATCGGTTCATAAATGACGGAGTACTGAGGTAACAAACAAACAAAAAAAAAAAAAAAAAAACATACAACCGAATTAAGAACCTCCTCCTTTTTTGAAGTCGGTTAAAAATAACTTTGATTTCGGAAGTCGGTGTCTTTTGTTTTTTATTTACTTTCTTTTTTTTGTCACCGACTTCCGAAATCAGTTATTTTTCACTTTGTAGTGATTTTTGGAAGTCGGTTTTTTTTTGTTAAAAAGTTTTTATTTCTCGCTTTTTAGTGGGTCTGTTTATAATTTGTATAAGTTACAATAGTCTAATGTCAATTGCTCATCACATGTTACAAAATATTGCTTTTCCCGATGCTGGGACGTTAATTGTTGAGTTCTGCTGGTAAGAACCAGGAGAACTCCTCGACAACCACTCACCACACGCATTGTGTGACGAGCGGAAATTGCTTAGCAACCATATTAAAGTAATCGAATCGCAACCCGTGAAATATTTCTCATTGAGTAGTTCCGGTAGCCATCTGTGGTCTTCATCATCAGTTCCACTTCACCAAATGGTGCTTTCCGAGAGCAAATGCACGAGCTACTATAAAAAATACCCAAATCGCTATAGGTGTGCCTATAATATTTGAAGAGTTCCTTCGATTTCTCCAGGATCCCATCATCAGAACTAGATTTTGACAAAAATGGGACCATTTGGGAAGTACACCCTTTTCAACAAAAAAATAATTTTTCAAATCGGTGGGCAAGCGACGGAGTTATGCGCGAACAAACATAAAAAAAAAAAATACAAACATCCGAATTGAGAACCTCCTCCTTTTTTAGAAGTCGGTTAAAAAGATAGTTAAAAAAGGAATTTTGAGGTATTTCGTAAAAGTTTTTTAATCGCCAACCCTCATCGTCAGCCTACTACTATCCTTAACCACTACCATTGATATGAAATGAGGGATCCAAAATAACTCGAAAACTACAAAAAATAAATTTGGTACTCTGCTATCAGCTCGCACTGGCTTGACACCTTAAAAGAAACAGCCTGTATAATAATATGCTGTTATTATTATTATTCTAACTATGACTCAAAAAACTTCTTAAAACAAAATCATCTACCTAAAAAGAAAAACGCACTTATATTTTCCTAAAAAGAAAAGAACCAAATTATTAAGTTATTCCAACTTTTTTACTACCGAATTGTAATGGCAATCATACATATTTCCAAAATTGCATGCAATAGCCAATCGTCCCCTCAATAAGGGTGAATAACAAAGGCGGTGGGCAGGGACGCGAGTTTTGGGGCAAAAACTACCGAATATGGGGGCCGGTCAACTGGAAAATTGACATTTTTTATACCTACTTACTTACATGTTTAATAATATGAGGAAGTTCGTGATTAGCTGTTTTGCAGTTTTGTTAGGTAAGTATTGTGGTGTTTTTTGGTATTTTAAGTATGTAGAGTCGGCATTAGAGATGAATAGTCCGCGTGAAATTTCTTGTCCCCCCGACCAACCCCGTCGCATCGCATCGCCACCGCGTTACTATTTCGTTTTCACTTGGCGTTTTTTTCCGATTTTTTTTCTTTTTGCTCGACTCTTAAGGGTCCTAGAGTGATTTTAAATAGCCTATACGTAGTCTTCCTCAAGAATTTTTCAAATCCGACTGGAGTTCCAGAGATTAGAGCGTTCAAACACACAAAAAAACAAACTCTACAACTTGTAGTATAAGATACGGGAATTGCCCTTCTGATCTTATAGCAACAGATTGATGATAGCAGTAAGTTGATAACAGATAAGAGAGGTATAAAGGTATATAGGTAGGTACAACCTCCATTGTGGTCATTTTCAGGCATATAGAATGACGTCACTAGAAAATAATATAGCAAAGGAAATCATGAGCCAGGAAGCTTTAATTATCAATATCTAGAATATTTAGTTTCTCAATGCAAATATAACTAATTTGAACCTCCGTTTACTTCGGTATCAGCTTTCATTTCAATCGTTAGTCTGAATATTCGGTATCTATCTATATCTATACTAATAATAAAGCTGAAGAATTTGTTTGTTTGAACGCGTTAATCTCTGGAACTACGAGTCGGATTTGAAAAATTATTTTTGTGTTTGATAGCCCAATTCTTGAGGAAGGCTATAAGCTATTTAACATTACGCCCCGACTATTAGGAGCCGAGCAAAAAGCAAAAAAATCCCAAAGAACGCTAAGCGAAAACGAAGTAATAGCGTGGGCAGGCGATGCGATGCAACGGGGTGGATCAGGGGAACAATAAATTTCCCACGGACGAAGTCGCGGGCAGAAGCTAGTATATTAATAATCAGGTAATAAGCATAACCACTGAATTGGCTATTAATATCAATTTCAATGCTGTACTTGAATATGATATGATGTTGACATGGTTATTATAAGGGTTAGCTATATAAGGAGTTTTTATTGTTGTTTTATTTAGGTGGGTTTGTAATGAGGTAGTTTTAGCGCCCACATTACTTGATCTTGCTGAGAGTTATGTTCTATTCTTGTATGAAGACTAGGGTTATCCCTAGCCCGGTTTTTTCGCATAAATGTACTCCAGCTTCTGCCCGCAACTTCGTCCGCGTGAAATTTCTTGTCCCGCCGACCCACCCCGTTGCATCGCATCGCCTGCCGCGCTATTAGGTACTTCTTTGTCGCTTAGCGTTCTTTCTGACTTGACTGTGTGATGTTAAATAGCCCTATTACTATATACCCTCAATAATTGGGCTTTCAATTAATGCAAAAAGATTTTTTCTAATCCGTCTCGCGTTCAAACAAACAAAAAAACAGCTATACCTTTATTATTAGTTAATCAACCTGCCCAATTTCCCAACTAAGTTGGGGTCGGCTTCCAGTCTAACCGGACGCAGCTAAATACCAGTACTTTACATGGAGCGACTGCCTATCTGACTTCCACAACCCAGTTACTGGGGAGTACGATACCCGCTGGTAAGACTGGCAGTCAGACTTTTGAGCTTCTGAATAGATGGACACCCATCTACAAACCGACCTCGCCAAGCGTAGCTTAACCTTCAATGAACCTATATTATTGAGCCACGAGCCCTTCTCTTCAGAATCAGACCGTGAACATAAAAATAACAAGTAACAAACTGAATAAGCCAATAAATCACTCCAGTGATCAATAGGCGTATTGATCCGATCCAAAAAGATCCCTCTTCTATAGACCCCGAAGCCAAAATCGTTAGATTATTCTTTGAAAAAAGAAAATTTGCATAGCAATGGCTTAACACATTTGCATATTGGGTTACCGAAATAATTTTGCATATAAAAAGGTAAGGACTATTGTTTGGAACTATACCTGGGTCGACATGTGCAACCTAAGTTTGGTAATAATATTTTTTATCACCCCTTTTGCTAAAAACCTGGGGCGGGAGATTGAACAGCATCCAGCTTCCATAAATGTCGATGTCAATACCCTGGCACTAGATATGTTACGTTCATAGTAACCGACGCGACGTTTAAGGCGCAGATTTCCGAAAAACGATCAAATAGGTGGTTTTTTATAGCTGTGTATCTCATAAACCGTAAATAATTTTGACATGTAAAAAAAATATGATATTTTCAAGTCCTTTTCGCATACAGTGATGGAAGCCAAAACATAATTAAACATACTTTAATGCACCAAAAAAATCTTTAAACATATCTCCTAATAATCTTTCAAAGCTGTCCATCCCTTCATTAGCAATTATAATTATAATTAAAAATATACCATAAAATGTCAAATTCCAAACTGCATCCAGTGATGGATTACTTTTTAGTAAAAGTTAATTTCTAATTTTATACGATTTTATTGCACTTTTACGATATAATTCCGGTGCGCGTGAGAATATTCTATCTCGCGCGTCAAACTAGACAGCCATAAAGCCATTTCACTTACACACCGAGCTAAGCCAAGCTTGGAACCAGGGCCTTAAGGCTGTCGCATTTCGTTACCTCTCTCGCTCACACGGGACCAAATTTTCAAGAATGTTAAAATGAAAAGATGTTTTTTTGAAAAATGTAATCAATTAACGAACTAGTAAATAATATTTATTTAGTAGGTAATTAATAAAAACACATTTTTATTGTGGCATTTGTCTCAGACCAAGAAAAAAAGATAGACGGCGCGCCGCGAACATCAAAAGTGAAGCCATAAAACCGTGCTCCTGCAAGTAAACATACACGCTCACGCACACACCTACACTAAAACCATGCTCATCGCTCTTAGTACGTCACGAGTTGTCGTCAAGTAAACTTAAATTAAAAAAATAGAATTATGCCTTCCTGTGTAGTGAAAAGTTGCAAAAACAACAGCAAATCACATAAAAAGTCTCACGGAATCACTTTTCACTTGTAAGTACTTGAAATAACATCGTTTCTCTATTATTAAACTGTGAATTTTAGGTTACTTGGAACAAAAGACCTCAACAAACGAAAGCAGTGACGTAAAGTATGGGTGTTGCCATAATACGATTTAAAATTTCCCATTCGATTAATATATTTTAAATAAATATTATTTATTACTTCCAGTTATATTCCTATTTAAAAAATTAACTATTTAAATTTAAAAAATTGACTCAACAACAAGGTTTTTAAAAGGAAACATTTTTTTTGTTCGTTACCATTTATCTATATAATTTATATTACTTTTTTCTCTTAAGTCAGTGATTTTGTTATAGTGGTCTTTTTGAATGTAATAAAGTTGATTGAAAATATAAGTATTTTTTTGGAATAGTAGCCTTCGAAACAATTGAGGTACAATAGCAAACTCAACAATATCTTACTCGTACAATATTATCCCAGTTCCTACCCATAGACTTATAGAATGGACTGCGCCTTCCCTAGTATAATGTCAAATAAAAATGCCACACTCTCTAGAAAGAGAGAAAAATAATTGAGGGTATTATCCATGTCCTTATAGAAAAGAGATAGATGTATGGATGAATAGGCAAATTTAGGCAGTTAATGGACAGTCCATCCTCTATGTCTATGGTCATATTAGTAAGTATCTAAGTTCATTATAAACATGTCAATAGTTGTTTTTCTCTCTTTCTAGATAGTGGACAATTTCATACAGGTATCGCAGTCCATCCTCTATGTCTACTTTCCTACCCACACAAATATCCCCAAATCATAGGGAAAAAAATTAACAAATGACAACCCTTCGATGCACACATAGAAAAAAAAGTGGCTTCAGTTTTAATGTTCGCGGCGCGCTGTCTATCTTTTTTTCTTGGTCTGAGGGCATTTATTTAGCTCATCTCAAAAACAGACTTTTTGAGCCCAGTTTAGCAACACGATAGAAATGTGTTTTTAAAATTAGGTACTAAATTAATATTACTTACTAGTTCGCTAATTAATTAGGTACATTTTTCAAAAAAGCATCTTTTTATTTAACTATCTTAAAAATTTGGTCCCGTGCTGTGTGCGTTTGACCGAGAGAGGTGATAAAATGCGACATCCCTCATAAAATTTGGTCATGACACGTGACTACAAAACGTCCCAATTAGGACGTTTTCGAGTGCTCACAACGCGCGCGCTAGAAACATGATTTGCCTCTTTTTAACCGACTTCTAAAAAAGGAGGAGGTTCTCAATTCGGATGTTTGTATTTTTTTTTTTTTTTTTTTTTTTTTTATGTTTGTTCGCGCATAACTCCGTCGCTTGCCAACCGATTTGAAAAAATATTTTTTTGTTGGAAAGGGTATACTTCCCAAATGGTCCCATTTTTGTCAAAATCCAGTTCTGATGATGGGATCCTGGAGAAATCGAAGGAACTCTTCAAATATTATAGGCAAACCTATAGCGATGTGGGTATTTTTTATAGTAGCTCGTGCATTTGCTCTCGGAAAGCACCACTTGGTGAAGTGGAACTGATGATGAAGACCACAGATGGCTACCGGAACTACTCAATGATAAATATTTCACGGTTGCGATTCGATTACTTTAATATGGTTGCTAAGCAATTTCCGCTCGTCACACAATGCGTGTGGTGAGTGGTTGTTGAGGAGTTCTCCTGGTTCTTACCAGCAGAACTCCTCAACAATTAACGTCCCAGCATCGGGAAAAGCAACATTTTGTAACATGTGATGAGCAATTGACATTAGACTATTGTAACTTATACAAATTATAAACAGACCCACTAAAAAGCGAGAAATAAAAACTTTTTAACAAAAAAACAAAACCGACTTCCAAAAATCACTACAAAGTGAAAAATAACTTTGATTTCGGAAGTCGGTGGCAAAAAAAAAGAAAGTAAATAAAAAACGAAAGACACCGTCTTCCGAAATCAAAGTTATTTTTCACTTTGTAGTGATTTTTGGAAGTCGGTTTTGTTTTTTTGTTAAAAAGTTTTTTTAGACACAGGATGTTTGGAAGGAAGGTGTGGTTATATTTAAGGGTGTACCATCAAACTGAACAACTTTTGCCATGGAATAAACATACCCGTAAGTAACCGAAAAAAAAATATCAGTCATCCCATACATTGAGGTTGAGCAGGTATTAAAGCTTTGTATGGGACAGCTGATATTTTTTTCTCGATTACGATGTTGGTCCTATGGAGAAAGTTGTTTAGGTTGATGAACTGTAACCCTTAAATTTAACCACACCTCTTTGATACACTCTGTATCATGCTGTGTCATTGCCTGGCTATCACTGCAGGTCAAAGTCTTCTTCTCATAGAAAGAAGAAATGAGGAGTGATCATAAATGATAAATGATAAATGAAATGATAAATGATAAATGATTTATTTTCTGTAAGTAGGTTTGTACAAACACTTTTACACGTCAAACATATTTTTTTTTTAAACTAGATGAGTTCGACGTTTCCTATCTGACTACTCTGAGAAGAAACGCCGAAACAAACTCAGAGGTCACAGTCTCTTTTAAAGTCCAGACATAATCTTGGTCAGATCATGTGAAGACCATGTAGATTGCAGTCTGAAATGGTCTTTTGATGAAAGAACCACACAGATTGAGTGGACCTGTCCAGTCAGTGCACGCATTTGTCAGTAATCGTGCAGCTCAACTCAAAACTTAAGGAGCTTAACGATTCGACGAACAATACCAAAGAAAAGACATTTGGGTAGGCCGCATAAATTACTCAAACTGTCAGACTATAACTAAAACTGAGAAAAGGATAAAATAAATAAAAAACAATGATCCACGTAGTCTTCACATTCACAATAATTAAAAATAGTATAAGTAATACTTTACAAAGTAAATATTCATGTCATTGTATAGAATATGTAAAAAGGTATTTAAATCAACATTAATAGTGTAAATTTATTGGAGCAGCTCAATCCCAAGCCTTTTTGTCCTCAATATAGTCTTTGACAGTATAAAAGGCTTTCTGACAAAGTTTCCGCTTTATACAATTTTTGAATTTATTAAGGCTTAGTTCTTGAATGTGGCTAGGTAGTTTATTATAAAAACGTATACATTGGCAACTAAACGAACCACTTATTTTCTTAAGCCTGGTTGTAGGAACAACAAATTTGTGTTTGTTTCTAGTATTCACATTATGGACGTCACTGTATTTTTTAAACAAATTGATATTTTTATGAGCATACAAAAGATTTTCATAGATATACTGAGAAGGCACAGTCATTATATTAATTTCTTTAAATTTATCTCTGAGGGAGTGTCTGGGACTTAATTTGTAAATTGAACGAATAGCCCTTTTTTGTAAAACAAAAATTGTCTGAATATCGGCGGCATTTCCCCACAACAGAATACCGTACGACATCACACTATGAAAATAACTAAAGTAAACTAAACGGGCTGTCTCTGAACAAGTTAAATCACGAATTTTCCTAACGGCGTATGCTGCAGCGCTAAGCTTTTTCGACAATTTATCTATATGGGGGCCCCATTGAAGTTTGGCATCCAAAGTTATGCCCAAGAACACTGTGGTATCTTCGGGAATCATCTCTTCACCCTTTATGAGAACACTAGTTTTTACTTGTCTAACATGAGGTATAGTGAACTTAATACACTTAGTTTTTTTCTCGTTAAGAAGTAGGTTATTAACATTAAACCAGTTAACTACTTTTGCGAGGGCGCTATTTACATTGTCAGTAACCAGCTGCTGACGTTTGAGTTTAAATAAAAGTGAAGTGTCATCTGCAAACAACACTATATCATGATTATCCTTTATGAGGTAAGGCAAGTCATTAATATAAATAAGAAACAAAAACGGGCCAAGAATTGAGCCTTGGGGGACCCCCATTGTTACTACGGATCCGGGTGATCTTTTCCCGTTAACATCAACTCTTTGAATCCTATCACTTAAGTAAGAAGTGAGAAGATCCAGAGAGGCGTTCCGGATTCCGTAGTGATGCAGTTTCCTGATTAATGTTTCATGAAGAACGCAGTCGAATGCCTTGGACAAATCACAAAAAATGCCCAAAACATCGCATTTATCCTCCCATGCATTATAAACATGACCTAAAAGTTCAACACCGGCATCAGTAGTCGAACGACCCCTTGTAAAACCAAACTGTTTGTTATGTAATAATTTATGTTTATTAAAAAATCTTTGCAGTTGATCTAAAATAACTTTTTCAAAAATTTTACTAAAAGTAGGTAGCACTGAAATAGGTCTATAATTAGTAGGGTCAGATGTACTACCCGATTTAAACAACGGTATTATTTTACTATATTTCATAAGATCAGGAAACTCACCACGGTCAATACAATTGTTAAAAATAATTGCTAAAGTTAAAACACAAACACTAATAAAATGTCGCATGTCATTGTTTTCACCAAAAAATCAATCTGCCTAGCCTTTTCCCAACTATGTTGGGGTCGGCTACCCTGCAGTCTAACCGGATGCAGCTGAATACCAGTATTTTACAAGGAGCAACTGCCTATCTGACCTCCACAACCCAGTAACTGGGTAATATGATACCCCTCGGTGGACTGGTTGTCAGACTTTCGGGCTTCTGACGACCCGTAACGACTGTCAAAGATCCGCGAGTGACAGCCGGTAACAACAGCTTAACGTGTTTTCCGAGGCACGGAGGAGTCTCGGTATGTAAGGATAGTCACCCATCCATGGACCACCGCGGCAAGCGTAGTTTAACCTGGTTGATCGACCCATGCGGCTGATAATACTTAACCATGAGCTCCTCATTACTTTAACCACTTCGACATAAAAACATACACATGATACGTTATATTAAAAACATCACTATGCCATTTAAAATCACGAACATCTATTTCAGCAGTCTATATATTTTGATATATTGAGAAATGATTCTTAATCCATTAAACTAAAATCACAAGGAATTTCAATTAATAATTATTATTAAACACATTCTTAAACCTACATACGTCCCTATCATAAAAACATTTTATTAAAATTCTATAACCCTCCAACTGCCGACTGTCGTGCGAACAATCTATCTTACCCATTCGATTCCTTTCCAAACCGTAGACGTTAACGAACTCATACAAAACCGTATGCAAATATAAATCATGTAGTCACTAAATACAATGCCGCATTCAAATACTCAGGTGCCAAAGTGTCACAATGGTTTGCAATAAAAAATCATTCACATTATTGTTGCTAGAGGGTTTAGAGACGGTCTATTTAATATGCGTGTGAACTGCGAATATTTTCTTAGCAAACAAGATGTATTTAACATTTACTAGCTTTTTATTCCACATCTTAACTCTTGTATTATTGATTCTTCTGAAATGAGATTCTTCTGAAAATACCGCTATCTATAACTTTTTGCGGTAAGTTTTGCGTATAAATGAATATAATTTCCATTTACTAATGATATTTTTAGAATGACCGCGTTTAAAATTATGCTTGTATAAAATTTGCATAGTACCCGGTAACTCTAAATATTAAAAACTTAATTAATATTCTTTTAACTGTTGTATTGCGACCACATGTGGATGAATACTTGAGTAATAATATGTTTCTGCTCTACAAAACAAACTAAAAACTAGAGTTAATTATTTTCGTAGCCCGACCCTTGAGAGCAAAGATTCCCACTATCAATTTCACGCAACGTAATTGTCTTCGATCAATAAACTAAATAAATCATCTACCAGATTTTTTGTATACCCATTCACTTTCTACGCAGGTGTCCCAAAGACTTCCTGCCCCGAAATGAAAGGGTTAAATAGACAATTGTCGACAAGAAAAGGGTCTAAACATCCCTTTGTTAGAAATCTCAGGTGGCGCAAAACCGATGTTAGTTTTTTTCTTGAGTTGGTTAATGCAGGTTAAGTGAAAGTGAATCTTCGGATCCTGTTGCGTTTGAGGGTTAAATATAATGAAACATGACATTCGTGACTTTAAGGTATGATCTGTTTTAGTATTTTTTTTGTGAAAGGCCACGTTTCATGTTTTTGTCAGTTGTGTGATGAATTTATTTCTTTTGATTGTTATAATTAATATAATAATGAATATTTTATTATATTTTTTGTTTTTCTATATGTGGAGGCTTGTTGTTAGCTATTTTAAGTGTTCCGTACCAAAATGGTTAAATAGGAACCCTTATGACTCAGTCTGTCTGTCTGTCTGTCTGTCACAGCTGGATATATCAAGAACTACTAATGCTATCAACTTGAAATTTGGAATTGTTTTATATGACGTTTACCCAACTATTTTGCAAATAAGAAAAAAATAAAAATATTTATATATTTTTTGCAACAGGGACTGAAAAATTCAAAGTAGCCCCACTTTGAATTTTTCAGTCCCTGTTGCAAAAAATATATAAATATTTTTATTTTTTTCTTATTTGCAAAACTACGACGGCATGTGGGGTATCATATTATATGAAAGAGCGCTGTTTGTACATTCTCAAACATTTTTTTTTAAACCGCATAGTTTTGCGCTTTTTGATGAAAAATGTAAAAAAAATACCGTTCCCCGCCCTTATCTCCGAAGTTTGCAAAGAGAAAAATCTGAAATTATTCTATATGATAGAAGTTTATGTAAAGATTACAGGAAAAATAAAACGATGTCTCTAAATAGCACACTTTTTCAGAAATCGGAACGGAACCCTCGGTGCGCGAGTCCGACTCGCTCATAACCGGTTTTTTTTTAATATTACATTCGTTATGTCATTGGTTTGTTAGTCTGTAAGCCTTCTTTAAAATAAAAATAAATAAATAATAATAATAAATAATATTCTTTCTTTAATATAAAGAGGTTCTTATTGGGTTTGTGAATTTAAGTGGGCTTTTTTTCTGTTTTTTTTTAAATACTGTTTAATACTTACCTAGTAGCTTTTAAAACGCCTTTCAAATGGCCAAGACAGTTGCCATAAACCTATCCAATGTAAAAGACTTGCAATTTAACGCCCGCTTATAAACAGCTGATCCTTTTTATAACTTTGAACAAAAACTCGATGTCCCATACAATTTTATTTTACACTTTAAAAACCTACCTAGAAGACCAATTTAAATGTTCGTTCTTGTAATTGGTCATTAAATTAATTCGTCTTATGTTAACACTTAGTATTGAGCCTTGTTAGTTAAATATTAACATAACCTTAAAAATTGTTATTTAGTGATAGGGTTACCAGGTTAGAAAATTGTTATTTAGTGATAGGGTTACCAGAATAGAAAATTGTTATTTAGTGATAGGGTTACCAGAATAGAAAATTGTTATTTAGTGATAGGGTTACCAGAATAGAAAATTGTTATTTAGTGATAGGGTTACCAGAATAGAAAATTGTTATTTAGTGATAGGGTTACCAGAATAGAAAATAATGTAATTTTAAGAATAATATTGTAAAAAAAAAACCCACTACAGTAGTTTACATAAAGCGTCTTCCAATCTGACCTCCAAAACCCAGTTGCTGGGTAATACGATACCACTTGGTAAGACTGGTTGTCAGACTTTTGGGAATCTGACGACCCGTAACGACTGTCATCATCGTCTGCCTAGATTTTTCCGAACTATGTTGGGGTCGGCTTTCAGTCGAACCGGATGCAGCTAAATACCAGTATTTTACATAGAGCGATTATCTATCTGACCTCCACAACCAAGTTACTGGGGTAATACGATACCCCTGGTAATAAGACTGGTTGTCAGACTTCCGTGATTTTGACTACCATTAACGATCTACGAATGACAGTTGGCGGGACCAACAGCTTAACGTCCTTTCCGAGGCACGGAGGGGTTTCGATGTGTAACGGATGGTCACCCATTCACGTACAGACCGCGGCAAGCGTAGCATAACTTCCGTTAGGTCTGTGTGGTTTATCATTTAGCCACAGGCTATATGGAAAGCCATGAGTTTTAATTTGTCAACCCTATGTTTAATACTATATAAATGAGGTAAAAAGTATCGAAGTCTTATTTATTACTATAGTACTTACGTGTTGCTAGAACCACGTGACTAATTAATTGACTGTGGTATTAACTGATGATCAGCCATCACTACGCAGCAATGAAAGGGTTATTAACTGATGATCAGCCATCACTACGCAGCAATGAAAGGGTTATTAACTGATGATCAGCCATCACTACGCAGCAATGAATGGGTTATTAACTGATGATCAGCCATCACTACGCAGCAATGAAAGGGTTATTAACTGATGATCAGCCATCACTACGCAGCAATGAAAGGGTTATTAACTGATGATCAGCCATCACTACGCAGCAATGAATGGGTTATTAACTGATGATCAGCCATCACTACGCAGCAATGAAAGGGTTATTAACTGATGATCAGCCATCACTACGCAGCAATGAATGGGTTATTAACTGATGATCAGCCATCACTACGCAGCAATGAAAGGGTTATTAACTGATGATCAGCCATCACTACGCAGCAATGAAAGGGTTATTAACTGATGATCAGCCATCACTACGCAGCAATGAATGGGTTATTAACTGATGATCAGCCATCACTACGCAGCAATGAAAGGGTTATTAACTGATGATCAGCCATCACTACGCAGCAATGAATGGGTTATTAACTGATGATCAGCCATCACTACGCAGCAATGAAAGGGTTATTAACTGATGATCAGCCATCACTACGCAGCAATGAAAGGGTTATTAACTGATGATCAGCCATCACTACGCAGCAATGAATGGGTTATTAACTGATGATCAGCCATCACT
The DNA here is from genome assembly GCA_905163495.3 of Cosmia trapezina. Lineage (NCBI taxonomy): Eukaryota > Metazoa > Arthropoda > Insecta > Lepidoptera > Noctuidae > Cosmia > Cosmia trapezina. Next base: position 5,344,236 of record LR991034.1, on the reverse strand, counting down.
ACGCAGCAATGAAAGGGTTATTAAACAGTATTAGTAATTAATTGTGTATTTTCATTACGATCATGTATGTAAGTAGATGAAGTTAACTTACTTGGACTCTACTTGGATTCGGTAAAAATGTTCCACCGATAAGCAAAAGTTGTAACAAGGTGTAACTTAAATGACGCAAAACCTCTTAAGGGGTCTTTGTACTTATCATTATGAACAACTTTTATTATGGGACAAAACCTGAAATCACGAAAAAAAAATCTGTTGTCCCTACATTTATGTTCGCATAACTCATCAAAATGTAGGGATTTCAAACAAATACTTTCTCACATTAGTGGGTGCGCCCCTTTTCAACTGACATTTTATTCAGAACTAGCGGTCCCGACAGACGTTGTCATTTCTTAGCTATGAATATTCTAATGTAAACGCGTGAAGTTAAAATAGTCGTTAAGTTTTCTGAAATTTTCCAATTTTCTGCGAAATTTTCTTAATTTTTTTTTCATAAGAATCTTCTCCTGATAATATAATAAACACAACAAAAAAAGAATTAGGGAAGTTATTCCATCCATTCACGCGTGATGCGATGACCAAGGGAAATAGGGATACCTACATTTTTTTTATATAAATACCTAGATGTTGGCAATGACGTAGTGGGAAAATAGTAAGTTGCAAGTAAAATTAACCTTAAAGTGCTTAACATATTTATACCTTGACTATACCTAACTGCAGACTACCTCGTTGGTCTAGTGAGCGCTACTGCTGAGCATGATTTCCTGGTTTCGATTCCGGGGTCGGTCAAAGTGTTATTCAGGCATTTCTCAGTAGCAGCCTGGAGTCTGTATTAGGTAGTGCCCGGTTGATGGCAATAGGCTCGCCCCCTATTACATGGGGCTTAAACATAACTGGCGAAATGTGGGTGTACTGTAGGTACAGCTCTGCCTAACCCTTCGGCAAATACAGGGCCCAAGTCTGCTATTGTTTACATTCCAACACGATCCCATTGTCACTGCATTGTCTTTTTGCTAACAGTTCGTAATCTGCTAAATTCATAATTTCATACAATGGAGTGTCAGTGGTTGACCATTGGAAAGTCATAATGACACCATTATGACGCCATTATATTATTAGATTACCAAACTTGTCAAAATCATCAATTATGAAATCAATGATAGACCATTCTGACACTATTGTAATAGCAGACTTGAGGCCCAGGTGTGATGTAATAAGTAAGTGTTGAGCGAGTTTTCAGTTTTGACTTTAAAAAACTTAAAAGGCAAATACACTAGAATTACATGGTCATCTTGTATAATTTTATACCAAGTAGGTTAGTATGAACCTACAATCAGCCGACTTAAATTATAGTTCTACTAGCTTTTGTCCGCGGCTTCGCCCGCGTGGATGTCATAAATTATCCCACGAGAACGTTTTACCGAAAAAAAAAGTATGTTATGTCCTAACCCCGGCCATGCTCTACCTGTTTGCCAAATTTCATCCAAATCCATTCAGCAGCTTGATTGAGTAACAAACATCCAAACTTTCACATTTATAATATTACTAGCTATTGCCCGCGACTTCGGCTGCGATCCAGGATAAAAGTAGCCTATGTCATGTCCTTCTCAAGGTCATGATCTACCCATGTGCAAAATTTCATCCAAATCCGTTCAGCTATTGTAGCGTCAAAGCGTAACAAAGAAACTCACTTTCGCATTTATATTAAAACCTAACCTAACCTCCCCCTCTCACCCCTCTCACACCCCCTTCATCGCTTTCCACTCCTCCTCTCTAACTCGCCCCCCTCTCTCCTTCTCCACACACTCCCTCACTACGCCCTCCTATCCCTCTTTAGGATAAGCGTGAATTGCGCAATTAAAGCACTCAATGAAGTCCGAAAATGGAACACCAATTACGGGCTTATAAACAGTTATTAACAGGTAATGCGACAATTTTGTCGCATGCGCGTGCGACTAATGTCAGCTGTTGCAAGTGTATCACATTATTAGCTAGGTTTTTTGTTTGTGTTATAATTATAGTAACTCTGGAAACGAAGATGTCTAGTTTTTAGATGTGGCATCTGCATGGGTTTTTGGAAGCAGCAGTGTAGTGCTTCTGGTGGTAGAATTTGTCTGAGATGTTAGGTACTCCAAGAACCTTAAGGCGACGATAAACGGCTTTTAATTATTTTAAACTGAAGATCACGTCTAAACGAGTAGTTTAAACGATTCGGAAAAAATATATGTTAAATAAGAGCACTTTCTTAATAACTTGATATGTGAATATTTTAGATTATGTTTAAATTACAAAGTGTAATTAATTTGTAAAATCATGTCCAACCTGGATAAAAAACTTAGAATCACGCAAAAACCATCAAGCGTATTTTTATGAAACTATAATCATTTTAAAGATATTAATAGTTTAATTATTTATTTTTTAGTCCCACGTGTTTTGATATAATACCTTTTATTTTATGTAAGTATAATAAATTAATAATACGTCTAATTTGGGACAGCGCTCCTTGATGGGCGAGTCCTATTACTGGTTGGACGTACGACACGTTGCGTGAGCTCAGCACAGAACACGCAAGCTAACCAGTCAAGGCCGCTGGCATATATCTACGTCTTAACAGTAAGATAAATGCTAGTGAAATTGAAGACTCAAGAAGCTTTTCAACTCTGTACCACGACTAAAGAGTGCAGATGTCATATAGGAAAAAATACGACATGGAAATAAAACAGAATAAATTGAAGAATCATCAACTTTTTACTTTAGAAGTTACTTTAATAAATTTTATATTCTAACCATTTTTCGGGCACTGCAAAAAAAAACAAAATAATAAAGCGATTTGTACACTGACGTTATGCAGGGGGGCTAAAACGGCCACTTTGGCAGAATCATGATAGGATAATAGGTATTATGAATCATAATTGAAATCGTAAAACGGTCACAAACTGACAATTCATAATTTATCTGCGTACAATTCATAGCACGCAATTCATCTGTTTGACAGTTTTGTATGGAGATTCGTAAATTTGTCCACAAATTATTAATTGCTTTATTGAAGTTTAATGCCAAATACGTCAATCATAATAAAATGCTGGGAATTCAGGAAATGAATTGCTTTTAGAGGAATTGCCTAAACTGGCTGTTTTAGGGCCCCTGTTCTGTAGTAACCCACCCACAGACACACTTACCACTTCTAGCAATTCTCTACAACACCCTCAATGTCCTCTTTTTATAAACAACCATAAGAGGTGATTAGTTGTTCATATAAGGTTCATTTACAGTAACCGTGACGTCACGGGACCGGTGCAACATTCTAGTCGTTACGCAAAACGTCCAGCTAATGTGTATAACATGCAAATAGTGGATAAAATTAGATATAATGTGCTTGAATAAGTATGTAAATGCAGACTTGTTTAAAGTTAGAAGTTTATTGAATAAAAAACTGCTTCTGTATACTGTATGGTTTACATTACAGGTGAGAAAGAACATCTTTTTTCTAAAATTCAATAGTTTTATTTCAAAATTTTTTTGCAAAAAAAAAAACAACCGTCTTACAAAAGAACAGTCTGAGTGAAAAGTAATAAGTTTAATTTCGGAAGTCGGTGTCTTTGGATCTGTATTCTAGTTTCGTGCCACCGACTTCCGAAATTAAAGTAAAAGAAAAATAAAAAACTTTTACAAAAAAAAATACTAAAGACTTAGTATTTTTTTTTGGAAAATTTTTTTTATTGGCCATCAAAATATTGGCAATCAAAAAGATTGGCCGTCTTGGGGACTGCCAAACAGAATAGACCGGGCGGACGTGACATATTTTCGTGACCCACGTTTTACACTATGCAACTCAGTAAAATCGTCACTGCCGACCAAATTGGTGACAAAATGTAAAAAAATATATAAAATTATGTTTATTCACTACAAATTAATCCATAATTACATCCACACACACATAAATACATACATTTATCCATTATTATTTTTTTATTATTATTTTTTATTATTCTTATTTCTTATAATTCTTAAAATACTAGACATATTAAGTTGTCAGGTAATTTAGACAATTTGTAATTTGAGGAAGATTAATAAATAGGTTAGGTTGCGTGGTCTGTGCTGAACTCAGTCCACCCAGTAATAGCTAGGACTCGCCCGTCAAGGAGCGCTGTCCCAAATTAAAATCATTATTAATTTATTACACATAAACAGAAGTTATTATATTAAACATGTATACCTACAAAAAGCTAAAAATAATTAAATTGTCTTTAAAATGGAGAAGGTTTCATAAAAATACGCTTAATAGATTTTGCGTGATTCTCAGTTTTTTATCCGCGTTAGACATAACTTTATAAATTAATTACATTATGTAATATAAACATAATCTAAAATATTCACATCTTAAGTTATTAAGAAAATACTTAAATTTAACACAATATATTTTTTTCAAATCATTAACACTACTCGATTACACGTGATCTTCAGTTTTAAAATCATTATAAGGCGGTTATTGTCGCCTTAAATTAAGTCACCTTTTACCATTTGCTTGTTCAAGAGGATATGACAATTAAAGAGTGGCCAACAACCAAGCAATTAATAATTTTCAGTACACCTAGGTACATTATTTTATATAGCACATTTATTAATAGCCCTATATAGCCTACTATGATATTAAGCCCCTTACAAAATAATTACTATGTTTTTACTTTCTATGTTTCCGAAGACTGCGTGACAAATTAATAATGGCCGATGACAAAGTTCCCAGTGTTTAGTGCACTTTAGCACGAGAATAACCAACTAGATAGATTGGGCTCCCTTAATGACACCTTTCAAGCCATTATTGAGGCTAAAACTATATTAAAAACTGTATAATGAACTGATGGTTAACATGCACAAAATATTTTGCAGAAGGTCCAATACTTACGCACCTTTTGCAATACAAAACTCTGTTACTATAAGTAACTGCTTGTCGTGCTACTTTTGTGATTTTATCTTCTTGTATCGGCAAGAAATAATGAAACATGGAATGTTTATGCGTAGCATAATCAGGCAGTAACGTTTCCACTGCTGGGACACAGGCCTCCTCTCTGTGAGAGGGTGTGGGCCGTAATCCGCCACGCGAGCCCAGTGCGGGTTGGTAGATGTCACATGTCTTCGAATTTTTGATTCTGGAACATGCCTCCCAGTTGTAACGGCCCCGACTTACGAGTTGTAGGTCGTGTACACACAAACTACAACTACTCGTACTACTCGTACTTTATTTCATCACCGCTGCTCTCGAAACAGTGAAGGAAAACATCGTTTGCTCATGCTGTGTTGTAAATATTGACTAAACAACGAGGCAGTAGCGAGGCTGCCCAGGGTGCGATGTCAGGAAAAATGCACCTTTCCTTGAATGAACTGACTATGCTGCTAATACTGAGACCCCATTTCTCGAACGAAAATGATCGCAAAATTAATGTAACAAATTGACAATCGAGCGTAAAGCGCTGCAATTGGCTGTTGATAAATTATTCAACCAATCACAGCTGTTTACGCGCGCTTGACAATTTGTCACATCATTTTTGTTCGAGAAACTGGCTCTAAATGGCTTGTAATGTGATTTATCATCATCATCATCATCTACCTAGCCTTTTCTCAATTACCTATGTTTGAGTTGGCCTATCTGTAATTAATACGTTGTCATAGTCACCAAATACTCAAATTTACTATTTGTAATGCATGCCCATGAGTGTCGGCTAGCTAGGCTTGTATAAAGTTGGCCTTCTGTGTCCAGTTTTTTGTGTAAAAACTTTATTAAAAACTGAATAATAAAGTGCTAATAACATTGTATAATTCTGTCATATGACATGTGACAATGTTATGACGTAATTTTTTACAGCAGGCGACCAATGGGCGACTTTTTTTAAAAATATATCTTGTTAATACACCGGTTGTTTGTCGCATATTGATAAAGCGCAGTTTTGGCATTATTTATATTGTTTTTACAATATTTTTCAATAAAAACTTTTGTATATTTTTTAACTTTTTTAAATTAATGGAGCTGTCTTTGGTCTGGTCTTTTAAATTGTAGTATGTACACCATTTTATGCTGTAAGTAGTTCTATGCGAGTACCGATTTGAATTTTATCATCTTCCAAGTAAGTAACCTGCTTAAGTTTGTTTAATTATGTCTTAACTATCTATTTCTGTCAATAATTTTTAAGGTACAGTCAGTGGCTTTAATTAACCATTAAAATTTGAAGATAACAAAATTCATTTTGCCAAATAATTCTATTTCATTTTTTCAAATAATTCTATTCTATGAGGAACGGCTTAAATGTGTTTTCCGAGGCACGGAGGGGTCTTGGTATGTAAAGATGGTCACCAATCCACGGAAAAACCGCGGCAAGCGTAGCTTAACCTGATCGATCGACACGTACGGCTGTTATTAAAACCCACGAGCTCCTCAATGTTCTACAATCATTAACTAATTTAAATCTCCTTGCTCTACCTCCAAGTTTCCATACTCCATAACAGTACTAGTACTAATCCATTCACAAATAATTCGTTAACTTTACAATAACCAAATTAAACGTAACTGTAATTTCCTAAGACTTCCACCGCCTTAGGGTGGCGGCACCAATTATGGGCGCAGTGAATTTATTCAAAGAATACTGCGCTCTGTGTGGCCGTTTTTGCCATTGTGCCGATAATTTATAAACGCAATGCTTTTATTGTTTATTTACTGTTGCATTCTCGCGGCTACATTGCGGGATTCCTTGTTAGGAACTAATGAATCTACGGCATGCGAAATATCCGATAAGTTTTTACTATGTAACAATAGTTGGAAAAAACAAGCTTAAAATAACTAGCCCTTATTTGCGTACGTCTAACATCAAACTATTTTAATGGTAATTGCGTTTAGAAATCGATATGACATGTATCTATTGCTATGTCTGTATATCTATAGTGTCTTTGTGGAAATGTGCACGCCATTCACAGCAAGTAGCGACAAATTTATAGACATTTATAGGTTTAATATAATACAATAGTATTAAATGTCAGCTAGGTGCACTTGTTGTAACTCCGCCAGTGACTTTTTAGAAGACAGGAGGCCCTTATAATGGACAGATAGATGGACATATTGTGTGGTAGTTTGAATGGAAATTGCGATACAAGATACAATTAATGTGCAACTTGTGCCTCATGGTGCTAGCGACAGGTGCAGCTACCCTATTACTTATGTACAAAGAAGTACGTAACAAACTTGATTTCATAGATAAAGCGTACATGTTCATTTAGTTTAGAATTTTAATGTAATTAAGCGATTATAAAGCAGTGTCATGGTGTAAAAATGGGTGTTGAATGGGGTACGAGTGTATCTTTAAAAAAGATCGTTAGTTAAGTGTGTAATTAATTTTTACGGTAGTTTTGAAGATGTAATTTGATGATTGTAATAGAAACGGGGTAAAAAATTAATGAAATTAATTGCTACATTATTATAAAGAACAAAAAACTGAGGCAGTAGCTAAAAATAACACGTAAATCAGAGGAAAACCTGCCGTATTTTGATAACTTTGGCGTGACTTCTTAGTTACGCCAAAGTTATAAAAATACGGCAGTTTATCTTCCAGATAGAGGCGATATCGCGTCGGCGACGCGATATTGCGATAATTATTATATCCGTAGAACAATATCACGTCGCGACGCGATATCCCCTCTGTCTGTAAGAGCCTTTACGTGTTCTCTGCACGTTTTAAGTGGCATTCAATTTTTTTTTAACAATCATCTACAAGGTTTATCTTCAATCCGATTTTTTCACTGACTTGTGAAACTCTTAGATAGCCAGACGCTTTTTTTTTCGTGGCTACTACTTATTTTTTTCTATATTTTATAAACTTATCCGAAACCCATAGATTCCCTAGTGAATAAGAAAGACGTCATTTTGACGATTTCTTAATGTTATAGTTACTTAGGGAGGGTTGCACCAAGGGCTACGTTATGGTTTCTGTCAAAGTTAAAATGACCATAGAATGAGTATCTGCTGTTGCACCATCATATCAAATGTAAAAGATAAAGTTTGCAGGGACATGACATTCGACGCGTCTGACAGAAGTGACAGATATTTGACAATAACTTTAACCAGCGAAGCGTGAGCGGTTAACGTTATAGCTAAAGTTATGACGTCAGCTAACAAATTGTCAAATGGAACAACCCATTTTTTGTCTAGGAACTTTAACATCGAACTGAAGATGCGATGTTAAAGTAAGATGGTGCAACCCACCCTTAATAGTTTAAGTTATACTTAAACTAGCTGCGCCCCGCGGTTTCACCCGCGTAGACCGGAATAAAAAGAAGCCCATGTGTTAATCCAGTTTTAATCCAATTTAGTGTTTCTTTTAATTAAAAAAATTTTTTTTTTCTTTAATTATTATGTGGGAAAACGAGAGACGTCCCGCTTCTGATTTTAGGAATTTAATGAAAGAATTTCAAGAAGTTTAACAAAGAAAGTCTTTTTAATGAAAATAACATTAGTTACAAAATGATGGCTACAAAATTATGGGGAATAGTAAAGTGCGCGCCGCCGGGTGTAGGAAAGGATTGAGCCCGTGGTCCTTTTTTTTTTTTTTTTTTTTTTGGAATGGCTTCAGTTGACCACGGGTGGTCGAGACTGTTTAACCGGACTTTCCTGTGGCTGCTTTAAGCGAGAGCTTAAAGCCTCCGGCCAGGCTTAAAACTAAGACTTAAAACTAGGGGTTTGAGCGACTCTGCACGTCGCTGCGGTAAGGGTAGGGAGGACAGCCAGAGGGTTCAGGCTGGGTCGTGACGCGATAACATCCAAGGTACGAGGTACGAGAATGATCGGTGGGCAAGGGGAGTTTAGTGGCGGGTTAGAGGCTACAGGCTCGGCTGCGCTACCGGCTGCCGCGGCCTCGCCGAGTAGAAGGCAAGAGGGAGGTGGGCAATTACATTTTCGACCTCGACGGCGGGGTCGGAACGTAGATCTTAGCTTGCGTTTGCGGAGCGTACTGGTGGCCTTATTACTCTCATGTAGGAGAGTTATAGGGTCATCAGGTTCGGAGAGAACATGTTTAGGACGGCGGGTGCTACTAATCCGGGAGGGAACACAGTTGGCGGATTCGACAACCAAAGGGTTGCGATGTTTCGCGGCGGTTTCAAAGAAACGCACGGAATTGCGTTTCAAAAATTGTCGGATTGATGGGATTTTGAGGTCAAGGTGGAGGTTTTCGTTCCGAACGAACCAGGGGGCACCCGTTATCTTTCGGAGAAAACGGTTTTGCAGTGTCTGCATTCTATGAATGTGGTGGGGCTTGGCGTGAGCAAATACCGAGCCCGCATAGGTCATGATGGGCCGAATGACGGCTGTATAAATGCGCAACTTGCACTTAAGTGACAATTTGCTACGTGCATTCAAAACGGAATGTAGTCTACCGAGGGCAAAAGCGGCCCGTGAACGAGCGAGCTTTATGTGCTCGGAGAAGTTTAGGTGCTCATCGAGCGTGACACCGAGATATTTGGCTCGCTTCTCCCAAGGGATCGAGCCCGTGGTCCCGCTGCACGTCGTCTTATATGGACTCGATCACATGCTCCGGGCTGGCCGGAGGGGTGTAGGTCGGGGATGCAGCTAACACCAGGGTATAAGCTATCTACGTACCAAATTTCATACAAATCGGTCCAGCGTTTGATCGTGAAGAAGTAACAAACACACACACACACTCACAAACTTTCGCCTTTATAATATTAGTGTGATAGTGTGATTACTTTTCACTACCCTAATCAGCCGTTCGCCGACTGACTGACGTCTCCCTTTTTTCTTTAGAACAAAACGCTAACTTTCAGATTCAAACGTAGTTCTTCACTTGCTAGAATAATCAAATGCCTGCATCGCATACGGTTACCCTTTGCATAAAACCTTTACAGTACCTACATAGTAGGTATCTAGGTACTATCCGTCAGTTGGACTGTCAGGCTGTTTACCTAAAAAAATCACAAAGTGAAACACTAGCAAAATATCGTCGCTAATTTAACTAACTGACTTATCTAACATTTTGGACTAAGCCGATAGCCGACCTAACTATAGTACCAACTTGATACATTTTCCAAGTCGCATCGATCTGTCTAATCGGCGTATCTGTACCTATGCCTTACGGTCCCCATGATAATGCGAAAATCGAGATCGATATATCTAAAGTCAACAAAAAAAAAAAAGAAAAATAGCTTGCCCTGTAAAATTTTCTTGTATTCAGTTACGTCACTTAGTTAGATTAGCGACGATATGACGTCACCCTTTTTTTCCTCTTTATTTGATTTGGGGTCAGATATGTCAACCCCATCGTACCTTTTATCATTATAACATTAACACTTAACACACAAACTATACTATACAGTTAAACAATATACAGGGTGTAAGTGGCAATATTTTAACGGGTCATTGTACTCATCATTATGAACAACTTTTACTATGGGACCAAACTTAAAATCGCGAAAAAAAAAACAGTTGTTCCCTACATTTTGACGAATTATGCGAACATAAATGTACTGAACAGCTGATTTTTTTTTCGCGTTTTCAGGTTTGGTCCAATAGTAAAAGTTGTTCATAATGATGAGTACAATGACCCCTTAAAAGATTGCCACTGTTTACACATACACCCTGTATAAAACACTTTGTGATACAGACAGAAGTCTCCGATGAAGAACTGTGATGAAATGACATAACTTTTTGGCAACTTCTGATGACGTCACACTAATGAACCATGATAACTAATATAGCTTACACCATTCATAAAGAAACACCATTCCCCCTCCACCCAATTTATAGCCCTAGAACAAAAAGCTCAAAACATCCCATTACCAAATTGGAAACTATCATTTTCGCAAGCTCATATATTCGCAGGCCCATATTTCGCAGTCGCAGACGGCACGATTCGCAATCGTATCGTATACGTGCCGTGCCAAAATCGTAAATATGTCCGAATGAAATACTCGTTAACGTTCGGTGTAAGCTCGTAAGTTTTCAGCAATATTCATAATATTGCCGAAAACTTACGAGTTTGGCAGTACAAATGTTTCTATTTGTTTATTAGTGTTTTTATGGGTGGTGATAAAGAAGGTTGCTTCTACTCAACTTGCTATTTTTACCCTACTGCAGCGAAGCCCAAAAAGTGAGTAATGTTTGTAGGTTTACTTCGTCTAGTGGACGAAAAATTAATAATAAAAGAGATGTGATTACCAGGGAGCATAAAACGGCCACATTAAGCAATTCCTCTAAAAGCGATTCATTTCCTGAATTCCCAGCAATTTATTATGATTGTGGTAATTGACATTAAACTTCAATGCAATTAATAATTTGTAGACAAATTTACGAATCTCCATACAAAACTGTCAAACAGATGAATTGCGTGCTATGAATTGTACGCAGATAAATTATGAATTGTCAGTTTGTGACCGTTTTACGATTTCAAATATGATTAATAAATACCTATTATCCTATTGTGATTCTGCCAAAGTGGCCGTTTTAGCCAATTTTAATTTTAACACGACCTGTCTTCTCGCTATAATTCATGTGCAAATATATTTACGTACAAAGCGATGCCTATGTACATAAATAATTTTAGCACTATCAGTAATGTGCATAATTGAGTGATAAAATAATACATAGGTACCTACTCTTTTTTCCGTTTTGAGATAAAGTCATTGTTTTTAATTATGATATCATTTGGTAGCAAAAAGTAACATTTTACGTTTAAATCTTTGAGTTCCGGTGCTGTGTTTCAAAGTGTTAATTTTCTACAAAAAATTAATCTTGATAATTTTTCCGGCTATTAGCACCACTTAAAAATTATAATTACGTATGTAAACTAAGTAACTATTTTCTTGTTTTTGTAGCAACAATTTTTTTGCAATAGACAAACATTCTGGTCTTTTGATGTGTAGAAACTACTGTAGATACATTTAGTATTTAAAATTTGGTACTTAACATAAATTTAATAAAAAATAAAATCATTTTATTTCGGACAACTAAAAATATCCATAAATAGTTATTTGCACTTATAACACTACTATTGCTACTAACTTAAACCAGGCCACACTCCGAATTTTAGCTATGAAGCTACACAAATACGCGGCGGGCTCGACTTGTCGGACTAATTCGGTGTGGGCTGCCGCGAACCGCCCGGCTCGCACGTTAGTTTGATACTCACTCACGCGCCGCGTCGTAAAAGAAGACAACCCTAATAAGTCAGAAGGTCTAAGAGTTACGTGAAAGAAAGAGAGGAAACTTCTAGGTGAATATAACTGTAGTTATTAATAATTAACGCTGTGCGACCTGAATTGCACTTTATTGTGTCGTAGCAAGAATGAGGAGCTCGTGGCTAAGTAATAACAGCCATACGAGTCGATCCGTCCGGTAAAGCTACGCTCGCTGGAGTTGGTCCGTAGATGGGTGACCATCTTAACACGAGACCCCTCCGTGCCTCAGGAAACACGTCAAGCCGTTGCTCCTAACTGTCATTCGTGGATCTTTGACAGTCATTACGGGTCGTCAGAAGCCAGAAAGTCTGACAACCAGTCTTACCAAGCGGTATCGCATTACCCAGTTACTGGGTTGTGGAGGTCAGATAGGCAGTCCCTCCATGTAAAATACTGGTTATACTGGAAGCCGACCCCAAAATAGTTGGGAAAAGGCTAGGCAGACTGATAGCAGAGGAAGTGACTGCCACCACAGCTTTCAGGATACTAGAGTCTGGCCACGCTAACTCTGCAGTGAAAAAAATGGGCAACCCCAAAAAGTTTTACATTTTCTGACGTGTATGTAGATCTAATGATTTTGGTATTTTGCCTTTTGATTTTTGCATAATAGATTATTTATCTAAGAATGTTTTTATTACTTTTATTACAGACGGTGATGTCCTATACAGATTTCCAAATTCTACCATTATTTCACTGCAGAGTTAGCGTGGCCAGACTCTATAATAAAATGTCTGTGTGTAAATCTATATTTAAAGGAATGGAATTTCTAAGTAGCAGCCCGGAGTCTGGATTTATTCCCGGTTGATGTCGTTAAGTCCCGAATGAGGAGTGAGGCCCAAAATGACTCATAACATGAGTCATGAGGTCTCAGACAAAAAAAAACATGACATTTTGTCATTCGACAGCACTCCATTAACACACCCTAATCCCCGGTCGAACAATACCTAAGCCAAAACAAAAAGATTAGACCCAAAATTTAGGCATTCCCTTTAGGCACCCTAACAGCTGTATATCCGTGAATGCTACCGTCGGAAATCCTGGCCAGACGATGAAAGATACAGTCGTCAAACAGTGTACTCGAAAACATTTCAACACTAGATAGATTTGGGCACTAAGTTTTAGACCCTCGTTTATTTAGGTTGCATTTGGTCTTGGGAATTGTCTGTATTTCAAACAATGGTGTTTTTGATACGATAACTGATTTTGAACTGAAAATTATGTGTCATTTATCTCCTAATGTTATAAACATAGACTTATAAAAAAAGATGGACTCCGCGCCACGCATATCGAAAGTGAAGCACAGTAAGACAACAACACAGACCGTTTGTACAAACACGCCTCGCGCACACATTTACATCATAGTATGCCGACCGGCCGCCATAACGTGACACGAGCGACGCCGTCTTTGCAGGTACTCAAATCATGCACACATAGATCGGTACGGTGCTTCACTTTTGATATTCGTGGCGCGGAGTCCATCTTTTTTTATAAGTCTATGCTTATATAATACCTTATATCTATCTGCCTAGCCTTTTCCCAACTATGTTGGGGTCGGCTTCCAGTCTAACCGGATGCAGCTGAATACCAGTATTTTACGTGGAGCGACTGCCTATCTGACCTCCACAACCCAGATACTGGGTAATACGATATCCCTTGGTAAGACTGGTTGTCAGACTTTCGGGCTTCTGACGACCCGTAACAACTGTCAAAGATCCACGAATAATACCTTATATACAAACGAAAATTATTCTTTAGCAAAACTAATTCTAAAGTTTTAATATAATCCCTTCATTTATTTAGACATAATAACGATATTAACATCACTCTAAATTAGAATAAATTACGTTGCATAAGCGGGCACCGATTATTACAGCGCGAGCGGCCATCGAGGAAGGACCTGTGCCATTTTTTCCCGCCTCCTGATGTCCGAGCTCACGTATCGTGAACGCATTATTTTAGACTGCAATGTTGTGAAATGGCTTTAAGTGTGCTCATAAAAATGTATTTCTAGGCTAGTTCACAACGCTTGAGGTCAGTCTTAGGAGTTCGTATGAAACATGGAAGATATGCTAAACGTACCTAAAAAGCTCATAATAACACACTCTGTGTTCTCAAATTCTCGAAAATATGTGGCCAAGCACTGCTCTCTTTATTAAACATGTTTTGGGAGAAGTTCTTGAAAATCATATCATATCATCAAATGTTTCTAAACATGACCATGTAATTTTCCATGATATTATTCATATGCTAGTTGTATGTATTACTTAATAAACATAGCCACTACACACGATGTCACAAATCTCAGTGGGCGCACAAATCATCGTATAATACGGCTGATTTGCATATCACATGTACGCTTACGATTCATACGCAGCAAATGTAGCTATGACACGACAGCACTATATTGTGCTGGGTTTGAACGAGGACGCTAGCTTGCTTGTTTGGGCAAGTGTAGTTACTCGCACGATGATCGACATGAGAGCTTTTGTTTAGAAGCAAAAGCAAGTTCGCTAGTAACAGCTCGGTCGTTTTTCAGTGAAAAATGGTTTTTGATTTTATTGAGTTACTTACCCAATCTATTTAATTTTAAGTCATTGTTTTTGACGTAAATTATCGTCACATTATTCTCTAGACTAACTCTCTCTCTCTACAAACGTGTCTTTTTGTATGAAAAAGATAATAATTCAGAGCATCATCTGCTTAGCTCCAACTATGTTGGGGTCGGCTTCCAGTCTAACCGGATGCAGCTGAATACCAGTATTTTATATGGAGAAACTGCCTATCTGACCTCCACATCCCAGTTACTGGGTAACACGATACCCCATAGTAAGACTAGTTGTCAGACTTTCGGGCTTCTGACGACTGTCAAAGATCCAAAAAAGACAGCCGGGACCAACTGCTTAACGTGCTTTCTGAGGCACGGAGGAGTCTCGGTATGTAAACATGGTCACTCATCTACTGACCAAGCCCGGCAAGCGTAGCTCCTCCGCGTGATCCGTGTGATCCGCAATATATCAGAATATATTAGGTAATCAAACCATCTACATATTTGACTCAGTTCCTAATCCACTCGACTTGCCAAAGCCACTCTCCTCGCCTCAACATCCAAACGCCCCACGTAAACGAACGAAATACTCGAACGAGAACGTTAACGTTTAACCAGTGGTTCCGTTCCGTGCGAGTCGAACATAAAAAGCTATTACCGGCCATAGTATGTATGTGTTTTATGGTAAGCATGTGGAGTAGGTATTAAGGAATTATTATGGGGTTGTGATTTTTACGAGTAGAATTGATGTTTTCGACTGAAGTTACATGTGAAACGGAAATTTGAAAATTTTCTGGTATGTTCGTGTAATAAAATGGTTGTCGTTTTGGTTTTTGGCCTCGTAAGCCCTACATAGTCATCACGTGTAACTAAAGAGTTATTTCTTTGAATGGACAACAGTAGCATATCAATGTATAGGTTAACAGGGCCGTCTTTAATCCATTGGAGGCCCTGGACACTTGTGGAGAATGCACAGATGAAACTACCAAACTACTATGAAAATTTTAGCTCTCCGTCTGGGATTTACTTTTGACAGGCTCACGACTCGACTACGACTCTAGCAGGAACTAAGGGGCCCCACGGATCGCGGTGGGCCCTGGGCACTTATCTGGAGTGGCTAATGGAACAAACGGCCCAGGGGGCCTACTCCCTAAGCACGAAGCCCGTAGTTTCGGCCTTCGTTACGGGCGTTTCTTACTCCGTATCACCTACGGATGGATGATTGGTTCGGGGCCCGAACGAAGTATGAATGACAACATGATTTGCCAGTTGTCCCTACTCCCGATGTATTGTTGCCCGTCCGAAAAATTTAACTTTTACACTTGTTTTAATGGATCGTAATGTCAGACAGACGGATAAACGGATGGACGGAAAGACGGACGGACTTAGGAAGTAGGCCCCCTGGTAACAGATAAAATGGTAGATCTAGCGGAACAATAAGAGAACAATATCTGCATGAAAAATCATAGGTGGTCTTGACAAAACATGTCTGAAATTAAATTGCACAGTGATCTAATTTGTAAATCAAAGAAACGACAAGGAACACATGTTATCAATTTTATGTCGGAAAAACTAAACGCTAAAGAAAACTTACTTTGAAACGGAGATATAGGTCTCGTGCCTCGGAAAGCCATTGGTCTCGGCTGTCATTCGTCGATCTTTGACAGTCGTTACGGGTCGTCAGAAGCCCGAAAATCTGACAACCAGGCTTATCAAGGGGTATCGTATTACCCAGTTACTGGGTTGTGGAGGTCAGATAGGCAGTCACTCCATGTAAAATACTGGTATTCAGCTGCATCCGGTTAGACTGGAAGTTGACCCCAACATACTTGGGAAAAGGATAGGCAGATTGATAGGTACAGGCAACATCTAGACAGCATTTGTGCACAAATTCTTTTATTTGAGTCAAAGAAAGCGCTGATGAAAGGAGCATTTTCCATACTCATCTATAGTAGGAAAAATGTTGCCTATTTTATTCCAAATCAAAACTAACGGACTTTCTTGGTGTTTGTGTAACTAATTAATTTGGTTTGGTATCGTTTGTGAGTGGAAAAGCTTCTTAAAGGAACCATGCCTCTAATTAAAATGTTTACTAAAAGGATTGCCATCTATTTTGACATTATTTGTAAAACTATTCATCCTTTCAGTAACTGCTAAGCTTCTAATTAGGGTTTCGTACCTCATAAGAAGAAAACGGAAACCTTATAGGATCACTTCGTTGTCCGTCCGTCTGTCTGTTAAGATCTTTTTCTCAAGAACGCATGAAGGTATTACGTTGAAATTAATATAAAATACGTAGGTCTATGGTTTCTTGGAGTTGTAAAAAAAATCAAGCTTCTAACTCAACGCAATAAAAAAATAAGGGTTTCTTTTTACCATTTTGGTACGGAACCCCTAATACGGCCATTTATGCGACATATTTTGATACTCGCAAGCAAATTAAAACCTATAGGATACTTCCCGTTGACCTAGAATCATGAAATTTGGCAGGAAACAAGGTCTCACAGTACAAAGGAAAAAGTTCGAAAATTGTTAATTAGTAATTTTATCACATAAAAAAAAAAACTTTTAGGATTACAATGTTAAGTTTGTAGGTATTTGGGATGAATTCTCTTCAACTACGGAACCCTTCATTTTGCGTGGTCCGATAGGCACTTGGCCGGCTTTTAATTATTATGATTTGACGATTGTTCATTCGAACAGATGTTTTGCGACACAGTTTCTGCGTCACCAAAGCAATCTATTGCGGCCTTACTTTTTTAATACAGCGTAAGTAACAATGATATACCAAATGCAAGAAAAATAAATAAAATATTCGAGTCCCAAGGGTACTATATCGCGAAAATCACTCACACAGCCACGTACAAACAAGATTGCCACGTGTACATTCAGTTGCGTGCACAAGTATGGGTGTCTAAGCCTTTACTTCTGCGAGTGTGCGTCATTTCTTTACGGTTGATCTGAATTTTCGCATGTGCTCCTTGTATTTAGACTCACACATGCATAACCCTTTAGTTAAGGCGAAGTTCGTGGCGTGTGTGATGTTTCTTGAAGAAATTGGAGAGAAATTGATGTAGAGAATTGTACAATTTTGATTGAAATAATGTTTGAAGCTATCTGACAACCAGTCTTACCAAGGGGTATCGTATTACCCAGTAAGAATCCAAGGGTTGTGGAGGTTAGGTAGGCTGTCCCTCCATGCAAAATACTGGTATTCAGCTGCAACCGGTCAGACTGGAAGCCGATCACAACAAAGTTGGGAAAAGCCGTTTATAAAAAGCTGTTGTACGAGCCACGCTATATAACGTGTAACGTTAAATGCGCAAAACCTCTTAAGGGGTCTTTGTACTCTTCATTATGAACAACTTTTACTATGGGACCAAACCTAAAATCGCGAAAAAAAAATCAGCTGTTCAGTACATTTATGTTCGCATAATTCGTCAAAATGTACTGAACAGCTGATTTTTTTTTGCGATTTCAGGTTTGGTCCCATAGTAAAAGTTGTTCATAATGATGAGTACAAAGACCCCCTAAGAGGTTTTGCGCATTTAGCGTTACACGTTGTATACATTGACCTTTTTGATGTTTGATCCGTTTTGAAGTTGAAGATAGTTTTTTCATTGTTGAGTTGTTGTAAGAGGAGCTCGTGGCTAAGTAATAACAGCCGCACGGGTCGATCCATCAGGTTACGCTACGCTTGCCGGGGTTGGTCCGTGGACAGGTGACCATCTTTACATACTGGGTCTCCTCCGTGCCTCGGAAAGCACGTTAAGCCGTTGTTGGTCCCGGCTGTCATTACGGGTCGTCAGAAGCCCGAAAGTCTGACAACCAATCTTATCAAGAGGTATCTATTTACACAGTTACTGGGTTGCGGAGGTCAGATAGGCAGTCGCTCCATGTAAAATACTGGTATTCAGCTGCATCCGGTTAGACTGGAAGCCAACCCCAACTTAATTGGGAAAAGGCTAGGCAGATTGCTTGATGTTGAGTTGTTGTATTTGCCAGGAGTGCCAGCCGGTTCGTTTGATGACCATTTTTTTTTTTTTTTTATAAATATCCTTGGACATTTCACACAACGCCATCTAGTCCCAAGCTAAGCAACCTAATGCTTGTGTTATGGTAACGAGATGGCTGATAAACTACTTATATACATCTTTTTTGTAAATACATACAAAACTGGCTTGATACGAACTTTACTTAGACTAAAACTATTTGATTGGGGACGAATACCTATTATACCTACAGCAAATAACTCTACAGAGTTTACCAGAAAGTCAGAAAGGTGTGGTCAAATTTAAGTGTGTGGTACAGACCATCAAATTGAACAACTTTCTCTATGGGACCAACATCGTAATCGCAAAAAAATAATCAGCCGTCCCATACATATGCGTCGAATATCTATTGAGGTTTTCTATGGGACAGTTGATAATTTTTTCGCGATTACGATGTTGGTCTCATGGAGAAAGTTGTTCAGTTTGATGGTCTGTTACATCCTTTTTCTGATACGCCCGGGTTAAGAATTCACGATCTCGGACAGATTTTATTGATCAACATTAGCACACCATGTGTCTAAAAATGATCAAAAACTGAAATAGTTCAGAAACTTCTGTCCCTGTTATATAATTACTAGGTACTATCGACAAAACGGACGCATTTACCCTTTAAAGTTGCTTTTTGTATACACTGATTTTGTATACCCTGCCCCTATGGTCCTTTGTTTTACTTTATCATTTAAGGTGATTGCGCTGTGTAGCCTGCGAAATTCAACCTTTTTGGGTTCTTTGCAATTTGCAGCTCCGTGTCAGATTGTATCTTGATTAAAATATGATACGCGGCAAGAAAACATAATGTGTTTTCATAATTTTAACCATAAAAATCATCAATACATCTCTCTAACTTAGATTTCGTTCAGATTCGTCAAACGGACGAAATCTAACGAATCTGCATGAAATCTCACCTATAGAGAGATGTATTAATGATTTTTATCGTTAAAATTATATAAATACATGTTTTATTGCCACGTATCATCATACTTTGATCAACATACAACCTTTTTTTGGGTAAAAAAACCCAAAAAAAATGAATTTCGCGGACTACCACTGCGTATCATACAGCAAAATTGTTTCAAAATTGGAAAGGCCTAGCGTTTGTCGATAGTACTTACATCCAACTGTTAAAATGGTTTTCGACTGGGGAAATAAATCATAGGTATTTTATTTTACTAATGCCTATTTTCCAAGCAACCTATTACTAGATTGAGTCGTAAAACTAAACTCGTATTCCCCTTAACTTAGCGTGTAGTACAGCTACACTAGTGTGCGTAAAGGTAACTCGTACTAGTGTGACTTCTATTCAATCTTCTTACGTTCCATTTCGCAGGGACATTTGATTCTGTCTCCTTCTAACTTGAGCACCAAACATATCGCCATCTCGCTCTATTCCTAACGGGCTTAGACGCGTGTGATATATTGTATTGGATGGATTTTTCGTTTGTGGAAATGGAATTTCTTTTTTGACTCGGTACCTGACACGGCGGGGATGTTCGATCAAACCACTGTTTCCTTGTTCTATTTTATATGGAATAAGTTAAATTTGACGTTGGTTTGATGGTTTAGGATATTATTCATTAGTACTAATGTAAATGTAGCTTTGAAGTCGGTGGAAGAGTCGTTCAAGTTGAGGGATGTTGAAGAAATTTTTTGTTACGTAAGTGTAAAGGGTACGTAGGTAAAATATTTCCCCGGTCTCTAAATCGTTTTGGAGGATGCATACTCGTGCCTGTTATATCTGTGTCTAGGAAAATCGAATGAAAATGATACATGAATAAAGTAGGTATACTTTAACAAACTTACATCTAAATAAAATTGAAGTGTCTATTTGTAAAGTCAAAATAACGGCTTTTTACTAAATGTATATGAAAGTGATATACGATACCAAAAAAACGTTTTTAAAAATTTTTGTCTGTGTGTATGTTTGTTCCGGCTGATCTCCGAAAAGGCTGGACCGATTTTGATGGAACTTTCACTGTCAGGTAGCTGATATTATAAGGAGTAACTTAGGTTTTATTTGGGAAAAAGAATTAGGGTTCTGATTCAAATAGGGAAGAATTGACATCCACACAGGAGAAGCCGCGGGCAACAGCAGGTAAAAAATAAAAAAGTTAAAAACAGAAGGTAGGTAATAATTGTCTGTTATCCAAACGTTAAACTGTCGTAGGTTCGAACTTAGAGAGGCGCTATACTTTGTGTACCAAAATTATTTCACCACCACTGCTCTCAAAACGGTGAAGGAAAACATCGTGAGGAAACCGGCATGTCCTAGAACCAAAAATTCGAAGACATGTGACATCTACCAACCCGCACTGGGCCCGCGTGGTGGATTACGGCCCACTCCCTCTCACCGAGAGGAGGCCTGTGTCCCAGCAGTGGGAACATTATAGGCTGATGATAATATCCAAACGACTTGTGAATATTTTAAGAGTGCCCTACCTTTAAGCTCCTATCTAAAGGATTCAAACTGAAACAGAAAGCATACATTAACCAAACAACATCATTATATCACAAAAATAACAAATGTCGCATCTCTGAGACACAGGATGATCAAACAATTTCTAGTTCACAATAAAACAACAAACCCAAGGTTATCATTTCAACACAAACATGTATTTTATTATGTTTTCTCTCAGATCGTTAAAACGGAACATAATTCAAAGGCATCACATGGCACAACAAGCCTCGTTCCAGTGTCTACCGAAAAAAAAAAACGAATAATCTAAAGAAACTGGTACCCTTCGGGTATTCCAGAAAATTGGAGCCTCCAAAGAATATATTTTGAATTTTTAGTATGTATACTATTTTCTATTCCATTCCCAAGGTAACCCTTCCTTCTACAAAGGGGTTTCGTGCGGAGACATTCTATAGACGAGGGTGGGTAGCCCCCCTTAAGGGGCTGATGCCACCCCATCCCATCTCGTTTTACTCTGAAGGATTTACCAAGTAGCATGTGTATTATATGTGTATATAAACATATGTATGTTTGAATTATTCCTGTATGTCGCTTTAATAAGGTCATTGTTTGCCTACAGAGGTTCTGTTTAGGATTATTCCGTGTCAATTTTAAAGGGATGTTCAACATGGTATTATCTTGGTCGTTTGAAGTTTGTTTTTTCAGGAAGTTTGTTTATAGAAGCGTGTTTATGGTTTTTTTTTTTTAAGTCAATTAGATTAGTATTTTTTTTTGTTTTTTTTTTTAGTGTAATGGTGTCAATCACAGATTGATTGAGCCTAGCCTTTTATCCCAATTATGTTGGGGTCGGTTTCCAGTCTATCCGGATGCAGCAGAACATGATGAAAATTTTACATGGAGCGACTGCTTACCTGACCTCCACAACCCTGCAGTTACTGGGTAACACGAAGAACCTTGACTCCCTTTGAGTCTAATGATAATGTTATCGCTAAAGAAAACTCGATTGATATAGATGTTGCTCGCGGTTAGCAGTTACATAAAACTAAGAGCTAAGTATTAGAAACAGCGTCATTTTGGTTGCGAATTCTAAGACTTTTCTCTGTGATTTCTAATAAAATATCGAAACACAATATGAAGTCTAAAAAGAAAGTTGTAGTCAAACTTAAGGGTTTGGTACAGACCATTAAACTGAACAATCCACACACAACTCCATGGGACCAACATAGTAATAGAGAAAAAATCATCAGCTGTCCCGTACAAAACTTCAACTTTTTTCTCGAGTGTGAGGATGGTCCCATGGAGAAAGTTGTTCAGTTAAGCATCTGTATATGTTACCAGTTTACAAAAGGTTCCAATTAAGCCTTTGAGGTGATGAAATTTCTAAAAAAGACACCTGAAGGCCAGTTCGCGAAGCTACCTAAAAACGTTCAAATTCAAGGCGCAATCTCATGCCAGTGACAATCAAATGTCAAAAATGTAGGTAAACTAGTATACAATTTTTGACAGATAGAGACTGAGATGAGATTGCGATCGTTGTTAAAAATACGGGAAATACCTTCTGAGGTTGTTGCTTTTATTTTTATATGGAAGGATGCGTGCTGTGGATGCGTGCTATGGATGGTCGCGAGTGGTGTAACTTCCTTAAGGCTTGTCCGTCGCAAAAAGCGCGGTCACTGTCGGACTGCATAGAAAAGAAAGAGAAGCGCGATGACACAACGCTTGCAAAATATGAAATAATTATCGATTTACAAAAAATCTGTTGAATAAACTAAAAAAGTAATGACAAGAAATCATTCCTTATTAGTTTGTAAACTGTATAAATTTATGAACACTTTTAATGAAAACTGTAGGAGTAATATGGTAACAACTCGAAAAAATAGACCGAAATAGACCTGGATTTAGGTTTTTTTTCCTTAGTTCTACAAACTAAAATAGATTTCACGACACATGAAATCACTTCTTATGTATTGTAGATTACTGTGTATTTTTTCCTATCAGAAAGATGCTATAGTAACTGTAAAAGATTGTTACAAAGTTACATAATTTCGCCGTATTTGAGGAAGGAACAGCCTTAATATCGATACGACGCTTAGCTCGAGCTGCGCATCTCCCTCGCACAGCTACCTTGTGGCGGCGCATCTTCACAGCACATCTTACTCGCTCCGCTACACAGCTTAGCATTAGTGGAAACGGTCACATAGTTTCGTAGCTTAGCTTTCACATCCTCGCAGCATAGCTGCATAGCACATCTCTGGTGGAAAAGCAGCCTATATGTGGCCACCGATTGGGCCCAAACATTGTAAACAACATAGATTTACCGTCGACGAATTAATGAAGAAGAAGCAGGATAGATCAATGACGTGTTATTTGTGAGCTTTAAGGATAACCAAGAATAAGTAGCCCTCAAATAGTGACGTTGAAAAACCTTTGTCTGTACTTAACCCTTAAATACTACTTCGTGACAAATGCAATAAAAACTACAACCAAACAAAATATCAGTGACAGCACATTATTGGTACGGACCATTATTGGTACAAATACCAATAACTGTAATATTGTGGTATTGGCTTATAATATTGTATCATTTCCGTAATAACGGATAATGGCGACCCAATGAAAAGTATTGGTTTTTATTGTAATAAGGTTTTCTGCGGTCTTTATAATTTAAATTGGTTTTGTTATTGGTTACTGATTTTGTAGCGTAAGTATCGTAACCTTAGGTATACGACGTGCTGCCGCTATAGTGACATTAATTAAATACACAGGTAGGCCTAGTGGTCAGTAATCATAAAAATTATAATAAGATAAAATAATTTAAAAAATTGAAAAAATAATTGTACTGAGTCTGACCCAGCTGTGAGTAGCTTCATGAATAATTTTTTTGCAAAACCCCCAGAAAAAAACTCGAGTGGTGGGACCTTTTTTCTCGTTGGTTTTAATTTCATCTCTTGTTACAGGTTGCTCCAAGATGCTATTTTAGAAAATTGTTAATAAATAACAATGTTTAATGTGAAATTAAAATATCTTTATAAAACGAAAACGCGGAACCTGTATACGCGTGTCAAGTTAATGTCGTTAATGCAGCGGCACGTTGTATATAAATATTCCGAAAATATTTTTTTTTTTTTGATAATTTGATAAAAATCATAATATTAAGTAAACCTGCTTTTAGAGCGGTAGCATGGTTTCTAACGTTGCTGTAAACAATACGAAGGATTGGAAAACGCTTTTCTTTTAAGTGTCCAACTTAAGAGATGCCTGTAAAGGGGCCAAAAAATCTCCCAGAGGTATTTTTTTGTGATCTGTAATATTTATGCATCCGAATATCTGATAACTGATCATGATTATCTAAGTTCTACGCTTAATTTCTTCTGTAGTTACTTTACCCATGTGTTAACTCTGAAACCACAGTACTTATATTAATGTTGCAGAAGTTTATCTTCATACAAAATGGCCGAAATGACACGCTTCAAATTCTCAGTTTATACCAGGTACGTAACAGTTCGAGTGCAAGTTACGCACGGAGAGGACGCGTATATTTATCTACCGAACGGCCGTAGGTAATCAATTCAAAGTCACATTCTGAACTGAAACCTTCCTATCACTCCAAAAACACAGCAACATTATCGACCACCATCTGACACACTTAAAGCACACACACAAAGAAACAATCAAACACACACACACAAACGCAAATTAATTCTACGCAACGTTCAATCAACAAGTGACACAATAACCCTCAAGAGCTCGCCTAATTCAACCCCCCCAACTCATTACGTCGTAAACCCGGACCTGCACAACATTCGAAGTTTAAATTAAACAGGATCCGGAAAACAAGGTGGGGTATAAATGAGTATTTAAGAGCCTCCGGCGTCCGCCATATTTAAAAAAGTCGGCAGACGAAAGACGCGGGTATTGGTCGGTGTTATGCGACTTTCGGAATTGTTTTCCATGAAAAATATTTGGTAAACTCTTTTAGTGATTGCGTTTTGTGTTTTTTAATCTCTACTTTATTGGAAGTTGCAATAGTTTGCTTTTTGAATAGGTACCTGATAAAGTTGAATTTGTAGGTAATAAAATCATACCTACTGGATATTGCAGTACCTACTCATAAAATCGTTTACAACTTCATATTCTGCATTTCCGAGACGCATTGACAAAACTAATAATGACTAATAAAAACAACAGTATGCAGCAAAGTATGTACCCTACATCGACAAAACAACAACAAAACAACAACTCTTCAACTACTTTTGATACAAACAACCCAACTTTTCCCACACTGCCACAGTCCTAACACTTTCCTTGGAAAGTCCAATCAAACTTTACCACTTTCACTATCGACTAAAGCCATCCCAAGGCGGTATAATTAAACGTTTCATGAATGGGAGGGAGTGAAACAGCACGATAAAGAAAGAGACGGAATCGTCTGCTGTTGTACGCGTAATCAGTTTTACGGTAAGCGCAAATTACGCGGGGATGGGGTGAATTAACGCTTTTACAAGGTCACCAGTTTAAATTGCGAACGCTTTCGACAATCAGCTGATGTCGGTCGATTCGAAACTTGAATTCAAATGTGATTCGTGTGTTGTGGTTCAGATTCGGCTGTTGCGTTTAGAGGGTTGATTCTTTAATTGGGTTATACATATAAGACATTTATTTAACGACATAGGTAATAATATTTATGGAAAATAGGTTTCTATGGCGATAGGCTAGTTAATTAATTATCTATCAGCAGGAAGAATTTTTGCAATAATAATAAATTATGGAATTTTACTGGCCATCATGAAAAAATCAGAGGGGCTAAGTAATAACTGCCGCACGGGTCGATCCATCAAGTTAAGCGACGCTTGCCAGAGTTGGCCCGTGGATAGTTGACCATAAATTACTTACCGAGACTCCACCATGCCTCTTGGTCCCGGCTTCGTGGTTCTTTGACAGTCGTTACGGGTCGTCAGAAGCCCGAAAGTCTGACAACCAGTCTTACCAAGGGGTATCCTATTACCCAGTTGCTGGGTTGTGAAGGTCAGAGAGGCAGTCGCTCCATGTAAAATACTGGGATTCAGCTGCATCAGGTTAGACTGGAAGCCGACCTCAAAATATTTGGGAAAAGGCTAGGCAGATTGATTTTATTGGCCATCAATAATTTGTCACCAGTCTCATTAATCAATAGACAGACCGTTATAGGAAATGATCATGATTAGCTTTCTCCCAAACGAATAAGCATATTTATCAGTAGTGCCAACTTCAGGAGTAATAAAAGTAATTCTTATTTAATTGAATGTGTCCATAGAGTATAAATGTATAGTAATCAATAAATAAACGATAAAGCCGGCCTAGTGCCTACGGATACTGTTAACAAACTGTCAATTAATTTTACGACCTAAGACCTGTTTCACCACCTTCCAATCCACCTACGATTAAGTTCCTATTAACTTACTTGGCAGATAATTTCATACAAATTCTGTTCCATTTTTGAATTTATTTGGTAAGTAGTGAATATTCGGACATCGTGAAATAGGCCCTTAGAACTAGAGATTTTAGTACAGGAACTTTTGAAATTAGTTCGATTTTGTATATAAGTCAGCATTTTGAACAACTGTACAAAGATCCGTAACTTCATGAATACATCCCTATTTATTACAATTTGTATGTTCTCTGTCTTTCAAACGACAAATTGTAGGCCAACAAAGAAATGACACACACCGTTGGAATATCAAAACGTCTACACTCTAATAAAAAACCAATAGAAAAAAAACTTGCCAAAAGACATTTACGCTGACTGAACGCAGTTTTTACAACGAAAGAGCAAACCGACAAATTACAAATGGAAACAAAAAAGGAACGTCTCGCGACAAAGGAAAAAATCGAACGCCGTGAAAATTTGAATAAGGAATCATTTCTTTTTTTCCTATCTTTTTTTATTCCTTTTTTTTCGCTCGCTGTCAATCATTTGTCTAAGGCAAGGAGGTTCGCTATTTTCTTTGTTGATGGATGGGATATTTTCTTAGGGGTGTTCTTACTCGAGTGTAGTGTATCCTCCGAAGTTCATATTTCATTATTTTTATCTCGCGTGTGTTCGATTTTGGATTTGAAAACGTGTTTGTTTACTCAACTGTTTACCTTTCTTATAAGGTTTACGTTTGACATTGCACAAAGTCGGGTTATGACACTGTTTTTATGACGAAATGTGCGTAAACATGTTTTATGAGAAAAATATCATGGTAATGAAGAGTCGTTCACGCAAAGTAAGTAGGTAATTCTCATGTTTGCGTGATGTTTTTTGAATTCTAAAAGAAAAAGCACCTTTGGACTGGTCTTATTCCTCTTATCAATAAAATGATTTGGATTTCTTTAAAGGTTTCTACAAACTCCAAGGTTACGACACGCGACGCGAATCGCGCGCGACACAAAGTATTTTAGATCGAAACGTGAGTATCTAGAGTCACTTTTTCAGAATCAACCAGATTACCTGAATATATCACAACCACATAATCTTATAATTTATAAAATGAAAAGCCCTGAACTCCTGACTGACTGACTCTTCAACGCCCAGCCCAAACTATTGGACCTAGTAAGGAATAAGGAAGTGTTTTCGTTCCCGTGGGATATTTTCCGTCATCCACGCGGGCGAAGCCGCGCGGAAAGTGCTTTATCTATATACAGTGACCTTATTGGTGATGTTCTTCAGAAAGGTCAGGTGCGTAGTACTCGCAACCGACGTGCGAATATGACCAGAGGGCTTAGTGCGAGTTTTTATACTTACTCGAACGCGTTTACGTTAACGTTACCTTACGTCAATTTGTATGGAATAATTGTATTTCCCTTTATAGTCACCAGACGGCGCTTATTCAGTTTCAGAGTACTCTAAGACGTTTACGTTAACGTGATCGATTTAGTATAAAAACTCGCACTAATGCCACAGATGTATGAATGTAAACGAGACAAAAGGAGTATGTAAGGAGTGCATGGCGTTCTATAGTGTCTGCCTACCCCCATGGGAAGAAGGCGTCAGTTTATGTATTACACACGGCTACACATCAAGGTATACATTTCCAGTTTACACTGACCTCTCATTGTAAGGCAATCCTATACAATGCGAGAACAGCTTATACTGGAAATGTATAGCTTGATCTGTAGCCGTGCGTACGTTGTACGTATGTTATAATTTATCTGTGGAAGTGAGTAGGTAGCAAATAACGAAAGAAGTAGGTAACTCTAAACTGATCACAATTTTTGGATTAAACACAGCCATTGGTTAAAATTCTGTCCCTAACAGAGTTACTGTCGTTAGAGCCAGAGTACGCTTCCAAAAAATTCTTAGGGCCTGTTTCAGCACCATACAAATTCTGTTCCATTTTTGAATTTATTCGGTGAGTAGTGACCACGAAATTCTTAGGGCCTGTTTCAGCACCATACAAATTCTGTTCCATTTTTTAATTTATTCGGTGAGTAGTGACCACGGAATTCTTAGGGCCTGTTTCACCACCATACAAATTCTGTTCCATTTTTGAATTAATTCGGTGAGTAGTGACCACGGAATTCTTAGGGCCTGTTTCACCAACATACAAATTCTGTTCCATTTTTGAATTTATTCGGTGAGTAGTGACCACGGAATTCTTAGGACCTGTTTCAGCACCATACAAATTCTGTTCCATTTTTGAATTTATTCGGTGAGTAGTGACCACGGAATTCTAAGGGCCTAAAGTTTCACCACCATACAAATTCTGTTCCATTTTTGAATTTATTCGGTGAGTAGTGACCACGGAATTCTAAGGGCTTAATGTTTCACCACCATAAAAATTCTGTTCCATTTTTTAATTTATGTGAGTAGTGACCACGAAATTCTTAGGGCCTGTTTCAGCACCATACAAATCCTGTTTCATTTTTGAATTTATTCGGTGAGTAGCGACCACAGAATTTTTAGGGCCTGTTTCAGCACCATACAAATTCTGTTTCATTTTTGAATTCATTCGATGAATAGTGACCACGGAATTCTTAGCGCCTGTTTCAGCACCATACAAATCCTGTTTCATTTTTTAATTCATTCGATGAGTAGTGACCACGGAATTCTTAGGGCCTGTTTCAGCACCATACAAATTCTGTTCCATTTTTGAATTCATTCGATGAGTAGTGACCACGGAATTCTTAGCGCCTGTTTCAGCACCATACAAATTCTGTTCCATTTTTGAATTTATTCGGTGAGTAGTGGCTATCGTGAAATAGGCCATTCATGTTCTCGAAAAGAATTATATAGTTTTCTCATAGACTTATAAAAAAAGATGGACTCCGCGCTGCGCATATCGAAAGTGAAGCACAGTAAGTATGCCGGGACCGTTTGTATAAACACGCCTCGCGCACACATTTACATCATAGTATGCCGACCGGCCGCCATTACGTGACACGAGCGATGGCGTCTTTGCAGGTACTCAAATCACGCACACATAGATCGGTAGGGTGCTTCACTTTCGATATGCGTGGCGCGGAGTCCATCTTTTTTTATAAGTCTATGAGTTTTCTGAAACTATGTGAACCAGTCCTTACCAATCACAGTAGGACTTAAACCATCAATTTCAACAACTCATCCGTTCAACAAAATTCGTTCCGCATACTACATTTATTTACAAATCCCAGCTTTCTGTATCACGTGCCCTGTAATCAGAACTGGTACATGAGCAATACATCTCTGTTATCCCATCTTATTGGGTAAATATGAATGCCGCCCGTCATGCAGATTGGCATTCGAACCTCATGGTAATTCCATGTTTTCTTTACCAGATACATTACTGATTCTGTGGATATCTTTTATATTTGGTTTCCTGATTTGCATGGTACTGTTGCTATGAGAATTTGTATGCTTTGAGATAAACTTTTACACAAATTCTTAGAAGCTTCGGTTCTTGAGGTATTGGTGTATCACTGATACACTCCCGTGTATGAAAACTTGGAACGATATTATATATTTAAAAAAACCGGCCAAGTGCGTGTCGGTTTACGCCCAATGAAGGGTTCCTTAGTTCAAAAGAATTTATCCCAAAAGCAAACGTAATATTGGAATCTCAAAAAAAAAAAAATTGTATGTGTTAAAATACAAATTAACAATTTTTGGACTTTTTCCTTTACTTGTGCTGTGAGACCTTGCTTCTTGCCAAATTTCATGATTCTAGGACAATGGGAAGTACCATATAGGTTTTGATTTACTTGCGAGTATCAAGATATGTCGCACAAATGGCCGTATTTTATTATATTGCTTTGACTTAGAAGGTTAAATGTTTTAGAGTTTTAAGGGATCATAGACCTACGTACTCTATATTAATTTCAGCTTGATAACTCTACGCGTTCCTGAGAAAAAGGGTCTTGACAGACTGCCAGACAGACGGACTACGAAGTGATCCGGGTTCCGTTTTTTCCTTTTGTGGTACGGAATTTTAAAAAGAGGCAGCAATATAAATTTGGCATGCACGTCGTCGTGTCGTGAGAACGCGAAAACGTCATAATTGGGACGTTTTGTCTCTAGTCCACGCGTCAAGAAGGGCGACGAGCTTAACACTGTATAGTCACGTGTGACGACCAGGGGCCGTACTATGACGTGAGAAAAGATCATGGAGCCATCATGGTTCTGTTGAGAAAAAAGGATGGTGCTATAGGTCGTGTATAGCTCCGTCTGCCTCTCACATGATGGCTCTATGATCTTTTTTCACGTCATAGTACGGCCCCAGATTTTAAACGTCAGTTACTATGAACGTAACTTATCTTGTGTATAGTATCATTGGAGTGTATCATAACAATAGTGCTATTACTTTGATATCTTGACACATTGCGTGTCATATGGAAAACTTCACTGAAACATATATTGTTGAATCCATAGCATTTGAGGGTTTATCGATCTGAGTCCCTCAGAAACCACGCAGAAGACTCCATTGGCATAAACAAAGTAATTGAAACAGAGAAATCAAAAAGAAAAATATGAATACTAATAACTTTAGGAGATCTTCTGGAGATCTATTAAAATTCATTTTAGAATGCAATCACAAAGGAAATGGATATCTTAAAGTTGAACGATTGCTTGCAAAGAAGGAGAGACTGGTTAGAATCAAGTCAACGTAGATACAAACGCAGAAGCAACCAAGGACATTGCAGTTTATAATATATAGTTAGGTATTCTCTTGCAAGGAGTCATAAGTCGTAAACCTTTTTAAAGTTGCAACATGCGCTGTGAATGTTGAAGACCCATAAGAAGGTGTTAACAACCTTAAAAGAACATTAAATAATAAAAATCAGCTCTCAAGTATTCTCTGCTGACTCTCTTTATAATAACATCATCCAAGACTCCCATAGAATTATCACTTTTATAACAGAGAGCATAGTGTCTATAGTCAGTCACAATTATATGATAGGCCGTCACTAATATTATAGCTTTACTGTATTGAATATAAATTGTGGCCAATACATTATCTATAAATAACGCCTATCTACAATTATATTATGATATTACATCACCGCTCAGTATTGTTTCATGAATCATGCATAGAATCACAGAGGATACACACGGACGGTTAAAAATCTAATGTTGCGTGCTTGCAATTAATATAAAAGAGAATCAGGTTTATCAGAAATTTAAAAAATATGATGATTGTACTATCGGTGCCATATCACACGCTAATGATGAGTAGGTATTCTTCGATATTTGCACAACAAAATAGCCAAACAGATATACAAGTATGGAGAGCTACAAGGAATAGCTTTCCGATATAAGAAGCACTTTTAAAGCAAAAGCTACCGAAGAAGTGCTAGATGCTGATGGCCTGAACGATACTCTGACTGACGATAGATGCAGGTTTCTCAGTCAAATTGTCTATGAAACACTGGTCACGTTTTGTGCTTTAAGAATTTTTGGCCCACTTGAATCTGTCTATTTTCGACTGATATTGATTGTTCTGCATGACTTTCCACATTGGTTCTGAATTGACCATCTCTCTAATTGTGATTTGGCAAAGCCAAAATCAGTCTTACGTTTGAAGTAATAATCAAAGTGTCTTCTACTAGTGCCCTAAATTAAACTACCTCTCTTAAATCTTTCTATTTTCGACTGCAGTTGATGGTTCGGTCTGCATGACTGTCCACAACGGTTCTCATTTGGCCATTTCTCTATTTGTGATCTTGGCTGGATTTAGTCTTTTGGCTTTGTAGGTATCAAGTTGGCTTCTTTAACTAGTCTCAAATATCCCGCCTCTGTTTTCTTCTTTCTACTTTGGATTAGACATCTCTCTCTCTCATTGAGATCTAGAATAGCTGGCATCAGTCTATTGTTAGCTTAGTCTAAAATAACCCGCTCGTCTGCACAGTCATCTGATAACCAACACACGGCTCGTAACCCAACGTGCTTACAAAGCTAAACTCTTAGTTACTGGGCACGTAACACAGACTCAAACCACGTTAACTCTATAATAGTACTGGCTGTCTACGCTAGATGGCAGATGCACGTACTACGCCGCCGCTGAATAACGTGATCAGAATCTCAAATACCGAATCGATGGTTTTTAAAGCTCTCTCGGAATCGCAAGGCTCTTCAGCAAATATAACCGAATTGTGACTGGAATAAGCGCCAATTGTTGGTGGTGGGTGCAGCAGAATATGGAATTTTGTTCGTCCTCGTAATGTTTTTTTTTCGAGTTCGAAATTTGAATGTTGAATAATATTTTTTTGGTAAGCGGTATTCTGTGTTTGGGGGTGTGACGTGCGGATGAATGAAGCACCCTATATGTTACGTGATTGATGGAAGATGCAAACATGGATAGTATTTCCCAAATATCTTTCATAGGTGGTCTTTCTTTGATGAACGTTTCTGGATGTAGAGTAACAAGTGTATCATTAATGCTCAGTGAAGCTTTACATTTCAGGTAGGTAATCAAGCATAGTTACTTACTTACTTACTTACTTGCTTATTAGAGACCAAAGTAAGCTCACAAAACAAAATTAGATTTTAGGTGTTTTTGAATTCCCCAAAGAATAATAATAAATTCAAGTTCATTGAACACGTTAAAAATGAAGCAAGAGTTAAATATTCATTCAATCATAGTGCACGTGCTCAACACTAGTCTCTCGAATTTACACCAAAAAGAGACACAATGAACAAAAATTTTCCAACTCAACGGATAAATGAAAGATGCAAGCAATAGATTTAAAACAAACTAGACCAACTGCCAGTTGTTCAGATAAAAGCTAAAGATGTCCCAAGATGGTAGACATTATTGGACGGACTTATAATTATGTCCAGACTGAAAGTGGAAGTGAATTATATTCATTAGCTCAAGGACATACGTGTTAGGATGTCCTATAAAAGATTAGGCTACTGTAATATTAGGTAGTATAGCTTTCTAAGAAACCTACAACAAAGTACCTACAAATGATGCATCATGAATTAAATTTGACAGGTTGGCTATACTTGAATCGTTTCCAAATTTTGTAACTAATATGATTGATATGACTCTTTTAAACCCTATCTAAATGATATCACATGAATATGATGATGATGATGATGTTATAGTTACTAAGAACGTGACATTGTGTTCTTGAAAAAGCTATTGTTTCAATCCAATTACTCCTCAAGCCACAATCCTTATCTCCCAAAGGCACCATAGTTCAATACCACCATATGCTAATTCTCCCCAATCCGAATTTCATAACATCACCGCAGCAAAAAAAAAATAGAAACAAGTAAAAAATCATAACACGCTTGAGTACGCGATACATTTCTTCATATCCGCCGTATTCCAATGAAAAATGCTCAAAGAGTTAACTCCTCCAGCCCACTGGGGGGAACTACAAATCCGATAGAATGAGACGGAGGAACAAGTTAGAGAGAGACGCCAAGCTAAACCCGAAAAGATGGATGGTACACAATGTCACTGAAGACGCTGAAATTGTATATTTTATATTCGGTATAAAAAAAGTCCCAACATACGATATTAAAAAGACGGAACATTTTCTGCGTAGTAGTTATATTGTAAGGAATTTAATCTTGCGGCGACATACGATGCTCTAAAGTAAAGGATTATTGGAATGTTTTTGGTATTTTCTTATATTCTGTTAATATTTTGACGTTGGGAGTATATTTTTTTTGTGTACAATGTTGATGTTTAATAAGGAGACGAGAGGACACTTTTGGGTGAAATTGTGTTGCTAGCTCGAGGGTCAAATTAAATTAGCTAGAGGAACTTCGGAGACGTGAAGGTTATCTTTATCTAAACATGACAAATTATCTTTTTTTTTTTTGGGTCAACGACCGCTTTTGGTATTGTTACGAAGTATGAGTTGAGTAAATCGTTTTTTTTTTTGTTTTATCGTGTTTAGATAATTCGATACCATCACTTCTGTGAACTTTACACAAAAAAAAAAACTGTTTTTTTTAAACTGATATTTCAGGTGAATATACTACCTGTGGTTAATGACCCCAAAAAAAACTCTTCTTTTTTTCTTTAATCATGTTTAGATATCCCAGTACCTGGTCGATCGAGCTCTGCTCGGGTGAAAACATAGAAAACGAATTTTCCCAGATACCAGACCTAGCTAGATCGATTTTTCACCCCCGCAAGCCCCTATATTGCAAGTTTCATCGAAATCATTAGAGCCGTTTTCGAGAACGTGATTACAAATATATACCTATTATTTATATACAAATATTGCTCATTTAACAGTATAGGATACGTCTACGAAGTTTCTCTAACTAACTCGATTTGACTCTGTAATATACAATGGACATTCACAGAAGAAGATGCTAGATGGAAAAGATTAAAAAAAAAAAATCAGAAAACTGTTAATCTTAACAACCAACCCCTTTTAACCCACCCTTCATTCAGCACTCACCTCCAGGGCAAAAACTCATCCTTCTTACCGAATCATTTTCCCCTGTCAAATCTAACCCACTGATTTTCTCCTGTCGAATCTATACTCGACTCTAAACCCAATCTACGCACATCCACACACTTCCTGGCATCTATCGAGGCTCATAACCCTATCAGCCGCGCCGTTTTTAGGAAATAGCTCTATAACGGCTTATCGCCAGGGTACTTAGTACCCCGTGTTTATGTGTTAACATATCTAAAATGATAGCAGCGGGTTTAAAGGGTTAGCTACTGATTTTTTAAAGACTCGTTGAGAAGATGAGATATAGTGATTTTAGCAGCTTCTGAACTGTAAGTCATTTTGTCGTTCAATTCGGTAAGATGTCGTAAGTAAAAAAATATAAATTGTATGTACTTACCTACTTAATTTTATTTTGATTTCGAATTTAAATTGTTAACCTACTGAACGATTAACAAATGGAGGAGCTCGTGGCTAAGTAATAACAGCCGCACGGGTCGATCAAGAGGTTAAGCTACGTTTGCCGGGGTTGTCCGTGGATGGGTGACCATCTTTACATACCGAGACTACTCCGCGCCTCGGAAAGCACGTTAAGCCGTTGGTCTCGGCTGTCATTCGTGGATCTTTGACAGTCGTTACGGGTCGTCAGAAGCCCGAAAGTCTGACAACCAGTATTACCAAGGGGTATCGTATTACCCAGTAACTGGGTTGTGGAGGTCAGATAGGCAGTCGCTTCATGTAAAATACTGGTACTCAGCTGCATCTGGTTAGACTGGAAGCCGACCCCAACGTTGTTGGGAAAAGGCTAGGCAGATTTATTGAACGACTAACAAATCAGTGCAAAAATATGAGTAAGTACTTAATTTTTACATGGCACATAATGATAAAAATGGAAATGATTTTCTTTTTATTTTCATTTATTTCAGTCAATTTAAAGTGAAAATACCAATGATATATTACCTTACGTCATTGGAAAATCCTATACAAGTAGTTAATACCTATTTGGAATTTCTAGAAAATTCTTTGAACCAAAAGATGTCTAAGTCTATGTTCAATGATCGCAAGAGGTTAATTATTTTCATTGTTTATTTATAAGGGATAAGGAATGTCACAATGAGCTAATAGGTCGGTAGGTACCTTTTTAAGGCAGAGGTCACAAACGAATGATTAGAAATCCTAACTCAATAAAAAGAAAACAATTTGAAATTTTCCTTACACTCTGCTATTAGGTACTTCTTTTCCTAGTTAGTCTAAATTTGACCATACTCCTTTTACGAGAGAGAATGCGGAGAGTAAATGCGGGAAATAAAGTGAATGGTGATATACATTCGATTGTTTGCGATCCTAAAGAAAAAGGTCGCATCACCTAATTGTGAAATATGCAACAAAATTGAAGATGTGCAACACTTGTTGATGGACTGTGTCAGCAAGAATGAAAGGGAATCATTGAATAGAGAATTCAAATTGAATAGTTTGGACGTTGGACTAATTCAAACCATTTTAACAAACCCTACGTCAGCAATTGCAAAGAGGTTGTGTGGCCTGATGAAGCCCAGGCAATGATTCTCTTTCGCACATAGTATGTAGTTATTTCAATGATAGTTAATACGATGGGGTTGGCACATCCGTGTGGATGAAAACCCCTTTTAATATCATAGAATAAAAAAAAATACATTCGATTGTGACCAACCAGGTGATGTCCAAAAAGGCTCGACTGGCTGTTCACAAGGTATGCTGAAGCCTACGCTAATGTATGGAAGTTAATGTTGGGTTTGGCAAAAGAAGCATGAAAGTAGAATAAATACTGTGGAAATGCGCTCCTTGCGAAGCATGTGTGGTGTGACTATGAATGATAGGCTGAGGAATGATGTGTTATGGCAACGGTGCGGTTTATAAGATGTAGTGACGAAAATTTAAAAGAGTACGCTTAGATGGTTTGGTCATGTTGAGAGGATGAATGAACGGTGACTAACAAAAAGTATTTAGATTTACAAGGCAGATGTGAGTGGAAACGCCGGGAGGGGCCGCTCTAGGAAGACATTAGTGACCTTATTGGTGATGTTCTTCAGAATGGTCAGGTGCGTAGTACAGAGTACTGGCAACCGGCGTGCGTATATGACCTGCACCATAATTGCGTAACAAAATCGATCGGAATTTGAATTACTTTGACAAAAAACAAATTTCTAATCCATTGCTTCATAGGTATGTTCGAAAAATTTGTCTGCTCGTCAACGTAAGTAACGCAATGAATGTTGTTGAACTGTCAAAATGAAACCGATTCCGATTGATAGTGTGTTACGCAATTAGGCTGCTGAGGCTTTAGTGCGGGCTTTTATACTGACTCGATCACGTAAACTTAAATTTGTACTAAAACTGAATAAGCTGACTGGTGACTATAATGGGAAACACAATTATTCCATACAAACGCTAACGCTAACGCAAAGTTAACGCTAGCGTAAACGCGATCAAGTAAGTATAAAAACTGGCACTAAGGCCACTAATTTATGAACGTAAACGAGGCAAAATGAGTAATTAATTAACGAATCATTACCAAATATTACAGACGTAAGTATTTTACAATGACTTTTGTACAAAATATTTCGCAATTTTACACTTAAAGCCACAAAAAACAACCCAGCAAGTTTCCAAAACATGTACTGTAATAAAATAAACGCAAACCAGTATCAAACTTGATAAGTGTTTAGAAATCATGCAGTATACAAAGGTGATGTATTTGAATATTAAAACCGGGTATTGTTAGGCAAATTAACCAGCAGATGTGTGTATATCCGGGGACTGTGGCTGTGAGCACGGCTAATTGGGACAGATTTGCATCATAATGGTGGAGTAGTAATAGTACCAGTACTTGGTTGGGAAGTTTCGAGCTCGGTACGAAAAATTCTGTGTTCGGAAAATAAATAAGGGTTTGACGGTTGGAGAGTTGTTAGAGTTTGCTTCGGTGGTACTTTATAGCACGTTTAGGTTTGGAAGATTGATAAATTCAGCGGGTATTTGAAAATAAATATTAATGGATGGGATTTTCAGAGAGATGGGTTGTAGCCTTGTAGGTTCTACTGTTTTGATTCTGAGAACTCTTTATTACCCTCATTATACTTTAAAAAAAAAAAATTATTTGCAGCTTAAAGTTTTTTATTTTTTAACTAGCTTTTGCCCGGGGCTTCGACCGCGGGGATTTCGGAAATTGTTCCACGGGAATCTACTACCGGGATAGATAGTGTGTTAAAGTGTTAAAGTTTCCTGGTTAAAAATTATTTGTGTGCCAGATTTTATCCAAATCCGTTCAGCCGTTTTTGCGTAATTGAGTAACTAACATCTAAACATACAAACTTTCACATTTAGAATATTAATATGTAATAAGTATGCCATTTCACTGTACAAGTTTTTTTTGTATCAACTTATTATTATTATTGTTTAAATTATGTTGTTTTATGAACCATCATCAGTGGTCTGCAATAAAGTTTTCATTTATTTATTTATATTCTACTAAACATTTCTCACAAAAAAAAAAAACTACCTAAGTAGTTAGTTTATTGTCAAATGTTTAAGAATGACTAAGCTGTTACTAAAAAGATAGCTGCATAAAACAAAAGTTGAACCTATTTCCTAGATTTGTATTTATACTATTAATATAATATCCTTCCGCAACCAAGCAGGCCATGCTTTACTTGGCGTTTTTTTCTTCAAACGGTACAGGGGAACGTTCATAAATCCTTTAGCCCGCCTGTCAACCGCATGCCTAGTGGGTAGTCGTATATTACGGAATGTAACGGATTTTTTTTTCGCTCGGAAAAATTACTATTTTTTTGAGGTTAGATGTTATTTTGAGGTTTCGTAACAAAAAAAGTATCAAAGTTTTATTTATTAAGTTTGTCGAAAGGTCTGTCTTGGCTAGGTTAAGTTTCAACATTAAAGACGACAACAGATTACTAACAAAACAACTATGCCAAGATAATTTTCCTAGTAACTGCTGAAACCAATTTAATTTTTGGCACAAACAGCCAAATATCATGGCAGTAATAAAATTATAGTTCGGAAGCTTATGTTACAACAAACAACATCTTTTACGAGTCATGAATAAATACTAAAGTTGTGGAAACATCTTTGGTTTCATTGCCTCATTTTTTTTGCTCGAATTGTAAGTTTACTTTTAAAACAGATGTAAGCATGGACCTATTATACAAACTGGACTGAGCTCTCATACCAAAAACACGAGCAGAGAGAGATATGTCACATGAGGCAGTTATCTCCTTCTAATAGGGTGACCAAACATTTTTATGACAAACAGGAAAATTCGTTTATACAGAGATAATTTGCGTCCGGTTGACCATAAGTGATTTCAAATTATTATTTGTATTACAAACATATTGTAATTAAATAATATAAAGAAATAGACCTTTTTCGAAAGCTCCTTTATGAAACTGAACATTATTGTGTTCTGTGTCGGTGTTGAATCGTGTACCTACCCATGTTTTGAGGCAAGAAGGAAGGACTACAATATTGGTGGGATTCGTCTTGTGGCGAATCATCAAATTTGATCACGTAGGTATACGTGGCTTATGATGAAGTAAGCATGTAGAATCTCGTTCTGGGACCATGGTACTTTCTTGCTCTTTTTTCGTTTACTCTACAGAGCTGGTTTGGGTAAGTATGTAATTGAAGCAAAGGGAACTAAAATGATTCTGGAATAACATCCAACCATATTTGTTGAATTTCTTCTTTGGATGGAAAGCTGTAAACTACTTAAAAATAATGCTATTTCAATCATGCGATACATAAGTACAAATTGTATTTATTATACGCCTAATATTAATAGTTTTAATGAGAAATACACTACTTATAGCTTTTGTAGACAGAAGACTCTAAGTCTTCTGTCTACAAAACGTCTAGAGCATGGTTACACTACTTATACTCAAAATTGTTATTATTTAGTACCTAACAATTTTAAGTCTTTTATCGAGATTTATTTAAATCTTTGTTATTCCTTACAAGTTCCTTACCTGTGAAATTAAATGCCACAACCAGCATAACATTCACTTTTACATTTCTTGATGCAACACTTTCTCACCATTTTCGCTATATAAATTGAAAAAAACCGCCATGAAACCATTGATGTCAGATTTCAGTGTTACCAGAGTAATTATATGATAGCTACCAAACATTAATCAAAATTATATTATTTTGATTATTTTACTCATGGAGCTTACTTATAAAATTATTGACTATGATATACAGATTGTAAACCTATAAATAAAATTATTTAAAACTAATCTAAATGCTAAAAAAAAATATACGTAACTTATTTTACCTACTTGTAGTTGGTAAAATTTTCTACCATCTTTATCATTTTTATCTGTTGGCAATTGAGCAAAAGGGACACACTCCACAACTCGGGGCCTCTCTCTCGGCTCGTTTTGCCTCAGCTAAGATATCCTATCAAAAGTAAACCTAAACTTTTGGAGAGCTCAGTCCTGTTTATATAGTATATTAGGTCCATGGATGTAAGTAAATATTTAAAAAAGGAATCCGTCAAAAACAAATTTTCCAAATCGAACAGACAGCCCGCCAACCAAAAGTAAGTAGGTATCTACCTCCGAATAACAATCATAGGTACTCGCATCTCACTTCTGGAATTGGACGTCCATAACCACTTTTGAATTCCGAACACACATTCGGCTTCATCTTGAACTATGACGGCACATAAAAATTCACACCGTCATTATCGCGCGATTCTGTATTCAAATAAAAACGGAAACGCCACATTTTCTACACCGCACGGCGGGGTTCGCTGGCAGTCCTCCAGTGAGAGAGAGATAGCACGATAGTTTGGCGCATAAAATAATGATCAATCAGAGCGGGATGACAAGCCGTTTATTGGTTCCACCGAGTAGTTTGTGGCTATCGCGCGCGGCCAACTTCGATGTTATTTTCTTGGCACGATGTGTAAATTTTTTAAGAATTATTTTACGCTTTTTTGTGTAAGTAATGTATGATGCTCGTAGGTGCGTAGTGAAACGTAGCCTTTAACATAATATCTTTCAAAAGTGTGTTAGTGGAAAATTCAAGAAAACAGCGTCATACAATGAGCCCTGTGATTGATTTTCTTAGTGAAATCTTCTTTAATTTAATATAAGTTACATAAAGGGTTAATATTTTAATTAGTTTGTTTAATATCTACAAAATTGCTGTTCCCTATATTGCCTTTGCTAGTTTCATATGTTTTGGCTCATCTAGATTCTTTAAGTAAATTATTCTGATATAGAATTACAGTCTGCGTTACAAATTAACAACCAGTAAGTGACATGACACACCTTTTACCTTATTGGCTGTTATAGAAGTAGGTACACTGTTGTGTCTTGTACACTATCTTACAGAAAGTCGGCACTAGATCAATACTTCGCTTTATGCCGCACATGTGTCATATGGCGCTGCGAGAGGACAGGGGAATGAATGGAGATGCCAGGGGAATACTTTTTTGTATTGGTTTGTTTTTGACAG
The DNA here is from genome assembly GCA_905163495.3 of Cosmia trapezina. Lineage (NCBI taxonomy): Eukaryota > Metazoa > Arthropoda > Insecta > Lepidoptera > Noctuidae > Cosmia > Cosmia trapezina. The sequence goes on along the minus strand of LR991034.1, from coordinate 5,302,619 downwards.
TTAAATGGAAGGAAAATGATTTTAGTCACCAGAAAGCCAATTCTCGTACTTATAAAACGTTTTTAATTCTAGTCGCAGTCTCATCTCAGCGACAATCAATGTCAAAAATGTAGGGAAATTAGAGGCTTTTTTGACAGATTGCGACTGAGATTAGAATGCGAACGTTCTTAAAATTACTTACGAGAAACATAGAGAAGAACTTGCCCCTTTGGTTTTTTTTTCGTGAGTGAAACATAAATGAGTGATTAATCTTTTATTCTAAGTTTTAACTTTCTTCGAGTATTCTAGAAGCCAAATGCAGTTTGGTTGGTTGGTTTATTTGGTTGGTTTTTGCAGTTTCTGCAAACTACGTTGACTGCTTGCATGCTAGATGAACTGGAGGAAGTCAAAACACTTTTTCAATTTAGGCCAATGTTACCCCGGGGCTATGTTCTATGTTAAGGATTTGGTTTCCGCACTTAGTCCTTCATGTGGACCATTGTGCGTGAGCCATGGTGGCCTTCGTGGGTTATTCCAATCAGCCCACCTCCCTCCAGAAGTTAATCAAATCTCTGGGTCTGTTAAGAACATCTGTGAAAGATCGGTGTATTCCAAGAATTTCTGTTCTAATCTGGGTAACGCCTATGCATTCAAAGAGCACATGCGCAATGGTCTCCTCAGCCTCCATGCAGGCCCTGCACAGGTTACCCCGGGGCTAAAGTAATATCAGTTTACGGTACCTAATCAACTTACAAAAACAAGTACACAACAGAAAAATGTAGGAACAACATCCACTCCACAGCACACAGGCTTATTCCGTGATAGATAATGTGTTACTCGCATATGCCAGGGGAGGCAGGGGGATGTTTTGTCAAACGCCACCCAAAGAAACGTAGGGAAACAGTCGATTCTTCACACGCTTTTATTTCCAAGACTATTTTCCCTACGTATGAAGGTTTCAATTTTTTCCTATCCTCCTTCCAGAATATTATTTTGTTTCGTAATATTGGATGACGGTACGTAAAGTACTTTTGTGATGTACAAAATTGTTTAAAGTGAATATGTTTTTGTCGTTCTATTGTATTAAGTTAGACGTGTTTGTTGAAAGGTCTGTTGTGAAAGGAGATATCCTTGTTTCTGGGCGTTAGTTCTTTTTGTCTTACCAAGAGTCTTCTATTATCTATTAATTGGGTTGTGGATGTCAGATAGGCAGTCGCTTCATGTAAAATACTAGTGTTCAGCTGCATTCTGTTAGACTGGAAGCCGCCCCCAATAAAATTGGGAAAAGGTTGGGCATATGATGAGTACTTTTTGTCAGTTGTTAGGTATGGCGTGGCAAGCGCAATGAAACTATGATGGTAGCTCTAAAACTAGGATTATCATAATTTTAATGCGCTGCATGCCACCAAAGTCAAAGTATTGGTTGCCTAGTTGCCCTCGACCAAAACTCTGCACTCAGGCACTTAGGGCCAATATATTTCGAACGAATACTGGCCATGTTTGTCGAAGGACCGATGGCCTGTGGAGCAGTCGACTCCTGGAGTGGAGACCGCGTATCGGTAAGCGTAGTGTGGGACGCCCCCCAGCTAGATGGACCGACGACCTGAAGAAAGTGGCTGGGGCAGACTGGATGCGGAAGGCGGAGGACAGGGTGTTGTGGCGCAGACTGGGAGATTGATAAATAGTGATAGGTACATAAAGTATCCCAGCATAACAATAAGTACACACATTCCAAGGATAAAAATCACCGACATAGGTACTCTTCCTACACGAAAATGATTTTACTCGAAGCTAAAAAACCTCGAAACGTCTGAAATGGCGTAACTTTTGCAGAAGTCGTGAAATATTATTATATTTTAAGTTTGCTCACGAGAATGTTTGTGTGAAGTGGCGGAGGAGGTAAGTCCGGTGTCTGTCTGTTTGCCTATATTAAACTTTTTGTGTTCTGAGACGAGCGGAGAGGTAGCGGGAGCGGGCTACAAAAAGCTCTTGTAAGGAGAACTACGTTGAAAATTGTTGTTCTATATTTTTGAAATGTAGAGATCTTGAATGTTTTCTATACTCAACTTGAAATAAGATAAGAAATTTTAATAAACCTTCTTTACAGTCCGTTCAACAGATTTTGACTTCTATTCTGTAAGCATAAGGATGGCACTAAAAGCAAAACTATGGTTACAATACAAACTGTTTACTGCAGCTGCTATGTGTCATGCCACCAACGCAATAGAAATCAAAATCGATTGAACGGACTGTAAAAAAAGTATAGTTTAGACTCTTTCTCGTCATGTCTAGGTTGCCAGTAACACTAGATCGCGATACAACTGGATCTCGAAAATCTCGATTCAATAAATTCATAATTTACGTGACATTTAAGGCCTATTTCACGATTTCCGAATAAAAGAAGAAAAAAAAAATCAAAAATGGAACAGAATTTGTATGAAAATAACCGACAAGAAGTTTAGGAACTTAATCGTAGGTGATGAAACGTATTGATACTGGGGAAACTTAAAATTATAAAGAAGTTTCAGCAATGTACAGTTGCATGTCAACTTAAAAATAGGCCACAAAAATACATGCAAAACGTTATTCTCTAAGGTTCAGTTTAGACCAAGCGGAAAAATTCTCGCGGAACTGGCTCCATTGAAAATAGGACCGTATTACCATAGGCTAAAGTATAAAATAATATATTATTTTATACAGAAGTCAAGGAAGTCAGTATCGCTAAACCGCTACCTGCTCCGCTCATCAACATATCCTCTCCCCAATCGACATACGGTTGGCGGGCAGACAAATATATTGTTGGTATAACTTCAAGCCGACTCCTGGAGTGGTTTCCCAACTTTTGAAGCCGTAAGTTGCGCATCCGACGCTCGTGAATACGTTATTTTATTTATAACATACTTCTCAAAGTTTTTGGTTCGGTTCCTTTGGTTATCAGCTATTTTACGAGTCGTGTGTTGGTATTTTTATGATTTTGTTAAGAAAAAGTTTCGTTTTGTTGGCTTCTTGGTTGTAAAGAAACTTGAATTTGATCTCAACTTTTGACCTTTAACCTGGGGTTATTCGGTACTAGCTTCTGCCTGCGACTTTGCCCGCGTGATATGTCGATAAAAATTAGCCTATGTCTATTTCCAGGTCATGGTCTACCCGTGTACCAAATTTTATCCAAATCCGTTCAGCCGTTTTAGCGTGAAAGCGTAACAAATAAAACTCACTTTCGCATATAGAATATTAGTTAGGATTAGGACACTGTTTCTCTCATAGCTATCCTTTTCTTCCATCTTATAGCAACCAAACAGGGTCTTAAAGCAGCTTCTGTTCAGCTGAGCTAGTAAAGTAGTAGATACAGGAAGATTTAGATTTCTTGGGACCTTTGGATGTGAACAACAGTCTGTTGTTTTGTGACATCACGGATGAAAAGACATCTTGTGCATATGAAAATGAATGGACCAATAAAATAAATAAATAAATAAATTCTTTATTGAACAGAAAACACAGTATGACAATAACATTTAGTGCGATAATACCTACATTAGTAAAACTGTGTCGTAGGAATTAACGCCCACCTCAGGAAAAGGACGATAGCGTTCTAGAATTTATGCTAAACACAGGAGATTGATTACAAACTAGAATAATAGGTTAAAAAATAATGTGAATATGTGTAGGTACGAGCGAATGTATTATGTGTGTGTGGGTGTTTGCATAGGTGTGTAGGGGTGTGTGTGTGTGTGTGTGTGTGTGAGTGTGTCTTAATTTATGTGTAATGAGTCTATTTCGGAAGGAAGAGGTCGATATTGGAAACAAATCAGGGTTTGACCAAGCTCTCCAGGTCTTCATAGGTGAGACCAATGGTTTCTTCAAAGGCAAATTTAACTCAAAGGAATACCACCTGTATAGTAATGTAGAAAGGTATATTTGTAACCATACCCGAGTCACTTTAGCATGGCAATTTATAGCGGAGATATTGATTCAGGACGGAGTTTACTGCCTGTGGCATACGATACAATTGAAGGGCAATTAACTGGCACCGTCTAAACAACACGTATAATTAAGTCACTGCAATTTAATAGCAAAACTTGCATTCAATTATTTTGTATGCTATTTCATGGAATCGCGCGCGTGTAAACATTTGCATGCAATTCTTGAATGGCAATAAAATTGAACGTGCTTTATGGCATGCGATTATTGCTCTTGAACGTTCCAGAAACTTGCACCGTGTAAACGGAGCTCAACGGACTTTTTTTTTTGTTTTTCAAATAAAGAATGCTAGAAAATGTATGTGGGTCAATGACCGCTATTACCTCGCTAAAGCGATTCGGGTATAGCTGATTTCCTTACATGAAAAGGTCTTGAAGTTACCTCACAAATTTTAACTTAAAAAATAGTACTTTATAACCATAGAAAAGTCAAATAGTTAAAATATGACCCATTGAACGTCAAAAAATGTAGAACATCCCGTTCCTTTGTACGGTGACAATAAATTACAAGGACACAATGAGGACAACGGTAGCATCCCTTTGAATCGAGTGGCACTCAAAGGATTACGTTCGATATTCAAAAATCGTTACAATTGATTGGTTTATTTAAATAGGACTTTATTGAGTGTGCATGATGCGGCTAATGTCCTGTGATTTTGCATTTTATTGTCACAGTACTTCGTGACACATATTTTAAAGTATTTACTAATAAAATGGTAGTTATTATTTGCCTACGCTTTTGACACGTAGGTGTTCGTCCGCAATCACTTTAAACATCTTTTTTGATTAGCCTTTTCCCAACTATGTTGGGGTCGGCTTCCAGTCTAACCGGATGCAGCTGAATACCAGTATTTTACATGGAGTGACTGCCTATCTGACCTCCACAACCCAGTTACCGGGTAATACGATACCCCTTGGTAAGACTGGTTGTCAGACTTTCGGCCTTCTGACGACCCGTAACGACTGTCAATGATTCACGAATAACAGCCGGGACCCAACGGCTTAACGTGCTTTCCGAGGCACGGAGGAATCTCGTTATGTAAAGATGGTCACCCATCCACTGACCAACACCGGCAAGCGTAGCTTAATCTGACGGATCGACCCGTGCGGCTGTTATAACTTAGCCACAAGCTCCTCAAAAAAAAAAAAAAAAACTAAAAAGTCCAAAAGATGCTTATATCGTCTTAAAAAAGTGAAGCTTTAAACGTTTAAACTTCTTGACATCACTCTACAAAGTAGAGGCGAATTTCACGAACGCTTCAAAAGGAAAACTTAAAAAAAAACACGTACTTGCTTGCAACTCTTAAAACAAGTATAAAAGAACCTCTTCAGGGAAAGTGCATTAAAAATGAGTGCGCTAGAAAGGGACGGAGCGCTATCGACACCGTTTATCTGTCCCTATCGCACGCTTCTAAGAAAATGGTTTTATGAATGAAAATTACTTTTTTCTCACGCCATTTACTCAGTTCAGGGACGTTAGTTTTGCAGTTCGTTTTCCTACACGGGAATAGGTGAAAGTTGTCCGGGATTGCCTTCGAAAGTAGGGCATTGCCTTTTTAAACGTACCGCTTTTTTTTCTTGCCAGTTAACCCTCTGTTTCTTCAAGGATGCGCGGAATTTAAGCGATTTTTTAGCAAATGAATTATGTTTTTTTTTTCTCGTGGCTAAGTAATTACAGCCGCATGGGTCGATCCATAAGGTTAAGCTACGCTTGCCGGGGTTGGTCAGTGGATGGGTGACCATCTTTACATACCGAGACTCCTCCGTGCCTCGGAAAGCACGTTAAGCCGTTGGTCCCGGCTGTCATTCGTGAGTCTATGACAGTCGTTACGGGTCGTCAGAAGCCCGACAGTCTGACAACCAGTCTTACCAAGGGGTATCGTATTACCCAGTTACGGGTTGTGAGGTCAGACAGGCAGTCGCTCCATGTAAAATACTGGTATTCAGCTGCATCCGGTTAGACTGGAAGCCGACCCCAACATAGTTAGGAAAAGGCTAGGCAGATTGATTGAATTATGGTTATTTTTTGTACTTTGTTGTTTTGTGAAACTGGTCACTAGATTAATCATTAATTTTAAGAAAAGTTGGGTACATTACTTCGAAAATTGACACCAGCAAGGGTTAGACAGCAGTTGCAAACATTTTGTGTCATATCGCGTAATTTTTTTTTTTCTCATCATATGTTGAGCTTTGAGAAAATGAGAACGTAATTTATTCGTATACGTAGCAGACCAATGTTACCCCAATAATTTGAATTATTAACATCGTGACACGCTGTATTTCGCTACGGGGTGTTGACAAAAACAATTTAATGGCACTTATATTTCAAACTTTTGTCAACAAAAACTGTGTCCCCATATTATTTTTTATTGTGTCCTCTTTGTAGAAGAATTCGTTTTTTGGGGATATTAGGCAGTTTTTTTTAATAAAAGCAATATTTTATCTAATTTAGTGTTGTATTCGTTAATTATACGGACTTAATATATTATTATCTTTTGCGGTTATAATAGAACCAGTCTGCCTAGAGGTCGGCCTTCAGTCTAACCGGATGCAGCTGAATACCAGTACACAGTTTTACATGGAGCGACTGCCTATTTGACCTCCGCAACCCAGTAACTGGGTAATACGATACCCCTTGGTAAGACTGGTTGTCAGACTTTCGGGTTTCTGACGACCCATAACGACTGTAAAAGATCCATGAATAACAGCCGGGATTTCCGAGGCACGGATGAGTCTCGGTATTTACCTAAAGATGGTCACCCATCCACAAATCAACCCCGGCAAGCGTAGCTTGTCCTGATGGATCGACCCATACGGCTGTTCCTCGCCACGAGCTCCTCTGCGGTTATAACAGAAATTACATAAAAATGTCAAATAAATTAATACGGACAATGTTTTTTTGTTTGAATTTTTTGTCCAATAATTTTAATAACTCCTAGTCATTCTACTTCCGCTATTGTTTTATAAGTAAAACCCGTTAAATTATAATAACAACATTTTAAGACTCGTGGTTGTCATAGATCTTAACACATGCGTATGCACCCCTGTTTAACAAAAAAAAAAAATAAACACCTTTGTTATGCCACAGATAAAATATAACTACCATTTTTTACAAGGCAAAAGGCGTTTTTTTATACGCATAAATTTATCTATACATACATTAATAGAAAGGGTTTAATAGCCTATAAATCAGTATTTTAAACAAAGGCTAGTCAAATTCGGTACAATAGGCCCCTTGTGCATAGACAAGTATTTTTTTTGTTACCACAGACCCGTGAAATGTTTGTTTTGTTGGTACCGCGTGTAGTGGCTTTTTGCGAACTTTTTTTTCTATAATCGATACTTTGATGATTGCCTATAATAGCGTGCATTGTGTGTGTTTTTTTAATTCGGTAAATATTTGAGCAAAACTTGTTCTGGGATTGTGGGTTTTTGAAATGTGTGTTAGTGAGACGTATTTCTGTTATTAATTGACTTGGCTTCATAGTGTATACGCCTTAATTTATTTATTCTTTTATTTTATACTAGCTTCAGCCCGCGACTTCGTCCGCGTGAAATTTCTTGTTCACCAGTTTCACGGCCCACCGCGTCGCATCGCCCACGCTATTACTTAGTTTTAGAATTTTATAGGCAAAATTTTGCTACTTTGCATTACATTATTGCAATTTTCTTAAGGATCTCTAATTTCTTCGAAAATAAATTATAGCCTATATTACTGATAATTTCACTTTCTATTGGTAAAAAAATGATTAAAATCGGTCCAGTAGTTTCGGAGCCTATTCGGTACAAACAAACAAACAAAAAAATCTTTCCTCTTTATAATATTATTAGTATAGAGTATAGATTAGTCTATCGTTGTAGTTGGCCAGGTAAAAAAAAAGGAAATAAAAACAGATTTTTCTGTTCTGTTTTCCTTAAGACTTAATTATTATGACTTCATTTAAAAATATTCAAAATTCAATTAAAAAGCGCAATCATCTTTTCACTTAACCGATTTTCCAATAACAACCCTCAAATGCAGTAGGTAAAAGTCTCAAGATCCTATTATTTCTCACAGTCACAGATACTCCCATAGATACCAAATATCAGACGTTAGGGGTCAAAATGAATAGACAAGGCCGCTAATACCATCCAAGAATATCGCTTCACCGGAAGGGTTTGAGCGTCTGTTACAAAAGATTCGACTTCCGGTTGATCGCACGCATTGTGGTTGATATTAATATAACAGATAATAAGAAATGTGATCGTATCAGTTTTATTATTAAAATTAATAATAGTGAGTTTGATGTTTTATGAATAACTAGCTTTTGCCCGCGGCTTTGCACACGTGGTGGTCGGACTCGGAAATAATCCCATGGAAACGTATTATCGTAACGCTGAAGTCGCCATGATTTTTTCCGACATCTTCAACAATCATCGTCATATTTCAGCCAATTTACAAAAAACCTTAATGAATCAACCTTAATTATAAATCACTCCGTCCATTGGTGAAAAGTGTACGAAAATTAGTTTAGTAGTTTTTGTGATCATCGCGAACATACAGACAGACAGACGCGGAGGGGGACTTTGTTTTATAATAATGTAGTGATGTTAGACAAAGGAATGATTTCTGGTGTGTACCTATGTCTTTTTTAATTAAGGAAAGGGTATTTTGAAGATGACGAACTTTTTTATTGTTTTTTTGACCGTTATAATAAAACATTCGGTTGTTCTTCTTCTTTTCGTGTCGACTCTACATCTATGTTGCTTATACTGTTTGGGACCAGTAGGTGGCCATATTTATTGCAGCGTCAGAGACGTTCAGGTCGTCAAGGGTGCAGGTGAGCGGACATTTGGGACACTCCGTAGCAGATGGGACATGATCAGTTCAAGTCAGTTCAACATGCAGTCATCAATACCTATCATGTTGTTATGCTAATGTTTTTAGTTTAAATTTTATAACAGGGGTGATGACTACAATTTATTTTTTTGTCCGTTAAAAAAAGAAAAAATATGTGTCCAATATTTTTTAATAATCTAGGTATTACTAAAAATATTGGACACGTATTTTTTTTACGCAATCGAAAGATTACGGCCATGCATTGAGTTAAAATGTGACATCACGTCACTACCCAACAAACATTTTAGTCGTATAAATAAAAATTACGCGACTCTAAATGCTATAAAAATCGTATTAAAGTAATTTCAGCGTGTCATACGACTTAGTGCATCTTATCTTTACACAACTTGTAGTCATATATAGACGTCGTATAAACTTCTATACGACTGTCTTGCACGACTTTTACACAATTTTCAGTAGTATAACCAGTGATGTCGTCTTAGTAATGTCTAAACAACTTTTACATCGGCATTAATCGTATTAAAGTCGCGAGAACTACTTTTACGTGATAATCATGTTAGAGTGATAAATGGCACTCTTATACAATTTTCAGTCAATTTGAACACTTTTAAACTACTATTTAATGACTGGATGACCTATAAGTATATAAGAATTTAGCAATATTACAACCACAGCCATTTTTTTCTCTCTGTAAAAATTGATTTTACGGTATTAAAATGAATAGTAAAAGCTGGGCACATGTGAAAAAAGTGGTGCTTTTAAAAGAAAAGTAAAAAAAAACTACATTGCGCTTCTTACGTCCAATTTATATTATTTCGAATACTTCTACACGACAAGTCAACTGTAATCAAACTGGAGTTGGTTCCGCACAAAATTTAATTTTCAAGTCACCATAATTTTCAGGTTTTAACAGTTGCTCAAACGATGTTGATACATTTTGTTGAGCATTACGGAGACTATTACCATAATAGAGAATATATCACAAGTAACGTCCATAACTTGATTCATCTGGTTTATGAAGTTATGAGATTTGGTAAATTAAGTTCTATTAAACGTACAATAAGAAAAGGAAACAAACCTCTGGAGCAAATTGCCAACCGACTAATTCAAAGAAATACCATAGAAATAGAAGAATTAAGTAATAATAGTAACTATGATAACATTCCTGTCATTAAAACATATGTTTATAAAAAAACTTTATAAAAGTGATTCATCTGGAATCATTTATTCTCTCCAGAGACAACCAAAATAAATGGTTTATGCCTAATAATCTTAATATATTCGAGCTTATATCTATAAAAAATGACGACGTTTGTATAAGTTTAATTGGGAATATTATTGAAAATGTCACCGATGTTTTTGACAAGCCAGTTAGGTCTTCATTATTCAATATTTTTATGATAAACTGTAACAATATAAGAAGATCTAAAGCGATAGTTCATACTACTGTCATAAAGTGTAAGTTAGTACCCGTAGACTATAGTTCAAATACTTATTTTGTACCGCTCATTCATACCCAGAAGTGAAAAGGTGTAAATAAAAAAGAAAAATTGCAGTGGTTGGTTTTATTTATTAATTGTAAATGAACCAAAATACAATCACAAGTGAATCATTCATAATCATTTAAAATATAACAACAAAAATATTAAGAAGGTTCTCGATTAGGTAGATTATCTTTGGCGCATGGCTTACAACTGACGAAAATATAACAATCATAATGATCGCTATTTCTCGATTTTAAATAAATTTATTAACAGGAGTTAATAAATTTATTTAACCCTTAATCGGGCACAGGGAACTATTTTACCGAAATCAAAGTTTTTTTAAATTAATTAATTACTTGACCCATTATTTTTCTACAGAATTAGATTAATTTAACATGTATTTAACATTTTCCTCAGTCACTATAAAATGTGTAGGTTTGGTTTCATTACCAGTTATCGGAAATCCGCAACCAAAACAACGATTCGCGCGTAAAAAGTGTGTGGATGTCCATGGCCATCTCAAAAACATACTGTTTTGGTTAAAAACTTATCGATGTCCATAAAAAATTATATGTAATCATTTTTCATTATAACCGAGACCACCAATAAATAAACCACTTGTTTATGTATGTATTTAAAATGGTTTTTTCACACGCGATTGAATCCAAATGAACCCTTATTTCGTTAATATGGCTGATAATATACAGATAAAAATAAGTGCACGGAATGAAAAGTCGTTTAGATGTTATGTTACGGTTGTGTCGTTAATCCTAAGTCGTATTAAGGTAACTGTTAACACTTTCGTCAAAATATAGGGTAAAAATATTGCTTTATTTAAAGAATTTATAAAGCGCGTCCATTATATTAAGAAAACTATCTAATATTACTCGATAAAATTAATTTCCCAACAGATTAATGCACTCAAACATGAGTTTCGAAGATAAAATAATTAATAAATAAAATGGCTGTACTCCCCTTTCAATGATAAAAAATATTACTATATTCTAACACAGTACAAAAGTTGTTCGGTTATAAAGTTTCAATTCACTACATTAATGTAATCACTTTACATCAAAATCCCTTATAAAAGTCGTGATGAATACTAGTTACTCGATAAAATGTCGCAAAGCAGTGCTAATAGACATCATAACTCGACGAAAAGAGGATCTTACGACGTCTGTACGACCACTACTCAACCAGATAGTGATTAATACGACTGCTACGTAACTCTATTACGACACTGATTCGTATAAAATGGGCCTATTCTCGGTCATATCAACGTGATAGCGATGTATTTACGACCAGCGTATAGAACCAAAAGTTAAAATCAGCACGTCGTGGCGACCTATCAAATGTTTGTTGGGTACTTGCTAGATTTCAAACTTTAATACGTTTTATCTAAGTATTTTCTTATTAATATGATAAAGCAAAAAACGTATCTAATATTTATTTTATTAACTCACTGACGGACTTAACAGACTTAGGTAATAATAATAATTATTTATTTATTTCAACTAAGTTTACAGACGAAAAGATACAAGTAGTTTGGCACACGAGTACCGACAGGTATTACATATTTTTGCTGTAACCACAAGGTCTGTACATGAATTGGGTGAGCCCTGCCTCTTAAACTAGGGTGACCCTGTATCTTAGCCTATGCAGTACTTAGAAATCCACTAGATAATATCAATGTCAAAAGTTTGTCCAGGAATAAAACTACCCACCAGTCTTGGTTATCAAAACCGGTTATACGTACAATACAGAGGGACTGGGCAGCAAGAATTGTCAATCTTACCCGGCCATAAGGCGAGAATAGCTGATAACACGTAGCGCCACCATTGAAAATTAGTAAGTCTGGTGCTATGGAACATTTTGAAATTTCCTATGCACATATTTTTAATCAGATGTAGAATTTTTGGATAAAAAAAATCAACACTAAACCTCCTAGGTTCTAATTCATAGCAAAAACCGTAATTTTTGACTCATTAATTTCACTGACTTATTATTTTCTCAGTCAATCAGGTCAAAAGCTTCAACTTTAAAAAAGAATAACCCATGAGAATAATGAAATCAGAATCTGATCTGTACCAAAGATTCCGTGAGAGAACTAAGTAAATGCAAAAAAATGACGACGAAACTTGTATCAAAAACTTCAATGACAGTCAAACCGGTGCTCCTGCGCATCCCAAACTGAACACGACAAACCTACATAATCCATATTAATACTACCAATTCATCAACCCCTGAAAACGTTACACAATACACCCTTACATCCTTTCAAACATAAATAATAAACTAAAAATTATATGCAAATTCACGAGCCATAAGTTTCTATAGAACTTTAACCCTTTCACTGCAGAGGGGACAAAAATGGGTAATTTATGCACGTATGTGAGATAAAAGGTCAGGAATGAGGTCGCATTCAAAATTGTGCTACAACTGTGTTCAGACGTGTTTCTAAGTTTGTCTTTCTAGTATTTTAGTAATTAAATGTCAAATTGTTACTAGGCGATGTGTTGTGCGCATGCGTGATTAAAATGGCGGGTCAAGAAAGTGCGTAGTTTTTTTAACAGTTTTTTTTTGTGTTTTTAGGATGCAGAGGTAAATAATTTGTGTTTTTTTGTTTACATTAAATTGTGTTTTACTATTTATTAATTGTTTTAAAGTAATTATTGCTAAAAAAATTGCTCAAATCTAAATCTTCACGGTGTGTTACTGTCATATGGCACAGATTTTTAACAAAAGTTATTTTGCAATAACCAGATGGATATCTACATTGAGACAATTATTTAATTTGACCTAAAAAAATAGTGAGTAAGTACTTAATATTATTCAATGCATTCAAATTAATTGCCATTAACCATTATTGTTTACTAGGTTACATTGTATAGTTTATACTACAGCTCCTTACAAAGCCCATTATTTATGGTCCTACTAATGTATTCTATTTTAAAGGTCTATCTTCTTATCTACCCATCTAAAAAGCTGTTTTAAAAACTCAGCCTGATTGTTTTATGTGCATCGGAAGTCAGTTAAAATGTAAAGTGAACAGCGTAAGAGCGTTACTTCGTTAAAATAAGACGATACTTTAATTAATAAAGTAAAGAAAAATTTATTACTAGATATTCGATGGCTATCGTGAAACTCTGTATCTTTTTACCTATAGTATCTATTAAAAAGTATCGCCTTTTTATATGTTGTAAATAATGGTAGCATCAACTAAGTTGCTATGACCGCGAAAATATTTATTGAGCGGAAAGTGGTGTCTACATTTATAGCGTTAAGTTTTATATTTAAGGCTAGTTTTTCTTTTGGTATCGGTTGTGATGCCGATACGTATAGGATACGTGTTTGCGTACATTATACTTTTACCCCCTTATTCGTAAAAAACTAAAACGCTCTATAAACCATAAGTATTTTAGTTATAAAAGGGTTTTGTCAATTTCTTTTGAATTATGATTTAAGTTTGAAAGAAGAAGACAAAACCCTTACCTATATAACTAAAATATGGTTTATAGAGCGTTTTGATTTTTATGAATAAGGGGGTAAGTCCCTTCATAGTTTTTTTTCGATTTTCTTTTGATTTTAAAATTACAATTTAGTCTATAGAGCATCATTAAACTCAAAGTTGGTGTGTTCAATTCATCTTTACATACTTCTTTTACTACCATGGGTTATCAAATAGGTCCAGAAGAATCGATTGTAATAAGAATATAACTGATCGAAACAGATTTAATAAAGTCTGGTAGTCCATTCATACATAGTAAAATACATGTGATGCTAAGAAACTGAAATTATGACTAAATTAAATATAATATTTGGAAAAACCTTTCAGAATCAGAGTATTACAACTATTGGTAACAAATAGCCACATATATCGGAGGGTTAAGTCTAAAATACCTAACCCTACAGACTATGACCATAACTCAAAGCGCTTTGAAAATCGAGACAACTCGAGTACTTCCATAAATTGATATAAACAATATCCTAATGGAAACTGTAACTTGATATATTTGTCAATACATTTACCATAGCTCCTATGATTCCTATGTACAAGAGAAATATGGCCAAATTGCAAACCCAAGGCATTGGGCATGGAAAATTTATCATTGAAAACTGAACCGTGTAACTTTTGTTTTTGGGTGTGTTTTTCTTTGGTCGTTGTTGGAGACTTGGGTCGTTTTGTCAAATTGTAAGTCTATACTGTTTGCACATGTTTGATCGATTGACAACACGGGGGTGGGGTCTGGTACCTATAATAATATTACCCCCGAATCCTATAGCTACTTATTGCTATTTTTGTTCGTTTTGCCGGGCATTTGAGGAATTAAAACATTTCCCGCAGCAAATACATCCTCTTTTATAAAGTTTTTTTATGAAATAATAATCTTTTTAATTTTAAAGTCGAGTTACTTTTAATTCATATCGACGCTGAGTGAGTATATTTCTTAAAATCGACACAAAGTCATTAAAAGAACAAGAATCGGCAATTAAGATATGAGTTTGTCGATATAAAAGATAGAAACCATAATGTAATACTAAGTATCCAACAACTTATCAATTAAATTAAATCATAAACAACAATAAAGTTAATTAACGGCTACAAAACACATTGCAAGGCAGGAACCAATAAAATCAAACGATATGGCGTGGCATAGACAATTTAGTTGTATCAGCCATAGACAACTAGCGGATTAACAATAAATTTTAAAATTAAAAATTTTTAACTTTCGAAATTTTTTGAAGTTTCCCATAATCGACAGTAGCGATCATAGTCGATTAAGCAAGCTCTTTAATAGGCATCTTTTAAATACAAACAACAAAATAATTTTTTACGATCCTACTTCACCGTTAAATAAATAGCTACGCGTTCGATTCCCCGTTTGGTCATGCTATAAATTAACTGAGACGTGTAAAAAATATTGACGTTGAGTTGGTTCAAAATAATTAAAATACTACTCTACTGTATTCTCGCACTAGTACGTCCATCGAGCATTTTGATATATATTGCGGTGTGACAAATATAGGTACGTCCCGAAAAAGGTCATCGGATACAAAAAAAAACTGATAAAAAATTAATTGCGTAATTTAACAGTGAATTATTTAACCAGATGCATGAACGGTAAGAAATGTCATTAATGATTTCACCAAAGAAAGAACACTTTTTACAGTAAAAAAAAAAAATAACTAGAAATATTTTTTTTGTATAAACACACTTATTTACTTTACACAATATTAAATTAAATCGTCCTAGGTGAATGGAAGTTGAACATTATTTCCGATTATTATCGTATTTTATTACCACAAAAAGTCGTTCCAACTTCGCGCTGTCATCGAACGGGTTAATATTGCTCGATCACTGTTAAGATAATTTTAACATCGAAAATAACTCGACTGTTTAATTTGCGGATGAATAAATGGGCTATTAAGTATAAAAAAATAATCATAATGTTGATTACCGCTTAATCAGAAGTTAGCGTGTATATAATTATTATTACACGATGTGTCTCTCTGTTTAAGGGAGATGACCTTTTATTCTCTTGGAATAATGTACTTAAATTTAAGCTAACGAAGGCGTAATAAAATATAATTAAGTTTTATGTTGCTTGGAAGTTGGCGGTAGAATTTCTTCTTCCGTTGAACTTAAGATAAAACCGAAATGTGATCAGTAGGTTGTTTCAATTAAGGTTGTTTATAAAAAAAAAGTATAGAACCAACGTTCAATCTAGAATTTTAGATCATCCAACACCCTGTATTGTCAATTTTGCGAATCTCTATTCGGAAAATTCTATTTTTTTTCTATGCTAGACATTTTTATTTAATTTTTTATAGATTTTCAACGGTGTTTTTAATAGTGACATTTTAATATACAAATTAATGTCACAAATAATGTAAGAATTTTTACCTGCATCATTACCTATTTCTCTCACTGACACTATTAAAAAGTAGAACACGGTAATCACAAAAAACAATTTCGAACATCGAATTCGGAATTCGGAAAAATTGACAGTTCAAAAATCGTGCAAAGCCGTTGGTTTACAAAGGAGTTAGCCCTATCGATTTTGTCCTCAACCCTACTCACATGTATATATTATGTATATACATGCGTCGGAGGGTCGCAAGGTACGGGGGTGGAACCAACTATCGACTATACGCGGGTAGGTATATAAATTATATGTCGTTCACCCCATCAATAGTATAATGTATGGAGATTCGATATTATTTTGTGATAGGTTTTCCGTTCGATTTTACTTTGTAAGTAGCTGGTTTAGATGGAAATAAAGTTTCAGAGTTTTATTTAGGAATAGAGTAAACTCTGTCTTATCTTGTGATTTATTATGCCAGCGTAGCGGTTATGATTTATTTAACAATTTGAATTCCAGATTGGAACAGTTTTTCGAACAATCCTGACGTCTTGTGTCATCTGTTTAAATTTTCTTATTGTCACATTTTTTTCTAAAGTTAATTTACTTTGCCTACACGTTATTTAAATTGATTTATTTCGAACTTAATTGCCAGCAGAGTTGCGCTTACAACTCACAATTTAAGCAAATTAAGTCGTTTAAAAGTTGACGTTTTAAATATACGGACTTCTTTAAAGTCTTGACAGGGATACCGGTTCGTTTAAACAAATTTTGTTGAAACATAATAAATATTACCTGCGTTAAATGTAATATAAAACCGACATGATAAACCTAAACCTACTCTTCGACTGTGTATTCGGAGTAATTCCGAAAATTAATTTTGAAACGTAGAATTTTCTTTTGTTTTATTTTTATCTAACGATTTTTCCAAGAATGGCATACCTAAGTTTGTTCGTAAAAACATTGTGAAAACGAAAAAATACAATAAATCTAGTGCTGGCTGACTGTGTCTAATAGACGTACAGTATACGACAACGTCGAAAGTTCCATCGTTTATCTTCGGAAAAACCGAAACATAGCGAATGAAATGTGACTATCGACCAATAGAAATTGATTTATATTGCCACCTAAATTATTACAGATTGACGCACTATAATTCCATCACTCCCTTATTGGACCAGTCACATTTAATTCGACAAAGTTCGGTTTTCCTAAAACAAACGATGGAATCTTTTAACGTCATCGTATTATATTTTTTTTTAAATTACCTATAACAAAAGTCAAGTAAGGAGAGCTTAAATAAAAGTCCACTAAATTGGATATCTGTCAGTGGCAAATTGCGCCCGAGCAAAGCCGGGACGCGATGGTAGTTAATATATGTGATTATCTCAGCGGGCGTTTTTGTATTGTTTTTTTTAAACCGTTAGACGTTGTGCTAAATTGACAGAACGTTGGGTGTTATTTTAAGGAGGAATCAAAGATATCGAAACTTGATGAAAGAAACCTCTGTTTTGTTTTATTTTATATTAGCTTCTGTCCACAGCTTTTTCGGAGTGAGATTTCATGTTTTAACATAAAATGACACTCGGCAATATACCTACTTACTTACTGAAGTTTCATTTAATTTTTTTTTTTTTGGAATCGTATCAGTACAAACTCACAAATACCTCTTTATAATATTAGTAAGTCAGCGAATGAAGCAATTTCAAAAGTCAGACTATTTCTCAAGCAACAAAGCATACAGCGTGTTTTTCCAAGTATTTCAAACCCTTTTCTTCGAATGATTCTGATACCATTGTCCCAAAATCTGGACGACCCACGAACATCGACCGACCGTGTTCGAATTTACATTCGATTTTCAAACACAAATTTTAAACGGAAGAGTTTTTTTTTCTTTTGTCTTCCCACGGTTTATGCATTTAGCCAATGTCACGTTTAGTTTTTCTACAATTAAAATAGCTGACCCGACAGACGTTCTCCTGTCCAAAAGGTCTTGAGTTCATACAAAAATCCCATAGAAAAAAAGACGTTCAGTTTTTCCCGAATTTGTACATTTTCGGGGAAACTTTTCGAACTTTTCTTTATTTAAAAACGTAATTCGGACTATTAAGAACATTTTAAAATAAAAAATATCCAAATTGGTCCAGCTGTTCTCAAGCGATTCTCTTACCAAAGAACAGCATTTAATTTTCATTTATACACCTACATAGGTTATGATAGTAGTAAGTACCAACAAAAAACATAAAATAATTAAGTCATTCGGAATTACAACAACTCAATCTTCAGAATACGGTACCTGACAACTTGCTGCCAAATGTCACTTGTTTTAAATGACATTCAGTACAAGTCCCGCCTACTGGTCGTCAAATTGATGTCATTTCGTCATTCGGCCGTCATTTGTGACAAGAGTCACGCCTCTCTGTCATTTTGAATGCTCAATTAGGTGAAATTATTGTCTATTAGAGATACTGGTAGTCTATGAACGGTATGTGCTGTGATTAAATTAAAGACGCAGTTTGATTTGAACTAAAATGTAAGTTTTACTGAAGTTCAAATAGGCGACGAATTATTATCCTATTATAAACACCTACTAGGTATTTTCGTTATGGTTTAGAACCTACTATGAAAAAAACCGTCTCCAGAAAATATTCAGTACAATTTTATTAGGTGTGTTTTACTGTATGAAAATTCTGCAAAATATAAATCAAATATTAAACTTTATTAATAACTAACGTAAACTTTGCATGTGGCTGTCAAAACATGATAAGTATTGGACACTGAACAGTCATCAAATTATTATGATTACCTAACTCATGTCCTGTGTTATTTCATATCCAACAGAATACAATTCAGAAAATTAATAGGTATGCATATTTCCGGTATCTAAATGTCGAGGTAATTATTATTTACAAAATTTGTATTTTAAATCAAAGAGTTCATCAATAACTGTGGAAATTATTCCCGAAATATTGATTCTTGAGATTACCCGGCTTCTGAAAAGTCTACATTCATAATAATTACGCGGCAACGTTTTAAAGTTGCCGGCAAAACTTTATTACGAGATAGATAAGTAGGTAGGTACTTAACTGATCTATAAACCAAAATATTTTTCCTAGTTCCCAAAAAAATATTAAATTGAATTCTTGGAAACGTTACGTCCTAAAAATATTCCGAAAACGTCAAAACTCGATCATAAAAATATCGTTTCATGCTGGCTGAAAATATTCTTACCTTTACAGCGACACGAAGCAAAGTTTTCAAGTCAAAATTTTACCGCGGCGCGAATTTACGAAATACATTTTTTTGCACTGAAAATAAAAATAAAAGAATGAATGATAAAATCATAGCAATAAAAAAAATACCGCGTCACTCAAATACCGAACACCAGAAAAAGAAAAAAAAAATATGCAAAGACAAATTTGGAGGCAACGCGTCCCGAAGGAAATTCGAGAAAATCGTCGTCTCTATGCGGCGTACGGTGAGCGAATGTCCCGTTCAAACTACGCTACAATTTCCTCGGCGAAAACCGAATCGACTGCGCTGTGTAAGTATAGGGAAGGGTGGTTTTTCCTTCGAATTTCATAAGTATCTACCTTTCTTTATATCTAAGCGCAAGAACTACGCTCACCCCTTGAGAATACCTCGTGAGACTCGATCGCGGGCTCACTTCGGCTTCACACTAACCGAACGTGATCTGCCGTTCTAATTTCAAATGTGTTCCAACCAGAACAAGACTCTAGTTGGACTGCTAGTGCAATAGTGATGCGACCTTACAACATAGTTGGAATTTCTAGTAAGGCAACGGTAACATAGATGAAATGTATTGGGTGGTGAATAGAAATATATTTATGTATGTAGATTCGTGTGTTCGAGAGTAAGATATGGTGTGGGCTTCGTTTCACGTATGACTGTGGTACGTACGTATACGTATAGGTAGAGGCTTGGTTAAAATGTGAATTTTGATATGTGGAAACGTCTCGCAATTTGTCACAATATGAGATATCGTATATCGAGTAAGCAATATCGTTTAGACGATTTCCTTTTGTGTATCAATTATTTTGTCTGATAGGTATTTCACGAAGAAATAAATGAGGTCGCTTTTATTATTTTTGTTATGATAAAAATACAAGTAAAGGTAACATCACAGAAGAGGTTCAATAGAACTAATGAGCGGAAAATTATTAACCATCGGACGTGTTAATTTTTACGCCCAAAGGGTAGCCCTTCATGCATAAAATTATACGCTAAAATAAGTTTTACGGTTAAACGATAATGGGGATACGAAAATTCGGTTCAAAGTGACACCATCGGTTTATCAAATCGAGTAGCAATCGATTTTCAGGTCCGATGCTCGCGAGATTCAACCCGATGCAATGACACACATTTAAAAAGTCTTAAATAAATGCGAAATGATTCGGCAAGCAACAAGTTTCATTCATTCACGGGAAAGGGAGAAGGCAATCCAATTAGAAAGGGAAAGAGAGGAATTTAAAAAGTGAACGCCCGGAAAGTTAGGCGGGAAAGCTCCGTGCTAATAACCTGTTGCTTCCGCCGCTAAATTAAATATCAGAGCGGACCACGCTTAATAAACATCGACTATCGATACATTTTTCGCAACACAACTACATGTCCCTACTAATGGAAGTCCTCACCAAGATGACACAAAAACGCCCTCCCATCGATTTTCCAGTACCTTATTCGTTTTTAGATACAGCAGTTCATACTCTGAAATTGCTTTCATTTATCATTTTACTATTCATAAACCACCCCATCGCCGTTTGAGTATTATCTTGGAAATATCGATAAAGCTCACTTGATGCGGCTGACACCCCTACTCTTGCTTGACATGGGGCGAAAAAGAGACATCGTCATCCAAAACCCGTAGCTAGAAAAAGAAAGAAGATAGTACCGCGACGAGATAAGTGTTCTAATTTATACTCAAATTGCGAACGTCGTCACAAGAACCACGTGCTAAATAACTTATTCAAATTCAGAATGTCTTAAGTGCTTTTATTTTAGGCATTGATATTGAGCTTTAGTCTGAGAGATCAAGGTTGAAATTAAGAATTGATATCAATTTAAGAAATATTATGTTAGAATTTTTCATTTTTGAGAAACGAATCTCTATCTCTGGTCGTTGGAGAGTGGATTTTCATTCTTAGGGATGGGAAAATTAAGTTGTTTTTTCTTTGTGGGAAAAGTTTGCAAATTAATACGTAAGATTTTAAAAGAAAGACTGTGCATACTAACTAGGGTTGTGTCAAGGTTAAATTGGTGTTTTATTACTAAGTCGGTTAGTGGGTTAACTGGTATATTTAGGGGTGATTTCGGAGTTACGATGTCGTGATTATGTAATTTACGTTTTGTATTTGATTAATTTTATCGTTTCTGATAGCTTTATGATTAGTTTAGGTACATTTGTTGGGTAATAAAATGGCGATTGGGGCGAATGACTGTTGTTCATGCAATTTTCTGGTTAAACGATGAGTCGTGGTGATTAATTGGTATGATTTATTTATATTATATTTAGTTATGTAGGTAACATTATTTCTATGTATTGTAGAATTTTAACATTAAAAATATGCATGTTTTTTGTTATTATTCGCGTTTAGTTATCACGCCAAAATTTTTACTGAAAAATCACAAATTAAAATTAGAAAAAAAACTTAATTATATAAGTCTTTTGGTAAGTTTCCTTTAAAAATTGCTATCCAACCAAACAAAAAAAAATACTCCATTCATAAAACCAATTAGTTTTACTAAAAGCGGCTCTTCAGTTTTCGAGTTTCATATACACATATAAACATAACGAATAGGGTACACGTACTACACGTGCAGAATACCGTCACGCCTGAGGTTCGTGGCAGTTTTTGTAGTAAATTTTTGACACTTGTCATGTCTGTCGCATCACAATGAGATGGGGTTCAGTTCACCCCCAACCCCTTACTACCATATACCTTTGCCTTTCTTTCTGTATATTTTCACAGCGTTATATTTTATGGTGTTTGAGTCGACAGAATTTTTAAACGAAAATTTTTGAGTCGAAAATGTTTTCGTGAAATCAATTTTATTGAGCAAGTTTTGTGAATTTTCTTGTTTGAATAGAAAATGTTTGCCTGTGAATGGAAAATTTTCCCCTTCTATTCAACGAAGTCGCTTTGTTAAGTATCAGAGCCCATCTCATTAGTGGAAAGTCACAGCTAGCTTTAGACGCAGATATATGCCAACGGCCTTGAGTGGTTAGCTTGCGTGTCTTGTGCTGAGCTCACGCAACGCGTCGTACGTCCACCCAGTAATAGGACTCGCCCATCAAGGAGTGCTGTCCAAATTAGACGCATTATTAATTTATTATAGATAAAACAAAACGTATTTAAAAAAAACCACGTATAGTAAAAGATAAATAATCAAATTGTCTTTAAAATGGTGTAGGTTTCATAAAAATACGCTTGATAGTTTTTGCGTGATTCTCAGTTTTTTATCCTCGTTTAGACTTTACAAATTAATTACACGTTAACACATATTATAATTTACATCCAGCGTGGCAATGCTGCCAGCATTTTGGGTACGTTGCCAACTGGTAGCGGTTTCATAGATTCATGATAAGTAATTTATAAATAAATAAATAAATAAATAAATAAGCATTTAATTCAGAATCACTTCCATATTTGTTAGTAACAATATGAACTTTATAACCTAGTGTTAGTAACATTTACATTCCTCATAAGCTGGGTGAGGCACGCCGATCCTGGGGAGTGACTATTTGACTGCGTGCAGTCGTATCCACCGCCCCAAAATTCGAGAATCCCACCTGTCAGCCAACGTTCTAAGAATGGTGTTGGAGCTGCCGCGCACACGGCGTAGTAGAGATGTGCATCTTTTGCGAATGATGGCCGAAAAACTATCCACATCAGCGTCGGCAAACATGCCAGACGCGCTACAAAAACGCGGCAGCCCCAACAACACCCGGAACGTGTTGTTGTATTGCGTGTGCAGGCCACTATATGCCTTCTGCGTAAAGTTATAAGTTTAGTTTCATTTTTTTGTATATTCTGTAAAGTTTTGTTAGATCTAACTCTCAGGTATTAAAAAAATGCTCTAATTTAACATTTATTTTTTCCAAATCATTATCATTACTCGTTTAGACTTGATCTTTAGTTTAAAATCATTAAAAGTCAGTTATCGTCGCCTTTATATTATTAGGAACAGATTCTTATCATTTATTGTACCGGCTTATCATCATTAAATGAGATGTGCGTTCTGAAATAGGTGCTTATTTTGTATGAATGCTTGAAAATTGTATTTAACCGTGACCCTACAAAAGGCGTAAAGCAAAGTATGTAGTTATTTTTTTGTTGAATCGGTTATGAATTTTATATAATGATGGTTACAAATCTTTAAAAATCCAAATATCTATAATATCATCGTTATCAGTATCTTTCCCTTATCCCAATTTATTTCGGGTCGGGGCAATATGTATTTTTCTTCCATGCTTGCCCATTAGTCGTCATCGCAAAAGTCACACCCTTTCTAGCCAAATCATCTTTCACACAGTCCATCCATCGTTTCTTTGGTCTAAATATCTAAATACAGCAGCCATTCTCTTAAAACATATACACAACATTTTTGCAGGTCTACCAAAACATATCGATATATT
This sequence comes from Cosmia trapezina, assembly GCA_905163495.3. Lineage (NCBI taxonomy): Eukaryota > Metazoa > Arthropoda > Insecta > Lepidoptera > Noctuidae > Cosmia > Cosmia trapezina. Next base: position 5,278,821 of record LR991034.1, on the reverse strand, counting down.
TTCAACTCTAGCTCGTTAGTGCAGTCACAGCCGCAATTCTCCTTTCTCCTTAACTAGAGAGACCCGTAATCGTTTAAGCATAGAGTAAATAATAATTCGGTAGCCACAGAACTGCATATTGTCGTCTAACAAGCAACCCTTGAGAGGTCGTTGGGGAGTTGTGTGGTTACGAACTAGGGGTGAAGAGGGGTTAGTGAAAAATTTGGAAAAAAAAATTGTTACTTCTGCTGGGTGTGGTAGTTCTATTGTAGTCCTTCATCGAGGCATAATCATCATAATCAGCATTGACATCCTTGTTCCACCCTGCTGAGTACAAGCCTAATCCGTTTTGTGCCATGCTTCCCTGGTCTGTGCGAGTCACATCCATAGGTCTTCCCCGCGATCTTCTGTAGGTCGTCCACCTACGTGGCTATTGGTCTGCCAACGCTCTTTCTACCATTTATCCATTGCAAAATTTGGGATGAATGATAAAAAAGATTTCTTTTTAAATTGGGTATTGTATCATCATCTCAGTCGGGTATCGCCCACTGCTCGATAAAGGCCTCAATTAGTTTTTGCTAGTCTCCATCGTTTTGTGCGACATTCGTCCTGGTGTTTTCTGTCGCTTTCCTTATAATAGTCGCTTTCCCAACTGCTTCAAGTATTTATTGCTTTTCTCATAAATAGTAGGTATCCAAGAAATATCGATATTTACTGACAACATCTGAAGTCACGTCGACAGTGCGTGCCGTGTCAGAGTACTTAGATGAAGCGTAATTACAAGTATTAATTTGTATCTGTTTTATTACTCTAATAAATGAATTGTAATTAAATAATGGTGATGAATTTTAATGCGGATTCCATTTTGTTATTGATTGGACTAAGATTTTATCCTATTCTTCAACCAATGACGCAACATTGCTTTTATCCTGAACCCACAATAAAAACATATCAACCTGTTACTGTCCCATAGCAGGGCAAAGGCTTTTTCTCATACAGAAAAAGCACGAGCATTGATCACCATGCTTGCTCAATACGGGTTGGCAAAAAAAAATACTAACCGCCAAAAAAAATTTTAGCAATTGCACTTCCTCCTCGATTTTTTTTCCCCGTACGCCTGTCAAAACGAATGGGAAATATACGAGAAAGAGTGACTGGATAACAAGCACACACACATACACAGTGCACATGGGGACCGACCGCCATCTTGGAACCATTCACTATCGGAAAATTTAGTTTACGTCAAGGAATTGGACGCGGTAGGAATAGAACGAGGGTAGGTAGGGACGTATTGGGCTCTTGTTTTGGTCTCAGTTTTGGGGAGGAGAGGCTCTAGAGATGCTTTGTGAGATGGAATACAAACAACCTTACGTATAAAAAAAAAAAAATGTGTAAAAGTTTAAGTGAAACCAAAGTACCGACCAATTTATCATCGAATGAAATTGAACTAGCTGGGGCATTCTTTGGGACAGGTTTTTCAAGCGGCTTTACTAAAAAATAATAGAAATCGAAAAGTCAGCAAGCCTTTTTTTTTCGCGCAAACCTTAAATCTTCTTTTATCTGAGTAACTGATTATTATTCAATTATCTTTATAATTAAATATCATTAAAAAATAAAATACCCCCATTCTTTGGTTTTCGTGGAGTGTCCCAAGCCCCCATCTGGTCACTTAGTAAATTATATATTTTAAACTAAACGCTACATGCTTACCAAAAAAAAAAACACTAAGTCCTAAGAAGTAAGAGAACTACATTTCCTAAAAAAAAAAAAATGTAATTGTCCCGAGGTAATTGCTGATTTGCGTGGATTATTATAATTTCACTAGTACATCTCTAAATTCGCGGCCTGATGATGCGTCATCCTCATTAAAGTTACAACTAGTCGCGCTCCGACGGCCGGGCATAGTGCTTGTGCGATGGTGCGTCGAGTTTTCAAAAAAGAGATGGTAGAACTTCGTTGCGTGAGTTTGGTTTTTGAAAACTCTGATTTGCGTGGTACAATTATCTCCGGTGTCTGTGAATTTATTTATTTAATAAAATATTGTAGCGAACTAGGTATCTAGGTATCTAGGTATCTTTAATACCTAGAATAACATAACTAACCTGTGGTTTTAGTCAACCCTAAAGTAAAATCATGCTATGGGGTGTAATTTTTGACTCCCATATGCATCGAATTAAGATAGGTATCATTCTTAATTCGTTGCCCATAATCGTCGCTAATCTAAGTGACGTAACTGATTCGAAGAAAATTTTACATGGCAAGCTATTTTTCTTTTTAGGGTTCCGTACCTCAAAAGGAAAAAACGGAACCCTTATAGGATCCCTCGTGTGTCTGTCTGTCTGTCTGTCCGTCTGTCACAGTCAATTTGCTCCGAAACTATAATGGACCAACTAAGTTGAAATTTGGTACACATATAGATTTCTGTGACCCAAACACGTTCGGATAAAGAAAATAAATGAATTTTCAATATGGGGGTCACTTTTAGGGGGCAAATAAGAAAATTAAAAAAAAAAAAAATTCAAACTGTACCGTGTGATATATCAAATGAAAGGGATTACTATGAGGGTCTCAAATATATATTTTTTTTATAATTTTAAAATAAATAGTTTTAAAGTTATTTAAGAAAATAGACGAAAATTGACCATCCCCACCCCCCCCTTATCTCCAAAACTGCTAAAAATACAGAAAATAGTTTAGATTTATTGTATTTAGATTACAGGAAAACCTATAAGAAGTTTGTGGTCTTAAAATAAGATGGTAAATCTCTCAATATTGTGAGTGCCAACTTACATTTACTGTTGGAATGTATGGGAGAACATGTTTTTCAACTATAATGTTAAGTTTGTTCTTGGGATAATTTCATTCCAACTACGGAACCCTTCATTGTGCGTAGTCCGACACGCACTTGACCGGTTTTTTATTTTTTTCTTGTAAACTGTAGATATATCGATCTCGATTTTTGCATTATCATGGGGACCGTAAGGCATCGGTACAGATACGCCGATCAGACAGATCGATTCGACTTGGAAAATGTATCAAATTACTATACTTAGTTAGGTCGGCTATCGGCTTAGTCGGTTTTGTTTAGGTTTAGGCGTCAGTTAGTTAAATTAGCGACGAATATGTACAAGATCCGTTATATTGAAAAGAGGCTTTCAAAACTACAACACTTTTCGAAGTTACAAAAGAATTACGATAACTTTCAACCTAATACCTACCAATATCTTAATCCTTGTCACCACATTAAAAATTCAAATATCTTCATTTAGTCACATTTATCATTAGTAATCACGCGATTTACTAATGTACCCTTCTAGCAGACCCAACGTAGTAGGGAAAGTAATTTGTTCGTCGATTTAACACCAACCCGCTTATTTTCGGTACCCCACTAGAAGGAGTGAAATCGGGTAGCTGCTGAAACAAATGTCTTGTATCCGTACTTGTCGTAGGGATGGGAAACAACGTAGGAAAATTTGATGTCGATATTTTTACGAGATTTGAAAGAAAGAAAGAAAGAAAAAGAAAAAGTATTTATTGTGACTCGCACAGGAAGATCACCAACTAAACTAAAAACACAATGATAAAAATTAAAAACAAAAAAAAAAAACAAAATTATATAATAAAAAAAAAACAAAGTCCTCTGCGTGGCCTAAAGGTCCCTATCTCAGCATGATTTTAAATTTTATGACATTTAAATAAGTGTCGCAGCGCTGATATTCTGGTAGGGCCCGCTGTGATGTTACGGGCAGATATACCAAAATACATAAATAATTATCAATAAAAATAAATAAATGTAAAACGTTACAAATAAAAAAAAAACAACTTAATTCAATCCGCGATTTGGAAATAAACAAAAATAAAATATTTTTTTAAAGAAAAGAAATTGTAATTTACTGTTACTATTTGCAGATTTATTTGGTACAGATTTTTGTAAACGTCTTTAGTGCAAGAAATCGGAAACCTTATAAAAATATTCAACGTATTTTTTTTTTCAAGTAGCTAGGCGATTAAACACTGAGTATTAAGAGCCACATCCTGTTCTACTTAAAAAAATAATAGCCAGAATGAAACATCCTTGCAATACGTCAATCAATCTGCCTAGCCTTTTTCCAACTATGTTGGGGTCGGCTTCCAGTCTAACCGGATGCAGCTGAATACCAGTATTTTACATGGAGCGACTGCCTGTCTGACCTCCACAACCCAGTAACTGGGTAATACGATACCCCTTGGTAAGACTGGTTGTCAGGCTTCAGGCTTCTGACAGCCCGTAACGACTGTCAAAGATCTACAAAAGACAGACAGTAAAGATGGTCACCCGTCCAAGGAGCAACCCCGGCAAGCGTAGCTTAAGGCGGTGAGAGCCGTAAAAACGTCGTTTTGTTTAGTGTTTTATTCGTAGATAACACGTATTTAAATTTTGAAAAAAATATATTACTTAGTTCAGACTTCGATCTAGAAATTTCGGCCGTCCGATACACGATTACTTGCACTTTACTGCATCCAATTAAATCGCAAAGACAAGTCTAAATTATGATCTATATCTTATTTCATTTGATTTATATTAGGCTTTGAACAATAAAACTTATGCCATAATAAAGGTCGTAAAAAATGTAATTTATAACGGCTATCATAATTTGAAATATCAAAATATTTATATCACTAATTCCAATGTCAAGTGTTTTCAGCTTCGCAAACGCTCGCCCTGAGCCGTTTAGTCCCGAGCGGAACGTGACGGAGGTCGGACGTGTGCCAATTTTTCGAACCCGCCACCCCCGCTAACTTCTGTCACCGGCTGCGACCGGCACAAATTAGCATGTGTTGAAAACAGTTGAATTTGAACGCTATGCCTATGTAAATAAAGACGTCACGCGCGCAAAAGCTTTATTGGTATTTATTTTTATCACGGCCTATGTTTACCAATCGCATCAAGTGTGTAAAACAGTTGAATTTGAACCCTACACTGGAGCTTATAAAGCCGCCTGACGCGCAAATTTTTGGTTCACTATTTTCAAATCTCAAATAGGTAGGTGCCACAGAATAAAGTTAGTACGGGTGGTTTTATAATGAATATCGGATAGGAAATGAGATTTCTTCATAACATCACGCCTGAATTCTTTCAAAGGGTTGGGCAGGGATGTTCAGAAAATAAGTAGGCCCTCAAATGTATTTTTCTGTATACCTACATAAATAAGATTTTTTTTTTAAATTAAGTTTTTTTTCTAATTAGGTATCTTCTTATTTTTTTTGTATTTCAAGGTCAAAATGAAAATCCAAGATGGCGGCTGCAAAAATTTCCAATTTTTCGTCATGGGTGTCGTTTTCGTGATATTTTAGGTCGCTGAAAATTGATAGTGGGGTCAAAATGAAAATCCAAGATGGCGGCTGCGAAAATTTCTTAATTTTTCGTCATGGGTGTCATTTTCGTGATATTTTAGGTCGCTGAAAACGATAGTGGGGTCAAAATGAAAATCCAAGATGGCGGCTGCGAAAATTTCCTAATTTTTCGTCATGGGTGTCATTTTCGTGATATTTTAGGTCGCTAAAAACGATAGTGGGGTCAAAATGAAAATCCAAGATGGCGGCTGCAAAAATTTCCTAATTTTTCGTCATGGGTGTCGTTTTCGTGATATTTTAGGTCGCTGAAAACGATAGTGGGGTCAAAATGAAAATCCAAGATGGCGGCTGCGAAAATTTCCTAATTTTTCGTCATGGGTGTCATTTTCGTGATATTTTAGGTCGCTGAAAACGATAGTGGGGTCAAAATAAAAATCCAAGATGGCGGCTGCAAAAATTTCCTAATTTTTCGTCATGGGTGTCGTTTTCGTGATATTTAAGGTCGCTGAAAACGATAGTGGGGTCAAAATGAAAATCCAAGATGGCGGCTGCGAAAATTTTCTAATTTTTCGTCATGGGTGTCATTTTCGTAATATTTTAGGTCGCTGAAAACGATAGTGGGGTCAAAATGAAAATCCAAGATGGCGGCTGCGAAAATTTTCAAATTTTTCGACATGGGTGTCATTTTCGTGATATTTGAGGTCGCTGAAACCGATAGTGGGGTCAAAATGAAAATCCAAGATGGCGGCTGCGAAAATTTCCAAATTTTTCGTCATGGGTGTCATTTTCGTGATATTTTAGGTCGCTGAAAACGATAGTGGGGTCAAAATGAAAATCCAAGATGGCGGCTGCAAAAATTTCCTAATTTTTCGTCATGGGTGTCGTTTTCGTGATATTTTAGGTCGCTGAAACCGATAGTGGGGTCAAAATGAAAATCCAAGATGGCGGCTGCGAAAATTTCCTAATTTTTCGTCATGGGTGTCATTTTCGTGATATTTTAGGTCGCTGAAAACGATAGTGGGGTCAAAATGAAAATCCAAGATGGCGGCTGCGAAAATTTCCTAATTTTTCGTCATGGGTGTCATTTTCGTGATATTTTAGGTCGCTGAAAACGATAGTGGGGTCAAAATGAAAATCCAAGATGGCGGCTGCGAAAATTTCCAAATTTTTTGACATGGGTGTCATTTTCGTGATATTTGAGGTCGCTGAAACCGATAGTAGGGTCAAAATGAAAATCCAAGATGGCAGCTGCGAAAATTTCCAAATTTTTCGTCATGGGTGTCATTTTCGTGATATTTTAGGTCGCTAAAAACGATAGTGGGGTCAAAATGAAAATCCAAGATGGCGGCTGCAAAAATTTCCTAATTTTTCGTCATGGGTGTCGTTTTCGTGATATTTTAGGTCGCTGAAAATGATAGTGGGGTCAAAATGAAAATCCAAGATGGCGGCTGCGAAAATTTCCTAATTTTTCGTCATGGGTGTCATTTTCGTGATATTTTAGGCCGCTGAAAACGATAGTGGGGTCAAAATGAAAATCCAAGATGGCGGCTGCAAAAATTTCCTAATTTTTCGTCATGGGTGTCGTTTTCGTGATATTTAAGGTCGCTGAAAACGATAGTGGGGTCAAAATGAAAATCCAAGATGGCGGCTGCGAAAATTTTCTAATTTTTCGTCATGGGTGTCATTTTCGTAATATTTTAGGTCGCTGAAAACGATAGTGGGGTCAAAATGAAAATCCAAGATGGCGGCTGCGAAAATTTTCAAATTTTTCGACATGGGTGTCATTTTCGTGATATTTGAGGTCGCTGAAACCGATAGTGGGGTCAAAATGAAAATCCAAGATGGCGGCTGCGAAAATTTCCAAATTTTTCGTCATGGGTGTCATTTTCGTGATATTTTAGGTCGCTGAAAACGATAGTGGGGTCAAAATGAAAATCCAAGATGGCGGCTGCAAAAATTTCCTAATTTTTCGTCATGGGTGTCGTTTTCGTGATATTTTAGGTCGCTGAAAACGATTGCGGGGTCAAAATGAAAATCCAAGATGGCGGCTGTGAAAATTTCCAAATTTTTCGTCATGGGTGTCATTTTCGTGATATTTGAGGTCGCTGAAAACGATAGTGGGGTCAAAATGAAAATCCAAGATGGCGGCTGCGAAAATTTTAAAATTTTTCGACATGGGTGTCATTTTCGTGATATTTGAGGTCGCTGAAAACGATAGTGGGGCCAAAATGAAAATCCAGGATGGCGGCTGCGAAAATTTCCTAATTTTCGGTCATGGGTATCATTTTCGTGATATTTGAGGTCGCTGAAAACGATAGTGGGGTCAAAATGAGAATCCAAGATGGTGGCTGCGAAAATTTCCTAATTTTTCGTCATGGGTGTCATTTTCGTGATATTTTAGGTCGCTGAAAACGATAGTGGGGTCAAAATGAAAATCCAAGATGGCGGCTGCGAAAATTTCCTAATTTTTCGTCATGGGTGTCATTTTCGTGATATTTTAGGTCGCTGAAAACGATAGTGGGGTCAAAATGAAAATCCAAGATGGCGGCTGCGAAAATTTCCAAATTTTTTGACATGGGTGTCATTTTCGTGATATTTGAGGTCGCTGAAACCGATAGTAGGGTCAAAATGAAAATCCAAGATGGCGGCTGCGAAAATTTCCAAATTTTTCGTCATGGGTGTCATTTTCGTGATATTTTAGGTCGCTAAAAACGATAGTGGGGTCAAAATGAAAATCCAAGATGGCGGCTGCAAAAATTTCCTAATTTTTCGTCATGGGTGTCGTTTTCGTGATATTTTAGGTCGCTGAAAATGATAGTGGGGTCAAAATGAAAATCCAAGATGGCGGCTGCGAAAATTTCCTAATTTTTCGTCATGGGTGTCATTTTCGTGATATTTTAGGCCGCTGAAAACGATAGTGGGGTCAAAATGAAAATCCAAGATGGCGGCTGCAAAAATTTCCTAATTTTTCGTCATGGGTGTCGTTTTCGTGATATTTAAGGTCGCTGAAAACGATAGTGGGGTCAAAATGAAAATCCAAGATGGCGGCTGCGAAAATTTTCTAATTTTTCGTCATGGGTGTCATTTTCGTAATATTTTAGGTCGCTGAAAACGATAGTGGGGTCAAAATGAAAATCCAAGATGGCGGCTGCGAAAATTTTCAAATTTTTCGACATGGGTGTCATTTTCGTGATATTTGAGGTCGCTGAAACCGATAGTGGGGTCAAAATGAAAATCCAAGATGGCGGCTGCGAAAATTTCCAAATTTTTCGTCATGGGTGTCATTTTCGTGATATTTTAGGTCGCTGAAAACGATAGTGGGGTCAAAATGAAAATCCAAGATGGCGGCTGCAAAAATTTCCTAATTTTTCGTCATGGGTGTCGTTTTCGTGATATTTTAGGTCGCTGAAAACGATTGCGGGGTCAAAATGAAAATCCAAGATGGCGGCTGTGAAAATTTCCAAATTTTTCGTCATGGGTGTCATTTTCGTGATATTTGAGGTCGCTGAAAACGATAGTGGGGTCAAAATGAAAATCCAAGATGGCGGCTGCGAAAATTTTAAAATTTTTCGACATGGGTGTCATTTTCGTGATATTTGAGGTCGCTGAAAACGATAGTGGGGCCAAAATGAAAATCCAGGATGGCGGCTGCGAAAATTTCCTAATTTTCGGTCATGGGTATCATTTTCGTGATATTTGAGGTCGCTGAAAACGATAGTGGGGTCAAAATGAGAATCCAAGATGGTGGCTGCGAAAATTTCCTAATTTTTCGTCATGGGTGTCATTTTCGTGATATTTTAGGTCACTGAAAGCGATAGTGGGATCAAAATGAAAATCCAAGATGGCGGCTGCGAAAATTTTCTAAATTTTCGTCATGGGTGTCGTTTCCATGGTTTTAGAGGGTGCTGTAAACGATAGTGGGTTCAAAATGAAAATCCAAGTTGGCGGCTGCGAAAATTTTCAAATTTTTTGACATGGGTGTCATTTTCGTGATATTTGAGGTCGCTGCAAACGATAATGGGGTCAAAATGAATGACTATCGTTTTCAGCGACCTAAAATAACACGAAAATGACACCCATGACGAAAAATTTGGAAATTTTCGTAGCCGCTATCTTGGATTTTCATTTTGACCCCACAATCGTTTTCTGCGACCTAAAATATCACGAAAATGACACCCATGACGAAAAGTTAGGGAATTTTCGCAGCCGCCATCTTGGATTTTCATTTTGACCCCACTATCGTTTTCAGCGACCTAAAATATCACGAAAATGACACCCATGACGAAAAATTAGGAAATTTTTGCAGCCGCCATCTTGGATTTTCCTTTTTACCCGACTATCGTTTTCAGCGACCTAAAATGTCACGAAAATGACACCCATGACGAAAAATTAGGAAATTTTCGCAGCCGCCATCTTGGATTTTCATTTGGACCCCACTATCGTTTTCAGCGACCTAAAATATCACGAAAATGACACCCATGACGAAAAATTAGGAAATTTTCGCAGCCGCCATCTTGGATTTTCATTTTGACCCCACTATCGTTTTCAGCGACCTAAAATATCACGAAAATGACACCCATGACGAACAGTTAGGGAATTTTCGCAGCCGCCATCTTGGATCTGTCTAAAATGTCTAAAATGTCTAAAATCTGTCTAAAATGTCTAATCTGTCTAATCTGTCTACAACTTTCAAAAATACTTACTAGAAAAATAAAACAAAATAAACTTGTATACTAATCAGTTCAAGTTTATCTACTGCATTGCTCTATTCTGTGACGCAACATAGTACCTACTCGAGTTCATGAACTCATGAGCGGTGCGGTTGGCGCGCGTTTCCCGCGCATCGTAATTTATTACGTATCGCTACTCCTTGCGGGGGCTGCGGTAAGCATTTAATACCTACGGCGCTTGCTTTCACCCCGCCTTAACCTGATGGATCGACCCGTGTGGCTGTAATAACTTAGCCACGAGCTCCTTGCAATACGTATTAGCTGTTAACTAGGTCGTACATCCTATTGCTAAATCTAGGCTATACAAATACGATACGTATTTGTATAGCCTAGAAATTCTGACGAGTATTTGATCTAAGCCTGCATATTTGTGCATGAATGATATTTGACTGTCAATTCAAGTGCCACACCGTATTGTGCGTGAAATAAATCCGATTTCGTAATTCATTATGGACGTAATTCTATTGGCTGACAATAGGGCGTATCCAAAGGTGTGGGAGAAGACCATCAAACTGAACAACTTTCTCTATGGGAACAACATCGTCATCGCGACAAAATTATCAGCGAAAATATATTTTTACATGTTTAATTTCATTAAAAAAATAAAGTTTTTTAAATTAAATAGGTAAGTGTAAATATTTTTTTATAACGTCGAAGTCAACATGAAAAACCGGCCAAGTACGTGTCGGACCACGTACAATAAATGGTTCCGTAGTTGAAAAGAATTTATCCCAAATACAAACCTGACATTGTAGGTAGTACTTCAAAAATTTGTTGCATGTCACAGTCAATTCTCCAACTGAAAATTTAAGTTTACAATCGCAAAAAAATATTTTATTTATTTGATAAAACTTTAAATTATCAATTTTCTTACTTTTTCCTTTACTTGTATTTGGAGACTTTGCTTCTTGCCAAATTTCATGGTTCTAGGCCAACGGAAAGTACCCTATACGTTTTGATTTATTTGCGAGTAAGTATCAAAATATTATGTCGCATTAAATATTCGTATTTTTTTATTGCGTTGACTTAGAAACTTGATTTTTTTAAAGCTCCAAGGGACCATAGACCTACGTATTTGATATTATTATCAATTTCAACTTGATACAGTAGTACCCAAGTAATAAGGCGCATCGTGAATCTTCGTTCGCACAGAAAATAAAGTATGGCCCCGAAGATTAACGAGAATACTTAAAACTTACAATCAACCTTAGATCACTACTATAAGGTTTATAATACACTGCAGCTGTTAGTTCCGTCTCACTCGCAAGTATGGCGGCTGTCAAGCGGCGCGCGCTAACATGGCGGCAGCTACAGACCATTAGCGGTACAGGAAAAAGCGTGGAGCGTGCCGATTGGTCAATAGCATTACCCGCGCTTTGAAAATTCATCTTCTGCGCAGGTACATCGATAAGCCATATTAGTTCAGTACTACTGTACCTCCATGCGTTCCTGAGAAAAAGGGGCTTGACAGACTGACAGACGGACAACATGGTTCCGTATTTTCTTTTAGAGGCACGGAACCCTAAAAATCAGAAATTAATTAGAACAATTTGATCAGATACAGCACTAGGGACGGTAAATTATTATTATACCGCTTTAATTATACAGTTTTATTTTATTATGCTTAACACGCAGGAAAGGAAACTTAAGGCGGTGAGAGCCGTAAAAACGTCGTTTTGTTTAGTGTTTTATTCGTAGATAACACGGATTTAAATTTTGAAAAAAATATATTACTTAGTTCAGACTTCCATCTACAAATTTCGGCCGTCCGATACACGATTACTTGCACTTTACTGCATCCAATTAAATCGCAAAGACAAGTCTAAATTATGATCTATATCTTATTTCATTTGATTTATATTAGGCTTTGAACAATAAAACTTATGCCATAATAAAGGTCGTAAAAAATGTAATTTATAACGGCTATCATAATTTGAAATATCAAAATATTTATATCACTAATTCCAATGTCAAGTGTTTTGCGCTCGCTCCGTGTCGTTTAGTCCCGAGCGGAACGTGATGGAGGTCGGACGTGTGCCAATTTTTCGAACCCGCCACCCCGCTAACTTCTGTCACCGGCTGCGACCGGCACAAATTAACATGTGTTGAAAACAGTTGAATTTGAACGCTATGACTATGTAAATAAAGACGTCACGCGCGCAAAAGCTTTATTGGTATTTATTTTTATCACGGCCTATGTTTACCAATCGCATCAAGTGTGTAAAACAGTTGAATTTGAACCCTACACTGGAGCTTATAAAGCCGCCTGACGCGCAAATTTTTGGTTCACTATTTTCAAATCTCAAATAGGTAGGTGCCACAGAATAAAGTTAGTAGTAGGTGGTTTTATAATGAATATCGGATAGGAAATGAGATTTCTTCATAAAATCACGCCTGAATTCTTTCAAAGGGTTGGGCAGGGATGTTCAGAAAATAAGTAGGCCCTCAAATGTATTTTTCTGTATACCTACATAAATAAGATTTTTTTTTTAAATTAAGTTTTTTTTCTAATTAGGTATCTTCTTATTTTTTTTTGTATTTCAAGGTCAAAATGAAAATCCAAGATGGCGGCTGCAAAAATTTCCAATTTTTCGTCATGGGTGTCGTTTTCGTGATATTTTAGGTCGCTGAAAACGATAGTGGGGTCAAAATGAAAATCCAAGATGGCGGCTGCGAAAATTTCCAAATTTTTCGTCATGGGTGTTATTTTCGTGATATTTTAGGTCGCTGAAAACGATAGTGGGGTCAAAATGAAAATCCAAGATGGCGGCTGCGAAAATTTTCAAATTTTTCGACATGGGTGTCATATTCGTGATATTTGAGGTCGCTGAAAACGATAGTGGGGTCAAAATGAAAATCCAAGATGGCGGCTGCGAAAATTTCCTAACTTTTCGTCATGGGTGTCATTTTCGTGATATTTTAGGTCGCTGAAAACGATAGTGGGGTCAAACTGAAAATCCAAGATGGCGGCTGCGAAAATTTCCTAATTTTTCGTCATGGGTGTCGTATTCGTGATATTTTAGGTCGCTGAAAACGATAGTGGGGTCAAAATGAAAATCCAAGGTGGCGGCTGCGAAAATTTCCTAAGTTTCGGTCATGGATGTCATTTTCGTGATATTTGAGGTCGCTGAAAACGATAGTGGGGTCAAAATGAAAATCCAAGATGGCGGCTGCGAAAATTTCCAATTTTTCGTCATGGGTGTCGTTTTCGTGATATTTTAGGTCGCTGAAAATTGATAGTGGGGTCAAAATGAAAATCCAAGATGGCGGCTGCGAAAATTTCTTAATTTTTCGTCATGGGTGTCATTTTCGTGATATTTTAGGTCGCTGAAAACGATAGTGGGGTCAAAATGAAAATCCAAGATGGCGGCTGCGAAAATTTCCTAATTTTTCGTCATGGGTGTCATTTTCGTGATATTTTAGGTCGCTAAAAACGATAGTGGGGTCAAAATGAAAATCCAAGATGGCGGCTGCAAAAATTTCCTAATTTTTCGTCATGGGTGTCGTTTTCGTGATATTTTAGGTCGCTGAAAACGATAGTGGGGTCAAAATGAAAATCCAAGATGGCGGCTGCGAAAATTTCCTAATTTTTCGTCATGGGTGTCATTTTCGTGATATTTTAGGCCGCTGAAAACGATAGTGGGGTCAAAATAAAAATCCAAGATGGCGGCTGCAAAAATTTCCTAATTTTTCGTCATGGGTGTCGTTTTCGTGATATTTAAGGTCGCTGAAAACGATAGTGGGGTCAAAATGAAAATCCAAGATGGCGGCTGCGAAAATTTTCTAATTTTTCGTCATGGGTGTCATTTTCGTAATATTATAGGTCGCTGAAAACGATAGTGGGGTCAAAATGAAAATCCAAGATGGCGGCTGCGAAAATTTTCAAATTTTTCGACATGGGTGTCATTTTCGTGATATTTGAGGTCGCTGAAACCGATAGTGGGGTCAAAATGAAAATCCAAGATGGCGGCTGCGAAAATTTCCAAATTTTTCGTCATGGGTGTCATTTTCGTGATATTTTAGGTCGCTGAAAACGATAGTGGGGTCAAAATGAAAATCCAAGATGGCGGCTGCAAAAATTTCCTAATTTTTCGTCATGGGTGTCGTTTTCGTGATATTTTAGGTCGCTGAAACCGATAGTGGGGTCAAAATGAAAATCCAAGATGGCGGCTGCGAAAATTTCCTAATTTTTCGTCATGGGTGTCATTTTCGTGATATTTTAGGTCGCTGAAAACGATAGTGGGGTCAAAATGAAAATCCAAGATGGCGGCTGCGAAAATTTCCTAATTTTTCGTCATGGGTGTCATTTTCGTGATATTTTAGGTCGCTGAAAACGATAGTGGGGTCAAAATGAAAATCCAAGATGGCGGCTGCGAAAATTTCCAAATTTTTTGACATGGGTGTCATTTTCGTGATATTTGAGGTCGCTGAAACCGATAGTAGGGTCAAAATGAAAATCCAAGATGGCAGCTGCGAAAATTTCCAAATTTTTCGTCATGGGTGTCATTTTCGTGATATTTTAGGTCGCTAAAAACGATAGTGGGGTCAAAATGAAAATCCAAGATGGCGGCTGCAAAAATTTCCTAATTTTTCGTCATGGGTGTCGTTTTCGTGATATTTTAGGTCGCTGAAAATGATAGTGGGGTCAAAATGAAAATCCAAGATGGCGGCTGCGAAAATTTCCTAATTTTTCGTCATGGGTGTCATTTTCGTGATATTTTAGGCCGCTGAAAACGATAGTGGGGTCAAAATGAAAATCCAAGATGGCGGCTGCAAAAATTTCCTAATTTTTCGTCATGGGTGTCGTTTTCGTGATATTTAAGGTCGCTGAAAACGATAGTGGGGTCAAAATGAAAATCCAAGATGGCGGCTGCGAAAATTTTCTAATTTTTCGTCATGGGTGTCATTTTCGTAATATTTTAGGTCGCTGAAAACGATAGTGGGGTCAAAATGAAAATCCAAGATGGCGGCTGCGAAAATTTTCAAATTTTTCGACATGGGTGTCATTTTCGTGATATTTGAGGTCGCTGAAACCGATAGTGGGGTCAAAATGAAAATCCAAGATGGCGGCTGCGAAAATTTCCAAATTTTTCGTCATGGGTGTCATTTTCGTGATATTTTAGGTCGCTGAAAACGATAGTGGGGTCAAAATGAAAATCCAAGATGGCGGCTGCAAAAATTTCCTAATTTTTCGTCATGGGTGTCGTTTTCGTGATATTTTAGGTCGCTGAAAACGATTGCGGGGTCAAAATGAAAATCCAAGATGGCGGCTGTGAAAATTTCCAAATTTTTCGTCATGGGTGTCATTTTCGTGATATTTGAGGTCGCTGAAAACGATAGTGGGGTCAAAATGAAAATCCAAGATGGCGGCTGCGAAAATTTTAAAATTTTTCGACATGGGTGTCATTTTCGTGATATTTGAGGTCGCTGAAAACGATAGTGGGGCCAAAATGAAAATCCAGGATGGCGGCTGCGAAAATTTCCTAATTTTCGGTCATGGGTATCATTTTCGTGATATTTGAGGTCGCTGAAAACGATAGTGGGGTCAAAATGAGAATCCAAGATGGTGGCTGCGAAAATTTCCTAATTTTTCGTCATGGGTGTCATTTTCGTGATATTTTAGGTCGCTGAAAACGATAGTGGGGTCAAAATGAAAATCCAAGATGGCGGCTGCGAAAATTTCCTAATTTTTCGTCATGGGTGTCATTTTCGTGATATTTTAGGTCGCTGAAAACGATAGTGGGGTCAAAATGAAAATCCAAGATGGCGGCTGCGAAAATTTCCAAATTTTTTGACATGGGTGTCATTTTCGTGATATTTGAGGTCGCTGAAACCGATAGTAGGGTCAAAATGAAAATCCAAGATGGCGGCTGCGAAAATTTCCAAATTTTTCGTCATGGGTGTCATTTTCGTGATATTTTAGGTCGCTAAAAACGATAGTGGGGTCAAAATGAAAATCCAAGATGGCGGCTGCAAAAATTTCCTAATTTTTCGTCATGGGTGTCGTTTTCGTGATATTTTAGGTCGCTGAAAATGATAGTGGGGTCAAAATGAAAATCCAAGATGGCGGCTGCGAAAATTTCCTAATTTTTCGTCATGGGTGTCATTTTCGTGATATTTTAGGCCGCTGAAAACGATAGTGGGGTCAAAATGAAAATCCAAGATGGCGGCTGCAAAAATTTCCTAATTTTTCGTCATGGGTGTCGTTTTCGTGATATTTAAGGTCGCTGAAAACGATAGTGGGGTCAAAATGAAAATCCAAGATGGCGGCTGCGAAAATTTTCTAATTTTTCGTCATGGGTGTCATTTTCGTAATATTTTAGGTCGCTGAAAACGATAGTGGGGTCAAAATGAAAATCCAAGATGGCGGCTGCGAAAATTTTCAAATTTTTCGACATGGGTGTCATTTTCGTGATATTTGAGGTCGCTGAAACCGATAGTGGGGTCAAAATGAAAATCCAAGATGGCGGCTGCGAAAATTTCCAAATTTTTCGTCATGGGTGTCATTTTCGTGATATTTTAGGTCGCTGAAAACGATAGTGGGGTCAAAATGAAAATCCAAGATGGCGGCTGCAAAAATTTCCTAATTTTTCGTCATGGGTGTCGTTTTCGTGATATTTTAGGTCGCGAAAACGATTGCGGGGTCAAAATGAAAATCCAAGATGGCGGCTGTGAAAATTTCCAAATTTTTCGTCATGGGTGTCATTTTCGTGATATTTGAGGTCGCTGAAAACGATAGTGGGGTCAAAATGAAAATCCAAGATGGCGGCTGCGAAAATTTTAAAATTTTTCGACATGGGTGTCATTTTCGTGATATTTGAGGTCGCTGAAAACGATAGTGGGGCCAAAATGAAAATCCAGGATGGCGGCTGCGAAAATTTCCTAATTTTCGGTCATGGGTATCATTTTCGTGATATTTGAGGTCGCTGAAAACGATAGTGGGGTCAAAATGAGAATCCAAGATGGTGGCTGCGAAAATTTCCTAATTTTTCGTCATGGGTGTCATTTTCGTGATATTTTAGGTCACTGAAAGCGATAGTGGGATCAAAATGAAAATCCAAGATGGCGGCTGCGAAAATTTTCTAAATTTTCGTCATGGGTGTCGTTTCCATGGTTTTAGAGGGTGCTGTAAACGATAGTGGGTTCAAAATGAAAATCCAAGTTGGCGGCTGCGAAAATTTTCAAATTTTTTGACATGGGTGTCATTTTCGTGATATTTGAGGTCGCTGCAAACGATAATGGGGTCAAAATGAATGACTATCGTTTTCAGCGACCTAAAATAACACGAAAATGACACCCATGACGAAAAATTTGGAAATTTTCGTAGCCGCTATCTTGGATTTTCATTTTGACCCCACAATCGTTTTCTGCGACCTAAAATATCACGAAAATGACACCCATGACGAAAAGTTAGGGAATTTTCGCAGCCGCCATCTTGGATTTTCATTTTGACCCCACTATCGTTTTCAGCGACCTAAAATATCACGAAAATGACACCCATGACGAAAAATTAGGAAATTTTTGCAGCCGCCATCTTGGATTTTCCTTTTTACCCGACTATCGTTTTCAGCGACCTAAAATGTCACGAAAATGACACCCATGACGAAAAATTAGGAAATTTTCGCAGCCGCCATCTTGGATTTTCATTTGGACCCCACTATCGTTTTCAGCGACCTAAAATATCACGAAAATGACACCCATGACGAAAAATTAGGAAATTTTCGCAGCCGCCATCTTGGATTTTCATTTTGACCCCACTATCGTTTTCAGCGACCTAAAATATCACGAAAATGACACCCATGACGAACAGTTAGGGAATTTTCGCAGCCGCCATCTTGGATCTGTCTAAAATGTCTAAAATGTCTAAAATCTGTCTAAAATGTCTAATCTGTCTAATCTGTCTACAACTTTCAAAAATACTTACTAGAAAAATAAAACAAAATAAACTTGTATACTAATCAGTTCAAGTTTATCTACTGCATTGCTCTATTCTGTGACGCAACATAGTACCTACTCGAGTTCATGAACTCATGAGCGGTGCGGTTGGCGCGCGTTTCCCGCGCATCGTAATTTATTACGTATCGCTACTCCTTGCGGGGGCTGCGGTAAGCATTTAATACCTACGGCGCTTGCTTTCACCCCGCCTTAACCTGATGGATCGACCCGTGTGGCTGTAATAACTTAGCCACGAGCTCCTTGCAATACGTATTAGCTGTTAACTAGGTCGTACATCCTATTGCTAAATCTAGGCTATACAAATACGATACGTATTTGTATAGCCTAGAAATTCTGACGAGTATTTGATCTAAGCCTGCATATTTGTGCATGAATGATATTTGACTGTCAATTCAAGTGCCACACCGTATTGTGCGTGAAATAAATCCGATTTCGTAATTCATTATGGACGTAATTCTATTGGCTGACAATAGGGCGTATCCAAAGGTGTGGGAGAAGACCATCAAACTGAACAACTTTCTCTATGGGAACAACATCGTCATCGCGACAAAATTATCAGCGAAAATATATTTTTACATGTTTAATTTCATTAAAAAAATAAAGTTTTTTAAATTAAATAGGTAAGTGTAAATATTTTTTTATAACGTCGAAGTCAACATGAAAAACCGGCCAAGTACGTGTCGGACCACGTACAATAAATGGTTCCGTAGTTGAAAAGAATTTATCCCAAATACAAACCTGACATTGTAGGTAGTACTTCAAAAATTTGTTGCATGTCACAGTCAATTCTCCAACTGAAAATTTAAGTTTACAATCGCAAAAAAATATTTTATTTATTTGATAAAACTTTAAATTATCAATTTTCTTACTTTTTCCTTTACTTGTATTTGGAGACTTTGCTTCTTGCCAAATTTCATGGTTCTAGGCCAACGGAAAGTACCCTATACGTTTTGATTTATTTGCGAGTAAGTATCAAAATATTATGTCGCATTAAATATTCGTATTTTTTTATTGCGTTGACTTAGAAACTTGATTTTTTTAAAGCTCCAAGGGACCATAGACCTACGTATTTGATATTATTATCAATTTCAACTTGATACAGTAGTACCCAAGTAATAAGGCGCATCGTGAATCTTCGTTCGCACAGAAAATAAAGTATGGCCCCGAAGATTAACGAGAATACTTAAAACTTACAATCAACCTTAGATCACTACTATAAGGTTTATAATACACTGCAGCTGTTAGTTCCGTCTCACTCGCAAGTATGGCGGCTGTCAAGCGGCGCGCGCTAACATGGCGGCAGCTACAGACCATTAGCGGTACAGGAAAAAGCGTGGAGCGTGCCGATTGGTCAATAGCATTACCCGCGCTTTGAAAATTCATCTTCTGCGCAGGTACATCGATAAGCCATATTAGTTCAGTACTACTGTACCTCCATGCGTTCCTGAGAAAAAGGGGCTTGACAGACTGACAGACGGACAACATGGTTCCGTATTTTCTTTTAGAGGCACGGAACCCTAAAAATCAGAAATTAATTAGAACAATTTGATCAGATACAGCACTAGGGACGGTAAATTATTATTATACCGCTTTAATTATACAGTTTTATTTTATTATGCTTAACACGCAGGAAAGGAAACTTAAGGCGGTGAGAGCCGTAAAAACGTCGTTTTGTTTAGTGTTTTATTCGTAGATAACACGGATTTAAATTTTGAAAAAAATATATTACTTAGTTCAGACTTCCATCTACAAATTTCGGCCGTCCGATACACGATTACTTGCACTTTACTGCATCCAATTAAATCGCAAAGACAAGTCTAAATTATGATCTATATCTTATTTCATTTGATTTATATTAGGCTTTGAACAATAAAACTTATGCCATAATAAAGGTCGTAAAAAATGTAATTTATAACGGCTATCATAATTTGAAATATCAAAATATTTATATCACTAATTCCAATGTCAAGTGTTTTGCGCTCGCTCCGTGTCGTTTAGTCCCGAGCGGAACGTGATGGAGGTCGGACGTGTGCCAATTTTTCGAACCCGCCACCCCGCTAACTTCTGTCACCGGCTGCGACCGGCACAAATTAACATGTGTTGAAAACAGTTGAATTTGAACGCTATGACTATGTAAATAAAGACGTCACGCGCGCAAAAGCTTTATTGGTATTTATTTTTATCACGGCCTATGTTTACCAATCGCATCAAGTGTGTAAAACAGTTGAATTTGAACCCTACACTGGAGCTTATAAAGCCGCCTGACGCGCAAATTTTTGGTTCACTATTTTCAAATCTCAAATAGGTAGGTGCCACAGAATAAAGTTAGTAGTAGGTGGTTTTATAATGAATATCGGATAGGAAATGAGATTTCTTCATAAAATCACGCCTGAATTCTTTCAAAGGGTTGGGCAGGGATGTTCAGAAAATAAGTAGGCCCTCAAATGTATTTTTCTGTATACCTACATAAATAAGATTTTTTTTTTAAATTAAGTTTTTTTTCTAATTAGGTATCTTCTTATTTTTTTTTGTATTTCAAGGTCAAAATGAAAATCCAAGATGGCGGCTGCAAAAATTTCCAATTTTTCGTCATGGGTGTCGTTTTCGTGATATTTTAGGTCGCTGAAAACGATAGTGGGGTCAAAATGAAAATCCAAGATGGCGGCTGCGAAAATTTCCAAATTTTTCGTCATGGGTGTTATTTTCGTGATATTTTAGGTCGCTGAAAACGATAGTGGGGTCAAAATGAAAATCCAAGATGGCGGCTGCGAAAATTTTCAAATTTTTCGACATGGGTGTCATATTCGTGATATTTGAGGTCGCTGAAAACGATAGTGGGGTCAAAATGAAAATCCAAGATGGCGGCTGCGAAAATTTCCTAACTTTTCGTCATGGGTGTCATTTTCGTGATATTTTAGGTCGCTGAAAACGATAGTGGGGTCAAACTGAAAATCCAAGATGGCGGCTGCGAAAATTTCCTAATTTTTCGTCATGGGTGTCGTATTCGTGATATTTTAGGTCGCTGAAAACGATAGTGGGGTCAAAATGAAAATCCAAGGTGGCGGCTGCGAAAATTTCCTAAGTTTCGGTCATGGATGTCATTTTCGTGATATTTGAGGTCGCTGAAAACGATAGTGGGGTCAAAATGAAAATCCAAGATGGCGGCTGCGAAAATTTCCAATTTTTCGTCATGGGTGTCGTTTTCGTGATATTTTAGGTCGCTGAAAATTGATAGTGGGGTCAAAATGAAAATCCAAGATGGCGGCTGCGAAAATTTCTTAATTTTTCGTCATGGGTGTCATTTTCGTGATATTTTAGGTCGCTGAAAACGATAGTGGGGTCAAAATGAAAATCCAAGATGGCGGCTGCGAAAATTTCCTAATTTTTCGTCATGGGTGTCATTTTCGTGATATTTTAGGTCGCTAAAAACGATAGTGGGGTCAAAATGAAAATCCAAGATGGCGGCTGCAAAAATTTCCTAATTTTTCGTCATGGGTGTCGTTTTCGTGATATTTTAGGTCGCTGAAAACGATAGTGGGGTCAAAATGAAAATCCAAGATGGCGGCTGCGAAAATTTCCTAATTTTTCGTCATGGGTGTCATTTTCGTGATATTTTAGGCCGCTGAAAACGATAGTGGGGTCAAAATAAAAATCCAAGATGGCGGCTGCAAAAATTTCCTAATTTTTCGTCATGGGTGTCGTTTTCGTGATATTTAAGGTCGCTGAAAACGATAGTGGGGTCAAAATGAAAATCCAAGATGGCGGCTGCGAAAATTTTCTAATTTTTCGTCATGGGTGTCATTTTCGTGATATTTTAGGTCGCTGAAAACGATAGTGGGGTCAAAATGAAAATCCAAGATGGCGGCTGCGAAAATTTTCAAATTTTTCGACATGGGTGTCATTTTCGTGATATTTGAGGTCGCTGAAACCGATAGTGGGGTCAAAATGAAAATCCAAGATGGCGGCTGCGAAAATTTCCAAATTTTTCGTCATGGGTGTCATTTTCGTGATATTTTAGGTCGCTGAAAACGATAGTGGGGTCAAAATGAAAATCCAAGATGGCGGCTGCAAAAATTTCCTAATTTTTCGTCATGGGTGTCGTTTTCGTGATATTTTAGGTCGCTGAAACCGATAGTGGGGTCAAAATGAAAATCCAAGATGGCGGCTGCGAAAATTTCCTAATTTTTCGTCATGGGTGTCATTTTCGTGATATTTTAGGTCGCTGAAAACGATAGTGGGGTCAAAATGAAAATCCAAGATGGCGGCTGCGAAAATTTCCTAATTTTTCGTCATGGGTGTCATTTTCGTGATATTTTAGGTCGCTGAAAACGATAGTGGGGTCAAAATGAAAATCCAAGATGGCGGCTGCGAAAATTTCCAAATTTTTTGACATGGGTGTCATTTTCGTGATATTTGAGGTCGCTGAAACCGATAGTAGGGTCAAAATGAAAATCCAAGATGGCAGCTGCGAAAATTTCCAAATTTTTCGTCATGGGTGTCATTTTCGTGATATTTTAGGTCGCTAAAAACGATAGTGGGGTCAAAATGAAAATCCAAGATGGCGGCTGCAAAAATTTCCTAATTTTTCGTCATGGGTGTCGTTTTCGTGATATTTTAGGTCGCTGAAAATGATAGTGGGGTCAAAATGAAAATCCAAGATGGCGGCTGCGAAAATTTCCTAATTTTTCGTCATGGGTGTCATTTTCGTGATATTTTAGGCCGCTGAAAACGATAGTGGGGTCAAAATGAAAATCCAAGATGGCGGCTGCAAAAATTTCCTAATTTTTCGTCATGGGTGTCGTTTTCGTGATATTTTAGGTCGCTGAAAACGATAGTGGGGTCAAAATGAAAATCCAAGATGGCGGCTGCGAAAATTTTCTAATTTTTCGTCATGGGTGTCATTTTCGTAATATTTTAGGTCGCTGAAAACGATAGTGGGGTCAAAATGAAAATCCAAGATGGCGGCTGCGAAAATTTTCAAATTTTTCGACATGGGTGTCATTTTCGTGATATTTGAGGTCGCTGAAACCGATAGTGGGGTCAAAATGAAAATCCAAGATGGCGGCTGCGAAAATTTCCAAATTTTTCGTCATGGGTGTCATTTTCGTGATATTTTAGGTCGCTGAAAACGATAGTGGGGTCAAAATGAAAATCCAAGATGGCGGCTGCAAAAATTTCCTAATTTTTCGTCATGGGTGTCGTTTTCGTGATATTTTAGGTCGCTGAAAACGATTGCGGGGTCAAAATGAAAATCCAAGATGGCGGCTGTGAAAATTTCCAAATTTTTCGTCATGGGTGTCATTTTCGTGATATTTGAGGTCGCTGAAAACGATAGTGGGGTCAAAATGAAAATCCAAGATGGCGGCTGCGAAAATTTTAAAATTTTTCGACATGGGTGTCATTTTCGTGATATTTGAGGTCGCTGAAAACGATAGTGGGGCCAAAATGAAAATCCAGGATGGCGGCTGCGAAAATTTCCTAATTTTCGGTCATGGGTATCATTTTCGTGATATTTGAGGTCGCTGAAAACGATAGTGGGGTCAAAATGAGAATCCAAGATGGTGGCTGCGAAAATTTCCTAATTTTTCGTCATGGGTGTCATTTTCGTGATATTTTAGGTCGCTGAAAACGATAGTGGGGTCAAAATGAAAATCCAAGATGGCGGCTGCGAAAATTTCCTAATTTTTCGTCATGGGTGTCATTTTCGTGATATTTTAGGTCGCTGAAAACGATAGTGGGGTCAAAATGAAAATCCAAGATGGCGGCTGCGAAAATTTCCAAATTTTTTGACATGGGTGTCATTTTCGTGATATTTGAGGTCGCTGAAACCGATAGTAGGGTCAAAATGAAAATCCAAGATGGCGGCTGCGAAAATTTCCAAATTTTTCGTCATGGGTGTCATTTTCGTGATATTTTAGGTCGCTAAAAACGATAGTGGGGTCAAAATGAAAATCCAAGATGGCGGCTGCAAAAATTTCCTAATTTTTCGTCATGGGTGTCGTTTTCGTGATATTTTAGGTCGCTGAAAATGATAGTGGGGTCAAAATGAAAATCCAAGATGGCGGCTGCGAAAATTTCCTAATTTTTCGTCATGGGTGTCATTTTCGTGATATTTTAGGCCGCTGAAAACGATAGTGGGGTCAAAATGAAAATCCAAGATGGCGGCTGCAAAAATTTCCTAATTTTTCGTCATGGGTGTCGTTTTCGTGATATTTAAGGTCGCTGAAAACGATAGTGGGGTCAAAATGAAAATCCAAGATGGCGGCTGCGAAAATTTTCTAATTTTTCGTCATGGGTGTCATTTTCGTAATATTTTAGGTCGCTGAAAACGATAGTGGGGTCAAAATGAAAATCCAAGATGGCGGCTGCGAAAATTTTCAAATTTTTCGACATGGGTGTCATTTTCGTGATATTTGAGGTCGCTGAAACCGATAGTGGGGTCAAAATGAAAATCCAAGATGGCGGCTGCGAAAATTTCCAAATTTTTCGTCATGGGTGTCATTTTCGTGATATTTTAGGTCGCTGAAAACGATAGTGGGGTCAAAATGAAAATCCAAGATGGCGGCTGCAAAAATTTCCTAATTTTTCGTCATGGGTGTCGTTTTCGTGATATTTTAGGTCGCTGAAAACGATTGCGGGGTCAAAATGAAAATCCAAGATGGCGGCTGTGAAAATTTCCAAATTTTTCGTCATGGGTGTCATTTTCGTGATATTTGAGGTCGCTGAAAACGATAGTGGGGTCAAAATGAAAATCCAAGATGGCGGCTGCGAAAATTTTAAAATTTTTCGACATGGGTGTCATTTTCGTGATATTTGAGGTCGCTGAAAACGATAGTGGGGCCAAAATGAAAATCCAGGATGGCGGCTGCGAAAATTTCCTAATTTTCGGTCATGGGTATCATTTTCGTGATATTTGAGGTCGCTGAAAACGATAGTGGGGTCAAAATGAGAATCCAAGATGGTGGCTGCGAAAATTTCCTAATTTTTCGTCATGGGTGTCATTTTCGTGATATTTTAGGTCACTGAAAGCGATAGTGGGATCAAAATGAAAATCCAAGATGGCGGCTGCGAAAATTTTCTAAATTTTCGTCATGGGTGTCGTTTCCATGGTTTTAGAGGGTGCTGTAAACGATAGTGGGTTCAAAATGAAAATCCAAGTTGGCGGCTGCGAAAATTTTCAAATTTTTTGACATGGGTGTCATTTTCGTGATATTTGAGGTCGCTGCAAACGATAATGGGGTCAAAATGAATGACTATCGTTTTCAGCGACCTAAAATAACACGAAAATGACACCCATGACGAAAAATTTGGAAATTTTCGTAGCCGCTATCTTGGATTTTCATTTTGACCCCACAATCGTTTTCTGCGACCTAAAATATCACGAAAATGACACCCATGACGAAAAGTTAGGGAATTTTCGCAGCCGCCATCTTGGATTTTCATTTTGACCCCACTATCGTTTTCAGCGACCTAAAATATCACGAAAATGACACCCATGACGAAAAATTAGGAAATTTTTGCAGCCGCCATCTTGGATTTTCCTTTTTACCCGACTATCGTTTTCAGCGACCTAAAATGTCACGAAAATGACACCCATGACGAAAAATTAGGAAATTTTCGCAGCCGCCATCTTGGATTTTCATTTGGACCCCACTATCGTTTTCAGCGACCTAAAATATCACGAAAATGACACCCATGACGAAAAATTAGGAAATTTTCGCAGCCGCCATCTTGGATTTTCATTTTGACCCCACTATCGTTTTCAGCGACCTAAAATATCACGAAAATGACACCCATGACGAACAGTTAGGGAATTTTCGCAGCCGCCATCTTGGATCTGTCTAAAATGTCTAAAATGTCTAAAATCTGTCTAAAATGTCTAATCTGTCTAATCTGTCTACAACTTTCAAAAATACTTACTAGAAAAATAAAACAAAATAAACTTGTATACTAATCAGTTCAAGTTTATCTACTGCATTGCTCTATTCTGTGACGCAACATAGTACCTACTCGAGTTCATGAACTCATGAGCGGTGCGGTTGGCGCGCGTTTCCCGCGCATCGTAATTTATTACGTATCGCTACTCCTTGCGGGGGCTGCGGTAAGCATTTAATACCTACGGCGCTTGCTTTCACCCCGCCTTAACCTGATGGATCGACCCGTGTGGCTGTAATAACTTAGCCACGAGCTCCTTGCAATACGTATTAGCTGTTAACTAGGTCGTACATCCTATTGCTAAATCTAGGCTATACAAATACGATACGTATTTGTATAGCCTAGAAATTCTGACGAGTATTTGATCTAAGCCTGCATATTTGTGCATGAATGATATTTGACTGTCAATTCAAGTGCCACACCGTATTGTGCGTGAAATAAATCCGATTTCGTAATTCATTATGGACGTAATTCTATTGGCTGACAATAGGGCGTATCCAAAGGTGTGGGAGAAGACCATCAAACTGAACAACTTTCTCTATGGGAACAACATCGTCATCGCGACAAAATTATCAGCGAAAATATATTTTTACATGTTTAATTTCATTAAAAAAATAAAGTTTTTTAAATTAAATAGGTAAGTGTAAATATTTTTTTATAACGTCGAAGTCAACATGAAAAACCGGCCAAGTACGTGTCGGACCACGTACAATAAATGGTTCCGTAGTTGAAAAGAATTTATCCCAAATACAAACCTGACATTGTAGGTAGTACTTCAAAAATTTGTTGCATGTCACAGTCAATTCTCCAACTGAAAATTTAAGTTTACAATCGCAAAAAAATATTTTATTTATTTGATAAAACTTTAAATTATCAATTTTCTTACTTTTTCCTTTACTTGTATTTGGAGACTTTGCTTCTTGCCAAATTTCATGGTTCTAGGCCAACGGAAAGTACCCTATACGTTTTGATTTATTTGCGAGTAAGTATCAAAATATTATGTCGCATTAAATATTCGTATTTTTTTATTGCGTTGACTTAGAAACTTGATTTTTTTAAAGCTCCAAGGGACCATAGACCTACGTATTTGATATTATTATCAATTTCAACTTGATACAGTAGTACCCAAGTAATAAGGCGCATCGTGAATCTTCGTTCGCACAGAAAATAAAGTATGGCCCCGAAGATTAACGAGAATACTTAAAACTTACAATCAACCTTAGATCACTACTATAAGGTTTATAATACACTGCAGCTGTTAGTTCCGTCTCACTCGCAAGTATGGCGGCTGTCAAGCGGCGCGCGCTAACATGGCGGCAGCTACAGACCATTAGCGGTACAGGAAAAAGCGTGGAGCGTGCCGATTGGTCAATAGCATTACCCGCGCTTTGAAAATTCATCTTCTGCGCAGGTACATCGATAAGCCATATTAGTTCAGTACTACTGTACCTCCATGCGTTCCTGAGAAAAAGGGGCTTGACAGACTGACAGACGGACAACATGGTTCCGTATTTTCTTTTAGAGGCACGGAACCCTAAAAATCAGAAATTAATTAGAACAATTTGATCAGATACAGCACTAGGGACGGTAAATTATTATTATACCGCTTTAATTATACAGTTTTATTTTATTATGCTTAACACGCAGGAAAGGAAACTTAAGGCGGTGAGAGCCGTAAAAACGTCGTTTTGTTTAGTGTTTTATTCGTAGATAACACGGATTTAAATTTTGAAAAAAATATATTACTTAGTTCAGACTTCCATCTACAAATTTCGGCCGTCCGATACACGATTACTTGCACTTTACTGCATCCAATTAAATCGCAAAGACAAGTCTAAATTATGATCTATATCTTATTTCATTTGATTTATATTAGGCTTTGAACAATAAAACTTATGCCATAATAAAGGTCGTAAAAAATGTAATTTATAACGGCTATCATAATTTGAAATATCAAAATATTTATATCACTAATTCCAATGTCAAGTGTTTTGCGCTCGCTCCGTGTCGTTTAGTCCCGAGCGGAACGTGATGGAGGTCGGACGTGTGCCAATTTTTCGAACCCGCCACCCCGCTAACTTCTGTCACCGGCTGCGACCGGCACAAATTAACATGTGTTGAAAACAGTTGAATTTGAACGCTATGACTATGTAAATAAAGACGTCACGCGCGCAAAAGCTTTATTGGTATTTATTTTTATCACGGCCTATGTTTACCAATCGCATCAAGTGTGTAAAACAGTTGAATTTGAACCCTACACTGGAGCTTATAAAGCCGCCTGACGCGCAAATTTTTGGTTCACTATTTTCAAATCTCAAATAGGTAGGTGCCACAGAATAAAGTTAGTAGTAGGTGGTTTTATAATGAATATCGGATAGGAAATGAGATTTCTTCATAAAATCACGCCTGAATTCTTTCAAAGGGTTGGGCAGGGATGTTCAGAAAATAAGTAGGCCCTCAAATGTATTTTTCTGTATACCTACATAAATAAGATTTTTTTTTTAAATTAAGTTTTTTTTCTAATTAGGTATCTTCTTATTTTTTTTTGTATTTCAAGGTCAAAATGAAAATCCAAGATGGCGGCTGCAAAAATTTCCAATTTTTCGTCATGGGTGTCGTTTTCGTGATATTTTAGGTCGCTGAAAACGATAGTGGGGTCAAAATGAAAATCCAAGATGGCGGCTGCGAAAATTTCCAAATTTTTCGTCATGGGTGTTATTTTCGTGATATTTTAGGTCGCTGAAAACGATAGTGGGGTCAAAATGAAAATCCAAGATGGCGGCTGCGAAAATTTTCAAATTTTTCGACATGGGTGTCATATTCGTGATATTTGAGGTCGCTGAAAACGATAGTGGGGTCAAAATGAAAATCCAAGATGGCGGCTGCGAAAATTTCCTAACTTTTCGTCATGGGTGTCATTTTCGTGATATTTTAGGTCGCTGAAAACGATAGTGGGGTCAAACTGAAAATCCAAGATGGCGGCTGCGAAAATTTCCTAATTTTTCGTCATGGGTGTCGTATTCGTGATATTTTAGGTCGCTGAAAACGATAGTGGGGTCAAAATGAAAATCCAAGGTGGCGGCTGCGAAAATTTCCTAAGTTTCGGTCATGGATGTCATTTTCGTGATATTTGAGGTCGCTGAAAACGATAGTGGGGTCAAAATGAAAATCCAAGATGGCGGCTGCGAAAATTTCCAAATTTTTCGTCATGGGTGTCATTTTCGTGATATTTTAGGTCGCTGAAAACGATAGTGGGGTCAAAATCAAAATCCAAGATGGCGGCTGCAAAAATTTCCTAATTTTTCGTCATGGGTGTCGTTTTCGTGATATTTTAGGTCGCTGAAAACGAAAGTGGGGTCAAAATAAAAATCCAAGATGGCGGCTGCGAAAATTTCCTAATTTTTCGTCATGGGTGTCATTTTCGTGATATTTTAGGTCGCTGAAAACGATAGTGGGGTCAAAATGAAAATCCAAGATGGCGGCTGCGAAAATTTTCAAATTTTTCGACATGGGTGTCATTTTCGTGATATTTTAGGTCGCTGAAAACGATAGTGGGGTCAAAATGAAAATCCAAGATGGCGGCTGCGAAAATTTTCAAATTTTTCGACATGGGTGTCATTTTCGTGATATTTGAGGTCGCTGAAACCGATAGTGGGGTCATAATGAAAATCCAAGATGGCGGCTGCGAAAATTTCCTAATTTTTCGTCATGGGTGTCATTTTCGTGATATTTTAGGTCGCTGAAAACGATAGCGGGGTCAAAATGAAAATCCAAGATGGCGGCTGTGAAAATTTCCGAATTTTTCGTCATGGGTGTCATTTTCGTGATATTTAAGGTCACTGAAAACGATAGCGGGGTCAAAATGAAAATCCAAGATGGCGGCTGCGAAAATTTCCTAACTTTTCGTCATGGGTGTCATTTTCGTGTTATTTTAGGACGCTGAAAACGATAGTGGGGTCAAACTGAAAATCCAAGATGGCGGCTGCGAAAATTTCCTAATTTTTCGTCATGGGTGTCATTTTCGTGATATTTTAGGTCGCTGAAAACGATAGTGGGGTCAAAATGAAAATCCAAGATGGCGGCTGCGAAAATTTCCTAATTTTTCGTCATGGGTGTCATTTTCGTGATATTTTAGGTCGCTGAAAACGATAGTGGGGTCAAAATGAAAATCCAAGATGGCGGCTGCAAAAATTTCCTAATTTTTCGTCATGGGTGTCGTTTTCGTGATATTTTAGGTCGCTGAAAACGATAGTGGGGTCAAAATGAAAATCCAAGATGGCGGCTGCCAAAATTTCCTAATTTTCGGTCATGGATGTCATTTTCGTGATATTTTAGGTCGCTGAAAACGATAGTGGGGTCAAAATGAAAATCCAAGATGGCGGCTGCGAAAATTTCCTAATTTTCGGTCATGGATGTCATTTTCGTGATATTTTAGGTCGCTGAAAACGATAGTGAGGTCAAAATGAAAATCCAAGATGGCGGCTGCGAATATCCTAATTTTTCGTCATGGGTGTCATTTTCGTGATATTTTAGGTCGCTGAAAACGATAGTGGGGTCAAAATGAAAATCCAAGATGGCGGCTGCGAAAATTATCAAATTTTTCGACACAGGTGTCATTTTCGTGATATTTGAGGTCGCTGAAACCGATAGTGGGGTCAAAATGAAAATCCAAGATGGCGGCTGCGAATATCCTAATTTTTCGTCATGGGTGTCATTTTCGTGATATTTTAGGTCGCTGAAAACGATAGTGGGGTCAAAATGAAAATCCAAGATGGCGGCTGCGAAAATTTCCTAATTTTCGGTCATGGATGTCATTTTCGTGATATTTTAGGTCGCTGAAAACGATAGTGAGGTCAAAATGAAAATCCAAGATGGCGGCTGCGAATATCCTAATTTTTCGTCATGGGTGTCATTTTCGTGATATTTTAGGTCGCTGAAAACGATAGTGGGGTCAAAATGAAAATCCAAGATGGCGGCTGCGAAAATTATCAAATTTTTCGACACAGGTGTCATTTTCGTGATATTTGAGGTCGCTGAAACCGATAGTAGGGTCAAAATGAAAATCCAAGATGGCGGCTGCGAAAATTTCCTAATTTTTCGTCATGGGTGTCATTTTCGTGATATTTTAGGTCGCTGAAAACGATAGCGGGGTCAAAATGAAAATCCAAGATGGCGGCTGTGAAAATTTCCAAATTTTTCGTCATGGGTGTCATTTTCGTGATACTTTAGGTCGCAGAAAACGATTGTGGGGTCAAAATGAAAATCCAAGATGGCGGCTGCGAAAATTTCCTAATTTTTCGTCATGGGTGTCATTTTCGTGATATTTTAGGTCGCTGAAAACGATAGTGGGGTCAAAATGAAAATCCAAGATGGCGGCTGCGAAAATTCCCTAACTGTTCGTCATGGGTGTCATTTTCGTGATATTTTAGGTCGCTGAAAACGATAGCGGGGTCAAAATGAAAATCCAAGATAGCGGCTACGAAAATTTCCTAACTTTTCATCATAGGTGTCATTTTCGTGATATTTTAGATCGCTGAAAACGATAGTCATTCATTTTGACCCCACTATCGTTTGCAGCGACCTCAAATATCACGAAAATGACACCCATGTCGAAAAATTTGAAAATTTTCGCAGCCGCCATCTTGGATTTTCATTTTGACCCCACTATCGTTTTCAGCGACCTCAAATATCACGAAAATGACACCCATGACGAAAAATTACGAAATTTTCGCAGCCGCCATCTTGGATTTTCATTTTGACCCCACTATCGCTTTCAGTGACCTAAAATATCACGAAAGTGACACCCATGACGAAAAATTAGGAAATTTTCGCAGCCGCCATCTTGGACTTTCATATTGGCCCCACTATCGTTTTCAGCGACCTCAAATATCACGAAAATGACACCCATGTTGAAAAATTTAAAAATTTTTGCAGCCGCCATCTTGGATTTTCATTTTGACCCCACTATCGTTTTCAGCGACCTCAAATATCACGAAAATGACACCCATGACGAAAAATTAGAAAATTTTCGCAGCCGCCATCTTGGATTTTCATTTTGACCCCATTATCGTTTTCAGCGACCTCAAATATCACGAAATTGACGCCCATGTCGAAAAATTCGAACATTTTTGCAGCCGCCATCTTGGATTTTCATTTTGACCGTAATCACATCCTCTCAAGAAAAAAAAAACTAGAGCGTAAGAAGTTATGCCCCTCCGTTTTTTTTTTTTGTGTTGACATAACGAATAAAATAAAAAAAGAACTTTCCAAATCGGCTTCTAAATGACGGAGTACTGCAGTAACAAACATAAAAAAAAAAAAAATACAACTGAATTGATATTCTCCCCGTTTTTGAAGTCGTTTAAAAATAACACATCATTGTTACGTTTAAAAATTAGCTGGACATCACTCACAATGCAGTCATTGGTGTCGTGGGGAATACTAGTTTCTGTCATTCCCGACGACACCACCAGTGGTGTCGTGGGGAATGAACGGTCATTTCGTGGTATTTAAGTTCGCTGAAAACGATAAAGGTCTCAAGCTAATTTCGACCTTATTGACATTTTACAAACCCTTTGTTTTTTTGGTCCAGAATACTCGGTAAATGATCTGGAAGCTGAATTTAACAAAAAAACATGAATGTCAATAAGGTCTAAATTCGCTTGACACCTCAGAAAGTGTCTAGATTATTATGCACATCATTTTTAGGGTGTCAAGCTAATTTCGACCTTATTGATATTTTACAAACCCTTTGTTTTTTTGGCCCAAGATACTTGGTAAATGATCTGGAAGCTGAATTTAACAAAAAAACATGAATGTCAATAAGGTCTAAATTCGCTTGACACCTCAGAAAGTGTCTAGATTATTATGCACATCATTTCTAGGGTGTCAAGCTAATTTCGACCTTATAGACATTTTACAAACCATTTGTTTTATTGGTCCAAGATACTTGGTAAATGGTCTGGAAGCTAAATTTAACAAAAAAACATGAATGTCAATAAGGTCTAAATTGTTATGTAACACATCATTGTTATGTAGCTGGACATCACTAACAGCACAATACAGTCGGTGGTGTCGCATGGCGTGGGGAATAGTAGTTTCTGTCATTCCCCACGACAGCGACACCACTGAAAACGATACCACTGGTGTGGTATCGTGGGGAATGACAGAAACTACTATTCCCCACGCCATGCGACACCTTCGTAAAGTAAAATGGTGCGCGGCGCGTAGTTTTGAATCGTATGGGTAAAGGTCTTCGTGTCAGTCAGATTTTAAATCCACCTTATTCACGAAAATAAATATGTATAAGTAGTTATTTTTATTTATTTTAACTGTTCAAGTTTACAATGCATACCTAATCTGTCTAAAACTTTAAAAAATACTTACTAGAAAAATAAAACAAAATAAACTTGTATACTAATCAGTTCAAGTTTATCTACTGCATTGCTCTATTCTGTGACGCAACATAGTACCTACTCGAGTTCATGAACTCATGAGCGGTGCGCTTGGCGCGCGTTTCCCGCGCATCGTAATTTATTACGTATCGCTACTCCTTGCGGGGGCTGCGGTAAGCATTTAATACCTACGGCGCTTGCTTTCACCCCGCCTTAACATAATACATATGTAGAATATTCTCCGTCGATTGGCTCCTACGATGCACACAGCATCGTTTCCAATCTCCATGCAATATCTAACTATGTGTACCTATTAACGATATACTAACTTGGTACAGTTTATTAAGGCCCAGGTTCCAAGATTGGTTTAGCTCGGTGTGTAAGTGAAATGGCGTTATGGCTGTCTAGTTTGACGCACGAGATAGAAGATTCTCACGCGCACCGGAATTATGTCGTAAAAATGCAAATAAAATCGTATAAAATTAGAAATTAACTATTTAATAAAACGTAATCCATCACTGGATGCAGTTTGGAATTTGACATTTCATGGTATATTTTTAATTATAATTATAATTGTTAATGAAGGGATAAACTGCTTTTAAAGATTATTAGGAGGTATGTTTAAAGATTTTTTTTGGTGCATTAAAATATGGATAATTATGTTTTGGCTTCCATCACTGTATGCGAAAAAGACTTGAAAATATCATATTTTTTTTACATGTCAAAATTATTTACGGTTTATGAGATACACTGCTTTAAAAAACCACCTTTTTGATCGTTTTCAGGAAATCTGGGCCTTAAGAAGCTACACGTGGCAAAATGATAACAGCACTGGTCGATCACGCTGGTGGATAGACCATACCACCCATTACACATTGAGTGTCTCCGTGCCTCGGAATACGACATTTTGATACAAGTGGATAACGTTTGTGTAAACAAATGTCCACGTGTATCAAACGACGTTTTTCAATACACTTATAAAGAAATAAAATAAAATACTGGAAAACATTTTTGTCATGAATTATTAGGAAACTATGATTTAAATTTTCTTTGTTTTTTCGCGCTTTCCTTTCGCCAGGTTGAAGGAGAAGCAAAGTTATATAAAGCCGATAAACAGCCTAATATGAAAAATAGAAAATTCAAATATTTTCGAGTTTAGAACACAAATAAATGTTAATTTGTTCATAAACGTTATTTTATATTGTAATAATCATGGTTTTTGATGATATTCTATTTATAAACATTATTTAATATTCAAAAAATATTAGCGCCGTAAAGACGCTTAACTCTTTGCCGAGATTAAAAAAAACATTCACCTCCGAATAGAGAGTTGTGAATAGAGGCATTGAACCAATTTGGACTAAGTATAGGTATAAGTTATCTGTGGCAATTTTTATTCCCGCACACGTGTTGGAAAATGAAATACATTGCATTATGAACCTTATCGTAGTGTGATATGAACCAGCTTTCGAGGAAGTGTACTAAAATAAATCGTTGGTCCCGGCTGTCATTCCTAGATCTTTGATAGTGATCGTTACGGGTAGTCAGAAGCCCAAAATTTTGACAACCAGTCTTACCAAGGGGTATCGTTTTAACCAGTTATTGGGTGGAGGTCAAATAAGCAGTCGCTTCATGTAAAATATTGGTATTCAGCTGCATTCGCTTAGACTGCAAGCCGACCCCAACATAGTTGGAAAAAAGGTAGGCAGATTGAGTACCTTTATAATAATATTCGTTGCCTGATGATCTTAACAAGCTTATTTTTAATGTAAGAAGAAATCTGAAAGGACTGGGTATGTAGGGCCAGACACAAAGACACAATAGGTGTAGAATTAACCACACGATATAATAAAAATACATCATTACTACATACATCAAGGTAAAATCCTACAGTATTAGCGATCTATCAAGGTAGGTACAGACAACAAAAATGATATCTAGGCAGGTCACACTAATATATTTATATGTGTATTGCTTCATGTTCAATTTTATATACAGGGTGAAATTTTAATCGTTTTAATCCTCTTAAGGGGTCATTATACTCATCATTATGAACAACTTTTACTATGGGACCAAACCTGAAAACGCGAAAAAAAAAATCAGCTGTTCAGTACATTTTGACGAATTATGCGAACATAAATGTACTGAACCACTGATTTTTTTTTTGCGATTTCAGGGTTGGTCCCATAGTAAAAGTTGTTCATAATGATGAGTATAATGACCCCTTAGGAGGATTAAAACGATTAAAATATCACCCTGTATATTACTTTTTCTTTCTGTTCAATGCTACCTTTGGACATTGACTCAGCACGCGGCACAGATAAAAATAAGTGATTTCGTTGCATCTAACACGCACGAAACACAAAGATTTTGTGCAATAGTGTGTGTTAGGTAAAAGTAGTATATAAGCGAAATCTTTATGCAAATAAATCAGATTAGAATTTTATATTCTTGTCTCATTACCCCTCACTGTGGCCAAGACACCTTTAGCCATCTCTGATCAGTCTCGTGAGTCTGCGGGACTGGCAGTGAGTGTACCCTTCCCGCACCCTGGATTCCTGTCTACTGTCCGTCTGTTACCTTAGGTCGCATGGTGCAGACATCCTGAATTTATTTATATATTTATTTATCACATATTAGGTATATGGTAGGTTAGGGCTGTAGGGCTTATAGGGCTTAGGGTCGTAGGTACCGTTAGGCTTGTAGGTCTTAGTAGGTTCCCGTAACTTATCACATAGCTACATGTACCATCGCACCTTTAACAGTATTGCGGCCTTACGTGACATCTGTTAAGGGTGGATGTACACTTTTCAATAGTCCTACACACTAACACAAAATTGTATATTGCCACGAAATTGAACATGAAGCAATACACATACAAATGTGCCTAGATATCTCTTTTGTTGTCTGTATGTTTTATATTTTTTTAATATATCTACCATAATGGCGTTGACGTACGAGGTAGGTACGCCAGCATAGTTTATTTCTTCCACATTTTCCACTTAGAAAATCTACCTACACGAGTTTTATAACTGTGCAAATATGCAACTATGCATATTGTCTTCCATATCGGGTTAATACGCCATTTAATAACCATGATTGCATACTGTATGCAAATAGGCAAAAAGGTTGGTTGGATAGAAATATCTATACTTATAATAAATTTGTAGAGAGGTCAATTCTGTACATGATATATATTTTCAAAATAACTATCAGGGGGTAATTAGTGATCGATACTGATGCCAAAAATGCAATCAGTAACATTTTTGTCTGTCTGTCTGTCTGTCTGTCTGTCTGTCTGTCTGTATGTTCCTTATAGAAACAAAAACTACTCGACGGATTTTAACGAAACTTGGTACAATTATTCTTCATACTCCTGGGGAGGTTATAGTATACTTTTCATCGCGCTACAATTAATAGGAGCAGAGCAGTGAAGGGAAATGTTGGGAAAACGGGAGAAGTTGCTCCATTTTTTAAGCTTCCGTCGCGTGTGCAGCCTTAATGGTTAAAGATACATAGAAATAATTTATGACGGAAATGTTCTACATAAAATTATCTAAAAAATATCCTACAACAGCATATGTCTATCTTTTATGGTTGACTCACAATAACACGTGTAACTCCCAATAGCTTAGCAGTCCAATACATTAACTTAATAACATACAAGGAGGAGTACTCCGCTGACGGAGTCGCGGGCACAGCTATTAATAATAATATTCTATTTCCTTATTAATATATATATTATATTTCCCTACTAAAATACGAAAGTTAATCTGTCTGTTACATCAAAACCACTGAACCGTGAGGAAGGACATATGGTACTTTTTTTACGAAAAACGACGGAAACGCGGACGAAGTCGCGGGCAAAAGCTAGTATCTAATAAATTAGTTATACTTTGCATCGCTATACTTTGATGTGGTAATTAAACAAAGATAGAATTGTTGTTGTTTGTGGGTGAATTCATTAGTAGAATGATGACTGATTAGTTGGCATGTTTTATGATTTTAATTACTATTTTATTACTACTTGTATTGATGCGGCATCAGTCGGTATTGTTTTATATTTTATCTTAGAGCGGAATCTGCCGTTAGTTTTATATTTCTTGTTAACTTAATGTAGAATACTTAACAACGGGAATAATCGTTACTTTTCTTTTTTGTAGGTAATCTTACTGTCTCAGAATACCCATTTTATTTCGTAGATAATTGTTAGATACTCGAATAACATTTATTTATTTATTTATTCATTTATTATGGCACCAAGTCCCATAATACGCATCACAAACACATAAAATTAATTAAATTAATTCATCATTAAAATAAAATACATTAAAAGTCATTAGATCATAAAAATAAAATACATACATCAAATTCCATACAACATCAAAATAAAATACACCTACTGTAGGTACAGTACCTTTTAAGTACTTACCTACAGATTTACTTTTCTAGAATTAAAAAAAAAACTTACAGACTACAAATCACTAATTCATTCCTTTCCCTTTTCTGCCAAAAAACATCGACATTTTCAATACAAAAATCCAAAAACATTTTTTTTAAAACATCGATATAATTTGCACCCTATCCCATCCCTAGCCCACACGGAAACGCGCCGCGCTGGGCGTACAATTTCAGGGCCACTACAAATGTGCACAGTTTTGTTTCTGACATTCCACCATCAATAACGTTTTTCGTAACGCAACAACAGTCGGTTCCTTTTATTTATTGAGCGTTCAGAACCGAGTTTTACTTACTCAGTTAATGCGTCAATCGGTTGTAAGTGATCGATAGATGTATTATAAATAATAGTGAGGAGCACCCCCTATCGATAAAAGTTTTGGAATTGATCAATGACTCATGCGGTTTCAGTTTTGAAATTGCAATTGCTTTTTGATGTTTGACAAAAATTGAAAATTACTATCACTTAAGTACCTGAAAATAGCTTCCAACGACCTGCTGTAGATAGATAAAAACATTTATTCGGTGCACACAAAAGAATTATTACAATTTACATGAATTTAAATAAAAATTGTAAAACAAGGTGCCAACATACAAAAAAATAAAGAAAAACATAAATAAAATCTATGTTCTAAAGAAAAAAGAGAAGTCCTGGCTGACTGACTGATTGACTGACAGATTGACTGACTCATCAGCGCCCAGCCCAAACCCTTGAACCTAGGAATCTGAAATTTTGCACAGAGGTTCCCTTGATAATGTAGACAAGGAATAAGGAAGGAATTCCCGGTAGCATGTTCCCGTGGCATAATTTCCGACATGCACGCGGGCGAAGCCGCGGGCAAAAGCTAGTATGGAATTATAAGTGCTGGTCTATTCTTTAAAAATATCAGCGTGAAAATTTAGGTGAACTAGCATAGTTAAAAATCTGAAATAAGTAATTTAAAGAAAAGAAAGAAAGAAAGAGTATTATTGAGACTTGCACAGACAGATCACAAATTAAGCAAAATAGTAGATTATGCACCAAGGGGCTAAAGTTGTGTCTTATGTCACGGGCGTCATATTGAATCTCGAGCGCAATAAAGTATTCGGGATTTAACTCCCGAGCGCAGCGAGGGAGTTAAGAGTTTAACTCACGAGCGAAGCGAGGGAGTTAATCCTGAATGCATCGAGGGATTCAAGCTAGCCCAAGGCAAAGACACCTTTAGCCCAGAGGAGGATACTCTACTTTTTACACCTACTGTGAGAAAATAATAGCCATAGTACGAAAAACAAAGTATTTATTAAATAAACAAACAGTAAGAATAACATATTTAGAACTATTTAGTTATATGCACTTACATATTAATTGAAGTTAATGGTAACATTTGAGACATTAGTCCAGTTGTGCAAAGATAAAGTTAAGTTTTTATTTGGTACGTTTATAGATGTTGATGTGGAATTAAAGAATAAAAAAAAAAAAAAAAAAATGGTGCGTAGTTATCTAATTATTCTTACAATATTATGTCTTCGAAAACATGGCAACGG
Source organism: Cosmia trapezina (assembly GCA_905163495.3). Lineage (NCBI taxonomy): Eukaryota > Metazoa > Arthropoda > Insecta > Lepidoptera > Noctuidae > Cosmia > Cosmia trapezina. The sequence continues at coordinate 5,239,511 of LR991034.1, read as the reverse complement.
TATGAAGAAGCAGTCGTTATGATTTTGTAGGAAATCGAGAATATCATCCACGCGTAGTAAGGGTTTCGAGAATAGCTTTCCTCTTTCTGGCACCAAAGGGTGTTTGTTAGTACTATACTGCCAATTTAGCTGAGCTTGTGAGATTCCAAATTCAAATCACATTATTGACCAGCGGGTCATAATGAAATCCAGTACAACATTATTGACCGGCTGTGCCCCGGCCACTAATGACTCACTTTAGGTTAACGTTGCTTGACATATAATTTGACATTTTCGAGCAGGTGGTGTGAAATAGTAGATTATGCACCGAGGGGCTAAAGTTGTGTCTTATGTCACGGGCGTCATATTGAATCTCGAGCGCAATGAAGGATTCGGGATTTAACTCCCGAGCGTAGTGAGGGAGTTAAGAGTTTAACTCACGAGCGAAGCGAGGGAGTTAATACAAGAATCCTGAATGCAGCGAGGGATTCAAGCTAGCCCAAGGCAAAGACACCTTTAGCCCAGAGGAGGATACTCTACTTTTTACACCTACTGTGAGAAAATAATAGCCATAGTACGAAAAACAAAGTATTTATTAAATAAACAAACAGTAAGAATAACATATTTAGAACTAGTTAGTTATATGCACTTACATATTAATTAAAGTTAACGGTAAGATTTGAGACATTAGTCCAGTTGTGCAAAGATAAAGTTAAGTTTTTATTTGGTACGGTTATAGATGTTGATCAATCAATCTGCCTAGCCTTTTCCCAACTATGTTGGGGTCGGCTTCCAGTCTAACCGGATGCAGCTGAATACCAGTATTTTACATGGAGCGACTGCCTGTCTGACCTCCACAACCCAGTAACTGGGTAATACGATACCCCTTGGTAAGACTGGTTGTCAGACTTTCGGGCTTCTGACGACCCGTAACGACTGTCAAAGATCCACGAATGACAACCGGGACCAACGGCTTAACGTGCTTTCCAAGGCACGGAGGAGTCTCGGTATGTAAAGATGGTCACCCATCCACTGACCAACCCCGGCAAGCGTAGCTTAACCTCATGGATCGACCCGTGCGGCTGTTATTACTTAGCCACGAGCTCCTCTCACGGTTATAGATGTTGATGTGGAATTAAAAAAAAAAATTAAAAAAAAAAAAAAAAATGGTTCGTAGTTATCTAATTATTCTTACAATATTATGTGTTCGAAAACATGGCAACGATATGAAGAAGCAGTCTTTATGATTTTGTAGGAAATCGAGAATATCATCCACGCGTAGTAAGGGTTTCGAGAATAGCTTTCCTCTTTCTGGACCCAAAGAGTGTTTGTTAGTACTATACTGCCAATTTAGCTGAGCATGTGAGATTCCAAATTCAAATCACATTATTGACCAGCGGGTCATAATGAAATCCAGTACAACATTATTGACCGGCTGTGCCCCGGCCACTAATGACTCACTTTAGGTTAAGGTTGCTTGACATATAATTTGACATTTTCGAGCAGGTGGTGTGAAAAAAAATTTTTCACCCGCCCTTTCAAATCAAACCAAAACACGCACAGAAATCCTACTTAGCGGGACACATATAGTAGGTACCTATTCCGAAAGAACTCCCCTTACTCGTGCCTAATTACTAGATAACAATATCAAATAAAAACCACTATAAAATTATCGTACAGTGCCAAAACAAAAAAATATATTACTTAACATAATACCCATTTATATTGATAAGAAGCCTATCAGCATAAAATAATACGATACATAAACCACTCGACATCTCATATGTAATTGATACAATGATAAAATGAAGCCACTTATTATAATAGTATACTTTTATACAATATACATGCTGAGAATTTCATAGAATTCTAACATTCGCTGACATGGAAAAATGAATATTATTAAAATACGACAGCACACAGTCGCAGTTGCTAATAGTGATGTGCATTTATCGTTTGCGGATAAGATTCGGATATTTTCCGTCAGCTTTTTTATTTAGTAATGTTATTAATTCAAGCTACGTGCTAACGACTTGAAAAAGGTCTTTATAAAAGTGATCACTGTTCCAAACCCTAAAGGCTCCCGCAGACAGGAGCGACGGGACAGTGTGACGCGATTCTGTTAGAATAATTTTCATAGAAATTGTTCAACTAGGGTCTGGTCGCATCTGTCTTCGGGAGCCTTAAAGTTAATTTGCAGTATTACAAAACCAAGTGATTTCAACGAATGATGTGTTGTTTTTTTTTTAACTTTTATAATTTTTTTTATTTTAATTTTGATTTTAATTTTAATGTTAATTGTATGTTGATTTTAATTTTAATTGTATTTGGATTTTTAATTTTAATTTTGATTTGATTTTATGTCATTTTAATTTTGGCTTTATTTGATTCCAATTTTATTTTATGTCATTTTAAATTTGTTTTAGTTTAGAATTTGGTCGATAAATTAGTTAAGCTCGGTGAGCTTAAGGACTCACCTAGGCGCCCAATAAAATCTAATGCATGTTGTGTTTACCTATAAGAAATTGGTACACTAGTCTTTAAGTATATTGGATGTATCTCATAACTTTGTAGTGTACTTATTCAATTGTTGGTGAGCCAAATAAATAAAAAAATAAAAAATAAAATGATTTACTAATAAATAATTGATATAAGTAAGTACTTTCAATCATCAAAGTAAGGATAGCGGTATGTCCTTATTATAAAATTTAATAAAAAATAAACACTGAGCAAGATATACCTAATACTTTCAGTACGTATTTGTATTTTTTTAAAACTGTATTAAGCAACCATGATAGACCAGAGACCTAATGCTTTCAGTACGTATTTGTATTAAAAAAAAAACTGTATAAAAGCGTTAACAATCTCGAATCTCAATCTCTCTTGTACGAATTGTGTTGGAGTCTAGGTAGCTAAGTAATTCGAAATATCCGAAAAATGTTTTCGAGCACGACTTTGACTCACCCCTAAATACAACATACCGCACACACACATCAATGTATGCTTATTCCGCCGAATGTCACATTCATAGGTAAAAATTCAACATCGAGATATGACGTTACCCTTTCTTTATCAAAAACTAACACACGTGCGGATATAACAAGGTTTTCTCGTGTCAATATACGACACACACACTTTCACATCACTAGAGCGATTTAGAATATTCAACTTTATTTCGTTACAATAAGTTCGTTTGTTGAAAAACGATGAGCAATTTTCATCTAGCAATAGCCTCAAAGAATAATAAATCATATTCTGTTGTGTATAAGTTCGTTATTCGAAAATGAAGCTGTATCACTTAAGCCCTGTTGTTTCGTACACATCTAAAAATATCCAGGCAGGCAAAAATGCGAAAATATACTCTATCTTTGAACGGGACGGTTGATTTTCGCGTGTACAAGTTCCGAATTGAAAATATCGCGTGGGTGAATTCACGAGGCAACAATAGTGTCAGAATGGGGTTGTTAGTTTTCGTCCGACTGCGCATCAGTTTCGCGCATTTCAAAGATGGCGGACACTGAAGCGAGCGTCGCGCCATTTTGGCTACTTAACTCGTTTTAGCCTCAGAAATAATAAAAATTACTCTGTTTTCTGAGAAATTACGTGATGTTTCGTAAATTTTTGATGGAGAAAGGTGCTTTTGATACAAATGTTGAAAAGGTGATGTCTGTGTGCTCGAAAATGGTTCATTTGGTTACAATTCACAAGTTTCGAGTCATTGATTTTTACGTAGCAATGTGGTTACTTACAAAGTAGATTTTTCATCTCAAAACTTCTTAAAAAGAGGAACTTAAGCATTTTTGGAGTTGTTTTTATTAAACTTTAGCGTGTTTTTAGTCAACACGTTACAATTTCATATGTTTTATTCATTCAATTAACATTTGCACTTTTTTTCTAGATGCTGTCCCTGGATGAACACCATTTTACGAAACCATCCGTGGAGTCTTGGATCCCTTCCATTCAACCGTAAGTATCACCGTACATCTGACTTTTTCTTGTATATCAGAGCGAATAACGTTGAGTTGCACGAAACCAACATCTTTAAATTCATGCCATCCCTTATATTTTGTATCAAAAAGAAAGTGACAGCATCAATTTAAAGTCTACGTTATTGGTTTCGTGCAACTCTTATTAAGATAATATAGTATTTTTATCTCACAAAGCAACACGCGCTTTACTTGTGTTTACCAAGTGTACAAACACGCTGTGAATCAGTGTGTAAGCGCAGAAGCTCTCGGTACCGGCCGAGATAATGGCGCAGTTGGAAGAGTGTGTGTGTGTATATGCTGACGCTACTCGTCTTCACGGTGCACGCACACATTCACAGCGTGTTTGTACACCTTGGTTACCACAAGTAAAAAGCGCGCATCGCTTCGTGAGGTAAAAATACTATAAGAGTTGTTAAATAGTAATATGTACAGTCAACCTCGTAATAGATTTACCACCCTTTAAGACCCGTAATGTCACTTGCACGTCATAAAACGCCAAGGTCTATTTCTTCCTTTTGATAATATACATCTAGATCGAGCCACCGCGTGGCCGGTCATGAGACAGCAATATTAACAGTAAAACTACTTTGTTTGGCAACATTTTTAAAGCAAAAATACGGCACGCCGTAAGGGACAGAAGATACGATGCTTTGTCTCAATTTTCCTAATTATTTCGTATATATGTGTCTCACTTCCACACTTCACACTGTAATCATGGCAACGTCTAGATGTATAATGCCATTGATTTCTTCTATAGGACCGATGTGTCATCAGTTTCAGTTTCAATCTGAGATTCCCACCATAGCTTTCACGGATAATTCTCACCCAAATACAAAAAAAATCTTGGCCCTAACCCGAGCCAGGTTCCAATGCAAAATGCAAACCATTCTCTCATACAAAATGCTAAGCACGTTTCTGTGACAACTGCTACTCAAAGTGCAAAGTCCGTCCTCCTGGCAGAAAATCCTAACCAGGCCCCCATGCAATATCCTTGCCAGGCTTTCAAAGAAAATGCTTGCCAGGCTCCCAAGCCACCATCAGGCTGCCCAGGGGTTGCGGGTTGTACTAAAGAGATACCGTGGCCCTGGCACAGGCAACTGAAGGAAAACGGGTGGGTTTTAGTAAGTACAAGTATGACACGCCCTCCCGCTCCACCCAGAGCGGGAGAAGTTATTTGATGATTTGCCATCCACAAGAAAAAAGGCTCCCATACAAAACTTAGCAAATTACTGATGAGTCCGATTCCTTCCTTGCCAGGCTCTCGTTCAAGTGCCTTTATCTGCACTGAGCGACATGCGAGTGAAATACAACGACGCGATGTTTCGACTGCCTCGGTGGGGCAGAGCGAGCGCCATGTTCACCGCGGGCCGCTGTTGAGGAGCCGGTCAGACGCCGCACGCACCACCATACATCGATCAGCCAATTCTTTGGTGGCCGCGGCACGAGAATGGAATCACAGCCCCCTACATCCAAGGTGGCAGTCCTAAGGTTTGCACAATGGTAGCCCACGAAATTCAATTTTTTTTTACGTTTTTTGCCATTTGCAGGTCAGTGTCAGGGTTGTACTCGTATGTTGATTAGTAATTATTTGATATAGTGGCGAACCATATTTTAATATGGTTCGCCACTACATCAAATAATTATGTATTTACATAATTTTAACCATAACAATCACCAATACAAATCTTTAAGTTAGATTTGATCTGAGTGATTTCAATTCGGATTATTTTTTTATTGAAGATAATATAATCCTAACTTACTAATTTCATTTTGTGAAAGTGGGTTATTTGTGGTATGCTTTCACGCTGAAACGGCTGAACGAATTTGGATTTCTTTGACCATGACCTGAGTTAGGATGTAGGAATACTTTTTATCCCGGTAGTACGTTTCCATAGGATAATTTTTGACCTCCACGCGGGTGGAGCCGCGGGCAAAAGCTAGTAATTTATAATATTAAAAACTAAATAAATGAATAAAAAAAGCTTGTAAATTCAAATAAATTATTCAATTATTTGTGGAATAAAGGAATATTACATTGAAAGTACGTGCCAAATAAGAATAGTAACTGTCAAGACGCCATTTTGCTCCGCAATACTATGGCAATACTCGCGAACTTCCAATGCGTACTAATTTATCATAATCATAAATCATTTATTTGCCTGAAATATGGTGGGTACATAAGATGTTAAATTAAATTATAGCACAGGACATATTTCACCCTCAATAAAGGCATGCAAAAATATAGTTAATGTACAACAATTATTTGAATAAAATTACAATTAAGTATTAGAACTATTTCAATTATTACAATTTATAAGAAAATTTGAATTACAATTATTACAATCATTTAAATTACAATTATTAGAATTACAGTGATTTCAATTACTTAAATTATCAAAATTATTACTAAAGACAAAGTCACAAGAAATAAGAGGAAGAACCAGTATCTTAGTGGACACCAAATCGACATGTGCTTTTATTCAAAAAGTCTTTAACAGTGTAGAAGCTCTCCTGGATTAACCATTTTCGTAAGGCACAACAGAACCTTTTATAAGGCAGATCAGTCATTCCTTTGGGCAAAGAGTTATATATTAGAGGTGCCATATAGGCACAGTTCTTTCTGAACAGTTCTAGCTTAGGCACAGGCATTTTTAACGGCAGGTGTCTAATTTTACGTTTAAATGTATTGTCGTTGAAAGTGAAAAGATGACTGTGGTATTTAACAAATTTAGCTACTTCATATATGTATATGCAGGGAACAGTTAGAAGATTCTTAGATTTAAAGATTGGTTTACATGATTCCGACCAATTCATGCCGTACAGTGCCCGAATGCATTTTTTCTGTGCTATGAACACTCTCGTGATGTCACAGGAATTTCCCCAGATAACTATGCCATACCGTATAATGGAGCATATGTAAGCGTGATATACAATAATAGAGGTATGTCTGCTCGTTACGTCTTTTACCTTTCGAAGTGCAAAAACAAACTTGTTTATTTTTGTGCATAAACTATTAATATGTTCTTTCCATGAAAGATGTGTATCCAGAATAATGCCTAAGAATTTTGCGCTGTTTATCTGTTGTATAAGTGAATTATTGTAACTAATATTTAATTTGATGTCTTTACTCTTATAAGTTTTGAAGTTAATTAGTTTCGTTTTCTCTATGTTTATTTTCAATTTATTTGTGTCTAACCAATGAATAACATCTTCTAACGTTTCATATATTTCCGTTTCATATGTATCAATATTTTTACAGTCCATAATAATAGTTGTGTCGTCTGCAAACAAGACACAATCATGTGTGAGTGCACTTGGGAGGTCATTGACGTAAATAAGAAATAACAGGGCCCCTACGATGCTACCCTGTGGCACCCCAGAGCAATTAGTCCTTTGTTTCGAGTCAAACTTAACTACATTATTTGTTCCAGTGTCAAATTTAGTAATCCTGGTGAATTGTTTCCTGTTTTGCAAATAGGACTGAAACCATAGCAAAGCAGACCCCCTTATTCCACATTTGTCAAGTTTTGAGATGAGAATAGAATGATCAACGAAATCGAATGCTTTACTGAGGTCTAATAGTAGAGCAGATGTTGGGATTTTATTGTTAATATTATTAATGATGCGGTTTATTAAGGTGAAAGTAGCTAATTGCGTTGACCGCTGTTTCCTGAAACCAAATTGTTCCGGTGCCAAAATGTCATATTTATCTAGAAAGTTAACTATTCTTTTGAGCATTATTTTTTCAAATATCTTAGATAGGACCGGAGTTAAAGCAATAGGTCTAAAATTATTTTTATCTGATTTTGACCCTTTTTTATGTAATGGCTTTATTATCGACAACTTAAGTTTGTCTGGAAAACATCCTTGTTCAAAGGATAGATTTATAATGTGAGCCAAAGGCTCCGATATAAATAGGGCAATACGTTTCAATAAGTCGGAATTAATTTCGTCATACCCTGCCGACTTAGAATTTTTCAACGACATTATTGTGTTGAAAACTTCATTTGAATCCGTGGGTTTTAAAAAAATACTTGACTCGTTACTTTTTAAATTTGGTGTGCGATGCTCAGACTCATTATTGACAGAAGCAGAACTACTAGAATGTTGAACTACATCAATGAAATAATTATTAAATATATAATATTTGACAGCTATCGTGTGAAGTTGAAGCAAGCGCGATCCTATTCTTATTTGGCACGCATAGCAAGTAGGTAGGTTTGAGTTCATTCATATTCACAGGCATAAACTTCCTCTATTTAATTTAAATCATTGTATTTCTTTTTTGTTACAGAGACCCGAAGTTGGAATTAAAAACTCGGCTACAGCTGTATTTCACCAAATTACAACTGCTGGAAGCGCGACCACATCGACATTTTTGATGTTCAAAAAGTGCTGATTCTCAGCCTAGTTTGAATAAATGACATTTGATTTGATTTGATTTGATTTGATTTGACAGGTCCTGTGAATATGGCATCCATCGAATAGGGATGATGCGCGGGTAAAAAATAAATTAATTCTATTTAGTCCGTCAATCAGATGATAAAAAAATATTAGAGTTTTACTTAATAAAAAATTACTTAGATAACATGCATTAAAGTTGGGGAGTGGGGGCTCGCTACGTCACTTCTACGTATAAAATCTAGCTAGGCGTGACGTCATGCCATATTTTAACTCAATGTATCGGCGTAATCTTTTTTTTAAGACGGACAAAAAAAAATTAGTCTTCATCCCTCATGTCACTATTCCCTCATGACTTGTAAGCATAAAAAGCAGGAAATAAACAACAGTAATATATAAAGAACAGTAATATATAATTTATTTCACACCTTTCCATACAATTACCACCTTTTGAAGAATACCGTATGCAAACCAGAAGTAACAAATAACAAGTAAGTAATAAAATCTAAAGAAGTTGTTAAAAATTATTAAATTACACCCTTTCATTGTTGGTAAATTTGAATAAATTATAATCACAATACATATTCAAATTGGTTCCCAGGCTCTTGGAGTCATCTTTTATAATAATGCCAGGCCTTAACCCTTTCGGTACTGTGTGCAGTTTTGTGATAGAATTGGATTATTATTACTATAGAGAGGCTCGAATTATCTTCATTTGTTATTTGTTAGTTTCGCTTCGAGAAGATTATGGTTATCTACGTTAAGTTAGGAAAAGGCACCATTTCCGATAAGTGTTTGTGCCTTGTGACTTGTGCCTTAAGCCGTTTTTTTGCAATATTTATTTAAGTTAGTTTATACTAAATGGACTGTAAAGTTAATTTGATGATAAGGAGTTTGCTAATTATATAGGGTGACTGGTAATTAGTGACCGATACCTAAACACATGATTGTGCTCATGATAACAAACAACTTTTACTATGGGACCAAACCTGAAATCGCGAAAAAAAAATCAGCTGCTCCCTACATTTTGACGCGTTATGCGAACGTGATTGTATGGGGCAGCAGATTTTTTTTTCGCGATTTCAGGTTTGGTCCCTTAGTAAAAGTTGTTTGTTATCATGAGCACAATCATGTGTTTAAGTATCGGTCACTAATTACCAGTCACCCTATATACATCTTTTATTTTAATTTTAATATTTTTACTCAGGCAACTTCAATATGTGAAGCTGTTTGTTTGTGTCAATTACATATAATAATAATTTTAAGATTTGCATGCCGATGTGATGGTAGAAAATGGAGGACTTTTACTATAAAACATCTACATACATACGTGTTAATTACCCATGTTTGCAAACCAATAAATGATTTGATTTGATTTTGATTTGATTAAATATCTTAATGTACATACATACCATATACATAGAACTAAATTATATTGTAAGTACCAACTTTTTTTTTTTTGTTGTGGATGGAAAATCATTAAATGACTTCTCCCGCAAGTAAGTACCTACTCGTCTTTTTTAGTGTGCGTTGAATGAACTATGGGTTAAATATTCTTTAATTCTTAAGACTATACTGCCAAATTACAGAAAAAGAAATAGATTATCCTGTGATAGTACACTTATCAGACAATGAGTCGCTCTTACGTTATGTGGATTTAAAAATTGTGGGTAAGTAAGTTAAAGTGTAATAAAAAGGTATTCATCTTTTTTACTAGTGATCAATAATTAGTATAATTTAATCAATCTAATTCATATATAATTATAAATACTCATGTAAATTAAGTTTCCGCTTCCTCTCTCAACGGCAAATTAATTAAATACAGGATATCTCTACGAAGGCGACAATAAAATAGTGCCCTTGCCGCGTACCCGACGTTCAAGCGAATAAAAAAAATTGTATGCATAAACAAAAACTCACTAACTCTAAGGAACAGTGTTGACTATTTTTTCTATTTTTATTAATAATTTAACCCTCCACTTTCGATCTCTGGCCGTTTTTTCCGACTTCCGGAACCTACAGATGTGTGAGGCGACAAAAAATGACATACACTGTACAAAGCACATATTATTCTAATTACGCATAGACCGACAACGTACTCTGACATGAAAAAAAATAATAAAAAGGTCGATAAAGGGTTAACTTTTTGCTTTACGATTGAAAGCGAACACTTTTATATTATGCAAATGAAGGCGACATTTGCATACAGTTTTTTACTAAAGAAAAATCACGCACATCTGTCGTTCTTCCGTTTCCTACTTTAGTTAACGATTGTAATAGATAACCGGTTTGCTGGGTTAATGTCAACCATTTCTTATCTGTAGATAACTAGGTATTTGCATTATTTTTATCTGTGGCCGCGCTTTTAGCTTTGTTCATTCATTCATTTTTATTCCCACCTGTCGACATGAAAACATAATTGTAACACTTTACACAACATAAAGATAAAATTTAATATCTTTTAATTATTAGAGACAATTTGTCTCTAATAATTAAAAGATATTAAACTGCGGGCAATTAAAATTAAAATTGGTATAACTTTACAACAATTATGTTAGTATAGTAACAATAGGTTTGGAAAAATACGACAGGAGGAGTAATTAGAAAAATGTCGTAAGATGTGTATCTTACATTCGCGTCCACTCGCTGCCAACAAGATGGACAGATAAACATAATATATCATTATAGACAATTACACTGTCACTAGCTGTATTACGGAAGTCGGATATATACGAGGCGCGCATTTAAAGGGTTAGAACATTCAACACTACGATATGGAAAACTCAACTCTATATTAACTTGGCAAAGGTTTAATTTTCTTTGCTATAAAAAAACACTTAAGACATTATTCCCCACATGTTTTTTTCTAAGACCGTAGGCGATCTAACCCTTTCTTTACTGGTATCGTGTCAGCTTTTTCCTGTTATCTGTTTTATTGCTCGGTGTATTATTATAGACGGAAATAGCTCGGGGGTCTTAACGACCGCAGTTAATCGATGTTAGTGTTAAATGCCCAGTATTTTGTTTACAGGCTCAGTTTTGCGATTATTATTTTCCTAATAATACGTTGTATGTTTTGATGTACTTTTATTTCATGTAATTAAGGGTTTATAAAACGTGGGCTTGTTGATTATTACTGTAAGAACAGTAAGGAAATTGAATTATATCTATTAAAATATAAAAAAAAAACAAATACTTAAAAGTATGATTATTCTAGTTGTTGTAATTTGCTAGTCTTGTTTTTGCATACCTATCAATAATTAAATTTTAATGCTAGCTCTGAAATTATAAAGCTTAGATAATTTTTTATTTTATCTAATATTATAATTTACTAGCTTTTGCCCGCGGCTTCGCCCGCGTTTATTCTACTTACATATAAACCTTCCTCTTGAATCACTCTATCTATTAAAAAAAACCGCATCAAAATCCGTTGCGTAGTTTTAAGGATCTAAGCATACATAGGGACAGACAGACAGCGGGAAGCGACTTTGTTTTATACTATGTAGTGATTATTAGCTAAGTAATAGTTTTTTTTCTACTATTGTATTATGGTCACGAAATAACAAGAGTGAATTTATTAATATGACTAGCTTCTGCATGCGACTTCGTTCGCGTGGAAAACGTAAGCCACCACAATACAGGGTGTAAGGGACAGCCCTCCGCAAACTAACAGGGTGCATTCAGCTCCTCATTCTGAATCATATTCCACCGGAAATTTTCTCAGGAAAATTTTCATTTTTTCAATTTTTTTTCAGTTACATTTTCATTATTTCAATGTAAAATTGCATTGTGTGTTCGCAGCACTCCATTTATGTAAAAAAAACTGCAAAAAAAAACAGCAAAAAAAAACCAGCAATGGATGTTGAAACACTCTAACCAACGACGCGTGAAATCAGCTGTTCACTTTCTGTCTAGCTACAGAGTTCATCGAACTCACCGCATACCTATTACCTACCCCTCCCAACCAGTAATAGACGCTCCGATTTATGCACAAAAACACAAACAAATCAGGTTTATTGGAGTCCCTTAAAGTTCCTGAAAAAATTTCAAGTACCGGTCATCTTAGTATGACATACTGAATTCACCCTATCAGTTTGCGGAGGGCTGTCCCTTACAGCCTGTATACTAAAATGACAGCCACATTTTTATAAAACTTCTCAGCAGTCAAAATATACAGAGAGTCAGAACTGGTGACATGGTAGCAAATGACCTCCAAGCGACGTACAGGTGTCCTCGTGAGAATCAGCTCATCTTGAGGTCGACACCCGCAGCCTTCAATTTCCCATAGGTTGCGAAGTTTTTAGATTTGAACGCCTGCATCCCTGCATGACTACAATAAGACTTTATTTTATTCTATTCTATTCTATTCTATTCTATTCTACTACCTAATAACGTGCACGTCTTTCTACATCGTTCTCACATGTATTATATTCAACATGAATGATGTAACCAATATTTTGTTACTTACAATATTTTGATTTAAAAGAGTGTTCGTGGAGTTTCTTGCCCGTTCTTCTAGAGCGAATATATATGCAAAATTTGAACAAAATCTATCCGGTAATATTTGTGTAATGCTGGAACATACATTCAGACAACAGACAAGAATTCTAACAGCTATATTTTTGCCATTAGATTAATTCCCAAACCTAGTAGCAATTACTTTTTTTAGGGTTCCGTACCTACGTCTTACTAATTATTAGCCTGTTTGGTTAGTTACCTTTAAGCTTCTAAGGAATCACAATGAAATAGGAACTATTATAAAAAATATAAAGCTTTAAATCAATGCAGTCGAAAAAAAACCATTTTGTCCTTATGGTATAGCGCAGCGAATACGACTTATCTTGTTGCTCCACAACGATTGAACCAATGACGTTTCTAAATTCACAGGCTTTCCAACGTGGCGGACTTCACTTGGTAGAATGTTAGATGGCGCGCATTAGCCCGCCAATTTCGAAAAACCCCCGTTGTGTCGTTTTGTCCGTATATGTCATTTTGTCCGTACTTCCCCTACCTATAGGTATACTTCTGCCTAAGCCTTCGAAGATATTGTGTGTGTGTGTGTGTGTGTGTAGATTAAAATATATACACTCGATAAACTACTACATATTACTCGTACGTACTTAATGATTTTTTGAAGCTGCTATCGCAAATTCGGGCACTTTGGAAATCGACGGAACAAACTTGCCCAGCACCACAGATTAATCTGTGCCAGCACCTTAATTGCGTAATACACTATCAATCGAAATCTGAATAATTTTGAAGCAAATTGCTAATCCATTGCTTCACATGTTCGAAAAACTTGTCAACGTAAATAACGCAATGAATGTTGTTGAACTGTCAAAATGAAACCGATTCCGATTGATAGTGTGCAATTGCCCCGCTGTAGGCTATGGGATATTACAGCCCAGTAACTAAAAAGGTAAAGTAAAGTGCAATAACGACTTTTTAGGAGAAATGTGTTTAAAATAAACTAAATTTACGAAAAAAAAATATTAATAAAAATTTATTTAAATATACCAATGTTGTTTTATTAATCCTGGTAACTTTCACGTGCCCCGTTTCCTTGTAAACTCCATTTTACACAGAAAAGGCCAGGGCTACTATGACGAGAAAAAAGATCATGGATTCATAATGGTTCTTTTGTGAAAAAAGGATGGTGCTATAGATCGTATAAAGCTCCGTCTCTCTCACACACTGGAACCTAGATGGATCCATAATCTTTTTCACGTCATAGTACGGCCACTAAGCACAGAATATTTTGGGAAACCAAGTGCAATAGACAATAGTGTAGTGTGGATACCATATTATTCACTGAAAAAAAAAACCTATTCTTTAATGGTTACTGCATTTCATGCACAAGCAAAGACATTCTCTCGCTGTAGTAGGTCAATCAATCTGCCTAGCTTTTTCTCAACTATATTGAAGTCGCCTTCCAGTCTAACCGGATGCAGCTGAATACCAGTATTTTACATGGAGCGACTGCCTATCTGACCTGCACAACCCAGTATCTGGGTAATACGATACTCCTTGGTAAGACTGGTTGTCAGACTATCGGGCTTTTACCCGTAACAACTGTCAAAAGAGCTACGAATGACAGCCGGGACCAACGGCGAGGCAAATATGGTCACCCATCCACGGACAAACCGCGACAAGCGTAGCTTAACTTATAAATAACTAATGTCTGAAGAAGGTAAAAGTAACGATATAAACTAAGTTTATGTTACCTAGGTCTGATCTGTTATGAGATGAAGTTGTCAACCAACCGTCATTGCCACACCAACCCCATCCGTAATGTACAGTCGCTATACTTAGTGCAATCCACGAAGACGCGCCCCACTCTTCTTCCTTATCGCTTACAGTACAAGTATGGAACATTGTACAAGTGTACGCATTATTTACCTGTACCTATAGTTAATTACCGGCAATTAGTGTGTATCGACAAAACTAAAACACTATCGGAATGGTGCACACTAGCACTGTAAGCGGTTAGGAAGAAGCGCGTCTTCGTGGATTGCACTAACTATAAGAAAAATAAAAGCATGACTAAACTTTATAATTTTAAGAATAGAATAGGCAAGAGATTTTAACAAACGAACCCCCTACCCCCGAAGAGGTAGGCTGAGGTGTAGGTACCTATATTACACCACATTTCACCAGATAAGTTTATGTCCATATAATAGGGGGCGAGCCTATTGCCACCAACCGGGCACTAATCCAGACTCTGGGCTGCTGCTGAGAAATCACACTAATATTATAATGGTGACAGTTTGTAAGTGTGTGTGTTTGTATGTTTGTTACTTCTTCACGCTCAAACGGCTGGACCGATTTAGATATTATGATAGATATTGGTATTGGTATTATGATTATTATATTATGGTATTTAGATAGCTTATACTTTGGATTGACACATAAGCTACGTTTTATCACGGTCTATGCGGGTAAAACCGTGAGGCGCAGCTAGTTTATCAGGAATAAAAAAACCCAATAACACTTTTCCCAACCAAAGAATCGAACCCAGGACCTCATGGTCAGCAACTAGCCACCACTAGACTACTCGTAATGCAGCAGTCCCTAGCTAATAATCACCTACCTCATCATCTGCCTAGCCTTTTCCCAACTATGTTGGCGTCGGCGTCCAGTCTAACCAGATGCAGCTGAATACCAGTATTTTACACGGAGCGACTGCCATCTGACCTCCACAACCCAGTAACTGGGTAATACGATACCCCTTGGCAAGACTGGTTGTCAGACTTTCGGGCTTCTAACGACCCGTAACGACTGTCAAAGATCCACGAATGACAGCCGGAACCAACGGCTTAACGTGCTTTCCGAGGCACGAAGGAGTCTCGGTTTGTAAAGATGGTCACCCATCCACCGACCAATCCCGGCAAGCGTAGCTTAACCTGATGGATCGACCCGTGCGGCTGTTATTACTTAGCCACAAGATCCTAATAAGCACCTACATACAGTGACCATATTGGTGATGTTCTTTAGAAAGGTCAGGTTCGGAGTACTCCCAACGTGTATGACCAGATAGATGTATGAACGTCAACGAGGAGTAGGGATTACAGGTAGCAGAAATGCTAGCGGTGTAAAAATGCAATGTTCCCCGCGCATTAAGGCGCAGATTTCCTGAGAACGATCAAAAAGGTGGTTTTTTAAAGCTGTGTATCTCATAAACCGTAAATAATTTTGACATGTAAAAAAAATATGATATTTTCAAGTCCTTTTCGCATACAGTGATGGAAGCTAAAACATAATTAAACATACTTTAATGCACCAAAAAAATCTTTAAACATACCTCTTAATAATCTTTAAAAGCTGTTTATCCCTTCATTACCAATTATAATTATAATTAAAAATATACCTAAAATGTCAAATTCCTAACTGCATCCAGTGATGGATTTCTTTTTATTTAATAATTTTTTATTTCTAATTTTATACGATTTTATTTGCACTTTTACGACATAATTCCGGTGCGCGTGAGAGTCTTCTATCTCGTGCGTCAAACTAGACAGCCATAGGTAACGCCATTTCACTTTCACACCGAGCTAAACCAAGCTTGGAACCAGGCCTTAAGTTTAGCAACCATATGTTTTCCCAGTGCGCGCTGCGCGCTGTGGCAATAAATTGTGTACTGTGTAACTAATGTAAGAAGCGTCATAGTGTTCTAAATAGACTTTATCTTGTACACCTGAATTTAATTATTTATCTCCTTCTGCAACCATGATACTCATAAGGTCCCAACACGAGGCAAAAGGAGTATTGTAAGGATCGCAGGGCGACGTTCTGTAGTTTTTGCCTACCACCATGTGAAGAAGCCGGTGTTTATGTATGTGTATATAAGCACCTACATATAACAAAGTGGGCAATGGAACTGTGAGTTTCCACGAATGACCTGCGCGGCGACACTACAGAAGCACGAGTAGGTGAGGTAGCATACTGAAACCTTTTCCCAACTATGTTGGGGTTGGCTTCGAGTCTAACCGGATGCAACTGAATACCAGTATTTTACATATAGCTACTGCCTATCTGACCTCCACAACCCAGTAAGCACGAACGTAAAAATATCGCGACGGGATTTTATCGCGCACAGGATTTTCAAGTCTCGATGTTGAGCGGAGCATTGAGAATCCAACCTAACAACAACAGTGTATTCTAGCGCGTAGAAAAAACACACTGTTGGATTTTTAACTCTTGGCGCTAAGCAGAGCGTTGAAAATCCAGTGCGCGAAAAAAAATCACCGCGATATTTTCACGTCCACGCGAACGTTGGCTTACTGTGGGTAATACGATATCCCTTAACGTAACAACTGTCAAAGATCCAACGAACCAACGGTTTTCAGAGGCATGGTGTAAGATGATGATCATTATTTATATTACTAACTATTATCAAATAACTATTAAGTAAAACTTAAGAAACTGAAACAATGAACTCTGTATCCGAGTGTACCGTTCACATTATGATAATGTAGGAATAAAGAATACGGGCAGTGATTGAACATGCATGACGCTCAACTACTTACCTACATTGTTTTATGCATGTATGTCAATACATACATCACAGCGCCGTTACTCTTCGCAGGGATAGGCAGCATAATCAGCCTACAATGCCCACTGCTGGGACACAGGCCTCCTCTCGGTGAGAGGCAGTGGGCTGTAATCCACCACGCGGGCCCAGTGCGGGTTGGTATATGTCACATGTCTTCGAATTTTTGTTCTAGGACATGCCGGTTTCCGCACGATGTTTTCCTTCACCGTTTTGATAGCAGTGGTGATGTAAATTTACATAAAGCGCCTGTCAAGGGTTTGAACCTGCAACTCGTAAGTCGCGGCTGTTACCACTGGGCCACCACTGCTATAAGAGGTAGCCAGACGTGCAGGTATATTGTACCAGTAGCAATATTCGGGTGGTGACAGATATTATTCGATCATTATAAATAAGTTGTTCATCATCCGCCTAAGCCTTTTCCCAACTATGTTGGAGTCGGCTTCCAGTCTAACCGGATGCAGCTGAATACCAGTATTTTACATGGAGCGACTGCCTATCTGACTTCCACAACCCAGTAACTGGGTAATACGATACCCCTTGGTAGGAAGACTGGTTGTCAGACTTTCAGGCTTCTGACGACCCATAACGACTGTCAAAGATCCATGAATAACAGCCGGGACCAACGGCTTAACGCACGCGCTTGCTTTCCGAGGAGGAGTCTCGGTATTTAAAGATGGTCACCCATCCACGGACCAACCTCAGCAAGCGTAGCTTAACCTGATGGATCGACCCGTGCGGCTGTTACTACTTAGCCACAAGCTCCATAATAATTATGGTGTTATAGATGAATTTTATTTCTGAATCATTGCTATTGAGATGTGAGTCTGGATTTATTTGTAGCAACCATCATTCTCCTGTAGATACGTAAAATACTGGTATTCAGCTGCATCTGGTTAGACTGGAAGCCAACCCCAACATAGTTGGGAAAAGGCTAGGTAGATTGATATCATTCTCCTGTCGGGGTCGGCGCAACATATCTTTTTCTTCCATACTTCTCTATTCGTCGTCATCTCGGTAGTCACTCACTTTCTAGCCATGTCATCTTTCACACAGTCCATCCGTTTCTTTGGTCTTTCCTTCTCTTATAGCCATCCATGATTTACGGGTCAATGAATGTTAGTACATACTTCAAAAGAGGAGCTAAGAAAAAGGGGTTATTCCCGCTCGGTAACACCCTTTCGTCAACACTGTTGACGATCGGGAAAAAAAAGTTTCGTTCGTTCACAGTGTTGACGAACGCTACTTATTATTTCGGGTAATTCCCGTTCGGTAACACCTTTCGTTCCTGTCGTCAACACTGTTGACGATCGGGAAAAAAAAGTTTCGTTCGTTCGCAGTGTCCATGAATGCTGGTTTATATTTTTAAAATATGGAAATAAAAATAAAACATGTCATGGATTTTCAAATGTTTAATTACGACAAAAGTCTAGTTTAATTGATAAAAAATGTTGGATGTTGTTCCATTTGTAGAATTTAAGTTAGTAGATTGCAAACTTCCCTTTGCAGCAGCATTAAATATTTATTTTAATTAAAACTTAGGTATTTACAACGCTTTAATTATTATTGTAAAATAGTTGATTATCTGTGATACAATAGTAGATTATGCACCGAGGGGCTAAAGTTGTGTCTTATGTCACGGGCGTCATATTGAATCTCGAGCGCAATGAAGGATTCGGGATTTAACTCCCGAGCGCAGCGAGGTAGTTAAGAGTTTAACTCACGAGCGAAGCGAGGGAGTTAATACAAGAATCCTGAATGCAGCGAGGGATTCAAGCTAGCCCAAGGCAAAGACACCTTTAGCCCAGAGGAGGATACTCTACTTTTTACACCTACTGTGAGAAAATAATAGCCATAGTACGAAAAACAAAGTATTTATTAAATAAACAAACAGTAAGAATAACATATTTAGAACTAGTTAGTTATATGCACTTACATATTAATTGAAGTTAATGGTAACATTTGAGACATTAGTCCAGTTGTGCAAAGATAAAGTTAAGTTTTTATTTGGTACGTTTATAGATGTTGATGTGTAATTTAAAAAAAAAAAAAAAAAAAAAAAAAATGAAAAATGGTTCGTAGTTATCTAATTATTCTTACAATATTATGTCTTCGAAAACATGGCAACGATATGAAGAAGCAGTCGTTATGATTTTGTAGGAAATCGAGAATATCATCCACGCGTAGTAAGGGTTTCGAGAATAGCTTTCCTCTTTCTGGCACCAAAAGGTTTGTTAGTACTATACTGCCAATTTAGCTGAGCATGTGAGATTCCAAATTCAAATCACATTATTGACCAGCGGGTCATAATGAAATCCAGTACAACATTATTGACCGGCTGTGCCCCCGGCCACTAATGACTCACTTTAGGTTAAGGTTGCTTGACATATAATTTGACATTTTCGAGCAGGTGGTGTGAAAAATTCTTTATTTACTTGATTATCTAAAATATTTTATTTTTACTGTTTTAATTAGGTTTATTTTATTTTTAGGTACTTAATATAAAAATATTAAGGTTTATGGTTATAGTTTCGTTATTTAATTAGTGTAAATTAGATGATTATCTGTGATACATAATAGTGTACTTAGTTTTCATTAGTCACTTTCTCAACTATATTTGATTATGTTAAATCAGTGTCACAATATTTTATTACTTATCAAAGTGTAAAATGGTTATTATGCACATGATAAGGCCATTTTTTTATTTTCTAGTTAATTGTGTTTTAAAAGATCTAACATAATCCATTAAAACATTTTAAAAATCCATGACGTTTTATTTTTATTTCCATATTTTAAAAATAAAAACCAGCATTCATGGACACTGCGAACGAACGAAACTTTTTTTTCCCGATCGTCAACAGTGTTGACGAAAGGGTGTTATCGAGTGGGAATAACCCAGAAAAAGAGGTGCAAAATTAAACGGGTTGAAACACCTACAGCTATTTCAGAAGTTAGTTTGTTTACTGTTTTTTACAAACTTTTATTTCAAAAGTATGCTTATTTACCAAGTTTACGGCTATGTTTTTTTTGCTTTACTTCAGCAGGACCTTACTCGACAGTGGCGACATCTGGTGAGCACAAAAATGGTATTTAATTGTATTACCAATAGCAATCCATAACCTTATAATATGCTTATATAGGATTGATTAAAAATCCAACTCAGAACCTCGGACAGCACCTTAACAAGTGTGCAAAGTAAATTCCCAGTCATATCCAAGCACTCAGTAGGTAGTTTCCATTCAAATTATCCTTATTGGAAAACTAGAAATTATAATACTAATTGGTAAACGATATTTGTTTTACTTAATGGAATCGTTCATGTAGATTGGTGCCCACCTACACAATGGCCGATGATGGTTGAAATTCGATATAATAAAAGTTTGAATATTAATTGTTGCATGAGTACTGCCTCGTTGGTATAATGGTCGTAAGTGGTACTGTTGATCGGACCTAGGTTCGATTCCGGGTCAGGCACAGTGTACCTAATTGGGTTTTGCCTGGATTTGTGCCCGGTTAGTGGCAATAGGCTCGCCCC
This sequence comes from Cosmia trapezina, assembly GCA_905163495.3. Classification (NCBI taxonomy): domain Eukaryota; kingdom Metazoa; phylum Arthropoda; class Insecta; order Lepidoptera; family Noctuidae; genus Cosmia; species Cosmia trapezina. Next base: position 5,218,558 of record LR991034.1, on the reverse strand, counting down.
AGAAGTGACTCGGGAAATGTGGGTGTAATAAAGGTACACCTATGTCTAATCCTTCGGGGAATACAGGTGTGAGGGTGATACTATGAAAGTAATGATAATTCTTGAACTTAAGTTACTCACATAAACACAGTACCTACTTAGATACTGTTAACTTTTTACTAGCGACATCTATGTTCTAAAAAAGACAGGAAAGTTTGCAACCACCCTAAAAGATATGATGTGGACACGTAGCGCCATCTATTGAGGGGTGAGTGAATTCAGAATTGTTATTAGGTTTTGATTTCCCAAAAAAATTCAGAAAAGATACGAATGAAACTAATTTGTAGCTACTTATAGAAGTAAGTAGCTACCCGGACTGTGTAATATATTTATTTCTAGAATAAACTTGGAACTGACACACCTATTGATGGTCTCATTCAAATGATTTGGTTACACTATAATGTTATAAAAATAAATTAATGAAATACTTTTAACGCAAACCTAAGCTTGTTTATATTAATAAGACGTCTCTTAGGAGGTAGCAACAATAAGTGATTACTAGAATATTAAAAACCGTATAAGAATTTAAAATAGAAAAGGATAAACTTATTGGAAACTTTTGGTTAGAACAACTAGCGACATCTATTATCGAATAGAATAACAAATAGACGAGTGGGTAAAACAGTACACAAAATGCTTCGGGACGTGAAGTGAAAATAATAAAAATTAGGCTTAAAAAGTAGATGACCTGTTCTTTCAAACTTTTTTATTGTTATTTTAATAAAGCAGATGATAAAAAAGTACCTAAAATGACTTTTAGAAATTCTTTTCTCCTTGTCGTGTCAAATTGGTTGGTTTTTAAGTTTTGCTTGTCATATTTTTTTTTTATTGTTTGCTGGATTCAAAATAAAACTTAGGTATAATAATTGTGGTAAGTACCTACTTATTTATGGATTAATTGTGTGATTGGTTGATTTAATCAGGAATGTCAATTTGATAGAAGGAAAGGTAGTAGGTACTAACTATTAATTATTTTATTATTGTCTTAGGCTTTATTGTAAGTAAGTAACAATATCGGTAGGTACCTACAACACTTGGATTTAAGGGTTCCCAAAACGATCAATTGCAGTTGTAAATTTTTACGTGATTGATACACATTGATGCGTAAACTGATCTGCTACCAAGTGCATTGACAATATTACTACAATTAGGGTTGCCACCTTTTTTTTGAAGAAATATAGTATTTTTCTCAGAACCTTGCAAAAATAGTACACATTCATTCATTCATCAAATCATCATGTTTAAACATTATATACAAATTACAATCCTATCACTTTATTGCACACCAGTTTAAGTAGGTACAAAAGAAACACACAAACACAGAATAACATTATTTATTTTTCCAGGTATATTTATTGTTACTCTGCGCTTTGGATAATAACAGTTTATTGTTTTTAAAATAATTATACGAATCACAGCAATTTACTTTCATATTAATAAAAATCAGCAATTCATTTTTAATGAGCTTAGTTAAACTTCTGTTTCTTTCTTCCCTCACCTCACCACAGAATAGAAACAGAAATGACGCTACGTTGCGTAGCCGTAACGAGGCTTCATGAGTGCGTTTCCTTCTAAAATTCACAACGCGACACTACAGGTAGGTACGTTCCAATTTAGTCTATGTTTATACAAAAAAGTGCAGCAGTGGAGTTAACAATGAAAATATAGTATTTTTCGTACTATATTATATTTCTATAATGTATAGTACAATTGACCGCAATATAGTACGATACTATATAATATAGTACAGGTGGCAACCCTAACTACAATAGAAATTGATGGCGGATTTCCGACGAATCTCGCTATGTAAAGATGGTCACCCATCCGCGGACCGACCGCTGCAAGCGTAGTTTAACCTAGTAGCTGTAGCAGCAAATTGTTCTAATGCACTTTAAATAACAAAATCAGAAAACACGTAAAGCCGTTGGTCCCAGCTGTCATTCGTAGATCTTTGACAGTCCTTACGGATAACCTGAGAGTCTAACAAGCAGTCTTACCAAGGGTTAGGTATCGTGTTACCCAGTAACAGGGTTGTGGAGGTCAGATAGGCATCGATTAGAGGATTATATCCAAGATAAGAATGCTTGGAAACTTACTGGTCCTGCTCCAATCTAGAGTCTACTTAAAATCAAACTGATTGCTAAGTTGTGTTGTGTATTTATTTTCATGACATTGATTTTACATTCTGTGATTACTGTAACTCGCACACTGATTATTAATTGTTGACATTAAAAAAATATTGTATACTTTTACAATGCTTGTAAATAATTATGTGAGCACCACGTACCTATCACATAATTCATTTATTTCTTGCATAGCTTCATTTTAATTTTCTTTTTTTACCTATTATGGTAAAGTAATTTTATAACACATTTGCTCGTAAAGGGTCTCTTATTTCACCAATTTCAATATCGTAATGTATGTCATTACGTACTTGTGCGTTATTGTAATGTAAAAACGCACGAGTTTCTTTTTAATAACGTAAAACGTATGGTTTATCAAGATGCTCCGTCTAAAACGAACGGTACTTTTTTAAATCTTAGCAAAGAGTTTTTATGTCAGAAAAGTGGTCAACATTAAAATTAACTTTGGGATATAAAATATAAAAAATAAACATTTAATTCTTTAATTTAATAAATTACAATTTATCTGTAACAAAAACAAAAAAATATTAATTTACTTTATTAGTAATACTGGCTGTTTTTGTGCCTTTGCCTTAAAAAAAAAGCGTTGATGCGCGGGCATCGCTAATTTGTGAACAAGTAAAAATTATTGCGCGCGCTTTTTCTTTTCGCTGTATTGTTTTTATTTGAAAATGTCGTCAAGTATTGATGAATTTATTAATTCGACACCACCAGAAGTCTCAGAGGCAGCGGAAAAGGCTACTCTAAGCCTCTTGCCCGAAAAATCGACCGATAGATGAAAACAAGCAAAGATGCAAATTTATTTTCAGAAAGTGTGTTTTTAAAGATTTATTCGTTTAAGTCCGAGTTTTATTTATTTCCTCGCAAATATGTTATAAAACGTCGTATACGTGCGCTTTGATAATTACAGCCTCTGCTTTCTTGTAGCCCTCGCCTACGGCTTGGTCTAGCAATATCGCCTCGGCTGTAATTTTCAACTTACCGCGCTTATATCATAATGTACTATTATTGTAGGTGCATTGTCTTCACATAAAGTGATATAATTAATGTAATAAAAGATATTGTAAAAAAAAAACAAAGAGTAACGGTAGAGTTTCTTGCCCATTCTTCTCTAAACGAAACTACCATTTGGAAAGGGAGCTAGAGATAATCCAATTTTTTTTTTGTGTAAATTTTGACGTTCAAGAGTGCCTTTTATGTGCCTAAGTACCTATGTGAGATAAGTAGGTAATTAATATAATGTTTTTAACTACTAACACTGGTTTTACTGTAGGTACTAACATTCTATGGATTCAATGGAGTCTAAATTAAAAAGTTTTAATTTTAATTTTATTTTTTTATATGACATTTTACCCATGAGACATTTTCACCATGAAACACGAAAGCGCACCATACGATACCTCTATGGTGTTGCAGGTGTCGGTAGGTGGTGGTCACTAACCATCAAATAGGTAGCCTGCATGATTACATTAACTAATGATTTAAAAAAAGATGGATGACCCAACCCAGGTGTTATCTAAGCATCTTTGATCGACCACAATCTCTTCTAGCAAATAAATCAATCTGTCTAGACTTTTCCCAACTATGTTGGGGTCGGCTTCGGGTCTGACCAGATGCAGCTGAAGGCTAGTATTTTACATGGAGCGATTGCCTATCTGACTACAAGCCAGTAACTGGGTAATACGATACCCCTTGGTGAGACTGGTTGTCAGACTTTCGGGCTTCTGAAGACCCGTTACGACTGTCAGATCTCGGTATGTAAAGATGGTCACCCACTCACGGACCAAACCCGGCAAGCGTAGCTTAACCTGATTGATCGCCCCGTGCAGCTGTTATTACTTAGCCACAAGTTCTCTAGCAAATAAAATGACCAATAATCATAACTTTAATCCACGTCTGAATTTAAGTCAACATACAAAAAAACTTAGACAACGGAACACCAACGAACTGTCAACAAAAAAAAAAAGTTAAAGAAAGAAGTAATCAAAATTAAAATATTATGATACCAAAATTAGTTAATGATCGCAACAAAATTATAGGGCCCCACAAATTATGGGCTCTATGTCAGTCCACTATAATTACGGAGACCTTTGACGTTTTAACTTTAAAGTTAACTTGTCAACGCTGGCAGTTCGTTTTTTAAACTTAACTGACTTTTTTGGAACGTGAAAGTGACTCAAGTATTCAGAGTTTGCCCGAAGTTTTGGTTACAATTACTTTTGATTTACTTATTTATTTAAGGATTACCAACGAGATACATTACAATTATCTTCTACAGTAACTTGCGTAATAAATACGTTATCCTGTAACGCATAACTCAATTACAGGTAACCACAGCTTACTTACAGCTTTTGATATAAAATACTTACCTAACATCATAGCTGCAATCCTCGGTAGAGATGTAGGTACCTATACTAAAAAGGTTTAGGTAGTTAAATAATGGTAAACAATCTTGATGTGTCTTTTATCTTTTTTATTTTAAAACCTCAGTTTAAAAATGAAATGCAACTAAAAACCATTGTTGACACGGTTGGCGCAGTGGTTGAGCGTTTGACTGCTGCGCAGCATGTCGCGGGTTCGATTCCCGCACGGAACAAATATTTGTTCGACCTACAAGTATTTGTTCCGAGTCTGGGTGTTTTTCTATCTATAATATGTATGTATTTACAAAAAAAAAATGTATATAAGTAGTTTATCAGCCATCTCGTTACAATAACACAAGCATTAGGTTGCTTAGCTTGGGACTAGATGGCGTTGTGTGAAAATGTCCAAGGATATTTATTTATATTTATTATTGTAAATACAACAATAATGATTACTAAGAATAAGAATAAGAGTTATTTATTGCGTAACTGTGTACAATCAGATCTTATAATATAACCTAACAGTTTTAGGATCAACAGTCTACCCATGTCGAAACTAAAGGAGAAAACTACTAAAGAAACTACTAAAGGAGAATGTTCTCAAATATAGGGCGCCCTGTACCAAACGAAAAGTCCGGTGTCACAACCAAACCCAGTGTATTTGCAGGAGAATTTAATGCTCTTCCTATAATGTTAACTGTTTTTTGCGTGGATTCCCGCAGTTTGTATTTATTTGCCATTTACCTACTTAATATTTTGAGGTTAGATTCGTGAAAAAGACTGATTTGAAATAGTGGAGTTAGTGAGAAATAAGGTAGCAATATCGGTCATTTTTTTTATTCTTGATTTTGATGGGTGAATAAACAATACATTAATAGTCAATCATTCTTGAAACCCCGTTTTCGTTCAAATAGTTCATAAATGAAACTAACATTGAAAGTAATGTCATTCGTGACGGCGTCAAAGAATTACAGATAATAATATAAAGCAGCCAAAAAACAAATGCAATAGGTCACAATAAAAACGTCATCTTTCTTTTTGAATCGGTCCTATTTTAATTAAATGCACAAAATGTATTCCAAAATAATAATTTAAATTATTTTGACGCAACGAGTGCAGGAGCTCGTGGCTAAGTAATAACAGCCACACAGGTCGATCTATCAGGTTAAGCTACGCTTGCCGGGGTTGGTCAGTGGATGGATGACCATCTTTACATACCGAGACTCCTCCGTGCCTCGGAAAGCACGTTAAGCCGTTTGGTCCCGGCTGTCATTCATGGATCTTTTACAGTCGTTACGGGTCGTCAGAAGCCCGAAAGTCTAACAACCGTCTTACCAAGGGGTATCGTATTACCCAGTTACTGGGTTGTGGAGGTCAGACAGGCAGTCGCACCATGTAAAATACTGGTATTCAGCTGCATCCGGTTAGACTGGAAGCCGATCCAAACATAGTTGGGAAAAGGCTAGGCAGATTGATTAACTTGTTTCAAAGAAAATGAAGGTAAGACATTTTAAAGAATTTTATTTCCATTTGTCACACAATGAAACAATTTATAAGGTTACAACACTTAATACAACAGAGTTACAACAGGTTACAACTAAATTCTTAAACATAACATCTGTAAAGGCAATGAATATTTTGAACATTATCATTTATCATTAGAAAATAGAAAACAAAAATAGTCAACAAATTAAAAATATCTTAAAAGCCTACTTTACCGTGGGGAAGTTTGGAATGGAGGAGGTCTGCGTGTAGGCTTTATCTAAAGTGAGTAAACTCTAAATAAGCTAATAGTGCACATAATCTTATTGTAATGCAAGATTGAGCGCTATTTTTATGTATAACGTCACGTCAATTTTCAGGAAATAAATAGTTTTAAATTTAATTTTTTTTTTTTTTTTTTAACTAGAAACCAACCGAAAACATACTCTGGCTATGCTGGCCGAAACAATTAATTTATATCTTTTATTTTATATTATCTTAGTCAGCTTCAGTCATCCAAAGTAGCTATTTTTACTTTGGGCCGCCTCTTTTCTTATTTATTTTTGGTTCAGACAAAATAACCAATTTTAAATCTGAGTTAACTTCCCATCCTCACTGGTCCTCAAACATGGTCCAGATCGAGATGACGGGATGAGCTGGACTCCTTCAACAAGAACTGGTTGGTACTGGAAGAGAGTAGGGAGACCTTTGGAGTGGGCATCACACAGGCTGTTAATAATATATTAATAAACTTAAGTAAAACACTACTTACAAGACAGTGTTAAAATAATACAAGTCTGTCTTCAGCAGATAGGTATGATAATAGTTTAAATTAGTATTTAAACAATATTAAAACATGACACAAACTATGTTTTATTAGAAGTATGTGAGTTTTCATCACTTTTCTTACACATTGTCACCTTGAGGAACATTTACTTTGTTGTAGACTATAGAAGTACAAATCGCACCTTCAAAACGACAGTAACGTAAGTGCGAAAACATAATTTTCGAGAAAAACTATTTTTTTTTTTTTTTACTTTCACAGAAATATTTTTTATACTTAAAAAGGTCAGCTTTTGAAATTTTTGCATTTACGTCATTGTCGTTTTAAAGATGCGAAATCATTCGTCAGTTTGCGCTACAACTTACAAGTTTCAAGTAAGTTTAGTAAAAAATAACAGCTAAATACTAGCTAAACAAAACATTTTACTGCATAGTAGCAGTAAATCAACTAAGTTTATTGCTGTAATACACATAAATGTCTAAATATGGTGACTTGCAATGAAATATTAAACTAAAGTTAACTACTTACTTATAGTAACAATTTAATTATGACATATTTTTTTATGAATGTTTATGTTGTTTGATTTTATCTTAGGTCATTAATAATGAAAGGTGTTAAAAAAGCTGCAGCTACTTTTAGGTAGGTGAAGCCAGTCGACAAAGTTGTAGCAAAGTTGACAGTTCAAGGTGCATAGAACGTATTTCTGTAAAACCTTTTTTCATAAAAAAAAACAACCGACTTGCAAAAAAATCACTACAAAGTGAAAAATAATTTTAATTTTGGAATTCGCTATCTTTGGATTGTGTATTTTAGTTTTTTGGCACTGACTTCCTAAATTAAAGTTATTTTTTCATTTAGTTCAGAAGTGTTTTTTTTTGGAAATCGGTTTTTTTGTTTTTTTGTTAAAAAGTTTTTTTTTTAACTTTTTAGTTATGATACCTAACTCACATTTATGAATTATTTTATCTTATTAAAATTTGTATGATTACTCGCCACTAGTCCTATGCATAACGTCCTTCTTTTTTGAAGTTTGTAATGCTGTTTTGGTGCGTGGCCAAAATCAGAACTAATGTCGCAGTCTTGTTTTTTCAATACATTTTACAAAACGATTTCACAAATGGTTACTTACAGCGCTTTCCTATTAACGTCATCAACTATAAATTGTATGACCACTGGTGGGATGGAGTTTATTTAAAAAAAAATTAAATCCTTACAGTGACAAGTCACAAATTTTTACTAGCATTATACATAATAATTAAAAATACAGTTTTTTCACAATACAAAAAAAAACATCTTTTCAACCTCCCAATTTCTACTACATAAGCAACGGAAAACCCAAAACGGTATTTTAATACCGAAATCAAGATGGAAACCAAAAAAATAGTTTCACCTCTACCCACCCTGATACGGATATCCCATCCCCAACATTCGCATACCACATTGCGTGTCCCACCACTTTGATTAAATAGAAAAAAAAAATGGAGTTTCGTCATGATGAAAATGAAAAAATACCCACCCCATAGGGTGCCACCCCGCGATAAACTTTAGGGCTGAAGCAAATCGAAGATTTATATAAAAAAAAACTTTATATAATTGTGCTGTGGTTTATGGAAAAATTGGCATAGATAATCGTGTAGGCTTTTGATTTTTTTTTAGTTTCTGTTAATCGTAGTTTAAAACTTTCGTAACGCTACATTATCATTTAAAAACGTTATTTCATACACTAGAGTTATCTTTGTCTACGTTTTAGTAAACAAATAGTTTTAGAAACTATTATCGACGATTAAGAACTGTTCTTTAAAAGGTCTGCAATTTGTTTTATGTAAATGCTTACCTACTTACCTACATCAATTTAAATTTTCCTTCAAGGCCTATACCATTTTTTTGGGATCTTCTACGCCTGTTCTTCCATATACGAGTATCTAGCGTCATCTCTATTTTCACTCCCTTTCTAGCTATTTTATCAACTTTCCTTGCCCTAATCTTATAGCCGTACATTGCACCATCATGCTCCAACCTTTCCTTACGACTTGTCCTTCATTCCTCCTTATCAAATGCCCATAGGAACCATGACAACCGTTTCCCACCCACACAACTTCTCGGTCAAACGACGTAACTTTCATTCAGACAATCCTTCACACTTTTAAAGGGTTTCTTCAGAAATCTAAGATTACGCCAAATATAAAAATGAAATGGAGCGAGTTCTACCAATCATCGTTTACCTGTTAGGGGGTCGTAACCGCTGCGACCCCCGGGGGTGCAATTTTTGCGACCCCCCTCACTGGCACGGCACTAATGCTTGGTAATTATCAATTAGCTGGTGCGATTTTGTCTTGCTTTCTTCATTTTTATTTATATAGAGATGTTGTAACCGATATTCGTAACTTGAGGTTGATTTATTGGTACTTTATGTTTAAACAATAGAACAAACATTCGTTGTATTTAAAGTTAAGTCTATACATTTTAATGAACTTGAACTTGAAAATGATGAACTGCTATTAAAATCTGTAACAAAAAAAAAACATTTTATTGGGTTTTGATCTAGTAATAGGCAGTTTTGGTATCCGCGCTAAATGCCCAGAATTCACTGGAAATACAAACATTTATCGCCTCGCTTCGCTTTTTCGTCGCTTGTTTTTTTTTTTTTATTATGTATAATAGGTATTCTCTAGTATATCTAAATTATGTAACATTATAAAGAGGTAATATCTATGAGTTAGTATGTAGGTGGCAATCTTCAGAACTGCTGATCCGATTATGGGCAGCTACAGTGCTGCCGAGGGTCATAGGTTATATTTTAATGTTAAAACAAATTTCACGCGGACGAAGTCACAGGCAGAAGTTAGTTTTAAATAAAAATGTCTAATAAAAAAAAAACTACAAACTACATCCCAAACCTATAGTATTTCAAACTCTTTCACTGCTATCTTTTTTGGACCTGTTGCACAAGTTTGAAGTAATTGATTTTGGATGGACATGGACTCTTAGTTCGCGTTAGTTTAGTATCACTATTTTTAGTCAACCGTTAATGGTGACATAGTTCTTTGCTATCGATACATTGTCTTTATTTCTGACACGGAATAGGGCGTATAGGTATTCTTTTTCTGTGGCTTGTGGATATTTCACAAGAAGTGTAAGGCAATAAATCTGTGGGCAGGTAGAAAACATATCGTCTTCCCGTTTACTAATATCATAATAATTCGATGAGAAAGAAATAAAGAAATAAAAGAAAAGAAAATGAAAAGAAAGAAAGAAAAGAAAAGAAAGAAATAATTTATTTGCATTACAGCAAAAAAAAAAAAACAAAAAAAACGTAACAGAATAAAAAAAAAAAACAAAAAACTTGAGAATACTTAGGGTCACCAATGATCAGTCATTCATGATTATGTTAATATCAATATTTACATCTTTAGAATAAGAGAACTAAGTCAAGACTATCTTTAGACAATATCGCTATACGGAAATATTGATGGCGCGTACACCACAACAAACTATATGGATCTATGGTCTGAATTAAAGAATTTGAATTTGAATTTGAACTACCTACTACAAAACAGTCCCAAGGTCAAAAATCTCTTGAAAAAACGATTTCACAAACTGTTCTGCCTGTGGCAGACAAAACTGTTATGTCTACCTATAGATTGGACATTCGGATGCATATTTACCTAAAGTTGAGTTGTTGGCTATTATGGAATGCACTTTTGTATCGATCTTAAAAATCTCGCGATTCCGAAATTGATAAATTTTGTACTTTTAGACTATAAAATCGAATACTAGCTAATAGTAGGTCCCTAAACTGGCATAGTAAACGACAGTATAAGTAATGTTAAAAATGAATTTCAAGGAAACAAGCATACAAATAGAAATGTGATTTATAAATAAATTAAAAGTCGTTTTCGTACCATGTATGCGATTAGTTGTGCATTCCTGGATTTTCTGGAATCCCGAGATTCATATTAAGAAAAAACAATTGAGTAGCCGCTCCTATAGTTTCTTAGCCAATTTACTATGAGTAAATATGCATCCGATTATCCGATGTCTGGGCCTATGTCCCTGATGTGCGCACTGCACAGTTCGTAAGACCCAAACTTATCGTAGATCAAATTAACATCTCTATACAATTCCATCAGCTCCTAGCGATCAGTTTGATTAACGCCAATCTTTGCTGCGATTGAGATGTGTTAGAGGAAATTTTATTAAACGGCTTGTTAACGAATTGTTTAACTTTAACCATTCGTTTGTTAAACGTTTCCTGTTTGTAGATGATTTTACCTAAAAGTTAGGTATGACTTGTTGTTTGGTCTCTGGTATTAATACAAAGTGATATAGAAAGAGCACATTTTTATGTTTTTGTGATTTTTAACGAATGCATAGATAAGTAATTGTGAATTTTTAACCGACTTCTAAAAAAGGAGGAGGTTCTCAATTCGGATGTTTGTATTTTTTTTTTTTTTTTTTTTTTTTTTTTTATGTTTGTTCGCGCATAACTTCCGTCGTTTGCCAACCGATTTGAAAAATTATTTTTTTGTTGGAAAGGGTATACTTCCCAAATGGTCCCATTTTTTTCAAAATCCAGTTCTGATGATGGGATCTTGGAGAAATCGAAGGAACTCTTCAAATATTATAGGCACACCTATAGCGATTTGGGTATTTTTTATAGTAGCTTGTGCATTTGCTCTCGGAGAGCACCACTTGGTGAAGTGGAACTGATGATGAAGACCACAGATGGCTACCGGAACTACTCAATGATAAATATTTCACGGGTTGCGATTCGATTACTTTAATATGGTTGCTAAGCAATTTCCGCTCGTCAAACAATGCGTGTGGTGAGTGGTTGTTGAGGAGTTCTCCTGGTTCTTACCAGCAGAACTCCTCAACAATTAACGTCCCAGCATCGGGAAAAGCAATATTTTGTAACATGTGATGAGCAATTGACATTAGACTATTGTAACTTATACAAATTATAAACAGACCCACTAAAAAGCGAGAAATAAAAACTTTTTAACAAAAAAAAAAAACCGACTTCCAAAAATCACTACAAAGTGAAAAATAACTTTGATTTCGGAAGTCGGTGGCAAAAAAAAAAGAAAGTAAATAAAAAACGAAAGACACCGACTTCCGAAATCAAAGTTATTTTTCACTTTGTAGTGATTTTTGGAAGTCGGTTTTTTTTTTTTGTTAAAAAGTTTTTATATATAACGAATTAAAAATGTCAGTGGGCATTATATCATAAACTAGTGAATGACTCATCAATGCCCAGCCCTTGGACCTATAAAGCTGAAATTTTGCACAGAGGTTCTCTTTATAATGTAGACAAGGAATAAGGAAGGATTTCCTGGTAGTACTTCCCGTGAGATATCTTCCGACATCCACGTGGGCGAAGCCTCGGGCAAAAGCTATAGTCTATCTATATATAAATAAAAATGAATCCCTGTTTCCCTTGGTCATCGCATCACGCGTGAACGGATGGAACAATTTCGCTAATTCTTTTTTTGTTGTGTTTATTATTGTCAGGAGAATGTTTTTACGTAGAGAAAAATTGAAAAAGTTGCCGGGAAAATTGGAAAATTCGGGAAAACTGAAAGTGGATTTTTTATGGGAATTTTGAATTATTGAAATTGGAACAGGACAACGTCTGTCGGGTTAGCTAGTCACAAAAATATACAATCATTAGACCTGACAATGAAGTGGTTTATTGTCGGTATATCTTATTTAGTTACTAGGTACTTCTTACAATAATTGATTAATTAATATGTTTTTAATGAGAAGACGCATATGATTTCTTTGCTTGCCCTACAGCTTGACAATATATTAGGCTGGTGTAAGTCGCTTATGTTTTCCATAGTAGATACCTAGGTATATCATGTCACATAATTTCTAAGTCACAATTAAAAATCTGAAACATGATTGATAGGTACGGTCGAGTTCATTAATATAATGGCTTCATAATGGCTTCAAAAATATATGTACATCAAAAAAGTTCATAATATTGTGACAACTATTTATATGCATTATTGAATTGTGGTCAATATTTAGATTTTAATATGTTTGATTTTGCTTTTTCGACTTTTCCTTTGGCTGCGTACATGTTACTGAGCAAAAGCAGTCACAATGTTATGAACTTTTTTGACGTTCATATATTTTTTGAAGCCTGAAAGAGCCAATATACCTTTGTACTCCTAATTATAAGTATGATGTATATCTTTATATTTTTCTGTGTCTACATAATTATTAAAATAAATAAATAAATATATTAATGAACTCTGTACTACACGATGCAAGAAAACATCGTGAAGAAAGTAAATTTTTTGTAATCGCTAAAATGAAGCATGTTCCTACAGCATACTACAGGAAAAGTGGTTATTCTCCTCAGTAAATTAAATATCTTCATCATCTGCCTAGCCATTTCCCAACTATTGGTGGCGGCTTCCAGTCTAACCAGATGCAGCTAAATACAAGTATTATATATGGAGCGACTGCCTATCTGACCTCCACAACCCAGTTGCGATAGTGCGATACCCCTTGGTAAGATTGGTTGTCAGACTTTCGGGCTTCTGACGACTCGTAACGACCATCAAAGATTCACGAATGACAGTAAATTAAACATCTTACCAAAAATCAACATTATAGTAATCTTCGTAAGTAGATTACCTACCCGATCCGCAAAATAGGAGCCACAAGCCAATGAAAAATTAATGAAAGACGCATCACAGTCGAACTTATGCTAAGTACTCGATAAATCTCCCCCCCAAGGCGGTTTCCCCCCAATTTATTCTTTCTGCTCGGTCCCTTAATCCTGTTATTAATGGTATTTTGCCTCCCCCACAGATGTGTGCAGGAACTGTCTAAGGGATGAGATAAGTAGCTTTTTAGTATCGGAAATCATATGCAGGGTAGAATGCAAAAAATGTCCATAAGGTGTACTAATAGGTAAGTATGTTTCCATGTTCGATAACGAATAATGTTTTCTGTTTGTTGTGTTGTTTAATGTTTCTGGCTTTTGGTGTAGGATTTAACCTGTATAGACACCCTCGTTTCATGCTATCTACCTAGCACGGCAAGCTGTGCTGGGGCGGCTGCTGCAGGAGCAGAAAACCTGAAACGGCGCAAGTACAACCTGATTGGGAGCTATAAGTTTTTTGTTTGCCGAGCCGAGCAGAGTCGACCAATCGCTTGGCGATATCCCGCCAAGCGATTGGTCGACTCTGCTCGGCTGGCCTATTTCTAGCCCAAAGAATCAGCATTGCCATCCAACGTGTCAAATCATAGATATCCGGTGGTGGCAATGCTGCCAGCCTTCTGGGCACTATTCTCATTGACAGCGATCCAGACGAATTTTTTGATGCCCTATTTAGCTCTTTCCATTTTAATTTTTGTTTTTAGGGTTTCTGTAAAGGAAAAAACGGAATCTTTATAGGATCACTTCGTTGTCTGCCTGTCTGTCTGTGTCTGCCTTTCTGCCTGTCTGTCAAGACCCTTCATCTCAGGAACGCGTGGAGGTATCAAGTTCCCTTGGATTTCTTAAGAAATCAAGCTTCTAAGTCAACGCAATAAAAAAATACGGCCATCTAAGCGACATATCTTGATACTCTCAAGTAAAACATAACCTATGGGGTACTTCCCGTTGACCTAGAATAATGAAATTTGGCAAGAAGCAAGGTCTCTCAGCACAAGTAAAGGAAAAAGTCCGAAAAGTGTTAATTTGTAATTTTAACACTTAAAAAAATTTTTTTTGCGGGTTTTTGGGATAAATTCTTTTTAACTACGGAACCCTTCATTGTGCGTAGTCTAACACACACTTGGCCAGTTTTTGTTTATTATATACTTGTTTGTTAGTTTGTTTTTAATAAAGATTTATCACAAATAAAGAATAATTTCTGTTTTCAAATCGTGATTTTTGGTGATTAAGTATTGAACAGACTGAAGGCGATTCTATACTTACCATAAAGTTTATCAGTACTGAAATCCTAACCCTAACTAATATTATAAATGCGAAAGTGAGTTTGTTTTTTTTTTTGTTTATTACGCTTTCACGCTGAAACGGCTGAACGGATTTGTTGAAATTTGGCACATGGGCAGACCTGGAGAAGGAGATAGGCTACTATTCATCCTGGATCGCACACGGAGTCGCAGGCAACAGCTAGTAGTTTCATACTTTCATAAGTTGGAAAAGCCTATGATACGTCAATCTACGCTTCGCTACGAAGGTGGCAAATGATAATTAATCTTGTTAATTATATTGGTGATATATTGCTATGGAACCAGACATATACCTACCTATAAATTTACAGCTTCAGAATAAAATCCAGTTCTCTATTTAGCCATAAAAACTACTTAGAAAGTGCAAATACATAAATATAACCATTGTCTAACATAACGAGCCTGGAATGATAACTACATATATAGCATCAAATTCAACAAAAAATCGTCCATAACAAACAATAAAATCCGAAATTCTTGACAAAAAAAAAACAAAAAACGGGTCTAAAATGAGACAGGAGCCACTCCCGAAAACGAAGGGGACAGTACCTAGAACATCTCATATAAAATGTATTTCAAATAACAACCAATTTCGCTTTTGACCCACCCTGGCGCGTTATTAGGAAAATGTATAATACAATTGACGTACAAAGCATTTAAGGGAAAAACACCCTTATCAACAAGCCATAAAGAGGAAATTCGTGTAAAGAAAAGGTAAGGTAGAAAAAACACAAAAATATTTCCGACTGACTACTTATCAACATTGCGTTTATTGAAATGAAATATAAAGCGAAAAACGAAATACAGAATTTGGTCTAAAGATGACGTGTTACAGTATCGGACAAAAAAAAATACCATCTTTATGTATACCACGGTACCTCATTCAAAACAGGGCAAATTACCAATTGTCTCACCAATTTCTATCAAGATCTATCACAGCGGCACATGACACACTATCCTATTTTTGAATCCCATGGGGCTCTAATTCAAAATTATGATGAGATTTCCAAAGTCTTAATTCTATTAGGGATGTAATCAAGATAATGCGCACCTTATTATTAAAAGCAATACTTATTTTACAGCACTTTTATATTCATATTTCCAGGATAAACACCTAATTAAAAATGTTGATGCGATTCAACAAAAAAACTTTATACCTAAGTATCTACATAAATTGTATACGTTCCTTAAAATCTTAACAACAACTGAGCATAATTTTCTTAAAAGTATACAATTACCATCGGCCGCCACTGTAAACCGAAGAAAGAAACACGGATTGGCCCTAGGCTGAATTTTAATAAGATGTCACTGCCATAACAAGGGCCTAAGGGAAGCGAAATTTTATTACTTTAACAGAAAAACTTTATCAGAGAACAATAACACGCAAAATTACGTTTACATTTAATTGGGTCTAATCGACTGGGCTATACGATGATAGGGCGAAAAATTCAACCAGAGGGTATTTTTAATTTGACAGCTCGGTTCCTTATAAGTGTATTAATGTTGAGCCAATTAAGAGTTTTTAGATTTTTGTGAGGTGGGCCGTTTTATTTGTCCCGCACTGCAGTGTTAATTATAGATAAATGGTGGTTTTAAGTGACGAAACGATGACTTAAAAGGTTTTAATTACAGTTTCATTATAGCTTTAATTGTTACCTAATGGATGTTTAATTTAATTTTAAGGGTGTTATTATTGATAGTCCAAGAAACAGGATTTTATTTTTAATGGGAAATGTGGGTTTTTTATAATATTTACTTGAAATGATAAACTTTTTCATTATTTAACATTTATATTTTACCTTCTTGCACACATACACACTTGGTACAGCGTAGCAATATTTAACAAACTATTTAACTAGGCACTCAATAAGTATCAGTAAAGACTAGATTTCTAGATAACCTTTAGGTTTCGAGGATCCAAGAGAACTAACTTAGAAACTAGGTGGCGCTCTAAACATCACGTTTTTTTACAAACATTAAGCTATACTTTTTGGCGGTAAATGTCAAATGAGACACTTTTTAACTACCAGCTAGAAAAAAGCAATACTTTTGGCGGTAAATGTCAAATGAGACACTTTTTTACTACTCGAAAACACAGATACAAAATCATCCGAGTCAAATCACATCCTTTCAACTCTAAATTCAGTATTTTAAATCAACAAAATGTATTATTATTTGGAAATCATGACATACTATAGTATTCAAATAGAGTACCAACCCAAGTAATTTTGGAGCCCTTCTGATTTATCAAATTCAGAAGAAGGGCTCCAAAATTACTTGCTCTAGTTTAAATAACAATTTTTGTTTATTTTTCTGAACTGTGTGAAAGATAATATGCCTAGAAATGGGGTGACTACCGAGATGACGACTATAGAGAAGTATGGAAGAAAAAGACATGTTGCGTTGACCCCTAATGCATTGGGATCCTTGACAAGAGAATGATGAACTCTGGTATGTATATTACTAATTGGAATAGAGCAACTCTACATTTTCTGGTGCGCTAGTTAAAAACATAGTATTTCAATTATTACTTCGATTTATATTTTTGCAGTATAAAACGCACCTGTGAGATTGCATAGTTATTACTTGCTTAAAAAACGGTGAAGGAAACATTGTGAGCAAACATACCTGAGAGATGTTTCTCTACGGCATGCGAAGCCAAGTCAGAATCCATGGGCGACATAAAAACCCTGACATAGTCACTAACCAAACGAAAAAGAATAAAGTATAAAACTTTTATCCCAATACATAAAAATACCTACCTACCTACTTGGCACATAAATAAAAACGCGAAGTGTGCCTCACAGTCCCACATCACCCTAATATTTATGATTTCGCGTGAATATCGATCACAGAGGAGGTAGGGGCACAGCTAACAAGTGACGGCAAGAAGAGTAAAAATAATTTCTGCTTCTACCTACCCCCGTGTTAGCAGTTAGCACGCATCCAATACTTAGAGCGACTTCACTTTTGTAGAACATGTAAAATATTTAGATAAAGAATTGTTTGGCGGGATTCATTATTTTGCTGGATCAATCAGGCCCAGTTTTCACAGGTAATGTTTTTTTTTTTTTTAAATTAAATTAATTGTAATAAACCATTTAACATTTATGATTAATAGGTAAACATGTTTAAGTACCTACATAATTTAAATGACAAGGTTAGTTTCAACTAACATTTTTAATAAAATGTGTTAGACCAACAGCTTTCATTGAACTGTGTAACTAGTGAATGAACAGAACATAAAGTATATTGTGACAATTACATAGACACTATTTCATCGGCCGCCATCTTTCGCTGTCGCTATATTATAAACACGCTGCTGCGTTTGATAGAAATTATCATCAATCGGAATATTCGTAATAAACCCACTATCGTAATTGTATTGCCCCAATAAACTCTACCTCTTTTTGCATGATTTCAAATTATGATTGTAACATTAATCTAGTAATATTATGAAAATGCAAGATTTTTCAACAGGTAGGTACTCGTAATTAAATTGCTCTCGTAATAAAAACAACCTCCCTGAAACATCGGATTTTTTTACATATACTACGACCGCTAACGCGACTTTACCACCAAATGGGGAGTAGGGAGGGACAAAATGGATTCTCGCGACATTCGGCAGCCATTACTCCGACCCTCTGTGCCACTCGCGCCCTCTCTCCCCTCACAAGGCGTGTTTACTAAAAATGCGTTCAATTTTATATGCGGGCCTTATATACGAGGTAGAATGCTTTGTATAAGGCTTCTTAGTCAAACAGAATAACGAGACAGTTTTTATTTGAACGGTGAACAAAAAAAACACGTTTGCATTCAGTAGTGTTTACTGCATTAGTCACTGCTTGGACGAAAACTTTTTGAATGAGCTCAATCAGAAAGGGCATGTCACTTGAAATATCAGTTTAAAAAATCCGTTTTTTTTTTTGTGTAAACTTCACAGAAGTTTATCGTTATTTAAACACGATGAAACATAAGAAAACAGTTTTTCTTAACTCATACTTGAAGTAACAACAGTAACAGCGGTTGTTGACCTCCCAAAAAAAAAAATCAAATCTTTTTATTTTTTATTTTATCGTGTTTAGATATCGATATCCGTCGCGTCTGCGGAGTTTAGCTAGCCAATTTAAAATAACCCTGTAGAATTAATATCTATTGATAGTAGAGCTTTATTACTTTTAATTACCCATTTTTACCACTTACACTTATAGGAGGAGCTCGTGGCTAAGTAATAACAGCCGCACGGGTCGATCGCTACGCTTGCCAGGGTTGGTCCATGGATGGGTGACCATCTTTACATACCGAGACTCATCCGTGCCTCGGAAAGCACGCTAAGCCGTTGGTCCCGGCTGTCATTCATGGATCTTTGACAGTCGTTACGGGTCGTCAGAAGCCCGAAAGTCTGACAACCCAGTCTTACCAAGGGGTATCGTATTACCCAGTAACTGGGTTGTGGAGGTCAGATAGGCAGTCGCTCCATGTAAAATACTGGTATTCAGCTGCATCCGGTTAGACTGGAAGCCGACCCCAACATAGTTGGGAAAAGGCTAGGCAGATTGATTGACTCATTTTTACCACTTGACTATTCACCGAAGTCTACGTGTCACTCGTCTATCCACTTTTTAACTATTGCAGCACTAGTGCTAAAGACACCGTAGATCTTTATTACTTTTAATTACACTTTTTAACCACTTTACCTGACAATTTCACCCACCAAAGTCTAATCTTTTAGGTTACACTCACCACAAAAAAAAACTATTGTTAAGAGATCTAATTTCTAAAACTAATAATTAATTAATACACAGACACGTCTTCCCCAAATCACAATCCAACACCCAATGACATTAACCCTTTCGATGCGGACCCAACTATTTTATTCCAATTTTTTTTTTATTCCAACCATAATTAATTCGAGTTTTTATGCGTATTACCTTTAGTTGGGACAAATTGCAGACGGTTCATCTTATACATATTCTAGCGGTTAAATAACGGGTACTGCGCTTCCGAAACTTTTTCGCTCGAAACTTTATTAAGTTCTTTTGTTTTGTGTTATGAAAATGTACTTTTGAAAGTATGACGCTTTAAGGATTACAGGAGTGCAACCTACTTTTTGTTTGTTTGTGGGTGAAATAATAAGTTTAATTTATAACGTCTGTTAGAAAGCGTGCATTGTTTGCGCTGTTATTTTTGTTTGACTTCTCTCTTCTCAGAAATTAATTTGTAATATTAAATAGCTGTGCCGGTTGTTGTGTTGTGTTTTTATGCAGTTTATTTTTGGATATGATAAAGCAACAGAGTTTCTGTTATGATTTCCGGGAAATTCGAATAATAATAAAGCTGAGAAATAAAAGTATAATATTTGGAGAGATTATTTCTCTGGAATTCATTGAGTTATTCTTTATATCTCTAATGTATTGCATAATTTCAACGTTTCTGAATGTTTAGAAACGATGACCGTGCTTTTATTAATGCGAGCGAAATCTGAAGCAGTGAATGAATGGAACATAAATTGAAACCTGTTCTTTGAAAAGATCAATTGATGTGTGTTCTCTGCGTATCTATATAAGTTCATTACTATCGTCATGCGTAATCATTTTATTCCGATCAATAAAACATGGTTCCACACCGAATTTATTTAACACTCAAAATTCTGGATAAAAATCTACTCCGTGTTTAATAAAATTTAATAAAAATATAGATGGTTAATAAACAGTATAAAAATACTAATGATATTACAAAAAAAAAATGAAACTGTCGCTTCTCTTTCATTACAAGTGATCGTTGGACATAATTGATGCAATTACCACGCCTTTATACTGTCCACTACTATCTTAAAATAATCTAGTTTTATTTTCGCTAAAATGCTAGTAATTCACTTAAAAAATACATAATTCAGACGGATGAAGTTATAAAAATTAGAAAAAAAATACGGTTTTAACACCTGCAAAATCGCTCATGCGCACCTCGCATTTGTTGTTATATTATGCCCAATCAGCTGACTTTTTTCTACATCACTAGAATAAAAATAAAGTTCATATTCACACATGTTATTGAAAATGGACTAGTTTTTGCACATTTATTGTTAGTAATATTAGTCCATTGTAACTGTTACTTTAGCTATTACTTAACGTTTTAATTTAATACAAGTGATAGTGGGCCATTTCATTATTGTTATTGATGGGGCTTCTTCAGGTATCAGCTTTTTATATTTGGTTTTAAAGAAACATTTTGTTATAACAAACTATTAATTTCTTATCTTCTAAGTCAACGCAGTAAAAAGAAACGGCCATTTATGCGACATACTTATTTTGATACTCCCAAGTAAATCAAAACCTATAGGGTACTTCCCGTTGACCTTGCTAGGATCATGAAAACTGGCATGAAGCAAAGTCTTACAACACTAATAT
Organism: Cosmia trapezina; assembly: GCA_905163495.3. Classification (NCBI taxonomy): domain Eukaryota; kingdom Metazoa; phylum Arthropoda; class Insecta; order Lepidoptera; family Noctuidae; genus Cosmia; species Cosmia trapezina. The sequence goes on along the minus strand of LR991034.1, from coordinate 5,197,359 downwards.
AGGAAAAAGTCCGAAAATCGTTTATTTGTAATTTTTTTTTGTGATTTCTAGTTTTTCTAGATAAATTATTTTCAACTACGGAACGCTTCATTTTTTTTTTTGTAACTACAATGACTTTTCTTAACAAGAAATTTACTTACACACGATCCACTATTCATAGTTATTCATTCCAAATCTCACACTTTGAATGACATGATGACTATCAAGATCACCTTGTTAAAATTAAGTAAAACGTGTAAAATTAAGTAGATTACCGATGTTGTACCTTCCTACAATCTCAGTAGTAACAATAGTAACATTAATTTTACCGTAATACAAAATGTACCATCGCAAAACTTTGCGATGAACCAGTTTTCGACCTTATTACTAACGCAATAAGGTTGAAAAGTGGTTCACCAGAAAGTTACGCGATGGTACCTACCGCATTCACATGAACAAAAACCAAAATAAATTCATTGTGTCAAAAACATCTGTTACGTTGGCAACATTACTTTACGGATTTAAATAAAAGGCAAAATGCTTCGAACAAAAAACTTATTAACATGTGAACGCGTAACTGTTATAATTTCGCATTGTGCTCGCATAAAATAATCACAGGAGGCTCTTAAAGAAAAAAAATCGTTTAAGAAAAAAATATGCAAATTATAGCAGCATCGTAAGGGTTAAGCGGCGACCGTGTCGAATTGTGTTCTTATTTCGAATAATTATTTTCGTATTTACACTTTTGGGAAGGAACCGATGCGATGGTGATTGGTACAACATTTTTTAATAAGTATTTATCTTTCCGATCAAAGATTCCCAATAAACCATGAGCAACATGCAGACAACTGGCACACTAGAAAACTCGCAGAGCATGCGCCAAATACCTTATTACAAATAATCATCTCTTAACTGCCAGGGCTTATTTATAATTTTATTGTTTTTACTTAATCAAAATCAAAATTAAAATCAATTTTTTTTTTTGTACATTGTTCTAGACGTAAAGAAGCAATAAGAATAATGTACGCAGGATTTTGTAATATCTTGATTTTTTTTAAAAGTGTCCTTGGAATTTCTTGCCCGTTCTTCTCCATAGAGATCTTTATACGTTTTGGAATGGGCTTCAACAACTTTCTGACTAACTGACCGACTCTTTGATAATTCAAAAGTGGCTGTAGATAATTAGTTTAATTGAAACAAATGCCTTAGGTTTAAGTTTAGAGTTTGAAATAATAATTAAAGGCCTGAATAGTATTTAGTTTCCAGAACTAGAATCATAGTGCAAAGGGCTCTACCGGGAAATTATTATCTACTATTACCATTAAAATTCAAATAATTAATCTGTGGAATTTCTTTTAAAAGTCACGAATTACCTACTGTGCCATTTTTCAGTCTTATTTATAATTTTATTTTTATTTTTTATTTTTATTTATTAAGGGATAATAAACAACTACAACATATATATACACATATGATTAACAAAACTTTGAGTAGTAATGTTGCAGTCCACTGCATTATCCACAGATAAAACATATTTGATAATCAACGGTTGCCACTAGGCGACCAATACTAAAATAAACAAATATTTGAGAAATAAATAAATAAGTTAAGTAGGTACTATAAATCTAGCTATAGCTACAAAACCAAATCAGATCAGATACAATTACAAACAATTTCATTTCATTTACTTGAATTATGCAATAAATAAATAATAATAAGATTACAATTCAGATTCAGATATTTTTTTTATAATATTAGATTTAAACTTATTTTTCGAGCATGCAAATATATCAATATCAATGAAATTTGAATTATAGGATTCCAACATTCTATGAATAGGGCAGCGTTAGAGCCTGTCCAGATGACGTGTTTTACGCGCGAGTCCACTCGCGCGTTGACACTCGCGCGTATCCGAGATACTAGAGCTACATATATCCCGTCCAGATGCCTACGCGCGTTTCCGCGCAATATAAATTGAAACGCGCGAGTCCGCTTGCGCGTAAAACGCGTCATCTGGACATTCGTACGACAAGAACTAAGCGCGAACAGAGTACGTGCGCGAACCCCAGGGGGCCTACTCCCTAAGCACGAAGCCCGTAGTTTCGGCCTTCGTTACGGGCGTTTCCTACTCCGTATCACCTACGGATGGATGATTGGTTCGGGCCCGAACGAAGTATGAATGACAACATGATTTGCCAGTTGTCCCTACTCCCGGTGTGTTTTTGCCCGCCCGAAAAATTTAACTTTTACACTTGTTTTGATGGATCGTAATGTCAGACGGACGGATGAACGGACGGACGGAAAGACGGACGGACTTAGGGAGTAGGCCCCCTGACGCACATGAACTGTTCGGGGGACAGAATAACACAGCTCAATCGTCAGCCGGTCGATTCTGTAAAAATCTCACCGTGAAAACTTAGGTGAAGTGAGTTTGTTTTTGCTAGGAATTGGCACTGTTGACAGCTCACTCCACGCTCACTTCACCTAAGTTTTCACGGTGAGATGGTTACAGAATCGCACGACAGATCAATGGCATCAAAATGATTGTGGACAATATCAAAAAGTAAGTAATTACAACGCATATGGTGAAAGATAAAAATACGCTTAATAGTTTTGCGTGATTCTAAGTTTTTTTATCTGCGTTAGACATATCTTTGCAAAATAATTACACTCAATCTGCCTAGCCTTTTCCCAACTATGTTGGGGTCGGCTTCCAGTCTAACCGGATGCAGCTGAATACCAGTATTTTACATGGAGCGACTGCCTATTTGATCTCCACAACCCAGTAACTGGGTAATACGATACCCCTTGGTAAGACTGGTTGTCAGATTTTCGGGCTTCTGACGACCCGTAACGACTGTCAAAGATCCACGAATGACAGCCGGGACCAACGGCTTAACGTGCTTTCCGAGGCACGGAGGAGTCTCGGTATATAAACATGGTCTCCCATTCACGGACCAACCCCGGCAAGCGTAGCTTAACCTGACGGATCGAGCCGTGCGGCTGTTATTACATAGCCACGAGCTCCTCTGCAAAATAATTACACTATGTAATGTAAAGATAATCTAAAATATTCACAAATTGAGTTATTAAGCATTGCATGTCTGATTATTAGTCAGTTTATGTAAGAAACGCATGTTTAACAAATAAAGTATTCTTATTCTTATTCTTCTTATTCTTAAGAAAATGCTCTAATTTAACATTTATTTTTTCCAAATCATTAACATTGCTCGTTGAGACGTGATCTTTAGTTTAAAATCATTAGAAGTCGGCTATCGTTGCTTGAAAACTTAATATTGTAAAACGGACACAATATGGTTTATCCTTCGATGCCATGCAAATCGAAAACACTCTTTCTCAAAAACCACTTACTCCTTTTAGCATAAATTAACATCACCTTCCCAAGGGTTACCATCATTAAAATAACTTCACAGTCAAAAAACTATTATCTCTCCATAGACATTAGATGTTGTGATTCAAATGAATTCTGTAACTGATATCCCTGAGACCATTCCATATTCAAATCGAAAAGCGTCGCCATATTGTTCTTTTTTTGTCTTTTCAAAGTGGGCCACGCATATCATTAAATTGGCCTTTTTAAGTTTTTTTCTTCTTAAAACCGGTAACGCTATGAATAATACTTAATCATTAGCTCTATTTTCAAATTGGTGCAGCTGTGCGTTGTTTTTTTTGCGACATTGTTTTTTTTTTGTTTTGTACGTATTTAAAAATGTTTGGTTTGTGATTTGAATATTTTTTTTTGCGTTTTGACTATAGAGTCAAAAACGTAAAGCTTGTACAGAATTTATAGTATTTTTTTGCTGCACATTTTATTGTTATTTTTAATAATATCTGGTTGTGCTATTAAAATTTGGCGACGGAAAAAATAGGAATTGCAAAGGGAGCAAAAAACAGGTTACAACTTGTGTAATTCTTCAAATTTAAACAAGAAAAGTTATTTATTTTTACATACCCAGTAACTGGGTCAGATAGGCAGTCGCTCCATGTAAAATAGTTCTTCCATGTAAGTTAGTTGGCAAAAGGCTAGGCAGATGATGATGAAATAAGAAACGTTATTTCCATAACAGCAATTTTATGTAGGTGTAGGTACCATTAATCCTCAATTTCCATTAAAACTTATTTCACAAAAACTTTTAAGCTCTTCACATGCAGTTCATTTCGACTACCACTGCAGAATATCAATGAGTTAACATTTTAATTTTCTCGCAAGATACCTATCAGACAACCTCATTAAAGTATTATGTTTAGTGCTACCTTAATGAGAAGCTAGAAACGTTAGGAGTAAAAAAAGTATCAATATGTCTAACACGTTAACCTAGGAGCCCATAAAACATTGTGGCATAAAATTAACTATTAAACGAGGCATTATTACAGACGGAAGTCACCCCATTTCCCACACTAGAACCAGTAGCTAAATAAATTTTCAACAGACATCTGCTTGCTAATTGTCTAACGAGCGGTGTGCATAAATTGCACAAAATTATTATACATTACACAAAAAAAAAAACCGTCACATTGCGACAAGTCTTTATTTTTAAAGCAATCGTCTTTAAACCTGTCGTTTCCCCAAGCTCAAGGTGTGAAATTTGCAAAATTAAAAGAATTTTTATATTTACGAACGCACCTTTAAAAGTATTCGAAATTCAACTTACGTTATTTGGCTTATAAGTCAGTTTTGCATATTGCTCTATGGGTACTTGTTACACTTCGCATTGCAGGGTTAATATGCAAATTGACTAACCCATTTCTTACTAACCCTATAATTACAGTATTTGCATATTATTTGATGAATAAATATTTATAAGGAAGTGAAATTGAAGAACTTTTTCATTATAAACTAGTTCTTAATAAAGCGTTCGTTACTTTTTTATTTTTTCGAAACTGCAGTGTTGTAGTTTATGCAAATATTTTTGGGTTTAATAAATTTCGTGTGAAGATACGCCTGGGAACTTCTTCTGATGAAGATATTTTTAGATTGACATTAATTTAAACGCATAACTAATTTGTAGTTTGTCATCGCATTTTTGACTTGCTTTAAATTAATTTGTATAAAGTTGCCTTGCATGCTTTTAATAGAAAATCTTTGGAAAGAGATTCCTTGCCCGATTAATCAATGTGGTGATTAACAGGCATTTATTTTGTACATTTTTTAGGGAATAGGTACTCAGTAGATATACTGTTAACTATATTTACTAAATCTTTAACAGCAAATTTAATAATAAATTTAGATTGGTTTGAGGTAAAAAAATATCTAAGTGAGTTGGTTTAGATATTTTTTACCTCAAGTCAGTCACATTATGCTGAATAATATCGAAGACTTAAATAGCCATACTTACTTATTTATTTATGAACACAGTTCTTCTCTCCAAAGCATAAGTAACAAGGAGGCGTCAACCATTATACTACACAATAGCTAAATACCCAAATCATATATTGACATCCCTAATGCCAATCGACAAAAGATCGATCCTAATATCGAATGAATGAAAACCACTTGACTCGTGTTAAAAATCGATTCAATTGTGAGCGCCCTATTCGATCGTATTGTGTTGAATCGATTGATTCAGGGAACAATTCAGCTTATTGTAAAACGATCTTTTCAATTCGGATGTGTTTTTGTAATATTTTGACGTTGCATTGTTGCACTTGTCGATTTTTTATGTGTATAGCACGCGCTATGTTGAGAGATGGGAGCTGTAAATTGTTGGAGAGAAAGTTATGAGTATGACGGATTTTATTCAAAGTTCAGCCATAATACTTAGAACGTTCACAATTTTTGAGACAAGTGATTTACTTTAAAATGGAGTTGTTTAGTTTGTTTTGCTGGTAAAGGCTCCCGCAGATAGGTGCGACGTAACAGTACGTCGCGATTCTGATAGAACAATTACACAAAAATTGTTTTTTTTTTTCATAGAAATTGTTCTGCTAGAGTCGCGTCGCTATGTCGGGTCGCGCCTGTTTTGCCTTGGGATTTGATTTGGGAGCCTTAATGTATATTTTATAAAACTAAAGGAAAATATTTCTTACACTTAGTCCTGTTTCTTGTTATTAGTATTAAAAAAAAATTATATATTAATTTTATTATTAATTTTTTTTTTTTTCTTCAATGTATCTTAGAGCCAAATCATCAAGAGATCGAGTGCAACAATTGGGGATTTACTGTCTCTAAGTCTCTAATCGCCATTTCTTTGGAGCAAAACGAGATAAGTAGAGTACCTAAATTAAAAATAAAATTATTTGACTATTATTATTTATATTTTTCTTTTCATTATTTATTATTTTATTTTTTTTTTTTTATTTTTTTTTTCTGTAATTAACGAAGTAAGCAAGTGCGAAAAACCTCAAACGGCGAAAATATTTCAATCATAGTGGGAGTTACGAGTACTGTTCGAGACGTTTAGTTAGGCCATGCAGGAGTCCGAGTGCCTACTTGGTTTTTCAAGACGCGCGGCTCGTCCAAGCGGTTGGTCGACTCCTCACGTCACCAGAGGGCTGGCCTATTTTTAGGCCAAAGAATCAGCATGGCCATACAACGTGGCAATGCTGCCAGCCTTTTGGGCACTTTTGGGCACTGTTCCTGTTGACAGCAGCGATGAGGACGATTTTTTTTATTATTTTCACTCTTTTTATGGTTCCTTTATTCCTTTTTGGGCAGTTGTGTGAAGAGTCCGAAAATTATAATTTGTAATTTTATCACATACAAAAAAAATTTGGTATTACTATGTTAAGTTTGTTTTTGGGATAAATTCTTTTCAACTACGGAACCCTTCATTGTGCGTGGTCTGACACGCACTTGGTTTTTTAAATGCATGCATATTATTATTATCTCGTATTTTAGGTCTGTTAGCTTATACAATACTGTAAATATTGTAAACAGAAATAAAATTCTTACAGAAAAAAAAAGGAAAAATTAAAAAAAAAAGAAAAAATGTTTATTCCAAGAATTGTTTTTTTTTTCAGTTTGTTGGCAGACGTAGCTCGTTTTTTTAATACATCACTAGGTAATAAAGAATTTAAAATTACACTTTTCAACTAAAGATACATACGTTTAATTTTGTAGATTTTACGAGTAACAGGAAACACAAGTCTTTTAAATATTCTCTACATTGAGGCTTTGACAAAACATAATAAAGAGGTAAATACTTATGTAAGTATTTTATTTTTGAAAGAGGTTGAAAGGGATCAATTATTTTTTTTGAATTATGTTAAGAAGACTTCAATTAATATGATGTAGATGAACTTGTTTAACATTTTAATCACAAAATGACATCGTGTAATAAAAAAAACTGTTACACTTCATGCAATTACTCATAAAAAACATGTTCCTACGAAAAAACTCAACGTTTTTGTCCCTTTATTAAATTACAATTTTACCAAAATCCATTTAAGGGTTGCACCTGCTAAAACGACACTGCGACATTTTATTTTAAATATCATAACAATAGCTCATTTTAGAGGCAGAATATCAGCTTTTAATTTTATTACCTCGTGACCGGTGTCACGATGCAAACGCGTATTTAATGGCCCAGCCTTAATAAATGGTGTCGGGTGAAAGAACGTTGCCTTAAGTGGACACAATATAGCTGTGGTGATTAAATTATGTCTTTTACCTAGTGTGCACCCGCGATTCTGTCGATCATTCGTGGCCGTTAGAAGCACAGATTTTTATCTTTATTGGTATACTACCTACTTGAGGAGCTCGTAGCTAAGTAATAACAGCCGCACGGGTCGATCCATCAGGTTAAGCTACGCTTGCCGGTGTTGGTCAGTGGATGGGTGACCATCTTTACATACCGAGACTCCTCCGTGCCTCGGAATGCACGTTAAGCCGTTGGTCCTGGCTGTCATTCGTGGATCTTTGACAGTCGTTACGGGTCGTCAGAAGCCCGAAAGTCTGACAACCAGTCTTACCAAGGGGTATCTTGTTACCCAGTTACTGGGTTGTGGAGGTCAGATAGGCAGTCGCTCCATGTAAAACACTGGTATTCAGCTGCATCTGGTTAGACTGGAAGCCGACCCCAACATAGTTGGGAAAAGGCTGGGCAGATTTGATTTTGGTATACTACATACTTATTTATTATATCTGTAGTTGGAAGTTTTAAAGGCTTCCTCAAACAGGCGCGGTGCGACAACGCGAAGCAACTCTGGTGGAACAATTTCTATGAAAACTTCATGGAAATTGTTCTAGCGGAGTCACGTCGCGTCGCACCTGGCTGTGGGTGCCTTTAGTTTTAGTTCTGGTTTTATGAACAGTGTTTCCCTTTAATAATGTAAACTACAACTATTTATATGGGAGCAGTGGTGGCCCAGAGGTAACGGCCGCGCGCGACTAACGAGTTGTAGGTCGTAGGTTCGAACCTTGACACTTTACTTTGTGCTGTGGCGGCATCTACATCGCCACATACGAACTACACATCACAATGACGCAATCCTGCATCGCGCAATCAAGAGGAAATGTGGGTGCTCTTTTCTCCATACAAAAAGATACAAACTCTCTCGCCTGTTTTCTTTCCGGTTAATGACCATAAAGCAATGATTTTTTACAGAAATATAAATATCAGTTACTTGTATGCCCCTATGTTTTCCTTTTTGGTGATATATTATTTTTATAAGAACTAGAACCCTCCAAAAATGCTCAAAATTGCCTATTCAGACCGCTGTCAACAGACGCCTAGTGTACCAATTTGACAACTATTAACAAAAAAAGAAAAACATAGGGGCATAGTATATATCCTTCTTATTCAGTTTATGAAATATCTTTTAAATTGGTCCAATATTGGAGGAGGAAATAGGCGAGAGCCAAACCTCGAACTTTTTACATAGTCTATTTAGTCGGATCTGCAGTTGTCCTTATCGCACGAATTCGAGGACGGAGCGCTCGCAGAGCGACAGCAATACCTTCTTAAAATACCTAATTTGCAAAAGTCTGGCCACCCGCCTTTCCTCTTAAGGTTTACCACGCGACTAGCATATATACAACGTCCCGACATCAACCGTCTGGCAGTAGCCCACCAGACACGACACCCATCTGGTCGGAGGATCCTCCCTTTTCAATAGAGGATGAGTGAACTTTACACCCTGTTCCTCATGCCTCCAAAGTGTAAATTACTTACTTCATTATCGCTGCTCTCAGAACGTGAAGGAAAACATCGTAAGGTAACCGGCATGTCCTAGAACCAAAAATTCGAAGACATGTGATATCCTACCAACCCGCACTATGGGCCCGCGTGGTGGATTACGGCCCACTGCCTCTCACCGAGAGAAGGCCTGTGTCCCAGCAGTGGGAACATTATAGGCTGATTATCCTTCTACTCGCATCATACAGAAACATAATAGTGTAGTCCGTTTGCTGTTGCTAATATTTGTAATATTTGCACATTGTTAAAAAAGTACCTATTTCAAAAATAAAATTAGGTACAGGTCACTAAGCGCCAAAAAAAAAATACACTGCCGGCACGTCCTTCCTTATTTCTTGTCTACATTATAAAGGGAACCTGTGTGCAAAACGCCCAACCCAAACCCTTGGACCTAGAAAGCTGTACTTTCTAGGTTCAAGGGTTTGGGCTGGGCGTTGATGAGTCAGTCAATCAGTCAGGACTTCTCTTTTTATTTATATAGATGTTTATTTAATTTGTAGGCATTGTAATAAGTCGATAGAGGAGCTCTCGAAGACAAGAGAAACTCGGCGTAAAGTGTTGAATAAGTTTATATTTCGGTAGTCTCCATAGCAAAGCCTTACAATGTACACACATCAACACGGTCTAGGGATATTTCATACTCAATTAAATAACTCGAAAAGTACTGGCAGCATTGGAATCTTTTATACACCGATTTGTTTGTAATTTATCTCAGACTAATTCCAAATTCAAATTTTTGAAAATTCTTTTGTTTCGGTGGCATAAAAATGTCTTGATGTGTAGGAAAGGGAATTTTCAGAAAACAATACGAATTACGTTTAGTTACAGTTTTTTTTTTCATTTTTAAACGAAAGATAAAGTTAAAGTTGAGGTATTGTAGCCATGCAACGCCAACATTTGACGAGGGCGGAGATGTTACGAGCTGTGGGAATGCTGGAAGCTGGGTCTGTTCAGCGTAATGTTTCTGAGGCCATAGGGACCCACCAAAATGTAATTTCAAGATTGTGGACACGCTATCGTGCCACAGGTGAAGTAGCAGAGAGGCACCGGGGGCCAAGTCGCATCACTACCCCCAGACAAGACCGATTTTTGCAAATTACTGCGCGAGCTCAACCAAATGCAACGGCGACTCAATTGGTCCAAAGGCTGCGAGTGGAACACCAAGTACTTGTGAGTGACCAAACTGTAAGAAGGCGACTGCATGAAAGTAATCTACGCTCTCGTAGACCACTCCGGGTCCCACCTTTACGGAGAGGCAATCGTGGACGACGATTAGAATGGGTTCGGAACCACGTGGACTGGGGCCGTGAGCAATGGTCCAATGTGCTGTTCACGGATGAATCCAGGTTCGGCTTACATCCAGATTCACGAAGGACGCGTGTTTGGCGAGTTCCTGGACGATGGAGCCGTCTTCAGAACCCTCAGGATGTTCACCCATACCAAGGAGGAACAATTATGGTTTGGCCAGGAATTCGTCTTGGAGGACGGACGGATCTCGTTTGGGTGCGGGGCAATATGACCGCAGAACGATACGTCCAACAGGTGCTGGGGCCCGTAATCTTGCCCCACAGAACACAAATGGGGCAAGATTTCCTGCTCATGCACGACAATGCCCGGGCACACACGGCGAGAACGGTAGCAGCTTAGTTACATACACACAATGTTATCGCCAGATCTAAATCCCATTGAGCATGCGTGGGATATGCTGCAAAGAAGAGCTCTGAAGGAAGTTCCTGAAAATCTGCCTACAGAAGATCAACTTTTTGCGCACCTCAGAAGGACATGGGACAATATTCCGCAGCAAGACATTGACAGCCTTGTTCTGAGCATGCCGAATCGTTGCCGATGTATTATGAACATCATGGGCGCTTTCTCAGACTACTAACTTCAAGTTTATAAACACAAATTAAATTATTTTTCTATTTTTTTCAGTTATTACTCACAAATTAAAAGTTAATTCATATACGGTTTCCGTCTATGCTTCATTTTTTTTTTCATAAAATCCTGAAATTTTAATCTAAGTACCTTAACCATTATTAAAAAATGGTTGAATATTAAATAACGTATCTTTTAAATATATACATGTCGTATAAATAATTAACACATTGATAGTAATTCACTTTTTTAAAAATATCCCTAGACCGTGTTGATGTGTGTATATACACTGTCAGCTAATGACCCAAATTCATACGTCATTATGTTACTGCATATTAGTAAATGTAGCAGTACAACATTGAATTATGCTTCAGCATATTAGGCCTGTGGCTAAGTAATAACAGCCGCACGGGTCGATCAATCAGGTTAAGCTACACTTGCCGCGGTTGACCACTTTACATACCAATACCAAAAGACCCCTCCGTGCCTCGGAAAGCACGTTAAGGCCCTGCATCCAAGCGTGGTTTATCTCAGTGCGTAAGTGAAATGGCGTTATGGCTGTCTAGTTTGACGCACGACTCACGAGATAGATGATTCTCACGCGCACCGTAATTATGTCGTAAAAGTGCAAATAAAATCGTATAAAATTAGAAATTAACTATTTAATAAAAAATAATCCATCACTAAATGCAGTTGGGAATTTGACATTTCATGGTATATTTATAATTATAATTGCTAATGAAGGGATAAACAGCTTTTAAAGATTATTAAGTGGTATGTTTTAAGATTTTTTTGGTGCATTAAAGTATGTTTACGGTTCATTCAAAATTATTGACGGTTTATGAGATACACAGCTTTAAAAAAACTCCTTTTTGATAGTTTTCAAGAAATCTGCGCCTTAAGCCATTGCTCATCAGAATCCCGAAAGTTTAATAAAGGGTATGATATCGTATTACTCAGTTACTGGGCTTTGGAGATCAGATAGGCAGTCGCTTCATGCTGGTATTCAGCTGCATCGGGTTAGACTGGAAGCCGACACCAACATAGTTGGGAAAAAACTAGGTGGATGGTGATATTTTTTTAAATTTTATTTTATCACCTCGTTGGTCACAAGCGCTACTACTGAGGATGAGGTCCTGGGTTCAATTCCCAAGTCGAGCAAAGTGTTATTGGGTTTTCCATCTGGAATTTGACAGTAGCAGCCCGGAGCCTGGATTTCTGCCTGGTTGATGGCAATAGGCTCGCCCCGCGGTTTTTTTTAAGTATCCTATGTCCTTCTCCTGGTTCTAAGCTACCTCTCCACCAATTTTCAGCCAAATCGGTTCAGCCGTTCTTGAGTTATAAAAAGTGTAACTAACACGACTTTCTTTTATATACGTATATAGATTTAAAAATGTAATATGTATAAAGTAAAATAAAATAAATAACATTATACAACAATAAAACAACTGTAATTTATCAACTTCAGTTATTTTAATATCGTTGTGATAATAAAGAAAACTATAATAAAATGCATCGTTTGACTCGGTGACTACCTGACTATTACTGCTTTTAATTTCTTAGAGAAATTGGAATTTTTAACTAACAATTAAGACAGCGTTTCTGCAATTTCCTGTGGTTAAAGATAGGAAGTAGTTTAATAAATAATAACACATGAGCGTAATATTAGAGGAAAAAACAATTTTGTGGAATTTCATTTGTAACATCACCGGATATTTGTGTATCCGGAATTAAAATAAAATAAAATAAAAAAATAAAAATGGCTTTTATTTCCTCTGACCATAAAGCAAGTAATACTAACTAACTACTAATAACATACTAATGATACTAATAATTTTGTCTAAATCTAAATCAATCAATCTGCCTAGCCTTTTCCCAACTATGTTGGGGTCGGCTTCCAGTCTAACCGGATGCAGCTGAATACCAGTGTTTTACATGGAGCGACTGCCTGTCTGACCTCTACAACCCAGTAACTGGGTAATACGATACCCCTTGGTAAGACTGGTTGTCAGACTTTCGGGCTTCTGACGACCCGTAACGACTGTCAAAGATCCACGAATGACAGCCGGGACCAACGGCTTAACGTGCTTTCCGAGGCACGGAGGAGTCTCGGTATGTAAAGATGGTCACCCCTCCACTGACGACACGACTCCTCGACGACACGGTTGGCGCAGTGGTTTAGCGATTGACTGCTGCGCAGCATGTCGCGGGTTCGATTCCCGCACGGAACAAATATTTGTACGACCTACAAGTATTTGTTTCGAGTCTGGGTGTTTTTCTATCTATAATATGTATGTATTTACAAAAAAAAAAAATGTATATAAGTAGTTTATCAGCCATCTCGTTACCATAACACAAGCATTAGGTTGCTTAGCTTGGGACTAGATGGCGTTGTGTGAAATGTCCGAGGATATTACTGACCAACCCCGGCAAGCGTAGCTTAACCCGATGGATCGACCCGTGCGGCTGTAATTACTTAGCCACGAGCTCCTCTAAATCTAAATATTTCTATCAATTATCAGCTACCAGGTCGGGCTGTCTTGCGATATAGGCCTACTCTATTTCCCTCCACTTACTCCTGTTCCAAACTGTTCTTCGCCAACCTTTTGGCAGATCATCCTCCCACCTTTTCACTTGTTCTCCTCTACGTCTTTTACCATTCCTCGGGTACCATACCGTGACTTTTTTGGTCCATTTTTTGGGTTCCGTACCTCAAAAAGAAAAAACGGAACCCTCATAGGACCACTCGTGTGTCTGTCTGTCTGTCCCTCTGTCACAGCCAATTTGCTACGAATCTAATAGACCGATTAAGATGAAATTTGGTATACATATGGATTTCTGTGACCCAAACATGTACGGCTAAAGTAAATAAATGAATTTTGAATATGGGGGTCACTTTTAGGGAGCAAATAAGAAAATTTAAAAAAAAGTTTTGCAAACTGTACCGTGTGACATATCAAAGGAAAGGGCTTATTATGAGGGTCTCAAATATTTTTTTTTATACTTTTAAAATAAATAGTTTTAAAGTCATTTAATAAAATAATAAATAAATAAATAATAAATAAATAAAATTTATTCAAAAATAAAAATTGGTAAAATAAAATACAGTATAAATCTTAGAAATAATGTAGGTATTACAAAGTATGGTGCCTGTACTAGGATAAACCTGTATCACAGGCGGCAAGAGTTCTTAGAATTACTATTTGGACTAATAATTTTTTAACAATATTTAACAGTTACATATAATAGTGACATAGTTATTTAATTTATTATTTAAAATTTACTTATACACTAATAATTACTTAAACATAAAGATAATTGCTATATTATTTACGGAAAATAGTTCCTATCACTTAGTTACACGATTATGATTGCATCTGCAGTAGGTATTATTAATTAGGTTGAAACAAATATTGATGTAACATTAGATTTTTGAAGCGGTCGGTTAATGTGCTTAGACAGCGACAAATTGATAGTAAGTAGGACAGCGCAGTGGTCAGGTATATTGTTGAGTCAGCAACAAGCGATACGGAAGTCTGGCCTTGGGTATGACGCACTAGGTGCCCTCATAATCTATGGAGTTAATATATCTGTATTCTGCTATTTTCCTAGCAGGGCATTCAGAGTCTCCCGTCTTGTGATTACTGGGCTTTTTAAAGCGTGAGCAAGTTGCACATTTCGGAAGGTCGCCTTTCTTCGCGCATTCGGACATCGAATGGCCTGCTTCACCACACTGACCACACGTAGTGACGATCTCTCGGCAAGTTTTTGCTGCATGGCCATATTGTTGGCATTTGTAACACCTTGTCACCAATGTAAAGTCCCTGACGGGACAAGACGTCCAGTTTATAAAAAGCCTTGATTGAGGGATTAGGGCTTTACGAATGTCGGCTGAAACTTCAACAACATAGTTGCAGGTCGTAGCATCTCTCTTCCCGGATTTGTGGCTTAATTTGATCAAGGTCAAGAAGGATTCCAAGGACATCGCTGGTAATTTGTCAGCTACGTTTTGTTCGAAAATAAACCTGAACACCTCATTTTCAGCCAAGGAATTCGGCACTCCTACAATGACGATCCGTGGTTTGCGCCTGCTGGGTTCGTCGGCAGTAAGTCCAGATGTAGAGAGCTGAACTGCGTGCTTCAGTTTATCAGCGTCGTCTTTGGTCTCTGTACTGATAATTACGCCTCCATTTTTTGTTTTTCTGACACCACGAACGTGCAGCTTCATTTGTTCAGGCCGTATGATTTTTTGCACGAGTTCTTTCGTTTCGTCACTAGATTTAAATTTGTCATTGGGATAAATGGCAACAGAGCTTAGGTTATTGGGTCGAACGAAATCATTTGATCCCTTTTTCACCATATCGGCAAAAGAAGCATTTCCCGCTGAACCAGAGTCCTTTATCGTCTGCTTGAGCTCCGAAATATGTTCCGTCAGGTCACGCTTTTCTTGAAGGGCGTCAACCATGTTATACGCGTGAATGGCTTTGGTGAAAATAGACGAAAATTGACCGTTCCCCCCCTTATCTCCGAAACTACTGAGCCTAAAATTTTGAAAAAAATACAGAAAATAGTTCTATACCTGTACATTACAGGAAAACTTATAAGAAGTTTTTAGTCTTAAAATAACATTGTAAATCTGTCAATAGTGTGAGTACAAACTTACATTTATGCTGTTGGAATGTATGGGAGAACATGTTTTTCAACTATAATGTTAAGTTTGTTCTTGGGATAATTAATTTAAACCCAACTATGGAACCCTTCATTGTGCGTAGTCCGACACGCACTTGGCCGGTTTTTGAGTCTTCGTTCTCATCATGTGGCCTGTCCATTTCCATTTCAGTGTTCTTGTTTTTACTCTAACGTCTGCCACTTTAGTGATGTTCCTAATTTTCGTGGCTTTCCATTTGTCTTGCAGTCTAAGATTCATCATGCTCCTCTCCATTCCTCTTTGGCATACACACAGCTTATGTTCGATTTTTCGTGATAATGGCCAGGTCTGGCAGCCGTACGTGAGACATGGAAGAATGCAGGTGTTGTGTAGCTTCCTTTTTTCCGAAACGGGTATAGTTTTATTTTTCATTATTTCTTTAAGAGACCAATATCTTTGCCAGGTGTATGGTATCCAGAATTATGTATCTGTCGAATCTGACCAATGTAAAATAACTTATGTATATTGTGGTGAGAAAATAAAGTTGATTGATTTATCAACATCTAATCACCCCCTGTCATTTTATCCGTGTATATTTAATTATATAACATTGGTTAGGCAGGGGACATAGTTCTTCCATATTCAAGACTAGTTTTTGCCCGCGGCTTCGCCCGCGTGGATGTCAGAAAATATCCCAAGAGAACCTGCTACCAGGAATTCCTTCCTTATTCCTTGTCTACATTATAAAGGGAACCTCTGTACAAAATGTCAGTTTTCTAGGTTCAAGGGTTTGGGCTGGCCGTTGATGTCAGTCAATCAGTCAGGACTTCTCTTTTATTAATATATATACATATATATGACGGCGTCAGCAATGGCTGAGCGATAGAGCCGTCATCATCTCGATTCGGTGGTACGGGATTCATAGTGAAGGTTTACAATTAAACACGATGATACAGCAATTTAGTTGGTATTTCACTTTCAGAATAATTACAATCACAGTAGGTACAATACTAATAACGTTCACGCACTATGTTCGGGCAAACCGACAGTTTCGCGTAGGAGAAGTGGAGGTCTGCACCCGTTCGTTGCCCTCACAAGACTGACTCGTCCGTCGTCCAGTCACTTCCCCTGACACGACTCTGTCCACGTGCCGCCCCCCTCTAGCGAGCTCGTCACGGCATTTACCGTCACCTAGTACTACAATAATCAATTGAGAGACTATTATCGCTCAACTTTTATTATCTCCGACATATATATATAGAAGATAGAAGATACCCAATCCACTACCACCCAAACGCATAGCCCAATATGTATTCTTTCAATGTTCTGCAAAAGTTCTGCAGAAACAGGGAGTTGTTCTTGGATGCACTTGTCTTTGCCTTCTCATCATTTAAAATTGTCTAAGGGGCCTTTGCGAGTTACCTTCGGCCCCTCGTACGCCTTCCAAAGGTCCGGGACCCCTGGCTGCCGAGATATGTCAAAGACACTTAATATATTGATTTGAAATTATCATCTAAAAGTCAAATTAAATTAGAAAGCGATACTTTACAGAAAAGCAAGAGAAGTCAAGCTGAAGTGACAATGGGGCTGGCCAGCTAGCCATATTTGTTGAAAGACCGATTGCCGGTGGAGCTGACGAGTCCTGGAGCGTAGACCACGTATCGGCAAGCATAGTGTGCGACGCCCCCCAGCTAGATGGACCTTGTCCGTCCATCTAGCTGGGGGGCGTCACACACTATAAGAAGGTGGCTGGGACAAATTGGATTCTGATTATTGAGTAAACTCTGAAACTCGCTGAAATGCCTTCAAAGTCTCCTGTCCTTGAAGAGTAAAATTTCTTTGGCACAAACATTTATTCAGCCGATTGTAGAATATGCCGATGCATGCTACCTGGTTACTACTGGCTACTGAGGAGCTTGAGCGCCTGCAAAACTTGTGCATTCTCACCTTCCCAAGGATTTCAAGTGGCTCCTAATCCGCCTTCGCAGGAACCTCTGATTTTATCAAATCATGAATAGCATCGTGTCTTTGTTACTCCGCATCTTCATTTCAATGAATATTGACATGACATGATTGTAACTATTAAGTATTAATTATTATCATTAATTTGACTACCTATCTACTAAATATTAATACCATATACCATAAAGACTGTATCTGTGCTATTGTGCGTTATTGTATTTTATGTTAATCAATTAATATCAACAAACTCGACAGCGAAACAACATTTTGTTTTGCAGCGCCCTGACAGGGTTCTTGTACAAAAACCGACAGTAATATTGCAAAATGTGTGAAGTGCATGAGAGCACATAAATAAATAAATCTAAATAGGTATACGTACTTAGGTAAGTATTTATAGTGTGTCGAGTAAATGTAAAAAAAAATTGCCAGTCCTCAGTACTGCCGACAGAAGTGAAAACTTACACGTAAAACTATGCATAGCATGTCGCGGTATCGTGGTGATTTCATCCTACCAAAAATTGCTCAACGCGCCTAAAGAAGTTTTCACTTCAATAAAATACGAGAAGTGAAGTTCCTCCTGTCATAATGGTGGAACTCTCGTTCCTCTCATTCAAATGTTTCTAAAACATTCAATATTATGAAAATTATTGTCTAGTTTAATTAATTTTAAAACGTATTGTTGATGTAAAGTAAACACATTAATTCGACACACTATACCGAGCGTTGTGCGTCTACTCTATATCTATGTTTGTCTATGCTTTTATACCGCGAGAACTAACCCAGTGACCGCCCGGGGTTCTTTGTTGCGGTTGTGGGGGACTATGGTCAGCAGTCGACGGTTACAGGTGGTTTTGATTGGGTTATATTGGGGAACATCCTGTGAAGATATGACACAAAATTTGCCGTGAGAAACGGTGATTTATTTATACATACTTAGATACTTTTTGCTGACTACTTATTATAAGTATTATCTGACCAAGATTATGTCTGGACTTTGAGAGACTGTGACTTCTGTCTTTATTTTAGTTTCTTTAGATCTTACTTCTCAGAGTAGTCAGATAGGAAACGCCGACCTCATCAATCTGCCTAGCCTTTTCCCAACTATGTTGGGGTCGACTTCCAGTCTAACCGTACGCAGCTGAATACCGATACATGGAGCAACTGCCTATCTGACCTCCACAACCCAATTACTGGGTAATACGATACTCCTTGGTAAGACTGGTTGTCAGACTTTCGGGTTTCTGACGACCCGTAACCACGTGCTTTTCGAGGCACGGAGGAGTCTCGGTATGTAAAGATGGTCACCCATCCACGGACCAACCCCGGCAAGCGTAGCTTAACCTGATAGATCGACCCGTACGGCTTACTTAGCCACGAGCTCTTCAAACGCCGACCTCATCTAGTTTTTAAAATATGATTAACTTGTAAAAGTGTTTGTACAAACCTACTTACAGAAATAAAACCATTTATCATTTATTTCATTAAAAATATTTTAAAGTTTTCATCCATCTAATTTATTGTGCTAATCAAGTAAATTCGTGAATGCTGCATGGTTCCTTACAAGAGCTTATCCACGTTATTCACGTGTTTCCAGACTCCAAAGTCTACAGTTTGATGCATGATGCACAAACAGTCTACTTCCAAGCTATAATAATAATTTGTCAATCAAACAAATCACATGACAAGACGCGTCCTCAAATTATTTCAGACATGGTAGGTAATTGTAAATATCTCGAACGCAAGAGATCTAACATGCACAGATCAAACAATTTTAATCAGAATCCATTCATATTTTTAATGAATCCCGCCTTTGCAGAGCAAGCCGAGCATGTGAACATCTCAGATCCAACAACCAACCAACATTAGATACAGGACTATACACCTTTTCAGATGTATATGAAAAACACAAACGAATTAGGAACCGCCCGCACAATTATTTCGAGATGTACAAAAGAAATGCGAAAAAGCGGATGAAAAAAAATATAAGCTTTGTTATCGAAATTGGAAACGAAACGAATATCCGTAGGTACCTACCTAAAAGAAGTTCGGCTTCTGTCGGGGTGCATTTTTTTTTTTCAATCCAAACGCGTATAAAAAACACCCCTCCGTGTATGAAACATTACCCCTACGTCCAATGGAGCCGTGCCCCAAAAACATCTATCTCTCATTTTTATAAACAGATTTTTTTCTTTGCAACAGAACGAGACGGATAATCGCCTGTCACATTTGGACGGTGTGCCGCCACATGTGCGAAAGAGACGGAACGAAATAAAAAGTTCGGTCTACGGATAAAGAAAGCTCAGGTATGGATAAGGGTGTGGAGGGAAGAAAAAAGGGATACGACGTGGGGTGGCGACCACCCCTCGGCATAGTGGGGGCTGTTGTTGAAGTTCCTGCCACCGCCGCTAGATGGGGGTGTCGGAGGAAAGTTTTTTTTTATTGAATTTCGGCGAGTTTTGGCGTAATGATGATGGATTGTGCCGTGGCTTTCGGCTGATAAGTTTTGGTGAATTTTCCGCGGCGTGTAATGTGTTTTGCGGTTTTTTTTTTTGTAAATTAGGTGCAAGTACCTACGCTGATGCTGTCGGTTGACTATAAGTTAAGGGTGAAGATGTTTTGGTTTTTGTTTTCACAATATTATTTGAGTTAACTTTCGTGTTATATTTCATTAAAACTTTAAACAGATGACAGCATCTGCAGAAGAGTCCAAAGCACCAAACAAAAAGAAATAAACACTTTAGGTCAGCCTTTATTCTAACCCCCTTATTCATAAAAAAACTCAAACGTTCTTTAAACCTTTTTTTATGTCGAATTATGATTTGAGTTCGAAAGAAGAAGACAAAACACTTCTCTATCTTAAACAGGTTTATAGAGCATTTTATTTTTTTATGAATAAGGGGGTTACACACTATGGCAGACCCAATAAATATTCCAGCAATGTTTAAAGTATTGTACAAACATCTAATAAGAATCACACCAGACCTCTACTTGGCACTATAAAAAACATTTGTAATTAAAATTCTAATTAAACAAGATTCTAACAGGATTGCACGATTCACATTTAAACCAGCATTCTATTGTTTCTTCTCAAAATCACTACATTTTTTTGCGACTTTTCGTCGTGCGACTATTATGCGCACTTCCATCAAAATCTTTTAATTAGCGGTGACGAGAGAGCGCTCTCAACCGCTAATGAGACAAACCCTTAAACCCGTCTGCCTGTGGTTTGGTTTCCCAAATTAAGGTGTGATTTTTGTGGTGTGATTTTTGTTATTAACTTTTAGTATTTTTTTTTTAGTTTGTATAAAGTTTTTGAGTATTCTGTCGCGTTGTCGTCAGGCTGTAATTGCTGGGTGACAAAATTTTAATTATAATATAATAATAATAAATATCCTTGGACATTTCACACAACGCCATCTAGTCCCAAGCTAAGCAACCTAATGCTTGTGTTATGATAACGAGATGGCTGATAAACTACTTATATACATATTTTTTTTGTAAATACATACATATTATAGATAGAAAAACACCCAGACTCGGAACAAATACTTGTAGGTCGTACAAATATTTGTTCCGTGCGGGAATCGAACCCGCGACATGCTGCGCAGCAGTCAAACGCTCAACCACTGCGCCAACCGTGTCGTTAAAATTAGAAGTTTTTGCATTCAAATGACGTCATGCGTACAGTGTAACTTTTACATGACGTCATTTGGATTACAAATTAGAGGAGCTCGTGGCTAGGTTATAACAGCCGCACGGGTCGATCCATCAGGTTAAGCTACGCTTGCCGGGGTTGGTCCGTGGATGGGTGACCATCTTTACACACCGAGACTCCTCCTTAGAAAGCATGTTAAACCGTTGGTCCCGGCTGTCATTCGTGGATCTTTGACAGTCGTTATGGGTCGTGAGAAGCCCGAAAGTCTGACAACCAGTCTTACCAAGGGGTATCGTATTACCCAGTTACTGGGTTGTGGAGGTCAGATAGGCAGTCACTCCATGTAAAATACTGGTATTCAGCTGCATCCGGTTAGACTGGAAGCCGACCCCAACATAGTTGGGAAAGGCTAGGCAGATTGATTGATTTGGATTACAAATTATAATTACGACATGATGGACTTCCCATGGGGGTAGGCAGAAACTACAGAACGCCACCTAAGCTGCTACGATCTTTAGGTACCTACATACTCCTTTTGCTTCCTTTAGGTTCATACATCTGGTCATAGGAAACTTGAATTTGTGTTTGTGTGTACTTACAAGGTACCTATCTACAAACAAATTATTTAATATTCCAAATAAAACCCTACCCGGACTCAATACCATAACCAAATACAGACTCAGAAAAAAAAAGTACAGAAAAAGAGAAAAAAAACTAATATTTTCTATTGGCGAACGACTCAACCTTTCACAAATATCCAATTTAGGCTTCGTATAAGCAATAAATAAGAGGAAAAGGCTTTCCAGACGGTGCCTGGGAGGAAAAAAAGAGAAAAAAAAAAAAAAACCGGTCAAGTGCGAGTCGGACTCGCGCACGAAGGGTCCCGTACCATATTATATGTTTAACAATCGCAAAGATAACTTTTTACTTATTTTATAATGATACTGTGATTTACAAGGTTATTTTTGCAGTTGCAGAAAATCACCCCTGTTTAAACAAAATACGTACCTTATGAATCGCCGTTCTCGGTATTGTTGCTTAAATACAGTATTTATGGTACCAACATGGTATAAAGAAGTTTCAAATTCCTAATTTGTTTAATTGTTGCGCTAGAGCTCGTACAAAAATGGTCTAAAATTTACAACTTTTGCGGCCCCCTATTTCTTAATTTTAGAAGATAAATAAAAATATGTTTGTACTCTACTCAATGAGTTCTAGACGATGACACCCCACATGCTGGATTATTTTATTTTTTTCAAAATGAAAAGTTTATTGTATGGGGACCGACCCCTTAAATTTTTAACTTTGCTTTATTTTTATTATTTGTTGTTATAGCCGTAATAGACAGCGGAGGCTTAGTAAGTTTGTACTGGACTGTACGTGGTGGTCTGATTTCGTGGATTTTAATTTTCTTGCACGGAACCCTAATTATTTTTCTAAAATAAAAATAGCCTTAGTTACTCCTTAAAACATCAGCTATATGCCGTCAAAATTGGTGAAAATTCGTTTGGCAAGTTTCCTAACTAGACTCAAAGTACCATTTTTTTAATCGGACTGCGCTTTAAAATTCTTCTATACAAACTTTAACATCCCTAAACCTCATTATTACTTACTTATGCAAGTATTTGTGCTAAGTTTCAAGTTCATTAACCAAATTAATAAGATTTTTCATATAAACTGTATCTGATCTCTGTTTTCACGAACACAGATACCTAAAGAATTTCAAAAATCGTCTGGTATGTTTCCATAACTTGACTCAAACATTATTTACACCAATTTTAGAGTTAATCAAGCCCCCATAAAATCCTCCGCTATAAAATTAACTTTTCAGCCCTTAGGGGTAGATTTTTGGAAAACCCTGATACGCGTTCGTTTTCATTTTTGGTCTCAAGTATAAAAACTGAGTTTTGAGTTAATCGGACCGCGTGTTAAAATTCCTCCATACAAACTTTGACACCCCCAATCCCTCTTTAGGGGGTAGTTTAGGAAAACTCAAAATGATAAACTTTATAATTTACTTAG
The DNA here is from genome assembly GCA_905163495.3 of Cosmia trapezina. Taxonomy (NCBI): domain Eukaryota; kingdom Metazoa; phylum Arthropoda; class Insecta; order Lepidoptera; family Noctuidae; genus Cosmia; species Cosmia trapezina. Next base: position 5,174,060 of record LR991034.1, on the reverse strand, counting down.
ATGAATATTCGTGCTAAGTTTCAAGTCTATTAACTCAAGGGATAGGATTTTTCATACAAACCTTCATCCCCTATTTTGCCCCCTTAGGGATGGAATTTCCAAAAATCCTTCCTTAGTGGATGTTTACACTATATAAGGTATCTATGTGCAAAATTTCAAGTCTCTAGGTCCATTGGTTTGGGCTCTACGTTGATATATTAGTCAGTGACTTAGTCAGGACTTTGATTTTTTTATATATATAGATTTACCATGTTATTTTAAGACCACTGACTTCTTATAGGTTTTCCTGTAATCTACAGTTATAGAACTATTTTCTATATTTTTTTCAAAATTTTAGGCTCAGTAGTTTCGGAGATAAGGGGGGGGAATGGTAAATTTTCGTCTATTTTCTTAAATAACTTTAAAACAATATATTTTAAAATTATAAAAAAAATATATTTAAAACCCTCATAGTAAGCCCTTTCATTTGATATATCACACGATACAGTTTACAAAACTTTTTTTTTTAATTTTCTTATTTTCCCCCTAAAAGTGACTCTCATATTCAAAATTCATATATTTATTTTAGCTGTACGTGTTTGGGTCACAGAAATCCATGTGTGTACCAAATTTTAACTTAATCGGTCCATTAGATTCGGAGCAAATTTGCTGTGACAGACGGACAGACAGACACACGAGTGATCCTATAAGGGTTCCGTTTTTTCCTTTTGAGGTACGGAACCCTAAAAAAGTAAAAAAGGCAACGGATCGAAGTCTTTCGTCCGTCGGATCCAATAATCCGGCCGTCTGTCCGCCCGCCTAATGTGATCGTAGCCTAATGAAAAACGCTCGGGCCGTATCTGTAGGCGGGACAATAAAAAATAATGTTTGTCTGCCTTTTTCTTCAAATAATGATTATTGAACATGACAACTGAAACATTCGTGCACTTTCATTAATTACGTTTTCAAAAAAAATATGTAAAAAGTAATTGTAATGATAAAATTCATTTAGATGTTTTCCTGTTCACATCGATGCGGATGAATTTTTTGATACACTATGATTATTTCCCTTCCTTTTCTAAATACCTACATGTACATATTTTTATCTTTATATTATTAAAAGACTTTTAGCTTAAATACCTAAGTATTGTCTTGTTTGAAAAAAATATCATTGTTGTTTGTTGTTTTAGTCTACGTTACTACTACTAGTTCATTATAAAGCATACGTGCTTGCTACTGCGTTAAAAAGCACGTAGGTACTTACGCTTTATTTCTTAGATCTCGGAGCCACCTTTTTGTATTTTTTAGGGTCCTTTACCCAAAGGGTGGCAATGGGACCCTATTACTAAGTCTATGCCGTCTGTCTGTCTGTTACAGGGCTGTTTCTTTAGAACCGTAATATTAAGATTTTCCACAGACTAGGTACTTGTCAGAAAACTATGGCTTCTATCATGGCAAATAAGATGAACTATAATAGCTTTGTTGATACGGCACCATAAGTGTGCAAATTTGAGTACCCAAAATTGGGCTACGATTTAGGCACCATCAGTTCCGGAACCACATTTTACACTTCAGGGCGAATTAATGTGTAAATCTCCACCTCCAGCGGTCCGTAGTCTACTTACAGACTTCCAGGTAAGCCAAGGCAAGTCATGTCCAGGTGGGATCTTCAGAAGGTGGAACGAAAGTAATAAATGACATTCACACTGTTTGTGATTATTTGCCGCAAATCACGAGTTCTTGGCTATTTTGAAACCCTATTCAAAAGCGACGGTGCCGTTTTATTTATTTATTTATTAGGTATACCAACAGCAGTACATACAAAAAAATAATAAGACCGAGTAATGTATAATAAAAGTACTGGTACGTATGCCTATTATTACAGGTATACACAGCATTCACTAAAAAACAACAACGTAATTAACTTAAAAATAAAAACTTATGAAAATAAAAAATAAAATACATTTTGAATTCGGAATTCAAAATTGTGAATATTTACATTAAAAAAAAGAAAAATATAAAATGTTAAAACACTTTGCTTGGGTGGGATAATCTAAGATTTAATATGAACAAGGAACTCAAAGTAGGGCTGGTGCTGCGGCTGAATCAGCGGAAGGACTTAAGAGGCGCAAATATAGTACCCTCGATAGCGGGTACATATTTGAGCCTTTTGGGGTCGAGACGCTAGGGCCGTGGGGACCAGGAGCCCATCGAATTTACAAAGAATTATCTGGGCGTCTGGTCGACGCAACATGTGACCAAAATGCTGGCCTTTATTTTGCCCAAAGGTTAAGCATTGCCATACAACGTGGCAATGCTGCCAGCATTTTGGGAACATTGCCAAGTGGTAGCGGTCTTTTAGACTAGTTTTAGTTTTATTTTTAATTTTAGATTAGTTTATAGTAGTTTTAGATTAGTTTTAGTTTATATTTAGTTTATATTGTTAAATTGTAATATTTAAGACAAGTTAATATGTTGATATATAATGATGATGTTGGAAAAAAAAAAAAAAAAATATGAACATGAATTACAAAAATATATATATATATATTATTATTAATTTATTGGTTAGTTGGTTAGTTTATGCACTCCCATACCTCAGAGACTGATCTTCTAAACTTGTTAAATGGTACTCCGTGTAAGTCAGTTTCTGACGATTTTTGATTTGTCCCATATTGCTTAAAAAGTACCTTTTTATCACGTTTTTTTTTTAATATTAATATTTTATTATACCAGCCTATTATTTTCCTACTGCAGGGCAAAGTCCTCTTCTAATACAGAGAAGGCACGAGCATCGATCATTCTTATTAGAAACAAAATCCAATTACTTTCTGTTTACTTTCTGCTTACTGTTTATCTGTTCCCAGATTTCATATAAGACCAAAGACCACCTAGCAACAATATTGCCCGACTATGAATACGGCCCTCAGCTACACGAATGTTAAAAAAGAAATCGTGAAATGGGTTTGCGTTGGTAACGAAATCAACATAAATTTAGAAGAAAATTCGAAAAAAAGATACGTTGTGTACCCAGAGTGTAATTATATCGATAATTCAACGCGGTTTTTTATATTGATCTTATAATATATTACAAAAAGAAGTACATTAAGAAAGGTATGTAAGTATGTAATTATATTCTTGAGAGTTTCGAAGAGATTTTTATCTTAAACGTAGTTTTTAAACAATGAATATTAAAAAAGAAACAAACCGAGTCAGACTTTAATCAATCTGCCTAGCCTTTTCCCGACTATGTTGGGGTCGGCTTCCAGTCTAAACGGATGCAGCTGCATACCAGTATCCGCTTCTGTCCTCCACAACCCAGTTACTAGGTAACCCCTTGGTAAGACTTGTTGACTTACAGAACACAAAAAAACTCCTGAGAACTTAAAATACACTATCGACACTATGATCCCAACCTGCCTCACATAAAAACGAATCCTACCTATATTCGTGTCTCCAGAGTTTCAGACTCTGAGGTTAATCTTAACAAAGTCAACAAGACTTTCAAGCAACTAAAAGTATTTCACAAAATACTTAACTTAGCCAAGACTTCGAACTACCCCCTTAAAAGAAAAAGATCGTAAAAGAAAACCAACTTTTTCCTCAAAGACGATTCACCTTGAAATCTTCGCAAAGTGTTTAAAACTGAACTTTCATTGACACATCTTCATTTCGATTTCATTAGGAAAACGGAGTGCTTAAGAAAATCTATTCATTCAAGTTCAGTGGGTGTTTGCCTCTCTTTCTCGCTTATTAATTGGAGGATCTTCTGTCTCGTTCGGTGCGATGTTCAAGAAATAGTGACGTCATAACGAGGTCGTCTCTCCGATTCACTCATTAAATAAACAAGGAAAGTGTTCATCATGATGACAGGACCACGTCATGTTTACTTCCGTTTTTAGGGTTCCGTACCTCAAAAGGAAAAAACGGAACCCTAATAGGATTACTTGTTTGTCCGTCTGTCTGTCTGTCTGTCAGTCTGTCAAGACCGTTTTTCTCAGGTACGCGTGGAGGTATCAAGTTAAGAATTAATATCAAATACGTAGGTCTGTGGTCTCTTGAAGTCTTAAAAAATTCAAGCTTCTAAGTCAATGCAATAAAAAAATACGGCCATTTATGCGACATATTTTGATACTCGCAAGTAAATCAAAACCTATAGGGTACTTCCCGTTGTTCTAGAATCATGAAATTTAGTAAGAAACAAGGTCATACAACACAAATAAAGGAAAAAGTCCGAAAATTGTTAATTTGTAATTCTATCACATAAAAAAAATGTTCAAGTCTGTCAGTCTGTCAAGACCCTTTTCTCAAGGACGCGTGGAGATATTAAGTTGAAATTAATTTAAAATACGTAAGTCTATTGTCTCTTAGAGTTCTAAAAAAATCAAGCGTCTAAGTCAACGCAATAAAAAATACGGCCATTTTGCGACACATTTTGATACTCGCAACTGTCGCAAGTAAATCAAAACCTATAGGGTACTTCCCGTTGACCTAGAGTAATTAAATTTGGCAAGAAGCAAGGTCTCCCAGCACAAGTAAAGGAAAAAGTCCGAAAATTATGAATTCGTAATTTTTTGACTTAAAAAAATTTTTTTTGGGATACAATGTAAGTTTGATTTTGGGATAAATTCGTTTTAACTACGGAACCCTTCATTGTGCGTGGTCCGACACGCACTTGGCTGGTTTTTTATTTTTGATATGATTGTTTCTTTGGTATTCGTGAAGTAATTGGTAGTTTCATATATTTTATATACTTTTGCACTTTACACGATTATTTTTTGCTAAGTTGACTAATTAATATTTTAAAATCTTGCTATTTGCAGGCTAAAAGCTAAATCAATGTAGCAACATACAATAATCTTATTTTTCTAATACGAATTTTAAACTGTTCGTTGCATTTTTTTTTAAATTTACTAACACCAATTAAATAAATAAAAAAATACGTTGAAAACCCTTTAGTTAAAACACAAATAACAAACGACCTGTTTCTGAACAGAGCGTTGTAAAGTTCGTGAAACTCGAAGGTGGTTCCTCCACTGTGGTGCACGTTTCTCGTTTTAATTCGAAGCTCGACCCCGCTGTTCTTCATTATCTTATTACTTAGCCAACTTTGTATACTGCGACCGTTGCGTTTTGATACTGGGGTACCTACTACCTAATTGTGGAAATTTGGTTCTTATGTGTTTTGATGTCGGTGTGATAAAAATGTGGTAGTTAATTCATTTGTTTTATTTACATAGTAATTACTCTGTATAAAATATTTTTGCAAAGATTTGAATAATGAAACAAATGTTTTTCAGAATCTTCGATTGGATGTGGACCAGATAAAACATCTAATTAATCTAACTGTGATTGAACAACTAACAACTCAGTTTACTGACTTGTTTAGTTATCTGAAGCTTCAAGCCATTCACAGCATATTTTTTTCTCATCAGACTATTACCAGTAATAGTCGTCTTATGATAGACTACATCCATTTTTAGGGTTCCGTACCTCAAAAGGAAAAACGGAACCCTTATAGGATCACTTCATTGTTCGTCTGTCTATCTAATTATTACAATTTATATTGATCACTAAATTATCATAAAACGCAACGTCTTTTCGTATGTCTCTCTTTTAGTGCGCTTATAGATCAAGAACCACGAATCTGCATCACATCATTTCTTATTATGTTACCTTGGGTATGTCTAAACTATATGAAAAAGTGAAAACATTGTTTTTGTATGTTTGGTTACGTAATTGATAAACTCAAAAAATACTTAACCAATTTTTAAAATACTTTTACCTACAGAAATTTACATTATCAGCGAGTAACATGGGCTATATTTTATTGACAGAAGTTCTCAAATAAAATTTTAATTTCTTTTATTGTTAGCCTCCATTTTTTCCCACTGCTGGCCAAACGCCTACTGTTCCCTTCAAACCTCACTGTCATTTGCCATTTCTGGCCACGGTTTGCAGGGTAATGCAAACCTGTCCAGATATGAGCTTTAATTAAAAATTAATTATCGAAGTATCAAGACTGCTGGGTCCTGCTATAAATCTTAAGGCGGTGCTGCCAAGAGAGTTGTTCTAAGTGCAGACGTTAATGGGCGCCTCCTTCACCTTGACCAAGGCTGAACTTTCACCCCAGTTCACCAGAACTGGGTCGGAGGAGATAGGGTTGAGAAAAAAGACAAAAATAATCTTTTTTAAAATTTAATTTTGTTGTTGGTTATGACAAGTTTTGGTTGCTTGTTTGTGGTAGTTTCATGGGAATATAGGCTGTATTGGTGTGTTCATAGAATCCGTTATATAGTCAAGTTTGCTTGTGGTATTCGCCTCAAACAGTATGGTGTCAATACTATCCTCAAATGCTAAAAAAAAAAAAAAAAACAAATAAAAGAGTATGCAGCTGCTGTTTAAAAAAAAACGGTATTTTTTCTCAATAATAAAGAATCGCATTAATTAAGAAATGTGTTTTTACCTTAGGTGTACTTTAATGTAACCTGAAGTTTTAATAAATTGCATTTAATTAACTGTCTTGTTACAATTTTGATACATACTCTTAAGTTAAGAGTCTAATGGCTTTAGCAGCGTTTTTTTGGAATGAAGGCTCATTAAAAAGACAAATAACATTATTCCTACTATTAAATAAATCACGAAAATAGCACTGCTCCCTATTTTATAAATAACAATAATTGTGTCAAGAAAATAGCATACGCGGTGACATCAAAGACGTTTTGCCGACGGGCGCGAGATCAAAGTGCCGCCGTCGGGTGTTATCTCTTTGAACTTGCCGACGGTAATGTGCATTCGGATACTTTACTTTAAGTTTTCGTTCATTCTTTTTCTTATATTTTCTATTTTTATTTATTTCAGTAAATTGTTTCAAGTGCTTAAATAAGTTTTTAAAAGAATTGTGTTGTTCGTGGAATGACATTTTTTGCAGCTACACCTTTTGTCTTTGATGTGATAACATTTAATTGAATTTATTTAAAAACAAAAAACATTAAAATACTTACATAATAATTATACTTAATTATGGCAGTAAATATTAGTATGATATTTCATAAGTATCATATGTATATGTAGTATGTATGTGTATGTAGTTTCATATGTATGTAATGTGTATCACCTTATACACCCATATTCAGGCAAATAAATTATTTGATTTGATTTGATTTGATTTGATAAGTTACATAAAATATATAAATAAATAAATAAATAAATATCCTTGGACATTTCACACAACGCCATCTAGTCCCAAGCTAAGCAACCTAATGCTTGTGTTATGGTAACGAGATGGCTGATAAACTACTTATATACATTTTTTTTTTGTAAATACATACATATTATAGATAGAAAATACACACAAGTAGGTACTGTTTAAAATGAACTCATTAATCATTTGAAAGTGTATTATACAGGGTCTTAAAGTAGTTGCGTGTCATAGCTTAGGGGTAGGTTCAGTATCGATAAAAGAACCCTGGAAAAAAAAAAAAAAAAAAAAAAAAAAAAAAAAAAAAAAAAAAAATTATTGTAAGATCAACCTATTATTTTAGTACCTACTAACTTAAAATAGCAATCGTTTAAAATTAAAATTATTTTAGTATTCGGATGCGAGAAGTGAAGGACAACGCGTTCGATCGATACTGAACCTACCCCTACGCTATGCCACGCAACTACTGTATAGAAAAACGTTGGTAACGTTGGATAAACAGGGTCAAATTGTATGTGTTACCAAATGGCAATAACCTTGGCTGTTAACTTCTACTGACACTCCTCTTAACCCCTCAAGTGTCGAATGCACCCCATGTGTGCATAAGAAAAACCCTTTTTTTGTTCGGTACATAAGCTTATATCACATATATATAGATGTAAAAAAACATCATCCGATGGAAAACCAATCAAATCATTAGTTGTGAACTTATGGAGTTCGCAGCTAACCTCCCCTCCCCCCCCCGCGTGTCAAATGCACCCCAAGTGTGCAAAAGGACAAAACTTTACATAATAGGTCCTGTATATAAGCTTAGATCACGTATATATAAACGTAAAAAAACATCATCCGATGGAAAACATATCATTATCAGTAGTTGTGAACCTATGGGGTTCGCAACTAACCCCCAACCCTCTCCACTCGCTGGGGTTTTGGGTCTAAAATCAGCCAAACTCAGACACTTGAGGGGATGCTGTTAGTTTGGAAATAGAACCCATGGCTGAACGCTGACCCCCAAAATACAGGTCCAGGCCTAGTTTGGGGGTTAGGATCTGATTTGTGACACTACATTAGTGTGCTATTATTATAACTTGATTGTAACATGTATTTCCTAGTGTCAAATAAATATTTCTATTTTTTTAAATTAAATTAGCTAGCGAAACTCCACAGACGTGATGAATATCGTATCGATGTCTAAACATTACAAAATAAAAATAATAAAGATTTGATGTTTTTTTTTGGGTCAATGACCGCTGTTCTTACTTGAAGTGTGAGTAGATAAAATCTGTTTTATCACGTTGAGATATCTTTACTCATCACATCTGTGAAGTTTACACAAAAAAAAAACACTAATGTTTAAGCGACTACACTACTGGCGGTCGATGACCCTAAAAAAACATGATCAAATTAATTAATTTTTTTAGTAAATGTTTAGATACCGATATTCATCACATCTCCGGAGTTTCTCTGGCTAATTTAATTTGAACCTGTATAGGTATAAAGATAGCTACATACATAAATAAACTCACGGCTTCTTCCCATGGTGGTAGGCAGAAACTACAGAACGCCACCCTAAGATCCTTGCACACTCCTTTGGCTTCCTTTACGTTCATAGGTAACTACATCAGGTACCTCAGGTAGTTATACTCTTTGTATAATTATCAATTGATATAATATTCCGTGGTACGCAGTAAGATACTCCTGATACGATTATAAACGAAATAAAGATCTTTAAACTAGGGATGCATCGATATGCGCCTTTTTGCCGATCCGATACCGATACCGATACTCTTTTAAAAATATCGGCGATACCAGTAATGATGCCGATACGCTTATTGAATTTTGATTATAACACAAGTTGTGTTAATTTTTATAAATTAATATAAATAATTAATTACAGACTTAGAACGAGATTATTATTATTAAAATTAATAATTAAGGTTAATAGTGTTAGTAATTAAAATTAACATTAAGGATTTTTGCATAAAAAAAAGTATTCACAAGTTTTGTAGATATAGGTTTCGAAGTCTGTTATTTGAATGAGACCTGCGATGGGAAATAGTCTCTCAGATGCGACAGAACTCATTTGGAAACTAAAGTATCTTTGCGCTAAGATATTTATATTTTGTAAAAACATTGTACAACATCGTTGTACAGGCAAGAAAAATATCGCCGATACCGATATATCGGCAAATCCGAAGTATTGCCGATATATATCGGCATTGGTATCGGTATCGGATACATCCCTACTTTAAACCCTCAAAGCCCAAAACACATTTTCTCAACCAACAACAAGATTACATAAGCATCTGATTAAATTACTAAAGAAGAAAAAAAACCCACAAAAGAAAACTACTATAAAAAGTTCCTGTTGAAGTTTAATCCTTAACGTTTCTGCCCTTAACAAAAACGCGTTATTCCTTTACTGGAGAAAACTCACCCGGTATTAAAAAGGGACGCACTCATGTGTGAACGGCAGTGTATCTTCTGCCGAGAACAAAGGACGGGGAAAACATTCGCTTTTTGAGGGTTTTTGTACAATTAAAGATGTGCTATTGAGAGCTATAAAGTATAAGAATCTAGTATTTTTATCTCTCGGAGAAACACGAGTTTTACTTGTGTTTACCAAGTGTACACGCTGTGAATGTGTGCGTGAAGACGAGTAGCGTCAAGTCAGCACATAACACAGACGCACACACATACTTCCGAATTCACTTTGCCATTATCTCGGACGGTACTGTAGAGGTTTGGTTCATAAATTATAACCTATATAAGGGTTTTTGTTCGGGTTACCATAGTAGCTATTTGCAACGTATGCCCATCATCGAGAGATCATATTACATTGCTCCGAGTCGGAATGTTATGCTGTTTTCGTTTTTAAGAGAGTGGAAGTGTAATACGGTTTAATTTAATCCGTTCAAAAGGGTTACCCACATCGTATGGGTTTTTGTTTTAAGGCCGCGTTTCCACTGACGCGGAGCGGGGCGGAGAGGAGGTTAGCGGTGCACGAATTGACCAATCACTATGCTCGAAATCTCCGCTCCGCTTCAATGGAAACAGCATGAGCGGGGTGGAGCAGAGCTCAGCGGATATTCATAAAAATATAATAGCGAGACGATGCGGTGCGGAGGACAGCGGGGCGGTGCGGAGCGGGGCGGTGCGTGACTCGCGCGCAGTGCCTCAGTTATCATCGTTACGTCATTAGGTGCTCCGCTCCGACTCACTCCACTCCGCTGACCACTTTTCACCGCTCTTCACCGCTCCTCTCCGCCCAGCTCCGCTTTAGTGGAAACACTGACCACTTTTCACCGCTCTTCACCGCTCCTCTCCGCCCAGCTCCGCGTCAGTGGAAACGCGGCCTAACTGCTTAAAAAACCCTATCGAAAACCCTTTGAATGGACAACCAAAATGGTCCTTTAAGCCATTGAAAAGGGTTACCTACATCGTATGGATTTTTGATTAACTGCTTAGAAAAACCCTATCCAAAATGGTCCCTGACAACATCACGTGTGTGAAGTTTTGTCAGCTATTTTAATTGAGCCCGTATAGCCAGTAGCTTATAGCTTGTAGTGTGCGACAACCCTTCTCCGCTGGGTAGCAGCAGACACAGATATCTCTAGCAGCACCCTCGCTATACCGACATTGAGACGTCTTCCACATTAATACCAATACTGTATCCTTTTCTCGATGTTTTCTTTCGTTGCGCTTTCTTTCTTTCATTTCTAGTGTTTTTTCAACGAGTAAGTAAGTCTGTTTTTCTTTGATGAAGCTTGTGGTTTGTGTACCTATGTATTTGTAGTAGATCTACTTAGCTCTTTCATAAACTTACGTAAGTAATTGCGGTCTTGTATACCTACTTATTTCTTCTTCACTCGTGCATGAATTGAAGATACTTAAGATCATTGATCAGGTGAAAAAAAATACATACAAACGAACATACCTCCTTTTTTGAAGTCAGTTAATAAACCTGTTAGCCGTTGGGAGCGGGGCTAACTTTTCATCAAATTTTTTTCCGAGAATCAGCACTATAGAAACGTCAAAATTTACTTATGGTAGTCTCTAAAATGACACCATCTCATCTTCTGGCGATATCTGAATCAAATAAATAAACTTTTCGGCAGATAGGTCGTATGACTGATACTGGCATGGCTACCATCAGTGATTTTAATTTTGATAACACAAAATTTGTCGCTAATTAGTCGAAATTTGCCGCCAATAGCAAAATTTGTCGGTCACTGGTTTAAAAGTTATAAGGGTTCATACGTGGCTAATCTGGAGAGCATCTCCCCAACTTTGCCACATTTACATCTCAAAAACAAGGCCACCTAGCGAAGATCTGTTTTCTCCCAAATTGTGTCGCTAATTAGTCGCAAGAGCTAGATCGAAGTCGTAAACACTTCGATCTAGCTCTTAGTACTCAAAAATTGAACTCATTATATCTTCTCAACTAAGACCCGACTAAATCTGTGACTTGGCGAAAAATTGTGACTAATTATCGACTAAATTTGGGAGAAAACAGATCTTCGCTAAGGTGCTTAGTTTTTGAGATATAACACATTTATATCTCAAAAACTAAGCACCTAGCCAAGCTCGAGATGCTAATCAGATCGGCCACCTATGAACCCTTAACTTTTGAACCAGTGACCGACAAATTCTGGTATTTTAGCGGCAAATTTCGACTAATTAGCGACAATTTTTTTATTGTTATCAAAAATAAAACCCCTGATGGTGGCTGTGCTAACCGGCCCCAAATATAAACTCTTTCTGCTTCTGTGAATGTACTAAATTCAGTACCCAGTAACACTGTCGGAACTGGGAATCGAACCCGAACTCAGCAGTCAGGAATATTCGAAAAATCCAAAATTGTTGTTTTCGCCTTCGGGGTCAATAAACGTTTCTTTTCAAAACAAATGTGTCTTAAGAGTCGCGCAACATATTTATATTTGCACAACAGGGGGTGAAAACTTAAGGGGTAGAAACCCCCCATCATTTCTTAGGAGCAATAAATTCTACGAATGCGTACCATAAATTTTATCAACCGCCTTCTAATGCAGTGTTATGTTAAATCGTAATGGTAGCGATTTTATTCTGAAAATGTAGAAAAATAAAAATATAGCCGTGTTTTCTTTCAGTTGAATCTTTATTATTTATTTTTGTGGTAAACTCCTCCTTTAATATAGTATGTATTTTATATTTATGAGAGCTTAGCTCGTGCAAATTGAATGCTCATTATTTTTCTTCTTACTTCATATAAGCTCATAAGCATAGCTACGTTATTCTAAACAACCCACTACTGCAAATCTTTCATTTCGACTTATTGCAGTTAAATGTTGGATAAGGGCTTGTGGCTTAGTACCAAATAACAGCCGCACGGGTCGATCGATCAGGTTAAGCTACGCTTACCGGGGTTTGTCCGTGGATGGGTGGATCTTTACATGCCAAGACCCCTCCATGCCTTGGAAAGCACGTCAAGCCGTTGATCCCGGCTGTCTTTTGTAGATCTTTGACAATTGTTACGGGTCGTCAGAAGCCCGAAAGTCTGGCATCCAGTTTTACCAAGGGGTGTCGTGGTACCCAGTAAATGGGTTGTAGAGGTCAGATAGGCAGTCGCTTCATGTAAAATACTGGTATTCAGATGCACCCGGTTAGACTGGGAGCCGACCCCAACATAGTTGGGAAAAGGCTAGGCAGATTATGAGGTCTTCCCAGTCGGACTGCATTTAGTTCGATCCTCGGCTGTTCTCACCCAAGTACTAACAGCAATCTTACTAAGATCGTTTGTCCAAAACTTTACGATAAATCATTCGCGAAACAAATTCTAAACTAAACATCAAGTCAAACTATTTTTAAAGTCTCTTCGACAACCAGACAGTCTTTTGTAACATTTAGGGTGAAGTAAGACGAGCGTAATTATTGAGTTGTGAGTCGCGTAATTTCTGATATATTGGGTTTCATACAAAAATCCTGTTTCGTTCATCGGCGATGCAAAATGAGTTGTCTGCCGACTCACGCACACAATACCGGCTGAATTGAGTTCGCGGCGAGAGGGGGGCGAGGGAATCGACAGTCAGCACATCAGTCTTTCACTGTTGAGTGGATTCACCCAGTATTTTCTTCTATCATCATCTTCTGTCTTCCATAGATGCTTCGTAAATACACAACGTTGTTATTGTATCCATTACACTACACAAATACCCAGTACAAGCGTAAAAACCAACTGAATAAATTACGCTCGTCTGGCGGCCAAACAGAATTTCTGCCCAGCAGAAATTACGCGACTCACAAATCAAAAAATTACGTTCGTCTGTCTTCAACTGGTTCCTAAACAGCCACCTACTTTTGCAAGTTATGATGAGACACAAAATATGTTCAGGAATACAATTCTAACATGCGATGAGCTTTCTTATTTTTCATGAAAAAACTTTTTTACAAAAAATAAAACCGACTTCCAAAAAAAACACTACAAAGTGAAAAATAACTTTAATTTCGGAAGTCGGTGTCTTTGGATCTGTATTTTAGGTTTTTGCCCCCGACTTCCGAAATTAAAGTTATTTTTCACTTTGTAAGTAGTGTTTTTTTTGGAAGTCGGTTTTGTTTTTTGTAAAAAAGTTTTTATTTTTCGCTTTTTAGTGGGTCAGTTTGTAATTTATATAAGGTACAATAACCAATTGTCAACTGCTCATCACGTTTTACAAACTATTGCTTTTCCCGATGCAAGGACGTTAATTGTTGAGGAATTCTCCTAGTAAGAACCAGGAGAACTGGAGCTCATGGTGAAGTCATCATCACCATTATGCATTTTGACGAGCATAAACCATATTAAAGTAATCGAATCGCAACCTGTGATATACTTAGATATAATTGAGCATTTCCGATGGCCATCTGTGGTCTTCATCATCAGTTCCAGTTCACCAAATGGTACTTTCCGAGAGCAAATGCACGAGTTACTATAAAAAATACGGAAATCGATATAAGTGTACCCATAAAATTTGAGGGTTTCCCTCGATTTCCATGGGATCCCATCATCAGACCCTGACTTGATGATCATGGGACCACTTGGGAAACCCTTTCGAACAAAAAAAGAAAAATCCAAATCGGTCCAGCCATTTTCGAGTATTGGGGGAACATACATAAAAAAAAATAAAAAAATAAAGGTTCCGACGAATTGAGAACCTCCTCCTTTTTGAAGTCGGTTAAAAAAGGGGAAGGGTAAGTGAGAAAAAATAGTCGGGGCTTCTTAAAAATTCATTTATTCCCCTCATCATACCAGGACCATTAGTGTTTCACCAATAAATAAAACAACCGCGAAATGTACATACATAATATATATTTTCTTTTTTACATAAAAAACCTTCTTTTCCCTTCAGAGGAAAACGGCGGAAACACGGGACCGGAAGTTGCGCCGACCGCTACCGGAAACGACTCGGCCTGTGAACGTTAAGAACATGTCACATAAATCACTTTTATTATAGCACTGGGAAGGGTGCAGATTCTATATAATAGGTATATACTTTGTGGTTAACGGTATATAAACAAGTGGTTCTATATCGGATTCAGTGTGGAAGAAATGTTTAAACTAAGACCCGACTAAATCTGTGACTTGGCGAAAAGAAAATGTGGCCAAGCTGGGGAGACGCTCCCCAGATCGGCCACCTATGAACCATACCTATTTTTTTAACCCCCGACGCAAAAAGAGGGGTGTTATAAGTTTGACCGCTATGTGTGTGTGTGTGTGTGAGTGTGTGTCTGTGTGTCTGTCTGTGGCACCGTAGCGCTTAAACGGGTGGACTGATTTGGATGCAGTTTTTTTTAAATGAATTGGACCACGCAACTCTCAAAAGGTGCTGTGGTCCAACTATTTTTAAAGTTGGACAACTGCCCCTGGTGAAGACCCATGGTCCAACTAGTAGGACAGAGCAGTTGGACCACTGCCCCGTACTGATATCAACAAATGGTTTTATATCGGGTTCAGTGTGGAAGAAATGTTTCTTGATGAGGTCAATCAATCTACTTAGCCTTTTCCCAACTAAAACAACTCCTCTTCCAGTCCAGTCCAGTTCCAGTCGACTTCCAGTCTAACCGGATCCAGCTGAATACCAGTATTTTACATGGAACGACTGCCTATCTGACCTCCACCATCCAGTAACTGGATAATACGAAGTAATAAGATACCCCTTGGTAAGACTGGTTGTTAGACTTTCGGGCTTCTGACGTAACGACTGTCAGCCAACTGGCTGTGAATGACAGCCGGGACCAACGACTTAACATGCTTTCCGAGGCACGGAGAGGTCTCGGTATGTAAAGATGGTCGCCCATCCATGTACCGACTGCGGCAAGCGTAGCTTAACCTGATCGATCGTCCCGTGCGGCTGTTATTACTTAGCCACGAGCTCCTCCATAACATGTGTATCTAAACTTACTCCCTGAATACGGTATAAGTTGGCAATGAATAAAAACGACATGGAGAATTTAGAGAACTCCACTTAGAAAGGAGAAAATAGTAGTGTCTGAATTTTAATCCATTTCTAGAAATGGGCATTAATTCCAAACTTACTGCCAAATTAAAATAAAAAAATCATCTTGATAAAGCAATCATTCAATCTATACACCTCCCAAAACAAACCAAAGGCCGCTACCGTTTTCGTTTTAAAATCAAAGAAAGGCGTCACCTTCCACGGGTCCCAATAATACAGAACACAAATTGTTTCAAATTATCGCCGCCTGCGCAAACGAGACAAACGCTGCCATTAGCGGTAATCAGGAACAGACTAATCATTAATTACAGGAGGGAAATGCAATCTTTAAGTAAATTGTGACAAAAAGAAACCGTGGGGTGTTTCAATTTGGATAGGATGTGAGAAGGGGTGGAGGAGGTAAACTAGACACAGTTTTGAAATATTTCCGCAGCGGCTTAATTGTGCGTGAAAAAATTAATATTGCTGTGAGTGAGGTTGTGGGCTTTTAAATAATACTAAGTAATATTCAAAAATACGTACATACACTTTTAAAAAAAAGGCGTTCAAAAATAAGTACTGACTACACTTTTAAAATTTCAATTTTTTCTAAAATATAGAAGTTAGAAATTTAAAATAAAAAACGTTTTATAGTAACATTTTTAAGTCTAAAAAAAGATAAATCAATCTGCCTAGCCTTTTCCCAACTATGTTGGGATCGGTTTCCAGTCTAACCGGATGCAGCTGAATACCAGTATTTTACATGGAGCGACTGCCTATCTGACTTCCACAACCCAGTACTGGGTAATACGATACCCCATGGTAAGACTGGTTGTCAGACTTTCAGGCTTCTGACGACCCGTAACGACTGTCAAAGATCCACGGATGACAGCCGAGACCAACGGCTTAACGTGCTTTCCGAGGCACGGAGGAGTCTCGGTATGTAAAGATGGTCACCCATCCACGGACCAACCCCGGCAAGCGTAGCTTAACCTGATGGATCGACCTGTGCGGCTGTTATTACTTAGCCACGAGCTCCTCTAAGTCTAAAAAAAGATAAAACAATAAAAATAGCCATTTTTAGCTTAGTGTCATATGTTTTACGTGTTATTTATTTTTTAATAACTGGTATTGCCTCCTCGGGCTCTATTTACAGCTTCGAGTCGATTTGGCGTACTGAACACGAGGTTTCGGACCCGATGTTGGGGAATATTCTCTCATTCTTCTATCAGGGCCTGTTTTAGTGCCCTGAGGGAGGTAGGTGGTGGTCTGCGTTTTCTGACTAGCCTCCCTAGCTCATCCCAGGCGTGCCAGTTTTTATGTACAAAATTAAACTCTTTTTCGAGTCCTTTTTGTTTCGAAAGTATATCTTGTATACTTAAAAAGTTATTGTAATTTTAAAAGTGTGATACTTATTACCCGATCCACTATAGCCACCCAAACCCATAGCCCAATATGATTTGTTTCCATGTTCTGCAATAGTCCTGCACCAACTGGGGGTTATCCTTGGGTGCATTTGCATACTGCATACAGTGATCGTCGACTGGTGCTGGTGAAGAGATTATTGGAATTAGAATTTAATTTACGTCATGGCATAGTGTTCCAAACTTCACTTTATACGAGTACTTTCTCTTACATCAAACACCATGAATGATATAATGATACCGCATCCAAAACATCAGCACTCACTTAGCAAAATCGTTAAAACTCTCCGGACGAGTAGAAATGGAATTATTAAAGACGCCTGAAGTCGTAACTGAGTTATCTTCACCACCTGTTGATGCGCTAATTAATTCGATTTTCCAAGCACCTTTTTGTTTTAGAGTTCCCTAAAGAATCTTTTGGGAAAATGAAAATTTTGCGCGTTGGGTTATCTTTATTTGGGCTGTGGGCAGTTTGGGGTTAAGACAAATAAGGGTTGGTTTTGATGAATTTAATATAAAAAGACATAAATGTGTTAAAAAGTATGTATTATCAAGAGGGTTGTTAAAAGTTCCACAGTACAGTTGTGAGCAAAATAAAAAATAATATTTTATGGAAAACAGTAAACTCGAATACCAAATTAATTATTTTTAGTTTTTAATTAATAGTTAACGACTAAAACGATCTAAAAGGGAAACACTTTAGTTTGATTTACTACCTTTAAATCAAGGGGTTCACCCAAACACAGACCAAAATAATACTTAATTTTAACTAACTTTCAAAATTACGTACGCTTTCTTTGTAATAAAATTAAATGTACCAAGCGACGTCTCGGGGACAAATTCGTGCAGGTGGTTTAAAGTCATTAAAAACAGTTTATTGTGAACATCGGCTATCGCGGCCATCTTGGGCGCCATATTGTTTTTAAATTTATTACTATAATTACGTCACGTCACTCGTCGCAATTGATACAACAATGTTGCTGACCTGAAATAAAAAGGAAAAAATGTGTATTTTTTCTTTTCACCACATTTTAAGAAAAGAGTAAAAGTTGAAAAATAATTAGTGTAGTAATTTCTCATTTTTAAATTGTTTGTCGGTTGACATTTGTAATTATTGCTGCGTGTGTAGATAATTGATTTCGTTGAGTTCATTGGTGTGACTTCATAATTAGTGCTGATTTAATTAAGAAAATTTTTTAGTTAATACTTAATTAAAATAAATTGTCTACGGTTTACGCACTGTCATGGCTACTAAAATAAATTAAAAATAAGTAAAATCCAAGATAGTAAGGAAGTATTCATCAGTTTTCAGATTTGAGGAAAAAAATATATTTCTAACTGATTGTCAGCGCTGCGACACTTGTTTTAAATGTCACAGCATTATGCTGAGATAAGCCTTTTGGCATCGTACAGAGGACTCTGTTTTTTGTTGTTTTATTTTTATGATGTTTTTTATATAATTTTTTTTTTTGTTTTTAAACTTTTATCATTGTGTTTTTAGTTTAGTTGGCTCCACTGTACTATCACACCCGCGCGTCCGAAACTTCACATTGGTGAATCATTTGGGTTAGGTTAGAATAGTGACCATTACCTCTATTGCTGGTGAATCATTTGGGTTAGGTTAGGTTAGGTTAAAACAGGGCGAGCGAGCCAAGCGAGCGTGCCGTGGCAGCGGCCGCCGAGCGCCATATCTCCTCTATTTTTGGTGAATCGTTTGGATTAGATGAGGCGGTGAATGTCTCGTATATTAGACGAAGAAAGCCTCAGGGTCATTGACCTTGATTTCAAGGTCAATGGTACTCGTACTGTAAAATATTATTTTTTTCGGCGTCTATTATTTTGCGCACTTTGTTGTTTTCAATAATACACTAAAAAGGGTCTATTGTACCCAAAAAAAAATAGCTAGTACATAAAATCGCCGGGTTCGTTTGTAAAGTGGTTCCGTTTAGTTAGTGATCTTCCTGTGCGAGTCACAATAAATAGTGTTTCTTTCTTTCTAATTAAGTACTTATGTTGGTACAACATTGGCACATTTCAATCGTTTTTGACTGACACATTACCGTTAACCTTTACAGCAATAAAAGCCAGAATTAACACCAATGTCTAAAACAGCATTCTTAAATTCACATACCAATAAATTTTTCAACGTTTTTTCTTTTATTTTCGTCGTCAAACAAACGCCGGTGTGTTTACGTCCTCGGTGACATTTCGCCAACAATTACTGTGCCACATTAGCCTGTCACATTGTCAACCGTCATGCAGTCATTAGCACTATGTTTTGGCATGTCCCCACTTATCTATATAACCCTAATGGTGCGCCATTTTCAAAAAGGTTATTTTCGTTCAGTGTAAATTAAAATTTGGATTATTTTTACCCGACTGCAGAAGAGGGTTAAGTTTTGTAATTGAGCTGAATCAATTTAAATGTTTGTTCGTAATATAGGTAGTAAAATTGTTTTAGAAAAAGCTTGGTATTGTAATTGTTGAGTATTTAAATGGTTAGTGCAAAGATATACGCGAGATATTCCAATAATAAGTGCGAACGTAAATGTTTATTTGTGTACTCAACACCTTTCAACACACTTTAAATAAAATATTTGTATTTCTAACCACAAAAGAAGGTTTAAAATGATTATTTCTATTCTGAACGATATAATAAACTGTTGGGTCGGTGTTGCAACTGCCATTTGTATACAGCTTAGGTCTTTGTGAGTATTTAAAGTAGGCATTTTAAGCACCCTTTTACTTTTAATATGCATCGGACAACTCCTTTCTGATAAGCGTAAGAAAAAATATAAAAACTTGAAATAAAATTCATGCTATTTTGTCATATTTCAAGATAAACAAAAGTGTATAAAAATACTAGAATCTTATCAAAATCATTCCGGCATAACCATAAATATGACAAAAAAACAGCTCTTAAAGTGTAATTAAAAATTACTCACATCACAAAAAATGTCTTTGTTTATTAGCCAAAAAAAGTTTTTATTACTACTTTAACATAATTATCTTTAAGTCTAATGAATTTAATTTTTATCTGGACACGAACTGTAATAGTTATCACAAAAACTAGATGAATAAAACAACACATTTTAAGTACCAGAAAATGGCCCGCGGGTTCCTTACATTTAATTAAAGGTAATTATGCTTTGATATGCATTTTTGAGTGCTCGTTAAAGGTTGTAATTTTGTGAATAATAAAATTATGCAAGAAGGTATAACATGGTCTTTTTATAAATTTATTAAATAGGGTTATTTTGGCTTGAGTATTACTGAGTTTCAGTGGTTTACTACTTATGCCAAACGACAAGGGGCTTTAATTTTCTTAAACACTTACCGTCTTACTAATAAACACAGAATAAAGTTATTCCAAATCTAAACCTATGAAAATATATGGTTATCCCTTTGTTATTCCTGATATAACTTTATTCCGTGTTTTATTTGTAAGAGGGTTAATGTTCTATGAGTTTCTATTCTCTCATTTTGAGGCATCTTGTGGAGAGGATGGCCAGGTGAGAAACTTAATGTACCTTACTTGGTCATCTTCTGTGCAAAAGGCTTCAAACTCTACATTCAACATTACCTCTAATAATAATAATATTACTTACTAACACTAGCTATAAGGTATTACTGACAATACGGATAGTTGTTTTGTCCTCGGTTGTTGTCCGAATTAATAAAATGTTAATTTGATTTGATTTGAATGCCACCTAAGCTAGTTCTGTTTACCACTGTCCATAGAGTTCTTTAGAATCTAAATTCTTGTATCTTAAGATCTAGGCTAGGTCAATAAGTCACTTTAAATGATGGCTTTCTGGAGATCGAGTTTGGGTTTTAGGATTTGTGTGATACAAATCCATTAATATCCAAATATAATTTAACACCCCTAGGAAACTTCAGATATCTTCACTATATCTAAGTTAGTAGGTTGAATGGTCCGGTCACAATATATTAGTAAAACCTAAAAAAAATACATTTTGTTAAAACCACCACGGAACCCCAAAAGATCATCGATTATAACAGATAACCATCGCAAGTAATTCTGTACATTTTAACCCAAAAACAGGATTGCAGTGACCATTAATTACATAGTTTTTTTGTGTATAAATATTTATACCCACTTATTATGTTAATTTATGTACAGTGAAAGCGTTAACTCGATGGGTATTTGGACCCTTAAATATTCCATTTTGGTAACGACTGACGGTGGCTGCCCACCCGATGTTAAACGGGTATAATACTTGATAATGTTTTATTTACGATGAAAGCTATATTACAATATTTTAATTTGTGATTAAGGTTGATGCGTCAGGGTAGCCCGCGAAATTCAAAATTTCTTACGTTTTTTGCAATTTGTAGGTCAGTGTGAGCTTGTATGTTGATTAAAATATGATTCGCGGCCGTAGCTAATATGGCTTTACAGAATTATAATCATTAGAATCAGCAATACAACTCCATAAGTTAGCATTTATCTCAAATGTAGCGATTTCATGAAATCATGAGGTTTGAGGTAAATGCTAACTTATGGAGCTGTATTGCTGCTTCTAATGATTATAATTCTGTAAAGCCATATTAGCTACGGCCGCGAATCATAATTTAATCAACATTCAAGCTCACACTGACCTACAGATTGCAAAAAACCTAAGAAATTTTGAATTTCGCGGGCTACCCTGGCGCTTTCGCCTTAAAACAATTTTGTATCAATATTTTTTTTCATTTCCGGAGTTAGTTATATCATTTCTTAGTTAACCACTATAATTCGCTTGGAAAATCTGTAAGTTAGGAGATTTGACAAATAATATAATTTAATGTGAGTATTGTGTTGCGTAAATTATTTTGCATACTATTGTGTAGAATCAAGTTCTTCTAACTGAAAAGACAGCTGTGCTGCTGGGGAGTTTGTTGCGCTCAAAATCAAAAATAAAAAGGCATTTATTCAAATTAGGCTGAGAATCAGCACTTTTTGAACGTCAAAATTACATAACACAATACCCACAAAACGCCCGCCCTTCACCACTTCCTAGTGCTTTAGCTGGGAAGAAGAAGTGGCGCCACAAACTCCCCAGCAGCACAGCTGTCTGTTCGCTACTTCTTCTTCCCAGCTAAAGCACTAGGAAGTGGTGAAAGGCGGGCGTTTTGTGGGGACTGTCTTATGTAATTTCGACGTTCAAAAAGTGCTGATTCTCAGCCTAATTTGAATAAATGACTTTTATTTTGATCTTGACAATCATGATTATTCAGCAATGGCCGTGATCTCACAGCAGAAGGTGGAAATGTACATCCACATAACATCAGTTATTTTATAAGACCCAAATAATGACTGAACTCTTTCATCATCATCTGCCTAGCCTTTTCCCAACTTTGTTGTGGTGGCTTCCAGTCTAACCTGATGCAGCTGAATACCAGTATTTTACATGGAGCGACTGCCAATCATGACCTTTACAACCCAGTTACTCGGTATACCCCTTGGCTGTCAGACTTTTGAGCTTCTGACGACTGTCAAAGATCCACAAATGACAGCCGGGGCCAACGGCTTAACATGCTTATAAAGATGGTCAACCATCCACGGACCAACCGCAGCAAGCGTAGCTTAACCTGATGGATCGACCCGTGCGGCTGTTATTACTTAGCCACAAGCCCGTCATTAATTACCTTCTATTTTATTACTGCTACTGAACTGAGTACTGGACTTCGAGGAGCTCGTGGCTGAGTAATAACAGCCGCACGGTTCGATCCATCAGGTTAAGCTACGCTTGCCGGGGTTGGTCAGTGGATGGGTGACCATCTTTACATATCGAGACTCCTCCGTGGCTCGGAAAGCACGTTAAGCCGTTGGTCCCGGCTGTCATTCATAAATCTTTGACAGTCGTTACGGGTCGTCAGAAGCCCGAAAGTCTGACAACCAGTTTTACCAAGGGGTATCGTATTACCAAGGCACGGCAAGGCAAGGCTGAGTTGTGGAGGTCAGATAGGCAGTCGCTCCATGTAAAATACTGGTATTCAGCTGCATCCGATTAGACTGGAAGCCGACCCCAACATAGTTGTGAAAAGGCTAAGCAGATTGATTGAACCGAGTACTCGACTTCACAGACTAATTTCCTCCATTTACTTATCTGGTGATGAAAAAGCATGCCAGACAAGGTTCATCCAGAACAAAATCCAGATTCCCTCAAAAAATTCGATAAACTATTTTAAAAACCAAAATATTGCGTCAAAATTGAATTACAAAATCACCCTTATTTTTTTTATATTCTCCTTAAATTAAGGGTCGATAGCAACTACCCTATTAACAGTTACTTAAGAAAACGACTTTGAATTAGGGGTTACCGCGTTATTATCACGATTAAGACTCGCAAGCATCTCGTTAATTTGCATATACTATGTTTTTTAATTTTGTATTTTGGGTAAAGTGAGTGGAATTTCTGTTGGTATGCTGTTAGTGTAATTGTTTTAAAATTAATTATTTTTATTAATAATTTATTGTAATTTATTTATAACACCTATTTTGTGGTAGTTACATTTATAATTTTAATTAAAGTTCTTGTGATTAAACCGTGTTAGCCAAAGATGAATCGTCAAAACAGTATAGGTATCGATTTTTTATTATTTTTATAAGTAAACTAACTGATCTTGCCTGGCGCCGCCCGAGAAATTTCTGACTTTTCCGATGGATATTTTTAAGCCAGTTTTAGTCGTTGGTCCCGGCTGTGATTTGTAGATTTTTGACGCAGTCGTTACGGGTAGTCAGAAGCTCGAAAGTCTGACAACCAGTCTTACTAAGGGATATCGTTTTACCCAACTGGGTTGTGGAGGTCAGATAGGCAGTCGCTCCATGTAAAATACTGGTAGTCAGCTGCATCCGGTTAGACTGGAAGCCGACCCTAACATAAGTGGGAAAAGGGTAGGCAGATTGAATTAGGTACTCAATATTTTCTTCTTGTATTATTTCTATTTAATCTTTTGTTTATTTAATCTTTTCTTTTGTATTATTCTTATTATTATTTTGTAATTTGGATTATTGTAATGATTTAGATATGTACCTATTGCACGCATGATGATTCTTATATATTTAGTTATAGAAATTCAGACATGATGTAAATACCGTTATTGAATAAATGAATTGAATTGAATTGAATTTATTTTATGCAGATATTTTTACGTCCTATGATATAGTTTAATTACCACCACTAAATCGTTTGTTGGTAGCCAAACTACCCTTAATGAACATTTACGATACAATTACATATTTATTGACCAGAAGTCGTTCCGCTTCCTCATTAAAAACGATAATTAAACTTGTATTTTTATTTTCAAGCAACAATGACACAGAAATTATGTGATTATAAAACATATACTGTAATTACAATACCCAAAACTATAAATTAAACCAATATAAAGACCTTATTTGCCATAAAATACACCATAAAAATGTGTTTTATTAGACCTCGAAAATGACCCCAATTAATTATAATAGATTACAATCGAAGGAAGACTTCTTAATTGTAATTTTAACTGTAATGAGATGCAAAATTACAATATATTACAATGGTTGTATAATGACATAATTATTTAATTTTATGTCTTTTTTTACGATACGGTCTTTTAATATTATAATCTTGCTGTTTTTTCGTTGATCGAAAAAACGTTGGGGTCCTTTAGCCTAGGGGTTTAAACGGACCTCTTCCTCGCGTCAGTCTTTTGTTTTTTCAACTTTTGGGTTTTCATGAAGAAGGTATCGCTTTAACCTGAAACAATACAACACAGTATTAATTAAATGGTTTGATTAAAGCAATTTTATTCGTTTTTACGTATCATAACATTGAGGAGCTCGTGGCTAAGTAATAACAGCCGTACGGGTTGATCCATCAGGTTAAGCTACGCTTGCCGGGGTTGGTCAGTGGATGGGTGACCTTCTTTACATATCGAGACTCCTCCGTGCCTCGGAAAGCACGTTAAGCCGTTGGCCCCGGCTGTCATTCTTGGATCTTTGACAGTCGTTACCGGTCGTCAGAAGCCCGAAAATCTGACAACCAGTCTTACCAAGGGGTATCGTATTACCCAGTTACTGGGTGTTGAGGTCAGATAGGCAGTCGCTCCATGCTAAAAATACTGGTATTCAGCTGCACCCGGTTAGTCTGGAAGCCGACCCCAACATAGTTGGGAAAAGGCTAGGCATAACATCACGCCTCAAATCCCCGAAGGGATAAGCAGAAGTGTACTTATAGGTAGTACACCCACATTTTGTAATTTATATTCAAGTTCCATGTACCTAATAGGTGATCAGGAGGTGAGACAAATCCAGACTCCGGACTGCTACTGATATTCCTGATGGATTAACTCAATAACACTTTGCCTGACCTGGCAATCAAACTCAGAACCGCATGCTCAAGAGTTGAAATGCTGATGAATGAACAAATTGATGTCGATTTTCTTCTGCCTTGTTAGCTGAAGCTGAATTTGTCAAGTGGGCGTGGATTGCCATAACCGAAACTATGAGGAATAGCGAAAAGTACTCAAAGGAGTCTCGAGCTCGATTTTAACCCCTCAAGTGTCGAATGCACCCCATGTGTGCATAAGAAAAACTTTACATAATAGGTATACAAGCTTATATCACATATATATAAATGTAAAAAAACATCATCCGATGGAAAACCAATCATCATCATTAGTTGTGAACCTATGGAGTTCGTAGCTAACTCCCCCTCCCCGCCCGCGTGTCAAATGCACCAAACTTTACATAATAGGTATATAAGCTTAGATCACATATATATAAACGTAAAAAAACATCATCCGATGAAAAACATATCATCATCAGTAGTTGTGAACCTATGGGGTTCGCAACTAACCCCCAACCATCCCCACTCGCTGGGGTTTTGGGTCTAAAATTAGCCAAACTCAGACACTTGAGGGGTTAATGAAAACTATAACTGTATCATTGGATTTTTGTTACATCAATATTTCTAGACACGAATCGAGCCCGTTGATTTTGAAAAAAAAAAACACTGACACCCCGACACCACGTCACCACGTCATTCGGTAGTGTCGCTAGTAAGGATCGAATTCTAGAAAGTAATGACATACGGCAAAATAAGGAAAGAGCTCATATTTTTAACTAAATACATTAAACCTTAACTGATTAATTTTATGGTTCAAAATGATGAGCATTGTCTTCAATACATAGCTGGATTCGACGTCTCAAGGATTGTACTGCATTCCGCATTACAATATTCCTCATAGTTTCGAATTTGGCCATCCACGCCCACTTGAAAAATTCACCCTGTACATACGACTTATAGATTAGTCTGCCTGATAGCAGGACTGCTGCCCAGGGCAGTTTCAGAGGAAATTAAACCTACTTTAGTTGCCAAAGTAGGTTTAATTTCCTCAAATACATACTTATATACAAATAATTACCGGCACACATCACATACTTACAATAATTATAAAGTGTTAATGCTTACATTGCCTCGACAGAGAACGTCTATTCAATAGATCATACAATGTGCACAGAAGAAAGGTTTTTTTAATAAAAAAGATAATAATTAAGTTCTTTTATAAAGATGTCATAAGACCACGCAACATTTAAAAAAAAAACAAAGGAAAAATTTAATTCGAAAAAACAATATTTTGTGCCTCACGGTTAATCATTTTTTCATCAATGGCTTCCACCTTTAAGCAAATACAGCCAGCTACTCAATTAAACATATAATTTAAAAAAAAAAACGAACCACCACACATCACCTATCAAAATAAGTAATTTTGTTATTAAGGTAGCTTCACACGGAACGACTGACGCCCACAAAAGTGCGTTCACTCGAACACACTTTTTTTTCGACCGTTTAATTTGCATTCATTCGGTTATCTGTACGATCTGAATGGTTAATTGTGAACCTGGTTGATGTTAACCGTTGGAACTTATCTGATAGCTAACTGTATTAACACGCAATGGTTTAGGATGTGGTTACACGAGGTTGGTTGAACAATTGTTTAAGCTTTTTTCATTGTTTTATTCTACGTTGATAGTTTTTGTTACGCAATTTACAGAGACTGTATAATGCGATGCTAAGTTTACTGATTGATGACAGTTATTACCTTTTGTAATAAGTAGGTACTTAATCACTAGGCACGCGCTTGATTTAACATTATTAATTACCTCTTGGTTCAACTACACAAGATAACATTTTATCTGAAGTTTTTTTCTGTATATTTTTTTTTTGTTTTTTTTTTATTTTTATAGACAGTTGATCTATTCTGCAAAAAACTGACCGTAAAAACTCGGATGAAGTGAGCTCAAAGTTAGCTGTCAATATCGTCAATCCTCTATTCTGCCTAGACTTTTCCCAACTATGTTAAAGTCAGCTTCCAGTCTAACCGGAAGCAGCTGAATTCCAATATTTTACATGGAGCGACTGCCTCCCTGACATGGAGGTCAGGGAGGCAGTCGCTCCCAGTTACTGGGTAATACGATACCCCTTGGTAAGACTGGTTGTCAGACTTTCGGGCTTCTGACGACCCGTAACGACTGTCAAAGATTCATGAATGACAGCCGGGAACAACGGCTTAAAGTGCTTTTCGAGGCACGGAGTAGTCTCGGTATGTAAAGATGGTCACCCATCCACAGACCAATCCTGGCAAGCCTGATGGATCGACCCCTGCGGCTGTTATTACTTTAGCCACGAGCACGTCAAACCCTAGCATCAGGTGGCATGACAGTGACAGCTCACTTCACCTTTAAGTTTTCACGGTGAGATTTTAATTACAGAATAGATCGTTAGTAGGTACCGTGTATTGACGCCTTAACACAACTCAGTTTAAGTTTTTCTAAGCTTCAGTATTTCGTTATCGCGATGTAGCGATATGTTTTAAATCGATATGTTGCTGCTACCCGCTATTTTGTTAACTCGATCATGTTCATTATCGTTGGTTTTCATTGTACAATAATTACCTATAATACTCGCTGTTATTATTATCCGGGTTTGCTCACAAAGGGTATGTTTGTCCCCGAGCTAAAATAACTAACTCATACCTAATGAGTTAGGTATTATTAATGTAAAACTATTTTTCATGCACTAAATCAGTAAAATATGGACTGTGCATATACAACCAATTTTTACATCAGGTAAGGCCGGCCACATACAGTCGGAATTCCGTTTTCAAATAAACTAATCCATACAAATCATGCACCATGCTAAATTTCGAATCGGAGAAAATTTTGAACGGAGAACTAGATTTTGAATGGATAAGATGCTTTCGAAACGGAATTCCGACTGTATATAGCTGGCCTTAAAGCTGTATTTTCAACAAGCAATTTATTCTTATTCTTAACACTAAAACAAAAGCATTCGGGTCGTGTACAAAATTTTTTTTTTTCTTTTCATTGGCCATTCAGTATTTTCTACTGAGCATTCTCTTACTATATCTTAATTTTTAATAAGTCTGACAATCTAGCCAACAGCCAACGGTATGTAGCTACCGCCGCCTATGAATATCTGCATTAGCATAAAGCATAAGCATAATGCATAATGTTCCCACTGCTGGGACACAGGCCTCCTCTCGGTGAGAGGCAGTGGGCCGTAATCCACCACGCGGGCCCAGTGCGGGTTGGTAGATGTCACATGTCTTCAAATTTTTGGTTCTAGGACTTTTAGTTTCCTAAAATCTGCATTACCAGAGACTAATCTCAGAAAAAGTAAGTAAAATATAATAAAAGAATTTGTTCCAACTAATAAAAATGTGCAATACATCTTTACAAGTTAACCCTACACCTGCTACGCGATCAAGTAGTCACATATTATTATAATAATCAATAGTAATCACTATCCAACTTTAATAATAGTCTATAGTACAACAACAAAATGAAATGTTTCAAAAAAAAAACATGGTAAAAAATAACCTTAAACATAATTGGGACATTTATTAATTTTTATATTCCATATTTATAGGTTTTTAATGGGAACCCGTAAGCAATTAACAAAAGAACACGATTTTGACTAATACAAGTTTTTTTTAATATTAAATTATGGTGAAGTCATAGTCTTTAAAGTTATGACATTTACGAGAAAAATAGTTTCGTTTGAATCGGATAATTTAGATAATATCAAAATTATTGTTGGAACTAGTATTTTAATTTTTATACCGTGTGTTAAGTCTTACTTCTACGTTTATCTAATCTGAAGTTTAACATGTAAAAAGAATTTAATGGCTCTTAAAAGAAGCGTTTTTGAATAACACACAATTAAATTAAATAGGAAACCTTTGTGGGTTATCCGTGAATATCTAAGAATGTTTCACTCACACTATTGCGGTCAGAGAGACAAAGGCGAGAGATATAATTATGTGAGCGATATCAAAGCTACGTTATAACAATAGGTATTGTTGGCCTTTTCCTATTTTATGTATGGACTTAATCTGCGTTTTATTATCTGTCGAACTAGGTTCACGTATGATGTAAAAAAATACTTGAAACGACAGCTACTCGGACTTCTGATTACTTACATTTAGGGCTGTTTCACCACCTACGATTAAGTTCCTATTAACTTACTTGGCATATATTTTCATACAAATTCTGTTCCATTTTTTTATTTATTCGGTAAGTAGTGGCTATTCGGACTAATTATATTTCGCAAACTGGCATACAAACTATTCAAAAACAAAAAAACATATCATTAGCAAACCTCTATAAAATGGCTTCCACATACCTACTTCCGAAAAATCAATTTAAGCCCCAAAAAAACGTATCATAATTTCACTGTTGCCACCCCACGCAGCGTGATAGAGTAAAAGAGAGAAAAGTACACTTTTTTTCCCGAAAGAAAGGGACAAGAAACAAACAAAAAACTTCTACGGGAAAAAACATGGTCGCGAAAACCTCGTAGGGGTTGATTTTAGAGTGGCACATTAGTGAACCCTACACTGAATTTGACTGGAGAAAAATGAATAATAACCACCCCCGCGGACGGGGGGTTCACTTTAACGACCATATTCGAAGATATTTTGTAAGAATGAATTAAATTTTTAGTGCTCTTTACAGACGGAATTCCTATTAAATGGACATTTTACTTCATTAAATAAAACTTGTATGCAGTTGGAGTCATGATTACTGGTAATAAGAACTGAAATAGTCCAAGATGTTGGAGGAATTTCAAACAAAACACCGTTTTAATACTAAAAACTTAACTTTACGAGGTTTACTAACTCAAAGCGACATGCTATCTATAAGTAGGTTTACTCTCGATGAAATTAGAATAAATTTTATCAACGAACGAAGAAAATGTAAATTCAACATTCAACCATTATTAGCAACGCGTGTCTTCGGTGACAACGGTTGATTTTGACACCCCTACGTAATAAATAAATAATTAATCTATGAATAGGGCCACCACACGTAGAGAAACATTCGATCATTACGATCCGAGTTCGAAATATTCAAATGTTGTCTATTCGTAAATTCAAAAATCGAATAACAATAAAAAGTAAGTTTAAAAACTAAAACCCGACAACTGCTAAAACGCGCTCTAAAAAGTATGAAACAAGAAAATATTCTCATCTGAAATTAGAAAAAGACAGACAACTTAAAAATCCGGAGTCACACGTCATGTTGGGGGCATAAATCGAACAGATTACGTGTGACTCCGGATTTTTAATTTGTCTGTCTTTTTCTAATTTCAGATGAGAATATTTTCCATACTTTTTAGAGCGCGATTTTTCAGTAGTCGGGTTTTAGTTTTTAAACTTACTTTTTATTTAAATTATTTTGGGGTTATAATTTCGTTTTGGCTATAGTCAATTTACATTTTTAAAGAAGAATGATATTCAATATGTATTTTAAGTAGGTTGGAAGAGACAATGTGTTTAGCACACATCTGAGGCGTGATTTTAGAAATTATTCCCAATTATCGGGTGCATGCAAGCAAAGCCGCGTGCAATAGCTAACAATATATATATTTTTGAAATGTGCTAATTAAGCCCTTTCATTTGATACCCAACCAATTCAGTTTTTTTTTTAGTTCATGTCTTTATGTCCTCTGGAGGGCGCCATTTTAAATTAAATATATGACGTCACATAGCCTATAACCAGCGGACAATCAAGACGCTTCCAATGATACCTCATTTGTCAAATTATGACAAGCAGTTTAGAAGTTATGAGGGAACAGATGAACATACATACATACCGGTCAAATCATAACCCTCCTTTTTGCTTCGCCGTAGTCGGGTAAAAAGATCTGACGTCTTTAGCAGCGGAAGTGTTAAAATAAGGCTAGGTTTAGACGAGCCACCCAAAGCAAGGCGAATTTACAAAGATTCTTGCACACAATAATAAAAAACGATTTTCCAAGTATCTACTTACTTTTTAAACTTTTCTCAATCCCGACTCGTACCTTCTTACTGTCAAGTCGTTCTTAAGACCTAATCCCTCGTCAATAGGAGTTTCCTTTCATAATTCATTGTATATTCTTTGAAAATATCCCGGATAATCCCCGTCTGGACGATGTTATGGCATTTAATGACGTCATTAAAGTAAACAGACACAACTTTTCTTTGCTGCATTGTATTTTAATTCTTCTGAGATTTTCAATATCTAATTTAGACTCTCTTTTCGGAAAGACAGGGTTGGTTTTTCTTTGTAAAATTTTCTAATTTATAAGTCGCCCCAAATATTTGCAGTTATTTGTCAAGACCGCTAATTGCCTGTTATATTGGTTAAAAGAGGGAGTGTTTGTCTGTTTATGTCTCATTAATGATGAACACCCAATTTGTTTGGTTGAGTTAAATCCTAATTTATGTGAGAATATTAATGAAGTTAATTCAGAATGCAAGGAAATTTGAATCCTCAAATGGGTGGCTAATAAAACAAAATGGAATGGCATTAGTCAGTTCATATACGTATGTTAAAAGAGGTTAAGTAATTAATTTAAAGAGAGGCTCGTGGCTAAGTAATAACAACCGCACGGGTCGATCGATCAGGTTAAGCTACGCTTGCCGCGGTTGGTCCTTGGATAGGTGACCATCTTTACATATCAAGACCAAGATATCTACGTGGCTCGGAAAGCACGATAAGCCGTCGGTCCCGGCTGTCATATTGTCTTCTATCTTTGACAGTCGTTACGGGTCGTCAGAAGCCCCAAAGTCTGACAACCAGCCTTACCAGGGGTATCGTATTACCTACCCAGTAACTGGGTTGCGGAAGTCAGATAGGTAGTCGCTCCATGTATTGTTCTGGTATTCAGAGGCATCTGGTTAGACTGGAAGCCCGCCACAACATCATCTGCCTGCCTTTTCCCAACTATGTTGGGGTCGGCTTCCAGTCTAACCGGTTGCAGCTGAATACCGAATTTACATGGAGCGTCGTTACTGCCTATCTGACCTCCACAACCCAGTAACCAGGTAATACGATACCCCTTGGTAAGACTGGTTGTCAGACTTTCGGGTGTCTGACGGTCCGTAACGACTGTCAAATATCTATAAAAGATAGCCGGGACCAAGCAACGGCTTAAGGCTCTTACAGACAGAGGCGATATTGCGTCGGCGACGCGATATTATATCCGTAGAACAATATCGCGTCGTGACGCGATATCGCCTCTGTCTGTAAGAGCCTTTAACATGCTTTCCGAGGCATGGAGAAGTAGCTTAAACTGACGGATGGACACGTGCGGCTGTTATTACTTAGCCACGAGCTCCTAAACATGATAGAATAAAAATTAAGTACTTTAACATAAACACATTATCTTAGGTAGGTAAGTAAGTGCTTTAATATAAACACATGCCGTCTTATTACAAAACAAGGTTCATCTTCAAACCAAGGTTTAAACCATGGACCCTTTTTTGAATTTCGAACTTTAATCCAACACATTGAGATGACAGTTTTAAAAAAACTGACAACTTAGTACCGGACTAAGTTGTCAGTTTTGTAAAAGAACTGTATTTCTATCACAGCTAGGTTCTTATTACTAAAACTGGCTCGATGGTTTAAGCCATGGCAGAAGAAAAACCTTGTTTTGTAATAAAGCCGTTTGGGTTCGGGGCGAAGATCAAGTTTTGTAAAATCTAAGTACTTATCTAAAAATGTGCACAGCCTAGTTGACGGTTGACATACGTCCCTTACAAGTCAACGACAAGGCTGCGCGTCATTTGTTTGGAAGCTTCTAGAACCTTCTAGAAGCTTCGACTCGACCTTATTGGACGAGCGGATTGTGGCGGGAGGGGTTAGAAAAGGGTTCGCGTTATAGCAACTAATTCGATATTTTTTTTTTTTTGTGGGGGCATCGACCGCAGTTATTGTAGTCACTTGAAATATCAGTTTAAAAAAACTGTTTTTTTTTTATATGTGTATGTGTATTAAATTCTGGGACATGTTGTCCCCGAATTAAATACACAACCGCTTAAGGTGTCACTGTACTCATCATTATGAACCAATTTTACTCTGGGACCAAACATGAAATCACGAAATCACATCTTATCTCGTCAAAATGTAGGGAGCAGCTGATTTTTTTTTGCGATGTTTGGTTCCATAGTAAAAGTTGTTCATAATGATGAGTACAATGACTCCTTAAGCAGTTGTGTATTCAATTCTGGGACATTTTGAATATAAACTTCAAAGACGAGAGAGAGAGTATCAATATCTAAGCACGATCAAACATAAGAAAACAGTCAATATTAGTTTAGGTATAGGCCTAACTTTAACATTAACACTTGAAGTCACATCTTTCATACTTAAAATAAGTTTTCGATAAAAGCTTGTCCAATGGACACAAAGCACAAACTGACTTAATTTAATAGATATAGAATTAACTTTTCCAGAAAATACCCTTAAAATTATACAGTTACGCATGCCAGAAGAAACAAATTCAATATAAGTTAAACACTCCTAAAATTCTATTACAAAATAGGTGCTCCATACAAAATTGAATCGTCCTAACCCCGCTATAAAGACCCATGCACACAACAACACATCAACATTTGCGACATGCCGACTATCCACATAAGACCTTAAACTCGTATAAAATACATCCACAAAGAAGGAAAAAGTAATGCAAAGGAATCAGTACAGACTATCACGAAATTGATCTGTGATTCTACAAGCGATAATCGCTCTTAAAACCCTAAGAATAAAGAATATAATCGGTTGGGTGCTGGTGTTGTAAATTGGTTTTTTGATGCAAGAGAATTTTAACTCTATATCAGGAAAGCTAAAGTCTAGATTTCAGTGTACAATGCACCTCATATACCCCCACATAAGTTAGGGCCCAAGTAATACGGATGACGATGCGAAGTTAGTGGAAAGAAAGGGGAGAAGGGAAGTAGAATAACGAGGGGGGTAGGAGGTGCGGGAGTAACTCCCCCTGTTTCGGGTTTTCAATAGATGTTAGAGTTTCACTTCCCGTACGATTTAAAAGGCAGACAGGTGTAAATGTTGTATGCTCGTGTGTGTTGGTTTGCGCAATGTTGCGTCGTGTTATGAGGACATAAGTTGAGATGGAAATTGAAATTCTGAGACAGAGATAGTGGCAACATTTGTTTAAGACCGCAAAAGTATCGCCTTATTCTAACATACAATCAGTATTGATAATGCAAAAAATCTTATTCACTTTGAAATCTGTTGTTTATCGATAATTGGGGAGACCGTATGTCAGAGTAATGAACTACGATTGTCGACTATCAAAAAATTAATAAGGTCTGTTATATCTATGGAATGTTCAGTACCTTTTAACTAACAATCTAGTCTAAAGGTTTTTGGTATCATAGTAAAAATGTAATGTAACAAATGTAACTTATTATACAATAAATTATTCTTATTCTTATTCTTTCTTATTCTTATAGTGACAGCAGAACACTGACTCCTAAGTCACAAGATCTCCTAATTTGGGAGTCAGAGTTTACTCCATCTGTATGACTTTTAGTCACTGAAATTCATGCGACCTAGTTTTTAAGTATTGTTGAAGGTTTTTGTAAAAAATAAAAAAATATATTTTTACTTTTTTATTAAACTGAATAAATACTTTATTAACTTTTGTTTTAACTGCTGACGTGACTTGCTTTTAAAAACATATTGTCACACATTGGCGTCGTGGTAGGGTTTGCGCGCTCCAAACTGTAGGTCTGTGCCGGTAGAGTTCACTTTGCCGGAACAGGTCTAGGATGAGAAGCCAGACCAAGAGAGATACAGAAACCCGCAGGTCAGGATGTGTGACCCTGTCTCCCGGGAGAAGTCTTGTTTCTCACCTCTGGCTTGCCTTTATTTGCCGGCTGGAGTGGACAAGGACGAGGAACAGAGCTCCCACCCCTTTTTTAATCTTTATTGGCCGGCTTGAGTGGAGATTCGTAAGAGCAAAATTGCTCGGAGGAAGGAAGTATTCCAATAAGATGCTGGTATAGGGATTTTGACCGTACTTCTGGGATTGTCCTGATAGCCGTGAAATACTTCTCAATTCCTCATAAGCACCTCAGGATATGTTGCCCTCTTGTCACTACGATAATGTATGCTAGCGACTGTTTTCGGGGGCCCATTATTGAGTGTGCAAGTCACCCCCTGCCATTTTATCTGTGTATTGTTTATAAAACATTGGTCAGGCAGGGGCTTTAGTCTTTCCATAGTTCTAGGTAACCAGTCAAACCTATAGCCCAATATGTTTTGTTTCCATGTTCTGCAATAGTCCTGCACCAACGGGGTGTTGTCCTTGGGTGCACTTGCATAGTGCATACAGGGATAATCGTCGGTTAGTGCCTCCTCATCATTTAAAATTGTCTAAGGAGCCAAAGTTCTGTGAACCCAGGGTCCCGAGATATGTCAAAGATTTTAAAATAATTTTAAAAAAATATTTCAGAAAAAACATACCTAGAGGTTCACAAAAACTATTTTCCAAGTAAAAATAGGATATTCCAGAAAGAAGTGTATCGATGGTGTGTGTACTAATAAAAAAAAACATTTTATTACAAACACCAGCGCCTTCCAATACATTAAAAACAAAACTTTTCAAACCAAACGTAATGATATATCCAAAGCCAGAAACCAGCGTACCTACCTATATATATATATACGTATATGTACAAAGATTTTCATAATATTCACATAGGTACACAAGCGCAGATACATCTTGCGATATATGTCTTATGATATACAACCCATCGCCACAGAGCTCCGCAAAGCATTTTTCAAGACACAATCCACCCTCGCTTTTCTGAACGTATTATTGTTTGGTCTTATTTATAAGCGAAAGCGATTTTCAGACATGGTTTAACTTAAACTTTTTAAACTTTCGCGATTTATACACATTATAAAACAATATCGAGAACGGGTCTTATCGCGATCTTCCTTTTTTACGAGGTAATCAGGAACCTACTTGTTTCCCGACGTTTCGACCGTCTTGCAGCGATCATGGTCACGGAAGGACTGATGACAGCTCAGCGACGTCTTCGTAAAGTGCGGGTATGTGCATCTACCCTCACTTGGTCTTCAAAATTTTTATTATTGTCACTGTCGGTACTTCTACACACAACACTAAGGACGTCTACACACTGGCGGACCATTGGATTCAACTACACAAGCCACAGGTTCTTTCCACTTATCGTTACTATTACTCCAGCATAGTACGTGAAGCGGTTGAAATCAAGAAGTATAAACATTTCAACAGAGAGGATGGATACCGACTGCCTACAACTTGGAATCCAGTCATCAGCAAGTGCAAGCAACGCCCGCCGGTCGTTCGACGAGGTCCGCCAGTGTGTAGACATCCTTAGTGTTGTGTGTAGGAGTACCGACAGTGATAATAATAAAAATTGTTGTTACGGTCGCGAATCATATTTTCACCAACTTAGTCAAAATATGATTCGCAACCGTAACAAATATGTATTTCATCATCATTATCATAATTTCAGCCGAAAGACGTCCGCTGCTGGACATAGGCCTCCCCAAGCACCGCCACTTCGACCCGCACCCTAATTGCGTAACACATTAGCAATCGGAGTTTGAATCATTTTGAAACAAATTGCTAATCCATTGCTTCTTATGCTCGAAATATTTGTCTGCTCGACAACGTAAATAACGCAATGAATGTTGCTAAATTATCAAAATGAAACCAACTCCGATTGATAATGTGTTACGCAATTAGGGTACGGTTCTGTGCTTCCCGCATCCAGCGGAGTCCTGCGGCCTTTAAAATTCATCGGTCCACCTTGTGGGTGGCTTTCTAGCGTCACGTCTTCCGGTACAGTAAATTTGTATTTACAGAATGAGAATAATCATCAATACAACACCACCACCACCTAAGGTACCACTTCATTATATACTTTTCGTACCGAAAATCTAATTCCAACTATACCACGAGCCTTAGGGTGCTTTTCCACCAGTGATGTGCTATGCAGCTATGCTGCGAGGATGTGAAAGCTAAGCTACGAAACTATGTGACCGTTTTCACAAATGCTAAGCTGTCGCGAGTTCCTGTGCGAGGAAGATGTGCAGCTCGAGCTATGCGATGCATCGGGAAGGCATGGGGAGCGACAGCTACACCACTCGCGCATTCATAGCTCCCATCCATAGCACGCATCCTTCTATATAAGAAATATAGCTTAATTGAACCCGTTTCCACCAGTGCTATGCTATATGGACCAATGAATATGATTGGTGGATATCAAACGAATCTCACATCTCTGGTGGAAAAACACAACGCTTGTCTCTCATAACTTGTACCACACCCAAAGCAGCAAAGTTCGTTTTTTCTCCCTACTCCTTGGCAGTTTTGATGCATCGCAATATTTTCGTGTCAGCCGCATAGCCCGCGTGACGTCACATGATATATTGGAGCGTCGCCTCCTTTACGATATTATAACAATTTCCTTCTAATGTTTTTGTGTAGGTTTTATTTATTTTCTGGGAGAAAATTGAATTATGTATAGGAAATAGGATGAAGTTAATTTGATTGAAATTTTGAGTTTATTTTTGTCTAGTTTTGAAGGAATAGGTTGCAAAGATAGCTGAAGTATTTAGTTGAGTATATAAGAGAAAGTGATCTTACCTAGGTATCTTCTGTAGATTCTACTGACACACAGATTGTTCTTTCCATTCTAATCCTTAAGGCGAGTAGTGCTGCCAACTAGCGTCATCATTGAAAAAAAATCATAAGTCTGGAGATATCGAACATTTTGAAATTTCTTATGCTCACATTTTTAGTCAGATGAGATAGAATTTTTTGTATCAAAAAAATCAACACTATATCTCCTAGGTTCGGTGATACACTAAACCGGTGTTTAGTGTATCATTTATTTGTACTGTTTCATGCTGTTCAATATTGTTTATAATGATGGTCTAATCGAGACAGCCAGCATCAACAACCAGCATCTAATCAAGACAAAAATAAAGAAAAAATCTAAAATATCCAACCCTTCAACACTCGAGACTTCAAACAAATATACACGTACGGTAAAACCCCCTGCACGCAAGTACGGCAAAATCCCCAATATGCCTACAAAAAGTATTCTAAACAAGCTACGTTCCGAAATACTAAGTAAAAGTGAAGACAAAAGAAGGTAAAAAATACTCGACTCACAAAGTGGGTGTAAGGAAGGTTCGTTTCGGCTCCTTGCAGCGGAGACTACCTCATATGTATGGAAATGTGGCCTAAGCTCGCCAGGGTTAGGGCGAGAATAGAATGGCGAAGATTTCAAAAAATAAATGGAAGGAGATTTGGTGAAAAAACTGAAACTATAAAATTAAATTGAAATAAGAAATTGTTTATTTGCACCTTCAAATATTTTATTTTATTTTATTTATTAATTCATAAAACTTAACTATGTTCTTAGCGTAAACACAATTCAAGAAAGATGACCATAATTTAACGTTCAATCAATCTGCCTAGCCTTTTCCCAACTATGTTGGGGTCGGCTTCCAGTCTAACCGGATGCAGCTGAATACCAGTATTTTACATGGAGCGACTGCCTGTCTGACCTCCACAACCCAGTAACTGGGTAATACGATACCCCTTGGTAAGACTGGTTGTCAGACTTTCGGGCTTCTGACAACCCGTAACGACTGTCAAAGATCCACGAATGACAACCGGGACCAACGGCTTAACGTGCTTTCCGAGACACGGAGGAGTCTCGGTATGTAAAGATGGTCACCCATCCACTGACCAACCCCGGCAAGCGTAGCTTAACCTCATGGATCGACCCGTGCGGCTGTTATTACTTAGCCACGAGCTCCTCTTAACGTTATGCGTATTATTTGCTCTTTATTTAGGTATGTAAGTAACAGCTGGTTAAATTCTGAATTATCTATAGTGTAAGCTAATTGCTAATTTTAGTAAATGCTGACCAAGCCTTCTTGCTTTCCATTTTCCACATGAAAATGATGTAAAGATTTAAAGTTGAATACTTAGTA
Organism: Cosmia trapezina; assembly: GCA_905163495.3. Lineage (NCBI taxonomy): Eukaryota > Metazoa > Arthropoda > Insecta > Lepidoptera > Noctuidae > Cosmia > Cosmia trapezina. The sequence goes on along the minus strand of LR991034.1, from coordinate 5,134,637 downwards.
ACTAATACGGGCTAATAAAACAAATGTTTATAGGCCTATGCTGAAGTGCAACTTATGGTAATAAGAATTCTAAACGGAATTTAGTGGAATAACGAAAAACTTATATCGAGCATGCAGTGAAAACAGCCAATGCATTCTGTAAAAATATCACCGTGAAAATTTAGATTGAAGTGAGCTGTCATTCCACTTGACTACTAAGGATTGATACTATTGACAGCTTACTTCACCTAAGCTTTCAAGGTGAATTTTTTACAGAATACATGTCTGAACTACCCGTTAATACATCACGAGAAAACTCGTATCTACACTATTTTGGAGACTTTCCGAAAATTTTCCAAATTATGACCGTTATGTCCTAAGCTTTACAAATAGACATCACATAAACATAGCTATATACACTACACAGTTTACGATTACATTTTTCTCGTGATATTGCTCCAAAGATTTGTGGGTATCTCGCAATATTTAAACACACCTATAAAATTGCGCGTTTCTATGTAAAACTTGCAAACGAAGATATATTGTGCAAGTTTTCAGTTGAAGAACTTTCGGCGCCAGTTCGTGTATTAGGTATGTATGAGATGTTCTATGAATTTTCATGATGAAGAAGTACCAAAAAATTCAGAAAAAAAAAGAAAGAAAAACTACAAATTAAATTACAAGGCAAAACAAGGATTTTCAATAAAAAATCACCATATTTCTACGATTTCAGAATCTGAATTAATTAGTTAAGTAATTTTTTTGTGTTTCACTAAAAATATTTACGTGAAAATAAACAACATTTTCTTACAGGAATCTCTATTTAGAATGTCAGATTCCGAAATAATTTATTTGTTTGCATTTGATAAGTACCTACTTGGAACCAAGAAAGAAATATGCGATGAGTATTTACGGTAGGTATCTAGTTTAATTTCCCGCCAAAGTATCTTAGAACCTATCCGTGTAAAAAATAATATATTCATACCTAAGTCGTAAGGGGCGTTGAACCCATAAATACCATTTTCTACTGCCAACCTTTTTCTTCCAACCCACCAAAAATCATCCACCTCAAACCACCTTCTCGTCACGTAATGCATCAAACGTAATCTTCTTACATCGTCTCAATTTCGGGAAAACTCCCTACCCCCCGGGATTACCCCCCCGCATGGGCGATTTTTCTTTTTTTATTATATTGCCGCGCCGAAGGAAATAGTCGAATAGATTGGATTTATTTATGAATTTTGTTGGAAGGAGTTCTTATTGTGAATATGAGTAGGTAATGTTTTTTTTATTCGGCCAGAGGATGTTATATATCAAATGTGTTTTGTGAATAGGCTTAGGTATTTGAATCTGGAATCGAACATACAGTTTATTCTTACTTGATAATTTAACATCTTACAGAAAGAAACAAATAATTTTATTGTTCTGGGTCAATAAATTTAACAACCCCTAAATTCCATTGCATTTGTACAAAAGTTAAGCAAGACTGCTGTTTTATATGATACGAGTAATTTAACAGAGGTCACTATGAAAACTATGATCGTTAGAGATACTTATAAATGATTTGTTGTAAAAACGCACCGTATAACTGCGTTTAGGGATTTTCGTGACAATATTTGGAGAAAACCTAACCTATTGTTACCAGAATCCACGTAGTAAACCCATAACATTCCCAATACATAGTACACCCCTGGAAAACCGAGAAAAAAAAACATAATTTACTTACATCTCCTATCCAAGACATTACGGTTCTAACAAGACACAATGCTTTCGCGAAATCCTCCCTTTACCATCCCCGCCATTTTAACTTAACCCTCCCGCTGCTGCTGTGTTACTGAAACCGGGGCGAATGCGGGGGCGAGACGAACAAAGTCAGGGGTCAAGTTACGTCGGGGCGATATTAGGGATAGCTTCCACCCGCTAGTCAGTTTGTGAGTGATTGATGGCGTAGGCGGGGCGAATCCAATCATTAAACTTGATGCATGACCGGTGGTACATCAGGTTTTGGGATTTTCGATTTTGAGAAAATTAGTTTGTCGGTGGTTGGCTGTTTGTTTTTTTTTGTAATACCTAAGAGATGTTTAGACTTATGTCCTGTGAGAGGAAAATTAGGTTGTAAATGATAAATGATTTTATTTCTTTTTAAACTTTCGCGATTTGTACAAATTATAAAACACTACCGAAAACGGGTCTTATCGCGATATTCTTTTTAACGAGGTAAACAGGTACCTACTTATACTTGTACTTGTGTTGTAAGTTGGTACCTGTTTACCTCGTTAAAAAGAATATCGCGATAAGACCCGTTTTCGATAGTGTTTTATTATGTGATTTTATTTCTGTAAGTAGGTTTGTACAATTAGAGGTCGGTGTTTCCTATCTGATGACTACTCTGAGAAAAAATGCCGAAACAAAATCAGAGGTCACAGTCTATTTTAATGTCCAGACATAATCTTGGTCAGATCATGTGAAGACCATGTAGATTGGTGTCTGAAATAGTATTTTGAGGAAAGAAGCACACAGATTGAGTGGACCTGTCTAGTCAGTGCACGCATTTGTCAGTAATCGTGCAGCTCAACTCAGAACTTAAGGAGCTCAACGATTCGACGAACAATCCATACTAATATTATAAATTCGAAAGTAACTCTGTCTGTCTGTCTGTCTGTCTGTCTGTCTGTCTGTTACCTTTTCACGCCTAAACCACTGAACCGATTTCGATAAAATTTGGCAAAGCTATAGATGGTATCCTGGGGACGGACATAGGCTACTTTTTTTTTCAAAAATAATCCTACAGGGGGTGATATAGGGGATGAAAGTTTGTATGGGAAACTCAGTATTTCTTAAGTTAGGGATGTGAAAATTAAAATGTATGCTTTTGATAGGAAATAAAGAAATATGCGGTTCAGCGTTTTTGAAAAATCATCCCCTAAGGGGGTAAAATAGGGGTTGATTTTAAAATTTACAAAACTGCACGGATTTCGACAAAATTTGGCAAGGCTTTATATAGCATCCTGGTAAAGGACATAGGATACTATTTTTTCCATTAATAATCCTACAGGGCGTGATATAGGGGATAAAAGTTTGTATGGGAACTCAGTATTTCTTAAGTTAGGGATGTGAAAATTAAAATGTATGCTTTTCATAGGAAATAAAGAAATATGCGGTTCAGCGTTTTTGAAAAATCATCCCCTAAGGGGGTAAAATAGGGGTTGATTTTAAAATTTACAAAACTGCACGGATTTCGACATAATTTGGCAAGGCTTTATAAAGCATCCTGGGGAAGGACATAGGCTACTTTTTTTTTCAAAATAATCTTACGGGGGTGATATAGGGGATGAAAGTTTGTAAGGGAAACCCAGTATTTCATAAGTTAGGGATAACAAATTTATGTTATTGGTAGGAAATTAAGAAATATGCGGTTCAGCGTTTTTGAAAAATCATCCCCTAAGGGGATAAAATAGGGGTTGATTTTAAAATTCACAAAACTGCACGGATTTTGACAAAATTTGGCAAGGCTTTATATAGCATCCTGGGGAAGGATATAGGCTACTTTTTGTCTTAAAAATAATCCTACAGGGGGTGATATGGGGGATGAAAGTTTGTATGGAAAACCCAGAACCACTGAACGGATTTCGATAAAATTTAGGAAGGCTATAGATGGTATCCTGGGGACGGACATAGGATACTTTTATTTAAAAAAATAATCCTACAGGGGTGATATAGGGGATGAAAGTTTGTATGGGAAACTCAGAACCACTGAACGGATTTCGATAAAATTTGGCAAGGCTATAGATGGTATCCTGTGGAAGGATATAGGCTACTTCTTGTCTTAGGAAATAATCCTACAGGGGGTGATATAGGGTATGAAAGTTTTTATGGGAAACCCAGAACCACTGAACGGATTTCGATAAAATTTGGCAAGGTATCCTGGGGACGGACATAGGCTACTTTTTTTTCAAAAAGAATCCTACAGAGGTGATATAGGGGATGAAAGTATGTATGGGAAACTCAGTATTTCTTAAGTTAGGAATGTGAAAATTAAATGTATTCTTTTGATAGGAAATAAAGAAATATGCAGTTCAGCGTTTTTGCAAAATCATCCCCTAAGGGCGTAAAATAGGGGTTGATTTTAAAATTTACAAAACTGCACGGATTTCGACAAAATTTGGCAAGGCTTTATATAGCATCCTGGGAAAGGACATAGGATACTTTTTGTCTAGGGGTGATATAAGGTATGAAAGTTTGTATGGGAAACCCAGCATTTCTTAAGTTAGGGATATGAAAATTCAAATTTATGCTTTTGGTAGGAAATAAAGAAATATATGGTTCAGCGTTTTTGAAAAATCATCCCCTAAGGGGGTAAAATAGGGGTTGATTTTAAAATTTACAAAACTGCACGGATTTCGACATAATTTGGCAAGGCTTTATAAAGCATCCTGGGGAAGGACATAGGCTACTTTTTTTTTCAAAAATAATCTTACGGGGGTGATATAGGGGATGAAAGTTTGTAAGGGAAACCCAGTATTTCTTAAGTTAGGGATAACAAATTTATGTTATTGGTAGGAAATTAAGAAATATGCGGTTCAGCGTTTTTGAAAAATCATCCCCTAAGGGGATAAAATAGGGGTTGATTTTAAAATTTACAAAACTGCACGGATTTTGACAAAATTTGGCAAGGCTTTATATAGCATCCTGGGGAAGGATATAGGCTACTTTTTGTCTTAAAAATAATCCTACAGGGGGTGATATGGGGGATGAAAGTTTGTATGGAAAACCCAGAACCACTGAACGGATTTCGATAAAATTTAGGAAGGCTATAGATTGTATCCTGGGGACGGACATAGGATACTTTTATTTAAAAAAATAATCCTACAGGGGTGATATAGGGGATGAAAGTTTGTATGGGAAACTCAGAACCACTGAACGGATTTCGATAAAATTTGGCAAGGCTATAGATGGTATCCTGTGGAAGGATATAGGCTACTTTTTGTCTTAGAAAATAATCCTACAGGGGGTGATATAGGGTATGAAAGTTTTTATGGGAAACCCAGAACCACTGAACGGATTTCGATAAAATTTGGCAAGGTATCCTGGGGACGGACATAGGCTACTTTTTTTTCAAAAATAATCCTACAGGGGGTGATATAGGGGATGAAAGTATGTATGGGAAACTCAGTATTTCTTAAGTTAGGGATGTGAAAATTAAATGTATTCTTTTGATAGGAAATAAAGAAATATGCGGTTCAGCGTTTTTGCAAAATCATCCCCTAAGGGCGTAAAATAGGGGTTGATTTTAAAATTTACAAAACTGCACGGATTTCGACAAAATTTGGCAAGGCTTTATATAGCATCCTGGGAAAGGACATAGGATACTTTTTGTCTAGGGGTGATATAAGGTATGAAAGTTTGTATGGGAAACCCAGCATTTCTTAAGTTAGGGATATGAAAATTCAAATTTATGCTTTTGGTAGGAAATAAAGAAATATATGGTACAACGGTTTTGAAAAATCGTCCCCTAAAGGGTACAATAGGGTTTGACAAATATTTGTGTACCTACCTCTTTTTAAGAGATTTAAGGGATTGGAAATGTAGTCATACTTCGAATCTTGAGGTAACATTTAGTCTTTATTAGTGGACACTCGGACAAAAGTTATTTGTTATTAGAGCGTGACTGGCATAATAAATTTTAAGTTATTAACAAAGTCCCCCCGCCGCGTAAGTCTGTCTGTTTGTATGCGATAATGTCAAAAAGTACCGAACGGAATTTCATACGGTTTTCTCCAATGAACGGAGTGATTCAATGTAATTAATTATTTTTTGGTTTAAATTGGCTGAAATGTGACGAAGACTGTTGAAGATGTCGGAAGAAATCATGCCGACTGGTAGATTTATGCCTACTATACACGGTAACGATATATCGTAGCGATTTGAGTTTGCACAGTTATATCGGACGGCCCTATGTTTTCCACATAAACGTTCCCATGGGATATTTTCCGACATCCACGCGGGCGAAGCCGCGGGCAAAAGCTAGTACCAAATAAAGGACATTTGGGTAAACCGCGGTTGTATGTGGTTCTGTAATTTATTTACATACCTAATATTTTACTTATATCTACCTATACCTTTGGTATTTTGTAACTTATGACCACGATTTTATAACCAAAAGGCTCTATACGCTATAAATTGTCCAAAACTTTCATAGTTAGGTACATGATATTCAGTAGTATATGCATGGCATACTGTACTACAAATCGTATAATTTAAGTACTTACAATTAAAAAACGGAAAACAAGCCTGTGAGTTAATTCATTAAACATTGGAATAAGATTCATACTCACATGTCACAAATTATGTATACATGTCACACTTTGACCACATTTTCTCTCACAATAACTATTAGGTACTAAGTAGGTACCTACAGATACTTAGTCTTCAAAGACATTACAAAATCTAACACTGTCTAACATTACTATACTCTACTTTGACACCAATTTCTTCAATAACCTTCCACACACTACGAAACCCAATAACAAACTGAATGTGCAACCAAAAAAATCACATTCACAAACGTATCTGCAGTTTTAAAAAACCGAATACATTATCCCTTGAATAATTAAAAATATGCGTGAGCTCAAATAATCGCGAAGAATTAACCCTTTGCATGCAAATGAGGCACGGATGCAAAATCACGACCGGTCTTTGAGACCCAGGTGTGTTATTATTTTAAAAACAATTTGCATACGACTTGGGGATACCGGATAATATTATTAGGAAACATTTGTTTAAAAGAGGTCACGTACACCGGTTTCGGATTTAAAATGTGGATTTTCAACTGTCACATTTTTAATTTTATGGGATAAGTACGTGGTAGCTTTGGAGTATGTACCTACATTAATTGGGCAAACTTTAATTTTGTCACACTGTACATAATGTCCACGTCCTGACTTTTATGTGACCAGAGAAATATAACGTGATAGAGGTCTTTTAACTGAGTCTGTATGCCACCATTCTGAACTCTCAATATTATAGGACCGTTTCGAATACAACTCAAATAACCCGGTTTGAGGCTTTACCAAAGACATATTCAAAAATTCTAAACTAAACTTTGAACCCTTACTCACCCAAGTTTTCTGAACGCCAAAAAAGTCCACCTCATAACCCGTAACGACATACCAACAAAAGCATCGTCCCTCTAATTGCCATAAAAACAAAACTTACATCAGAGGTTTAACCATACATGTTTAACAACATCGCGACAAAAGCTCAGTGCAAGACAACGGACATGGGACATCTTAACTGACGGAAGTCGTCACAAAGACACCGTACACCTGCCAGACGGAGGGGACACGAATTTAAATTTGAATGCCCAGCGCAGAAGGGTTGAAGACATTCGTTTCGAACAAGAACTTTTTCAAACTTGGAATTCTATGTCGGGTTTTGTAGATTTCTGAGGTGATTTGAATGTGTGTTTTGAAATTGGAAATAAGCTGGGAAAATGTTTTATATTATTATCTAGTTCAATTAAAGGTTCTCGCAGACAGGCGCGACGCGACTCTAGTAGAACAATTTATGAAAACTTTACAGAAATTGTTCTACCAGAATCGCGTCGCACCGTCGCGTCGCTTCTGTCTGCGGAAGCCTTTATATGGAGATATTGAACTCTTCGGAAATAGGAGCGAACAGGAACGATTTACTTATACTTAATTCTAGTTATGTAGAATCACTCTTGAAGCTTCTATAAAATTCACATTTTGTCAAACATCCATTTCAATCCAAAAATCTAAATAAATCCTCAAACTTCTAAACCCATACATTCCGCTCTCCCGATTTCAACACCCAATAAATTAAAATCAATCGATACACCATGTCACCTTTTCCTTTATTTCCGATCAATAATTACCATATTACAGCAAATGTTGACACAGCTTTCCATAACATGCAACCCCAACGATTATACCATAAAGGTATAAAGGACTCAAGTCTCACGACCTAAGTAAGGATCCGTTCCCACGAAATCCATGAATACATTAAAAAAAAGGTTTTATCTATGATATTTAAATTCGGACTGGCCTCTAAGATGTTCGAAATTTGAATATGAAGTGGAAGGGTTATTCTTCAGAGTGTCAAAATTGTTCTTCCGCATTCACAGGATGGTCTAGTAATTTGAATATCGAATCTGAATGCATGGGATCTACTTTGCATATCTTTTTCTTCCTTGTCAGTTTTTAACTTTTCGCACAGTGGTACAAAGACGCGTTTGGTGTGCGCATTATTGATTTTTGCCGGTCGATGCGTAACTTCGAATGCGTAATGAGATAAAATATTTTCCTTGTGTTGTCATATTTGTATTTTGTAGTCTAATTTATTCTTGTCTTTGTGTGGAGGTGACGGATGTTTGTAGTGCAGCGTTCCCATGGACTTAGATAGACATAAATTACCTACATTAAAGATGTATTACAGCATTGTTGTAGATGATGAGCACGGAAATTAAATCAGAATAGGTAGGTATGTACCTATGTACACACAGCGAGTAATTAAAGTCCTTTAGTGATTTTGACCTTCCTCAGGTCATTTCAAAGATGGGAAAACGACTTGAAAACTACTGCGGGAGGGACATGGAGGAGAAAACTCACGACAGGAGCCCGAAAAGCCCGGAGGAGGCCTTTGCTAAACAGCAAAGTAATCTGGAGAATTCTGATGTCCAAATCTTTAATTTAAACAAAGTTTTAAGATGGCTAATTTTAAATAAATAAAAAATAAATTTAAATTTGCTAATTTTTTTTTTTTTTTTTTTTTTTTTAAATTCATTGAGTCTCAACAATACCTATCGCAAAGAATGTGCGCAATATGGATGGAGTTATGGAACTGTGAAGACGTGTCTTGCCGCTGCGTGACAGCGTAAGCGTGATGGGTGACCCGCGGCCGCCCGTTCGATGTCCACCGCGCATAGGATGGAAGGAAACCAGCACATGAAGTGATTTTTTTGCTCCATTGGTGTAATTTCTGTATGGCGTTCCAGTGTGAGGATAAATAAATAAATAAATAAATAAATAAATAAATAAATAAATAAATAAATAAATAAATAAATAAATAAATAAATAATAAAGGCTATTTGAAACTGAAATGATTTTATGTTTTCTCAATGGGGCTCGTGGCTAAGTAATAACAACCGCACAGGTCGATCGATCAGGTTAAGCTATGCTTGCCGCGATTGGACCATCTTTACATACCAAGAGCCCTCCGTGCCTCGGAAAGCACGTTAAGCCGTTGGTCCCAGTATCGTATTACATTATAAAACAATATCGAGAACGGGTCTTATCGCGATCTTCCTTTTTTACGAGGTAAACAGGTACCTACTTGTTTCCCGACGTTTCGACCGCCTTGCAGCGATCGTGGTCACGGGAGGTATCGTATTACCCAGTAACTGGGTTGTGGAGGTCAGATAGGCAGTCGCTTCATGTAAAATACTGGTATTCAACTGCATCCGGTTATACTGGAAGCCGACCCCAACATAGTTGGGAAAAGGCTAGGCAGATGATGAATTATTGTACGTTTTTCAAAATAGTATACGTACTTACCTTTTAGTTGGAAAAGCAAAAAAGTATTTCTAAACATTTAAAGTCAAATATAAAAAAAAATGTAATACTTATAGTTGCGCTTCATTCAAAGTGACGTCTCTCAAAGTGATAATAACAACAAAACACAAGATTAATTGCATTTATTTCAATGACAATAGACAATCGTTGTCTATCGATCGTGAATTATTTAACAATTGACTAAAATAAAATAAACAATTGTCATTTCATACAGTTCGCAGATAATAAAATAAGGTTTGAATAAATTAAAAGTTTCGATTATAATTTATTGATTTCATTTGCATAATTTGAAAGCATTATTATTTTAACTTTTGAAATTCATGATTGTTTATTTTTGTCGTTATTATTTATTAGTTTATTACCAATGCCTGATATGATCTATCATTTTTTTACTAATATTATAAAGAGGTAAATTTTGGGAGTTAGTGTAGGAGCTACAACTGATCCGATTCCCGAAATTCTTACACTAATGCGAACCTACAGTATTCGAGTGTCATAGAATATTATATTATAAGGACGTCGGTTGTTTTTTTTTTGTAAAAAAGTTAAAAATATATTTTAACTTTTTTACAAAAAAAACAATTACACTACACTTAAGGCGAAAGCGCCAGGGCAGCCCGCGAAATTCAAAATTTCTTAAGTTTTTTGCAATTTGTAGGTCAGTGTGAGCTTACAGAATTATAATAATTAGAATCAGCAATACAACTACATAAGTTAGCATTTACCTCAAACCTCATGATTTCATTAAATCGCTACATTTGAGGTAAATGCTAACTTGAGTTGTATTGCTGATTCTAATGATTATAATTCTGTAAAGCCATATTAGCTACGGCCGCGAATCATATTTTAATCAACATACAAGCTCACACTGACGTACAAATTGCAAAAAACGTAAGAAATTTTGGATTTCGCGGGCTACCCTGGCGCATCAACCTTAAGTTACACTTCACTTCACTTTACTTTTAATTTCACACTTTTTAATTGTGGTATTCGAATTTGTGTGGGGTATGTCCCCACACAAATTCGAATAGTTACCACTACCAGCTATGTAAATTATAGTGACTGGATGTTATTAAGTTTAACATCATCCACATACAATAAGTGGGAAAAATATGTAGGTATTATTGAAGCTAACTCAAAAACTACCCCCGGGAAGTTAATAAAAAAATTATGGAACCTCCTAGAAAACCCACCCTTTTAAACAAAAAAATAATTTTCCAAATCGGTTCAGCCGCCTTCGTGTAATCGGGGAATATACATTTTTAAAAAATCCGACGAACTGAGAACCTCTTCCTTTTTTTAAGTCGGTCAAAAACAAGAAATTTCACGGGTATGAAGTCGAGGGTAAAAGCTAGTTCTTTATAAACAGAAACAATAAACATTGAATTTTGTAACTTAAACCCAAAGGTGATTTTTAACCTTATTACTCGTTGAGTTCTACGAAAAAGAGTTCGACACTGGAAGAACAAATAAAATGTTATGTTTTGTAGGACTTCTTGTTTTTATTTCAAAAAGTTTCTTTCGTAACACCTTCACAGAAAAAACCTTTCCAAAGGAAATTGTTCGGTAAATCAATGTATCAGTGATTTATTTATGCGCCACGCAAATATTTTATTACGAGTAGACAGGTAAGTATCTATGTATCTATTATTTAGGATGTATGTATGTATTTTAGTATTATCTATATACATAAATAAAAAGAGAAGTCCTGACTGATTGACCGACTCATCAACGCCCAGCCCAAACCCTTAGACCTATAAAGGTGAAATTTTGCACTAGGGTTTCCTTTATAATGTAGACAAGGAATAAGGAAGGAATTCCCGGTAGTAGGTTCCCTTGGGAAGTTTTCCGCAATCCACGCGGGCGAAGCCGCGGGCAAAAGCTAGTATTATATAATTATTTACTTATTATTTGCACCAGCCCCATTTCATGTTCAGATAAATCACTGTCCATTCTAAGGTTGCTGGAAGAGATCGAGAGAGAGAGAGATAAGGCCGCCCATTGTATATTTTGTAGTGTTTAATATATTTTTTTTATGTATTTTTGTGGTGTACAATAAAGTACCTGTATATAAATAATATAAATAAAAATTCAAATCATACAAATGCTTTAAACATTGCTCGCGTTACAGAGCAAATTGTACAAAGTAGTAATACCTACAATAAATTATACATTCTACAGGGTGTAAGTGTAAACTGTGTACTCATCATTATGAACAACTTTTACTAAGGGACCAAACCTGAAATCGCGAAAAAAAACAGCTGTTCAGTACATTTATGTTCGCATAATTCGAAAAAATGTAGGTAACAGCTGACCCCTTATAAGATTGCCACTGTTTACACTTAGACCCTGTATAACACGGATTAATCGTTCGTGACTAAGTGCTGAAATATTGTCTCCCTACTGTTATCTTATTTCAGGCTCCAGCGTGGCTATTGCATAGCACACTATCAATCGGAATCGGTTTCATTTTGCCAGTACAACAACATTAATTGCGTTATTTTCGAACATACGAAGCAATGGATTAGCAATTTGCTTCAAAATGATTCAGATTTCGATTGCTAGTTTTTTTTTTTAGTAAAAACAAGCTTTTTATGCGAAAATTATGCGAAAATAAAGTTGTTTTCATAATTGAATGATAATTAACACACATAACATGACGCCTGTTATCCCCGAAGGGTTAGGCAGAGGTGTACCTATAGTACACCCACATTTTGTCACCATGTAATAGAGGGCGAGCCTGTTTCCATCAACCGGGCTTGTGTCAAAAGTATTGTTTAATAGCAGCGCAGAGTCAAGATTTGTATCTTGACTCTGCGCTGCTATTAAGGTTGATGCGCCAGGGTAGCCCGCGAAATTCAAAATTTCTTACGTTTTTTGCAATTTGTAGGTCAGTGTGAGCTTGTATGTTGATTAAAATATGATTCGCGGCCGTAGCTAATATAATGACAATATATAAATATGGCTTTACAGAATTATAATCATTGGAATCAGCAACACAACTCCATAAGTTAGCATTTACCTCAAATGTAGCGATTTCATGAAATCATGAGGTTTAGGTAAATGCTAACTTATGGAGTTGTAATGCTGATTCTAATGATTATAATTCTGTAAAGCCATATTAGCTACGGCCGCGAATCATATTTTAATCAATATACAAGCTCACACTGACCTACAAATTGCAAAAAACGTAAGAAATTTTGAATTTCGCGAGCTACCCTGGCGCTTTCGCCTTAAACAATACATATGTCATTAAAAACATAAAATTGTGATCATATTAATTTCTAGAGGGTTTCGTGACTAAATAATTACATTAACTGCACGAGTTGATCCAAGGTTAAGCTATTCTTGCCGCTGTCGGTTCTTGGGTGGGTGATCATCCGTTAAGGCCCTAGTTCCAAGCTTGGTTTAGCTCGGTGTGTAAGTGAAATGGCGTTATGGCTGTCTAGTTTGACGCACGAGATAGAAGATTCTCACGCGCACCGGAATTATGTCGTAAAACTGCAAATAAAATCGTATAAAATTAGAAATTAACGATTTAATAAAAAATAATCCATCACTGGATGCAGTTTGGAATTTGACATGTCATGGTATATTTTAAATTATAATTATAATTGGTAATGACGGGATAAACAGCTTTTAAAGATTATTAGGAGGTACGTTTAAAGATTTTTTTGGTGCATTAAAGTATCTTTAATTATGTTTTGGCTTCCATCACTGTATGCGAAAAGGACTTGAAAATATCATATTTTTCTACATCTCAAAATTATTTACGGTTTATGAGATACACAGCTTTAAAAAACCACATTTTTGATCGTTTTCAGGAAATCTGCGCCTTAAATATCGAGACCTCTCCTTGCCTTGGAAAGAACGTTCAACTGTTAGTCCCGGCTGTCATTCGTAGATCTTTGACAGTCGTTACCGAGTAGTTAGGTACCCAAAAGTCTGACAACCAGTCTTACCAAGCGGTATCATGTTTCTCAGTAACTGGGTTATGGAGGTCAGATAGGCAGTCGCTCCATGTAAATACTGGTGGATCCCAACTGAGTTGGGAAAAGGTTAGGCAGATTGAGTGATCATATTTTTTCTTATCACCAATCAGAATTATTGCATTTCTTATTTCCCCCAAGGAACCAGTCGGCTCAAGAATTTTATAATTAAAGAAAAATAACTTAGATATCGCCTGCTTCTCATTCTGCACATGTCGTATTTACAAGATAATTAAAAAGAAAAAGTTCTACGTACTTCTAGATTTTTTATATATAATTACACCTTTAATAGACGTTATTAGAAGAAATTGCACCTTTTACTAGTAATTAAAGGAAATTGATTAGTGTTGTTACGTTTTTAATTATGTAATAGAATACTTCAGAAATGCGATGTTTCTATTCGAATAAAAAGTTAGTAAATTACATAAAAAAGCGACAAAAGATGAAACTTTTAACTAGGTACCTATGTAAGTAATTACTTCCCATTGTTAATCAAGTATGGTGGCTAAGTAATAACAGCTGCACTGGTCGATCGATCAGGTTAAGCTACGCTTGCCGCGTCGGTCCGTGGATGGGTGACCTTCTTTACATACCGAGCATTGGTCTCGGCTGTCATTCTTGGATCTTTGACAGTCGTTACGGGTCATCAGAAGCCCGAAAGTCTGACAACCAGTCTTACCCAATACCCTGGTTGTGGAGGTCAGATAGGCAGTCGCTCCAGGTAAAATACTGGTATTCAGCTGCGTCAGGTTAGACTGGAATTTGACATAAAAAAAATCATCTGTTTCATACAAAAATTCAATACTAAAATGTATGAAACAGCTGATTTTTTTTTTCGTGATTTCAGAGTTGGTCCAATAGTGAAAGTTGTTCATATTCATGGGTAGAACACCCTGTGAAAATGTGCGCACTGCTTAAAAACTTTTTCTTTTAAACTCGTCATCTCGGTAGTCACCCCCTTTTAGACATAATATAATAACTATCATGCTTCACACAATCCATCCATCGCTTGTAGACTAAAGTCTAGTCATCCACATTCACACTCGAAACTCTCCTCACATAAAAACATACTGTTAATAAAAAAAAACAACGCAATCGGGACTCGACTTCCGTACCTACATCGCAGCACAGAGCATCACCTAACACGAATTTGCATACATTACCAGATAAAGGGCGAACGCGTCATAATTTTTAATATTTAATTTTTTACAGTTACAAGTACCGGTTTTTGTCTATTGTCACATTGTATAAAATATTTAAATTGAAAACAAAATCGTTGGGTCGAAACAAAAGAGCGCACCTTTTTGTCCTTGCTTGCATTCATTTTGAACACTGTGTGACAATTAAAGTACACACAATTTTTATCCTTATTTAAGTGCACTAGAGTCTAAATTCAGATGTTTGGTGTTTGAAAATGACGTGTAAAATTAGTAATAACAGCGTTAAAATTGTATTAAGAGTGCATCAACATAATGTTTATGGTGGTAAGACCATACCTATGTCATTTGGGGATGAAATATCATCAAGCTTATTAATTATTCTCTGCCGAACCTAAATAAGAAGAATCTAATAGCTGTCTTCACTAGCTGTTGCCCACGACTTCGTCCTCTTCTTGATTCCGTACCAAAATGGTAAAAAAGAACCCCTATGGTGCGACTCAGTCTGTCAGTCTGTCTGTCTGTCTGTCACAGCTGGATATCTTAAGAACTAATAATGCTACCAACTTTAAATTCGGAACAGATTTAGATGACATTTGCCTAATTATTTTGCAAATAAGAAAGAAATAAAAAATAAAAATATGCATAAGTTTTTTTTTTGCAACAGGGACTGAAATGGGGTCTTAAAAATTCGAAATGGGCCTAATATGGCATGTGGGGTACCAACCTTTATCATTGAAACATTAATTTACCTTATTGAAATTAAAAAATAAAAGACAAAAATGACAGTTCAAATTTCGAAATCGCGATCATTATTCCAAAAAAAAACAAAACACATCAGAAAAATCGGTTAAACATTAAGGTACCGCCACACCGGTCCGTATCAAATCGCGAACAAACATGAAGAGTTCGGAACGAATCGTCGAATCACAATAAGATGCTAATCTTTTACACCTTTAGCTGAATTTGCATTTTGTGTGAACATTAGCTTAACCGACTGTGCGAATAAAATATTTGTGTAATAGGATAAAGGGTGACATGTTGCATGCAGATTTTAATGCTTCACCAAAAAAGTAGGTAACGTGTGTGTTTGAAGTGAGAACTTCTTTAAGCGCGTTGAGCGATTTTTGTTAGGGCGTTCGCGTCACCACGTCACCGCAACACCTCGACACTACTTACGTTTAGGTTTTCACTTCTGATGGCAGTGACTGATGAAATGACTGACATGACTGCCTCTTTTTAGGGTTCCGTACCAAAATGGTAAAAAGGAACCCTTATGGTGCGACTCAGTCCGTCTGTCTGTCACAGCTGGATATCTCAAGAACTACTAATGATATCAACTTGAAATTTGGAACAGTTTTAGATGACGTTTTCCCAACTATTTTGCAAATAAGAAAGAAAGAAAGGGACTGAAGGGGGGTTTTAAAAATTCAAAATGGGGCTACTAGGGCATGTGAGGTTATCATTATGAAAGAGCGCTGTTTGCACATATTTTTTTTTATTTTTTTTAGGCCGTATAGTTTTCGAATTTTGATGAAAAATGTAAAAAATACCGTTCCCCCTCCCCTTATCTCCGAAGTTTGCATTGAGAAAAACCTGAAATTATTCTATGTGTAATTAGTTTATGTAAAGATTACAGGAAAAATAAAACGATCTAACGTCTCCAAATAGCACACTTTTTCAGATATCGGAACGGAACCCTCGGTGCGCGAGTCCGACTCGCTCTTGACCGGTTTTTTTTTAATAAGTTTATCATGGAAATCACTGACATCGATAGAGGAAAACATCGTGAGGAAATCAGGACTTATAAATTAGTATACCTACTTACATATGTCATAAATAGCCAATCCATCTTCTCGTGCCTTCTCTATATTAGAAGAGGCAGGTTCCTGCAGTGG
Organism: Cosmia trapezina; assembly: GCA_905163495.3. Classification (NCBI taxonomy): domain Eukaryota; kingdom Metazoa; phylum Arthropoda; class Insecta; order Lepidoptera; family Noctuidae; genus Cosmia; species Cosmia trapezina. The sequence continues at coordinate 5,118,021 of LR991034.1, read as the reverse complement.
GACAATAATATAGGCTGGTATTAATTAACATCATAAAAAGTATACAAGGTGTAAGGGACAGCCCTCCGCAAACTAGTTAGGGTTAGTTTTGAATCATACTACACCGGAAAATTTCTCAGGAAAATTTTCATTTTTTTAATAGTTTTTTCAGTTACATTTTCTTTATTTCAATGTAAAATTACATTGTGTGTTCACAGCACTCCATTTATGTAAAAAAAAAACAGCAAACAAAAAACCAGCAATGGATGTGGTGAAATAGGTACTAACAACGCGTGAAATCAGCTGTTCACTTTCTGTCTAGCTACAGAGTTCATCGAACTCACCGCATACCTATTACCTACCCCTCCCAACCAGTAACAGACGCTCCGATTTGTGCACAAAAACACAAACAAATCAAGTTTATTGTATTCCCATAATATAACATTCCTGAAATAATTTCATGTAAGTACCGGTCATACTAAATTCACCCCCTCAGTCTGCGGAGGGCTGTCCCTTACACCCTGTATTTTTCTTACATCCTACAAGTCAAATGCTTCTCCTCATACGGAGAAGAACTCATTCCTTCTTTTATGGTTTTAGTCTAGGTATTTTTATATTAAATCACTAATAATATATATTATGTGAGATCGGAAAAGGTCTAGCCCTAAATTTTAGAGCATGGTAATCCCATCATCTCTCACACATCATCATCATCATCATAATTGGCAGCCAGAGCAAAATAATATAAAGCTGCAGTAGTGCTATTCTGTAAACATCTTACTTATCAACTTAGATGAAGTGCGTGAAGTGAGCCGTCATCCCCCTTGATGCCTAGGGGTTGACACTAATGACAGCTCTCTTTAAGATCACTTCACTTATGTTTTCACGGTGAGATATTTACAGAATAGCACTACAGTAGTCTATCTGGGCAGAGCAAGGTCACTGCCGCGCAATCGAACTGTTGCCTACTGAGATTTCGAAGCACGTCGTCGGCGTCGTTTCGGCCGTTTTCTATGGAGATAAACTACTGCAATATTATTATACTGTGGTATAGGCCTTCTCCCTGCATTATATCACTGTGGGCATTTCAATTGTCAAAGTCAATCAGTACCCTTATTAGTTCTTAACCCTCTCACACTCGCGAGTGCTGTCAAATTTTCAAACTTCGAATAATAATTTGTAAATGAGGTAATATGACAATGAAATCCTGCTGTCGCATTTGGTCACCTCTCTCGCTCACACGGGATCAAATTTTTAAGAATGTTAAATGAAAAGATGCTTTTTTGAAAAATGTAATCAATTAGCGAACTAGTAAATCTTACTATTAATTTAGTAGGTAATTAATAAAAACACATTTTTATTGTGGCATTTATTTAACTCATCTCAAAAACAGATAATAATTTTTGAGTTGATAGATAAAACAATAGAAATGTGTTTTCAAAATTAAGTACCTTTTAAATAATTATTATTTACTAGTTCGCTAATTCATTACATTTTTCAAAAGAGCATCTTTTCATTTTACAATCTTAAAAATTTAGTCCTGTGTGAGCGAGAGAGGTAACAAAAAGCGACAGTCCTCTTAAAGGGATTTCCAATCATCAAATTCTTTAAATCAAAACAGTTTTATTATAATATGTACTATCAGCAAAGCTCATTCTTTACTGACCCTATATTACGTAAGTACAGTCATAATCAAAACTTTTAAAGTCTTGATATTCCTCGTCGAAGTTGGATAAAAAGTCGTGCTTCTTTAAAAAATGCGAACACCTGAAAGGCTCCATGTGCTGGAAAATCAATACTAAGCCTGTCGTACGCGTGATACCAACGAAAAACTACTACAGCCACCCCAACTCACCCTACGTGGATTTTTCTTCACCCTATCCGCCCCCACCGGCTTAGGGGAGAAAGGGGACGCAAAAAGATGCCCGGTTTTTTTCTCATTCGCGTGTGTTTTTGTTGACTAAACTTTTCTACGCACGAAACTCGACTTTGAGACTTTAGAACTGGGTTGGTTTTAGATTGGACATGTTCTTGATATGTGGACGATTGTCATGTCGAATTTGCGATGTAATTTCGGTCCTAAGTTGTGGCTTATAAGGTGGGATTCGGATTGGAGGTTCATTATCAAAAAATGCCTCAGTAAACGTGGTATATGGGAGTTATTCGGTCTTCGCAACGAAATTAGGGTCCGTATATCGTACGCTCGGATGCCTAATGACTTCTTATGATTTTGATGTCATGTTGCGTGTAAGATGCATCGAGTTTATTTGATCCGGCGGAGGGTTGGCTGATTCGTATTCGGAGCGAATTCCAAATTTGAATGAATTCGAATTTCAGACGGAGTTTTAAATTGACAGCTGTCAAAATAACGGTCATTCGTTATTCAAAGATAATTGTGTGTCGTTTCACTTTAAAATGGAGGCCTATGGGGGTTGGCAGACATCTAAGTACTGACCTACCAGCGTATCAGTGTTTTCTATTTCTCTCCATTCTTTCGTTTTCAAAGCGTAGTTAAACTCAAAAACATTTTTGAGACTTAGTTTTCCATTTTTTATTTCTGATTTGATATACTTACAACGTTTTTTTTTTTTAAAAATGTTCGGATAATCAATTAATCCTGCCTACGCTTTTCCCAACTATGTTGGGGTCGGCTTCCAGTCTAACCAGATGCAGCTGAACACCAGTATTTTATATGGAGCGACTGCCTATTTGACTTCCACAACCCAAATTACTGGGTAATACGATACCCCTTGGTAAAACTGGTTGTCAGACTTTCGGGCTTCTGACGACCCGTAACGTCTGTCAAACGGCTCAACGTGCTTTCTGAAGCACGGAGGAGTCTCGGTATGTAAAGATGGTCACCCATCCACGGACCAACCCCGGCAAGCGTAGCTTAACCTGACCGATCGACCCGTGAGGCTGTTATTACTTAGCCCGAGCTCCTTATGTTCGGATAATCCATAAGCAATATTGTTTGATCAATACTTAATAACAGCAAATGTTTTATTTTATTATCTTTGCTTAGTAATCTTAGAATTCTTTTTTTCTTTTGTATTTAGGGTACTGTACAAATTAATTAAGTAGGTACAGGCTTCTGCAAACTTCATCTTGCTAATGTGATCAACATTTTATTCCATGGGTGAAAATTAGAGACATTTTATTATAAGGTTAGGTATGCGGGAGTTAGCTGCTCCCGAATATACGATATTACTGTGATCCATAGGTTATACCACAGTATAATAATGATACAGTAGTTTATCTTCATAGAAAACGCCGAAACGACACGCTTCGAAATCTCAGATTCTCTCTTAGGGTGAACTATAACAAACATAGCACCTTTAGTTCGATGTTTGTTATTGTTAAAGTCAGATGGTGCAACCCACTATTCTTAAAGTTATTGTTAGACAAAAAATAGGTTGTTCCATTTAACAATTTGTAACTTTAACCGTCCACGCTTCGCTGGTTAAAGTTATTGTTAAATATCTGTCACTTCTGTCAGACGCGTCGAATGTCATGTCCCTGCTCCGAACTTTATCTTTTACATTTGATATGATGGTGTAACAGCAGGTAGTCATTCTATGGTCATTTTAACTTTGACGGAAACTATAACCTAGCCCTTGGTGCACTGATTACGAACAGTTCGAGCGCACGGCAATGCACGGATGAACACGTATTTATCTACCGAGCGGCCGTAGGTAATTTATTCAAGGTCTCTGCCGAGATAAACTACTGTATCCTTAATACTCTGTGGTTATACACGCTCACAAAGTTGTTACGTACGCACGGCTACAGATCAAGCTATACATTTCCAGCAGAAGCTGATCTCGCATTGTATAGGATTTCCTTACAATGAGAGGTCAGTGTAAAGTGGAAATGTATAGCTTGATGTGTAGCCGTGCGTACAATATACCAGAAAGGTTTAGGTAGTGAAATAAATGTAAACAATCTTGATGTGACTTTTTAAACAAACACATATTAAACAAATAAACTACTGCCTAAACTAATGCTTCAATTGATTTAGTAATCATTATTGTTGTATTGACATTGGTTTTTAGTTGCATTTTATTTATAAACTGAGGTTTAAAATAAAAAATGATAAAAGACACATCAAGATTGTTTACCTTTATTTCACCACCTAAACCTTTCTGGTAATAGGTAAATTGATACAATCAGAAAAACCAGTGATAGTCGCTCAATAGAAATAGTGAGGATAAAATGGATGAATTATTAGACAAACTTGGAAAAATAACCCTCCTGTCAAGAAACCGTAGTGATGTGTCATCATCGTAGTGATGTTACATGATCATTCAAATACGGTATTTATCCACTCAACCAGCTCTAAACAATAATAACCCACTCGATAGGGTAGGTCAAATTTTTTCTTCGCGCCTTCCTTTTCCTGTATGTTTAGTTTCCTTGAGGCTCGAAAAAAAAAAACACCATTATGGTGTTGTACATTTTTGTTTTTTGCTGAATCGCGGTGTCAAGTTTCTCCGTGATTTCATGACCCCCCTTGTATAGTGTTTTCTTTGGGCAAACCTTAAATACATTGCAGGCTCCTCAAAACCTTTTGAGAATGTACAGTACAAGCCATTTATGTTCAAGTTCCAGGTATTAAAGGCTATATGGAGCCATTTATTGCCATTAAACGAACACAAATCTAGATACCGGGCTAAGAAATTCTCAAATAAAATCATTACAGTCATGTTAAAGAAGCTTAGAAAGTAAGTAATGTTTAGTAATAAAAGTATTTTATAATGAAAGAAGTCACAGGGCATCCTGATAGGATCTAACAGTTTCCTAACGATTACACCAACGACTGTACTTTGAGTAACTAATTAGCAAAACGATCAGATAATTTTGAACATTATTACGTACGTAGTTCCAGTGTTTTCCGCCAGAGGTCGCCACACGTAATGCGTGTCGCATTCCTACACATCTATTGTACACTTGAACGACATACTTGCTCATAACTAATAATGTTTTCTTTTTATGTCACATTATTCTATTATGCACGTCAATAATCTGGGGTGGTAAAATAGACCGGTACTTTATTTTGTTTTGTTTTATCATTGTTTTTGTGAAAGTAATTAAATACTTAGTGTTGCTTTCTGTTGACGCAGTGCTAGAGAGATTGGCTGCTTCACTATGTATCGTGGAAATACATTTAGAGGGCCATTGTATTTGGTATTTGTGTTTGTAAACGAACCCACGCAGCACAAACTCTTAGTATGAGACAACATAAAAAAACTTTTCTATGAGTATTAGGTACTATTTCGTTTATTTTTAAGAAACCAGGGTGTAATTTTAATCATCTTTATCCTCTTAAGGGGTCATTGTATTCATCATTATGAAAAACTTTTTTATGGTGCCAAACCATACATTTATGTCCACATAAGTAACTCGTCAAAATGTAGGGAACAGCTGATTTTTTTTCGCGATTTTAGGTTTTGTCCCCTAACAAAAATTGTTCACAATGATTAGTTCAATGACCCCTTAAGAGGATAAAGATGTTAAATTCATATTCACATCTGTATTTGCATTCCATAATGTTTCAGGTGTTACAGTGGTTAAAGCTACGGTTCAATTACGGACCCTGTAGGGCACAGCAAAAAGTATGAAATTCAAAATTAAAACAAAAATTAAATTACAATTAAAATAAGAAACAGAAATAAAATTAAAATAAAGTAAAAAAAAATAGAAAACAAATTATCAATAATAAAAATAGATATTAAAATTACACACTGTATAAAACAAGTGCAACATTTAAAAAAAACTTAATTTCAGCACCATTATAATTTTTCATACCTAATAAAATTCACTGGCTGGTCAGAGGCCTTAACCATAAAAAAAAAACATAAGTGCCTACCTAAATCATTCACACACGATCAAATCTCAGATAAAATCAACCCACAAAAATTTAAATATTAAACATGAAATTTTATATCCTTACGACCAATGCCAGTGTGGGGTGTTAGACCGTCCAGTGACCGACCAATTACAAGACCACAGAGTAATAAAATGCTCAAATGATTTTTATCTGTACTAAGTAGAGGTTGCTTGCAACTTTGTACACTTACAAACTAACCCTTCGTTATAATTTTCTTGAGGTTTCAAACCATGTTTTCTGTGTAGGAAGTAGGAACAGGAACATAATTATATTCAGAGGTTAAAGGCTCCTGCAGACTGGTGCGACGTGACTCTGGCGGAACAATTTCTTTGAAAACTTCAGTAAAAATGCTCTACTGAAGACGCGTCGTGCCTGTCAACTAACCTTTAGTTAAACTGTGCTCTGTCTGCCATAGAACTGTTTTATGATAACTAGTAAAGCAGTGAAATTTATTTGCACAGATTGTAGAAACAGACGACCGCACGTCAGTGTGGTAACAAAACCAGTTTAAGCTGGGCTCGTTTTCTATGGAAACTCCTTACTATACAGTAAATAGGCGATCAGGTATACAGGGTGTATCAGAAAGGTGTATTACAGACCATCAAACTGAACAGCTTTTTCCAAGGGACCAACATTGTAATCGAGAAAAAATTAGCAATAAATTTGGGTCAAGTAGGTATATGCAGGAGTTGAACATGACTACATTTTCGCTAGAAAATTAAGGCTGCCAAAGACAGGCGGAGAATCCAGTAAAACAATTTATTTTAATGAAGTTTTCATAGAAATGGTTCTACCAGAGTCGAGGCGCGCCGTCAAGTCGTGTAGCGCCAGTCTACGGGTACCTTTAGGAGCATAGGCTCTTGGTTCGATTTTCATGTCCGACAGTACTTTCAGGCATTCAGGCAGAATGGGATAACTCCACTAGATATACAAGGTGAAATTGAATAGATGCGACAAAATTTAAGGGGGTGTTCTACGCATCAATATGAACAACTTTTACTGAAAACTGCGAAACTAACTGAAACCGCGAAAAAAAAATCAGCTGTTCAGTACATTTTGACGAATTATGCGAACATTAAATGTACTGAACAGCTGATTTTTTTTCGCGATTTCAGGTTTGGTCCCATAGTAAAAGTTGTTCATATTGATGCGTAGAACACCCCCTTAAATTTTGTCGCATCTATTCAATTTCACCCTGTATAATGTCACGCAACAGATGGCGATCCAATTGGCATATTGTCACTCCCTGGTCTATTGTCACTTCCAACGACCAACACCACCTTCAGGTGTACAGGTCTGTCCACTGTCCGACCAATTACAAGCACACAAAGTAATAAAACGTCCAAATGATGTTATCAGCGAATAAATCGGGAGTGTATCTGGAAATCGCTCGTTAGTTCAAGTGAGCGCGGTATGCGCCGCACCCACGTTGCTAGTGTTAGATAAGTTTATACGGTATTGTCTGGTATTGTTAGGTTTTTTAAAGGCTGTTCATTAAATTATTTTGTAATAAACTGTTAGTTTTTTTTAACCTTAACTACATGTTGAGTTTATTTTCTGCCTATGATGATAGACACGACACACACGAGGAGCTCGTGGCTAAGTAATAACAGCCGCTCGGGTCGATCCATTAGGTTAAGCTACGCTTACCGGGGTTGGTCAGTGGATGGGTGACCTTTACATGGGTGGTCTTTACATACTGAGACTCCTCCGTGCCTCGGAAAGCACGCTAAGCCGTTGGTCCCGGCTGTCATTCGTGGATCTTTGACAGTCGTTACGGATCGTCAGAAGCCCGAAAGTCTGACAACCAGTCCTACCAAGGGGTATCGTATTACCCAGTTACTGGGTTGTGGAGGTCAGACAGGCAGTCGCTCCATGTAAAATACTGGTATTCAGCTGCAGCCGGTTAGACTGGAAGCCGACCCCAACATAGCTGGGAAAAGGCTAGGCAGATTGAATGATAGCGACACACCTGAACGAGAGATTCACAAAACGCCAATTAATGGCAGGAAAGAAAAGAGATTATTATCCAGGAAGGTAATTTCGGGCTGAAATGATGATGATATGATTGAACCGATGATGATATAAAATGCTGATGGAGCCGATGTTAGCTGCTGCTAAAAAAATAAAAAGTGTTGGTAAAATCATAGTACCTACAGTTTATTTTTTTCAGCGAATGATTATTCAAATCCTACTACAGTGAAAACTGGCTATCAGCTCTCAATGACTGACAGTTTATTCTAAAAATCAATTACTTACTTTTCAACATAATACTTAGCTTTATGCCAGTAATTCTACTGGAAGTAGAAAAATAAGATGTAACACATAAAATACGAAAATACATTCTGCTGCTTTGCACTGCAGTTCACACTTTCGGTGTCACTTCAGTTCAACAATATTTCATCAATAAAGTCAGTATACAATATGTCCTCCTAAGGTGTGGTCCCACTCACATCTGCCTCGTTACCCTACCGTTACCTTATGTCGCCTTTCATTCATCCTCTCAACATGACCAAACCATAGCATACTCTTTTCAATGTTTATCACTACATCATCTTTTAAACCGTATCGTTGCCTTATCTTGCTAAATGCTAGCTTGGCTAAATGCTGGTCCTGCTCCACAAGGACGCTTAAACTAATTGATTAGCATTCGGAAATATTGTTGGAGCTGCTGAAGATTAAGAATTTTCTTTGCATTGTGTAAATTCAATCTCTTAGTATTGTATAATTGCATAGCACATGTGTGAGCACTATGTAGCTAATATAAAGCTACCTTTTACTGGGTTTGTCTTTCACTGACTTGAATGTGCCCTGGCGGTTGAGAGTATGTCATGCTCACTCAAATGTCTCGCTGGTGGTGGCGTGTGTGGTTGGATCATTAAGTTCCCTTCAAAATGGTTAAGCTAATTGGTGCTGATCCATGCATCATGTTCGTGAACGGGCGCCGTCAGTTGGGACTGGTCGTCTCTTAGCTGCCAGGGCTTATTTTTAATTTAGTTGTTTTTAGTTTTTATCTTTTTCATTACGGACGCTTTTAACGTGCACGTCTTTCTACATTGTTCTCACATCTATATTTTCAATATGAACGATATAACCAATATTATGTAAAATATTTGATTTAAAAGAGTCTCCGTGGAGTTTCTTGCCCGTTCTTCTCCAGGATCTACGCTTTGGAATGGGCAACTAGCTTCATTTTTCTGACTGACCGACCCAAGACCGACCCTTTGACAATTCAAAAGTGCCTGTAATTGGTTTATTTGAAATAAATGCTTTGAGTTTGAATTTGAGTTATCACATCATTCCTCAGCCTATAATTCAACGTAAGTACGTAAATAATGTGTGTATATGTAAATATAATCAGTTGATATCAGTCCTACCTATTTATACTCATACCAACTGATTTTCGGCCTTTATATAGCTAAAAATCAACGAGGTGTCAAAATTAAACTTATGTCACGTGATTTAATTGGCTGTTAATACTTCAGTCAACCAATCACAGCAGTTGACAAAACTTTGACACTTTTTTAGCTAATTTTCATGTCGATTTTCGTTCCGGAAACCGGTGCCTTATTTCGTAATCTGACCTCTAGTGTGTAAACTAAAAGTTTACTCCAGAAAAGTCCACTGCATATTGAATCACTACTACTACAAATACTTACTAGTTACAGTAATATATTAGTACTACAATCCACGCTAAGCATAATTTCCGATCGTCATAAAAACCCGCCAACAGATAGGTCATCGCCCTCTATGGTGTAGAGTAGAACCAAGTTCTTGCACATAATGTTAATTTGTTAGCGTTTACTGAGTGAATGGTTAGTTCTCAGTAAAGCTTAGTGATTAGGCATTCAATTAGTTCATTGTTCGTACACTACACCTATGCAAGTTAACTTCTGTAGGGATAGCAGAAGAGTTTATTTATTTATTTTTAATAAGGGCCGATTTTTTAATCGTCAGATAACTTTTATTTGAGGAATAAATACCCACCGTATTTATTCGTCAAAGAAAAGTTATCTGACGATTGAAAAATCGGACCTAAGAGTGTATGTATACCTTTTAATAAAAATAGTGTGTAGATAGTGGTGGTGTGCTGTGGTGGTGGTGGTGGTAGTGTGTGGTAATGTGTGGTGTGGAATAGTGTGTGTGTAGTGTGTGTGTGTATTGAGATATATAAAGCACCAAGGACTATTGTAGGGAAATCTATTGTATTATTTGTATTGCAGCAGCAGAAAAAAAGTGACTCGAGATCTAGAGAGTTAAATGAGAGCCGGCAAAGACACAGCGTGTGTAACCAGAGAACTGCTACATAATAATTATCCTTCCTTGACAATTATTTGATGTAAATAGTTGTATGTTTGTAACGCATTTAGCATTAGCTACAGTCTTACTTCTCATTGAACATTATCATCAGAACTTAATTTTTAAATTAAAATACCTACCTATAGGTACCAAAAATATGTTCTAAAAAAAACATAACCAAAGAGTTTCTTGCCGAGTTTTCCTCCGTCTATATAATAGTAAATTACGTTTTTTGTAATGCTCATTTTCTTTACCATCTTTCTTTCATTTTGATTTCAAAAACACCTATAATAAATTATTTAACTTTCCCAACAATGTTATTTAATTTAACCCAATTAATAGTACCTACCTGCTGAATCTGCTGTCAGTACTTGATAACATCTCTTCACGGTAGCGGCCGCGGACAAAGGAGTGTTCTGCTGACGTTACATCAGTACATGAGGCCGGGCCAAATCACTAGTTTTATCTTTCATAGGATGCATACAGTCTGTTATTATCACCATTATCGTTTGTTTATAGGCTACTTATATCATACTGTAGGAATAGAATATACTGTTTTTTATTATTTATATAACTACAAACTGATCCCACAAACTTTGTCCTGTCAAAATTTAAATTTAATTCAATACAAAAATCCCATAGAAAATACATTTTTAGTTTTCCTGAATTTTCCAATTTTCCGGGCAACTTATCAAACACTTTCTTTCATACAAATCTAGTCCTGTCATTGTCAATTACAAGCAACAAAAAAAGAATTAGCCAAATGTAAATGTCACTTTTTGTTCCTGACCTCCTCAGGGCGTGCTAAGTGACGTTTATATATCTCGGCCTAAGACTTCATTATGATCAAGAGCATATGTAAAGATGAGTGCAGACTGAGTCAGGTGCCTTTCTATAGACAAACTATAGCTATGTATAAACAATATGGTGTGCACAGATGATTCTCATAAGTAATACCCAATGTTGTAAAAATAAAGATACAGTACGATAAAGTTCAAAGGTTCCATCGTTCATCTTCGGAAAACCGAACTTTGCCGAATTAAATGATTTATTCCGAACTAATACCAAAAAACTAATACCACTGGTATTTGTTTGAAATCATATTTATTTTCTAAATTTAATTATTTAAAAAGTGGTATCCGTTCGGAATAGAAAATAAATACAAGTTCACATAAATACCAGTGGTATTAGTTTTTTGGTATTAGTTCGGAATAAATCAATTAAATGTGACTGGTCCTGGAATTAGTATGTCAATATTATAATAATTTAGGTGGGAATATAAATCAATTTCTATTGGTCGATAGTCACATTTTATTCGCTATGTTTCGGTTTTTCCGAAGATAAACGAACCATTGAACGTTGTCGTACTGCAGTTACTGAAAAACTTGTTTTGTATGACACAAGAGAAAACTGTTCTGGTTAAGATAGACAAATTTTAGTTTAATTTGTAATACCTACTTTATACAGAACCTCACTCAAGCAAGATTACTTAAAATTGTTCAAACTAGTTTTAAGTAATGTTTGAATCTTGTGTGAACTGTAAGTAAGTCAGGATTAACTTGGTAAGTTCCCCAAAACATTCTTCTGTACCTACAGTAACTTTCTGAAACACTTTAAAAAAAATATATTTTTTTTTAAATAAAATACTTAATGAAAACACTGCCGTCCCTTTATATTTGACTAATAAAAAAAAAGTCTCTAACAGAACATAACGGTTCCTATAGTATGTAGTTAAAAATAATTTTCAATAGCACTCGAAGCACTACAAACTCTTGCGCACCCAAAATGAAATAAAATCGATCGTAATTCGTCACAAATTTTCCCCACCCTTCGCTTTGAAATCAGCAAAAAAATTGTATTGTTGTAAAAAGGGGTGTAACATTGTGAAAAAGAGAGGGAACGATATTACAAAAGTTTGTTAGAAGAGTTTGTTAGTGTTAGAAAAGGATAGATATATTTATAGAAATGTTCGGAACGGAATAATAATTTTTATTTTGTGTAAAGGTATGTGTACACTACATCGGTAGAGTTTGTTCTACAAATTCTAACTTAGGTTACAATTATTAGGTATACGAGATTGATGTCAACAATATTTAAAAAAAATAGAATGAAAACTAATGGATAAAAATGAGATAAGTACTATTAGAAGACTTCCATTCAGCGATAAACAATTTTATTCAACTCGGTTTACATCAGGAAAATTCTTCAATATACCATACATTTCTTGTATGGGACACCCTTTAGTTTTTATCTTTATTTTATTTTTATTTTTTGTTGTTATAGCGGCAATAGAAATACACAATCTGTGAAAATTTCAACTGTCTACCTACGCTGACAGACACACGGTCGGACTGCGGAGACTTAAGGTTCCGTTTGGCACGCTTCTGATACGGAACCCTAAGAAGTATACAGTGGAGACAGCAATACGACAATAAATTAAAACATTGGCAATACGAGTAATTGAGGAACTATCAAATAAATCCTAACTTGAATGTTACTATGCAGACTAGGAACGTCATTAGCTGTTATAAGTACACAGTTTATTATAATGTTGTATTTTTCAGATGTCAGAAAAGACAATGTGCAAAAGTGGTCCAAATGTCCACCAATAACGAGACTATACAAAACTTATCTTCTTGACTAATTTCTGAGATAAGCAACCCTTCCTGTCAAAAACAAAAAATATTGAAGGAAAGAATAGCTGGAGCAAAATCTTATATCAAAATTGCCATGGATTATCTCTGGCAGACTGCAATAAATACTTTTTAGTTCTTATTGTGAGGAAGTAGGTAGTGCCAGGTCACCTAGGTACCTACTCCCAATAAGACTACACTTATAAAAAAAACCTGTTGAAAAAATCGCTTCAAATCTTAATAGATCAGAGTAATACACTAAATTCTAATCAGTCTAAAATTAGAATGTAGCGACATTTTCCTATTGGATTCTTATAAAGTACATACATCTTCATAAAAGAGTCGAGAAATGAATATAAATGCTTAAAAGCGTACAGAATAAGATGTGAGGTCGCAATTTGAACAGAAAATGAGACAGTTTACTTTTAAAGTCACGTACAGGAGGTGGCAAACAGGATATTTGCTCAACTGGGCTTGGCTTGACTAATGCTACTGGTATCGCCATCTATGTTGTCATAGACGACCTAATAAATTATTTAAGAAAAACATTTCACGATTATAAACAATACAATAATGATTTAAATTTATTTCTTAACTAGTACTTATTTAAAATTTAAAAATTATGTAAAACTAAGACAATATACATTCAATGAGATTGTTGAGAATGTGTTACTAGCGCCATCTGTTATCGAGTAGCAACATTAAGAAAACTGTTTTACAACTAAATGTGACGTTTCTGGCACCCTCGTAAATACAGGGACTGCTTTGTGTATGTGTGAGTGAACAAAAGCGCTCGAAATTCAAAATTGTAGGTTAGGTTTCATCGTAGTTTGTTCGAATATTTGAATTTTAGCGGCATTCCGCTAAAGTTTTGTTTTCGTTTGGGTTATTAAAACTGTAAGTAGTTATTTGAACGATAGAAAATAACTAAAAATCAAGTCGCCTTAATTGAATATAATTATAACACAAATTATAGGTACATTTTTATCTTAAGAAAAATTATTTTATAAGAGTCCCTCCTAAATGATTTTTGTCGTAGTAGGTCATAATTAAAAATCAAATTGTCTATGCCTGCTTCTTGTTGTATAGACAATTTGATTTTTAAATAAGAGCGTTCGATAACTTCTAGGAAATAATAGCTAGGTACATACGTACTTCCCACTTTTTAAGGCTCGTTATATTTTAAAGTAATACTTACCTATTAACTTAATATAATAAGTTATCGTAAATTATAATAGAATAGAATATTTATTCATAAGTTCACATTAAATAAATTACATAGAAATTAACTAATGGGAACCTTAGTGTTAATTTTATAGTAAAACAGTCTGAGAGTCTTACTACTGCGTAAAATACGTTCCTCACAGCGGCTTTGAACCTGATGAATGCAAAATCAGCTCAGTATTGAATATCAGTCTATTGTGAGCACATAATGGCCACTTATTACTGAATAAAAGCTCAAAATACTTGCAGACCTCCTTAATTGCAGACGGCAATTATTTGTTGAGTATAATATTTAATATATTCATATATATCTATATTGCTAGACATCATGTATTATGTCTAGCAATGTAGACAATAAAGATATGAATTTTCCAAAAGTTATGATTAACCTATACGTACCTAGGTATGTAGGTAAGTAAATACCCAAACCCGACAAGTTCCGAAATCGATAACTAAATATTTATAATATCAACGATTTTAATGAACTAGCAACCCGGCCCTGCTTCGCACGGTTTTTACGACTTGACAAAACATAAAGGTTTCTATATTATATTTTAAGTTAAATATTAATGTATACATAAAGTCTACCGGAATAAATTCTCTAAATGATAGGGAAAACCGCATCAAAATCCGTTGCGTAGTTTAGAAGAACAACGCGGTCACACACACAAACACGAAAAGCGACTTTACAATAAGTATAGATAAAGATAACATTAACATTTCGCCTGTGATACCCGAAGGCGTAGACTTTATAGATTTATTTATTTAAATATCATATTAACTACAAAGAAAAAATCAATCTGCCTAGCCATTTCCCAACTATGTTGGGGTCGGCTTCCAGTCTAACCGGATGAAGCTGAATACCAGTATTTTACATGGAGCGACTGCCTATCTGACGTCCACAACCCAGTAACTGGGTAATACGATACGGTAAACTGGGGTTACTTTAACACTGTTTACTTTGACAACAACTTTTGACTTAAGTATTAAAAACTAATTTTATTCGGTGTGTGAATAAGGTTTTCTTGGTGTACCGGTTACTGGGCATTTTTAAGGTAAGATAAACTTTTCATGAGATTTTGTCATAAGACGAAAGTTGTTATTAAACTGAACCCGTAATATTAAAGTAACCCTGGTTTATGGTAGCCCCTGGTAAGACTGGTTGTCTTTCGGGCTACTGACGACCCAATATCCACAAATGACAGCAGGGACCAACGGCTTAACCTGCCTTCCGAGAAACGGAGGAGTCTCGGTATGTAAAGATCACCCATCCACGGCAAGCGTAACTTAACCTGATGGATCGACCCGTGCAGCTGTTATTACTTAGCCACGAGCTCATCAACTCGGACTTTAAAACAGAACCTACCTATAAAAACAAAAATGTTTAAATTAAAATAATTAGCACGTTTTCAATTTCTAAACAATGCAACTGCATAAATTCAACACTATCTTTTGTTGCTGACTGTACTTGTTAAGGACAATACACGCACTCATGTAGTTCCAACACTATAATTATTATTTAAATTAATAATATGGCCACATATTGTTTTCTGCGAAAATAAAATTGCAAATGATGTCGGTACAATTAAGTATTACAATTTTATTTAAATGCCGATGCAATTATTTTAGATGCAAGCAACTGAGTCGAAAATGGCCTTCAGGCTAAATGCGCGCACGCAACTAGAAAATATTAAGTTATACGCTTTGACTAGAGTTTGCAAGTTTTAAATGCAATTTTATTAATGTTTTGTTGTTCTGTCAGGAAGGTGTCGCATTTGCGATGGATAACAGAGAAATTAATAGGAAATGTCGATATATTATCCTTGTTTAGGTTAATATTTATGTAAGTACTCAGTCAATCTGGTTATAGGGTATTATCATGTCAACAAAATTATACAGACACTAAATAAAAAGCAGAAAGTAACGATTGAAATTCAGAGAATTTAGAAAATGCAGTAGTAGTAGTTTTCCAGTAGAGCTTTTTGCGTAGCAACCCAGTACTTAATAACAACAAAATACATGTGATTGTGACTCATATAACTGTCCCCCATTAAACATAACTGGGTCACACTTAACAGTATACAGAAAAAAAAACAACAAAAAATATTTAAAAAAAACTACTGGCAGGTAAATCAGATTGCAAGCGATGCATGAAAAATGACTCCGGCGGATCGTAATTAAAAAAAAGCACCGACAATAGAGTTCTTAATTTAAATTCGAACGTTACAAAAAAAATACCCCTGTCAAGGGTCATTTTTTGCAGTGAATAAAAAATGACCCTCATTTTAGTGTCACTGGAATGAAACAAAAGATGAAATTTGACTATTACCTTTTGATATTTTTTGATTTAAAGCTTAGGTTACAATGACAGAGTTGAGAGAAAATACTGGATTGTCAGCGAAGACAAAAGAGTGTTTTTTTTTTGCTTTTTGATTATAATCAGTTAGTTGTCGCATCTTTATTTGTGACGGTTCCGGATTTGTTTATTATTTTTATTCATCAGGCTTTAAACATTGCAATAAGCCGTTGTAAGCCTTTACATTGAAAAATAATATTCTGTACAGTAAAGATAACGTGCGACTTAAGGGGATACATCGATAAATTTTGTATTTTTAAAATTACTATAGAACCAAAAATTAAATCATTTGGATTTTCCATAATTATGTGTTATTTGACTATAATTGGTCTACTACTGTAATGAAAAACCTCTTCATTGGTATAATATTTATATTTTATCTTCTTGCACACATACAAACTTGGTACAGGGTAGCAATATTTAAGAAACTATTAAACTAGGCACACAATAAGTATCAGTATAGACTAGATTTCTAGGCTTAACCCTTTGGGTTCCGAGGCTCCAAGAGAACTAACTTAGAAAATTAGGCTACGCTCCAAACATCACGTTTTTTTACCAACATTAAGCTACAAAAACCAATACTTTTTGGCGGTAAATGTCGAATGAGACACTTTTTAACTACCAGCTAGAAAAAACCAATACTTTTGGCGGTAAATGTCAAATGAGACACTTTTTCACTACTCGAAAACACAGATACAAAATCATCTGAGTCAAATCACATACTTTCAACTCTAAATTCAGTATTTTAAATCAACAAAATTTAATATTATTTGGAAATCATGACACTACTGAACTAAAACCAAAACACGATTACTTGAAATTTTTTCGATAGAAAAACATTCCAAAACAGCACCGTCTATTAACACCAATGATATGTAAACAATTCCTTATTGTGCAGTAAAATTTACTTTAAGACCCGGACTGACTACTATTTTCATCGTCACACAAACGCGTATTCTATTGTCACCATTACCTGGCTTGAAATAAGGTTGAAAATTGAAAATAATATTTGTGTTGTCGACATGTGACTAAGCTGCGAATTTGCATTTATTTTCCGAGTTTTCTTTAGATTATACAGAATATACACAATAAATTAAATAATTATCCGGTTAAAGTTTAAAAAAAATGCTAATTCTATTAAATACTTAAAAAAAATGAATGTCGTTATCCCTGAAAATACAGAGATGTTCAACGCCGAAGCTTATTTTTGTGGAGCAACTTCCAAAATTTTTATTGGGAATATCAAACTATTTTTTATTATTCTATTTGGTTAACTTTTTTCTTTAAACCCTTTCATTGCGTTACGTCATACTCGATAATCCAAGAAACCAATTTTTGTGATTATTGAGCTAACATCGCGCCTTAAGTTGAAGATATTTAAATACAGTGTGAGTCTTCATAATGTGCACACATCGAAATGAGGGTATGCTTAATTTTATCGGCGGAAAAAATATTTTAAAAAATCTAAAAATAAAAACTTTTATAAAGCATTTTTTAAATTCTTGTTCGCTGCTGTGACCCCTATGTAAACAAAACAGTATAACTTTTATACTAAACGATTTATCACGATGAACCAAACTCAGCACTGATTGGAAATAATAGGGCGTCATAAAATAACAATTAAAGAATAAAAACCGCCCTCAATTGAGAATCAAGGTGTTTTTTAACAAAAATCTGGTATTATTTCATCAATTTTTACAATAACTGTAAAATTTCCCAATAAAACCCCTATTACTTACCTTTTTTATTACTTTAAATTATTCTACATCGTATTAGCTTTCTAAAAGTAAAAATGCCACGTTTATAACTCAGTCATACTCATACAGTACATTTCCTATCAACTGTTAAAGAAAGGCCTTGCAAACTGCTACGTACAATACTTCACTTTCTTTTTTTTTTTTTGGATTTTTTAAAATATTTTTTCCATCGATAAAATTAAGCATTGTTTCCATAATTTCGATATGTCCACATTATGAAGACTCACACTGTATGTTAAAACTGACTATGCTACAAATTGATTAAAGTAAGTATAGCATTTTGTCATAAATCTACATTTAAACGAAGCGCGTTTAGTTCCGGTGCAAGTGAGTATCCTATCTTGACATTTGGTATACACACTGGATTAACACATAGGCTACTTTTTATCCCGGTCTACGTAGGTGAAACCGCGGGGCGCAGCTAGTTAGTTATAAATAAGCAATTTATCTGCAATGTTAAGAGAACATATTTTAAGGTTTTATATACTTTATTCTCAAAACGATAAAAGAGGCACTTTATAACATAAGATAACATAATGTCATAAACTTATTCTGGGTAACGGTCACTGCTACAATACAATAGGCGTCAAATTATTTTGTTTTTAAATTGAAAAAGGCACTTAAGCGTCAGTTCTTCTCCACATCGTTGTCATTCGGAAATGTGCCCAGTAGACTGGCAGCATTTGCCACAGCCAAGCAACGAGCCAGCTTTAAGGCTCTTACAGACAGAGGCGATATCGCGTCCGCAACGCGATATTACGATATTATATCCGTAGAAAAATATCGCGTCGCGACGCGATATCGCCTCTGTCTGTAAGAGCCTTTATTCACCTATGACCACTCATAACATAGGTACACATAATTCTAACTAATAGTATTAAAAATGCGAAAGTATGTTTGTTTGTTACCCTTTCACGCCTAAACTACTGAACCGATCATACTGAAATTTTGCTTTAACGTTGTCAGGTGTACACATAGAAATATAAAAAACTTCTTTCTTATAATGGGTGTACAGAAACAGACATAGGGTACCTTTCATCCTGAAAAAAGTACTGTTCCCGAGGAAAACAACAATAACATTCTTATGATAAATAGATGGCGCCACGTGTCTTTCGAATCATCATTGAATTATATTATTACAAGCACAGTTAAACCGCAGAGTAAATTAAGTCGAGCGAAGCCGAGGCCAAAAGCAAATCGGCCTATAATGTTCCCAATGCTGAGACACATGCCTCCCCTCGGTGAGAGGGAGTGGGCTGTAATCCACCACGCGGGCTCAGTGCGGGTTGGTAGATGTCACATCTCCTCGAATTTTTGGTTGTAGGACATGCCGGTTTCCTCACGATGGTTACCTTCAGCGTTACCTTCATAAGCATGCTTGTTGCTATATTCGACAATAAAATGTGTTCGTTTTTTATTGAATAGGTATACAACGGGTCGTTTTGCATCCTCGTCAAAAAGGGTGTGGTATAGACCATCAAACGGAACAACTTTTTCCATGTCACCAACATCGTAATCGCGAAAAAATAACCAGCCATCCCAAACAATCATTTGCGTCGAGTATGTATTGAAGTTTTCTATGGGAAAGCTGAAATTTTTTTCGCGATTACGATGTTGGTCCCATGGAGAAAGTTGTTCGGTTTGATGTTCTGTATCACACCCTGAAATTTGACGAGGATGCATGTCGACACGTTGTATAGGAAAGGACACTTGAGTGAGGTTTGAAGTGAATTTCTTCACAAATAGTACCTATTACATTAATACTGTTGATAAAAAAGCTGTCCCACAAACATTGATCATCACCGTAAACATTCTCCTGCCCTTATCCCAATTTATTTCTCTATTAGTCGTCATCTCGGTAGTCACTCCCTTTCTAGCCATATCATCTTTCACCCAGTGCATCCATCGTTTTTTTGATCTTCGCCTATTCCCCATATCATCATCATCTTCCTGCCCTTACCCCATGTTACTTGGGGTCGTCGCAACACGTTTTCTTCTTCCGTTCTCCCCTGTCAACCGTCACGCTATCATTCACTCCCTTCTCTTTCATATCATTCCTCACACAATCCATCCTTTTTTTTTTGGCCTTCTTCTCCCTCTCCATCAACATTTATAAGCATCACTCTTTTAGTCACATGTGTTTCTTCACTCCTCATCACATGCACATAGCAAGACCTTTCTTTAACAGTTGATAGGAAATTCTGTGACTGAGTTATAAACGTGGCATTATTACTTTTAGAAAGCTAATACTTTAGAGGCATGAGGAACAGGGTGTAAAGTTCACTCATCCTCCATAGAAAAGGGAGGATCCTCCGACCAGACGGGTGTTGTGTCTGGTGGGCTACTGCCCGACGGTTGATGTCGGGACGTTGTATATATGCCAGTCGCGTGGTAAACTCTAATTGCGCGATGCAGGATTGCGTGACGTCATGTCATTGATGCGTAGTTCATATGTGGTGAAGTAGATGCCGCCACAATACGATGTAGAATAATTTTAGATGGTTCTATTGAGAAATTTTACAATTATTGTAAAAATTGCTGAAATAATACTAGATTTTTGTTAAAAAACACTTTAATTCTCAATTGAGGGCGCTTTTTTTTCTTTAATTTTTATTTTATGAGGACGCAGTATTATTTCCAATCATTACAGAGTTTGGTTTATCGTAATAGATCGTTTAGTTCAAAAGTTATACTGTATTTGTTTACACAGGGGTCACAGCAGCGAATAAGAATTTAAAAAAATGCTATATTTTTTTTTAATTTTTAGATTTTTTTAAATATTTTTTCCGTCGACAAAATTAACCATAGTTTCCCTCATTTCGATATGTGCACATTATGAAGACTCACACTGTATACTCATTTCTTATTGTATTCCCCTACACCTATATCAATTTAATCATAACACGATACCACATTACCCAGGTAAACAAAAACGAATACATATAAGTATAAATTTTAACTACGACACAAATATTTAGATTTTACCAAACAAACCGTATATTATTTGCCGTCTAATCTAACATTCAAGCCGTTTGAATGCACATGCTTGGCAGATGCTCCTAACGCCTTTGTTTGTCTAAGTATATAAGTCTTAGTACATATGTATAGAGGTTTATAGAGCTCAAACAAGGTGCTTTTGCGTCATTACTTGATACCCTTTTTTATGCTTGTTATTTTATATTAGCAGCGTAAGCAGTACTTAGTATTTTAGACCTTTTTTTTGACGAAGCAGATGGTCTAATTTGTAATCTATGCTTATGGCAAATTAGCTGTACCATAATTTAACTTACGTAATAGAATAACCAGCTTGAAACGGATAGACAAAGAGGCGTTGCTTTTTATATTATCTAATTATTATTAATTAAAGCTGAAGAGTTTATTTGTATATTAGAAACGCGCTAATCTTCGGCTATTGAATTTTTTTCACGCCAAGAAGTTATCAAATTCTGGAAAAAGTAGTAGTCTGTAGGCGCAAGGTCTGGTGAGTAGGGCGGATGACGGAGAGCTTCCAACCCCAGTTCTTGCAACTTGGAGACCGTCTGCTGTGCAGTCGCGCGTTGTCGTGCAGGAGCAGCGGAGACGAGCGATTGACCAATGCTGGTTGGAGATGTGCCAGCTTCTCCATCATTGTGTTCAGTTCTTCACAGTACACATCTGCAGTAATGCTCACCCCGTTTGGTAAGAAGCTGTGATGAATCACACCGGCGCTAGACCACCAAACAGTGACCATCACTTTTCTAGGGGTAAGTTTTCGTTTAGGGCATTGTTTAGGTGCTGAACCAGGATCCAACCAACTTGCTGAGCGCTTGCGGTTATCAAACAGAATCCATTTTTCATCGCAGGTAACAATGCGGTGTCCTCGCGCACGTGTGGGAGTGGCGCGAGGAGGCGAAGCGCCGGGGCGTAACTCCGCTGCCGCGAGAAATCACGGTACAGCGGACAGAGCTCCGGCGGGATCTCATGGCGGCATGGAGAGCGCGACTGTCGCAACCCAGCGCTGGGCACGCCACAATAGCGGCGATAAGTCCCCTCTTTGAGGAGTGGTTAGAGAGGCGCCACGGCGTCCTCACCTTCCGCCTGACGCAGGTCCTCACCGGACACGGTTGTTTCGGGAGGTTCCTGTTTCGCATAAGGCGGGAGGAAACGCCCGGGTGTTTCCATTGTGTAGATCGCCCGGAGGACACGGTGGAGCATACAGTGGAGGTCTGCCCGGCTTGGGCAGAGCACCGCCGTGTTCTCACGGAGGCGATCGGCGGCGGCGATCTCTCGCGTCCGAGCCTGGTCCAGGCCATGGTGCGGAGCGAGAGTGCATGGGAGGCCGTCACCTCCTTCTGCGAAGCAGTGATGCTCGCGAAGGAGGAGGCGGAACGCGTGAGGGAGAGGCAGCCTCACGCCCTCAGTCGCCGCAGGAGACGCCCTGGGCGGCGGGAATCGCGGGGCGATTTCCGGCCACCGTAGGCGCGGGCCTGCGGACGGTGAGCAGCGGGTAGCTCGCCGTCCGGTAAGGACCAGGCCCGAGTCGACGGCGCGTCGTGTTCCACGCGCGCCTCAAAGAGATGTCAGCAAGTGACGGGGCCCAATAGGGCCGACGCCGCTGGGGTCGCGGGTTGTCTGAAAGGGTTACCGCGGCCCTGGCATAGGCAACTGAAGGAACACGGGTGGGTTTTAGTCAGTAAAAGTCTGACACGCCCTCCCGCTCCACCCAGAGCGGGAGAAGTTATTTGATGATTTCCCACCCTCAAAAAAAAAAAAAAAAAAGGTAACAATGCGGTTCAAAATTCCTTCATTTGTGTGTCTGTTGAGCAGTGCAAGGCACGTCTCGACGCGTACTTCGCGCTGGCGATCATTGAGTTCGTGGGGCACCCATTTGTCAAGCTTTTTTACCTTGCCAATTTGACGCAAATGGACCAATATTGTTTTGACGCTAACGTCGAAAGCTGCTGCTAATTCAGCCGTAGCCAAAATCGCCTTTAATTCGTAATTGTCGACCAAAGTCTTCGGACGACCGCGAGGTTCATTTTTCAGGTCAAAATTTCCAGAACGGAAGCGAGCAAACCAATAACAGGTGGTGCGTTGGTTTGTAGTGTTAGCTCCGTAAACGTCGTTGATGTTGCGTGCCGCTTGTGCCGCGTTGCTGCCACGACGGTACTCATCCATACTAATATTATAAATTCGAAAGTAACTCTGTCTGTCTGTCTGTCGGTCTGTCTGTCTGTCTGTCTGTCTGTCTGTCTGTCTGTCTGTCTGTCTGTTACCTTTTCACGCCTAAACCACTGAACGGATTTCGATAAAATTTGGCAAGGCTATAGATGGTATCCTGGGGACGGACATGGGCTACTTTTTTTTTCAAAAATAATCCTACAGGGGGTGATATAGGGGATGAAAGTTTGTATGGAAAACTCAGTATTTCTTAAGTTAGGGATGTGAAAATTAAAATGTATGCTTTTGATACGAAATAAAGAAATATGCGGTTCAGCGTTTTTGAAAAATCATCCCCTAAGGGGGTAAAATAGGGGTTGATTTTAAAATTTACTAAACTAGACGGATTTCTACAAAATTTGGCAAGGCTTCATATAGCATCCTGGGGAAGGAGATAGGATACTATTTTTATCAAAAATAATACTACAGGGGGTGATATAGGGGATGAAAGTTTGGAAGGGAAACCCAGTATTGCTTAAGTTAGGGATAACAAATGTATGCTATTGGTAGGAAATTAAGAAATATGCGGTTCAGCGTTTTTGAAAAATCATCCCCTAAGGGGGTAAAATAGGGGTTGATTTTAAAATTTACTAAACTAGACGGATTTCTACAAAATTTGGCAAGGCTTCATATAGCATCCTGGGGAAGGAGATAGGATACTATTTTTTTCAAAAATAATACTACAGGGGGTGATATAGGGGATGAAAGTTTGGAAGGGAAACCCAGTATTGCTTAAGTTAGGGATAACAAATGTATGCTATTGGTAGGAAATTAAGAAATATGCGGTTCAGCGTTTTTGAAAAATCATACCCTAAGGGGGTAAAATAGGGGTTGATTTTAAAATTTACAAAACTGCACGGATTTCTACAAAATTTGGCAAGGCTTTATATAGCATCCTGGGAAAGGACATAAAATACTTTCAAAAACAATACTACAGGGGGTGATATAGGGGATGAAAGTTTATAAGGGAAACCCAGTATTTCTTAAGCTAGGCATAACAAATTTATGCTACTGGTAGGAAATTAAGAAATATGCGGTTCAGCGTTTTTGAAAAATCATCCCCTTATGGTGTAAAATAGGGGTTGATTTTAAAATTTACAAAACTGCACGGATTTCTACAAAATTTGGCAAGGCTTTATATAGCATCCTGGGGAAGGACATAGGCTACTTTTTGTCTTAAAACATAATCCTACACGGGGTGATAAATAAGGTATGAAATTTTGTATGGGAAACCCAGCATTTCTTAAGTTAAGGATATGAAAATTCAAATTTATGCTTTTGGTAGGAAATAAAGAAATATTATGGTACAGCGTTTTTTAAAAATCGTCCCATAAGGGGTACAATAGAGGTTGAGAAATGTTTGTGTACCTACCTCTTTTTAAGAGATTTAAGGGATTGGAAGTGTAGTCATAGTTCGAATCTTGAGGTAACATTTAGTCTTTATTTCAATCGACGTTTTTACGAGGAAATTATTTGAACGAGTGGACACTCGGACAAAAGTTATTTGTTATTAGATCGTGACTGGCATAATGAATTTTAAGTAATTAACAAAGTCCCCCCGCCGCGTAAGTCTGTCTGAATGCGATAATGTCAAAAAGTACCGAACGGATTTTCATACGGTTTTCTCCAATGAACGGAGTGATTCAGTGTAATTCATTATGGTTTTGTGTAAATTGGCTGAAATATGACGACGACTGTTGAAGATGTCGGAAAAAATCATGCCGATTGGTAGCTAAAGGTAGCAGGTACGCAGGTATGCTGGAAGAGATTTCTTTTGAAATAAGCATCACCTTTGTATGTATTTTTCTGTTCCTTTATGTTTGTCTGTTTATTTGTGTGTACCTACATAAATTGTTAAATAAATAAAAATAAATAAATAAAGTTAAAAAATAAAAAATAAAAAATGCGTACTATACACGGTAACGATATATCGTAGCGATTTGAGTTTCCACAGTTATATCGGACGGCCCTATGTTTTCCACATGAACGTTCCCTGGGGATATTTTCCGACATCCACGCGAGCGAAGCCGCGGGCAAAAGCTATATTCCATAATTACTCGAATTTTTAACGTATCCATGATGACGAAAAAGATTGAAATGTGATGAAAATGTAACACTAATCAATAAACACATGACTACTTTTGGAAAAAAAATCCATGTTTTTAAAATAAAATTAATTTGAAATTAGAATTCTTAGCCAAACAAAAATTATTTTGATTTGAAATGGCCAGTACTGCAGAACGGCAATTTCATAGGTAAAGACCTAATATTATATAATAGTTTCTTCTTCGTTTAATGTGGTTGAGATATAGCTCAAAGTTTTAAGTTTTCGGTGTTACCCTGGCAACCTGTCACCGCCACCGCCAGGTTTTACCAAGTGTGCAACTGTTCTGTGAAGCCAGATTATTTTATGCACCACTAAGAAATCACCTAGAACTTGACAACGCCACGGAGCTGTTTTCTGTGAAATATAGTTTGCCCCTTCTAATGTATTGATTACCAAAATGCCGAAATTTTTCGTTAATTAATGCTTTTTATGGTTCCGTACGTCCGTATGAAAAAACGGAACCCATAGAGGACCACTTGTGTGTCTGTCCGTCTGTCTGTCTCTCACAGCCGATTTGCTCCGAATCTACTGGACCGATTAAGTTGAAATTTGGTAAACATATGAATTTCTGTAACTCAAACGCGAAAGTGTAACATAAATAAATTAATTTTAAATATGGGGTATACAATACCCCTTGCTAGGACTCGTTGTAAGACTTTCGGGCTTCTGACGACCCGTAACGACTGTCAAAGATCTACGAATGACAGCCGGGACCAACGGCTATAGTATCTACATACTTCTACTACATACATACATACTACATACATACACACTACATACATAACCTTTACTTACTTTTCATCCATTTTTATTATCTTTTATAAAGATTTACATTCATTTATTGCGAATTGGTCTAAAAAAATTCGTTTTCTATAAATTTTCATTGTTATGACACTTACGTCAGGCCGTCAAGCTGTCATTACTTTTTTCTATCTAACCATCTTTCATAGAGTTTCATAATGGCATAGACTATGAACGTTTCTTTTGATTTATGTAATCTAAATTCTTTTTATCAATATGTTAGGTCAATATTGTATTTTATAGATAATTTTGATTTATTATTGAATGTCTGTATCTTAAATTACTTTTATAAAATTAATCCACACACACTTGAAATTCATCGAAGAGGTTAGAGGTTTTTCAACGTATATTACTGGCAGATTCAAGCATTGACTGTGGCGTTTGGCATTCTGATGACGGAAAGCTTCAAATGTGGAAAGGATCTGAAATTGGAAGACGTTTTTGAAAAACGCTGATGAATCGATGGGTGGAAGACAGGGAAACTGTTGAGTTCTGCTCCGGAAGCTATAAACGTAACATCTCCTAAAAGTATTCTTCGACCGGGAAAACTAACTCAGTGACTAAAACTTACCCGACTGCGGTCGATCCCTAAAGGAGGGTTATAGAAAATAACCATTAATTTATCGGAGCGATTCAATTCAAAATCTTCCTCTTCCAAACTATCCGTGCGTGTTTGCCTAAAGGCTCTTACAGACAGAGGCGATATCGCGTCGCGACGCGATATTTTTCTACGGATATAATATCGAAATATCGCGTCGCGACCGCGATATCGCCTCTGTCTGTAAGAGCCTTAACCTGGACTTACTCAAACTACTACTTCAAGCTAACCTCTACCTTCGCGTTAAATAACTGTGTGTGTTAGGTAGGATGTGTTTTTTAAAAACCGGTCTGTATTTTTTATTTTTTAATATTTAATATATTGTTTCAAGTCTTACTTTAGCCCCCTTTTATTTGTGTAGGCTAGTAGATTTGTTACAGTCTGGCGCCCAATATAAAATCAAAGCTAGCCCTTTCAAATCTTTTTCAAAATTCTAAAATAAACTATCTCTAGTACTATTTCTTTTTGGACTCTTATTTGGCTTAGTCTCTTTTTTGTTACATGTGTTAGGTTATAGGTCTAATACTAACTTACTTTCCTCTTCAGCACATACTTAACAAACTTATACTACACCCCCACACACATTCCTTTACCCACTGGTAATTGGCATCCATTCTTTGCTTGCGAGTGTTCTTAAAACCATTCGTGGTCACTTTCAAGTTGAGTTTGGCTTACTCTACGACGTATTATAGGAGAATATCCTATAATCGTTACCATCTACACATAACTCTCTACTTATACCTCATTATTCTGCACCCCACACACTTGCACACCACTACGTTTACCCACTGGTAATCGCACCCATTCTTCGCTTGTGAGTGTTCTTAAAACCATCCGTGGTCACTTACAAGTTGGGGTTTGGTTTACTCTTCGACGTACTATAGGAGAATATCCTATAGTCGTTTATACAAATCTAATATCTATATAACACCTATTACAAATACTTTACTAGTCTACACTCTTACACACATACAACTTTCGATGTGCTTCTGTGCCTTTCTTTTTGTTTGTGGTTATTTTATAGTCGCATCATTCATTCGGACCCTCTAGGAACCCTCTTAAACCCTCTGGGAGTCCTCTTAAACCCTCTGGGAGTCCTCTTAAACCCTCTGGGAGTCCTCTTAAACCCTCTGGGAGTCCTCTTAAACCCTCTGGGAGTCCTCTTAAACCCTCTGGGACCTCTTATATACTAAGGGACCTCCTCTATACTAAGGGACCTCCTCTATACTAAGGGACCTCCTCTATACTAATGGACCTCTTATATACTAACGGACCTCTTAAATATTAAGAGACCTCTTAAACTTTCTTGAGTCATCTTTAGCACTCACTCTCTTATGTCGTCTTTAGCACTAACTCTCTTGAGTCGTCTTTAGCACTCATTAACCCTTACTTACCTCCCTTTAAAATATTTTTATCTTATTTAACATTAATCTTTAACCATGGATAGAATTATTTTCTTTGAACTTTTAAACAAAGCTGAGCTTGAATATGAAATCAAAATAAGATTAGAGGAACCTAAAGATACAGTAATACAACTTAAAAAACAAATTCTTCAACTCGCACCTAATACTCCCTCTGAGGATATTTTAGACTCGATATTGGATGTTAAAACTGATTTGGACGAACTTACCACTTCATTAAATTATATCGAATCAAAAATACTATTGTTAGAACAGGGTAACCATAAACTTAACAAAAAAATTAAAACTTTTATTAATCATTTATTTCATCGACTAGAGAGGATTGATACTGATTCAGATCCCTCAGAGGTAGATCGTTTTTCTCAAACTAAAGAGAGATTTTGCACCTTAGAATCTAAATTTAATTCTTTAACAACTGTTTCCGACAACATCAACCCTCAATCTATAGTAGTCAACCGTCCCTCTTCTACTCGTAATAGCCCCAATGAGACGATGTTTCATACTTTACTCCCTGACATTCAGTCTCAACCTCTAAACTCTATTCCCAATAATTCACTTAACGAATTAAAACGAATAAAATATGACGGAAACTCTTGTCCGCGTTCTTTTATCCAGAAAATTCAGGAATTTAGTATTTCTAGGAATATTTCTCCTAACAAATTATTGGATCATGCGTTCGAATTACTTACCGATAACGCTTTACACTGGTACCGTTTTAAACGTGACTCTTTGTTATCATGGGATGAACTTTGCGAAGCTTT
This sequence comes from Cosmia trapezina, assembly GCA_905163495.3. Taxonomy (NCBI): domain Eukaryota; kingdom Metazoa; phylum Arthropoda; class Insecta; order Lepidoptera; family Noctuidae; genus Cosmia; species Cosmia trapezina. The sequence continues at coordinate 5,088,996 of LR991034.1, read as the reverse complement.
GATTTCAGACTTTAGCGGTTTTGACTATGATCATAAATTATTAGAAGCCATTAATAGTCGAACTCAAGGCAAAGATGAGCCTATAGTTATTTTTGTTTCCATACTGACTGGCATGTTTTCCAGACTTTCAGAAAAACTATCGGAAATTAAAAAACTCCAAATCATTATTCGTAATATCAGACCTTGTTACTCACCTTATATCGCGAATAATAATATTAATTCTATTCTTGCGCTTATTTCATGTTGTCAAAAATATGAAGAATTCCTAGACAAAGAGAAACGTTTCAGCGAACCTCAAACTTCAAATAATCCTATAGCTGTCGAATTCAACTATAAATCTTCTAATTTTACGTCAAAGCCCTCAACCTCTAACGCGTTTCCTCCTAAAACAAATTTTAATCGTTTTAACAATAAACCTCAAGTTAATGCAATTAATAAATTTAATAATAATGCTTTTTGTGTACGTTGCCGCACTAATGGTCATATACTATCTAATTGCTCGCAACCTCGTACGTTAATTATTTGTTTTAAATGTGGTTTAAAAGATGTTAAATCTACTGATTGCCCTAATTGTAATAAAACTAAAAACTCAAAAAACTAAACAATGACTTGGGTAATAAAAACTTTAATCAATCAGACTGGCTTGATTGGTTACAAACTATAAAAAATTTCTTTCATTGTTACAAAATAACTACAATATATGATAATGAAAAAGATTTTAATCGTCCTTTTATTAATATTTCTATCAATGACAAAATATTTTCCTGCTTACTAGATAGCGGTAGTTCTATTACAATACTTGGTAATAATTCTCATTTAGAAATACTAAAATTAGGCTTCACGTTATCCAAGTCATCTTCAATGACGATTACTACTGCCAGTAATCATAAAAGTGAATCCCTAGGCTCCATTGACATTCCGATTAGATACAATAATCAAACTCATCTAATTCAAGCCTTCGTGTTTCCAAATATATCTCCTTCAATTATCTTAGGAGTCGACTTTTGGAAAAAGTTTAATCTTATTCCACATATACTTTCTTCGGCTTTTAAAGCCAATACTAAATGTTCAGTGGTTACTGAAACTACTAAACAAGTACTTCCTTATAGTAATCTCTCTTTAGAGCAAAAAACTATCGCTGATGACATGATAAGACGATTTAAATCTATATCCTTCGAAAGTAGAGGAGTGCTGGGCCGCACTCATCTTATTAGTCACCATATCGATACTGGTGATACACATCCTATTAAACAACGTTGTTACCGTCTTTCTCCTGAAAAACAAAAAGCTCTCATTATAGAAGTGGATAAAATGTTAGAATGGGGTGTTATTGAAAAATGCGAAAGTCCTTGGCTTTCTCCGGTTATCATTACACCTAAAAAGAATGGCGAATGGCGTTTCTGTGTTGATAGTCGTAAATTAAACTCAGTTACCCGTAGAGACGCGTACAGCCTTCCATTTGTTAATGAAATTTTAGATAACCTTAAAAACGCTAAATTTCTTTCTAGCATTGATATTGCTAAAGCATTTTGGGAGATTCCTTTGAAAGATGAAGCAGATAAAGATAAAACAGCTTTTTATGTCCCTGGTCGTGGCATGTATCGCTTTGTTATTATGCCCTTTGGTTTAACTAATGCTCCGGCTACTCAGCAAAGACTTATGGACATGCTTTTTACTCCTGAATTTGACAATAAAGTCTTTTGTTATCTTGATGATATCATAATCATTTCTGAATCATTTGAAGAGCATATCTCTTATCTAGTTAAAGTTCTTGAGAAATTAACGTTTGCTAAATTGACTATTAACTTTGATAAAAGTCAATTCTTTAAAAATGAACTAAAATACTTAGGATACATTGTAGATGAAAACGGTTTACGCTCAGATCCGGTTAAAATTAAAGCAATACTCGAATTTCCTACTCCCACTACTCGCAAAGAAGTGAGAAAATTTATTGGAACTTGTAGCTGGTTTCGTCGTTTTATTCCTAACTTCAGTACAATTGCAACTCCACTTAATAAATTAACTTCTAACGGTAAAAACGCCCCTAAATTCATTTGGGATAAAGATGCTACTCTAGCTTTTAATAAACTAAAAGAAGCTCTTGCTACTACTCCTATACTAGCTTGTCCTGACTATGATCTCCCTTTTTCTGTACATTGCGATGCTTCTAATTTTGGCATCGGTGGTATGTTAACACAGTTAAAAGACGATAAAGAAGTAGTTATAGCTTATATGAGCAAATCTTTTAATAAAAACGAGCGCAATTACTCAACTACAGAAAGAGAAACACTTGCGGTAATTTCTGCTTTAGAACATTGGCGTTGTTATATCGATAATGGTAAACAATTTACTGTTTATACAGATCACGCAGCACTTAAATGGTTTCTTAAATTATCCAATCCATCCGGTAGGCTCGCGCGGTGGGCTCTCAGGTTGTCATCTTTTAATTTTATTCTAAAACATAAAAGAGGTAAAGACAATTTAGTCCCTGATTTACTCTCTCGTAATTCTACATCATGCCCACTTGGTGTTAATCCTATCTTACTTAATCCCCAACCCGTATCTCCAGCTTTGGAACACTATAATAAACTACTTTTGGAATGTCGTAACAATCCTGATCAATATCCCAATTACACTATTCGTGAAAATAAATTATTTCGCTATACTCAATCTCCTTACGCGTTAACTGAAGATTTCGCGTGGAAAGAAGTTCCTCATCCTAATCTCCGGGAAACACTTGTCAAAGATTATCATGGATCCTCAGATCAGCCTCATTTAGGAATTTTTAAAACTTATAAAAAATTATCACTTCTATATTACTGGCCAGCTATGTTTAAAGATATTGCTAAAATAATTTCTATCTGTGATAATTGCTTAACTTACAAACACGCAAATCACTCTCCCTTTGGCCTTATGGGTAAACCAAAAATTTGTTCAAGGCCCTTTCAAACAATTTCTTTGGATCTAATGGGTCCTCTACCTATGACTAGACGTAGGAATCAATTTATCTTAGTGGTTAACTGTTGTTTCACTAAATATTCCCTGATATTTCCACTAAAACGAGCTACTAGTGCTAACATCATTTCCAACTTAGAAAATTTTATTTTTCTTGTTCATGGTGTACCTCAGACTATAATTATGGACAACGGATCGCAATTCCAATCCCATGAATTTCGAAACTTTCTGGGCAGATATAACATACCATACATATGTTTCTCCCCTAACTATTGCCCTCAAGTTAATCCCACTGAAAGATACAATCGTACTATAATCACAGCTTTGTCGTCTTTGGTTGGTGAAGATCATAGATCTTGGGACACCCATCTTCCTAAAGTCCAATACGCTATGAATAGTACAACTAATATTACTACTGGTTTCTCCCCTAACTTTTTGCTCTTTGGACGTGAAACAGTTACTTCTGGCTCACTTTATACGCCAACTAGTAATCTTGATGAAATCGTGTTTCTACCTAGGGACATCTATGCTACTAACATAGGTTTATTGTCTGCTACTTTTGATAAAGTTCAGATAGCCCTCCATATTGCTCATGCTCGTAACTCTTCTCGTTACAACGAAAGTCATTCCTTTAAAGAATATAACGTAGGAGATACAGTTTGGCGAAGAAATTATGTAAATAGTCAGGCTGGGACTTATTTTAGCGCAAAATTAGCGCCAAAATATGTGAAGTCCACTGTGTTGCAGAAACTATCCCCTTTAGTTTATATACTACAGGATCCTAATGGCAACCAAGCTAAATGGCATATTAAAGATTTTAAAATATAATGTTTATAAATATGTAAATAATTTCAATCTTCTTATTTTACTCATGACTTATCTCTATCTTCTTTCCCTCTTCTAACTGTAGAGTTCTTTTCGGTTTTTAAAACTCTATTAAGTTTTTTTTTTTCTCTTAATATTTCATTGGTTGTTAAACCATTAAGAAGATTATTTAATCTCTTTTTATATCTGTTCTTTTCAGATAACTTTAGGAAAGTGCTTTTAGGAATAAGTTACCTAACCTTTCTTTTTCACTAACTCTTCATGTTAGTATGACTAATTTGTCACCATCAACTACTGAAGTTGATTGGTCCAATTTTAAGTTGATTCGGAGCGGCTAACAACTCCATAAAAATAAGCCCTTGTTAAATTTCAACTAAAGTTGATTAGGAGCGGTTAACAACTCCATAAAAATAAGCCCTTGTTAAATTTCAACTAAAGTTGATTAGGAGCGGTTAACAACTCCATAAAAATAAGCCCTTGTTAAATATAAATATATTTTATTAATGGTTTTAGACGTGAGCGGATTACAACTCCGAAAATAAGCCTACTGTTATTGATTTATCAGGTTGAGTAGTGATCATTGAATGTGAATCCTACCTGACCTAACTTCGTAAGATGTCGGTGTGATTGAATGAAGTATGTACGTTTTGTGAATGCTGTAATTATTTTTAACCTTCAAAATTTTCAATTGAGTTGAAAATTTTCTCGGGGTCGATGGGGAAATATAATATCTACATACTTCTACTACATACATACATACTACATACATACACACTACATACATAACCTTTACTTACTTTTCATCCATTTTTATTATCTTTTATAAAGATTTACATTCATTTATTGCGAATTGGTCTAAAAAAATTCGTTTTCTATAAATTTTCATTGTTATGACACTTACGTCAGGCCGTCAAGCTGTCATTACTTTTTTCTATCTAACCATCTTTCATAGAGTTTCATAATGGCATAGACTATGAACGTTTCTTTTGATTTATGTAATCTAAATTCTTTTTATCAATATGTTAGGTCAATATTGTATTTTATAGATAATTTTGATTTATTATTGAATGTCTGTATCTTAAATTACTTTTATAAAATTAATCCACACACACTTGAAATTCATCGAAGAGGTTAGAGGTTTTTCAACGTATATTACTGGCAGATTCAAGCATTGACTGTGGCGTTTGGCATTCTGATGACGGAAAGCTTCAAATGTGGAAAGGATCTGAAATTGGAAGACGTTTTTGAAAAACGCTGATGAATCGATGGGTGGAAGACAGGGAAACTGTTGAGTTCTGCTCCGGAAGCTATAAACTAAACATCTCCTAAAAGTATTCTTCGACCGGGAAAACTAACTCAGTGACTAAAACTTACCCGACTGCGGTCGATCCCTAAAGGAGGGTTATAGAAAATAACCATTAATTTATCGGAGCGATTCAATTCAAAATCTTCCTCTTCCAAACTATCCGTGCGTGTTTGCCTAACCTGGACTTACTCAAACTACTACTTCAAGCTAACCTCTACCTTCGCGTTAAATAACTGTGTGTGTTAGGTAGGATGTGTTTTTTAAAAACCGGTCTGTGTTTTTTATTTTTTAATATTTAATATATTGTTTCAAGTCTTACTTTAGCCCCCTTTTATTTGTGTAGGCTAGTAGATTTGTTACACGGCTTAACGTTCTTTCCGAGGCATGGAGGAGTCTCAGTATGCAAAGATGGTCACCTATCCACGGACCAACCCGGGCCAGCGTACTTAACTTGATGGATCGACCCGTGCGGCTGTTATTACTTAGCCACGAGAAGAAATGCAACATAATTTAATCTTACCGACAGCGCAGATAAAAGGTGAGTCATGTGTTTGCAGTAGCTTCCGTATACAGTAAGCGATGGTCTACGTGACTGTGATGGCGTACGTCAGTGCAATTTTAAAGCTTTTGTATGGTGCGTGGGATAAGCAGAAGCGAGTTTAAAATTGTCATGCTGTGGTCACTCAAAATTTAGTAATAAAATTGTTCCATCACTGGCAACATTATCTGTCAACTGTCACACAATAATTGTGTGTGCACACGTTCAGTTTTAATTCATATTCAAGCAATCAAAGTGTCAACAAGCTAAAGAAAATTGTTGAGAACGATGATAAAGTATGAATCTCGACACAAAACTGCCAGATTTCATAGTTTTGGATACACACACTTACTTGCAATATTCATGTCTTGCATCTTGTTAAAATACACGGTTACGGGCCTGTTTCACCACCACAGCCATCACCACCATCATATTAAGTTCCTATTAACTTACTTGGCAGATAATAAAAGTATCAGCATTATTAAACTTCGAAAGACATTTGGAAAAAATCTAAAAATTATTAAAGTGAGCAGAATTTTTACCACTCTCAATCTAATCATTCTCCTGTCCTTATCCCTATTTATATGGGATCAGCGCAACATGTCCCTTTTTTCCATACTTCTCCATTAGTCGTCATCTCGGTAGTCACCCCCTTTCTAGCCATATCACTTTTCACAAAATCCATCCATCGTTTTTAAGGTCTTCCTCTACTCCTATAGCCATTGACATACATACTCCAAACTTTTCTCTTGACATTTTTCTCATTTCTCGGCATACGTGCCCATACCATGACAACCGATTTCCGCACAACTTTTCAGTCACCGGTGCCACTTTCAGACTTTCTCTTATGTACTCATTTCTTATTCTATCCATTCATGTAACACCACACATCCCTTTTAGCAATATACTTACTTAATATAGGTGTAGCTATAATTTGTAATCTTGAATGTAAACACACTTTTTGTACTACCCCGCCACCGCTTATGAATTGAACTATAAATTATAATATGAGTATCCCCCTTTATGCGGTAAACACAATCAATTACAGCTCTTTTTAATTTTTGATGTATGTAAAAATATATTTTCTTCTGTTTAGATCCGTCTCTGAGGACTATGGTTTTCTAGCATAGATATAAGAAAGAAGTTCTATAAGCTGTTTGCCAAATAATTGAGCAAATTAGATTGATTTTATTAATTAGAGTTAATAATACCACTGCAGGGCGGATGTGTCTGCACGATACCTAAAAAAAGAGCGATCTTTTGATGACAACTCTTAATAACCTTAATACTTATGAGGGGTCAGCAGTACCTACTTATACTCTGTACCTATGCTCAGTCAAATTATTTTTTGACATATCTCGGGACCCTGGGATGGGTCCTTTGGAAGGCGTTATTATCATTATTATGGGACCCGTAGCCGTAGGAGGAAAAACACAAAGTAAAGTAAATTTATTAGTATACTTAGATTTATATCATCAATTTAGTCATTAATAACGATTACTGGCACATTTTAGTTAATTTGCATTTCAAGTCTTGTCTAGAATTGATTAGTGATAAACTGCTAGGAACAGACTAGTGCTGCCTCCTAGACTTTTCCTTTTGTGGTCGATATCCAGAAACAAACTAGGGGAAACCCGTTGTTCATTAATTAGTTTGTTACGCCAAAGTTATCAAAATACGGCAGTGCTTTTTGCACGTTTTTATTGATATTAAATTATTTTTTTATCAATCATCTACAAGGTTTATCCTCATTCCGATTTTTCACTGACTTGTGTAACTCTTGAGCTAGCCAGACGTTTTTTTTTCGTGGCTACTAACTTACTTACTTTAAGTTTTCTATCATAAACTTATCCAAAACCCACGATTTCCTAGGACCTTTAATAGAATAACTTGATTTCTTCTGTTTCTTTGCGGCCAGATTACAGATAAGTATTTTTCCCATCACTAAGAAAATGGTAAAACCTTTAAAATTACGCATAACGACTAATAACTGTCATTCTAATCATCATAAAAACAGGTTTATTTTCATACTACTAGATTTACAGTTTGACAGTAACAAATATACGGAACACTTCACACGATGACATTATTTACACCCAGCTTTATTCTCACAAACTCTTAATACGTAGACATAAGGTTCAAAATCCTTTGACAAAATGTTTTTATGGTGTTATTAGATTGTGGTGAAAATAGAAAATATTTGAGACGGGTATTGATTGTCCTATGGCAATTACAACCGTTTGAAATTGTAAATGTTGTATAATAAATCGTATTAAATTGACATCATGATTGTTGCAGTACCTAACCGTAATGGGCGGCGAAAGGGAAAACAGCGTAACCCATAATTTAAGGAATTGCGTGTCTAGTTAGTTGAATTTGAATTTATTATTCGACTAGAAACCAGAAGTTGATCATATCATAGTTTATGTGTTATGTGCTTATAATACTAGCTGGAAGCCGCGGTTTTATTCGCAACTTAAGGCGAAAGCGCAAGTTCAAAATTATTACGTTTTTTGCAATGTACAAGTCAGTATTAGGTTGTATGGTGAGCTAAATATGATTCGCGAACGTATCAAATATTTATAGAATTATAATCATAAAAATCATCAACTCTCTAAGTTGATATTACCCTATTGACCGAGTATTTCATGAAATCATGAGATTTTAGACCAATTCTATCTTATGGAGTTGTATTGCTAATTCTAATGATTATAATTCTGTAAAGCCATGTTAGTTACGGCCGCGAATCATATTTTAATCAACATACAACCTGACACTGACCTGCAAATTGCAAAAAACGAAAATTTGAATTTCGCGGCTACCTTAGCGCATCCCTCCATCCTAAGGGCATTATTGAATGTACCTACATTCTGTAATAAAAGTGACCCTTACCTGTGCGTAATCCAGGACTTTTAAGTACACTTCCACCAGGAGGCTGGCAGGAAGGCGTGAGTTTATGTATGTGTATATTTTATTATGAAAGGATATTTGCACACCTATTAAGGAAGACAGACAGACAGCTGTGCTGCTGGGGAGTTTGTTCCGCTACTTCTTCTTCCCAGCTAAAGCACTAGGAAGTGGTGAAGGGCGGGCGTTTTGTGGGGACTGTCTTACTGTAATTTCGACGTTCAAAAAGTGCTGATTCTCAGCCTAATTTGAATAAAGGACTTTTGATTTTGATTTTGATTTTGAAGGATATGGTTTAGAGAACTGTTGTAATTATGCACCTATCACCTCATGTACCATCGCGGATATTTACGGTGAACCACTTTTGAACCATAGCACTAACATAGTAATCAGGTCGAAAAGTTGTTCACCACAAATGTCCGCGATGGTACCTACCCATATTCAAGCTAATTAATTATATGATTTGACTAATTCTGGACTTTTAAGCACATTTGCACCACAAATCACTAAATTTATGTAACGCTAAACGAATATAAAACATCGTTCTATTTCTGTCAGTCGTTTGAAGATGTGTAGGGAGACGTATTGAGTGATTTGTGGTACTATATAGTGTACTTTAGTCATCTGTCTGCGAAATCTCATTAAACACCGTTTACAATAAAATAATAAGTGTTAGATAAGTGAGTCCGCGACTCCACCAAAGTGTCAAATATCATGATGAAAAAGTACCATAAGTTCATTTTAAGTAAAAATGCACTTCTTTTTCAAAAAAGAAAGGACATAATAATGTGAGATACTGTAATGCTCAAAATTGTGTATAGAACATAAATACGACCAAAAGTTACTAAAGCTGACTAATCTTCTAACCGTTACTATTGTGAGTTAGGTGACGGCATGCTTCAAGATTTATGTATACCTAGTTAAAGTATAAACTTTGATTGTACGTAAGACTGGATCTGGTTAAACTGGAACTGCCGGCGGCTCTACATTTCCGTTTTCTTGTGCAATTAAAGAGGTCCATCCAAGTATTTAATCGTTCCCACAGCATCTTACTGTCGAAGCAATTTATTACGAATGCAACCAATGCGCCTATTATTTTTTAAGATGCAAATCAGACCAAACGAATCATAAAAACATTTCCTTTGCTTCAAGAATGACATTTAAAAAAAAGCAATTTATGTTTTAATAAAAAATAATGTCATTCTCGTTCCAATTTAGAAATAGAACCCGTTCGGTGGGAACGGTTGTAATGACAAAACTATTTTTATTAAAAAAATAAGAGAATGCGCACTTTGTCTATATTTTAATTTTGGTGAATTTGCATACGGTTCGAGCTGTGAATAATTTCTAATGAAATGTATGAATAAATTATAAATGAGGACAATGTCTTCAAGGGCAGGGGAAGAGGAAGCTATAATTAAAATACTGGAGACGATAGGGTTGGCGATTTGATAAAAAAATGTAGTGCAAAACAGGTAGGTACAAAATTTTCAACAATTTCAACAATATTACTTAAAACGAATTGTCCATGACAATTCGTTTTAAGTAATATTGTTGAAAATGTTGTAAATGATGATTAAGTGTTAGCCGTGTCATTATACCCATTTTTCACAGTTATTATTATAAAACTTTATCACTCAAACAAAATACGAGCAAACAAAAGGGTCAAAAGGCTTAAGAGCCTATTACTTTTAATTGATTAGGTAAACAAACTAAACTAGATAATTCAAAAACGAAATTTAACGGCGCGGGGCTCATAATGTTGGTTAGGTAATTCTGAAAATTTTGGTCATCTGCTTGCAATCCAGCATCTTCAACACTGTCAATGAAGAAGCTGCCAGCCCTATATTCATGAGCAGAACACTTCACGGGCTTACATCTCACTCTACCCTTTCAAATGATAATGAAAACCTGTTCCTTACTATAACAATCTTTTTTTTTTGTTTTAACCTCACCTTTCCAGTACACCGTGATTGTCAAAGGCAACTATTGTTGCTTTTATATTATAAACAATAAACCCAAGGGTTAAAAACAGATGTCGAGCCAAATCAGAAAAGTTACATTGTCTTAATAAAAATAGAGGTGCAAAAATTTGAATAAATTTTTGTTTATTGAAATTAGTTTTTTTTGGTGTTATACCGTTTTGAATGTGGGAATGTTTGACCCCTTTTTCGGACGTCATTGTTTATGGTTCCTATTGTTTTTTTTTTTAGATGGCAGTTATTTTTGTTTTATTGCAAGCTGGATTGGCTATGGTAGCGGCAGATGGGTTGAATGTCTGCTAATAGTGAAGCTGTGAAACTTTTTAATACGGCGAGGACGAGTGTGTAATATTTTGAGTCTTAATTAAGGGGACTAAATACATGACTTAAACGCAACTAACGCAAGTTTTATAATGCCTAAAAGTATATGATCTACTGCAGTAACCAAAATCAGAATTATATGATCTTCACATATGCTAATTAGATAGTGTGTTGAAAACATAATACAAATAATTTGATACGATAGAAAAAAATCACGAAGATACCTCTAAAAATTTCTTTTAACGATTAAAAACCATACTAATATACTTGCAATCATTCTGATTTTTTTGTCAGATTATTTTACCAATATATTAACGTAATAGTGTTTTAATTTTTTAGTCCAATCAATAGATTTTTTGTAAATAGTTAATTACTTCATATTTTGCTATAAATTACCAGTGTTGTGTCATCGCGCTTCTCTTTCTTTTAAAAATCAAAATCAAAATCAAAAGTCCTTTATTCAAATTAGTCTGAGAATCAGCACTTTTTGAACGTCGAAAAGTTTTCAATGCAGTCCGACAGTGACCGCGCTTTAGGTCCTGTAGTCCCCTTAAATTGTGGCAGCTACAGTAATATCTACAAAACCGGCCATGTGCGTGCCGGTCCACGCAAAATTAAGGGTTCCATAGTTGAAATGAATGTATCCCAAAAACAAACTTAATATTGTAGCTGAAAACCATATTCTTCCATACATTTAAGTTTGTAACACAAAAAACATTTTTTTTTTATGTGATAAATATATGAATTTACGATTTTCGCACATTTTTCTTTACTTGTGCTATGAGACTGTGCTTCTTGCCAAATTTCATGATTCTAGGTCAACGGTAAATTTACTTGCAAATATCAAAATATGTCGCATAAATGGCCGTATCTTTTTGTAGCAGGTTGATTATATATATATTAGAAGTTTGATTTTTTAGAGCTGCAAGGGACCATAGACTTACGAATTTGATATTAATTCCAACTTGACACTTCCACGCCTTTCCGAGAAAAAGGGTCTTGACAGACTAACAGACAGACAGGCGGATAACGAAGTGATCCTATAAGGGTTCCGTTTTTACTTTTGTGGTACGGAACCCTAAAAATATTTTCTCTATTTAGATGAGATGCTGTAGCTAAGTAATAGGAGCTCGTGGCTAAGTAATAACAGCCGCACGGGTCGATCCGTCAGGTTAAGCTACGCTTGCCGGGGTTGGTCAGTGGATGGGTGACCATTTTTACATACCGAGATTCCTCCGTGCCTCGGAAAGCACGTTAAGCCGTTGCTCCCGGCTGTTATTCATGGATCTTTGACAGTCGCTACGGGTCGTCAGAAGCCCGAAAGTCTGACAACCAATCTTACCAAGGGGTATCGTATTACCCAGTAACTGGGTTGTGGAGGTCAGATAGGCAGTCGCTCCATGGAAAATACTGGTATTCAGCTGCATCCGGTTAGACTGGAAGCCGACCCCAACATAGTTGGGAAAAGGCTAGGCAGATTGTTGTGGCTAAGTAATAACAGCCGCACGGGTCGATTGATCAAGTTAAACGTTCTCCGCTTACCGTAGTTGGTCCGTTTATGGGCCATACCAAGACCCTCCGGGCCGCCATTGGTCCCGGCTGTTATTCGTGGATCTTTGACAGTCGTTACGGGTCGTCAGAAGCCCGAAAGTCTGACAACCAGTATTACCCAGTAACTGGGTTGTGGAGGTCAGATAGGCAGTCGCTCCATGTAAAATACTGGTATTCATCTGCATCCGGTTAGACTGGAAGCTGAACCCAACACAGTTGGGAAAAGGCAGATGATGAGATGAGATGAGAGGCCGCTAGATGAGATAAAAAGCTTTTGTGGTGTAGCTAGTGATGATAGGAATGGATCTAGATTCTAGATCCATTCCTATCGTCATTAGCTACATGTGATGTTCTGTTCAGTAGCTTCTAGATTCTAGAAGCTACTGAACAGAACATCACATAAGTCACAGACTGTTTCGTTGGTGTAGTGGTCGTAAGCGCTACTGCTAAGCATGAGGTCCTGGTTTCGATTCCCAGGTCAGGCAAAGTGTTATTTAGTTTTTCCATCTGGAATTTCTCAGCAGCAGCCCGGAGTCTGGATTAGTGCCCGGTTGATAGCAATAGGCTCGCCCCCTGTTGCAGCTTTACTTTGAAATCACGCTCCTCACTAGGTATGCTTGGACAATTTTATTAGCTGCTGTAAAATGACACTTCTTATCTGTCATTTCGTTAAAAAATCTTCCCATTTGATAGCGAAATGACAGTAAAAATGACATTATTCACAAACGGGATATTTTTTTTTTTTTGGGAACTCGTATCTAACAGTAAACATGGTAAATATTCCGTTTGTGTTAGTAATAATGTTAGTGACCATGAGAGTTTAAAAACTTAGTAGAGTAGAAGTGTCATTTTATTGCAGCTAATTAAAATGACAGTAGAGTAGAAGTGTCATTTTATTGCAGCTAATTAAAATGACAGTAGAGTAGAAGTGTCATTTTATTGCAGCTAATTAAAATGACAGTAGAGTAGAAGTGTCATTATATTGCAGCTAATTAAAATTACAGTAGAGTAGAAGTGTCATTTTATTGCAGCTAATTAAAATGACAGTAGAGTAGAAGTGTCATTTTATTGCAGCTAATTAAAATGACAGTAGAGTAGAAGTGTCATTTTATTGCAGCTAATTAAAATGACAGTAGAGTAGAAGTGTCATTTTATTGCAGCTAATTAAAATGACAGTAGAGTAGAAGTGTCATTTTATTGCAGCTAATTAAAATGACAGTAGAGTAGAAGTGTCATTTTATTGCAGCTAATTAAAATGACAATAGAGTAGAAGTGTCATTTTATTGCAGCTAATTAAAATTCCGACCATACTTAAATTTGTTTAAGTACGTACACTACAGTAAACGCGGTACTGGGGCGTTTCATTTCAGAGTAGACAAGCTTTAAAGGCGGGCGCGACACGCGATATAATCGTGCGCGACATAAAGCACCGCGTGTCGCGTGACGAGGGGTGCCTTTACTTTATTATTTATTTTATTTTATTATTAAGTTTTACAAAAAAATCTTAGAAGGATATAAAACTAAAAACACAATGATAAAAGTTAAAAACAAAAATAAAGAAACAAAATTATATAAAAAAATTAAAAAAAAACAGAAAGTTCTGTACGAGGCCAAAAGGTACCTATCTCAGCATGATGCTGCGACATTTAAATAAGTGTCGCAGCGCTGGTATTCTGATAGGGCCCGCTGTGACGTCACGGGCAGATATACCAAAATACATAAATAATTAGGTTAGGATAGGGATCCTATGTTAGTTGGTTCTTATCTTAGGTTAGATTAGGTACTTTGTGTCGCGCGCGATTAAATCGCGTGTCGCGCCTGTTTGTAGAAGCCTTAACTAGCGAAATGTGAGTTTACTATAGGTTCTCCTTTAAGTAACCCTGCGGGGAATAAATAAATAATACAGGCGTATTATGAATAAGTCAAACCATAAAATAACGTCATTTCTAAAATTAACCCCGCTCATATTACGGATAAATTTTATTTATAACTAATTTCCTCTATACAGATGTAATAACCGCAGATAAAATTTCATGGAGTATTGAAAATATAAGGAATATCCTGTTTACGAACTATACTACCATTTGTATGTGTTACTGTAAAACCGAGAACAAGGGTCAATCTCATCTTACCTATATTTTGCTCAATAATCACTTTTGAATAGTTATCAGTTATCACCTGTACCTAGGTTATTGTCTAAGCATCATCATAGTCATCTCATTTTGCTATAATTTATTTGAAGTCGGCGTATCACGTCTTCTTTTTTAACCGACTTCAAAAAAGAAGATTTGTATATCCGCGATTTTCTCAAAAACTAAATGAACCAATGTTAATGATTCTTTCACTAACGTGATCTATATATTTCTGGATCAGGAAGTTTAGTATGGCATGGATGAGTGCTAATGCGTGCCCGTGTTCCCGCCATAAGCGGCAGAGAGAGAACACCGTGGAGTTTTAGTGGGTTAGAGTCCTACATAACTGCACTATCTCCCCGTGGTAGTGCAAAATGCATGAGCATTTCTCCACGACAAAAAAATACATATATGTATAAGAAGTTATAGCGGATTTTGATGATTCTTCTTTTCGTTCGTCTTAAGAGCGTAGACGGGCTGCATTTTTCCATACAAATGTATTCCCCTATTCTCTTCCTGGATAATGCCTCTAGAGTAATCGTTTTTATTTATAAAAATCCAGGTCTATTGAAGGCATGCCCCTGTAATTTTTTTTTGTCAAAAAATTTATTACAAAAATAAATATGACTTACCAAAAACCTAAAAAAATACCCCGTTTTTACCTACGTAATCAGACGACTACCAAAGAAAATTGAAAAGTTTTTAAAATAAAAACAAGTAATAGGGGCATAGATCTATTCTTCCTTTAAATTTTGATACCAAATATAATTTAATTGGCTTAGGTTTCGAGGAGAAAACAGGAGAATACGAAACGTCGATCGGTCAAGGTTTTTTATAGGTAAAATCGTTCTGAGCTGCAGTTGTCTCTATCGCACTCTACGGGGGGAGACGAGAGGTGAAGGAGGGTTAGACTAATACGTACACAATTAGGGAAGTGACTAGTATCGAAGTTTATATCGAAATCGTTTTTCAATTCCCGCGCAGCCCGTCTACGCTCTTAATTGTACATTCAACTAAAAATGGACATTGTCTTTGTCAATAAAACTATTTGTGTAACTATGTTGTGTAGCCGTAGGAGACGAACTAACAAATCGGACTCTTCCACGCTCTGCTAATTGCTAGTGGTTAAGTGTAAACTATTTTATCTAAAACAGTTCTGTCTTTTTCGCTTGTGAATAACTAGAGTACGGTACTTAAGGACCTATTTCACGATGTCCGAATAGCTAGAGACTATTCACCGAATAAATTCAAAAATGGAACAGAATTTGTCTGAAATTATCTGCCAAGTAAGTTATTATGAACTTAATCGTAGGTGGTGAAATAGGCCTTTAGTCTTATTTATTACTTACTGGTAAGTATGCCTAATGTATAGTTTGGTCTTGTACAGTAACATAAAATGCAAATAACAGGATATTTGATAAGCATTTTTAGATAGGTATACCTACAACCGCGGTTCTCCAACTAAACAGCTTATCACAATTGTGACCGAACCACGGGAAAATTTCAAATACAGGATTTCATTATCTTACCAATCTTTTTTTTTACCTTATAATGCCGATATCTTTGGGAAAATGTCCAAGGTTCAACCAAGTTAGGTTCAAAATAAAATCGACTTACTTCGACCTTTACCATTAGGTCGACATGGTTACCAAAACAGGCAAAAAACAGTCAGACCGACGTGTTCGATGGTTAGTAAACAAATAAAATCAATACCTAACAAAAATATACTGAACTTGTTACTAAAACGCCAAATTGTGCCCAATTTTTGTCTAGGTAAGGTCGTTTTCAGCTCGTAGAGACAAGTATTTAAGAGGTTATGTATAAGAATCGGTCTGTGTGCTAACAAATCTAATAACAACGGTAACAAGCAATGGGGGAGTGCATCTGATTTAGGAAAAAATATCCCATCGAGTTTTGGGGTGTCGTGTTGCGTACCTCCTACAGTCGCGAAAAAAATGGTAAAGAATATTTTTTTCAGTGACTGAACGAATGAATGAATGAAGACGGTGAATGGATCATTGGATTGTCGTTTTCTGTCATTGAGAGATTTAGTTTGTTTATTCATGATTTTTTATTTTTCAATAAAGCTCATTTAATATCATCTTCCTAGCCATTTCCCAACTATTTTGGGGTCTGCTTCCAGTCTAACCGGATGCAGCAGTCAGACTTTTGGGCATCTGACTACCCGTAACGACTATCAAAGATCTAAGAATGACAGCCGAGGCCACATGCTTTCCGAGGCACCCCGGTCTCTGTATGTAAAGATGCAACTGCGGTAAACGTAGCTTAACCTGATCGATCGACCCGTGCGGCTGTTATTACTTAGCCACGAGCCCCGACAATATAGCTCATTTAAAATAAAATAACAAAACATAGATGTTACATTGTTTCTATCCAACTTTGATACCATGAATGGATTATGAACTTAAAGTTGAATTTGCCCATTGCCAAGTACTTAATCTAAAGTTTTGCAGAATGAAAATGTAATATTAAATTATATTTAGGTACCAAATATTTTTAAGTGTTGATTTAAGTAGGTATAATTTATATATATTATAATGTTTATAGTTTAGGTGTTAGAATTCTGATTGTTCTGATTCTTGAGCTTGATTCTGTTTCTTTAAAACAAACTACACTACGTCACACCAAATTATTATTATTTTTTTCAAGTTTTCTTTTTTTTTTTTTAAATATTGTTTCCTTATTTTACACTTCTTTCTTACAGCTATGTTTCAACCCGTTGCGTTAACTTTCCTTTAGAATCTTCAAATTACAAACAACTCAAGACCGTTTTCCGCGTCTGTACTAAGGGGGTAGGTAGAAAAGTCGAATTTCTTCGAAACACCATCTCTCTTTTAAACCTCATACGCCGAAGTTATACTTATATATTTTATATGATTACTGAAGGGGAGAATTTTTTCGACTTTTCATCAACAGGAGATCGAATTTGAATATAAAATTTTTCTATTTGTAAGAATTTCTTGGGGTGGATTTTGAAATAACGTGCCGTGTTTGGCTCGAGGGTAAAAGCGAAAAGGTAGGTAGTTAGGTAGATATTTATTTTGAATTTTTCGTGGGTAGTTTAGAAGATTTATTTCGTAAGAGAGGGCTCTTGATTAAAAAGCAATTCATGATAAGAATATTTTAAAATCGAACGAATAGGCCACATATTTATGTAATGCTCCTAAGAACTGATTTTACCAAATTCAGATATCTTTTATCCGTGGTATAAAATTAACATCTGACAGTTTTTGTATGGAGAAACTGTCGAAATCTCAAAATTTATTCGGAGAAGAATATAATACAAAATATAATATAATATAGGTACTAGGTATAAAAATTTGGTCGAATTCAGCCTTACATCCGCCGGTCGATTCTGTAAAAATTTCACCGCGAAAACTTAGGTGAAGTGAGTTTGTTTTTGCTAGGAATTGACACTATTGACAGCTCACTCCACGCTCACTTCACCTAAGTGTTCACGGTCAGATGGTTACAGAATCGCACTGCAGTAAAGTAACACTTTGTTCATTTCATGACGTTAAATATGGCACATAGTTAACATAGCTTTCAACGTTAAATCTAGAGAAACAATAATAAGAAATCGATTAACAACTTTCGATTTAAATTACCTGTAGGTACACATCTCTATCATAATCATAACGTAGGTAGACATTTTATATACTTTAAATAGGTAGGTATATGTAGATATATCTAAAGTATTTAACATGTGTTTTTTTCAAATCATTACACCATTGAATTTAATAAAAAATAAATAAATAATTTTTAATTTAAAAAAAAACCGACAGCGATAATGAACAATGATATGATGATAAACAACTTTGGATTTAAATTAAATTATACCACAACTCTATTTATCTAAAATATTTAGCATGTTTTTTTTTTTATTAATGTTCAAAAAAGTATATCGCAGAGTTCAAAATTATTACTTTAAAAAACCACAGAAGCCTTTTATGGCATAAATGTGGCTATTGAATTCGGAAATATATGTAGGTATAGGTATCTAATTTATGAGACAACTTTAGACGGTAAGTAGGTATATAAGTTTCACATTCGATTAATATTTTAAGTCTTTACTTATTAAATAATAAAAAATAAAAAAATAAATAAAAAAATAAATAAATAAATCAAACTAATAATACAACAATAGCACAACTAAAGATGGTAGTAAGTGTATCAAAGTAATAATCACAATTAAAGAGGTAGTCAATCTGCCTAGCCTTTTCCCAACTATGTTGAGGTCGGCTTCCAGTCTAACCGGGTGCAGCTGAATACCAGTATTTTACATGGAGCGATTGCCTGTCTGACCTCCACAACCCAGTAACTGGGTAATACGATACCCCTTGGTAAGACTGGTTGTCAGACTTTCGGGCTTCTGACGACCCGTAACGACAGTCAAAGATCCACGAATGACAGCCGGGACCAACGGCTTAACGTGTTTTCCGAGGCACGGAGGAGTCGCAGTATGTAAAGATGGTCACCCATCCACTGACCAACCCCGGCAAGCGATTAAAGAGGTAGTAAATGTATCAAATTAAAGTACATATTCATAGTTTGTAATTTCCAGAAAATGCTTTTTTAATAAACATTTAGCTTTTTTAGGGTTACATAGGTATTTATTTTGTATGTCCGCAGGTAGGTCGTGTTTAATGTTTAACTTTCCGTGTGGATATTTATTTTTCTTTTCCTTAGTGTCTATAGTCATTTTATCCTACTCCCGTAAGTTCCTACATATTCACACTAATATTATAAAGGCGAAAGTTTGTGATGATGGATGTATGGATGTTTGTTACTCTTTCACGCAAAAACTACTGAACGGATTTTGATGGAATTTGGTACACAGATAGTTTATAACCTGGATCGATATCGAGACTTACGCGGATGAAACCGCGGGGCACTGCTAGTTTTATCATAAGTTCCTTTCAACACAGTTTTTAAATTCTTTATCACTAGCCCGATAACAGTAAAAACTGACCTTTATTTCGCCCACTGTATTCACAGGAACATACCATTGAACTAAGCCTATCGATTTTTAAATCCTGAACCACCATACTTGTTAGGGTTACGGGGTGAATCGCGGGGGTGAACCGATGGGGTGCGACAACCCCTGTCCAATAGTTTATGTAAAATTTATGTGCGATGCCAATTTGTTCGACATTTCGTGTTTTTAATGGTGATTGTACCTACTTTATTTTATTTTATTTAAATTTATTTTATTTTATTCCCCTTGTGATTTATGGATATCTGTGGTGTGTTCGTGGCATCACACAGTAGATCCTGGCAGAATACCAGTGTTGCGGTATTTATTTTTTAAATATCGCAGCTTTATGCTGAGATATATATATATGTATATATCCTTTTTGGCCTCGCACATGTCTTTTTTTTTAGTTTGAATTTTTATTTATTTTTTACTTTTTTTTATTTTTTAATGTTTACTTTATTACTTTTATATGCTCCTTCTAAACTGTACTTCCTGTGCTTGTCCCAAATAAAATATTTTTCATTCTTTATTTATTTTGGGTGTGATATATTCCTATAATGCCCGATACTTACTTACCTACCAAGGCTGGTATTTCATTATGATGAACTTGTTAGAATCTGATCAACAGTAGGTGAACTGTGGTATGTATTTTGCACAAACAATTTTTAAATGATGCGTAACCATATAAATCACTAGACTTCCAGGTAAGCTAAGGCAACTCTGGACATGAGTTGCCTTAGCTTACCTGGAAGTCTAGTAGAGTCCGGACTCAGGTAGGCCGAAGCACAAAAAAAATTCAATAATCATGTGAATTTAAAATCATCCCCTATTTATCCATATAAATCTCCAACCTGGACATACGATGCCTTGGCTTACCTGGAAGTCTAGTAGACTCTGGACTCAGGTAGGTCGAAGCACAAAAAAAAAACAATCATGTAAATTTTAAAATCATTCCCTATTTTTCCCCTGGGGTATGATTTTAAAAAAACGCTAAAACAAGTACGATCTTATTACAAAAGTTTTAAACGCATGTTGAACGCGTGTCTTACGTTTTTTATGTATGGAGTTTGACGTAAAGCATGCGTTGAACATGTGTTATATTATAACTAATAAGACAGTATTTTTTTATTTCTCACCAAAAGAATATATTGGAAATTTCATATCTCTAACTTAAAAAAAGATTTTTTTCGAGGTAACATTTTTGGCGGCCATTTTTCGTCAGTGTAGTACGAGTGTTAAGTACAAACAAAAATTTTTAAATAAGTAGGACGTACAGTAAACTTCTTTTTCTATAAAAAAAATATCGACTACCCATCATAGCAATACAACCCATCACTAAACATGTCTATGGCGTTACGTTACACGCTTATATAACACTGCTTAATTTTTCTTTCAATGTGATTTTATTTGTAGACAAATAATAAAAATAAATAAATAAATACACAATAACATTTTCGTAGGGTTTTATTTAATTTATTACAGTATTACTGACGCCGTATTTTACGAGTATGATATTTAGGGTGCAGCTAAAATATTCAATCACACAGCGCAAACAGTATAATTGACAAGTCACCGTTACACATCAAAGAACACAGAAAACACAATAAAATCATCCATATAAACTAAATACAGACTTGATCATATCCGCTCATGGTATCCAAGCTACAAACCTCACATAAAAAAATCTTCTTTATAAAAATTATCAGGTTAAATTCAGTCCCTTCATATTTATCAAGTCCCTGCAAAGGACAAGAGATTTGGGAGTTCAAACTTCACCAAGAATTATTGTTGGTGATTGTTTTTAATGGCTTTTCTTTTCTTCGTGATTTTTCCGCAGATTTTTCGTCTTCGGCAATCTCGAATCTTTAATTGTTAAAGTTATTTTCTTTTTGTTTACTGCTGGCTGACTTATGAAGTTACGAGTGTGTTTATGATCTTTTACTATTTTATTATGTGCTGTTTTTAGGGTTCCGTATCCGAAGGGTGCCTTTCTGAACCCTATTTACGAAGTCTCCGCTGTCCGTCCGTCCGTCTGTTAGCGGGTGTCCTCGGGAACCGTAATAGGTAAACAGTTGAAATTTTCACAGATTGGTATTTCTATTGCCGCTTTATCAACAAAAAATTAAATAAAGATAAAAAATAAAGGAGATCCCCATTCAAGAAATGTTTTTTTTTAATTGAAGTATGACTACCTACATACATAACATAGGTACCTACATAAGATAATGCCTTGTTTCCCCGAAGGGATGGGCAGAGGTGTATGTACCTATAATAGTTAAGTAGGTTCCTACACCCACATTTCACCTAAATTGAAGTATTTGAATTTGCCCACCAATCTGCTACAATTTTTTTTTTTTGTTCTAGATCCAGTTTATCTGCAAAGAATACCATATTTTAGCAAATAATGCATGACAAACAGATCATTGTAGCTTTAATATCTTTAACTAATGCCAACCAATCCAAATCATAAGTTGTGTAACAATTCTATTATGTTATGCACATTAGCAAATTGGCACCGAAGTAAATAATGTACAGAAATATAATAGAAATACAGTACATAATAGGAACTGCATAATGCCGGCTTAAGGTTCAATAATTTGGCGAAAGGCGCATTGAGTATTATTTGCATTTATTATTGGGGCTTTGAGGAAAAAAGAAATAATTAAAGACGAGGTCGCGTGCCAACGTCTCCCCGATTGAAATCATGTAGCGTTCGCAAAAATGGTATTGGGTTCTACAATAATAAGCACCACCTTTGTACGTATTTTTTTCTGTTCCTTTCTTGTTGTCTGTTTATACGTGTGTACATAAACTGTAAGATAAATAAATACATAATCGGCAATTTCCAGAAAAAAAAATTTAAAAAACTAAACTACTACTACTTGCCTACTACTTTTTTTTTTGGTAGAAAAAGTTTTGTCCTCCACTAGTTAGCACGCTGAGCTATGCTGTACCTTACATATTACAATGTATGAATTGAGTTAAATAGAAAAACAAGCTATAATGCTTACGCACTGCAGTGTATGATGCACTGCAGCGCGTTGGGCATGTTTGCCGACGCGACGTTGATTGATAGCTTCCATGCCATCCTGAGAAAGAGAGCTGCATCGTTGCTAAGTCATGCTCGCGGCAGTGTGTTGTGGCTGGCAGAATTGAATGCCAATATTGTGGCATTGTATGCATGTCGAAAAGAACAGCAACTGATGGAAGAATGTTGTTCTTTTACTTTGTTTATTTTTAATTATTTCGTTGTTTTATTATTTTAATGAATTTCTTGATTTTAAATAATATCGATGATTTTAAACATTTTAGTGAATTTAAAGATGATTGTATTTATTTTTGTGAATAGGTAATGTACTACCTACTGATATTTAATTTTAGTTATAGGTGGAGTGTATTTGAATCTTTGGTTACTAATATTGTTAGTAACCTATTAGATATTATTATTATCTATTACCTATTCACAAAAATAAATACAATCATCTTTAAATTCACTAAAATGAACTTACAAAAATATGGATATCTGTGTCTGAATTAAATAAATTAATAAAATTAAATTAAATATGTCCAGCTTTGATCCCCCTACTGCTGAATATTGGGCTTCTCTCTTTTGTCTTTTTATGGCTTAATTTCAATAAATCTGACTAAATTTCTTCCAAGTGTTGAGCTTCTTTGAATGGACTTAAATACGGCCATTGTCTCGACCGATGCAAATGACGCTGGTGCACGATTGCCTGTCAGCTATCCAATATAAATAACAGCATTCAACAAAATGGTTTTATCTAGGTAATTAATTTTAATATTAAAAGTTTTGTTTTTTGCTGTCCCTACTTTATTTAAGATGAAAATTATTTGCCTAAACACCCACTCTGGTACCCCCGAAATGAGCATTTCTTTTTCACAATTTGCTATTGCAATTATGTAAATCAAATAGGGGGTACCTCTTGGCATCTTCACATTTAATTTTGGTGATAGGTACATAAGGTGCCTCTATCTTAGTTATGTAGGTATTCTGCATAGCACATAAGAGCCTATTTAAAAAAAAACTGATATTTAGAGTTTTCGTGTAAGCCTACAAAAGTTTGGCAGAACAAGTTTGGAGTTTGGTTTGGATGACAGTTTAATAAATTATTATTTTATTTGTAGAGTTTGTGTAAGTTTAAATCCAAGGTGAACGAAAGTTTAGGCAAAAACTTTTAGGTTTTGCTGCTTCGTTATGAGGCGCTCGTGGCTAAGTAATCACAGCCGCACGGATCGATTCATCAGGTTAAGCTACGCTTTCCGGGGTTGGTCCATGGATGGGTGACCATCTTCAGATACCGAGACTCCTCCGTGCCTCTTAAAGCACGTTAACCCGTTGGTCCCGGCTGTCATTCGTGGATCTTTGACAGTCGTTACGGGTCGTCAGAAGCCCGAAAGTCTGACCACCAGTCTTACCAAGGGGTACCCCGTATTACCCAGTTACTTGGTTGTGGAAGTCAGATAGGCAGTCGCTTCATGTAAAATACTGGTATTCAGCTGCATCCGGTTAGACTGGAAGCCGGCCCCAATATAGTTGTTATGCAAGTGGTTTTAAAATGGTTAAAAGATGTTGAAAAATTAAACTTTGCAAACTTTAGCGAGTGCTTTAGACCATCGATCTGAATAATTTTTATTATGGGACAAAATTTGAAATCGAGAAAAAAATATCAGCTGTTCCATAAGTAGGTACCTACTAAAGTTTAATTAATAATATAATATCTACTGTTCTATAAATGTTATTACTCACTTCAGGAATATTTGGCCGATAATTCTATAATTACTGCTTCATAAAATTGTACATCATCTCACCTATTTTGACGATTTAGAATTATATTTGACATTAGAAGTATTATTATGACTATATCATTATTAATCTATTTGACATTTGAAATTGATTTATATTTTTTTTTTTTTTTTTTTTATTAATTGATATGCATGTACCTATTGATTTTATTAATAATGTGAAATTCGACAATGTTAATTAATTATATTTGTACGCCTCAGGGCAAAACATAGAGGATCTACTTATCCGTAACATCTCGCACAATATTGTACATTGACCTATGTTTACAAATAAAGCATTCATTCATTCATTCATTCATTCATTCATTCATTCATTCTAAACTGTATCGGACAGCTGTTTTTTTTTCGTAATTTCGCAAAGTTGTTCACATAGTAAAAGTTATTTTGTTCGATTATCTAAAGCACCTCTTAAAGTTTGTACTTAAAGTTAATTTAACACCTTAGAGAACTAAGTATATAGACAACGACTTCATTATCCTATATTTATTTTTAAATATTAACACCCCCAAAAAGACCCCTTAATATTTAAATCAGTTAATCTTCAAAATCGACTAGAATATCAGCTTCATGTTCTTTAATTAATTTCCTAGAGCGACTGAGAGAAAAAAAAATTGAATTAAGGGGTGGAAAATTTTTGTCGAAACTTAAATAAAAATGCAGATAGGTGGAAGTTTGTTAACAAGGGGGGGAAATCAACCCCCTTTGAAGTTCGCAAAGAGCACGCGAGCGTAAGGGGCGGCGTATACTTAGGGGTGAAAAATAAGTCTCTCCCCTTAAATAAGATATCAGCGAAATTGAAATTGTTGAGGCGAGTATTTTTTGGTTGGTTATATACCTATTCTTTTCGCGTAGTTCCATGTGAAAGATGTAGGTTCTACTGCAGGCTTTTAACGAGTTTTATATGAGAAGTAGTGTGTAATGTCTTATGAGTTTTCAAAGAGTTACCGTGGTGTTTCGTGCCGGCTCTTTTCCATAGGAAACGACCAATGGAAACCGTGCACTATACTAAACCTTTTGACCTGTATAAGCCGATGTAGGGTTAGGTGAAATAAAATATTTTTAATTTGAAACTTTGGTCCAGACGTCAGTTTGTTACATAAAAAGTCGATTCTTTCCTTTTTTTTTCTGATGTACTTTTAATAAAGAGTATTCTATCTATCTATCTATCAATTTTAAACTAAGTAATAACAGCCACACGGGTCGATCCATCAGGTTAAGCTACACTTGCCAGTGTTGGTCCGTGGATGGGTGACCATTTTTACATACCGAGACTACTCCGTGCCTCGGAAAGCACGTTAAGCCGTTGGCCCCGGCTGTTATTCGTGTATCTTTGACAGTCGTTACGGGTCGTCAGAACCCCGAAAGTCTAACATCCAGTCTAACCAAGGGGTATCGTATTACTTAACCAGTAACTGAGTTGTGGAGGTCAGTTAAGCAGTCGCTCCATGTAAAACTGGTATTCAGGTGCATCTGGTTAGACTGGAAGTCGACCCCAACATAGTTGGGAAAAGGCTACGCAGATTGAATATTTTAACCGACTGAACGAAAAATTCAATTCAATTCTTTATTGCTGAACACAGAGTTACATTTCTAAATGTTAGTGAATGCGCAGTTCACTGTGTCCTGCCAATTTAGGCATGCAAAATTATCTGTCACAAATGAAAATTTTCCATACAATAAAATTAAGAAAGCCAAATAAAAGGTACAGTCAACAGTTAACAGTTATAAAACAATAATAAAATAAATTTAAACAAACAAATAAATAAGGAAAATCGGACTTATAAAGTATCCACCATAGCACTATTTACACATATTCTTTTGTCTCTCAGAACAACGAAGTTACAATTTTATTGGTGTTGGTAACTGCGAACTGCGCTTTAAAATTACGTTTCTCTCAGTTATTATGAATATATCTTCATAGTATTCATAATTTGTGGTTTCATAAGAATAGAGCTAAAGATGCACCCTAAATAAGTCACAATAACACCTTTCAACAAATAATTCAAGTGTTAACACACTTTAATGCCTATAAAAAAACCATATTGATACCCTATTAGTTTCGGCTCGTGCCAAATAAATAAACGATTGAATAGAAATGTATCAACACCTCTATTGATCAAATCGATCCTTAAGTGACAACAGGTAAAAAATACCCTTCGAATTATCATAAAAAAAGATTACGCTTGCACTTTTTTTCTCAGAAAAAAAAAACCTCTTAACCGTTTTTGTTATTTAAATTTTTTTGTGCGCAAAAATTGATCCGATGTGTGAACGGAATTTTAATTATGGGACCCAAGACTTTTTTTTTCTTGTTTTTTATCTATGTTTGCCACTTAACTCGCTTACGGTAGATGTATTTTGAATTAATGTTTGTGATTCTTTTTTTTTTTTTTTGTTTTTAGAACGAAAAAACGTGTGACTTTCGCGAAGGGCTTTTTCGGTTGCAATCTTTTTTGGGTAAGTTGCCGTGAGATAAAAGTACTTTTAATTTTTTACTGTTAATCATAAGCATAACTAAACAAATATTACAAGAACGTAGTCATTTTTTGCTGACGTGCTTTCTGTTTTGTTAAAAAAACTTTTGGGATAAAAATAATAAGGGGAAAGATTCACGAGCATAAATACCTAACACTTACACAAAATTCAGAAGCAATTTATTCGTGAAATAACGATTGCAACTTTGAGAAATACCCATTTATAGGGTTTTATTTCAAAAACACTATAGGTATTCGTAACATCATATAAAATGTCTAGAAAAAACCGCTTTAAATTTAACATCTTAAGTATGTATTTATGCTTCTGACTGTACCTAATATTTTAACAGATCTTTTGACTTGTAGGGCCATATTTATACATGCCAAACGTACAATTCAGGTCATCCCATCCCAATTCTAAACTGACTGACCACCTGAGTCAAACTTTCAACCTAAAAAAAATCATGCAACTTTCCACGTCTTTCAGTTTCTCTCATTCATCGTTCCCCGATGACTCCCGTTTCTCTCCAGCCTCAGCTACGCGTTACATTGGCAGTTGCACCGCTATTCCAACCTTGGGACTTGGAACAGGTCCAAGCTAGTAGCGGCAGAAACCAGTTATATAAACTTGAACTTTACTCGTAGGTTATCGGAATTAGGGTTCCATAGTGCAATGGTAAATCGTGTAAGTGCATTGTATGTAAGTCACGCTACTAGTACACACACACACATACACTAAACCAGTAGGTCTATTCAGTAACAAATCTCATCATGACGGATTAGATGAAGTTTCATTCTCACCGAATGCTATACCTTGATTGACAGCTTACTTCAGTAGCATTATTCTCTAAAGTTCAATTCGAAATTAAAACTGTAAAGTGTGAATTGGTGTGATTCCGCCGCAACGAATGAAAATTAAATTAAAAATTAATATAAAGCAAAATGAGTTGACTTGTGTGAAGTTCGAAGTGAACTTTACAGAATAGCAATCATGGTAGGTAATTAGTACCAAGAATTGATTTTATGGCTAGGTAAACCTATATAGGTATCTGATAGGTACCTAAATAATATTTAAAACAAAAAAAAATCTCGCCAAATGCTTATCTTTTTCAGAAGCTCCTTTTTTAGAAGTTTGTTAAAAAGTAGATTTAGGTATGTATTTGCAAAAAAATATATAGGTACATGGTCACTTTACATTAGATATCTTTTAATCTATCCTCTTTATTCGATATAAGATGATAAAGATAGCTTGTCCCTCCATAACCATTAAGTAAACATAATTTTTATTCCCTGTGTTATTATTTTCTACGGAACCATTAACTCAAAACAACATTTATGTACATTGTTTTTTTTTCTCGACAGTAAGTACTTCTACTTGCGGCGTACAACTTGGTTCACAGGGGGAATGTTTTCTTAAGATCAATGGAACCCGTTGCCTATGGGATTGTATGAAGAACCAGTTTCTTACTTACATAACGTTTGCAGATTATAATCTCTCGTAATAATACGGATTCTTTAGGTTTTTTTGCTTGTGTGTAAGTAAAAACTATATTGTGTGCGGATGTGAAAAAATATTTTTGGTGTTTGTGAAAAAGGACCAGTTTCTTTGATTGTGCGGATACGACCAAAATGGACCATACCTTTTTATTAGTAACTGGGTAACATCTGGAATATTAGTTACTTACCTATCTATTACCTATAGAATATTTTTAACCGACTTTTCAAAAACAAAAAGGAGGAGGTTATCAATTCGTCGCGTATATATATATATTTTTTTATGTATGTACACCGATTTCTCCGTCAATTGTGGACCGATTTTGAAAATTCTTTTTTTGTTTGAAAGGGTGTGCTCTCGAGGTGGTCCCATTGACACCAAGTCATAATCTGATGAGAGGATCCCATGGAAATCGAGGGAAACCCTCAAAAACCCTACAGCGATTTGGGTATTTTTTATAGTGCTCCCGGACAACACCATTTGGCTTCCAAAAAAAATACTACAAAGTGAAAAATAACTTTAATTTCGGAAGTTGGTGGCAAAAAACTTAAACACAGAACCAAAGACACCGACTTCCGAAATTAAAGTTATTTTTCACTTTGTAGCATTTTTTTTGGAAGTCGGTTGTTTTTTTTTCTAAAAAAGTTTTTTTTTTTTATTCAGATCCATAATCAATACATAATCTCATGCAAACTGACGCTTGGTCCTAAAGTCTGACAATTTGTGCATATCGATTATTAGGTATTTATAAATTCAATAGGTATTTCTCATTAAAAATAAACTAAAAATCGGGGTGAAAGCTAGTACAAAGTCAATAACGAGAGTCCAGTCTCACCCCCAGTACGGGGAAAAACTCAACCCCTTAGGAAACTTCTCGAAACTTTTAGAAGCTAATTAATTAAATTGTTTTATTAAACTCAGCGAATTGTTAATTGATTTCAAGAGTTCATTATGCATTTGTTTTGAGTTATTTTTTTTTCTATTAAATATTTCTTTTGGCAAGGAACTTATGATGTTATAGGTATATTTTATCTTTTAGACAAGGACTGAATAGAAGCATGAAAACATAAATTTTGTGCAATTTTCTTTGAAATAGGTAAGTACATCTGAAGCAAATAATTATGAGCTTCAAACACAGAAAACCAGAGCAAAAAATACTTTGATACTTACGTGAACACAAGTCGGAAATTCCCTTTTCGCTAACACTCGAGACTTTTTAAAGTAAAACCTATGTTTTAGTGTCCCTTTTGATGTCACCTTAGTCCTTTGAGAGATTTCTTTACTTAAATTTAAAATTTTATTTTACTTATTAAGTAAACTTACTTATTATTTGAGGAACGATTCTTTTAGGTACACCGTGTAATGTAGATTACCTTCCTCTTACATTGCAAGGTGTAGATAAGTACCTACCTATTTTAATTATTATTACAAAAATTTATTGTCAAAGCAATGTGGCCAGTATGGTCTCCTGTAGGGAATCGGGTTGAATTAAAACAAAACAGAAATTAAAGAAAAGAGTTGATGATTATTATCTACTCTTTTGGTAAAATTACTAACTATATGTAGATATGTATTTAAAAAACGATGCACCTAAACAAACCCAAGCACCCTGTACAACCCAATGAACATGCACCATTATATAAAAATCTTTTACTCTATAGAATATTGAACACAAAGGCGACACAACCCCAAAATCGATACCTATTATGTACCAATAGAGACGAAAAATCAAAAACGGGGGTGAGTGATGGACTGCAAAAAACGCGAGGGTGGAACTTCACCCCTAAGGTTTTTTTCGTCATTTTTCATCAGGGGAACGTAATCACAATGGTTAGTACATCATTATGTGCTTATTCATGGGTGTTCGCCCCCATCGGTCGATAGTTATCGAGATGAAAAATTGGTATGTATTTAGTTTGTGACTTAAATAATGTACTGCCGATAAAATAAGGTAGTGACTGAAATGTGATTGATAAGGCGGTTGCCGATCAGCTTTAAATAGATGGTTTACCATAGTAAAATATTGTTTAATTTCATAGGTAGGTATCCAAAAATAAATCTTTACATATTTAAAATTACTTGTCCTGACTGACTGATTCATCAATGCAAAGCCTAACCTTGGTCTGCAAGCTTCAAATTTTGCACACGGTTCTTTTTATAATTTAAGGGAGCAATAAGAAGGGGTTCTTGGAAATTCTTATTAAAAAATCTTATTTCTTCAGTTAATAAACTTAAAACTTAGCTCGAATACTTATCTAAGTAAATGATGAAATTTGTAATTTTTTGTTTTTCTAAACTACCCCTTATTGGGGGTGGGGGGGGTGTCAAAGTTTGTATGGCAGGATTTTAACTCCCAGTCCGATTAACTCAAAACTCAGTAGGTAGGTACTTATTTTATACTTAAGACCGACAATAGACAATGACGCGTATTAGGGTTTTTTTTTTTAAATCTACCCCTAACGACGTACTTACTAAAGTAAAGTAAAGTAAAGTAAAGTACGAAATCCACGCGGACAAAATCACGCATTTTTTAATCATTATTAATATCAATTTGGAGGAAGAAAAATAATTAAAAGAAACTTTCAAAAGGCCATTATTAGGCAATATTATTGGGTTGATCTATTTTCTTAATAATTTCCATTCAATTAAGAAATATTTGCGGACAAATTCACAGACACAGCTAGGAGAATAAAACTAGTCTCCATTTTCGTCACACACGAAAAGATACCATAGTCTATATCTACACTATTCCGGAAGCACGGTCGCTCACACTATATTGAGAAAACCTCATTTTTTTTCTACTGCCTACACTATAACGCTTATGCACAACGGGGTAATCAGAATAATTAGCAAGTAAGCACCTGAAGTCGTAACTTAACCTCCACACAATGTAAAGGCGTGGTTTCTACTAGCAGTAATTATTTCTAGCTTCAATTCTATTGGCTAATAACCACGGCACCCACCATGCAATGTTCGAGGCGTCACGATTGCAGAGACGATAACGAAATACTTTTTATGGAATATAAAGTGTTTGATACTCGTGGTATATAATTTATTGTGCTATACAATAATGTTGATTTATTACTGAATTACAATTAGGAATAGTAAAGCGTGAAAGTCGTCCAAAGGGTTCCGTAGAACCGTATTTAACACTACACATTTTTCTTTCGGAATATTCTGGGTATCAAACTAACAGACCAGGGGACCGTCCGTCTGACATAACGATCTATCAAAACAAGTGTAAACAAGTTAAATTTTTCGGACGGGCAAAAACACATCGGGAGTGGGACAACTGTCAAATCGTGTTGTCATTCATATTTCGTTCCAATCATCCATCCGTAGGTGATACGGAGTATAGGAAACGCCCGTAACGAAGGCCGAAACTACGGGCTTTGTGCTTAGGGAGTAGACCCTCAATTTATAGTTAGGAATACGATCATCCGTTCCATCACAAAGATAACTGATGTCACTTGGGAAGCTGCCACGCTAAAATGGAATTGGGCTGGACACATCTGCCGCAGACGACCAGTGGGTCAAACTTATGACCCAATGAGTTCCTCTTAATGGCAAGCGACATCGCAGCAGGCCCAAATGGAGATGGCGGGATGTGCTGGACTCCTTCAACAAGAACTGGTCCTTTGCAGCTTTAAACAGAGAATTGGAAAGAGAGTAGGGAAGTCTTTGGAGTGGGACCTCACAGGCTTTTAATAATAATAAATTAATAAATAATTTTTGTTCGGGTCGTCTGAAGCCCGAAAGTGTGCCAACCAGTTTCATCAAGAATGAAAAAAAAGAAAGAAAGAAAATAAATTTATTTAGCACAGACAACGGGTATCGTATTACCCAGTAACTGGATTATGGAGGTCAGCTAGGTAATCGGTCCATATAAAATACTGGTATTCAGCTGCATCCGGTTAGACTGGAAGCCGATCCCAATAAACTTAGTTGGGAAAAGGCTAGGCAGATGATGACATATTTTTGTTTTTAGGGTTCCGTACCTCAAAAGGAAAAAACGGAACCCTTATAGGATCACTCATGTGTCTGTCTGTCTGTCTGTCTGTCTGTCCGTCTGTCCGTCTGTCACAGCCAATTTGCTCCGAATCTAATGGACCGATTAAGTTAAAATTTGGTACACATATGGATGTCTGTGACCCAAACACGTACAGCTAAAGTAAATATATGAATTTTGAATATGAGAGTCACTTTTAGGGGGAAAATAAGAAAATTAAAAAAAAAAGTTTTGTAAACTGTACCGTGTGACATATCAAATGAAAGGGCTTACTATGAGGGTCTCAAATATATTTTTTTTATAATTTTAAAATATATTGTTTTAAAGTTATTTAAGAAAATTGACGAAAATTGACCATTCCCCCCCCCTTATCTCCGAAACTACTGAGCCTAAAATTTTGAAAAAAATATACAAAATAGTTCTATGCCTGTAGATTACAGGAAAACCTATAAGAAGTCTGTGGTCTTAAAATAACATGGTAAATCTATATAATATAAAAAAATCAAAGTCCTGACTGAGTCACTGACTAATATATCAACGCACAGCCCAAACCAATGTACCTAGAGACTTGAAATTTTGCACATAGATACCTTATATAGTGTAAACATCCACTAAGGAAGGATTTTTGAAAATTCCATCCCTAAGAGGGTAAAATAGGGGATGAAATTTGTGTGAAAAATCCTAGCCCTTGAGTTAATAGACTTGAAACTTAGCACGAATATTCATCTTAAAAGTAAATTATAAAGTTTATCATTTTTAGTTTTCCTAAACTGCCCCCTAAGGAGCGATTGGGGGTGTCAATGTTTGTATGGAAGAACTTTAACACGCGGTCCGATTAACTCAAAACTCAGTTTTTATACTCGAGACCAAAAATTATGACTAACGTGTATCAGGGTTTTCCAGAAATCTACCCCTAAGGGGTGAAAAGTTGATTTTATAGCGGAGGATTTTATTGGGGGCTTGATTAACTCTAAAATTGGTGTAAATAATGTTTGAGTCAAGTTATGGAAACATACCAGACGATTTTTGAAATTCTTTATTTGTGTTCGTGAAAACAGAGATACCTACAGTTTATATGAAAAATCTTATTAATTTGGTTAATGAAATTGAAACTTAGCACAAATACTTGCATAAGTAATTAATAATGTTTGTCATTATTAGTTTTTCAAAACTACGCCTCAAATGAGGTTAGGGATGTTAAAGTTTGTATAGAAGTATTTTAAAGCGCAGTCCGATTAAAAAAATGGTACTTTGAGGCAAGTTAGGAAACTTGCCAAACGAATTTTCACCGATTTTGACGACATATGGCTGATGTTTTAAGGAGTAACTTAGACTATTTTTATTTTAGAAAAATAATTAGGGTTCCGCGCAAGAAAATTAAAATCCATGAAATCAGACAACCACGTACAGTCCAGTACAAACTTACTAAGCCTCCGCTGTCTATTACGGCTATAACAACAAATAATAAAAATAAAGCAAAGTTAAAAATGTAAGGTGTCGATCCCCATACAATAAACTTTTCATTTTGAAAAAAAAATAAAAATTTTAATCTAGCATGTGTGTCATCGTCTAGAACTCATTGGGTAGAGTACAAACATATTTTTTTTAACCTTTTAAAATTAAGAAATAGGGGGCCGCAAAAGTTGTAAATTTTAGACCATTTTTGTACGAGCTCTAGCGCAACAATTCAACAAATTAGGAATTTGAAACTTCTTTATACCATGTAGGCACCATGAATACTGTATTTTATCAACAATACTGAAAACGGCGATTGATTTTCTGCAACTGCAAAAAATAACCTTGTAATTCACAGTATAGATAGAAGATAGATAGAATACTCTTTATTATGCACACCATAAAAATTACAGATATAAATGTTGAAATTTTACATAGGGTGACACAATGACACAACACATTATCATTATAAAATAAGTAAAAAGTTATCTTTGCGATTGTTAAACATGTAATATGGTACGGAACCCTTCGTGCGCGAGTGTGACTCGCACTTGACCGGTTTTTCTATAGAGTCTCCCTTTAATTTTATGTTTATTTATTGTTATCTTTGTGAAAATTTCAAGTGTCTACCTATTAAGGTTCAATCTACGGACGGATGAACGCACAGAGAAGCCTAAGAAATTAGGGTCCCCTTTGGGTACGGAACCCTAAAAAGTGGATATTATGCGTTGTGTGAAAGAAAGTGGCTAATGAATAGGTTGTGGTGTTTGTGTTTTCTAGTCCTAAATCAAGTGGAAAGCTGATGGTGGAATCGTAGATAGATGGGATTTTGATATGCACGCTGCTCGGCACGCACTGCAGATTTTGATATGCACGCTGCTCGGCACGCACTGCAGATTTTGATATGCACGCTGCTCGGCACGCACTGCAGATTTTGATATGCACGCTGCTCGGCACGCACTGCAGATTTTGATATGCACGCTGCTCGGCACGCACTGCAGATTTTGACTTTAAAAATATAGGTATTGCCGGATTATAATAATAATAAAATAAAAAAACCATTTATTATCAGGTAACAAAGACCCATAGATACATACCTTAACCTAAGTAATATAGTAACTACTAATTAGTAAGTAGTCATTTAAAGTATCAAGTATTTCACACCATAAGGATTATGTATGGTGTGAAATTCTTGATACTTAGAAGTAAATATAAGTTTACCATTTGCCTTTATTTCAACGTAATGGTGTAACGTTATAGTTTAAGACATTCATTTCTCAAAAACAGAATACAGTTTATTCACTTAGAATGAGAAACACTGGTTGCATACAAATACACGTTCCTTGGAACGATTATCGGAACGATATGTTTAAAGTTAAAGGTAGGTAGGTACAGTGGGCTGCATCAATTGGGTACCAAATTGCTGCAGCCCACTGTACCTACAATATTGTTAAGGGTCTCCGAAACGATTATTTGCAATAGTTATTTATTACCTACGTAATTGTTAGACAAATTGATGCGCAAATTGATGGCGATTGACTGCAATAGAAATTGATGGCAATTGATCAATTGTAATTTAGATCGTTTGGAGACCCCTTAATCATTGACTTATGTTACTAAAATGAGCAAAAGACATGCTTAATGGATATTTTAACTTTTTTAATACTTTCACTTCATGTAGGTAATCATCATCTGCCTAGTCTTTTCCCAACCATGTTGTGGTCGGCTTCCAGTCTAACCGTATGCAGCTGAATACCAGTGTTTTACATGGAGCGACTGCCTATCTGACCTCCACAACCCAGTTACTGGGTAATACGATACCACTTTGTAAAACTGGTTGTCAGACTTTCGGGCTTCTGACGACCCGTAACGACTGTCAAAGATCCACGAATGACAGCCGGGATCAACGGCTTAAAGTGCTTTCCGAGGCACGGAAAAGTCTAGGTAAGTAAAGATGGTCACCCATCCATGGACCAACCTGAGCAAGCGTAACTTAACCTGATGGATCGACCCGTGCGCCTGTTATTACTTAGCCACGAATTCTTTGATGTAGGTAATCTGCAAAAAATATTGAGACTGTAGGTTTGGTCTGGTATGGTTTGGTCTGTAGGTCTGTAGGTCTGTGTTTTTAAATCCATTTTTCACCCCTGCATCCCTATTCATTTCGTTTTACGGTAGATACGTGAGTTATGTTTTACATAAACCTAAGTTCCAATTTCTTAAATAAAAAAAAATCTACTTGATGTGATTTCCAATTATAAAAACGTATATGAGTCTCGTCTAGACATAAAAGGAAAAAAATACATAACTAATTATGCAAGATATCTTAATTAGGTAGTCTTATCTTAATCATATTCCACCACAAGTAAACCTTATTAAAAGTTAATAAAACACCAAGAAAAAAAAATCTTTTAATTTCAACCCCAAGTAATAAGCATACCTACCTAATTAAGTAAGTAATTATCAACCCTAATTAGTATTTTATACTTAGAAGAGAAAATTTTAAATCAAAGTGCATTCCACGTCTCGTTTTAC
This sequence comes from Cosmia trapezina, assembly GCA_905163495.3. NCBI lineage: Eukaryota > Metazoa > Arthropoda > Insecta > Lepidoptera > Noctuidae > Cosmia > Cosmia trapezina. Next base: position 5,052,688 of record LR991034.1, on the reverse strand, counting down.
ATTTACATAAAAACAAGTTCTTTAAATGAACTCCACATCGTTAAAACTTATTTCTAACTTAAACTCGAAGAACAATCAACACGCGAAATAGAAATAAAAATCTCCCTCGTCACGAAAAATCGACATTGCGAGGGTGATTTCAAGATGGCGCCGGTGCCTCTTAGCACCCTATTTTTGTATTCTTCCCTCCCTCGCCTGTATTTATGCATTTCACCCCATCTCGCCCCCGCGTAAAAGTGCATCGAATAGTATGAATAGTACCTACCCTTCGGTGGTGTAACCTGAATATGTCCGTTCGAGTACCTAATTGAGTTCGTTTTATTTTAAATTATTGCATTTTTCCTTTGGTCTTCGGTAAAACAATAAGGTACGTGTTTAGTAGGTACAGGATCTCTTTGGTAGCGAACGATATGTAGAATCTCTAACTTATACTGAAATCTGTGAAATCCGAATTTTGATACCTAATAAAACCAACGACTACCAAATTCTAAACTACCAAAAAATTCGTTTGTTTTTGTCCAAAATAACTTAGTTCCCTTTAATAACATAAGTAGGTATTTAGAGTTACCATCGACAAACTCAAAAGCTTAAAACACAAGCAAAACAAAGGACCATAGAGGGCAAGTTTTTTCAATGAATTAGTGTACACAAAAAGCAACTTTAAGGTGTAAACGCGTCCGTTTTGTCGATAGTACAGTGTACCATTGCTTTAAAAACAGCTTTGATAAGAATAACACTAATTAACAAACCTAGCAATCAACACATTATGCAAGCCAAATAGGAACCCAAAATCAAAACTACTGAATTTATCGTTTTCCTTTACAACTTTACGTCAACTATGAGTTCCAAGTTATAAGGTCTAACACTTTACATTCTACATAAATACATCATGAATGAAACCTTCATTTATTATGTCTATTAAGAGCTATATTCCTTAGTTGAATATTAATCCAATAGAACTGGAATAACGAGAAATATAATTAAAATAGTTGTTTATTAATAGTAATAATACAGTCTAATGCAATCATGCAAAACTACTGTAAATAATGGTCCTTTATACCTTCGAGATTGATCCTTACATGATCCATACATTAAATATTGCATAATAGAATAGACATAATTATTTATTAGGTATAAAAATCAGTTGATATGGGCCCCAAAACGATTAATTGCAATTGATCAATTGCCAATATCTATTAAATTCTTTATTCACCAAAAGCCATTAACAATATCCCTATGACTACTTAACACATAAAAGTCTTAATACAAGGGTCAATATTTAAATACTCTGACTTCAGTATAGAGAATTGTACTAATTGTAAATCGCTTCAATTGCATTTGGTAGACGATCATTTTGCGCAATCACATGAAAATTAACAATTATTGCAATTGATCGTTGAGTGTGAATTTATCCATGTATACTAATTCTACATTCTACCTAATATTTCAACTTAATATTCCAGCAGTTTTGCAAAAAATATAAATAATTGTTGAATTCTAAATTGTTTGATAAGCATGGTACGCGGTAAGGCCAGATTTAACGTCCCTTGGCGAAATCAAACTGCCCAACTGTCGGGTTATATGAATGTAATATATTATCTGTGATATTATACAGTAGCAGATTATTAGGAACAGTTTGTATACAGATACGCCGAGCACCCAGAACTATATGAGATAAGTAACTAAACATTATACAACCTGAAATCTTAATTTTGATAAAATAATTTAGCTGTATTTCCTCTCCCTGAGAGGAAGACTCGGAAGTCTGTGTCCCAGCACAGGGAACGTTACAGGCTGAGTCCAAGTAAACCTAAGTGTACTAAGCAGAAATTGTTGAACACAAATTCAAAGAGATTATATTTTGTGCTCACCCTCATTAAAAAAAAAAGTTTTCAACTCTGTTGACGAAGCGAGGTGAAAAGTTCTAAAAATAAAAGTCTATTTTCAGATATATCATTTTGTGACAGATTTTAATTTTAGTCTTAAAGTAATGGACATTGGTGCCATTTGTAATTTTTTCTTAAAAAATATGCTTATCTATGGGCCTATAATCCCTGTTTTGACGTTATCAGGATGAAGAAAAGATGGATGTGACATTCCCTTGTATCTATGTTGGTTTGGACTTAGGATAGTACTTGAGCGAGTACTTGCCAGATGAGCTTTAAAACCATCATCATCAGCAGTCCCTGCTAGGTCCAGCAGTGGACTACTCTAGTGTTAAAATGATGTGTGAGAAAATCAATGGGGAACATTAATGATCAATGATAACTATCCAAAATATGAATATTTTTTTTGCTTTCATTTCGCATCCATATTATGAACATCAAACATTGCTAGGTTCAACATTTCAGCTATCTTCTCCACTAGACAAAATATTGCACTTTAAAATCTTGAAATAAGTAGTTGGGTACTTTAGTACAATAATGAAAACTGAAGTTTAAACCATTACTTTTGAAGACAAAAATAAATAAAATATAAACACAAAGTAAATCGCCCAAAAGTTGAATTCCTTCAAAACTAAACAGCCCTAACATTTCTAATACAAATTAATATCTATTGTCATATTAACTGGCAAGTCAACTAGCGCGAGTTACTGTCGCGAGTAACTGAATGGGGCTCAAGTGAAGTCTTCACGAGGGCACGTTCACCCCTCCCGGGGGGCGGGAACCGAGGGGAAGACACACCCCTAGGCACGCGGTGAAGTGCAGGAGCAAAACCATTTTATAAACGTTGGCGTTTGATACTCGTATTAAATAATTTTGTCCGTCTGTTACCGATGGCCTAGACCCTTTTGCTGTTAGGCTCAAATCAAATATAATAGATATATTTTATATGCACTTTTAATGTGGTTTTAATATTATTTTACCCTTAATAATTACTTACTTTTTTTAAACAATTGAAGTAAAGGACCATTTTTTTCAAATTGGCCCTTTCGTACAAAGCTTTACTCTGCTTATGTGGCAGCAAAAAAATCACACTACTGGTTGTTTAGGCGGTTACACTCGTAATACAGCTGGGCATTATTAATCAATCAATCAAACAATTATTATTTAATCAGTACTCAATCATTATCATCATTAAAAATAAAAAATAAAAATAAATATCCTTGGACATTTCACACAACGCCATCTAGTCCCAAGCTAAGCAACCTAGTGCTTGTGTTATGGTAACGAGATGGCTGATAAACTACTTATATACATTTTTTTTTGTAAATACATACATATTATAGATAGAAAAACAGCCAGACACGGAACAAATACTTGTAGGTCGTACAAATATTTGTTCCGTGCGGGAATCGAACCCGCGACATGCTGCGCAGCAGTCAATCGCTCAACCACTGCGCCAACCATGTCGTCAATTATTTAATTTTTAATTTCATTAGTAGTCAATTATTTAATTTTTAAATACACCGTCCGTCGTCTCGTATAGTTCTGTGTTAGATACCTAGTAAACAAGGTACAAACACGTTTTAGAGTGAACATGACATTTATAGGCTAGGTGCTCTAGTCACCTGGACGGGCGAGTGATTAGACAAACTGTAAATGGTAAAGTTTCATGCAAAGTATCAAGCGGTTTTTCACATGGTCGGGTCGGTTCAAATATTGACTGTCACCTTAACCGCCCTGCACATGAACTACCCTGCAACGCAAATGATTAGTGTCCCTTTAGTTCTTACCCTACAAAATCACAAGCAAACTCGCATGCCACCTCTAGTTCAGCACCAGAACCTCACCGCGAGCTCTCCTTACTTCGGGGTCACCCCACGCCACTTCTTTCTCTTATTTCCCGGCTTTTTTTCGGGCGCCATTTTTGCGACGCATGCGTACTCGCTGCCGCGGCATAGCATTCGTCGCCATCGATTTATCAGATGCTATACGAGTAAATAAAAATGGGTATGTAAGACTTTTTTACCTATTTTTATTGAGATTTTCTTTAAATATGCGGATTTGTTTCGTGAATTAGCTGCTTTGTGATTTCTGTTTGTTTTATGTGAAGATTGTGTAATGTGTAGGTATGTCGAACGTTGGTATAAGATGTTTTATGTTTTTATACCTACAGCAATGGATTGGTGGGTGAAGTTTGTCGTCATTGGCGTAGAGGAAACTCTACCTATCCTCTTGACATAACTTCTGTGTCTCCTTGCAGAATACAGGGCAGTGTGGCCTATCCGTTTTCAAAAAAAAATTTTTTTTTTCAAGAAACTAAAGACTGACATGAACGGTGAGAAAGTTGGCCCAAAAAAAACTTTTTTACAAAAACAAAAACCGACTTCCAAAAAAAACACTACAAAGTGAAAAATAACTTTAATTTCGGAAGTCGGTGTCTTTGGATCTGTATTTTAGTTTTTTGCCACCGACTTCCGAAATTAAAGTTATTTTTCACTTTGTAGTGTTTTTTTTTTGGAAGTCGGTTTTTGTTTTTGTAAATAGTTTTTATTTTTCACTTTTTAGTGGTTCAGTTTGTAATTTATCTAAGTTACAATAACCCAATGTCAGCTGCTCATCACGTTTTACAAAATGTTGCTTTTCCCGATGCAGGGCCGTTAATTGTTGAGGAGTTCTCCTAGTAAGAACCAGGAGAAATGGAGCTCATGGTGAAGTCACCATTACCATTATTTTGACGAGCATAAACCATATTAAAGTAATCGAATCGCAACCTGTTATATACTTAGATATAATTGAGTATTTCCGATGGCCCTCTGTGGTCTTCATCATCAGTTCCAGCTCACCGAATGGTACTTTCCGAGAGCAAATGCACGAGTTACTATAAAAAATACCGAAATCGATATAGGTGTGCCCATAAAATTTGAGGGTTTCCCTCGATTTCCATGGGATTCCATCATCAGATCCTGACTTGATGATCATGGGACCACTTGGAACGTATACCCTTTCGAACAAAAATAGAAAAATCCAAATCGGTCTAGCCATTTTCGAGTAATCGGAGAACATACATAAAAAAAAAAAAAAAAAAAGGTTCCGACGAATTGAGAACCTCCTCCTTTTGGACGTCGGTTAAAAAGACCGGCCAAGTGCGTGTCGGACCACGCAAAATGAAGGGTTCCTTAGGTGGGATGAATTTATCCCTAAAACAAAATTAAAATTGTAGTTGAAAAACATATTCTCCCATAACATCGATTCTCAAAGTTTAAAAAAAAAAGAAATATGTGATAAAACTACAAATTAACGATTTTCGGACTTTTTCTGAGACCTTGTTAATAATTTAAGTGATAATATATTAAATTTATTGTTTTATTTGGTTTATTTAATAATATGGTAAAAATTGAAATGTAAAATAATATTAATTTGATAATAATGATTTGATTTGTTGATTGTAATATAATAATTGAATTAACATTAAAATTTTAAAATTAATGTAAATAATGTAAATAATGTAATAATGTAATTAATGTAAATAATGTAAATTGAATATTAATGTAATGTGTGTGTGTGTGTGTTATTGTAATTGATTAGACTTGATTGTAAATTGATTTGCATACCGTTAAAACGGTGAGACATGCGGTACTATGAAATGTTAACACCTTTGCAAACATCCCATGTTTCTAGCAAATAAATATTCTTCTTCTTCTTCTTCTTGCTTCTTGCCCTAAAATTCATGATTCTAGGTCAACGGGAAGTACCCTTTCGGCCTTATTACAAAACGAGGTTTTTCTTCTGTCATGATTTAAACCATCGCGTCAGTTTTTGTAATAAGAACCTAGCTGTGATAGAAATACAGTTCTTTATACAAAACTGACAACTTAGTCCAGAACTAAGTTGTCAGTTTTTAAAACTGTCAACTTAATGTGTCGGAATAAAGTTCGAAATTCAAAAAAGGGTTCATGATTTAAACCTGGGTTTGAAGATGAACCTTGTTTTGTAATAAGACGGTTTATGTTTTGATTTATTTGCGGGTATCAAAATATGTCGCATAAATGGCAGTATTTTTTTATTTCGTTGACTTAGAACCTTGATTTTTTAGAGCTCCAAGATCCATAGACCTACTTATTTGACATAAATTTCAACTTGATACCTCCACTCGCTCCTGAGAAAATCGGTCGGTGACAGACTGACAGACAGACAGACGGACAACTAAGTGATCCTATAAGGGTTCCGTATTTCCTTTTGAGGTATGGAACCATAAAAATGACGGACATAGAGAAAATTGCAATAATCACCACGCTTGGCAAACAGATTTTATGGATTCGCAGATGCGAGAAAGCTTCTGCCTTTTCTTTTCTTGCTGCTATTGTAAATTCATCTTTAGTGAAGCAAATATACTTAGCACTAGTACAGTCCATTCTTCAATATTGTATCACCGTCTGGGGAGGTGCACATAAAACTATATTAAAGCCCTTAGAAATAGCCCAGAGGGCTGTACTAAAAGTTAGTACTTTTCGCCCATATTTGTACCCAACCCATCTTGTTTACCAGTCCTGTGAGGTTCTGACAGTTCGCCAGTTGTTTATATTTCTCGTTGTTATGAAGCAACACTCTTTACTACAATTCTCAAAGGGTGATCTAGCCTTCGTCTTCTAGACGAAATAATGTTATTAGTAATAATGACCGACCTTTTTTCAGGCATGCTTACGTAAACAAATATTTTTGCTTCTTGGGGCCGTACCTATATAATAAAATAAATGACGCTTTATTTTTTATTTTTTTTTTATTTTATTTTATTTTATTAGGTTCACCAACAATTGTTTACACCTTTGGAAATTGGCTTTGGAAATATACCCGCTAAATAAAAAAATATGTAAAAGTAAAATCTTTAATTTTATAAGTAAACATACGTATGAAGAGACAGAAAACTTATTAAAGATAGTTACCTAGATAGTAAATATCTTTTATACTCACCCTCTCACACTCTTTCACTCACTTTCACACACTACACACCGAGAGGTTAACACTCCACACTCCATTTTTGTTTATTTTGTTTTAAACTTTTTTCTGTGCTATGATATACCTCCTATTAATATTATGTCTAATTAAGTTAGTAATGTAATGGTCATCATAAGGAAGAGCGCTGATGTCCGAGATACAGATATTTTTATCTAGTTCAGACACAGATGCCTTCAGTATAAAATTAATATTATTATCTTTTACAACATTTACAAATAATACAACAGCACCTACTTGTCAAAAAAAAATACACAAAATTGGCCCATCTTGACCGATATTAAGCTCCCAAGTTGATGCCAAAACCCCGTGACGGATTGCCGGTCATCATAATATAATCAAGAAGCAATTCCAACGGTACAGGGGTGTCGACTGCGCCTCGCAATATCCGGCCGTGCGGGTGGTAGACCGGTTTCAATTCGGCAGTGACGCAGACGCACGTTTCCGGAGCATAATTAATCTAATATTTAAAAATTGGAATAGAACGCAGTTTTTGATTAGCCGTTAAGATTTTTTGGTGAACCTAAATAAATTGGAGTCTAAGATGGAGGAAGACAATGAGTTTAGATTATATGTAGTTAAATGTTCCTTAGAACATTTTCATCATCTGCCTAGCCTTTTCCCAACTATGTTGGGGTCGGCTTCCAGTCGAACCGGATGCAGCTGAATACCAGTATTTTACATGGAGCGACTGCCTATCTGGCCTCCACAACTCAGTTACTGGGTAATACGATACCCCTTGGTAAGACTGGTTGTCAGACTTTCGGGCTTCTGACGACCCGTAACGACTGTCAAAGATCCATGAATGTCAGCCGGGGCCAACGGCTTAACGTGCTTTCCGAGGCACGTTCGAGGTTCCTGTGAACATCTATGCTTGGTTAAAAGATGGTGACAGGCGTTGGTAGTTCCTTTAGTCGTGAATAGGATGGTACTCTGTACCCTATTCACGACTAAAGGAGCTACAACCATACCCTTTTATTGGTTTGTTGATCGAGAGAAAATGTCTTTACTTTGCAATGCGATATACTGAGTGTAAGTGTAAATAGTGGCAATCTTTTAAGGGGTCATTGTACTCATCATTATGAACAACTTTTACTATGGGACCAAAAATGAAATCGCGAAAAAAAATCAGCTGCTCCCTACATTTTGACGTTAAATGTAACTGAACAGCTGATATTTTTTTCGCGATTTCAGATTTGGTCCAAGAGTAAAAGTTGTTCATAATTATGAGTACAATGACCCCTTAAAATATAGCCACTGTTTACACTTAAATCCTGAAAAAAAAAATTTTTTTTTACCGATTTGTAAAGCATTCGACAAGTTTTACTAAAACTTTTTTTTTTCTATTCTATAAACCTGAACCCACGTAAGTACCTATACTTACATGGGTTTAGGTTTATAGAAAAATTAACTTATTCATAAAAATAATATTCTCTTTGGGGAACATAAATTATAATTTCCACACCCAATCAATTTTGTCTACCTATTCAAGTGGAGTTAAAAACAAAACAAGTTACTACCGACTTCAAAGAAACTTTGAAAGGTAACAAAGTCTTTGAAAAACCTTCAGACACGTACGCTTTTATGGGTTTCCAAACAGAAACCCACGGACAAGGGTATTTCTTTAAGAACCCCTTTACATTTCAAAGGGGTAGTTAAAAGAAAATGCTAAATAACCCTCTGTGGATATTCAGTCGTGTGTAAGAAATAGGGGTTGAATTTTCCACCTTTGAGTGTACCTATTTCTTTAGAAGCTTCCAGAAGTAATATCGTATCATTGGTATCAAGAAAGCGCCTTTTAGGAAAAAATACTGGCAGCACAAAAATACGATAAGTAAAACAGCATTCAGCATTGTATTATGCTCTATTGGCAAAAACGTCAACTCTGCTAACCACGTCGAGGAATACAGGCGTGATGTGACATTTTTATAGTTAACACTTTGACCGGAGCGACGTCATAATACGTAAAATTTGATAAATGCTATTTGACACAACGTTTAATGACGTCAGCAAAAAATATGTCTTTCTTTAAAGAACGTGTATAAACGGCTGCGGCCTATACCAATTCCTTCAAGCTACGTCATCGCGCCGTATCACTTTAAATTTTCGGACTGCTAGCGCCACTCCACGTTAGTTATGTTGTACACTTTTTAAGGCTACTCAAACACATACATTATAATTACGCATACATTCGCAACGTCGACATGTAGTAACGGTTGTGTCACATTTCATATTATCTTTGCTTGTATGAAAAACCAGAACGTCACTAATCGTCATATATTTAGTATGAGAAAATAGTGTGCCGCGCAACAAACATTTGAATACCCAGATGCTCAGCTGAAAGTGTTAACAGTAGAACGCTGTCAAACCTAAGGGGGCAGATTTAGAAAAAAAAAATGTGACATTATTTTTTATCAAATGTCTTTTTTTGTCAATATTCTAGCTTTTGCCCGCGGCATCGCCCGCGTGCATGTCGGAAAATATCCCACGGGAACGCAGTACCGGGAAATCCTTCCTTATTCCTTGTCTACATTATAAAGGGAACCTCTGTGCAAAATTTCAGCTTTCCAGGCGTGGAAAGTTTGGGCTGGGTGTTGATGAGTCAGTCAGTCAGGACTTCTCTTTTTACCCGACTGCGGCGAAGCCCAAAAGGAGGGTAATGTATTTGACCTGTATGTAAGTATGTATGTATGTATGTCCGTTTCTTTGTTCCCTCGTAACTCCTAAAGGAATGAACGGATTTGGATGAATTATACGTCTTTAGGTTTGTCTTGGTAGCGTGAGTGCCACTGGCTACATTAAAATCAAAAACAAAGTAAAATGGCGGATATGGCACCCGCCATATTGTGGAGTTCAAATTTTTTTTTTCTTCTAATACCATCGAGTGGGACATCGAATTGAAGGGTTTTAAAAGGTGATTACAAAAACATATACAACTTACATGGTTAAAAGCAATTCGAAGTTACAAATCGCAAAAAACACGAAAAGAAAATCGAAATCAAAATAACCCTCAAAACTTCTTGCAAGAACTAAATCGTCTGCGAAATTTTTCACATTTGTAAACTAAAAAGCTGGAAATAAAAAAGGAATTTAAAAAACTAAAAAACCCGACTGCGGTAAAAGTTAAGTTAAAAAAAACTGAAAAGCTAAAAACAAGCCCATTTTAAATTAAATTAAATTTGGAAGCAGGCGGGACCCATTCCATTTTTTATATTTTCAAACACAAACGGGTCCCGCCTGCTTCCAAATTTAATTTAATTTAAAATGGGCTTGTTTTTAGCTTTTCAGTTTTTTTTAACTTAACTTTTACCGCAGTCGGGTTTTTTAGTTTTTAAATATTTTTTTTTCTTATTTATCACAATACATAATAAATTTTGATATTACAGATTGTCCGTGGTGTTTCTTCCACAATGTTCTCCATAGGAACCTACTAGGTACGCTTTAGGTATTATGGGCAACTAGCTTCATCTTTCTGACCGACGACCGTTTGTCAATTCAAAAGTGCCTGTAATTGAAATAAATGCTTTGATTTTGAGTTTAATTACTTCTCTTGAACTCTTGCTCCTTTCCCTAAAACTTCGGTAAATAACACCCTGATAAGTGTTCTTATACGTGTAAGAACACGGGTGTAAAAACACTAAGTGGCTCATATATTTTTACCAAGACACGACTACACGGGCTATTCTGATAGCTCATACCGATACCATAAAAGAGGAAAGTAAAATATCTCCGCCCATACCTTATACCGAAAATTCAAAGTCACATAACCCTTTAATCCACACCGCTCAGGTAGGTTTTCGTAAAAAATCCGGTTATAAATAAAACCTTCAGCGCTAAAACTCAGTGAAAAAGAAAATTCGAACCGCGCCGTCTCCCCAGCGGACCGACGTTCGCAAGATTCCCTTGTGTACCCACTCTTTTCCTTATTAACAACGGGATTCTGTAGTGGGATCAGGAATCTTGATACTTGAGATTCAGTTTGGGTTATGATTTGGGTAAGTTTCATCTTTTGCAAGACATCGATTAGTGTAGGTATTTGTGTGTTAAGCCAGGTCTACTGCGCGTCTTTTTGCGAAACATTACACAAAAACATCGAAACAAAGAGGCGTGGCTTTATTGCCTAAGAAAACAAATGATTATGTGTAATGTTTCGCAAAAAGAAGCGCAGGAGACCCGGCTTCAGTGTTATTTGTAATCTTAATTGTTTTCAAACGGTTTTCAATGGTGTTACTGAAAGTCTGAAAGAAGACTTCTTCATAAGAGTCTCGTAAGCAAGGGCGTAAAAAAATTTTGCTAGTCAGCACGTTGGTAGCGTAAAAGAGAGAGATAACATTCCTCGATAATCATTGATGACATCACAAAACTAATAAGTTTAAGTTAGTAACCCTACTACAGTGGCCGATTGCGCATGATGACTACCTATTCACTTATAGATCGCGAGTTTGATTCCTAAACGTAGAAAATATTATAGTACCTACCTATTTATTATATGGCCTACTTTTATTTTGTGAGACTTGCAAAACAGTTATTTCTATCATCATCATTATCATCATTATTCTCTTGCCCTTAGCCCAATAACTGCTACGGCCGTTGACCCAAAAAAAAGAACATATAAAATATATTTTTTTTGTTTAATCATGTTAAGAATCACGTTCGCGGAGTTTCGCGAACTAATTTAATTTGCCCTTCCTTTCTCTTTTTTTGACCCTGTATAAACTAATATTATTTTACACTATTTTTAACAGTCATTTCAGCTCCAAGTATCAACTCTCCTTCATCCCGACACACAGACACCCTGTATGCCACGGCTTGTTTCTTTTTGTGAGGGGCGCAGCACCCCGTGCATAACAGACCTAAGTGCGCAGAACGAAGCTACCCTCAAACAGGCCTCATATATACTGACACTGTCTATGTTTTTTACCTTCTTGCCTCGTATATAGGTATCTACTTATAAGTCATTTTTGCTCGTATCAATAGGCTTCTGAAATTTGAACCGAGAATGCTACTTATTAGAGTCCAAAATATAGATGGGTAGTAAAGTTTGCGGTGAGGGGCTCGTGGCTAATTGACTGCCATACAGGTCGATCGAAGGCCATGGTCAGTTATACCAAAGTATCCAGCGAGGTCCAGGTCCGTGAGTGCTTCAAAGTAGCCAGCGAAATTCAAAATTTCTTACGTTGTTTGCAAAAAGAAAATTGAATTTTGCGGGCTTTCATATTAACTTCTCAAAAATCACAAATTAATTATTTAAAAACCTGACTGCAAAAATACATAACTGAAAAGAGAAATACAAGCATTAATAATCTTAAGTATTTATAATCTTTTGAATTTTGATATCGCAGACAACAAAAGTTACACCATATTTCAGGATATTGTTTTGTCCCGCCTGCAATACCAAATTTAATAGATTACATTAATGTTTGTTTTTCTCTTTTCAGTTATGTATTTTTGCTGTCGGGTTTTTAGTTTTTTTATATATATTTTTTTCTGTAATTACGCCATGGCTGAAATAGGGTTCGACTAGTTCTTAAATAAAAGCCAAAAAAATAACAACAAATCCTCCTAGATCGCTGACTGGAACTAAACACTTAGCCAGTGCTCTCACAGGGCCCTCGATGATAATCTATGCACTAGACGTGTCTAAGTATCTGATGTTATCGACTTCAAAAGCCGGTGTACGCATATCTGATGACTTTAGGCTTTTTATTTTTAGTAGCTGTTTTGGCACCTATGTTTAAGAAATTTCAGTAGTCAGCCAAACAAAAAAAAAAAATATAAATAAAATTCTAAAGGATCAGCAGTGGGCTACATGGGTTTTACTCAATCTGGGTATCATTAATAATACATCTATAGAGAATATTGTTTATCTTTTCTTTTTTTTTTTCCTTTTAACTTCTTTTTCATTAATAAGCCCTGCTACAGTTATTGTTTGCTAGTAGCTTGTTTGTAATATATAATGTAGTAATCTGTGGAAAATGTTGTGGGTAGTATATTTGTAAAGTTTTAATTGTAAGACAACACTGTTTATGCTTAGTATACTACTGTTTGTTTTCCCAAAATTAAATGTAATAAATAAATAAATAAACAAAAAAAGTATTGGATTTATCTATCTAGAATTTCCCAGTAGTAACCAGCAGTGCGATTCTGTAACCATCTCACCGTGAAAACTTAGGTGAAGTGAGCGTGGAGTGAGCTGTCAATAGTGTCAATTCCTAGCAAAAACAAACTCACTTCACGTAAGTTTTCACGGTGAGATTTTTATAGAATCGACCGGCAGGAGTCTGGATGAGCCCGTGTGATGGCAATAGGCTAGGGCCCTATTACATGGGACTTAAAGTAATTGGCGAACTGTTGGTACACCTCTGCTTAACCCTAGGATTACAGGTGTGATGATAATAAGTTATTGAAAATAGGTATCTAAGTATAAATACTCGTAGATACCTACTCATCCTTCCTAACAGATCACCTTGAAAATTTTAATACAATTTATTCATCATGCCTAGCCTTTTCCCAACTATGTTGGGGTCGGCTTCCAGTCTAACCGGATGCAGCTGAATAACAGTATTTTACATGGAGCTACTGCCTATCTGACCTCCACAACCCAGTGACTGGGTAATACGATACCCCTTGGTAAGATTGACTGTCAGACTTTCGGACTTCTGACGACCCGTAACGGCTGTCAAAGATCCACGAATGACAGCCGGGACCAACGGCTAGGCACAGAGGAGTCACAGTATGTAAAGATGGTCACACATCCACGGACCAACACCGGCAAGCGTAGCTTAACCTGATGGATCGACCCGTGCGGCTGTTATTTTTTTTTTTTTAATTTATGTAACGTTTACACAAAAGAATACAGGATTATACATACAAATAGCAACCAAAAACCACTAAGGTTTAAACTTGTGCTATCATGCTTGTGCTATCTCAATATCGAACTGTACAATGATGCATTTCGTTATTGATATCGATACAATTACTACTTTTTTTATTAGAGTTACAATCATTCCTACATAATACTTAAGTAACATTGCTTAAGTTTACATTTGATATTTTTATCTGTAATACTTTTGTTTATTTCTTGTAGATTTATTTATTTTTATTTAAGTATTTCTTTATTACTTAGCCACGAGCTCCACGAAGTAGGTATCAACCAATGCTCAAAAGAGAACAAAAAATAACCGAAATAAAAAGTAGCCGCTTTTAAAACGCAATGTAAACGCCTTTTGATGTTCCTACAAACAAATAAAATCGATACTTTATTACCTTCATTTCTAATCGTTACAAATCGAAACAATTCATAAGATGTAATAAATCCATGACATGATAATTCGATTTCTGGAAATAAATTTACTTTTGAATATTATTATAATCATCAATTATAATTTAAAAATTCCATACGACCAGTCGAGCAGATCAAATGGCTTCCCTTCCCATAGAATTGATTAGACACATGCTATCACGTCACTAATGAAAATGATTTACCTATTTTGTAATCGATTAATTGAATGTAATCTTAAAATCGGTATGTAGATTGTTATAAAACTTATAAACAACCCTTTGGTTTAGAGAATCGGTAAGTTATCTAACTTAGGGCTGATTTTTCGATAGTCAGATAACTTTTATCCGAAGAATAAACATGACAGTTTGACATATTCTCTACCTATACAAAAGCTGTCAAACCGCCATATTTATTCTTTTTTTTTTTTTTAAGTTATCTGACGGTTGAAAATTTTTCCCTTACTCGTGTAACATAATAAGATAAGGTAAAAAAACCTGAAGAGATTTGTATGAGGTAGGTACTTAATAAAATTAACTGTCATAATTTAGTGCATATGAAAACAAGGTAAACTTGAAAAACCAGTTTTCAATTACTTTTCAACCTTATCATTAAAATAAGAGTGAAACCCTATTTTACAAATTCAGGGCTGACTTTATTAAATTACTATGTATGCCTAAGTCCTTCCTAAAAATAACAAAATTTTATAGAAATCGGTTCAGCGGTTTAGAGCCGTGAAAAAGTAACAAACAGACAGAGAATTTAGTTTCCCATTTAAACTATTGGAATTCTTCATAACCAGGCCGATAGGTACGGCGATAATCGTGCCACTATCACTTCAAATCAATTAAGTAATCGATGCATCGATAACAGTCGGACAAATGTCAAAATGACATGTGACACATTGCACCTGCTTTAACAAAATCGAGTAAATATTAAACGATTATTTAAAAACTGTATTCGAACACAAAGAAAGGTATTTAATATAAATAAGTAGCGTATGTAAAGAGGTTATTGTTAAGTGGTTTTTCAGGTATATTCACTTTTTATGGGAGTTAATTTGCTTGTCATATGATAAGGAATGGGTAAAACATGGGCCGATTATGGGTCGATTATGGGCCGATTACAATAAGTAGACAGCTTAGGGCCGGGTGTGAATTTATACCTAGTGTGTCCAGTTTATTTTGGCAAGCCCAAATATGAAACAAAGTTAAATTATGTATATACTCAGTATATACTTGTATAACTTAACATCACGCTTTTATATCCCAAAGAGGCAGGCAGAGGAGTATACCTTCATTATTTTTGTAAGAAAGTCTACATTTCAACAGGATGTAGGAAAAAAAGTAATAAAAAAAATTAAATCGACTTTAAAAAGAAATTAACTCAAAATTATGAATTAACTTTAATTTCGGAACTCGGTGTCTTGGGATCTGTATTTTAGTTTTTTGGCAGTGACTAGAAATTAAAGTTACTTAATTCATCATTTTGAGTTAATTTATTTTTGAAGTCGATTAAATTTTTTTTTAATTATGCAGGTTCTTTTTATTTCGTATTTTTTAGTTCTATGTAAAAACTAGAATATTTGTTTGTAATAAATAGTTAATAGTTTTGTTGTAAGAATAGAAATATTGCACTAGAATTGAGATTTTCCCTTTGACACCATATCTTAAAAAGTACTGAACCGATTTTTATGAAATTTGCACTATTCCCTAAGTTGAACTAAACGTAACCCAATAAAAATGGGTGATTGATTGTTTCGGAGAAATGCGTGGACAGACATGCATACATACAAACACACCTACCGATAAAAAAATTGTATATTTGTTTGTAAAGCCCTGATAGATTATCAAAATTATGTGAATATATTGCAGTTTCAATAATATATGATTGTTACCTAAATGCGTGTCGAAATGATAACCTCCTTTTTTTAAAGTCTGTTAATAAAGGTGAAGAGAAAGATCATCATCACCATGCCCTTATTAGGGTGCCGCACCAAAATGGTAAAACAGGAACCCTTATGGTGTGACTCAGTCTGTCTGTCTGTCTGTCTGTCACAGCTGGATATCTCAAGAACTACTAGTGCTATCAACTTGAAATTTAGAATAGTTTTAGATGACGTTGACCCAACTATTTTGCAAATAAGAATGAAATAAAAGTAATTTTTTTTTTTTTTGCAACTGGCACTGAAAGGTCTTAAAAATTTAAAGTGGAGCGCTGTTTGCACATTCTCAAACATATTTTTATTTTTTTTTTAGACCGCACAGTGTTCGACTTTTGATGAAAAATTGTAAAAAAAAATACCGTTCCCCCCCCCCCCCCCTTATCTCCGAAGTTTGCAAAGAGAAAAATCGGAAATTATTCTATGTGATAGAAGTTTATGTAAAGAGTACAGGAAAAATAAAACGATGTCTCAAAATAGCACACTTTTTCAGAAATCGGAACGGAACCCTCGGTGCGCGAGTCCGACTCGCTCTTGACCGGTTTTTTTTAATTTAATTGGGGTCGGTACAGAAAGAGTTCAAAACAATTTTTTTTTCGCAGTCCGTACTTATTGCTTTAAAACCAAATATAAATTATGAAAGGTGAATAGGATTAAATACCCTTTAGATAATAATAACGTCATCCCGCGTCTATTTAGGATGGGCAGGGTAGCGTCAGCTAATTAACAATAGACTAGTAAAAATAACTTCCTTCCCGTTTGAATAGGACCCCAAATACGGTCAGCAGAATAATAATTATATTCAAATAAGGGCCAGGTGTCCATTAGAAAGTAAAAAACTATCAATAGTAGGTCCCTGGTAGGTACTGAAAGTGCTTCAAAGGAATTTCTTTACTGACCCTACTTAATTGAAGCGTAAAGAGTTTATTGTTTGAATTGATTTAAGGGAAATTGGACTTTATTTTGCGTAGACTGAGAATGAATTTGATTGTTGCTAATTTGTGCACTATGTCAATAAAAAATCGTACTAAAAACAGTTTGCTCATCCGATTTTTTTATCTGATCAAGTAGAAAAGAGTAATGTTTTCCTCTATCTACCTTACTTAGCCATTAATAGTACATAACATAGGAGAGCTCATGGCTAAGTAATAATAGCCGCAGGAGTCGATACTTCAGGTTAAGCTACGCTTGCTGGGGTCGGTCCGTGTATGGGTGACCATATTTACATACCTACTCCTCCGTGCCTCGGAAAGCACGTTATTAAGCCGTTGGTCCCCGCTGTCATTCGTGGATCTTTGACAGTCGTTACGGGTCGTCAGAAGCCCGAAAGTCCGAGTTACTATGTTAGTGAGGTCAGATAGGCAGTCGCGCCATGTAAAATACTGGTATTCAGCTGCATCTGGTTAGACTGAAAGCCGACCCCAACATAGTTGGGAAAAGGCTAGGCAGATTGATTTGATAGGACGATTAAAAAGTCAACCAAAAATAAAAATTTGCAAAATTCAGAGTCCGACATTTTTGTTTCCTAGAAAAATAGTCTTAGTTCCAAAAACCATAAACCCAATAAACATTTTTCATCATCAAAAATAGCAGACGAATCCCAGCGCAAACATAATCAAAAAGGGTTAAATATTCGGACAATATGACCCTTACCTATTGACATTCGCATAATACGAGGGTAAATAATATAGGCCGTTGGTCCTCTGATGCAGGGGTCAGCTAACCAGCTGGTCCTGATTACAATGCACTTTAATTTGGCCAGGTTTGACCTCCAAAATGAGGAAGCTTATCCTATAGAAAATGTGATGAATGGATGTAAAAAAACTGTTTAAAATTTTGTTTGGGATTTGGATGTGAAAGAATTGAATGGGCAGTTTTTTTTATAGATGGCGCATGAGCTTTAAAGAACTAGGAAATTATACTTACGGGGTTATTGGTAAAACACCAGCGTCTTAAGGGGTCATTATACTAATCATTATGAACAACTTTTATTGTTGGACAAAACCTGAAATCGCGAAAAAAAATCAGCTGCTCCCTACATTTTGACGAGTTTGATGCAACCTACCCTAGATAACTGTATTGAACAGTTGATTTTTTTCGCGATTTCAGTTTTGGTCCCATAATAAAAGTTGTTCATAATGATGAGTACAATGACCCCTTAAGAGGTTCCTGGTGTTCCAAAATCTTATCACTCTGTAAATCTTTCATCCTCGTGTAATTATTTGAAATTAGTAATGATGTGTTCTGTGTTGAATGCTACTAACGCCATCTATGTTATTCTTAGGAAACTAAACCGTAAAGCGCCCTCTATTTACATTCAGAGGAAGCGTGACCCACAACCAGTATATGGAATTTTCCACGTGAAGCTTTGATGACGCTGCAATTACAAGAAGTAGAAAACAGATGACGCTACTAGTCGAGAAAAGTACTAAACCTACTTCGTTTTCGCTTAGCGTTCTATCTGACTTTTTTAATTTTTTCTCGGCTCCTAAGGGTTGTAGCGTGCTGATAAATTTAATAGCCTGTACCTTCCTCAAGTATTGGGCTATCAAATGCAAAAATATTTTTTCAAATCCGACTGGTGGTTGCAGAGATTAGCGCGTTCAAACAAACACACTCTTTATTGATAAACTTTATTATTGGTATAGAAGATAACAAAAACATTTAGCTTAAAATAAAGACCAGCTAGTCTTTTTATTCAAATTCAGTTTGGAGTCAAAAAATTCGTTTTCCTTTTCTAAACCTTTCAAACCCATAAAATAAGGAAAATTGCTCTCAGTCGCCAAATAGAAGATTCCTTGTATATTTCTATCAGTCTTTAGACCCACAATATTAGTCACAACAGGATTTTTATCATAGCAATCTCTATTCCTTGCTTCTTGAACAGATTCACATTTCATTGCAATAAAACTATTTGGATTTAACAGTGCTGATATCCAAATAGTAAAAGCTCTCACATGACTGCAAATAACGTTGCAAGGAACCCAAAATATGTCCCCAGGCTGGAACTCCCCACCGTTGACGTAAAAATTAACATGGCCGACAGGAGCTGCCATTCCGTATCCATCAATATTAGTTTCAATAACATCAACGAGATCAGCATCGGTTTGGTCCAACCGGTCTTCTGGGCCTAAGTTTCTGAAGCAAGGTCCTGATGGGTCTAACCCGGTTATTCTGGAGATGTTCATGCCTGTTTGGAGTCTGTAGTTTTTGGCTATAAAGCTTATTGTGTGACCTCCTAGGCTGAGTCCGACGAGTTCGAGCTTTTTAGGGTCTAAGCCATATTTGGAGAGGGTGGAGAGCATTTCTGCGACGTGTTTTCCGATGGTCCGCATGTTGCCGGCAGCTCTGAAATAGATAAAAATATGATTGATAAAATACTTGGTGTTAGGTTAGGTGAATGGTTGTGCATGAGAGGAGCCGCGCCGTGCCCTCATGTCAGAAGTCGGAGCCGACCTGTCGCTACCGGCCATCGCTCGCTCGATGGTCGGGAGCGCCGAGTCGTGGGACGCGGTGGTATCCTTCTGCGAATTAGTCATCTCGCAGAAGGAAGCTGCAGAAAGGGAAAGGGAGATCACGAGTGCTCTCCCGTCCCGCAGTGGGTGCACTGGGCGTCGGTGGAGGGCAGATAATGCCCTCCAGCCCCCCTAAATGGGTCCAGGAGCGATGGACTCGGGGACATCCATCGCCACCTATTCCACAGGACCCGAGATGGTGGCGCGTAGTGTTCCACGCGCGCCTCTCTAAGACGTAACGGGGGAGTTTAGCATCTCACTCCCCCCTATGGGACGTGGCCCGCAATGCGCGAGCCATCACCAGTCGGGGGCAGCGGAAGTCGCACTTACACCCGCAGCCCCCGACGCAGGTGTACGAGGGAACACTGGGGTGGTTTTAGTCAGTAAGAGTCTGATAGACCCCTCTGCCCACCCCAGGGCGGAGGACATCCATGAGGATTTCCAACCCGACTAAAAAAAAAAAAAGGTGAATGGTTGTGAGTATAAAATGTAAATGATTTTAGATTAATTTATGTATATTTCTGAGAAATAATTGCGTAAAAATAAAGCCATTGGTTACGTGACATTGAACGCGAATCAGAGCGCGACACGTCACGACAACCAGATGATATTCAAAATTAAATCACATCACACTAATCACACTTATTATAAAGGCGAAAGTTTTTGAGTGTGTGTGTGTGTGTTTGTATGTTTATTACTTCTTCATGCTCAAACGGCTGGACAGATTTGGATGAAATTTTGTATATAGATAGCTTTTACCCTGGATTAACACATAGGCTACTTTTTATACCGGTCTACGCGGGTGAAACTGCGGGACGCAGCTAGTTAAATTATAAAAATGAAAAATCGTTCTGTTTCAGCACAGATTAATCTGTGGTTTAAGTGAATATTTCGCTGAAATATTCATATTTTAACATAAATAAACCACGCAAGGAACATAACTAACTGGGTTTTCAAAGTCCGTCAGTTAGCATATTGCAGATAGTAGGCAAATCAAAAGATGGATGGATTGTGTGAGGAATGATATGAAAGAGAAGGCAGTGAATGATAGCGTGACGGTTAAAAGAGGAGAATGGAAGAAGAAAACGTGTTGCTCCGACCCCTCGTAACATGAGATAAGGGCAGGAAGATGATGATAAGGCCAGTGCAGTGATATACTATCTCTAAAACTATTCCTTTTCAAAGAAAAACAACACAATAATAATAATAAATATGTCGGATCCGGTCAATAGTACGGACAGGAAACGAGTCGGAAGCGCGCCACTGGCGACATCACGTGATCTACCCACACCAACAGCGCGCTTCTACAGAGTCGTGATGTTTTAAGTCCGCTGTGAGGAGGACAGTCTAGTGTCTGATCGCATCGGGGTTACTACGCCACGGAACTGTATTCGATTCGTTGTGCTCAGTGATTGTGTTAATTTTAATATGGGGTGATTGTGTTAGATTGTGATTTTAATAATCACCGTGTATAGCACCCAGTGTGTTTTCATTGCACGAAACCCGTCTCCTGCCCACATGATAACTGAATCCTGAGTAAATCCTTACTATCCGACAAATAGAAAAACGCGATACTCACACAGGATAGACCACAGTCGTAAACCTATTAGTATCCAACAGAAACACGTTATACCCCAATTTTTTATACACTACCCCAGCTGTCAAAGCGAAGGGTAATTGGGGGTGGTCCAAGAACCCCCCGACATACATGACAGTGGGGTTCTTGAAATCAATCCGGGGGTCTTTGCCTAAGTCCTTCATTTGGTAGTAGTTGTACTTCGTCTTTGGCCAAAAGATGTTCTCTTTGCCTTGAACTGATATGGTCAGGTATTTTAAGTCTTCTAGTGGTATTGGTTGTGGGATGTTGCTTCCTGGACCTGGAAATAGATAGATTTGATCAGATTAGATAAAATGTGTTTCGTACATGAAGAAATTATATTATCCTCCGTGCCTCGGAAAGCACGTTAAGCCGTTGGTCCCGGCTGTCATTCGTGGACCTTTGACAGTCGTTACGGGTCGTCAGAAGCCCGAAAGTTTGACAACCGGTCTTACCTAGGGGTATCGTATTACCCAGTTACTGGGTTGTGGAGGTCAGATAGGCAATCGCTTCATGTAAAATACTGGTATTCAGCTGCATCCGGTTAGACTGGAAGGCGACCCCAACATAGTTGGGAAAAGGCTAGACAGATTGATTGACATGAAGAAATTACATTAGATCTAAATTGGAGCAGTGGTGGGCCAGTGGTAAGACGCGACTTACGAGTTGTAGGTCGTAGATTTGAACCAAGACAGGCGCTTTACTTTGTGTAAATAATTTTATCATCACTGCTCTCAAAACGGTGAAGGAAAACATCGTGAGGAAACCAGCATATCCCAGAACCAAAAATTCGAAGACATGTGACAATATCTACCAACCCGCACTGGGCCCGCGTGGCGGATTACGGCCCCACTCTTTCTCACCGAGAGGAGGCCTGTGTCCCAGCAGTGGGAACATTATAGGCTGGTTATGAGTTCTAAATTAGGATGACATTAGTCCGGACTCCGGATAAGCCCAACTTTTTGCGTACATACGGTCAGCGAAAAATCGATTAACCAGCTACACATCAAATTGACACAAAATAATTCGATACAATCGATATTTCAGCATTTTAGATAATTGCTGAGAGTTAATATTCTTTTAATTTTACTTCTGTTCCGATTATCTATATAAATAATAAAAAGAAAAGTTCTGACTGACTGACTGACTCATCAACGCCCAGCCCAAACTCTTGGACTTAAAAAACTGAAATTTTGCACAGAGGTTTCCTTTATAATGTAGACAAGGAATAAGGAAGGATTTCCCGGTAGCACGTTCCCGTGGGATATTTTACGACATCCACGCGGTCGAAGCCGCGCGGGAGTGATAGTAAAAAAAAAATACTGTCAATTAAAATTTTAAAAACAGAAGTGTTAATCGACTTTTGTCGCTGACTGTACTAACCAGACCTGCACCCTAATTCCTATCAATCGGAATCTGAATCATTTTAAAGCCAATCCATTGCTCGAAAAATTTGTCAGCTCGACAACGTAAATAATGTAATGAATGTTGTCGAGCTGTCAAAATGAAACCAATTCCGATTGATAGGCAATTAGGGTGCTGGACTTATTTTTTTTGTCCGGGATAAAGAAATAGAATAATTATTTTATAAACATTTTCCATCAACCAAAATATTTAACAAACAAACATTGCCACTTCGTCAGAAACATATCGCTTCGATCCTTGATTTTTTATCAAAAACAAATATACAGAAACAATGTTTGCACATCGATACGCGTTCCCTTTTGTTATTAAAACAAATATTGTCACTACACGTCACTTTGAGGAGGCTATCGTGAATCGTCATACCTACTATTGTCCCCATTCCACACCCAACTTGAAAGAAAGGTGACGAATGACAAAACACTGCAAGTAAAAAGAAAAGATACCGACGAACTGGAATGGCCTTCTCTTCTAGGGTTGCATACCCGAAGACTGCAAACGGAGCCCTATTACTGTCAATAACGTGTCCGTCTGTCCATCTGTTCGTCGTATATCACACAGGTTTTACAGTCAAACTGTTGGAGATACAGTCTTCAAATTTTCACAGTATAAGTAAGCATCTTGTTGACTCAAAGGCATACAAATTGAGAATGTTTTTTTTAATATTTTTAATGGGGCTCCCATACAGCTAAAGGGGAGCGCGAAAAAAAAATTGACGTACGTCAAAATTTCTTTTTAGCGCCCAAAAAAAAGCACCAAATTAATTTATTTTTTGTTTAATCATGTTT
The DNA here is from genome assembly GCA_905163495.3 of Cosmia trapezina. Classification (NCBI taxonomy): domain Eukaryota; kingdom Metazoa; phylum Arthropoda; class Insecta; order Lepidoptera; family Noctuidae; genus Cosmia; species Cosmia trapezina. The sequence goes on along the minus strand of LR991034.1, from coordinate 5,029,249 downwards.
AGATATCGATACCCATCACATCTGCAGTTTCGCTAGCTAATTTAATTTGAGCCTTTGTAAAAAATAAGGTTTATTATTTTAATAACAAAGTTAATAATGTTTTTTTAAGTATATGCTTGTGCTTTATACATTACCTACCTTGCCATGTAATAGTCCTTGTTGAATAATAAATATAATATTATTATTATAATAAAGGTAGGTACTGTGACAATTATAAATATTTTAATAATACTAGCCGACCCGACAGACATTGTCCTGTCCCAATTGCAATAATTCGAAATTCCCGAATTTTCCATTTTTTCCGTCAAGTTTTCCAATTTTTCTCACCGTTTAAACCTTCCCTGGACTACGACAAACACTTCAAAACTAAAATCAGCGAAATTGGCCCAGCCGTTGTCGAGTTTTAGCGAGACAAACGAACAGCAATTGATTTGTATACATTAATATGTTGGATAGGCTTGTTTTTTGTCGCAAATTGAGTCGATTTTAGGAGCAATTTTGGGCAATTTTAATATTAATTCTGACTCAACATTAAGTCCATTTGTGTATTATTTGGTTTTTGTCATGACCATTTGCGTAACACACTATCGATCGGAATTGACTTCATTTTGATAGTTCAACAACATTCATATTGAGAAGACAAATTATGGATGCAAGTGTGAAAACCCATTCTCTCGTAAGTAAGTTGTTGCGAATCGCAAAATGAAATTCAACGCTTTGCGTAAGAGTTCCTGTCTAGCTGCCCAAAAATCAATTGAAGACATCCTTCTAAAACAGCTAACACGACGCGCTTGCCAGCCATCCATACGCTATTACGTAAATCTTGTCGCGAACACCTTACAATCAAATGGCGAACCCCTAAGGGTTCGCGTACCCCACTTTAAGAAACCCTGCACTAGACCAAAGAGCCAGTAAAGACGATGGTAAGAAGAGCAAATATTAGGTACTCACAATCAGCCAAATAACCAGCAGGATAACCTTCCAGAGCTTTCGAACTGTACATACAAACAGCTTGACACACAAACATTGCACATAGTAAATACACACGAAACATAATGAAAATATTAATAACTTATTTTCTTTTTTTAACAAAAACGTCGCGAAACAAGCAGAGTCGGTGCCCAAATGTTCAGAATGACATCCCAAGGATTAGCGCACATTTTGTATGACTGTACAACTTCAGTTGCAGCGCTCTGATAATGTAACCTTGTTGATAAAAAAAAACGATTAAGTTTTTTGTTTAGATAGAACTTTAATGTCATAAACTACAGTAGTATAGGCAACTGCAAAAGTATAAGTAAGTATTATTTTGAAAATAAGTTATATAGCAGGTTTTTGTTTTTCAATGCCCCATGGTTTATCACCAATGCTGAAATCCACGAGCAATTAAAAGTAAACACAGTAAAGGAGAATATACTGATGGTAGAAGATGCATACAAGGACAGAATTAAAAACCATCCAAATCAGACCTGCTTCATCCAAATGTCACCAAGCGCCTCAAAAGTCACCACGTCCTCGAGCTAATACTACCGTAACGTACCGTAATTACCGTAATATGTGCTTTGCCCATTAGAGCCCTGCATAACCGAAAGGCTGATTGCAGATACAAAATATATATTAAAAACACTTAAAAAATGTAACAGCTTAGACGTGTCCTTGTATGAAATTGATATTAACTGGAAAACTTTATCAAAACTGATCACTTCCTAGATTATGTGCCCATCTACAGCACCCACTGCTCAAGCAATTAGCTCTAATACAGTATTCTTATCTTACGAAGCCACGCGTGCTTTACTTGTGTTTACCAAGTGTACAAACACGCTGTAAATGTGCGCAGGAGCTCTCGGTACCGTCTGAGACAATGGCGAAGTCGGAAGTGTGTGTTATGTGCTGACGCTACTCGTCGTCATGCATACATTCACAAGGTCTTTGTACAGTTGGTTACCACAAGTAAAACACGTGCAGCTTCATGAGATAAAAATACAGTAATATTTTATGAATTATTATTGTCCAAGTAGCAACCCGGAGTCTGTATTTGTGTCCGGTTGATGGCAATAGGTTTGCCCCCCATTACTCTGCCTAGCTGTTCGGGCAAAACAAACGTGATACTATGTTAAAAATATGACTCACCAAATCCTACTTCACTCTACTAAACTTTTTGCTTACACCCCTAAATTAACCTCATCATCATTCTCCTGACCAATCTATTTGGGGTCGGCGCAACATGTCCTTTTTTTCTACACTTCTCTATTAGTCGTCACCTCGGTAGTCACCCCTTTTCTAGCCATATCATCTTTCACACAGTCCATCCATCGTTTCTTTGGTCTTCCCCTGCTCTATAGGCATTGACATTCATACACAAAACTTTCCTGACGGCATTTTCCTCATTGCTTCGCATCACATGCCCATACCATGACCACCGATTTCCGCACAACTTGTCAGTCACCGGTGTCACTTTCAAACTTCCTCTTATGTACTCATTTCTTATTCTATCCATTCGTGTAACACCACACATCCCTCTTAGCTTTCTCATCTCAACTGCATGCAATTGCCTTTCATTTATCCCTTTTGTGGCCCAACATTCTGATCCATACAAGATAGCAGGTCTAACCATTGTTTTATCTTACACTAAACCATTTTATATTAATAAATTGACCTCTACCTGAAATTAAATAAAGATCAAGTCTTGATTTTGTGCCAGGTGGTGGTGACGATACTTCATTAAAATTAAATGATACTATACTTAGTTGACGATATTCTAGTATATAGGAAGTAATTGCTGTATACTAGAAAAAGTAATAAATAATAATTAAGTATTTATAAAGTGACCTTGGCAATTAATTGATGTTATGATCTTGTTGGAGCAACCTAAGCTCGTCAGTCTTTATACTCCCCTTGATTTCATTGCTGTCGGTAGATCCTTGGTGATCGAAGGCGAAAGCGCCTTTTGGTCCACAAAAGGCGCTTTACCCACGCCCACGAAATCCATTTTTTTCTTGCGTTTTGTGCTGCTATTTATATTTTTTGTAACAATGAGCATCATATTGTGGAAGACAAGAGAAGAAATAAAGAGAAAAGGCACATTCTTAAATCCACTGTTTTTTTTTTAACTGCAAGCATTTTATTCGGTTTAAAAAACGCATGGTCCAACCGTCTAAACTAAAGTTGTCAAGTAATAGGAACCATAATTTAGGTACCAAAATATACACAATGATGGTAGTATAATGATTAATGATTATAATGTCTTTGTACATAAAATGCTTGAATGCATATAGTCTGAATCGAGATGCATAGCAACATGATTATACCAAATGCTATCTAGCGTTTGTATTTAAAAAAATCAATACTTTTAAAAATCAAATTCACTGACAGACAAAGCACAGCCTAAAGGTTTGAATGTTCAAGAATCCTAATCCTAACTTCCTAACTAATATTACTGTAGTTCTGCAAACAGTAGACCTCGCGAGTACAAACTTTCGGGATATTTACCATGTTTATTTTTTCATATCTTCACCGAAATCGGATTTCATAAGGTGGAGATATCCAGTAGCCCCTTTTGCCCCCTTTTTGGAGGAAGTACCCCTTCAATCAAAAATCCCCGACGGTAAAAAAAATCTATAAAGTCGTAAAACCTGTACACCAGGTTTCTTCCAGATCGGTTGTTAAATACGACCTGTAGAGGAGTAGCAACAAACTGACAGACGAAAGCAAATTTTGCCAGACTTGAAGCAGAGACGCTTCACTCGCTGCGCTCGATAGATCAATAAATGCGAAAATGAGTTTGTTTGTTACACTTTCACGCTAAAACGGCTGAATGAATTTGGATGAAATTTGGCACATGGGTAGACCATGACCTGGATTAGGACATAGGATACTTTTTTCCCGTACGTTCCCGTGGTATAATTTCCGCGCATGGTATAACCTCTACGCGGGGGTAGCCGCGGGCAAAAGCTAGTTCCTTATAAATGAAGGTGAACTTTTAAAAATTCATCCCCTAATGGGGTTACATAAGGCTCATCCCTTATGTAACCCCATTAGGGAAAGAATTTTTGTATAGAGGTTCGTTTCCGATGGGACCAGTCACACACGGCTTGTTTCGAAATTATTCTTGCTTAATTGGCTCTTTTTATTGTCCTACTAGCCGTTGCCCGAGGCTTCGCCCGCGTGGATGTCGGAAATTATCCCACGGGAACCTTCTACCAGGATGAAAAGTATCCTATGTCTTAATCCAGGTTATAAACTATCTGTATACCAAATTTCATCCAAATCCGTTCAGCCGTTTTTGCATGATTGAGTAACAAACATCCAAACATCGTGTTAGTCTACCTGACAGGCCCCAACGAGATCTATCAACAGATGATAGCTTTTCATAAAGACATTATTTTGTACCTATAGAAAATAAATAAGATATATTTTGTACCTCGACAGTTTTTGATTAAATGACGTTATTATGAAATGTAACAACAATAAAACTAATCATAAGGGGCCCGCTAGCTAGACACTTCATAAACACGTCATTTAATCAAAAACTGTAGAGGTACAAAATATATCTTATTTATTTTCTTTAGGTACAAAATAATGTCTTTATGAAAAGCTATCACATGTTGATAGATCTCGTTGCGGCCTGTCAGGTAGACTCACACCCAAACATCCCAACATCCAAACATACAAACTTTCTCATTTATAATATTAGTAGGATAGTAGGATTTTGTGTAGCAATACACCCTGTTCACCGTAAATATAAAAATAAGTTTATTTTATATTTCTATGTTGTTCACCCTTTCGGGTTCTGTCTGTACATATTTAAAATTATTTTAAAATCGGTAAATCACAAAAAAATCTAATAAACAAAGTCCAAAAAAATTATTCCGAGTTCTAATTATTTTTTACCTAAATAAAAACGTAGGTAAATTATTTAGGTATCAGTAAATAATTTAAAGTTACATAATGAGTGCAATTTAATACATTTGCAATCATATAGATTTTTTGTCATCTTCCGTTGGTACAATTTTTGTAATCAGTGAACCTACACTGGGAGTTTAATTTTTTTTTTAAATCAAAATAATGGGTAGTTGTTAGGTTGACATAGGTACCTACCTAATGATTTTTAGATGAACTATGAAAAGTCAAACACCTAACAATCCATTCTGTGCAGGATAGGTCAAAGTCAAAGTCAAATCATTTATTTCAAATAGGTACCTACATAAAAGACACTTTTGAACGTTAAAATCGATACCTATATAAAATAAAGTCGTGTTAGTTATACTATATTTATAACTCATGAACGGCTGAACCGATTTGTCTGAAAATTGGGGGGGAGGTAGGTTAGAACCTGGAGACGGACATAGGATACTTTAAAAAAATATATTAAACGTGGTATAACAACGGCTTGACCGATTTAGATGAAATTTTGTGTGTATATTTCAATGGGTTCCTGGATGATTTGAAAACACAATTGGACCCGGTAGGTGGCGCTGCAGTCGGGTTCTAGGATCGTTCAGACAGGACAACGTCTGTCGGGTCCGCTAGTTTACAATAAAATAGATTTGATTGTAGTCTCCCCTTCCAAAAAGTAGTTTCGGATGAAGAAGAATATGCAAGAAACTACACCCGGTCCGTTACTCTTTTAAAATGGAGGGTAATGTAGATCTGTGTTCCGGTTTGAAGGGTAAGGGCGCCGGTGCCTATTGTGTAGGTAATTACAATCACATGAGACATTCAACCCAAAGATTGAAATCGTTAGATTTGCCCCCACCGTACTAAGGTACCGCGAAAATGTGTCCATACTGAGAAGAGTGAGCTCACACACATCCCACGATAGATACGATTTTTAGTATGAGCTAGCGAGACAATACTGACTGATAGTTTGATTTAGTTCGAGAATCGGCACCAAATGACGCGGTCGGGGGTATCTAACGATTTAAATCTTTGTTTAAGGCGCACATTTTCTGAAAACGATCAAAAAGGTGGTTTTTTTAAAGCTGTGTATCTCATAAACCGTAAATAATTTTGACATGTAAAAAAAATATGATATTTTCAAGTCCTTTTCGGATACAGTGATGGAAGCCAAAACATAATTAAACATACTTTAATGCACCAAAAAAATCTTTAAACATACTTCCTAATAATCTTTAAAAGCTGTTTATCCCTTCATTAGCAATTATAATTATAATTAAAAATATACCATGAAATGTCAAATTTCAAACTGCATCCAGTGATGGATTACTTTTTATTAAATAGTTAATTTCTAATTTTATACGATTTTATTTGCACTTTTACGACATACTTCCGGTGCGCGTGAGAGTCTTCTATCTCGTGCGTCAAACTAGACAGCCATAAAGCCATTTCACTTACACACCGAGCTAAACCAAGCTTGGAACCAGGGCCTTAAACTTATGTCTTTGGGATGGCAATGCACCTGTGATATCTCTGGTATTGTGTTGTTTACAGATGTAGTTTATTCATCACTAGCTTCTGCCAGCGGCTTCGACCGCGTGGATCTCGGCAAATATCACACTTGAACGTACTACCGGGAATTCCTTCCTTATTCCTTGTCTATATTTTATAGGGAACCTCTGTGCAAAATTTCAGCTTTCTAGGTCCAAGGGTTTGGGCTGGGCGTTGATGAGTCAGTCAATCAGTCAGTCAGTGAGGACTTCTCTTTTTAACCGACTTCTAAAAAAGGAGAAGGTTCTCAATTCGGATGTTTGTATTTTTTTTTTTATGTTTGTTCGCGCATAACTCCGTCGCTTGCCAACCGATTTGAAAAATTATTTTTTTGTTGGAAAGGGTATACTTCCCGAATGGTCCCATTTTTCCCAAAAAGCGAGAAATAAAAACTTTTTAACAAAAAAAAAAACCGACTTCCAAAAATCACTACAAAGTGAAAAATAACTTTGATTTCGGAAGTCGGTGGCAAAAAAAAGAAAGTAAATAAAAAACGAAAGACACCGACTTCCGAAATCAAAGTTATTTTTCACTTTGTAGTGATTTTTGGAAGTCGGTTTTTTTTTTGTTAAAAAGTTTTATTATTTATACTTAGATTATATAGATTAATACAAAATATAGATAATTAACCGTCTCTGGGACTGGGAAGATGGGTTGTCGGGTAGATCTGAGTTCGGGCATGGGATGACGCGAGTCTTCAGGCATCCATAGCCTCGGAGAAACAAGGCACATCAAAATGAATGTGTGGAGGCTAGGTTTCTCAGTGCCGTGGACCGAGGATATGAAAGCCGGTAGATGTAGTGATCACTTACTTACCTACCATGTTAGTAGGTTGGTAGCTACCTGCAATTAAAAAATCCCCAAAAATCTTAAAACTTCAAACTACTTACAATCGTCCATGTCTTCAAGATCAGCACACTGACCGCTAACAATTAATAATAATAGAATGTGAACTTCCAATAACACACCCGCCATGATTTATTATTTCTCGGACCGACTTTACAAAAAGGTGTTTACTGTATCCGTGCTCAGTATCGCTTCTCTCTCAGCTATGTGTTGGTGTTTCACCAACGAATTGCATTATTTACATCGTGTTTTGTTAAACAGGGCTGTGTTCGATAAACTTTTTTAAAGTACATAAGACGTTTGCCTGATGACATGCCCTACGGCAAATATGATGAACTTCTATACAAGCATTCATCCCATATTCAAGAATTCATGTAAATTAAAGAATTTATGAATTTTATTTTACATAGTGAGGTAGTAACAAGTAGGTAATAACAGCCGCACGGGTCGATCCATCAGGTTAAGCTACGCTTTCCAGGGTTGGTCCTCCTCGGAAAGCACGTTAAGCCGTTGGTCCCGGCTGGTATTCGTGGGTCTTTAAAGTCGTTACGGGTCGTCAGAAGCCCGAAAGTCTGAAAACCAGTCTTAGCAAGGGATATCGTATTACCCAGTTACTGGGTCGTGGAGGTCACATAGGCAGTCGCTCCATGTAAAATACTGGTATTCAGCTGCATCCGGTTAGACTGGAAGCCGACCCCAACTTAGTTGGGAAAAGGCTAAGCAGATGATGAGTGAGGAAACACATGTTGCAGTTTCTGCCTATCCCTCGCGAAAGAGGACATGCTGCCTCTCCAGCCCCTCCATCATATTGACCTTAAGGAAGTCTGGTTACAGTTAGGTACTGCTTCCATATAACCACTAGGAAGGTGCAACCCTGATACTGTCACGATGCATTCTGTCTCTATAAAGCATTCCCGCATTGTGTACAACCCGCATGTTTGAGTGCATTCCCCAAATTACTGGTTCGTTTATTTTTAACCGACTTCTAAAAAAGGAGGAGGTTCTCAATTCGGATGTTTGTATTTTTTTTTTTATGTTTGTTCGCGCATAACTCCGTCGCTTGCCAACCGATTTGAAAAATTATTTTTTTGTTGGAAAGGGTATACTTCCCAAATGGTCCCATTTTTGTCAAAATCCAGTTCTGATGATGGGATCCTGGAGAAATCGAAGGAACTCTTCAAATAATATAGGCACACCTATAGCGATTTGGGTATTTTTTATAGTAGCTCGTGCATTTGCTCTCGGAAAGCACCACTTGGTGAAGTGGAACTGATGATGAAGACCACAGATGGCTACCGGAACTACTCAATGATAAATATTTCACGGGTTGCGATTCGATTACATTAATATGGTTGCTAAGCAATTTCCGCTCGTCACACAATGCGTGTGGTGAGTGGTTGTTGAGGAGTTCTCCTGGTTCTTACCAGCAGAACTCCTCAACAATTAACGTCCCAGCATCGGGAAAAGCAATATTTTGTAACATGTGATGAGCAATTGACATTAGACTATTGTAACTTATACAAATTATAAACATACCCACTAAAAAGCGAGAAATAAAAACTTTTTAACAAAAAAAAAAACCCGACTTCCAAAAATCACTACAAAGTGAAAAATAACTTTGATTTCGGAAGTCGGTGGCAAAAAAAAAGAATGTAAATAAAAAACGAAAGACACCGACTTCCGAAATCAAAGTTATTTTTCACTTTGTAGTGATTTTTGGAAGTAGGTTTTTTTTTTGTTAAAAAGTTTTTTTGTGTTTGAACCTGCATTTTCCTCTGGATCTTTGGTAGTTCACACATAACATAGACGTTTCTTTTTTTCTTTCACTCATGCACACAAATAACGCATCAGAAGCCTAACTCTCGTACATAAAAACGTTAAAATTCAAGTTGCAATCTCATGTTAGCGTCACTGAGATGAGATTTCGAACGTTGTTAAAAATACTGAAAATGCCCCTCTGATATTGTAGTGATGACCACTTCCCAATTGTTATTCTGGTCTGTATCTTAGTTAGTTTGTATATCAATTCAAGATGTTATTATTTTCAACTAGATGCCTGATGGTTTTATTTTAAATTCCCTCGAAGATTCCATCCAAAGACGACTCGTTGCCAACTCGATTTATTAGGAACTTGAAATTTTTTTTTTACATTTAGACCTAGGCGGGCAGAGGAGAAGAAGAAGAGGAGCTCGTGGCTAAGTAATAATAGCCGCACGGGTCGATACATCAGGTTAAGCTACGCTTGCCGGGGTTGGTCCGTGGATGGGTGACCATCTTTGCATACTGAGACTCCTCCGTGCCTCGGAAAGCACGCTAAGCCGTTGGTCCCGGCTGTCATTCGTGGATCTTTGACAGTGGTTACGGGTTGTCAGAAGCCCGAAAGTCAGTCGCTCCATGTAAAATACTGATATTCAGCTGCATCCGGTTAGACTGGAAGCCGACCCCAACATAGTTGGGAAAGGCTAGGCAGATTAATTTATTGACTTCAACATCAGCCTATAATGTTCACACGGCTACAAATCAAGCTATACATTTCCAGTATAAGCTGATCTCGCATTGTATAGGATTTCCGTACAATAAGAGATCAGCATAAACTGGAAATGTATAGCTTGATATGTAGCCGTGTGTACTAGTCCGCTGCTGAACATAGGCCTCTCAAAGTCCTCGCCATGTTACTTGGTCCTCGGTTATTCTCATAAAATAGTCATCCTGCGAAGATCGTCGCTTCACTTAGGGCAAGATTCACAGATCGCTCTTTGAATTTACTTTGCCAAGTTAAGACGCAGACATACTCCAATGGCCTTGAGTGGTTAGCTTGCGTGTTCTGTGCTGAGCTCACGCAACGCGTCGTATGTCCATCCAGTAATAGGACTCGCCCATCGAGGAGTGCTGTCCCAAATTTGCGATGCATTATTAATTTATTCTAAGTACGTAAAACAAAAGGTATTACATTAAAACACGTAAGTATACAAAAAGAAAAATAACTAAATTATCTTTAAAAAGTTGAAGGTTTCATAAAAATACGATTGATAGTTTTCGATTGATTGACCCCTTGGTAAGACTGGTTGTCAGACTTTCGGGCTTCTGACAACCCGTAACGACTGTCAAAGATCCACAAATGACAGCCGGATCAACGGCTTAACGTGCTTTCCGAGGCACGGAGGAGTTTCGGTATGTAAATATGGTCACTCATCCCCGGCAAGCGTAGCTTAACCTGATGGATCGACCCGTGCGGCTGTTATTACTTAGCCACGAGATCCTCTATGCTACCTCTCATTATACGGAAATCCTATACAATGCGAGATCAGCTTATACTGGAAATGTATAGCTTGATTTGTAGCCGTGTGTACATAGGCTGATGTTGAAGTGATAGTACGAAACTGGATCAACTAAGTGAATGTAATCTTATAACTACAATCAACGAGTTAGTACCGTTTATTGTAAAAGTTCAAGGTTTTTAAGCACTTATGAGGCTTTCGAAATGAAGTTTGTTTATTCCTATAAAGTATAAGTTTTTAAATTGTCATGGTCACTAACATTATTATTAACACAAACGGAATATTTACCATGTTTACTGCAGTGTGACCGTTTCTAATTTTATTGTATAAACCTATATACGTATTTTCCTTTTAAGCTGTTGCCAGGTGAATATACCAAAAAAATACCATGACAGTTGAAATTGTACCAATATTATACCGATATTTAGTCTACTAAAATTATGCTATCGCCATTCTTCGAAGCCTCAGATACCTATTTAGTACTAAAAATACCAAAAACGGTCACAATAGTTTACTGTTAGATTCGAGTTCCCGATATTTCGGCACTGTTGCAAGCACCGTGATCACAGATAAACTAAAAAAAAAATAACAAAAAAAATATTTAAAAAATATCGGGAACTCGAATCTAACAGTAAACATGGTAAATATGCCATTTGTGTTAATAATATAATAATAATAAGCCATTTATTTCGGACAAATCCATATAGGCCTCAGCGTTATCGTTAGTAACAATTTTCTTAATACCTATGTATGTTAGTAGCGTACCTAATACTAGAAGAAAGTATTATATAGATGAAATTCAACACAACACAACACAACAACAAAAACTCTGCCTACCCCTTACGTTACAGTAATCTATATCTATAAAAGGAAAGCGTTACTGACTGACTGACTGACTGATCTATCAACACACAGCTGAAACCACTGAACGGATTGGGCTGAAATTTGGAACACAGGTAGCTATTATGACCTAGGCATCCGCTAAGAAAGGGTTTTTGGAAATTCGACCTTTAAGGGGGTAAAAAGGGGGGAAATTGTTTGTATGAAAAATCTTATTCCTTGAGTTAATAAACTTGAAACTTGGCACAAATATTTATGTAAGTAAATTATGATTTTTGTGATTTTTTGTTTTTCTAAACTACCCCCTAAAGGGGAACTGGGGGGTCTCAAAGTTTGTATGGAAAAATTTTAACGCGCAATCCGATTAACTCAAAACTCAGTATTTATACTTAAAACCCAAAAATAAAGAATAATGTGTGTCAGGGTTTTTCGAAAATCTACCTCTAACGGGGTGAAAAGGGGTAGTCAATTTCACAGGGGAGGATTTTACTGCGTGGCTTGATTAACTCGAAAATTGGTGTAAATAATCTTTGAGTCAAGCTATGGAAATATCTCAAACCATTTTTTTAAATTCCACCCCTGTGGGGGTGAAAACAGGGAATACAATTTACATGAAAAATGTTATTCATTTGGTTTTAATTGACTTGAAACTTGGCACAAATATTTACCTAAGTTTGTCATTATTAGTTTTTTAAAACTACCCCGGAGGGAGGGTTAGAGGGGAGGGGCAAGGGAGGGGTGGTGAGGAGTGTGAGGGGGAGGATGATGGACGCAGGGAGAAAGGGCAGGAATTGGTGAGGAGAGGAGGAAGACATGGTAAGGCTGAGGGGTGGGGAGGGGTTGGTGAGCCGGAGGTGGAGGAGAAGGGGAGAGGGAGGGGACGGGGTGGTGAGAGAGAGAGAGCGAAGGGGAAGTGGTGAAGGGGGTGTGAGAGTGAGTGGGAGGGGGAGGGAGAGGTAGCGGAAGGGGATGTGGTGAAGGAACGAGCTAAACTAGAAAGAAAAGAAAGAAAAGAAAGAAAAACTATTTATTCCCGCGAAACATGACGCACATACTTTTATTTTTTTACATAATCCTAAAAAATAAAAAACAATTGGGTAGCTAAATTTCAAACATAAAAAGAAAAACAACAAATACTTAATGAACGCGCGAAACGGCTAACGCTCAGCATAATGCCGTGACCCGTGCCCGAAGGCACGAGTCAAGGCGCTGGTTTTCAGCGTAAACCGGCGGCGTGTCGCCATCTCAGAACCCGTAAAGATTAGGTAAACATTGAACCAAGTATTATCTGTGACCGAGGCCAGAACAAAAATACTCTGGTTCTGAGGTGGCTTTAGGCACAAAACGACTCTCTCGAAACTCTGGAACTACCCTACCAGTCGGACTTTAAAAAATCTTTTTGCATTAATGCTAGCCCAAATCTTATAGAAGGCATATTTAACATCACTCTAGGGGCCGAGCAAAAAGAAAAAAAGTCTGAAAGAACGCTAAGTGAAAACGAAGTAATAGCGCGGGTAGGCAATGCGATGCGACGGGGTGGGTCGAGCAAAAAATAAATTTCACGCGGACGAAGTCGCGGGCAGAAGCTAGTGTCTTATAAAACAAAACTTTTTCGTACCACTTGCTCAAAAAAGTGACATTCTATGCCACAAAAAGCGAACATAACAATAGTCATTTTTAATCTGTTAAAAACAGGGAAAGAAAATTGTACTGAATTTCATTCATCCTGTTCATCCTTTAAATGTGATTTAAATTTGGAATACTTACCGAAATTTATACTGAACTGCATCTGTGTTTACACCATTGAGTTTGTATATAAAGCATTATACATCTTTTTGAAAAAGGAATACCCATTTATTATGCAGTTATGATTATTAAATAAAATTACGAAAACCGACGAGGCCGTATGAGCTTGATGCCTTTGCTTTTCCGACAAAAAAATATTAGTCTAGGAATTTGCCGCGTTTTTGTTTTCTTCAAATACATAAACGTTAAGGATGATGCGCCAGGGTAGCCCGCGAAATTCAAAATTTCATACGTTTTCTGCAATTTGTAGGTTAGTGTGAGCTTGTATGTTGATTAAAATATGATTCGCGGCCGTAGCTATTATGGCTTTACATAATTATAATCATTAGAATCAGCAATACAACTCCATAAGTTAGCATTTACCTCAAATCTAGCGATTTCATGAAATCATGAGGTTTGAGGTAAATGCTAACTTATGGAGTTGTATTGCTGATTCTAATGATTATAATCCTGTAAAGCCATATTAGCTACGCCCGCGAATCATATTTTACATACAAGCTCACACTGACCTACAAATTGCAAAAAACGTAAGAAATTTTGAATTTCGCGGGCTACCCTGGCGCTTTCGCCTTAAGTTGACTTTTACTTTTAATTGTTATTATTTTTAATAAATGCTTATCTCATATTATTATTGTGTTAATTTTGTCGCAAATGGTACGAAAAGTAGAGTATTTTCCTCGGTGATAAAGCTGCCTTAGTCTTGGGTGAACTTAAATCCCTCGCTACACTCAGGACTCGTCTTAAATCCCTCGCTTCGCTCGTGATTTAAGTTTTTAACACCCTCGCTACTCTCGGGAGTAAACCTCGAGTCCTTCGTTACGCTCGCGATTCAAATCGTCACCCGCGACAGAAGACACTGCTTTATCCCCTTGGTTAATAATCTACTATTAACATACAGTACCAAAATTATTTCCTCCTGTTTGTGGTGTCATACCAAAATGACATCCCTACTTACGCGCGTGCATTTTCTCATTTGGCCAACTCTAAGCATCATGTAATAAATGTACTGAACAGCGTATTTTTTTTGGTCCCATAGTAAAAGTTGTTCATAACGATGAGTACAATGACCCCTTAAGAGATTTTGTGTATGAATAGATACACCTTGTATAAATGAAAATGAATGGCTAAATGTGTTGCTAATTAAAGCACAAAACTCGATAACGGCTGGATCAATTCGGCTAATTTAATTTTTTCAAATAATCGTTGAAGTCTGAGGAAGGTTTTTATGAAGAGACAAATTTGAAAAATTGCCGAGAAAATTGGAAAATTCGGGAAAACTGAAAGTGCATATTCTATGGGAATTTTGTATGAACAACGTCTGTTGCAAGCTCAATGGATATTGATTGTATTGCAAGCTCCATGGATATTGATTGTATTGCAAGCTCCATGGATATTGATTGTATTGCAAGCTCCATGGATATTGATTGTATTGCAACCTCCATGGATATTGATTGTATTGCAACCTCCATGGATACTGATTGTATTGCAAGCTCCATGGATATTGATTGTATTGCAAGCTCCATGGATATTGATTGTATTGCAAGCTCCATGGATATTGATTGTATTGCAACCTCCATGGATATTGATTGTATTGCAACCTCCATGGATATTGATTGTATTGCAAGCTCCAGGGATATTGATTGTATTGCAAGCTCCATGGATATTGATTGTATTGCAACCTCCATGGATATTGATTGTATTGCAACCTCCATGGATATTGATTGTATTGCAAGCTCCATTGGAGCTCGTGGCTAAGTAATAACAGCCGCACGGGTCGATCCGACAGGTTAAGCTACGCTTGCCGGGGTTGGTCAGTGGATGTGTGACCATCTTTACATACCGAGATTCCTCCGTGCCTCGGAAAGCACGTTAAGCCCTTGGTCCCGGCTGTTATTCGTGGATCTTTGACAGTCGTTACGGGTCCTCAGAAGCCCGAAAGTCTGACAACCAGTCTTACCAAGGGGTATCGTATTACCCAGTAACTGGGTTGTGGAGGTCAGATAGGCCGTCGCTCCATGTAAAATACTAGTATTCAGCTGCATCTGGCTAGACTGGAAGCCGACCTCAACATAGTTGGGAAAAGCCTAGGCAGATTGATTTGCAAGCTCCATAGCTTGGTGGTCACCCAACAAGAGAAATCATAGACAAGAAGTACTTACTGTACTTAGCATAAACGATTGTAATATTTATGTGTCGTTTTGTTAACAACAAAGAATTGGAAACTTCTGGCACGTCAACATTCATTGTGACTGGTTTTCTAAACTATTTTTTAACACATTTGCTCGTAAAGGGTCTCTTATTTCACGAATTTCAATATCGTAATGTATGTCATTACGTACTTGTGCGTTATTGTAATGTAAAAAGCACGAGTTTCAAGATGCTCCGTCTAAAACGACCGGTACTTTTTTAAATCTTAGCAAAGAGTTTTTATGTCAGAAAAGTGGTCAACATTTTATGAATAAAATTAACTTTGGGAGATAAAATATAAAAAATAGACATTTAATTCTTTAATTTAATTAATTTTGACAATAAATTACAATTTATCTGTAACAAAAACAAAAAACATATTAATTTACTTTATTAGTAATACTGGCTGTTTTTGTGCCTTTGCCTTAAAAAAAAGCGCTGATCTGTGAACAAGTAAAAATTATTCCGCGCGCTTTTTCTTTTCGCTGTATTGTTTTTATTTGAAAATGTCGTCAAGTATTGATGAATTTATTAATTCGACACCATCAGAAGTCTCAGAGGCAGCGGAAAGGCTACTCTAAGCCTCTTGCCCGAAAAATCGACCGATAGATGAAAACAAGCAAAGATGCAAATTCATTTTCAGAAAGTGTGTTTTTAAAGATTTATTCGTTTAAGAAAGTCCGAGTTTTATTTATTTCCTCGCAAATATGTTATAAAACGTCGTATGACATACGTGCGCTTTGATAATTACAGCCTCTGCTTTCTTGTAGCCCTCGCCTACGGCTCGGGCTAGCAATATCGCCTCGGCTGTAATTTTCAACTTACCGCACTTATATCATAATGTACTATTACAAACACTACACATAGATGTGTGAAGAAAATCATTGTTTAAAGTGTCATATTGTAGGTATATATAGGGTGACTGGTAATTAGTGACCGATACCTAAACACATGATTGTACTCATGATAACAAACAACTTTTACTATGGGACCAAACCTGAACTCGCGAAAAAATATCAGCTGCTCCCTACGTTTTGACGAGTTATGCAAACATGAATGTATGGGGAAGCTGATTTTTTTTTTCGCGATTTCAGGTTTGGTCCCATAGTAAAAGTTATTTGTTATCATGAGTACCATCATGTGTTTAGGTATCGGTCACTAATTACCAGTCACCCTATACAGGGTGTAAGGGACAGCCCTCCGCAAACTAACAGGGTGCATTCAGCTCCTCATTTTGAATCATATTCCACCGGAAATTTTCTCAGGAAAATTTTAATTTACATTTTCATTATTTCAATGTAAAATTGCATTGTGTGTTCGCAGCACTCCAATTATGTAAAAAAAACAGCAAAAAAAGAAAACCAGCAATGGATGTTGAAATACTCTAAAAAACGACGCGAGTAATCAGCTGATCTAGCTACAGAGTTCATCGAACTCACCGCATACCTATTACCTTCCCCTCCCAACCAGTAATAGACGCTCCGATTTGTGCACAAAAACACAAACAAATCAGGTTTATTGGATTCCCTTAACGTTCCTGGAAAAATTTCATGTACCGGTCATCTTAGTATGACATACTGAATTCATCCTATCAGTTTGCGGAGGGCTGTCCCTTACACCCTGTATAGCTGAAAGTAGATGGAAGTAGCTATTTATTGCTTTCAAGTTTTTCTGGAATACTCCTCTTCGTCTTTAACAATTTCTTCATCGGTAGCCATACTGTTATAATCTGACAGACAATCCATATGTGTCACATTTTACATACACACATACATCATCAACATTTTTGTACACACTTTGATGCTTTGTTCATTAATTACGTGATGAGATTTGGCTGGACTCCCTTCCCCCCCCCCCAATGCGTATTTTTTGTGTAAAAATACGTTAATCAGTGCTTGATTGCGTTGATTTTTTTTTTTTTTTTATATTTGCTTAGGTACTTATTTTTTGTAATAATTACCCAGTCTCTTGCAATTTTACAGTTACTTGCGAAAAAATTTTTACGTGACATTTGCCGAGATCTCCCCTCTTCTCCATGAGATTGGGTGAGATTCAGCTCGACCCTCTCCACCTCACCGCCCCTAAACGTGTGTGCTGAAAGCCTCACAAAAACCGAAGTGACGCGTTGAACAAATATGTAAAAATCATACTTTCGCGAGACGAGCTTTCTAAGAAAGGTGAATTAAAGTTTTTAGTAGGTAAATCTGTGAGGTACAGACAGCATAAACAGTGGCTGAAGAAGTAGGTATCAGACAGGATTTGCATTCATTCATTTAAATACCTATATATATATATATATATATATATATATATATATATCTGATGTATAAATAAAAAAGAGAAGTCCTGACTGACTGACTGGTTGACTGACTCATCAACGCCCCAACACTTGGACCTGAAAGCTGAAATTTTGCACAGAGGTTCGCTTTATAATGTAGAAGACAAGAAATAAGGAAAGAATTCGAGGTAGTACGTTCCCGTAGGTTATTTTCCGACATCTCATCTCACTAATATTATAAAGGCGAATAGTTTGTGACTGTGTGTGTGTATGTGTGTTTGTATGTTTGTTACTTCTTCACACTCAAACATCTGGACCGATTTGAATGAAATTTGGTATGCAGATAGCTTATACCCTGGATTACCACATAGGCTACTTTGTATCCAGGTCCAGGGGTCTCTAATTTCTCGCTAATTCTCTGACTGTACACATTTAACTACATAATACATTCAATAATAGGTCACTACAGCTACAAAACCATAATGTCGAAGTCAGCACTGCGGTTATATTGTTGCTCATTATACATAATTATATTTAATGCTCTCCGACCACAGTGGCCTTAATGACATTACTTTTCTTACTGTTCAATTGTTAGCAATAAACTATGGTATCCCGATTTTAGACCGTTCTACTTACTTTTGTGTTATAAGTACAGATACCTTAACAAAAAGAGATGTTTTAACGTGAATGCCCTGTAGTGCTATTCTGTAAATATCTCACCGTGAAAACTTAGGTGAAGTGATCTTAAAGTGAGCTGTCAATAGTGTCAATCCGTAGCATCGGGTGGAATGACAGCTCACTTCACTTAAGTTATCACGGTGAGATATTTACAGAATAGCATTGCAGTGGTAGCCCGCGAAATTCAAAGGACATGTCCGAAAATGGTTTTTTGTTATTCAATAATTCTAACATGGATAATATAAACATTTATAATATCGAAAATCGACCAATCAACTGTTAAGGGTCGTTAGTGAGGATTGGAGCAGTCCGATCCACAGGTATTGGCTTGGAGTCCGTCGGAGTGCCAACCTCAGATAAACACTTCTTGTGATATTTTGTTTTATAGTTAGTGATGATTTAGTGTGATTTTATTTTATTGTATATTCAGTTTTAGTGTATTTTATTTTATTTTAATGATGAATTAATTAAGTGTGTTTGTTTGTGATGTTTGTAGGAGCTCGTGGCTAAGTAATAACAGCCGCACGGGTCGATCCGTCAGGTTAAGCTACGCTTGCCGGGGTTGGTCAGTGGATGGGTGACCATCTTTACATATCGAGATTCCTCCGTGCCTCGGAAAGCACGTTAAGCCGTTGGTCCCGGCTGTTATTCGTGGATCTTTGACAGTCGTTACGGGTCGTCAGAAGCCCGAAAGTCTGACAACCAGTCTTACCAAGGGGTATCGTATTACCCAGTTACTGGGTTGTGGAGGTCAGACAGGCAGTCGCTCCATGTAAAATACTGGTATTCAGCTGCATCCGGTTAGACTGGAAGCCGACCCCAACATAGTTGGGAAAAGGCTAGGCAGATTGATTGATTGTTTGTGATGTTTATTATGGGACTTATTAAATAAATTATCACCTAGCCGGAGAGCAATAGAAATAAAAAACATAAGTACCTAGTCATCAGGATTGATTGTAGTAAAAGTAAAATGAACCCTATATCTAATATTGTGACGTTAGGAATATTCATAATAATTATTATTATCAAAAATTGGTAAGGTAGAGGACATACTTAATCCATAGTTCAAGGTACCCGATCCACTATAGCCACCCAAACCTATAGCCCAATATGTTTTGTTTCCATGTTCTGCAATAGTCCTGCACCAACCGGGTGTGGTCCTTGGGTGCACTTGCATAGTGCATACAGGGATAATCGTCGGCCGGTGTCTTCTCGTCAGTTAAAATTGTCTAAGGGGCCTCTGTGTGTTGGCTTCGGTCCCTCGTACGCCTTCCAAAGGTCTGCGGTCCCAGGGTCTCGAGATATGTCAAAGATTATTGTCACTCGCAGCTGGTAACCCCAGAGCATCAAAACCAATATAAGCTTTTTCAGCATGAGCATTATTAACAATATCTGGGGTACCCATTAACAACACTAACTCATCTATGCGAGATTATGTGTTTAAAACACTAGTCTCTACACGTTTTTTACATATAGGATAATCAACCCAACGAATAGTAGCATAAAGAAAAGTAAAGAAGTTCTCTTAACATTTTCATAAGAATCGGTCAACAAAGGCGTCCCAAATGACCCGTGATTCACAACAAAATATGTACAAATATCAAAACTATCCTGACTAAACAATGGATCAACCCTCAAGTCATTAAGATGCTTATGACTTGCTCAACTTTACCCTTATCAAAATATCTATTCAATTCTTTAGCAAAAGATGCGTGCAATCAATCATTTTTGTCACTTTTTTCCAAAGATATTTTAAATGTACTTACCTATTTTAGAAGTTCTGACTGACTGACTCAACAACGCCCAGACCTTGAACCTAAAAAGCAGAAATTTTGCACAGAGGTTCCCTTTATAATGTAGACAAGAAATAAGGAAGGACGTTCCCGTGGGATATTTTCAGACGTCCACGCGTGCAAAGCCGCGCGGGAAGTGTTACACAAATAAGAACGTGCAATGTGATGATATATCGAACATTAATAATGGGCTTTTAGATGTAGCTTATTACTCTTAATAAATTAATGAGTTCTATTCTATTCTATTTTTAATAAATGGCAAGCAAAGCCGATGTCGCCTATTCTGCCAATGTCTAAAGTGAGCTAGAGAAACAAGTGTGCACGATAAAACAACAAAAAAAAACAAAACCAAAAAAATAAAATATTTTGTTGATCCAGTTGATACAACTTGCTGGATTAGTACAGGACTGAAACAAACAAGAAACAGAAATAAATAAATATTATAATTGTTAAAACACAAAATACACGCATACCACACCAACACATACAGAGTAATTCATAATTTTATGTTATTGTGACGGATGAAAGTCATCAGCGCCACATGCAGATCTGGAGAGGAGTATGTTAGTAAAGAAGGAAAATTAGTCGGAAGAGGGATCTTACATTTTGGGAGGCGCCTATATAAATCTAAAGGTGGGATGTTGTTTGAGCATTCAAAGAAGATGTGGTCCAGAGTGCCTTCTTCCAACCCGCACTCACAGAGATAGGAGTCTCGAACACGAATCTTTTGCAAAAACACTGGAGTACAACAGAAACCCAAGCGAATTCTACAAAGGGTAGAAATAATTGTTTTGGAGGTTTTTTTGAAGCCATAGAACCAAGGTTTTGATTTTATTATTGGCTGTACTGCATAGTAAAACCTGCCCTTTTTCCTTCCAGTGATACTCCAGTGTTCCTGCCATGAGGATTGGAGCTTAGCCTTTGGAAGGCTCAGTAAGTCATAGCCCTGATGAATGTTGTAGGTGAGATCAGCTGTTGCTGAAGAGCAAGCATCTTTGGCCAAAGCATCAACACACTCATTGCCCTTAATGCCACGATCTTAATGGGGAGGAAAACTAACTTTTTATCACGCTAGGTGGCACATGATCGACTGTCCTTTTTTCATTGATTTGACATAACGAACGATTGTCAAATTGTATGGATTTGTTTGTAAAACAATGTACAGTCGTTCAGAGCGCCATCTACAAACAGCTTTGCGTGTGGCTCCCCATTGTAAGATGTGAGCCTCTGAATAAAGCACTATCACAAGGTTTTGGTCGAGGTAGCGCCTTAATGAAGAATGCGTCATGTACTCCGTTAATTAGAAATTCTTGAAGGTGACTGCCAAGACCTTTGAACAAAACAGATTTTCGCATCATACTGTGAAAATTAATTATAATTCATAATTACATGGATATGTATGGGTTTACTTGAGTCTAACTTTAGTGATTAGTCACCCTGTTTGACCTTCAGGACGCCTAGTTGCTGAAAATCCCGGTGTTTCGTAGCAACTGTTCTGTGGTAGCAGGACCTGGAAACCTCTTCTCGCCAGACAAATGGCATCAATCCATCGCGAACTCGCAACGAAAACGCAAAAATAATAATCCCTGGTTTACAGAGGAAAACACCATGTCGCAAAAATATACAGAGAAATCAACAAAAATGGCAGCAAACGGCTAAGCAGGTAGCGGGACCAGAAAGGTATGGGGGGTTGTGCTGGACTTATTTTTACGGAAAAGTGGGAAGGGCCTTTGGCCTTTTGAAGTTGGAGGCCTTTGCTCTACAGGGGGATAGCATAGCAATAGATTTGTCACAGTATCAGGCATATGTAGATAAATTAGAATATTGTCCTGAAGATAATAAGGTCACGATCACGACCAAAAAATCTTAAGGTTCTTCACATTTTTTTGCTATTATCCGTTGTTTGTATAGTTCAAGGAAAATTAATGCTACATTAGTAGATCTGAGAAGGTTCATTGTCACTTAATTATACACTGATGCGGCCGTTTAAAAGACCTTGGATTAACGCTTCGAAACACAGAAAAAATTACTTATTCCAGTTAAAATGAAGTCGAGAGCCTACTCGAAAACACAGCTAATAATATATGCCTCTCCCAATCAGCTTACATACACTTACAGCCTTCAAAGCATACATCAAAGGAGGCGTCTCAATTTTTCTCCACATCAGAAAAGGTTATGCATCCCGTTTCTTTTTTTTTAATGAGTAGCGCACGCCAACCTAGCCGAACAGCCTTCTTTTTCCATTTTATTTCCTATTTCGGTGCCTACTCCCACCATTTGCTGAGAAAATGGCGGCTGCGCGAAGTCAGTGTTGTGTACGACCGCGACGCGTGCGCTTGCCGCGACGCGTTCTATGTTTGAAATTAACAACGAATACTCCGAAAAAGTGTATTGTGTTCCGAATTTGATTTTAGAATCCGTGTTCTTTGAAGCCTAGTGTTCAAAATGCTGTAGTGAGGTGCCCGGAAAATAGTTTTGGATGTTTTTTTCCGTAGGCTAAATACTAGTCGTGGACAAGTGCACACAATTGTTTTCTTTGTTGACTTGCACCAGCTGTCAAAATAAACGGATTATCAAGGTGAGCTTATTGATTTCCGAAACGTTTCTTTTGTTTTTAATACAATATTCCGTAACGATTCCGTGTATCGATAATGTAATCGATTTTTTTTCGTTGTTTAGCAATTCTTTCGATACAGGTTTCTCGTTTTCGTTGATATTGCTAAAGTTTTGCGTATTTCTAAACGTCTTATCGACGTGCCTTGGGTTTAGGCTTGCCAGGTGTCCGGCTTTAGCCGGACATGTTAGGCTTTTTGCGGTCGCGTCCGGCCAAATATGTACGTGTTCGGCCTGTCCGGCTTTTGTCAGGCTTTTTGTCAGAGTGGCGAAAGCCACGGGAACTCCTCAACGATGATAAGTATTTCACGGGTGGCGATAAGATATCTCGACTAATAGTTAAGCGACTATGACGAAGCTTTAAATAAATGGTTCTGATGAAAATGGTACCATCGAAGCGATCTGATGAAGAAGCCGGAAGGTAGGCATCGGAACTCAGTAATAAAACAATGTATCCTTGCCGTGTTTGGGCTTATTGGAATCGTCATGATGTGCACTCTGGCTATAAATGATTCAAATTGCGCTAGGTACTTGAGTTGTCAACTAAAACTACGCCTACCAAACTTCTGACACGACTTAGCTCGACGTTTTTGCTTTTTGCAAAGTTTTTATTTGAAATGGTATACTCCTGAGATGGTCGCATAAAAATATCTTCAAGTTCTGATGAGTGGCTTTTGAGTTAGCTTCAATAATTTAATACGTATTTTTCCCATTTAGTCTATGTGGATGATCTCTAATTTATTTTGCAGAGTGGTGTTCAGATTTGTGTGGGGTAGGCAGTCCACTAAAAAGTGAAAAATAAAAAAAATTTACAAAAAAAAAACAACCGACTTCAAAAAAAACACTACAAAGTGAAAAATAACTTTAATTTCGGAAGTCGGTGGCAAAAAAAACGAAAGTAAATAAAAAACCAAAGACACCGACTTCCGAAATTAAAGTTATTTTTCACTTTGTAGTGTTTTTTTGGAAGTCGGTTGTTTTTTTTTTTGTAAAATTTTTTTTTATTATAAATATTATGTCCATCTTTAAATAAATATCGAATATGCATATATCTGGCACACACACTCCATCTTCGATCTCATTCTCACTTTACATCACGTATAAATTCTTTTTTTAACAGCCCAGCTGTAAAAACATTATATTTGGCAATAAAAAAAACATGTCCGGCTTTTAGGGCAAAATGTCCGGCCTTATATAGTGCGCAGTCCGGCCTTTGCATTTTATGGCCTGGCAACCCTACTTGGGTTAATGTGTAACAAAATGATCGTTTTAAACTTTATGTGTAGTTGTAAATTGTTGAAATATGTTGTGTGTAGGTGTTATTGTTGGTATGTTTACGAGTTTATGTCATGTGAGATGTTAATTCAGAATCAGTGGTGTTTGATGTTCTTTTAATATGAACTCATTAAAACATTCGGGTCATGGACTGTGTTGAAAACAATGTTGTTACTACAGAAATATTTTAAAAAGCCAGATGTTTCAGTTAATTTAAAAGCTCTATTAAAAAACATCATAATTTATTATCATCATCACTTATTAGGTACAGTCAGCAACTTACAGTAGTTGATGAATATTTTAGAATGTGGAAAAATTAAGATGCTTTTTTTTTATTTTAAAGACTTTTAAATCAATTTCGAAACACGCTCATGCTCAAGTTTCACAATATTTGTCACCTGTTTCTGAATTACCAAATCTGATACTTGATGCACGTTTAGACTTATCTAGTATCGTATTTGCACGTTCACATTTTGTTGTCAATGATTATGAAACTTTGTTAGCGGCCAATGGCCTTAGATGGATCTAGTTTAAGATTCATAATTACATTCTTGTGTTGAAATAATTTTGGACTTGCATCAGGAATTTTTTTGCACAAATCCGGTTTAGTAATAAATTGTGACTGCCTCAATGTTCTAGTGGTTATAAAAGCAACTGCTGACCATGAGGTCCTGGTTTCAATTCCAAGGTCGGGCAAAGTGTTATTGGGTTTTTTCAACAACAATTTCTCAGTAGCAGACCGTAGTGTGGATTTGTGCTCGGTTGATGGCAATAGGCTGTCCTCCTATTAACCTTACAGTTAGGTAAGTTAGGTACCTACTTGGTAACCTACCCCCAGCTTAGATACCGTTACGTCTGCCGAGTTTTGCTAGCTAATTTAATTTTACACTGTTTATAAGGTCACATTAATTTGCCCCTGTTTATAAGGTCCCATTAATTTGACCCTGTTTATAAGGTCCCATTAATTTGACCTTGTTTATAAGATCCATTAATTTGATTCTGTTTATAAGGTCCCATTAATTTTACCCTATTTATAAGGTCCCATTAATTTTACCCTATTTATAAGGTCCCATTAATTTGACCCTGTTTATAAGGTCCATTAAAATAGATGGACCAATTTTCACAGGGTGTTCTACCCATGAATATGAACAACTTTTACTATGGGACCAAACCTGAAATAGCGAAAAAGAAATCAGCAGCTCCCTACATTTTGACGAGTTTGGTGTAGATAAATGTACGAGTAGGTACAGCAGATTTTTTTTCTCGATTTCAGAGTTAGTCCCATAGTGAAAGTTGTTCATATTCATGGGTGAACACATTCACCATGTGAAAATTTGTCCATCTATTTTAATGGGACCTTATATTAGGAGCTTACGGATGACTTATCTAGTAAAAGAAATCATACTTAATTATTTTTTTTAATCCTCATCCATTTTTGAGACTCACTAATCTACTCTTATTTATGTCCAAGACCGCATTGGACACCCCAATAGGTATTTTTTCTTTTTTCGAAGAGATGGACGTTTTTACCAATAGGTCACAGACACAAGCAAGGTATAACTTAATTATTTAACGCACAACCTCCTTGTACTCATGATTATGAACAACTTTTACAGTGGACCAAACTTGAAATCGCGAAAAAAGATCAGCTATTTCTATGTTCGCATAACTCGTCAAAACATAGGGACCAGCTGATTTTTTTCGCGATTTCTAGTTTGGTCTAGTAAAAGTTGTTCATAATGACCCCTTAAGAGGTTGTGCTTTATTTAAATTAAGTACACCTTGTGTAAGTTGTCACATATTTATGTGGTCACATTTGATGTGACTCTTCGAACACGAATCTCTTTCTAAAAAATCTCGTCCTCCCAAAAATGAAAACCAAACGTCCTTCATACACCGAATAGGGTAGCCTTAACATCATTTCCATTGTGCCGTATTCTGTAGGTATGTAGGTACATACGGATGAATCACAGTCTATTGCAGTCAAGGCCTATTTCGCCTCTCAACGATCAAGATAGGATGAGCAGGAATTTGCTATGAGAGAGAGCTTCACAACAGTTTACTAAATAGGTACTATCGACAAAAAATGGACGTCTTTACCTACACCATTTTTTTTTTTTTTTTTTTTTTTGAGGGTGGGAAATCATCAAATAACTTCTCCCGCTCTGGGTGGAGCGGAAGGGCGTGTCAGACTTTTACTGACTAAAACCCACCCGTGTTCCTTCAGTTGCCTATGCCAGGGCCGCGGTAACCCCTTCGGACAATCCGCGACCCCAGCGGCGTCTTTACCTACACCTTGAGTTGCATTTTGTACTTATACACTGGTTCATCGAAGAAACCCTGCCGCTATGGTAATTTGTTTTGCAAGCAAAATTTGTAACTTTCGGTCTTCTGACGACCCGTAACAACTGTCAAAGATCTACAAATGACAGCCGGGACCAACGGCTTAACGTGGTTTCCGAGGCGCGGAGTAATTGAATGTTATGTACTTGTATTATTGGTGTCTGAAGAAATTAATGAATTACATATAATATCAAAGTTTTTGCTGTCAATTCTGTGATTCACATCCTGTGGACCGTGTTTCGTCAGTCACTTCACTTACCGTACGAAACTGTTTGATATTAATAAAAACTGGTCAAGAGCGAGTCGGAATCGCGCACCGAGGGTTCCGTTCCGATTTTTGAAAAAGTGTGCTATATATAGAGACATTGTTTTATTTTTCCTGTAATCTTTAAATAAACTTCTATCACAATGAATAATTTAAGATTTTTCTCTATGCAAACTTCGGAGATATGGGGGATGGTGAAAAATGAAAAATGTAAAAAAAAAAATTACATTTTTCATTAAAAGTCGAAAACTATGCGGCAAAAAAGAAAAAAAATGTTTGAGAATGTGCAAACGACGCTCTTTCATCTGATACCCCACCGGCCCTACCTAGTAGCCTCACTTCGAATTTTTAAAACCCCCTTTAGGTCTCTATTGCAAAAAAAAACATCTTATTTGCAAAATAGTTGGGCAAACTTCATCTAAAACTGTTCCAAATTTCAATTAGATAGCATTAGTAGTTCTTGAGATATCCAGCTGTGACAGACGAACAGACAGACAGACTGAGTGGCACCATAAGGGTTCCTATTTAACATTTTGGTACGGAACCCTAATAACAGTGTTCCGTCTACCCCAGTAGGCAGGTGTCGTGAAGAGCGCCAGATGGTCGGTCTGACCGGCGACCCGGAACGGTTGGTACCGGACAACGGTAACCGTCCGCAGTTCGTACTCACCATTCTTTACTCTGTGATCTGATCTTTCTTGTTTGTGGGATTGTTTGAATAATTTAAACAAGAAGCCTTTTTTTTTCATGCATCTTCTTTTAATCTAAACTATCTTGATGTTATCAATGAAAAAGGTAAAAAGATAACGGTCATGTAACCAGTTAAGGTAGTACTATGTAGTTAATTAAAATAGACCTACTTAGCATAATCTGCCTATAATAGGCCTCCTCTTTTTGTGAGAGAGAGAGAACGTACTTAGGTTGATCAAATTCATAATTTTCGATATGTAGGTAAATTGAACCACAGGCTATGGTCTACAAAAAAACATCAACCGACTTCCTAAATACTACAAAGTGAAAAATAACTTTGATTTCGGAAGTCGATGTCTTTGTATCTGTATTTTAGTTTTTTGCCACCGACTTCCGAAATTAAAGTTATTTTTCACTTTGTAGTTTTTTTTTTTTTGGAATTGGGTTGTATTTTTTGAAAAAAAAGTTTTTTATTTCTCACTTTTTAGTGGATCAGTTTATAATTTATCTAAGTTACAATAGCCTAATGTCAACTGCTCATCACCTCTGACAAAATATTGCTTTTCCCGGTGCAGGGACGTTAATTGTTGAGGAGTTCTCCTAGTAAAGAATCAGGAGAACTAGAACTGGTGGTGAAGTCACCATCAGCTCCACTTCACCATGTGCATTGTGACAAGCATAAATTGCTTAGCAATCACATAAATCGCAACCAGTGAAATACCTATTATTGAGTAATCGATGGCCATCTGTGGTCTTCCTCATCAGTCCCACTTCATCAAATGGTGCTTTCCGGGAGCAAATGCACGAGTTACTATAAAAAAATACCCAAATTGCTATAGGTACGCCTATAAAATTTAAGGTTTTCCATGGAAATCGATCCATGGGATTCCCTCATCAGATCCTGACTTAGTGACAATGGAACCACCTCGAGAGCACACCCTTTCAAACAAGAAAAAAACAATTTTTAAAATCGGTCCACAATTGACGGAAAAATAAACATAATAGAAAAATATATACGTGACGAATTGAGAACCTCCTCCTTTTTTTGAAGTCGGTTAAAAACCAAATTCAATTCAACACTTTAGTCCATCCCACACGAAAAAAAAAACTAAAAGAAACAACATCTTAAAAACAGCCAAAAGCAACGAACGAACGGGCACTAAGGAGGCGTAAATTTCGTAATTGGCCATTCTCGTAAAGAAATCGGATGGAAACCGGTCGGTTAGCGAAAGTGTTACGTAACCATGAGATCACCACATGGTCCTCCGTCCATACGTAAGATATTACCTGGCATTTGCATCGCAAATTATTCACATATCAGTAACAAACGATTGATACGGTTAATTTACGGTTTATTTACTGGTTTTTAACTCACGGAGTGTAAAACAAAAACACTCTTTTGCACGAGAAGAAAACGCATTAATCTGTTTGTGCAATAAAAATGCTACGGATTCAGACGATATTCAAAGTAAGCATCTGATTATTTCTGTTTCTCTTTTTTTCTATTATTTTTACAAAGATTACATCATGGGATGTTTGCAGTGTAAACACCACATGTAATTTTTATAAACTTTACACAACGTGATAAGTTACCTAATCGACGAAAACCGAGAAACATAGGCCTCCCTATCTCAGTAGGATAGGGCATTTTCATTGGTCCGAAACAAGTAAACGGAACACCCAATGGCGATTACCATCGACTAAGGACATCCGCAGAACCGAAGGCATCGCAGACCATATCAGAGACTAAACATAAATGTCCCACGAGCCAGTAATAGCACTTGCAACTATACCCACCCTAATGGAACACAGCAACGCAGCTTGGTGTCAGATAGGAATGGTGGTAGTTTTACCCCAGATGAGCTCCTTCTTTCGTAACAGCAATTAATCAATCTCCTTCTCCTTTTAATCCATCCAAAGGTTGTCTTTAAAAGATCGCTTTTAGCGATAAGACTGTCCATTTTGTCATCCGTCGTATAATTTCTACATTTATAAATCTGTCTAGCCTTTTCCCAAGTATGTTGGGGTCGCTTCCAGTCTAACCGGATGCAGCTGAACACCAGTAATTTACAAGAAGCGACTGCCTATCTGACCTCCACTGACCAGTTACTGGGTAACACGATACCCCTTGGCAAAACTGGTTATCTGACTTTTGGGTTTCCGACTACCGGAACGACTATCAAAGATCTACGTGCCTTCCGAGGCACGGAGGGGTCTCAATATGTAAAGATCGTCACTTATCAACGGACCTACCCCGGCAAGCGTAGCCTAACCTGATCGATCGGCCTGTCCCACGAAAAACTCCTTAGCAATGAGCCCGTCAATTTTTTTTCAAAATATCTACATTTATATCTGTAACTAGCTTTTGCCCGCGGCTTCGCCCGCATGGATATCGGAAAATATCCCACTGGAACGTACTACCGGGAATTCCTTGTCTACATTATAAAGGGAACCTCTGTTCAAAATTTCAGCTTTGTAGGTCCAAGGGTTTGGGCTGGGCGTTGATGAGTCAGTCAATCAGTCAGTCAGTCAGGACTTCTCGTTTTATTTATATAGGGTGACTATATTAGTGACCGATACCTAAACACATGATTGTGCTCATGATAATAAACAACTTTTTCTATGGAACCAAACCAAAATCGCGAAATAAAAATTAGCTGCTCCCTACATTTTGATGAGATATGCGAACATGAATGTATGGGGCAGCTGATTTTTTTTCGCGATTTCGGCTTTGGTCCCTTAGTTAAAGTTGTTTGTTATCATGAGCACAATCATGTGTTTAGGTATCGGTCACTAATTTCCAGTCACCCTATATAGATAGATAGATAGATTTGGTAAGGTGTACAAGAATATTCTATCTATCTATCACATCTGGCGCCTTCAATTCCACCATAATCAGCCCCTAAACTTCTACTGAATCCACTGCGGAGGTCTGAACATGGACCTCCATAGAAATATAGAGACAAGAGTAGATATGATAACAAGAAACAGTCTCAAATCAAATGGTGTTATCAGAATGCCCGGGTTGCGATATAAAAAAAAAAAAATAAGCAGCGTTATTTTTTTTTATATTTCCTGTGCATGTCTTTGAGTATGCGTTAACCACAATTATCTAACATCATGAGATTCAATCTGAGTCATGTCATCTCCCACTACTATGATACGTAATTAAACCTGTCAATGACTAATGACGTCATTTAACAAAACTAAAAAGGCCTTATTTCCAATACTGACATAACTTATGTATGGTAACAATGCGTGGGTGAGTAGGAAGCTAATTGCAGTCAGATGACGACCTTAACACCACAGAAAAGTTAGGTGTACAGAAGGTGAATAATTGTAGAAGCTCTACAGGATGAAATTAAATTCATGGGCATCCTCTTAAGGGGTCATTGTACTCTATCATTATAAACAACTTTTACTATGGGACCAAGCCCGAAATCTCGAAAAAAATCAGGTATTTATGTTCGCATAACTCGTCAAAATTTCAGGGTTGGTCCCATAGTAAAAGTTGTTCATAATGATGACCAATGACCCTTTAAGAGGATGCCCATGAATTCAATTTCACCCTGTATAAGACTAGGAGAGGAGGAAAGAAACAATAAACATGACACGGCTAAAAAGGGGGTGAATACTGAGCCTAAGACTGATAGAGACGTTTCGAAGGAGACAGAGACTCTAGAGAGGGGAAGAATACTAAGATGATGGCTGATATAGATGTAGTGAAGAAGAAGACTTGCTGCTGGGGACAAGGGCAGGAGGGTGTTGATGATTCCCAACTAATTGAAACAACTACAATGGTTCTGGGGTGGAATGTCCGCGATGGTACGTCTGGCGCATCCTGTGCAGTGTGCAGTTAGCCCCGCTAACTTACCACCTTGCTAATATTTATACCAGCTAGATTCTCACAAAGTTTGAGCTAATAATAATATAATATTTTAATACGAGCAATGGAGAAGTTCTTAATTTCGTATTTTGAAGACTGTTGGCATCCCCAACATTTTATTTAATATATTTTGTCTTGCTGTATGTAGTGTCAATGTCAATCTTATCTGTGAGTAAAAATATAGCATCTTAATTTATTCTATGAACAAACCCGTTTTTTAATTCACTAAACTTCTTTCTCAATTCATCAGTCAATAATCCAAGAAATACAAACTTTAATAAAGGCTGTACAAGTGGAACTTCTGGGTGATCCTATGATATGAATACCGCCTGTAGGTTGACTACACTCAATATTAAAAACGCTTAAGGAAGTATGCGTTTCCTGCTCGACAGTGTGTAGTGGGACTTACATAATAATTTTAAAAGTTTTGTTTAATGGTACTGAGCGTGAGAAATTGTTGCTTTGACCAAAATCTATATATATAAAAGAAAGTCGTGTTAGTTACACTATTTATAACTCAAGAACGGCTAAACCGATTTGGCTGAAAATTGGTGGGGAGGTAGCTTAAAACCAGGAAAAGGATATAGGATACTTAAAAAAAAAACGGATAACACGTGGTATAACAACGGCTGGACCGATTTGGATGAATTTTTTTGTGTATATTTGAATGGGTTCCTGGATGGTTTGAAAATACAATTGGACCCGGTAGGTGGCGCTATAGTCGGGTTCTAGGATCGTTCAGACAGGACAACGTCTGTCGGGGCCACTAGTTTATTATAAAGACTAGCTTTTGCCTTTTTTACAAACTCACTTTCGCATTTATAATATTTGTTAGGATAATTTTAATATTTTCCAGTAATTATCAGTATTTTTTTCCCCGATACGTTAAGCAGAGGTGTACGTACGTATACTCGTAGTTAATATAATAAAATTAAAAAAGACAATGTTTGCGGCCGAAATCCTCAATGACCCGTTTGGTCGTCTAAATAACACCTAAAGACTTTTTTATATCTTGTTTACCATAGTAAATATACTTAGCTACAAAGAAAAAAATATTTTAATTACAAAAAAGTTTATCACCTAAACGTTAGAAATAAACACAGTGATAGGTACTGGAAAAATATTTGGTTCATTATAAAAATAATCGTAAAATAAAAGCTGTTTATCGTTTTAACATTATTTTTACGTTTATTAGTAGAAGCTATAATGTGTTTATGATTATATTTTTATTGGTTTTTCATATTTTTACGCAAGATTCCTGTTGGAACGACCACCCCCAGAGTTTCTTAATTGCATTTTGATTTCTCATGTCCATAAAATCATTACTACAAACAAAAAACCGGCTAAGTGCGTGTCGGATCACACGCATGAAGGGTTCCGTAGTTGGAATGAATTTATCCCAAGAACAAACTTAACATTGTAGTTGAAATACATGTTCTCCCATACATGCCAACTGTAAATGTAAGTTTGTACTCACAATATTGAGAGATTTACCATGTTATTTTGAGATCACAGACTTCTTATAACTTTCCTGTAATCTACAGGTAAAGAACTATTTTCTGTATTTTTTTCAAAATTTTAGGCTCAGTAGTTTCGGAGATAAGGGGGGGGAATGTTCAATTTTCGTCTATTTTCTTAAATAACTTTAAAACAATTTATTTTAAAATTATAAAAAAAATATATTTGAGCCCTTTTATTTGATATGTCACACGGTACAGTTTGCAATTTTTTTTTTTTTATTTTCTTATTTGCCCCCCAAAAGTGACCCCCATATTCAAAATTCATTTATTTACTTTACCCATACGTCTTTGGGTCACAGAAATCCATATGTGTACCAAATTTCAACTTAATCGGTCCATTAGATTCAGAGCAAATTACCTGTGACAGACAGACAGACACACGAGTGATCCTATAAGGGTTCCGTTTTTTCCTTTTGAGGTATGGAACCCTAAAAAACACTATGTTGATATTTGATAGAAATAATAAGCTTCATAATGACTTATTAATTTGCCGAATAAGTACTACACACTACACATTATTAATGAAAGTGACAGTTCAAAATTAAGCTAAGCAAAAGAATTTGTTAGAAAATTGTTTAACCTTTTCATTCCGCGAATGTACATAGATAATATAGGTATCTTTAAAAGCAAGCCCAAGTCCGCTATCGGGTCGTGAGCTAATTTGTTAATATCTGATTTCACTAGGTACCAATGTTAATTCTAAGCTTACGATCTAGCCACGAAGTGAACGGAACTGCGGTCCGTTTTAAATAGCATAAATTTTAATAAAAATTATCTTTTACATGCTTATTCACTTGGCCCCAGATATCTTAGTACCTTACAGTCAGGGACAAAAGTCAATTCAGAATTTTGATAATTTTACATGCTTATTCACTTGACTCAAGATATCTTAGTACAGTCAGGGACAAAAGTAAATTCAGAATTTTGATAATTTTACATGCTTATTCACTTGCACCCAAGATATCTTAGTACAGTCAGGGACAAAAGTAAATTCTGAATTTTGATAATTTTACATGCTTGTTCACTTGGCCCCAGATATCTTAGTACCTTACAGTCAGGGACAAAAGTCAATTCTGAATTTTGATAATTTTACATGCTTATTCACTTGGCCCCAGATATAATATCTTAGTACCTTACAGTCAGGGACAAAAGTCAATTCAGAATTTTGATAATTTTACATGCTTATTCACTTGACTCAAGATATCTTAGTACAGTCAGGGACAAAAGTCAATTCAAAATTTTGATAATTTTACATCATAAGATCATAGAAAAACGTCTGGGTCTGGTCTTCGATAATTTGTCCTAAATGGGCATTTTCGTCAAAATGCGCCTCTACCAAGCGCCAACCCACTTATGGGATGTCCCATACATACAAATTGCAAATAATTAACATTTTTATAACATAGAAGTGTCGAGTAATTATTAAATAGTTTCAAAAGACTAGTTTTCGTTTTTACTTAAATTGCCAACTGAAATTTAAAAAAAAAAAGTAACAAAATGAAATCCTGAAATGTGGCATCTTACGTCTTGCAGTACTGTCCTTATTATTTGGTAACGCTCATGACCAAAACGTATCTAAGTTACTATTTATTTACATATATTATTTGAAATAAGCTCCATATAATAAAAATAAAAACATACCTAGCAAAATTCGTAAAATTTATCATTCGACTAAATCAAGAATTTGCTAAAATATCCAAAACAATATTAGTAAGCTGTTTTCAAAGTAGGTAGCAGTTTAAAAAAAAATGCCCAAATATGCAAATGTTTTTCGACTTTTTCACTGACTGCACAAACTCATCAATGCAATGAAAGGTAGTGATAGCATAGCGCTGCGACCGTCGGACATTTTGATGAGTTTAGTGTAGATAAATGTACTGAGCAGCTGTTTTTTTTTTCGCGATTTTAGAGTTAGTCCCATAGTGAAAGTTGTTCATATTCATGGGTAGAACACCTTGTGAAAATTTGTCCGTCTGTTCATTTTATTTTTTATGAACCTGACATTTTCGGCAATTTTAATTACCTACCTATTATTATTTTTATTAATGAGTTGTTTAATTATGTAAACCACTCATTAATAAAAATTAAGTAAAGAGTGTATAACTATGGACTAGAAATTTCTGAAATAACTAAATTAACAAAGTCAAAGTCAAAGTAGATAGGAAACGCCGACCTCATCTAGTTTTTAAAAATATGATTGACGTGTAAAAGTGTTTGTACAAACCTACTTACAGAAATAATTAATTTATCATTTAAAGAAAGAAAAGAAGAAGGAAGTCAGTGAATCCCGCCACTGCTGGATACGAATTTATGCACGTTGCAGTGTGTACCAGATTAGCACTGCACGTGACAATAAACTTTTTAGGTTAAGTTCATCTTACAGTAACACAGCACAGTGACCGTGGGAACACAGCTAGCAGTACCAACTACGTGTTTAGAACCTTTTTAATATCCTTCATTAACCTTCATCAAAATTGTGGCCTAGTTACATGCGAGTGAGTTATGGAGACTATAAATTTGAGTTAATGGCTCCGGAATTAACATCGAGTATCGTATCTCATGTTTCTGAGATGAAATGTACGTTTGTTGTAAGTTTGTTGAAGAGTTTATCTTGGATTATTGACCGAGTCTGTGAGGCAATTGATTGAAGATGGAAGAAGTGGGATTTATTCGTTATTTTCTACCACAGCATCTCTACTACCAACACAGTTCGTCGCCATAGATATACCGGGACTAAGGGAAAAGTGTCAAATTACGGGATGAAATTTAAAACATGTTCCAAATCGAAATGGAAGATTGTACTGTTTTATTTTTATTCCGTATAAATATGACATGATACATACCTATGCCCCAAGCTGTAGTAGGGCTCTGTCAAGCATATTTAAGAATTCCACGGACATCCTCGCTACCGATAGAAGGAGGAACGGTTGGGAAAACGGTGGGTTATATCGGTCTCCGACTAACAGTCGGCAGGACTCCGAAATAACCCTCCATTATCCCCAGATGAAGGGTAGAGGTATCCAATAAGAATTCCCCACGGAAGAAAAAGCATGTGGCAGCATCTAAAACGCCGCATGCGATATACGCTTCAAAGACCTGACGTCACACAAATCCTGCATCGCACAAGCAGAGTTTACCGCGCGACTGGCACATAATTATACAAAATCCTGACATCAACCATCAGGGCAGTAGCCACCAGACACGACACCCGTCTGGTCGTTGCATCCTCCCTTTTCTATGGAGGTTGAGTGAACTTTACATCCTGTTCCTCATACTTCTATAAGCACATTGCTGGATATAAGCTGCGCAATGTTCCCCAGACCTCTCGTACGATTGTTCAGCGAAATACGAGAACCGACAGTAAGAAACCAGGGCTTCTTGAGGGTCTACATTTGATTTGAAACCTCCCATTGTTATAAGTTATACCACCAGCTTGCTTGCTATGTGCTCACAGAATAAGCAAGCTGTACTTCGATTCTGTAAAATTCAAACAACAACTCGCTATTCACTCTCACTTCGCATCACTTCTTCTCACTTGTTTTTTATTTGAAACTTTGAATTTAGAACGCCAATCAAGAAACTCACAGCGGATTCAGCAATGCTATTCTGTAAACATCTCACCGTGATAACTTAAGAGAAGTGAGCGTGAAGTGAGCTGTCATTCCACCCGAATGCTACGAATTGACACTATTGACAGCTCACTTTTTA
Source organism: Cosmia trapezina (assembly GCA_905163495.3). Lineage (NCBI taxonomy): Eukaryota > Metazoa > Arthropoda > Insecta > Lepidoptera > Noctuidae > Cosmia > Cosmia trapezina. Next base: position 4,992,796 of record LR991034.1, on the reverse strand, counting down.
GATCACTTCACCTAAGTTTTCACGGTGAAATATTTACAGTATAGCACTACAGATTCGAAGTTTAGAATGAGGTCTTACAAAATCACACGGCTGAAGTGGCAATGCGCCGTAGAACCGATTACCGTTGGGGTAGGCGTGTTCTTGAGAGGAGACCGCAAACGTAAGCTAGCACGCCCAGACCAGACCAAGGACCAGTTCTTCTGGGTGAGAGTTGCCGAGAACGCAATTGAATGGCGTGCAATTGGAGAGGCTATTATGTCCAGCAGTGGACTATTCATTTTTTCGATTTTCATTTGTTCTTTCGGCATTTATTTTTCAATTAGTAAAATGACAGGATCAGGATCAGGAAGAGGATTTAATTTCCGTGGAATTAATTTTAGGTGGACCATGGCCAATAGACATTTTTTATTTGCATAATCCTCATCATTTAGGTGATCCACTGGCAAGAAAAAGTGCCCGTGGTCCACTCAGATGAACTAAGAAGGTGGACCACGACCGAATCCCAGATGATACACATATTGTGTAGATTTATACAATCTGCCAAGTTAGTGCCTTGGCTCTTTTTCAATGAATGCATCAATCCAAAAGCGGACATATCTCTATATTTAGAAGGTTGTCGGTGACATCATGCTGTATAAATGGTTGTGTAGGCTTCGTTGCTTAAGTTAACATTGATTTAGTTAACCTACGTATACCGGATGAGTTGTTTCTTTAAATACTAGATGAAGAAAATTGTTTCTTAGCAAGTTATAGGATAATTTTGAAGAGCTAATTTTTTGCAACCGCTAGTGCTGAGCATGAAGTCTTACGTTTGATTTTCTTAGTTTGAAGGAGCTCATGGCTAAGTAATAACAGCCACACGGTTCGATCCATCAGGTTAAGCTACGCTTGCCGGGGTTGGTCCGTGGATGGATGACCATCTTTACATATCGAGACTCCTCCGTGCCTCGGAAAGCACGTTAAGCCGTTGGTCCCGGCTGTCATTCGTGGATCTTTGACAGTCGTTACGGGTCGTCAGGAGCCCGAAAGTCTGACAACCAGTCTTACCAAGGGGTATCGTATTACCCAGTAACTGGGTTGTGGAGGTCAGGCGCTCCATGTAAAATACTGGTATTCAGCTGCATCCGGTTAGACTGGAAGCCGACCCCAACATAGTTGGGAAAAGGCTAGGCAGATTGATTGATTGAAGTCTTACGTTTGATTCCCAGGTCAGGCAAAGTGTTATTAGGTTTTCCATCTGGAATTTCTCAGCAGCAGCCCGCAGTCTGGATTAGTGCCCGGTTGATGGCAATAGGCTCGCCCCCTATTACATGGGATTTAAACATAATTGGTGAAATGTGGGTGTACTATACCTAGGTACACCTCTGCTTAAACCTTCGAGGAATACAGGCGCGATGTTATGTTTTCCAATAAGTTATTTGTAGGACGGAAATGGAGACCAAGACTCAAGAAAATATGAATGGATTGTGTGAGTGAAGATTTCAATGAGTAGGAAGTGAATTATACGTGACGGCGAAAAGGGGAAAATGGTAAAGAAAAGAAATAAAATATTGAAAGGTCCAACTTGACAGATTACCAGATTGATATTTTCTCCATGAGGTTTGCTTCATACAGACGTTCACTACTTAAACAGTGCGAAGAGTGCACGTCAATATAGCTCAAATTGGTTTGTTTTGTAGGTCTATAATATTCATATGTCAATGTCATGCATACCTGTTTTTTGCATGGTTACTGAAATGCCAATTTTAGATGTTATTTAATTTGAATTTTATGTGACTGTGCTGTTCATTACTCGTATCTATAAAAATAATAAAAAGAGTAGTACTGACTGACTGACTGACTGACTCATCAACCCCCAGCCCAAACCCTTGAACCTAGAAAGCTGAAATTTTGCACAGAGGTTCCCTTTATAATGTAGACAAGGAATAAGGAAGAATTTCCCGGTAGCACGTTCCCGTGGGATATTTTCCAACATCCACGCGGGCGAAGCCGCGGGCAAAAGCTTGTACATAAATAAAATCATTTTGCATCGCCCCTAGTGCCATAGTATTATGGGTCAAGGGTAGGCAGAAAAAGATGTAAATTCCAACCACTAAATTGTCATAAAATCATTATTCACCTATTTATGTAGATCCCTCATTTACGTAGGAATCATATTATGGGGTGGGTCACCTTAGCAAGCCTGACGCAAAAACACTAAACCAAGCAAAACGAATTTCACAGCATAATTAACCATTTACCTACTTCAAAACTAAACATCAAAGCTTCAATACAATAAAATTATTCCCAACGATGTAAACCTAAATAAAAGCTAAAAATATTAGCTTGAAACAACAACATTCCATCATTCACTGGATGTCGTAAAATAAACTTACATGAGCAACGTTGTAAATTACTCATTTGTTTTTTATAAACTACCTGAAAACTACAAGATAGAGAAGAGAAAATAAATTGCTAGTAATTCAAGCGCGAGCTATGGAACGGGCTATGCTTGGAATTTCTCAAAAGGATCAAATCCGGAACGAGGTGATCCGACAGACTCTCGCGTCCGAACCTGGAGGTCTACTCCCTAAGCACGTAGTTCCGGCCTTCGTTACGGTCGTTTCGTACTCCGTATCACCTACGGATGGATGATTGGTTCGGGGCCCGAACGAAGTATGAATGACAACACTCAACACAATATCAACACGATTTAACAGTTGTCCCTACTCCCGATGTGTTTTTGCTCGTACGAAAAATTTTACTTTTACACTTGTTCTGATGGATCGTTATGTCAGACGGATGGACGGACGGACTTAGGGAGTAGACCCCTGGTCCAGGCAGGTCCTGTGTGTACAGAGCGAGAGTACATGGGAAGCCGTCACCTCCTTCTGCGAAGCAGTAATGCTCGCAAAATAGGTGGCGGAACGCGTGAGGGATAGGCAACTTTTGCGCCCTCACGGCCTTAGCCGCCGCAGGAAACGCCATGCGCGTCGGGAATTGATAGCCGATTCCTGGCCACCGTAGGCGCGGGCTTACGGACAGTGAGCAATGGGTAGCTCGCCATCCGAAAAGAACCAGGCTCGGGTCGACGACAGCGCGTCGTGTTCCACGCGCGCCTCAAAGAGATGTCAGCAGTGATGGGGTCCGATAGGGCCGATGCCTGCCAGGGTTGCAGCAGTTTGAAAGAGTTCAAAGGCTTATTATGTTTATGCTATAGCTAATGATGCTGCAGGAGCTCTTGCTAAAGAAGCTACATAAAGAAGCTAAAGATGCTAAATCATGGTAAAAAAGTTATTGGGTCCCGGCTGTCATTCGTGGATCTTTGACAGTCGTTACGGATCGTCAGAAGCCCGAAAGTCAGACAATCAGTCTTACCAAGGGGTATCGTACTACCCAGCTACTGGGTTGTGGAGGTCAGGTAGGCAATCGCTCCATGTAAAACACTGGTATCCAGCTGCATCCGGTTAGACTAGAAGCCGACCCCAACATAGTTGGGAAAAGGCTAGGCAGATTGAAACGTTTTTAAAACGGAATATATTTAGCTTTAGGAATAAATAGCATCATATAATATGCAATATATATTCTTGTAACGTAAATATTTTCAAGAAAACTTTACATTTATTGATAGATGTCTAGGTAAATATTTATTTACAAGTGAATTCCTCTACTTGCGTCAATGTATCATTATTATATATTTGTTTATTTAGTGAACTGTTAAAAACTACGCAGATATAGTTTTTATGTTGTATCAACAACCGGTAGAGTACGAAAAGGATGACGTTAATGACAACATTGGTTTCCGAAAACGATGACGGGTCGTAAGGTATATAGATGTAGGGATACATAGAAGGTACACTAACGGCCGAACCCAATAACCTATCTGTCACCAGTTTTGGCATACTAGAGGTAGAAAAGTTTATCTATTTATGGTTTTAATAACCCAATAATCTAAGACAGATAAAACAAAAGAACACGAACGAACGACAGGAACGTAAGGACAGATAGAATTATATTGTCTATCATCAGTAGCGATCTGTCTTTTACTGATAGTAAGTTATCGGGTTTGGCCATAAAAAGACGACGACACAACATAAGGTACGTTATTCATCAATTTGGCAGATGAAAATCCAACTTTAACACTTGACCTAACAGATTCTATTGCCTGAAAACCACTTCTTCTATCAGGCAATATATTTTAGGGCCGTACCTCAAAAGGAAAAAAACCGAACACTTTTAAGATCACTTCGTTGTCCGTCTGTGTGTCTGTCAGTCTCTCAAGACTCTTTTTCTCAGGAAAGGAACGCGTGAAGGTATCAAGTTGAAATTAATATCAAATACGTAGGCCTACGTCCCTTTGGAGCTCTAATAAAATCAAGCTTCTAAGTCTACGCAATAAAAAATACAGCCATTTATGCGACATATTTTGATACTCGTAAGTAAATCAAAACCTATTTAAGGTACTTCGCGTTGTCCTAGTATCATGAAATTTGGAAAAGCAAAGCCTCACAGCACAAGTAAAGGGAAAAGCCCGTAAATCGTTAATTTTTAGTTTTAACAAATACATTTTTTTTTGCGATTACAAACATACATTTGCAGTCAAAGCATCGTGAGTCGTGACGTATATCAATATAGTTTGTTTTTGGGATAAATACATCCCAACTACGGAACCCATTCATTGTGTATGGTCCGACACGCACCTGGTTATTTTACTGACAACTTTATTTGCCAGTAATATTAAATACAGTAAACCCAAAAACAATGAAAATATTCTGGTAGCTGTCCAGCCAAAGTTCATACACCCTCAAAGGTTATATATTTGACATTGGTCTTCATCTTGATGCGCATGCAAAACATCGTTATTTTGTCGACAAACAACCATATTTTATGGGTCAGTTTATGGCTTTAGGATCGTTGGAAAACACCTGAGAGTTTATGGGAGTATAGGTATTGGAAGTCAACGACATTTATGAAATTAGTTCTAATAGATTTTCTTCGCCATTAAAAACGAATGAAAAATTAATTATTGCCATCAATTATTGCGCAACCCACAATTTCTGTGAACACATTAATTATATCATACCGAAGGCGATGATCGAAGGTGGCACACATATTAGATGGTCCAAAGAAAAAACGAAACAGTAGGCCCACTTCATGTATAAAGTGCCCACAAACGGACTTTCACAGACTCCGTAGAGTTATCTTGCTATGAGAACTATTGTACAACCTGACACAAATAATCTCTCGCCAATTTACAGAACAGACATTAATTAAAAATTAGTATGCTCAGTAAATTGTTTTGAAAAAAAAAAAAACACTAAAAGCGCTTAAACTACGCTGAAAGTCATCCCAATCGAAAGCACCCTGAGAAAATCTGAATGTACCGCTTTTTTCACAGTTCGCATGTTCATGAAGCCAAATAAAAGAGAAAATGTAATAATTTATAGAAACCGCGTGCGAAATTCAAATATTGTTATGTTTTTGCAATTGCAAATTGTTAGTGGTCAGTATTAGTGTTGGCGACGACAACACGAAGAACTACCTAACTAACTAATTGTAAAAGTATAATTAAGTTTGATTGAAATACTTGAATAAATAATAATTAAAATAGCCATAGATATAAGTAAATTGTACCTACTGGAGCATAGGATTAGTTTGACTACCCTATACACCTTATATACCATAGTACATAACATATTACATAAACTTGATAGAAGAATATACCTATAATGAATCATAACAAACACTTTCTTAGACAAGTCTCAACATGTAGAAAACTCGTAACACAAACAATAGAAAGACAGAACAAAGCCCGAGAACATGTCGCTACATGTCGAGAGCCAAATGGACTCGCCCACATATTCTAGCTTCACTATTGGTCGAAATATTGTTCAGACTCACGAGAGCCATCTGCGACTTGCGCTATGGTGATTTACTATGTAAGCAGGACCAAAATACATTTACGACACAGTTCAGTCCACAGCTCACTAGTAGAGCACTAAGTAGTAGGTGTGGGTCGTTACGTGATTTTCGCGAAACGTAACGTAACTAGTGACTTCGAAGGCGTCACCAGTTTTGAAAACAAGTGATTTTAGTAACTAGTTATTTTTTCAAATTCTGTTCAGTGATTCAACATGGTTATTCTATCGAAGTATTACAGATAATTTATTACGAAACGAAAACATTAAATGATTAATTACCTAATGTAATTACGTTACTTATCACAAATTTAGTTTTTGTAACTATGCAATTACTTAGTTAACAAAATTAACGAGTTTTAACAAAGTATTGCAAAAATAATAGCAATTAATAGTTATTCTTGACCATGAGCGAACTAATTTGCACTAAACGTAAATAAACAAACCATCAATGATATCTTTCCTCCCTCGGTCGCTGCATTGTAATGTAACGTAACTACTTACAAAATCACGTGTTTATAGTTTCACTCGAAACTAGCTATTCGGCTACACGCCCATAACTAGTTCGGATATATTCGTGTCACCGCTCGGGATTTCGGGAACTCTCGGCTCATTAATTCGGTCACTGTATTGTAATGTAACTACTTACAAAAATCACGTGTTTATCGTTTCACTCGAAACTAGTTATTCGGTTACATGCCCCGTAGCCAGTTATTGTAACTAGTGACGTGAAATAACGCCCATACCTACTAAGTAGTACCTAGAAGAAGTAAGTATACCTATGTAACATTCTGATACCTATGTAATAACCTGTGTAATGTGTGATACCTATATAATATGTGTGTGTGTACAACCTAAGTAATAGGAAATAAATCTATAAGTGATTATCAAGAGGAGTTTTAACTGAAATCCCCAACAAGAATTGGTCCTTCGCAAGCCAGATTGGAACTGAAGCCTGAGTTCTGAAGATGAACGAGTAAGTACCTTATGTAGGTACCCGTATTGTATATCGTGTATCATCGTGTACTATGTATTGTGTGAAGACTACATAGGTAGGTATAGAAGAATATCACTACGAGCTGTGTACGTACTTGTCACCGCTGGGAACAAGCGACGTATGGAAGATCGTTTGTTCTCGAAGCCAGGCTTGAAGACCTGTTGAGGTACACGTTATCCTGCTGGGTGACTAAGAACTTGCTGGGAGGGACGACCATAGTTGCGGCACGCCCTCTTGAAGCTGAGTCACTCGAAGCCCTACGTGTACTAGTGAAGTAATGAGTTAATGACCGCTGGGAACAAACTGCATGGGAAGATCGTTTGTTCTCGAAGCCAGGCTTGAAGACCTGTTGAGGTACACGTTATCCTGCTGGGTGACTAAGAAATTGCTGAGAGGGACGACCACAGATACGGCACGCCCTCTTGAAGCTGTGTCACTCGAAGCCCTACGTGTACTAGTGAAGTAATGAGTTAATGACCGCTGGGAACAAACTGCATGGGAAGATCGTTTGTTCTCGAAGCCAGGCTTGAAGACCTGTTGAGGTACACGTTATCCTGCTGGGTGACTAAGAAATTGCTGAGAGGGACGACCACAGATACGGCACGCCCTCTTGAAGCTGTGTCACTCGAAGCCCTACGTGTACTAGTGAAGTAATGAGTTAATGACCGCTGGGAACAAACTGCAAGGGAAGATCGTTTGTTCTCGAAGCCAGGCTTGAAGACCTGTTGAGGTACACGTTATACTGCTGGGTGACTAAGAAATTGCTGAGAGGGACGACCACAGATACGGCACGCCCTCTTGAAGCTGTGTCACTCGAAGCCCTACGTGTACTAGTGAAGTAATGAGTTAATGACCGCTGGGAACAAGCGTTAAGGAAGATCGTTTATTCTCGAAGCCAGGCTTGAAGACCTGTTGAGGTGCACGTTATCCTGCTGGGTGACTAAGATATTGCTGGGAGGGACGACCACAGATGCGGCACGCCCTCTTGAAGCCTTGTGTCACTCGAAGCCCTACGTGTACTAGTGAAGTAATCACTGCTGGGAATAGACGACGTATGGAAGCTAGCTTGTTCTCGAAGCCAAGTTAAATGAAATAGTGTTGTTCTCGAAACCTAGTTAAGTGAAATAGTGTTGTTACTGGAAGCTTAGTGTGTTGTGTGTTGTAACAAAGTGAGTACATAAAGAACAATTGATTAAAGTGATTAAGTGAAAGTGAACATTGTATAGTGAATAACAACAAACAACAACAAGCAAACAATAATTAACAACAAACAACAACAATTAACAACAAACAGTGAATAACAACAAGCAAACAATAATTAACAACAAACAACAACAATTAACAACAAACAGTGAAAAACAACAAGTGAACAATAATTAACAACAAACAACAAATTAACAATAATTAACAACAAACAACAACAAACAATAATTAACAACAAATAACAAACAACAACAATTAACAACAAACAATAATTAACAACAAACAACAACAATTAACAACAAATAATAATTAGCAACACAGAACCACAATAAAAGTACAAGTGAACAATGTTGACGCGAAGCCGTAAAGGAGAGAGCGTGCGCTCGCCCACGGAAGAAGATACTGCTACCGAGACTACGGAGAAGTCAGCAAACACGTCCGAGGATATGACAGAAAGCAGCGCACGTACTAAAGATACAACTTTGGTCGAAGACGCTACCATGGTGGTAAAGATAAAGAAAACGGCAACGTCAAATAAAGCAAGCAATAAAAAGAAAGAATTAGAAGCCAGATTGGAATTAAAACAATTAAAATTAGAAGAAATTAATATTCAAATCAAGATGGCAAATACTAAGTTGGAATTAGCATGCGTTAATGAAGATGATACGGACTTGAGTGATAATGAAGAAGATGTCGAAGCCAAATCCGCTGCAGAAAAGGCCACTGCAGCTTGGGTGTCGAAGTCAAAGGATGCAGAGCGTGGTGAAGTAAAGATTAAACATGAAGCGCCGCGCACTACAGAAATAGTGCCATTCACAATGACTCACACCAATCAGTTGGCTGAAGCAATAATGGAAGCAATCAAGTCCGTGACAGAAAGCAAAGCGATAGCAATCATGCAGCGTGCGCCGAAGTACATCAGCGAGCTACATCAGTTCGACGGCGATGCAAGAGACTGGATGGCTTTCAAAGCAACGTATAAAGATACGCAGGCTCTTTTCAGTCCTATTGAAAACATCGGAAGATTGAGAAGAGCAATTAAAGGGAAAGCCAAAGAAGCAGTGAAGTCCCTTCTCTATACACAAGTGGATTCAGAAGAAGTGATATCTGCACTGGAACGTATATTCGGAAGACCCACTTACCTGATAAGAAGCGAGATTGAAAATATAGATAAGCTTCCTCCCATGTCTGAAGATGCAATAGAGCTGGTGCGATACGCTGGAGCTGTGGCTAATACAGTCAGTGTTGTAAAACAAATGAAGAAACAAAGTTATTTACACTCATGTGACATATCGAATAGAATAATTGAAAAAATGTGTATCTTGGTGCGATTTAAGTGGTACGAGTATAGAGCGTCCAAAGAAGACGATGATGAACCAGTCCTCATCAGCCTCATGAACTTCTTCAACCAGATGGTAGATCAGTTTGAGATGCACGAGTTCATGAAGACTAAGGTAAAGAAAGAAGGATTGAGAAGTCGCGTGAGACGTTCTGGTTCTTGCAGCGTACGTGCCACTCAATTCACACAGCACAGAGAAGAAGAAGATTCATCAAACGAAGAAGGTTTAGATGAAGAACAATCCGAAGCACAAACAGCGATAGTTTGTTCGTGTAAAGACAATTTGAAGAAACCAGAGAAGACAGTCTGTCCTGAGTGTGCAGGAAAACATACTCTAGTCAAATGCAAGAAGTTCAATGAATCCTCCATTAATGAGAGATGGGATCAAGCAAGGCGAGCTTTTATATGTTTCAAATGTCTACTAGGGCGACACAGAGGATACGATTGCAAGGCAAAGCCATGTGGAAAATGTAAGAAGAGTCACCATATAATGCTACACTCGGAAGACGTGACGAAGCCATCCACTAAAGAGACCCAAACCGTAGCATTGATAGTGAACGTAACACGGACAATACCAAGAACCTATATGGAAAGCATGCCGGCGAAATTTTGGGGACCAGATGCTCAGCTAAATACTTTAATGGACGAAGGTTCAACAGGAATTAAATTTGAAGAAGAATTAAGAATCGAAAGCAATGAAGGTCATCGAATGGATCAAACGGCATTGAAAATTGACATTAAAAACAGAGAAAAGTCTGAGAGAAACCTAGAGAAGATGTCAGGGCACACAGTGAATACCCTTAATCTGCCCCCGCAAGAAGTCAGCGACAAGGATCTGAAAGATTACCATAATTTAGAAGAGATAGCAGAACAATTGAAATACCCTAACACTGATCCTACTGTACTCATCGGACAGGACAATAGGCATCTCATCGTGTCTCAAGAAATGGAAGCTGGCGACCAAAGTAAGCTAGTGGCATCCAGAACCCAGTTAGGACAGGTCTTACACGAAACCAAAAGAAGTAGCAACACCCCGGTACGAATGGTTAATCATCTTGTGTCACAGCCTAAAGGAAAAGACGACTGCCTCGAGAAGATGATCGGAGACCACTTTGATATCGAAGACCTAGGGATCACCGCAAAGAGACCATCGAGTGATATCGACCAACATGCTCTCGACAACACAGGTTTGATTTGGAAGACGGACGATGAACGCTCGTCAGAGAAAATACTAACTAGAGAAGAAGTAGTCTTCTTACCAAAGTCAACACTGTACGTGGAAAAAGCGGAACAACTGCTAATAAGAAGAGTGCAAGCAGACAGCTTCTCAGGTGAACTTGTTGCCTTACGAAAGAAGGAACACCTCAAACCATCATCTAAGCTCAAGAACTTCACAATTAAACTGGAAGACGGGAACATCAGATTATCTACCCGCATAGGAGCAGCTAAATACCTGACGGCTTCATATAAAAATACAATTATGTTAAATAAACACCACCGAATAACCCAGGTACTAGTGAAGTACATCCACAAAGCCTTCAATCACGGAAACCACAACACAATAATGAACGAGGTTCGACAGAAATACTGTACACCATCACTCAAAAACCTAGTGAAGACAATAGCACGAGACTACGGATGGTATAAAATTCGTAAAAAGACATCCGAACGCTTGGCCGATCACTTCTGGTCAAGGTGGGTGCGAGAGTACCTCCCAACTCTCTCGACTCGCTACAACCAAGGTCCTCACTATCGAGACCCAACATTAGGTGACATCGTCTTGATCGTGGATCACACCCTGCCACGATACTCGTGGCCACGCGGCGAAATAGTCTCAACTCATCACGGCCCAGATGGAAGAACTAGGATTGTCGACGTCCGGATTGCAGCTGGCGTTCTACGGCGCCAACATCACGCCTGGTCCTGATCATGTTTGTAACGTCGCCCCAACGAGATATAGTGCAACGCACTGAGGGGGAGACTGTTGGCGACGACAACACGAAGAACTACCTAACTAACTAATTGTAAAAGTATAATTAAGTTTGATTGAAATACTTGAATAAATAATAATTAAAATAGCCATAGATATAAGTAAATTGTACCTACTGGAGCATAGGATTAGTTTGACTACCCTATACACCTTATATACCATAGTACATAACATATTACATAAACTTGATAGAAGAATATACCTATAATGAATCATAACAAACACTTTCTTAGACAAGTCTCAACATGTAGAAAACTCGTAACACAAACAATAGAAAGACAGAACAAAGCCCGAGAACATGTCGCTACATGTCGAGAGCCAAATGGACTCGCCCACATATTCTAGCTTCACTATTGGTCGAAATATTGTTCAGACTCACGAGAGCCATCTGCGACTTGCGCTATGGTGATTTACTATGTAAGCAGGACCAAAATACATTTACGACACAGTTCAGTCCACAGCTCACTAGTAGAGCACTAAGTAGTACCTAGAAGAAGTAAGTATACCTATGTAACATTCTGATACCTATGTAATAACCTGTGTAATGTGTGATACCTATATAATATGTGTGTGTGTACAACCTAAGTAATAGGAAATAAATCTATAAGTGATTATCAAGAGGAGTTTTAACTGAAATCCCCAACAATTAGCTGTGGTATTAGGTTGTATGTTGATTAAAATATAATTCGCGACCGTAAGAAATATGTATTTACAGAATTATAACCATTAAGGTCACAATCACAATACAACTCTATAAGGTCCTGTTACACCACCTACGATTAAGTTCCTGTTATCTTACTTGGCAGATAATTTTATTGTATAAAATTCCGTTCCATTTTTGAATTTATTCGGTGAGTAGTGGCTATTCGGACATCGTGAAATAGGCCCAAGTCTAAGACCAAGTAATCTTGTTGTATTTCATAAAATCTTGACATTTGAGGATTAAGTAGGACTTGTATTACTGATTGTAATGATTATAATTAATACATGTTTGTTACGGTCGCGGATCATACTTTAATCAACATACACAAAGACAATGAGCTGTAAATTGCAAAAATCGTAAGAAAATTTGAATTTCACGGGCTACTTTAGCGCATCCTTAAGTGTCAAAGAGCGAAAAAGAGATGGAGTCATACAGAACGAATAGCGCCATCACCCTTTCTCCCTTGAACAAAGATGATGACACGACCGAGTGTTCACCAGTATGGAATGGATGGACCTTTTCTATTATTCTGTTTAATAGCTCGAATGGGACGAAACCTTCACCGATTTGTTTGTATGTAAATATTGTCTGACACCTACTATGGGTCTAACCTTGCTACGTGGACTGAATTAATTTATTTTTAAGTGCTGACATATTTGGAATACTTATTTTAAAAGCAGCTACTAGTCCCACGATTCGTTTTGCTGTGCGTAGAGATAGGTTGGTACCTAAGACTTCTACCCAGATCCCAAGTTACCTCTGTTGAAAACGATCCAAGTAAGTTTAAAAACGTAGGAAACCAGAAAATAATCATAAATAAAAACCGGCAAGCAATTTTCCAGGAGCAGTGGTGGCCCAGTGGTAAGCCGCGACTTAGTTGTAGGTCGTAGGTTCGAACCCAGACAGGTGCTTTACTTTGTGTAAATTATTGCATCACCACTGCTCTCAAAACTGTGAAGGAAAACATCGTGAGGAAACCGGCATGTCCTAGAACAAAAATTCTAAATCAATCAAAAATCTACCAACCCGCACTGGGCCCGCGTGGTGGATTACGGCCCACTCCCTCTCACAGAGAGGAGGCCTGTGTCCCAGCAGTGGTGACATTATAGGCTGGTTATATAAGTAATTTTAATTTTTAAAAAAAATTAACTACTAAACTATAGATCAGCGGTCTATTTTGAAAAAATGTCACAGAGAAAATTTAGGTGAAGTGAGTTTGAAGTGAGTTGTCATTCCATCTGATGCTAGGGATTGACGATTGACACTATTCACAGCTTTCGGTCAGATTTTTATGGAATAGATCGTCAGATATTTCAATACACCTACCTGTATATTTATAACATTTTTTTTATCCCACTCGATTATACAATTTTTCGATTACTAATTAGGAATCGATTATGCTAGACGTGGGTGGTACATCAATGAATGGGTCGCATTCACCTTGGCATAGTTTTTCAAGTATTCATGCATGCATTCAGTATGTTCGTTAGTCATACAAGTGTAGCAGAAATATGTTTGTGTTAACTACTTACAGTTAACCATTTTGAGAACCAAGGCAAGTTTACATAGACTGAAGAGTTGCTAACTTATGTGGCAGTGGGTGGGCCACAATGTTCGCAGAACTGACGGCCGATGGGGGCGAAAAGTCCTCGAATAGAACGTTCTAGAAGACACAGTATAATTATGTGGACCCTCGATCTTGATGGAGGTTGTTACACCTAAACGACAGTGTTTGAGATTCGAGTTTAGAATCTGTTAATTTATAAACTGTTCCGTCAAGGAGAAAAAGTCGTTGTGTAATTAGTTGTGGTATTAATAAATGTGTTTGATCCAAGTAGCCTCTTCATTTCAATAGATTTACCGTATCGTCGTCGACTACCTTTAAATTATTTATTTATTTATTTACTAACAAGTAAAACAGTATTAAGACATGAGCCCTGTAAGGGCATTTAAAATGTTTAATTAATATCAAATTATTAAATTACATAAATATATTGATTCTAATCATTAAAATTCATTCCATTAAATTACGGGAATTAGGAACTGCTCGGCTGAAATGATAACGTACAGTACAATGTTATTTCGAGAGAATTGATTGATCTCAAATTTATAAATAAATAGTTGAAACAGTGTTGCTGTTTTTGGCGGGTTTTTTTGATCGTGATTTTACAAAATATTTGAACAACATTCGTTTAAAAAAAGTTTCCATAATTTTTTTCTATAAGTACTTAAGTTTTTCATTTCCTCTGGCAATGGCATGCCCTTTTGATTTAGCTTACGAAAAACTATTTTCCGATGAACTTATCAAACAGTTTGTTGATGACTCATACAACTTGTATGACAAGTATTACAAACACACATGATGTTATGAAACTGGTAGCAATAAGGATATGAGAATTCATTCCAATATTTTCAATAGCCATTTATTTTGCTCACGTTCGTATTAGTCCGACTACGGCGAAACCAGCAAAAAGGAAAGGTTTTGAATATTAAAAACTTACTGTGATTGTAAGTGATCGGTAGGTATGTGTTTTTTACTAAACCATAACATAACGCCTGTCTTCCCCGAGTTCGGCAGGTGTACCTTTGACCACTTTTACCACCCACTTGCACCAGACACGTTAACAGGGGGTGAGCCTATTGCCATCAACCGGGCACAAATCCTGACTCTGGTTCCAGGTTTTACTAAAACCTGGTAAGAAAACATGTTGTACCATTCAAAGAATAAAAATGTTAAACAACTTAAGGTTCACATACTTACAGCTTTTTACCAATTTGTGTGTTTCGTGATTTTCAGTTCCATTTTCCGTAAGAATTTACTTTATTTTTATTTCTAGTGCTTAAAATAATTTTATTTTTGGATGTAAATATGAGAATTAATTCTCATATATACAAAAACTAAATAATGATGACATAAAAAAAATCGTGTATGAAAATGATTGTCATACAAAAAAATCCATACAAAACCATAGTGTCATCATCACTGTTTATAATATTAATTGAAATTCTTAGAAAAAAGACTTCTATGAATAGTTTTATGGTTAAAGGTCTTAAGACATCTGACAACGGAATTACAAAATGAGTAACTTATATTCGTAGTTGTTTATTAATAGTAATATTTAATATTATTATCTTGTTGGACTAGTGGTTCGAGATCAAAATAGCCACTATGCTGATTGCTTTGGTAATTTAAAAAATGATTATTGTAACCTATGACACAATCTACTTAAATGTTTTAAAAGCTAGCAATCAATCTGCCTAGCCTTTTCCCAACTATGTTCGGGTCGGCTTCCAGTCTAACCGGATGCAGCTGAATACCAGTATTTTACATGGACCGACTGCATATCTGACCTCCACAACCCACTTACTGGGTAATACGATACCCCTTGATAAGACTGGTTGTCAGACTTTCGGGCTCCTGACGACCCGTAACAACTGTCAAAGATCCACGAATGACAGCCGGGACCAACGGCTTAACGTGCTTTCCGACTCCGAGGCACGGAGGAGTCTCGGTATGTAAAGATAGTCACGCATCCACGGACAATCCCGGCAAACGTAGCTTAACCTGATGGATCGACCCGTGCGGCTGTTATTACTTAGTCACGAGCTCCTAAATGTTTTAAAAGCTAGCATAACATAAATTTCATCATTCTCGTGCCCTTATCCCGATTTATTTTGGGATCGGTGCAACATGTATGTTTCTTCCATACTTCTCTATTAGCCGTCATCTCGGTAATCACTCCCTCTCATCACCGACCTCGTTTCTTGGTTTTCCCCTACTCGTATCCACATTCATACTCAAAACTTTCCTCACGACATTTTCTTCATTTCTCTGCATCATACACATACCATGACAACCGATTTCCACACAACTTTTCAGCCACCCACCGGTGCCTCTTTAAGAAAAACAACAAGTATAAATACAAAATAACACAAACAAATAATAGGTATAATTTGAAAGATATAAAAATCTTATAAGCTCGCAATAATAATTCCGCCATTTTCCCTAACCTTGTTTACTCCCATAAAAACACGGTGTCATGGCGTTAAGGTGAGCCAACAGGTCTTAAGGGGATACATCGATAAATTTTGTGTCTTTAAAATTCATTTATAACCAAATGTGTATGGTTAAACTATTTGGATTTTCCTTAAGTGTTATTTGACTATATTGTCTACTGCTGTACTAAAACCGAAAATAATTACTTGAAATTTTTTCGATAGAAAAAAATTTCAAAGTTGCACCATCTATTTTCTGTTTTATACGATTATACGTAAACAGTTCCTTATTGTGCAGTTAAATTTGCTTTAAATCGAAGATATTTAAATATTTTAAGAACTTACTAAGCTAAAAATTTATTTAGCTTTTTGTCATAAATCTACATTTAAACGGAGTGCGTTTAGTTCCGGTGCGCATGAGTCTTTTATCTCTCTCGAGTCAAACTAACCATAACGCCATTTCACTTATACACCGAGCTAAACCACGCTTCGATGTATCCTCTTAAAGGACGTTTTTCGACATAAGCACCACAAGAGTGACCTACAGGACTCGTTGTGAATAAAGACAACAGAATACATTAAGAGAACTGGTTCCATTATGTGAGACTATCTTGCTTGGTACCAGTTTTAAGCTAAATGAACATTTGAAAATAAAATAGCAGAATATCCGCGACATGTGGAAATGTGTTGAAAATTCACCCTGTATACCTAACGATTTATCTATACGATTTATAAAGAGGTAAAATTAGTGAGTTTGTATTGTAGGGGGTAATCTTCGGAACTACTGATCCGCTGGGCAATTGTGTAACACACTATCAATCGGAATCGGTTTCATTTTGACAGTTCAACAACATTCATTGCGTTATTTACGTTGCCGAGCTGACAAATTTTTCGAAAATGTGAAGCAATGGATTAGCAATTTCCTTCAAAATGATTCAGATTCCAGTTGATAGTGTGTTACGCAATTAGGGGTGCAGACTCCGAAATTTCTTTCACTGATAGAAAACTACGTTATTGCTGAATGCCATAGGATAAAACACGCGAACGAAGTCGCGGGCAGAAGCTAGTGTCTAAAATAGATCTTTATTTTAACTTTAAAAATAAAAAATAGGTTTTGTAAATGCCCACTGCTTGCATTGTTTTTGATAAAGGTACGCTTACGCTTATGACCTGCACCAAACTCAGGAATGCAATTAAATAGGCGTGTATTTTAAGTGCAGCGCTTTAACGATGCGCGAAAAAGCGCCACAAAAAGTCCGCCTGACCGCTCTGAACTAGATTGAATGTCAGCTAAATGTCAAACACAGGTTGTCATTAATATTTGACACAATCTGACATTTATCTCGACATTATTTTCAATTAATTTTATCGACAGGTAGAATTAATTTTTTCAAGTCAGTTTGGGTAGATTCTTCAGATTCTTTTTCTTAGTAGGTAACATGAATACAGCCAAAGGAAAAGTCGAAAAAGCAAAATCAAAAGCAGTCACACATATTAATGAGTCTAAATCTTGACCACAACAATTTAATTATGCTTCAGAGTTCTTATTATTGTGACAACTGTATTGTCACAATATTATGAACTTTTTTGACGTTCATATATTTTTGAAGCCTGTGGGGCTAAAACGGCCACTTTGGCAGTATCATAATAGTGTTGTCATCATTGTGGACTGCCCCGAGGTCACGGTGCAACATACGCTGGAGGAGTGCTCAGCTTGGGCCCAACAGCGCTGGTCCTCGTCGCGACACTTGGTGCGGGTGATCCCTCGCTTCCGGCCGTGGTTCAGTCCATGGTCGGAAGCAAAAATGCGTGGGATGCTGTCGCCTCTTTTTGTGAGTAGGTGATGCATGCAAAGAAGATAGCGGAGCGGGAGAGAGAAGAGCAGCCAGGCGGCTAAGGGCGCTTAACGATCCCCGGCCATCATAAGGAGGGGCCTGCGGGCGGCGAAATTGGGGCCGTGTCGTCCACGTCAAAGAGGTGTCATCGCTCGAGCCTCGCGCCATGGGAGGACGTACGGTCGTGGGATCGGCACTTGGTGATGGGGCCCGCTAGGCAAGGCGGGCTGATACCAGTCGAGGGTGCGGTGAATGTACAAGTATCTCCCGAGCCCCCGACTCTTGGTACTAGAACGACCAGTAGGGTTTTAGTCGGTAGGAGTCCGACATAACCTTCCGTTGATCCCAGACGGAGGGTATCCATGAGGATTTCACATCGGAAAAAAAAGAAAAGAAATTCACCGGGTGGAAAAAACTGTTACAGGAGGGGGTAGAAGTACGTTAAATTGTTATTGTTGCTTATTTTACTGTAAAGCCATTGCGTAATATATAAGAACTTTATTAAAATCATGGCAAAAACCAAAACATTTTACTAAAAAATTAACCGTTCGTTCTTATAAACAAAAAAACAGGTTTATCTAAATCAAAATTAGTTGAATACAATTAAGTAATTAGTATGCAAAATCGTGATTAATCACAAAAAATAAATCAGGATGTTAGTTTTAACAAGAAAATTGTCTTATTTGTCTTAATTTGCATACGATGTATCCGCGAATCAAAAATATTTCATCGCGTGATATCATCGATTATTATTTTAATTAATCACACAGATGTAAAACATTTTATAAGAATACCTAATAAACAACGTGTCATTTGGCATCCTTGTCAAATTTCAGGGTGTGATACAGAACATTAAACCGAAAAACTTTCTCCATGGGACCAACATCGTTTCGCGAAAAAAATTTCAACTGTCCCATAGAAAACTTCAATACCTACTCGACGCAAATGTATGGGACAACTGATTATTTTTTCGCCATTACGATGTTGGTGCCATGGCAAAAGTTGTTCGGTTTGATGGTCTTTACCACACCCTTAACACGTTCAGACCGGCGTGTACCACCGGTGGAGCACGGAGTATTTGCTGCCACGGCGGGGTGTACCACCGGTGGTCACGTCACACTATACATTCAAAGTACTAAAAAATTCGCGCCGCCTTGAGAGAAAGAGTTGTATTTACCGTCCCCGCCTAGTAAAATAGACAAATGTTCATAGTGCAGCTCAGGAGGTGGATATAATTTCGGCAAGACTTTTGGTTCATGGGGCGGTGATGTACCAGCGGTGGTCACATGAAGATTTGCGCCGTAGGATACCAAGTACCTACCTACTCATGAGGCCGGTCTGAACGTGTTAAATTTGACGAGGATGCAAGACTTCTTTTCCATTCTTGAGGTTTCTTGCCCATTCTTCTCCATACGAAACTAGTTTTTGGAATCAATTCAATCAACTAGAATCAATTCTATTTCCTTGTAAATTTTGACATTCAAAAGTGCCTTATATGAATGAGCCTAATTGAAATAAAGGATTTAACTTTGACTTTGAGATTGGTTTAATATGTAATCGTCGTTCTGTTAAATGTTAGTTTTATTAAAGAATGTACATAATATATAAACTAACACAGATTTAAAATAATAATATGTACATTGTATAAAAAAAGGAGGGGAAAGGATCATAGGGCATCAAAAAATTCGTCCGCATCGCTGTCAACAGGAAAAGTGCCCAAAAGGCTGGCAGCATTGCCACGTTGTATGGCAATGCTGATTCTTTGGCCAAAAAATAGGCCAGCCCTCTGGTCACGTGAAGAGTCGACCAATCGCTTAGCGATGTCTTGGAAAACTAAGTGGGCACTCGGACCCCATGGCCCTAGTGTTTCAACCCCAAACGGCTCGAAAATATAACTCCCAAAAATATTTGAATATTTTCGCCGTTTGAAGTTTTCCGCACCTGCAGCAGCCGCACCAGCACAGCCCACTGTGCTAGGAAGGTGGGATGGCGCAAGGGTATCGAATACCTTTACCAATACCGTTCTGTTTGTATTTTATCATGTTAAAGTTACACAAAAAACGATTGTCAATCAACCAACTGAGTAAAGCGGTTAATGAAAAATGTTATTCCAAATGGATCTAAACTGATCAAAAATAAACTTTGCATCCTTATTGCGTAACACCCTTGCAATGACTTGTATGGCTTTCGCTTTGACAATGCAAAAGGGTCTCCATCTCTACACTAAGCTTTTATATGACGAAGGTTCGAGAACGTCACAGAAGAATATATAGAACGTCCATTTAAAAGCCCCTATTTACACGATATAAGTTGCTTGCCGGTGGCATACAATTTTATTATGAAGCAACAAAATGTCTTGCATCGTTTGGATGGTATGCCACACTGCACAGTCAATTAAATCACCGGCATCGTGTAAATCAGGCTTAACGGACCGTTGTTGTCATTGGAGAAGATACTAGAACGATTGAGGAATCAAGAATCGATCATTCCACGACAAATGACGATCGATTCACAAAACAAATCACAATTATGTCGCCAATACCGCAAGTTCGGTTCAGTTGTTGTCAACATTCCGTCAGATACGTCTAGTCATACTCCGTTTAACAAGTGTTTACTAAATAACGGCACGTGCTTCTCCGATAATCTAATAGTCTGCTATTTGTTTGACTTGCTATATGACACTTACCGTAAGTCGGCTGATCTTAACAAGATACGGGTTGATTGGCCAAGGTTATAAGCAACAGCGGGTTTTCGTTAGTATCTCAGTTAGTGTGAGAAAGAGATGGAGGTATGCAGGACGTATACCTCCATCTCATTCTCACTATGAAGTAAGATTAACATTATATTGATTTAAGAGGTGGTGATTGGCCCGCCACAGAGGGCCTGGGCATTAGAAAAGTGGCAATGAATTAGATTTTGTTGCCACTTCCACGGAGTCGTCGGTGGCATCAGAGAGGACAACAACAGGATTGATATACGCATTTAGGTAACTTAGGATAGTCCAATACATTTTTGACTTTTCCATCATCGTTATTGCCGATAGAATCACTTCGTATTTATGCTCTCGGGGACCGTATAGGGAAATGCCAAAGTAACTAATGCGGAAAGGGATTCCATCTCCACCCCTGCATTGACCCAGCATGTCTTCTTCCATTTATGGGAAATCCGGTTTTTATTTAAATTTAATACGTTTTACAATCTCCTAAAGGCTTTACACAGCAACGTGTACTTCGCCATCTTCCTACTTCCTCTTTCCCTCTCACATACTCTCTCTTTTGCTCACACAGTGCTATCATTCGTCCTCATATTATGCTGGAATACCAGTCCCTTTGTGAGAGGGACTGGGCCATAATCCACATGAAGTCACATGTCTTCGAATTTTTGGTTCTAGGACACGCCGCCGGTTTCCTCACGATGTTATCTTTCACCTATGATTTGTGAAAAAAAAATAAGAGGCATAACGTACTTATTGACACAATACTTTTTTTTTAAAATTTCTGTCTTTTTTGTATAAATATTGCGGGTCAAATTTTCTTTAATTTTTTTGGAACGAAGTTCTGTAACGCGGCTTGCGGTAGGAGTAAACTGGTAGAAATCGTCACGTAACGAAAAAGCGTTATTGCCGAAAAAGTCAGTCTTAAGTGTCAAAAGTTTTTTTTTCAAAACTTTTTGACACTTGAAACTTGAAACCATAATAGATTAATTATGTATCTGTATTAATACATAATATACAGTGAAAGGAACTTTATTCCAACCTCCCGACACCTCCTTTTCTTTTCTTTATTGTTTTTAAACTCGCTACCGCTTATGCCTTGTTCGATCTGTCAAAGTAACGGGTGATCCCGCACTCATTATACGCCGCTCAAGCGATCGACAGCGTCATAGACAACATTACGTCTCGGAGACGTGCGGTTACACACGACGCCGCGACGTATCCATAGAGTAAGTTAAGCGGTTACTTCTATAAATGATGACAAGGAAATTACTTTGTTTCATGCATTTTGCTATAGAGATTTATACAGTTTGTTAAAGAGATGATTCTGCGATATACAACGTGTCGTTTGTGTGTGTATCCTCGTCAAATTTAAGAGTGTGGTATAGACCATCAAACCGAACAACTTTTTTTATGGCACCAACATCATAATCGCGAAAAAATAATCAACCGTCCCATACATTTGCGTCGAGTAGGTACCTACCTATTGAAGTTTTCTATGGGACAGTTGAAATTTTTTTCGCGAATACGATGTTGGTCCCATAGACAAAGTTGTTCGGTTTGATGTTCTGTACCACACCCTGAAATTTGACGAGGATGCAAAACGACACGTTGTACCTATATTGATTCAAAGAAATAGAAAATTATAAGATTGAGGTGTAGGTAGGTCTTTACAGTAGTGCTATTCTGTAAACATCTCACCGTGATAACTTAGGTGAAGGGAGCGTGAAGTGAGCCGTCATTCCACCTGACGCTAGGGGTTGACACTACTGACAGCTCACTTTAAGATCGGCAGTGCGATTCTGTAACCATCTCACCGTGAAAACTTAGGTGAAGTGAGCGTGGAGTGAGCTGTCAATAGTGTCAATTCCTAGCAAAAACAAACTCACTTCACATAAGTTGTCACGGTGAGATTTTTACAGAATCGACCGACAGTTCACTTATGTTTTCACGGTGATATCTTTACAGAATAACACTACAGTACATTCTTTCGTTCCCAAAATATGATATTCCCAAAATTCGATTTACGAAAACCTTAACCTATGTGTGTCAAAAATATGGCGTACATTGCATCAATCGACAAAACACGAGCAGTAATCATCGGTTTCGTAAGGTGATCGTACACCAAAATTTCGCTGATAAATACAGCCAAAACATATAGGTATTGGGTATTTAATTAACCTTATGGGTATAGTTGTGACCCGTTTGGGGTCGTAACGCTCGCGGTGGGGTCATGGGTCTTGAGTCAAGTCCCATGACCCGACCGCGAGCGTGTCGTCAAGACTCTTGACGACACGGTTGGCGCAGTGGTTGAGCGATTGACTGCTGCGCAGAATGTCGCGGGTTCGATTCCCGCACGGAACAAATATTTGTACGACCTACAAGTATTTGTTCCAGTCTGGGTGTTTTTCTATTATGTATGTATTTACAAAAAAAAATGTATATAAGTAGTTTATCAGCCATCTCGTTACCATAACACAAGCATTAGGTTGCTTAGCTTGGGACTAGATGGCGTTGTGTGAAATGTCCAAGGATATTTATTTTATATTTTATTTATGGGGTCCAAGTGCGTGGCTCCTTTTTAAGGAAATTTCTCGCTGACTAGTCGAAACTTCACGTGACAAAAGGGCTGGCTCGTTCTTTGCCATTGCCATTCAACGTGGCAATACTGTTAATCTTCTGGGCACGCCTCCGGGTGATAACGATACGGACGTGTACTTCAACGCCTAAGTCTCCTTATATGCTTGTATTTATTTAAGTCTTTTAACTTGTATTTATTAAAAAAAAAGTTTTATTATTTTTTATTTTTTTATGTGTATAGTTAGTTGGTCATTTAATTTAGAACCTAATTTAGAGACATAAAAAATAAGACTTAATAGTTGCAAGAAAACTGTGAGGAACAAATTCTTCTATACTTTGAATAAATCGCGCGACCATTCCCGCTATGCTTAACACATAATAACAGTACTTATCGCGATAAGCAATTAATTACTAAGCAAATCGTATGCGGGAACAAATGATCGGGAATGTGTGAACGCAAGAAAAACGGGGTTAAAAGAACAAGGTGTTAGAAATATCACGATTTTTCCAATAATATAAAACACGTTAGCAGTTGGTCCCGGCTGTCATTCGTAGATCTTCGACAGTCGTTACGGATAGTTAGAAGCCCGAAAGTATGACAACCAGTCTCGCCAAAGAGTATCGTGTTACCCAGTAACTGGGTTGTGGAGGTTAGGCTTTTTTTTTTAATTTTCATGATACCTAGTGTTTAGTTTAGTTGGTGATCATCCTTGCGAGTCACAATAAATACTTTTTCTTTCTTTCACAATTCACATAATTTCCTATTTACCTAATTTCATAAGTTTTTACCTACATACATACGATCGATACGATCTGGCCATGTTTGCGGGGCCACATGGCAAGAGATAGAAAAAATAGAGCAGTTTGAAAGGATAAAGCCTTTCACAGCATTGGAACACAATATAGGATAACAAAAAAAGGCCTAACTTTGAAAATTCTCACTACGAGTAAACAATAGTTAAACCATTGTTCAAAGTTGTACTTACGTTTTTATAACCAGAATACAATAAAAATCTAGTTTAAAACAAAGCTAGTTACACCTGACTTAGCATATAGGCCACATAAAATTGTACTAAGAGAAATATGCTTGTGTTTTAATCTACAATGTGAATATATTGAAGGTAACTTAGTGCCGTTTCTAGTATAAAAGTATTAGGTATGAATGTGGCTGACTATAGATAAAGGTGAGACACACGATAAGAGGGAAGGGACAGAATAGTTAGCCAGTGGTGCCCAAGAAACGACCAAAGAAAGAGAGATAGACCACAGAAAAGGCGGGATGATCATCAGACACACAGAACATCAGACAGGTCACTGGAAGAACAAAAGGGGGCAGAGTGGACAGAGAGAGACTGGAGTGGAGGAGGTTGAAGAAGGCCTTAGCCGACTGGTGAACGGACATACACGAAACACGTCAAATACGAGACTTATGACTACATTTCATGTTTGTCCGACTAAAAGGATAATAAATGAAATAAGAAAAGAGGCAGACCAAAGAGAAAAGATTGATGGATTGTGTTGAAGATGATATGGCCAAGAAGGAAGTGAAACCTGAGATGACAGGTAATAGAGATGTATGGAAGAAGGAGGCAAATGCGCCAACCATAAATAAATTAGAAAAGAAAATACGTTTATTTGCGGCAAACATGACGCTGAGAAAGAACACAAACATGAAAAGAACAAGTTGGGAGAAAATATGCGTCAAATCTACGCAAAACAGCCATCGCTCAGCATAATGCTGCGACCCTATAGGAGACAGAGCCCAAGCGCTGGTATTCAGCGACAGATGGCGTTGACGTACGATCACCATTTGATACATGAGTCTGGCTAATTTCCAGTCCATCTTTGAGTTTATTACGAACTAGCACTTCCCGCGTGGCTTCGCCTGCGTGGATGTCGGAAAATATCCCACCGGAACATACTACCGGGAATTCCTTCCTTATTGCTTGTCTACATTATATAGAGAAACTCTGTGCAAAATTTCAGCTTTCTAGGTCCAAGGGTTTGGGCTGGGCGTTGATGAGTCAATCAGTCAGTCAGGACTTCTCTTTTCATTTATATAGATGGTAATAGAGATCTAGCGTTTCTAATGGCCTGTTCACAATGTTTTTTACCCGACTGCCAAGGAAGGGTTATGTTTTTAGGGTTCCGTACCCAAAGGTTAAAACGGTATCCTATTACTAAGACTCTGCTGTCCGTCCGTCTATCCGTCTGTCACCAGGCTGTATCTCATAAACCGTGATAGTTAGACAGTTGAATTTTTCACAGATGATGTATTTCTGTTGCCGCTATAAGAACAAATACTAAAAATTTAAAAAAACCCCCAACGCAAAAAAGAAAAGCGAACATTTAAAAAGTCAAAAATAATACCTATCGTTGAGCCATCAAATTCGATTGAGTAATACCTTATATTTTAATTACAGAAATTGATGGATGGCATGATAAGGTTTGCTCATTGAAATGGCGCTATAATGTCACGGCGGGGTACCGGCGGGGTATTCACTTCAAAAATAAATAATTAAATTTAAATAAAACAACAAACGTGATTTTTTTGCCGTTTTTATAGATAATGGTACGGAGCCCTTCGTGCGCGAGTCCGACTCGCACTTGGCCGGTTTTTTAATAATGTTTTTCCTGCTTAATGCAGATGTTATCTAGGAGTCCAGATATTTAATTTCCTCGACTGCAGTTAACTTTATACAATCTTAAACCAAATTTTCCGCAGTATTAATTACTGCAATTCCCTAAATACACATTGTTTTAACGAGAAAAACTCAAGTAGTTAGTGTCACGGTCTTTTAACTCTCGTCTCTAGTTCAAGTTTAACTATTTCGGTTACCATCGACGGCACACTTGTTAACTGGACCACGCCGGCTAAAATTAACTTTAACCATAAAGCATTATGGTACACCATACTTAATCTGGTTTTAATAGTCTCTGGTTTTAGCTTTGTTGGTTTTGAAGAGTTTTAAATGTTAGTTTGACAAGATTTTCTTTATTTTCATTTCTTGTATGTATTTTGCATTTTCCCCTTGGTATATCTAGTTCTAATGACAACACATTTAATTGGTAGATATGACCTGATCCTGCTGCCGCCCGGGATTGTCTCCTAACGAAGGAACTATAGAACGATTACAAATATTGTCTTAGAATTTGTTATGCACTTTGAGCTGGGAAATAAGACCTGTAGTATTTTTAAAGAAAAACTTAATTTTGAAAATAATGTTATTTATCGTTATCCTATACGTGTTCTTGTCAATGGGAGTTGTTTATTATCTTAGCTAAATCATTGAAGTTGTCCTTAAATTCGTAATAAATAACATAAGCTATATTAATAATACATAGTTTAAAACGGGCTTCACCTATTTTCCTCAATAAAGTCGACCTACAAGGTTTATAATAATGGAATGACAAGTCTACAATGTATAAAATAATGGAATAGTCTTTATAGTGGTGGAGACGCCAGTTCGATTCATTTGAACGAGTATTATGTTGCTTGAATGTAAGTGTAGTCTAGGGCTTCTCGATTATAATATGAAATACAGAATAGAAATTAACTTTAATTTATGTACAGTCAGGAAAACTTATTCTTCAGCAAATTGCCACTCTAAATTAACTTTCATTTATATACAGTCAGGAAAACTAATTCTTCAGCAAGTTGCCACTCTACGTCAACTTGCCGTGTACCATTTCATACAACTATCAAAGAATTAAAAGTAAATTTCCCTAACTTTATTAGTCATCACGTTTACGTCACATCTCTATCAACCATTACCACAGTACATAAACCACTTACCACTTTTTTAGATCATCCTTCACACAATCCATCCATCTTTTGTTTGGTCTTCCTTTACTCGGAAAAAATATCTGTCATGGGATTTTATTTGGTGGAAGTCTGACTCAATTTTCACAGTCAATCTTCCTCAAGGCAAATAGCGGATTTTCCTCACTAAAAATATTAATGTCAGTTTGAAATTCCCCTTAATGTTTCCTATTAATAAATTATGCAGAATGTTTCGTATTTCTCTTCAAGATCAGCGTAAAAATATTTCTAGAAAGTGAAAATGAAGCTAGTATTACGAGAAATTCAACAATTTAAATTAATTAAATACCTACTTGTGAAATTACCTACGACAAGATACTAATTTAACAGCAATCTTTTAACTTCCTATTGCAGCAACAGATATCTATAAAGTATGCGACATGCATCTATTATTTTTAATGCATTCCTCAACCTCTCAAACCCAAATAATTATTTAATTAAAAATAACAATAGAAAAACAACTGCACGTCAAACAAAAGACTACTATTATAAAATACCACCCATGTGGCCCGCTGTCGGCCATGTCTGTCATTTTGACAACTCAAGCGCTTACGTCACAAATCTTGACGATTCGAACCGTAATGGATTCTGTCAGACGTCATCTCTAAATTGTCTTACTGTCCGTTAAAATAACTGACTATTGTGTTTGTAATTATTGTTTTAAACATGTTTTTATTGTTATGCAACTTTGGAGCACAGTTATAACTACCACCTAAGTATTTTTGTTTGTAGAGTGTATTAAGTTCTTCATAAAAAAACAAGTTGTTGTTTTCTTTATAAATAAAAAGAGAAGTCCTTACTGACTGATTGACTGACTCATCAACGCCTAGCCCAAACCCTTGGACCTAGACGCTTTCAGAAAGCTGAAATTTTGCACAGAGGATTCCTTTATAACATAGACAAGGATTAAGGAAGGAATTTCCGGTAGTAGGTACGTTCCCGTGGAATATTTTCCGACATACACGCGGGCGAAGCCACTGGCAATAGCTAGTAAGGAAATAAAAATAAGATATACAGATTGAATAGTATATTTATTTAAAAAAAAACAGATTATTGAATAATATAAGATTAATAGACAAGTAAAATATCCATTAAAAAGTATGCAAACCAGAATAACAATATCATAGTAACAAACTACTATCATGGATTATCTTAATATTAATACAATGTTTACCCATAATGATGTGATTAAAAAGATATCAATGATTTACAATGTAGATTAGGCGCAATCGCAATTGTCACATACGACAATGTTGCCTTTAGCATCTTTGCACACACAAACACAATCTTTACCCTTAGCTGGAATACAGATACAACACTCATTCTCACATTTGCAAGCATCATCACTCACACAGTCCTGGCAACGGACTAATTTACCATTTTTCTCACACACACTAATACAAGACTTTCCATCAGTCAAGAAACATACACAATCCTGACTATATATCTTATCAATAGAACAATTACAATTGTTACAAACGGTATTTTTTCCATTGTCAGCTTTGTTACATTTAGAAGCTACAGTTGCTTTACCATCACAGGTACAATCTTTGCAGATGTTGATGTTGCCTTTCACATCGCAGCAAACGCAAACGCACTTTGCTCCAGCAGTCGAAATGCAAACACATTCTGGCTTATCACATTTGCCAGACTTATCACAATTGCAGTTATCGCAGCACACGATCTTGCCTTCTCCGTTCTTGCGCAAGTATATGCAAGATTTTCCATCAGTTGGGATACATACACTTCCAACTTTGCTGCAGCTAGAGGCACCTTCTTTTTTGTCATCGCAAGTGCAGTCCTTGCAAACCTTGATCTTTCCCTTGTCATCACAGCAGACACAAACACAATTTGCTCCATTAGTCGCAATGCAAACACATTCTGGCTTATCACATTTAGCAGAATCATCGCACTTGCAGTCTTCGCAGCACACAATCTTACCATCACCATTCTTGCACACACAGATGAAAGATTTTCCATCACTTAAGATACAAACACATTCAGCTTTATCACATTTAGGAGTTACAGTTGCTTTAGCAACACATGAACAATCTTTGCAGACTTTGATGTTGCCTTTCATGTCGCAGCAGACACAAACACACTTTGCTCCATTAGTTAGAATGCAAACACATTCTGACTTATCGCATTTACCAGAATCATCACACTTGCAGTCATCGCAACATACAATCTTACCCTCGCTATTCTTGCACACACATATGCAAGATTTTCCTTCCGATTGAATACAAACACATTCAGCTTTATTACATTTAGGAGCTGCAGTTGCATTAAAATCACAGGTACAATCTTTGCAGACCTTGATGCTCCCCTTGTCATCACAGCAGACACAAACACACTTCGCTCCTTCAGTTGGGATGCAAACGCATTCTGGCTTGTCACATTTGCAAGAACCACATAGGCACTTATCGCAGCATACAATCTTACCTTCGCTATTCTTGCACACACAGATGCAAGACTTCCCTTTAGTTAAAATACAAACACATTCAGCCTTGTTGCATTTCGGAACTACATTTTCCTTGGCATCACAAGTACAGTCTTTGCAGACCTTGATGTCTCCCTTGTCACCACAGGAGACACAAATACACTTTGCTCCATCAGTTGGGATGCAAGTGCATTCTGGCTTGTCACATTTGCCAGAATCATCACACTTGCAGTCATCGCAACATACAATCTTACCTTCGCTATTCTTGCACACACAGATGCAAGACTTCCCTTTAGTTAAAATACAAACACATTCAGCCTTGTTGCATTTCGGAACTACATTTTCCTTGGCATCACAAGTACAGTCTTTGCAGACCTTGATGTCTCCCTTGTCACCACAGGAGACACAAATACACTTTGCTCCATCAGTTGGGATGCAAGTGCATTCTGGCTTGTCACATTTGCCAGAATCATCACACTTGCAGTCATCGCAACATACAATCTTACCTTCGCTATTCTTGCACACACAGATGCAAGACTTCCCTTTAGTTAAAATACAAACACATTCAGCCTTGTTGCATTTCGGAACTACATTTTCCTTGGCATCACAAGTACAGTCTTTGCAGACCTTGATGTCTCCCTTGTCACCACAGGAGACACAAATACACTTTGCTCCATCAGTTGGGATGCAAGTGCATTCTGGCTTGTCACATTTGCCAGAATCATCACACTTGCAGTCATCGCAACATACAATCTTACCTTCGCTATTCTTGCACACACAGATGCAAGACTTCCCTTTAGTTAAAATACAAACACATTCAGCCTTGTTGCATTTCGGAACTACCTTTTCCTTGGCATCACAAGTACAGTCTTTGCAGACCTTGATGTCTCCCTTGTCACCACAGGAGACACAAATACACTTTGCTCCATCAGTTTGGATGCAAGTGCATTCTGGCTTGTCACATTTGCCAGAATCATTACATTTGCAGTCATCGCAGCATACAATCTTCCCCTCACTATTCTTGCATACACAGATGCAAGATTTTCCATAAGTTGGGATGCAAACACATCCACCCTTACTGCAGCTAGCGGCTTCCTGTTTTTTAGTATCGCAAGTACAATCTTTACAGACCTTGATGTTGCCTTTAGCGTCGCAGCAGACGCAAACACACTTCGCCCCATCAGTTGGGATGCATACACATTCCGGTTTATCACATTTTCCAGAATCATCACACTTGCAGTCAGCGCAGCACACAATATTCCCTTCTTCATTCTTGCAAACACAGATGCAAGATTTTCCATCTGTTGGGATTGGTATGCAAACACATCCACTCTTATCGCAGCTAGCGGCATCCTTTTCTTTAGCATCGCAAGTACACTCTTTACAGACTTTGATGCTGCCTTTCACGTCACAGCAGACACAAACACACTTGCCACCTTCGGTAGAAACACAGATGCAAGAGTTTCCACATGTTCCAGCTCCATTGCACTCGCAGAGAACAATTTTTCCATTCTTCTTGCAGACACAGATGCAAGATTTGCCACCGGTTGGTAGGCAGACGCATCCAGCTTTGCCACATCTCTTAAAAGTTTCCTTGCATTCTTCAGCGTTGATGCAAGAGCAATCGTCGCAGGATTTAATGGCATCTTCTTCGTCGGTACAGATGCAAAGACAGGGTTTGCCGTCAGTTGGAAGGCAGATGCAGGAGGAGTCGACACATTTCCATTCGTTTTCGTCCATTTGGACAGCTTTGCAGTCGAAGCAGGGTACGATCTTCCCTTCGTTGTCTTTGCTCAGGCAGAGGTAGGGTTTGCCCTGCGTTGGGATGCAGATGCACTCGCTCGTGGAGCAGACGAGGGACTTCTTGATGGATACTTTGCAGCACGGCATGGTTGGTTCTGAAAATAAACAAGAAATTTATTAGTAGGTACTTTTAAAAAAAGAATTTCCCACCCGTACTCAAAATACGCGCATTGACTTGGACTTGCCGACACCAGCCCATATTACTTTTACCTATTAACCCATTAGAAAAGGTATTAATAAAGAGAGGTGCTTTTAAAATTTCAACCAAGGAATGTTATATTTTTCTTCAAATAGGTACGTTTTCTGGTTTTGCTAGAGCGGAGATAATTATGTGTAAAATACAAAACTGTTGTTGTTGTGGAATTAATTAACATCGTCATTAATAAGTACTACATCTTCAACAACAAGACGACAAAACTTAATATTGTTACATACAGTTGGAAATTCTTTGAACGCATAGTAAACAAACATACTTGTTAGTATTGTACCAATATTATATAAACATCATGACTTCATGAGTCATGACATGATAATAATTATAGTTAAACGGCCTTCATTCAACAATAATTAGTACCTACTAAATGATTAGTACTCTACACTAAAACCGCAACAAAAATATTTCAAAACTCACCTTTTACTAAAAATGATACACAAAACAATAACAAAGAACACTTTATCAACACGTAACGCGTCTAATCAACGAGAGAGTTGTAATGGTACTGATAAGCCGAACCGCAATGAATTTATAGTAAGCAGTGTGTGACACTCGTGTGCAAAAGATAAGTGCCGTACACAGCCGAAACGGGTGCAAATCGTGACTCGTCTCGGGGGTACTTTGCCTCATGTGCCGTGTGAAGATTATAAGGTTTCGTGTACATACATTCATTCTCGTACTTTCTATTGAAGTAGAGAATATATCTTTTAACAGGAATATAGCAAGGAATGTTGGAACGAAACGTTTTATGATTAGTGTCGTGTGGAATTAAGAAAAATATAGGCTGAATAGAGATCTCAGGTGCCGTGTGAATATAAAAGTTTCCCGTATGATACTTTCCTTATAGGTAGCGGATATATTTTTTGGAAGAAAAGCTTTGATAGGGGGCAGCCAGGGATGATGAAACGAAATATTTTAGGATTTGTGTCCTGTGGACTTGAGAAAAATATAGGTTGAAGGTTTCCAGTATATTTTTTAGAATAAAACTAGCGACATTGTAAAGAAACGTTCTGGAGATTTGAGAAAAATAAGTTGATTTGAGATCATAAAAGTCCCGTATGAATGTACATTCTATACTTTCTTTTGAAGGAATAAACAATTTTAAGCTGTCGAATTAATTACCTAAAGAAAAAGGTGGTTTGTTAGGGGCGTTGATAATAAACTTATTATGATTAGTGCCGTGTGAAAAGTTAGTAAAAAGGATTTCTATGTTGCAAGAATGTTATTCATTGTTTGTTGGTTGCAAACAATGACTCACATTTTATATATGTACCTACTCGATACATTTTCTACAATAATAAACAATTTAAGGAACGAATTGTTAACTTTGATATAAATTTTAAATTACTAGCACTTCCTGCGCGGCTTCGCTCGCGTGGATGTCGGAATATATACCACGGGAACGAAAATCCTTCCTTATTCCTTGTCTACATTATAAAGGGAACCTCTGTGCAATATTTCAGCTTTCTAGGTTCAATGATTTGGGCTGGGCATTGATGAGTCAGTCAGTTTCTTTTTATATAATAATAGTCATAAAGATAAAGATAATACAGACACGTTTACTAACTAATCAGTAAAAGAAACCTCTTTAATGAATGCAAAACCAAATGCAACAATTAAAATAAAACAAAATGATAATCCTAATTTTGCCTTGGACCAGTTATTTGAACGGACTTGATATTTTCATCACAAGCTAGTATTGCGAATACTACACGTGGGCGATGGACCCAACCGCCTTGAGGTCCAAATACGGACCCGGTTAGTGACTGGATGTAAGGTCTATTATTTGAAGTCTATTTCGAATATCAAGTCCTGGTTGTAGGTAGAATGTTGTATTAGGTTAGGCGTGCCGGGAAATTGGTATGGCCAAATGTTACTTCTATACCCTAATTAAATATTTTCCATGGTTTTTGAGCTATATTTAGGACTGTATTTGATTTATCTTAGGATTCTGATGCCAATGCCGTGGTAAATAGCTTATGCAACAGAGCAAAGTTAGCTACAGACCTGATTATCCTAGATCAGATGCAACGTCAATCAATCTGCCTAGCCTTTTCCTAACTATGTTGGGGTTGGCTTCCAGTCTAACCGGATGCGGCTGAATACCAGTATTTTGCATTGAGCGACTGCATAATTATCTGACCTCCACAACCCAGTTACTGGTTGTCAGACTTGGGCTTCTGACTAGTAACGACAGTCAATCTACAAATGACAGCCAATGGCTTAACCGATATGTAATGGATGGTCACCCATCCACGAATCGACCGCGGCAAGCGTAGCTTAACCTTCGATCTACCCGTGCGGCTGTAGCCTCGAGCCCCTAGTAGACAATAATTTTTGGTTCATTTTATTTTTCATTTCTTCTCCAGCACGAGACACATGAGAATAGCTCTAACATCGCATCACATATCCCTATGATCGATGCGATCGGGTGGTTCGGTTACCAAGTAGTACATACTTATTAACCTGCAAGTAGTCGGGTGGGTCCGAGTCATGGCCCCAGAGCCGTGGGTAGGTGACGAGCACGCCCCTCCCCCCCTTCTCCCATGCGTAAAAGTACATAATTATCAGTCAGCCAGCAAGGTTACCACCTAGCTGGGCCGACTAACCAATTTTCCAGGGTGTGCCATTCAAGGAGGCTATCTGTATGCATTCCAACTCATTTCATTAAACATGTGCATTAGAAAAAGGCCAAACAAAAATGCAAGTCAAGTATGTTGCAGCAAAAAGAGAAATTAGGCTTTACAGAGAAAGTACCGGGTGCATGGCTGCCATTTATTTGCATGTTAAAGATACGGATGACGCAATGCCTCCTACTTTGCAACCTTCAATGACTATTAATTTTGCTTGCAGCGTAAATAAGTTAAGATTTCTATATTTGGCAAAAAAATAGAATTATTTATTAAACGTATTTTTTTTTCGTCGTTTCTCTAATATTACAAGAATTTCTGTGATAAAAAAATATTTAGGAAGACCAGAAAAAATTTGAATGGATTTTGTGAAAGATGATGGCAAGAATAACTAAGATCACGAATGAAGATGTATGGAAGAAGACATACTAAGGGCGACCCTAAATAAATTGGGATAAGGGTAGAAAAATTATGATTATTTTGCAAATATCAGGTAGAATAAAATTATGGTGGTAGAGGTTCCCAAGACAGGATCTTTCACAAAGAGCTATTGAAGCTATAAATACTCTAGTACTTAATAATATGGTGCAGTAAACATTTTTAATTAAAATAGCCTTGATAACAACAATGTAATAACAACGTTATTACAGCACATTTATTACAGCACATAATACTGCAATTATTGAAGTGTATCGAACATTGATGTGCCAATCATCACGAGAAGCCTGAGACTTCAAGTATTTGTGTCACCTGTGTTATTAATGCTCAAGAGATTAAGTAAGAATCTTATATTATATAATGAGTACATTTCCTTGTTGCCTTTTATTTATTTAATTTTTAAAGGATGTTGGTAACTCTTCCGTTGCTGTCTGACATAACTTACGTCAAACTTCGTAATCATAGTAAACAAAAAATGTTTGGGTTAGTGGTAAAAAGTTTATGTTAAAGTAAAATAAATTCTTAATTAACCATTGTTTTCCACGACATTTGATGTCAGTGGCAAAATATTGTGAATAATTCTTTAGAAAAAGGTTTAATTTAAAAATAAAATGCAAGTAAATACAGGAAGGTGATTTGTCTCTTCCTCATTCGTCGTAATGTGAAATGTCCGGAAGTGCAGTTGCATCGCGACAGTAGGTACGTACCAGCGACACCTTTCAATGTTCAATTAATTTATTACCTTGTTCGTTTTATGGTTTTAACAGAATATTAATACCTAGAGTTAACAATAATGTCGTCAGAAGCCCGAAAATCTAACAACCAGTCTTACCAAGGGGTATCGTATTACCCAGTTACTGGGTTGTGGAGGTCAGATGGCAGTCGCTCCATGTAAAATACTGGTATTCAGCTGCATCCGGTTAGACTGGAAGCCGACCCCAACATAGTTGGGAAAAGGCTAGGCAGATTGATATAGTTAACAATAATGTTCTTTCGATAAAACGCCATGAAAAAGAACATAATTTTGGAAAACTTATGTTTATTTAATTGATATATTATCGTTTCTATGTATAAACATACAGTTATATGTATAATAATATCGACATATAACCTTGGGTGCACTTGCATAGTGCATACAGAAATAAACACCGGTTGGGCCTCCTCATCATTTAAAATTGTCTAAGGGGCCTCTGCTGGCTTCGGCCCCTCGTACACCTTCCAAAACCTGGACCCCAGGGTCCCGAGATATGTCAATGGCATTTTAAAAATAATATCGACTTATAAAAAAATACATACAAGTGTTATATAGGTATTTCAATTAGAAATTTCTCAGTAGCCAACCCGCTCTGGTGGTGGATTATGTACGGCCCATTCCTTCTCACAGAGGGGAGGCATATTTCCCAGCAGTGGGAATATTATAGGCTGATTAAGCTTCTGCATCTCAAGGCTAAAACGTCATATCCATAGGCGCAAAAGTATTTTTATATCTTTTATAGGGTTCCGTACCAAAATGGTAAAAAGGAACCCTTATGGTGCGACTCAGTCTGTCTGGCTGTCTGTCTATCACAGCTGGATATCTCAAGAACTACTAATGCTATCAACTTGAAATTTGGACCAGTTCTAAATGACGTTTACCCAACTATTTTGCAAATAAGAAATAAATAAAAATTTTAAATATTTTTTAGTAAAAAAAATACCGTTCCCCCCATAACTCCAAAGTTTGCATAGAGAAAAATCTGAAATTATTCTATGTGATAGAAGTTAATGTAAAGATTACACGAAAAATAAAACGATGTCTCTAAATAGTACTCGGGGCGCGAGTCCGGCACGCTCTTGACCGGTTTTTAATAAATTTTTTGGATGACTTTAAGTAAGGTAGGTATTGCAGTTACCTACACAGAATATTATATTTCAAGGTCGCCATTACGTCTGACATAGGTACATTGTACAGGTGATATAACATTGATCTTCATACAATGTAAAGATCAATACACAATACCTACACAGTGTCTTCATCAATATTTTAACCTCGAATTCAAACCTTCAGAGAGCAGGCTTGGATGACGTAACTCATTCATGAATGATGCATGTCTGTGTCATCTTTAAAATAACAATAATACAATGCCACCCATGGGCATTATCGTCGCTAATCTAACTAAGTGACGTAACTGATTTGAAGAAAATTTTATAGGCCAAGCTATTTTTCTTTTTTTTTTGTGAACTGTAGATATGTCGGTCTCGATTTTTGCATTATTATGGGGACCGTAAGGCATAGGTACAGATACGCCGATTAGACAGATCGATTCGACTTGGAAAATGTATCAAATTACTATAGTTAGGTCGGCTATCGGCTTAGTTCAAAATGTCAGATACATCAGTTAGTTAAATTAGCGTTATGAGATCGCCCGTAGTTTTCTGAATATTCATGAAAAATTATCGAAAATGACATAGTCCAAAACGAACCATCGGAGATATGGCAATAAATGTAATGCAAGATCACAAACGCTACTCAAAAATATAAATTTAATAACATGAAAAATATTAAAGATTTAAAGTAAATTTTCGATAATTTTTCATGAATATTTAATGATGAAACGAACGTACGTGAAGTTCTATCATAATTATACGAGCACCGAGTCCGAAGAGATCTGAAAATATGGGCGGTCACATGCCCAGGGGCGTGTGTATATGTAGGTACTTATAATACCAGGGTACTATTAACCGAAGATGAGCATACCAGCCCCATGTCGTAGGGGGAGAGCTTATAACCATTAACCGGGTATGAATCCAAAATTCCAGGCACTGGGTTGCTATGGTGGCGGATAGGTGTTGCTCGACCTGGGAATCGAACATTTTAGTTACTTACCTATATTATTATGTTTTATCAGTTCTTTAGATACTTACTTTAATTTATGGATCCAAAGGTGGTTATTTAACATATTTATCAATGTTATCTTATCTTTGCTATTATTCCCCGTATAAATGTTATTGTAGCAATTTACCTTAATTGTATGTACCTTTATCTAATTATCTTGTTTCTATTTTTACAGGTAATTGAAGTAAAAAGTTTAAGATGGTAAGTAGGTAAGTAGGTATAATTGCGGGCACGAGTTGTGAGCACAAATTCCATCATAACCTTAACAGCCCTCGTCAGCGTGTTCTTGTATTCTGTTTTCTATCTGTATTTATATATGCTTGATCTTATATTGATTTAATTGCTCCCACCCGTGTACAACCTGCCGTGATAGGGAATAAGATTCGTTAGGTTTTAGGTTAAAGTTGGTACTCACGACTCGTGCCGGTAACTTTTTATCTGCATATTCCTCATGATTTAGGTGATCCACCGGCAAAAAGAAAGTGCCCGTGGTCCACCCAGGTGAACTAAGCAGGTGGGCCACGACCGAATCCCGCTTTACTGTACTCGTAAGTCAGTTGGTATGATGGTATGTTTACTTTGTTAAGTAACTTGTGACAAATAAGACCCATTGGCGCAGATTTCCCGAAAACGATCAAAAACGTGGTTTTTTAAAGCTGTGTATCTCATAAACCGTACATAATTTTGACATGTAAAAAATATATGATATTTTCAAGTCCTTTTCGCATACAGTGATGGAAGCCAAAACATAATTAAACATACTTTAATGCACCAAAAAAATCTTTAAACATACCTCCTAATAATCTTTAAAAGCTGTTTATCCCTTCATTATAATTATAATTAAAAATATACCATGAAATGTCAAATTCCAAACTGCATCCAGTGATGGATTACTTTTTATTAAATAGTTAATTTCTAATTTTATACGATTTTATTTGCACTTTTACGACATAATTCCGGTGCGCGTGAGAATCTTCTATCTCGTGCGTCAAACTAGACAGCCATAACGCCATTTCACTTACACACCGAGCTAAACCAAGCTTGGCACCTGGAGGCCAATTCCGGCGGCATGGAAATTATCTCCATGGTCGAAATAACAGTCGAGAAACTGCTTATCTCCGTCGAAAACGAAAAAATGCTATTCTAACGATCTCCATTCATAAATTTTTCGATCGCAAAGCAGCGAGATGTCACGGCTGGTCCTAAGGTATGGAGATATGAAATCTCCGTTGGAACATCTGTCAAAATTTACATTCGTAGGTTTATATTCGTATTTTTTTTTGGTACCTACATGTAGAGGCCTAGGGGTTTATGGGTTTCATAAAGGGGGCCAAATTTTCATTATTTTTGCGATAGGACACACCGTTTTCGAGATATAAGCAAAAGAAAAAAAATACAGT
Organism: Cosmia trapezina; assembly: GCA_905163495.3. Classification (NCBI taxonomy): domain Eukaryota; kingdom Metazoa; phylum Arthropoda; class Insecta; order Lepidoptera; family Noctuidae; genus Cosmia; species Cosmia trapezina. The sequence goes on along the minus strand of LR991034.1, from coordinate 4,953,920 downwards.
ACTGTTTTTGCACTTGAAGTCAAGTCACTTGAAGTCATGAATTTTAGTTCATGACAACTAATTTTATTCCACACCTTTTTAATCGCGATTAAAAGTAGTCATATTTAATATGAAAATTAAAACCTACCTACGTCAGAAAAAGGACACAAATCATGCGAAACGCGTTTCTGATCACGCTACTTTGCAATTACTATTTTCAGTAAGTAATTATAAAAAAAAACACAAATAAAAAACACAATATACTAAAATTGTCTTTTATAATGTATTTGCTTGGATTTAATAAATTAAACATATCATTAATACTAAAAAAAGAAAAATCAAAGTGAATCGATAAAAATGGAACGTCTTTTAAACGAGATTATTTTCTCCGTTGTAAATGTTTCTCCATGGTCAACCAGAATACGGTTTTTTGATAGTATCGAGATTTGAACCGGACATTGATGCGGAGATTTGAAACAGAGTTTTATCTCCATGGTCGTGATATCTAGCTCGAGCCCGGAATTGGGTCCCAGGGCCTTATGTTAATCCACATAAAATAACGCTTCTATTATGGACCTTGACGGTCTATCAAGATGAGCTGAAACCTGAAGCTCAACTTGAGCAAATTGTGGTAATGGATACGTACTGAATATGCATACTTACTAAAGTAGAATGCAAACAAAAATTACATATGGACCTACTGGATGACTTTTTTTACCGTTTTGTTAAAAATAGGCCATAATGGGTGAACGGAGTAGAAGCCTATGGCATACCTATTTTTTTTTAATAGCTTAGACAGAAATTTATCTAAGTATCAATAAATACAACAAATTCGAAGTAAACTTTTCATGGTACTAGAAAATTATAAACAAAAATTTTGAAAAAAAAAAATCGTTAAAAAATATCGAAATTCAAATCATATGCACCCTGCTGATTTGAATTTTTTGAAAAAAAAAACTAGAACTCTGTTCACCTAATAAAGCTTATTTCAAGACTGTAAAAAATGTCACCCAGTACATACTTATATATAAGTTATTGCTTATTTTGAAAGGGTTAATATTGTAAAGACCGCACCAACAAACGCCAATTTAAAAAAAAAAAAAAATTCAAAGAAGTACTTATAATCAGATCTTCACATTTTCATGTCGGAATTACTAACATCAATTAAATGTCAGTATTCATTAAATCTAGAGGATGCAGACAATTTTAATGTCGAATGATCCAAATAAATGAACCGACAAGATTAAATGATCAGTTTTCCTATTGCTCGTTAACACCAATATTACAAGAAAAAAAACATCTAATCTGTACTAAAGATTCCCATTCACCCTGTGTCGTAACTGAGGTCTAGTATCCTAGCTTAGGGTCACATCGTGAGGTCATCCGATGAAAGTAAGATGGCGTACTGAGAGTACCGTCCCTGTCACGGATCCGACCCACTTTTAACGGCATGATTCTATGACGACACAGAAAGGTAGACGATAATCCCGACTGCGAACAAACAGAACCGAGAAGCAGGAAACAAGACACTAGCCTTTTTAGGGTTCCGTACCAATATGGTAAAAAGGAACCCTTATAGTGCGACTCTGTCTGTCTGTTTGTCCGTCTGTCACAGCTGGATATCCCAAGAACTACTAATGCTATCTACTTGAAATTTGGAACAGTTTTAGATGACGTTTGCCCAACTATTTTGGCGGTTGTCCTTAGGTTTTCCGGTAGGGTTTACGAAGACTGAAACGTTTTGCGATACGCAAAATACGTCTATTGATGTGGAGTTGCGGATACCAGCCCGTATTACCTATTAACGTTTTCTATAAAAATAAGTTGGTGTTTGATAGAAAGGTCGTTTTTTGGCAACGTAAAGTAAAACCTCGCTGCCGTCATTTTTATGACAACCGGGCCGTCATTGCGGTCGTTATGGGCACAATATGTACAGTAGAGACATATTTGACGACACGGTTGGCGCAGTGGTCGAGCGATTGACGGCTGCGCAGCATGTCGCGGGTTCGATTCCCGCACGGAACAAATATTTGTACGACCTACAAGTATTTGTTCCGAGTCTGGGTGTTTTTCTATCTATAATATGTATGTATTTACAAAAAAAAAAAAATGTATACAAGTAGTTTATCAGCCATCTCGTTACCATAACACAAGCATTAGGTTGCTTAGCTTGGGACTAGATGGCGTTGTGAGAAATGTCCAAGGATATTTATTATTATTATTTATTTAAGGAAAAACAGACAGTAGCACAATAAGAAACAATTCAAATAATCTTAAATATTACATTTTTATCAATTATGCTACCTACTACGTTCTGCACAGATTACAATTTAGAGTACTTAAAACTAGCTAGAAACACAGATAACAATATTATCATATGTAGAAACTCACATTAATATCTAGATTTTTAAGGCTAAGCTTTCCATTGCCGGCCGTCGAGTTGGGGGTTGATATTTTTTTTACAGAAAGGTTAAATTATTATAAGAACACACGTAAAGTCTCAACATGCGGAGAGAGAGAGAGAGACTTTAGGGCATCCCGACTCGGATAGGTTAGTTAGGTCTATTCGCTCGCTTCGCTCGCTCACACGACCCCGCCATCCCCTTCGTGGTTATTTTTTTATAAACCACCCAGAAGTAGGAGCCCCGCGAAGCGGGGCTCCGTCGACCAAGCCCACCCTCGACCATGCATAAAATATTTTAGGGTTTAGCTTGGCTGGTAGGTAGTTATGAAACGTGCCATTTATAATTTTTAACTTACTAAAACCGCTATTTACAACTGCATCTTTAAATCAGTGCCATTTTTTTTGATGAAGGGGGATTCCCCCTTCTGTAGGGGGAGAACCCCCTTCCCCCCTAAGGGGTCGCCCATGGTTTTTTTACACTTACTATTAATTTTAATTCATAAAATGGGAAAAATTTCCTCAGACTTAAAAATTAAAAAAACTCGAAAAGGGGGGGGGGGCTCAGCAACTTTTCCCTTTAAGGGGGGGTAGTACCCACCACCCCTCCCCCCACCCCCCTCCCCACCCTTAATTCGACGGACGTCAATGGAAAGTCGTACCATTTTTAAAATCAAGGAAAAAAAAATTAAAATGTTAATTTTTGGCGTACATTATAAAACATTACGACAATACGAACAAATGTACGAAACTATACACACAGACGCGCGCATCAACAAGACCCACAAGCCACAATAAGTGAAGTACATATACTGAGAGTCTACTAGAATGTATAATAAATTTGTTAAATTTCAACAATCTTAAAATTAATTTAGAAAAAACATGCTATATTTCGTTTGCTAATATAAATAAAAAACCAAAGAACCTAAACATACAATACAAAGGTGAAACTGTAAAAGAAGTAAAGACCACCAAATTTCTTGGCATACATATTGACTCTGGACTAAACTGGAAAATACATGTTGACCATGTTTGCAAAAAACTAAACCAGTTTTCATATGCCCTCTACATGTTAAGAAAAGTTACAAATGAGAGTACTTTACTAAGTGTTTACCATGCATATGTAGGCTCCATACTAAAATATGGTGTCCTATTCTGGGGTAATTCAACGAACAGAGAGGGTGTTCTAAAAGCACAAAAAAAGTGCATTAGGACCATATGCGGACTTAGACAGATTGATTCATGTAGACCAGTTTTCAAAAGGTTGAAAATCTTAACCCTACCTTCTTTGTACATATTTGAAGCGGCAATGATGATATAACGCGATATAGATAAGTATGAAACGTTGAAAAGTGCGAGACACAAAACTGAACTTAAAGGCATTCAATGTAGAACAGTAAAATTTAAATCGAGTGTATTTGGTATTGGAGTTAAGATCTATAACAAACTCCCTAACTGTATTAAGAATATCTCAACATTAAATATTTTTAAAATAAAGCTAAAAGAATTTCTCATATGTAAAACCTACTATTCAATTAACGAATTTATTAATGACCGAATTATTGACTAAAATTGTTTTGACTTATTTAATGTAATAGTACATTATGATATAAGTGCGGTAAGTTGAAAATTACAGCCGAGGCGATATTGCTAGCCCGAGCCGTAGGCGAGGGCTACAAGAAAGCAGAGGCTGTAATTATCAAAGCGCACGTATGTCATACGACGTTTTATAACATATTTGCGAGGAAATAAATAAAACTCGGACTTTCTTAAACGAATAAATCTTTAAAAACACACTTTCTGAAAATGAATTTGCATCTTTGCTTGTTTTCATCTATCGGTCGATTTTTCGGGCAAGAGGCTTAGAGTAGCCTTTCCGCTGCCTCTGAGACTTCTGGTGATGTCGAATTAATAAATTCATCAATACTTGACGACATTTTCAAATAAAAACAATACAGCGAAAAGAAAAAGCGCGCGGAATAATTTTTACTTGTTCAGAAATCAGCGCTTTTTTTTTAAGGCAAAGGCACAAAAACAGCCAGTATTACTAATAAAGTAAATTTTTTTTTTTTGTTTTGTTACAGATAAATTGTAATTTATTGTCAAAATTAATTAAATTAAAGAATTAAATGTCTATTTTTTATATTTTGCCTCCCAAAGTTAATTTTATTCATAAAATGTCTGACATAAAAACTCTTTGCTAAGATTTAAAAAGTACCGGTCATTTTAGACGGAGCATCTTGAAACTCGTGCCTTTTACATTACAATAACGCACAAGTACGTAATGACATACATTACGAGCAAATGTGTTATAAATTATATTACCGTAATAGTTGTGTCTAATAATGAATATGTAGTGCTTAAGAGGTTGAGTAAAACTTGACATATTAAACTTATTTTTATTTTTCTGACATAACGAAGGTAAATTGCATGACCGTAATAATTATGTCTATTAGTGAATGTAAGATGAGGTCGAATAAAAATCGACATGTTATGCTTATTTTTATTTTATCTATTTTTTTGCCTAATATAAACGTAAATTGAATGACCATAATGATTATGTATAGTAATTAATGTAAAACGAGGTTTATTACAACAACCAATGCAATGGATAATAACCACCAAACATTAAAAAAATGTAATTGTATTTTTATAAAATTATTTTTAACATAGCCAATAATATTGACATGCGTAATAAATATTGTACACCCCATGGGTATGTTTCAGTGATACAAAAATGATAACTGTAAGAACTATTTTCACCTGTGACAAACAATTAATAAATGAATTATGAATTATTATTATGAATTATGAGAGCACCGCGACTATTGCTATTTCTATGGCTCCGACCGTTTACACGTAGTTTCCTTACTGTCCATATACAACGTTAACGTCGTTTTGGATCCTCGTCAAATTTCAGGCTGTGTTGTGGTACAAAACGTCAAACCGAACAACTTTCTCCATGGGGCAAACATCGCATTCGCAAAAAAAAATACAACTGTCCCATAGAAAACTTCAATACCTACTCGACGCAAATGTATGGGACGGCTGATTATTTTTTCGCGATTTCGATGTTGGTGCCAAGGAAAAAGTTGTTCGGTTTGATGGTCTATAATTTGACCAAAATGCAAAACGACACTACGAGCATCAGGTGTGACATGCTTGTTGGCAACTGTGTCTTTACAAAACCTTGTCCACAAGGCATTAGGCAATGTTCTTGCCTACATACAAAGAACGAGCATTAATCACAAGTCACTACGCTTACACTGCAGCACTGTGAGTGCGTATTGGCTATTTCAAACCATTAATTCAGATTACCTCACGACATTTTCTTACAACTTAAGTAAGTCTTTAAGGGGATACATCGATCAATTTTGTGTTTTTAAAATTCCTATGAAACCAAATGTATATTAAAATATAGTTAAATCATTTGAATTTTCCATGTGTTATTTGACTTACCTACTTTAAATTTTTTCGATAGAAAATAATTCCAAAGTAGCACCGTCGCCCGTGCGAACGTCGGCTTATTGAGGCGCAAAGCGTATCGAAAGATCAACTATAACTATAACTCTTTCAGAGTTCTATCAAAATTACATAATGTAGGTGGGGTTTGTGGCTAAGTAATAACAGCCGCTTACCGCGGTTGGTCCGTAGATGGGTGACCATCTTAACATACCAAGACCCTTCCGTGCCTTGGAAAGCACGTTAAGCCGTTGGTCCCGACTGTCATTTGTTGATGGTGGTTTGACAGTCGTTACGGGTCGGCAGAAGTCCGAAAGTCTGACAACCAGTCTTACCAAGGGGTATCGTAGAGGTCCGATAAGCAGTCGCTCCATGTATAATACTGGTATTCAGCTGCATCCATTAGACTGGAAGCCAACCCCAACATAGTTGCGAAAAGGCTAGGCAGATGAGATAGGTTACTGGGATTGGCCGATAGAAAGTACAATAAAACTCATCGCAAACAGTGCTTTATCTGTAATAAATCATAATATCACACAATATCATTTCCTATCATACATCATAATAACACACTAGATCATCTGCATAGCACAATATTATGTAATAATAGCTTTGCCGATAAAACTAGACTACACCACGCAGATCTTAAAGCGCCTTTCGCAAGACTATTAACGCGTTGTTGCGCGGGCGCCGTTCTCAGGAAAATGTCTGGGTTTTCCACGCACGTTGGGAAACTGTTACTAAAACTACACTGTTTCCCAGCTGTGGGAATTGGGAATAATAGTTTAGTTTATTTTATGGTGGTTTTATTATCTAGTGTTAGGTAATAGGTGTGTTATAGATTTAGTACATAAGAGGAAGTTTGAAAGTGGCACCGGTGATTCTCTAACATTTGTTTTCTTTTTTTAGGCCGCGTAGTTTTCGACTTCTGATGAAAAATGTAAAAAAAATACCGTTCCCCCTTATCTCCGAAGTTTGCAAAGAGAAAAATCTGAAATTATTCTATGTGATAGAAGTTTATGTAAAGATTACAGGAAAAATAAAGCGATGTCTCTAAATAGCACACTTTTTCAGAAATCGGAACGGGACCCTCGGTGCGCGAGTCTGACTCGCTCTTGACCGGTTTTTTTCTTTCTTAAGAACCATCTCCTGACAGTAATAAAATACAACAAAAAAAGAATTATCGAAAATGTTCCATCCGTTCACGCGTGATGCGATGACCAAGGGAAATAGGGATTCATTTTTATATATATATAATAATATATAGATAGGTAGATTCTCAGTTAGTTATTGTAAAAAATAATTGGTTCGATACGATGATCAGACAGCAAAAAAAAAACTTATCGCTCAAGGCAAAGGCAAGTTAATGGTTCTATTAACTTCAATAAATCTGTGGTAAGTCAAAACAGCTGATTTTGTTCATTAAAAGATTAGCATTTAAATTAGATGGAGTGTCATTTAACGCGCTCTTAATACCGGTTACACCACAAGACAGATTGATTAAATTAAATTGCATAAGGCCTACCTACCTTAGTTCAAAAAGCATCTCGCTTTCGACTTCGTATCGCACCTATTTAAAAAAAAAAAAAAACGCCGGCACAAGCGTAGCTTCCGTTTCACCAACTATTGAGATGAGCCTTTTGCCGGAGTCATAATCAGCCTATAATGTTCCCACAGCTGGGACAGAGGCCTCCTCTCATATCACATGTCTTCGAATTTTTGTTCTAGGACATGCCGGTTTCCTCACGATATTTTCCTTCACCGTTTTGAGAGCAGTGATAATAAAATAATTTACAAGTAAAGCGCCTGTCTGGGTTCGAACCTACGACTTACAACTCGTGAGTCGCGGCCGTTACCACTGGGAAACCACTGCTGCTTTGCCGGAATGAGAAGTGAGAATTTTCTGACGGAAAACCTTCCGGGACTGGGAAATTATCAAGTTATTTGGAGCTTCTAAATTCAAAGAACAGTCATAGTCCTTCGGTGAAAACCTCGGTATACCCTAATTACAAATTCCTATTGTAACGCTTAATCTTACGTTCGCCCACACTGTACCCTATAATGTAACCCTAAACGCAAACCGTGTAGTTATGGTAATGCGATATGGTATCGCGAGGTTGTAGTTTGAAAATCGAAAGTAGACTACATGTTGCGAACGAGATTCTCTGTGTAGGTACCGTCGAGAGGAAAAGTGCTGGCAAATTGTTTTAGCCGATTCTGATGGTGAAGAAAAGAGTAATTATTTTATTTTTACATTTCAAAGAAAAGAAAAAGTGACCAAGTGCGAGTTGGGCTCGCCCACGAAGGGTTCCGTCCGTTTCATCATCTTCCTGCCCGTATCCCATGTTACTTGGGGTCGGCGCAACACGTTTTCTTCTTCCATGCTCCCCTGTCAATCCCCCCCCCCCCAATCCCCTGTCCGTTCGTACCACCGTACAATATTAACAAAAAATGCGTTCAAATAAAACGGCCGATAAAAACATTAAAAACACGTTTCCTGTATGGAGCCTTTCACTTTTACACATCTGTGAACATTTCAGTAAATAATCATGCGTTATCCCTTTTTTCTTGTTTTTTTTTGCGTTTTCTTCTTAATAACTTCTATATAGGAAGTTTTTCATCTTATTTTATTTGGTGTAGGTACTTACTTATTTGTCTTATTCTTTTTTATTCATTTCGTACACAATAAACACGAGTATTTATTATTTATCAAACTACAAAACTAACATTGCATAAAAATAACGTTGCAATAAAATACGAAACGAGATACTCGAAAAACAAGACTAGGTACCTATTTAATGAAAACCCGGTTTGTGGATATAATTATGTCAGACAGACAACAGACGGAATGATGTCATTTACAATACAACCTTCCAAATATAGATGATAAGCAGACATGTTGCATGACGAGGCTTGTTGTTCTGTCCACGTTCGATTTGATGCATTTTGTCTTTTTAAATGCTAAATACCTCAAAAGAGTGAAAGGTTTAAATCTTTAATGACATCTGGATGGCCCCGTAATTTTGCTGTAGACCCCTTCGCGGAATACTGGCATGATTTTGTTATGTTTTTGATGCTCTTAAAACTTATTGACCTTCTAATGATGTACGCTTTTTTTTATAAAAAGAGTTTTCTTTTTTACTTTCTGGCCTTTTTATAAATGTGGTCGCAGTAAATACGCTAGGGCACTCCGACCAAATGGGTTAGTTTAGGTAACTAAAACGAACTGCAACTGCAAATGTTGGGTAACTGTGACAACTGCAAATTGGTCGCAGTTACTTTGCTATTTAATATTTTACTAAAACAGGAATTATTTAAGGCTCGCAAAAAGAGGCACATTTATTTTATTAGAGTGTCAATTAATATTTTTATGAAATCAAAATGGGAATTATTTGGGGTTCGACATGACTTTTGAATTAGACATTTCTGAAACCAATAACTTAACTGCCTGACTGTACCTACCTCCTTTTATGGAAATCTCTCATAAGGTTTATACCAGTTAGGTTGAGCTTTGCATAACTCCGTATAATCTATTGCAAATAATCGCTAAGTGCAGGATTAGAAGATTACACTGACATATTACTAGCACCGATTTAGATATTTAAATGTGAAGGAATAAGGCCAGTAATCTGTTTAAAAAAACATTTTTGGATATTGAAAAAATATGCTTCAACCAACTTCAACTCAGCCTATCGCAGGCCACTGCTGGACATAGGCCTCTCAGAAGCAGTGATGCTCGCGAAGGAGGAGGCGGAACGCGTGAGGGAGAGGCAGCCTCACGCCCTCAGTCGCCGCAGGAGACGCCCTGGGCGGCGGGAATCGCGGGGCGATTTCCGGCCACCGTAGGCGCGGGCCTGCGGACGGTGAGCAGCGGGTAGCTCGCCGTCCGGTAAGGACCAGGCCCGAGTCGACGGCGCGTTGTGTTCCACGCGCGCCTCAAAGAGATGTCAGCAAGTGACGGGGCCCAATAGGGCCGACGCCGCTGGGGTCGCGGGTTGTCTGAAGGGGTTACCGTGGCCCTGGCATAGGCAACTGAAGGAACACGGGTGGGTTTTAGTCAGTAAAAGTCTGACACGCCCTTCCGCTCCACCCAGAGCGGGAGAAGTTATTTGATGATTTCCCACCCTCAAAAAAAAAAAAAAAAAAAAAGGCTGCGCCACAACACCCTGTCCTCCGCCTTCCGCATCCAGTCTGTCCCAGCCACTTTCTTCAGGTCGTCGGTCCATCTAGCTGGGGGGGAAAAAATATGCTTATTATTTATTAATCTAACCTAGCCTTTTCCCAACTACGTTGGGGTCGACTTCCAGTCTAACCAGATGCAGCTGAATACCAGTATTTTACATGAAGCGGCTGCCTATCTGACCTCCACAAACAAACCAATAACTGGGTAATATAATACGATACCCCTTGGTAAGACTGTTTGTCACTTTCGGGCGTCTGACGACCCGTAACGACTGTCAAAGATTCACGAATGACAGCCGTGGTCAATGGCTGAGGGTGCGTTTCCGCTGACGTGGAGCTGAGCGGAGAAGAATAGTGAAAAGTGGCAAATGTTTCCTCTGAAGCGGTTCGCTCCGATTTCGAGCACTGTGATTGGTCGGACCGCCCTGCTCGACTCCATTCTGTCTGGCTCAGGGCCGCGTGTTCATATATTTTATTTGAAAGACCGCTCAGCTCCGCTCCGCTCCATTTACACTGTTTCCACTGACCCGGAGTGGAGATTTCGAGCACTGTGATTGGTCAATTCACGGTCCGCTCCTGTCCACTCCGCCCAGCTCCGCGTCAACTGACGAGTCTCGGTATGTAAAAGTACTTTATTTAATTCTTACTTAACTAATATTATTATATTTACTTACATTCATGCAGTTTCATGACATACATTTTTTTCTTTAAAATGAGTAGATATCAAATCCCCAGTCTTATATCATGTCTTAAAAATTATTGTAAATTGTGAAAGATTTTCAGGATAATAAAAACGACTTCATTTTACAAATCTCGTAGCTTCAATTTATCTGAAATCTCAATGAGACACTTAGGTAATTGAACATTTATAAAACATGTCTTTATCAATTGAAGTTTAAAAAAAACTGAAAAGCCTCACTTATCGACTGTACCTAACGCTTAAACAAACAGACATCAGTGAAAGTGTTGACCATTGTACACGAGTCCGCGACCGCGGCCATGTGTCCATTGAGTGACCGTTTACCGAACATTACGGTGTTAATGTGACGGGGCGAAACAATAGGTAGCTAAGCGAGAAATGAACGACGATTTAGGTCAAATTTAATTAGCTGACAAAACTCCAATGACGTGACTGAATTGCTACTGCAGATCAAATATTGTATGAAACTGTGTTTAACAAAAAAAAAAACATTCATTCATTCAAGTGGTGGGTATCGCTAATAAAATTATGTAGATACAAGATACAAGATATATTTATTTCGTAAAACATGAGTAAAAATCATACAGGTCTTATAATTAAAGTGAGGTAGCTCCATGTTTTGCCATTTCTGGCATACAAAATTAGTCATACTAGACAAACAAAGAAAGAGATAAGAATGTCAATTTGAATTAAATTATAATTAAAATGTCAAAATTTAATCTTTAATTACAATGTCAAAATTTAATCTTTAATTACAATGTCAAAATTCAAAATTAAAATGTCAAAATTTAAATTTATTTTGAGAACACTATACTACTAATATATATGTATTTAATGATGATAAAACAAAAAAAAAATCTAAACTTATAATAATACAAATAGATAACCGTACTTACTAACAGGCGCCAGGGGGGCGGGGGGTTAACCTCGTAGGATAATCAGTAAGTACTAGAAATACTTCTATTCTACGTCTGCGAGACGAAAAGTATGTTTCGCTAAATAACCTATTGACCACTATCTAAATATCCGTTTGATCACTATCTAGATAACCATTTGACAACTCTCTAAATATCCGTTTGACCACAATCCAAATAACCATTTGACAACTCTCTAAATATCCGTTTGATCACTATCTAGATAACCATTTGACAACTCTCTAAATATCCGTTTGATCACTATCTAGATAACCATTTGACAACTATCTAAATAACCGTTTGACAACTGTCTAAATAACCATTTGAGCCCTATCTATGTAACCATTTGACCACTATCGAAATAACCGTGTGATCGCTATCTCACTTGACAGTGGTGGTGCACGCTTCCCTGGAAGTAACCTTTTGACTTGAGACATGAATATAATATATTGGCTAGGGGCTTTCAAGAAGCACAGACGTACATTGGCTATGGGCTTTCAAGAAGCAGAGACGACATTGGCAATGGGCTTTCAAGAAGCACAGACGCATGCAGGGAGTTTCCACTACTTAGCTGTAACGACGCACAATCGACACGACGACGTTTGCATGTCATGTGTGCTTTTTCAAAAAAATATATTTAAAACTTGGATGGCTTGAACGTCGTAATGCAAACTACAACCTATTGTAAATTTAGTTAAGTTTATCTTTAAGTGAACTGAAATTTGTTTTATGAGAAATAAGTAAATGTCTTTAAACCGAAAACAAATTGGAATTAGCAGCACGAATCATTTATGACGTTCGGGGGGCCTAAAACGGCCACATTAAGCAATTCCTCTAAAAGCGATTAATTTCCTGAATTCCCAGCAAGTTATTACGATTGTGCTATTTGACGTATTTGACATTAAACTTCAATATAGCAATTCATAATTTGTGGACCATTTTACGAAGCTCCATACAAAACTGCCAAACACATGAATTGCGTGCTATGAATTGTACGCAAATAAATTATGAATAGGGATGATGCCTGGGTAAAAAAAAGAAATTTTATTTAGTCCGTCAGTCAGATAATAAAAAAATATTAGACACGAATTGTTTGCTTTATCATATTAATAAAAAAATACTTAGCTATCACGCATTAAAGTTGGGGAGTTGGGGCTCGCTACGTCACTTGTACGTATAAAACCTAGGTACGAGTGACGTCATGCCATATTTTAACTCAATGTATCACCGTAATATTTTGATTACGTAAAAAAAGAAAAAATACGTGTCCAATATTTTTTAATAATCTCTATGACGGACAGAAAAATAATTTTTAGTCATCATCCCTATTGTCAGTTTGTGACCGTTTTATGATTTCAAATATGATTCCTATTACCTATTATCCTATTATGATTCTGCCAAAGTGGCCGTTTTAGCCCAACGAATTAAGAATACCATTCTTAATTCGTTGTTTTAGCCTCTCAGTTTTGAGTTTTGTCAAAATGTGAGTCATGATTAATTCATGCATGAGGCACATTTCCTCCTGAACTGAACTGACGAATCGACTACAAACGTTGCATCACGTAAGACAAGGAAACCTGTAAAGTGAAGCCCTTCGTCACGTCAAAATCCGCAACCTTTCATTAATTCTGTTACCATTCCTTTCATTCATTCAAACGCACGTTTGCGCCGGCGCCGTTTCTCGTAACCCTATTGTTCAAACACAAAGTGACGTATGTCACTCGCGTTACGTGTCGTTGAAAAATGTACGTAATTTGTTCGTTTGTCTGTATGTATGCTTGTTACGTAATTATTATGTAATTTGACTAATTATTGTGTGGGAACATTGTACAGCCTTGTAGTGATTTGTTTGTTGTGTGACTCGTGCGCCGTTATTTTGTAGACGAAAAAATTGTTTCTTTGTAAGAATCTCTTTGACAAGTCCTTACCTAGTCGTTTAACAATTTACTGTGGGAGCCTTCCATTGGTTTTTAAAAACTTGACCCTAGTCGCTAATATCAGACACTGCTGGCCAGTTCTGTTTAGTTCACAAAATTAACATCTTCCAACCATATTATCATCATATATTATGAGATTTGAATGAGAGATGAGAATGAGGAGCTCGTGGCTAAGTAATTACAGCCGTACGGGTCGATCCATCACGTTAAGCTACGCTTGCCGGGGTTGGTCAGTGGATGGGTGACCATTTTTACATACCGAAACTCCTCCGTGCCTCGGAAAGCACGTCAAGCCGTTGGTCCCGGCTGTCATTCGTGGATCTTTGACAGTAGTTACGGGTCGTCAGAAGCCCGAAAGTCTGACAGCCAGTCTTACCAAGGGGTATCGTATTACCCAGTTACTGGGTTCTGGAGGTCAGACAGGCAGTCGTTCCATGTAAAATACTGGTATTCAGCTGCATCCGGTTAGACTGGAAGCCGACACCAACATAGTTGGGAAAAGGCTAGGCAGATTGATATTATGAGATTTGATGATCACAAATTACATTGACTAGCTTTGCAGAAACCTTGTGAAGTCCATGCATGTGCTCGTTTATAGTGTTCAAACGTATCTGGGTCCCATGATTCCATGATAGTATATAGGTTGTTACCGCTGCCCAAGAACATCTGAAACACTAGAAATCTCATTGGTCTAGTGATTGCTAGCGGAGCTGCTAAGCATGGGAGTTCTGCTCACACCTAAAACAGCAAAAAGTGTGAAGAACCACGCGTGAGAAACACCGCAGTCAGCAGATCCCGATAGCATCAATTTGCTTATTACAAAACGACGGAAAATGATCGGCGTAATGGTGTAGAATGCAACGACTCGACAGCTCGGGGAGAGAAAGTGCGAAACAATACATAAAAGGAATGAAGTGTTAATATTATACATTTTGCTGCGCGTACGACGGATAACGGTGCAGTACCATTGGAACAAATTATCATCTGCCTAGCCTTTTCCCAACATTTTTTGGGTTCGGCTTCCAGTTTTGCCGGATGCAGCTGAATACCACCAGTGTTTTTACATGGAGCCGACTGCCATGGATTTACTGGGTAATACGATACCCCTTGGTAAGGCTGGTTATCAGATTTTTGGGCTCCTGACGACCCGTAAAGACTGTCAAAGATCCACGAATGAGAGCCGGGACCAACGGCTTAACATGCATTCCGAAGCACGGAGGGGTTTTGGTTTGAGAAGATGGTCACACATCCACGGACCAACCGCAGCAAGTGTAGCTTAATCTATTCAATCGATCCGTGCGGCTGTTATTATTTAGCCACAAGCCCATTAGCCACCCGCTAGCTACTTAGCCACAACCATTGGATCAAACAAAATATAAGGGATAGGTATAGCCGTACCGTATGGTGCCGATGTAATTGCCTAAAAGCAAATAAGTTATTTGCATAAGGCATTTGAAATGCGTATGCGACGATTGGCAGGAGGAGTCACAGTCAGAGTCAAGGTGCACAACAAACATATTAGGAGCTTCAAGGTTGCAGAAATAGCTGATGAAGTAAAAGAGTCCAGACTGAGAGGTATGGTCATGTACTTCGATGAACAGATGCCCATGTCGTGAAAAAGTGCCTATCCATGGCTACAAAGAAGAGGGGAAGAGGAAGATCTCAAACCACATGGATGACAAAGGTCCAGAAGGACATGGGGGACATGGTACTTACGGAAGGTGACGCATATCATCATCTTCCTGCCCTTATCCTATGTTACGTGGGGATGGCGCAATACGTCTTCTTCTTCCATTCTCCCCTGTCAACCATCACGCTATCATTCACTCCCTTCTCTTTCATATCATTCCTCACACAATCCATCCATCTTTTCTTTGGCCTTCCTCTCCCTCTCCATCCATTAACATAGACCGAAATAAATGACGTCGGATGATTGGGACAGCCGACCTCACGTATCGCGAAAAGGCGAGGCCAAAAAAGACATTTGAGCTTTGTCTCTGGGATTGCAAAGCCATTGCGATGCTTTTGGTACTTACCTATTGCAAATGTCCATCATAGGTGTCGAGTCGGTGACCACATCTTCCATTTGCAATGAAGTATGCCATCCAAAAAAAAAAACCTGGTTGTAAGATCACCACTGCAACTCATTTCTCATCAATTCCGTATACAAAGTGTAATTTAAATACCGCACTTGCAACCTCTTAAGGGGTACTCATCATTATGAACAACTTTTACTATGGTACCAAACCTGAAATCAGAAAAAAAAAATATTCGCATAACTCTGCAAAATTTAGGGAGCAGCTGATTTTTTTTTCGCGATTTCACTTTTCGCCCCATATTAAAAGTTGTTCATAATGATGAGTATGTAAGTTACACCTTGTATAATTCGATTTAGAGTTGCAATGTTATAAGTTGCGCACGCTACACTGTGCGCATATCTTTGCGCAGTGCAAACTGCGACGGGTTACGTCGTCGGTACCGGCTTATTACGTCATAAACTTGTTCATGGACAAAAGAGGATAGTGACCAAGTGACCATAATGATATAATGTAAGATATAGCGGACTTCGTAAGTGCTTTACCGCCCTATGGTTATTTATTAAGTCTGAAATAATATTTACGTTATTTAAATATTAACAGACTTCTTTAAATAAAAATAAAAAGCAAAGTCCTGACTGACTGACTCATCAACGCCCAGCCCAAACCCAGAAACCCACCTCGAAAGCTGAAACTTTGCAATGAGGTTCCTTTATAATGTAGACAAGGAATAAGGAAGGATTTCCCGGGAGTACGTTCCCGTGGGATAGTTTCCGGCATCCACGCGGGTGAAGCCGCGGGCAAAAGCTAGTAAAATAATAACAAAATTATGTACAATTACCTACATAAAAAGGAGGGAAAATAATCATAGGACATTCGTCCGCATCGCTGTCAACTGGAAAAGTGCCCAAAAGGCTGCCAGAATTGCCACGTTATATGGCCATGCTGGGCCTAGTGTTTCAACCCGTAACGGCTCGAACATTAAGTCCAACGTTAAACCAAAGGACCAAAGGTTGAATCACACTTGCACGTCGTAAAACGTCAAAATCTATTTACTTTTGCTTTAAAACCAATGTGACATCAGTTAGGTAGTTCCTATTTACTGGGAGCTAATGTCAAAAATGGTAAAACAATTACGAGGTTACTTACATCTTTCATCAGCAGAATATGAACAGACCCCTAAATTAAGATAAATACCACAGATATAATAATATCAAAGACACTATATTATGTGGCACTATTGAAGCATATTGCTCACAGAACGAAGAGCTGATACCGAAAAGTCCTCGAGTGGAAATCCGCGATTCGGAAAACGCAGATTGGGTAGACCTCCTTACAAGGCGAACCGACGAACTGGTGGAGATTAAGTATCTGAGTCCACTAGATGCGGATTGCCCAGGGCCGGATGCCCAAATAGGTGTAAAAATTTTGGAAAATCCAAAAGTGCACGCCTCACATGTGGACGATAAATTTTACGGAAAAATATCTAAGAAAATTCGTAGATTTCTGTTAATATCTTTTGAACGGTTATGCTATGAGTTTGATAACGAAAACCAAGAGGGCTCTTCCGAAGGATGAAAGAAAACTTAGAAGAAAATTTAGATTAATCTATTTTGTGATGACGTGAAACGTGAAATTTAGGCGAAATTTTAATGACATCCTGAATAATTAAAAGAAATATATCCCGAGCCCCAGATAATATACCCGAGCACAGCCGCAGGAGCGGGTAGTAAAAACCAATTAAGACAGCTAATTAAGAGAAGGTGAAAATTGCATACATAAGCATTTCCTCATGACGTTTTATGAAATATTTGCGTTTTTTATCACGTCAACGAGACCCTAGAATACTCGACAGTTGGGTGCGGCATCCTAATGATAAAGAATCAGGAAGCCACGTAATATACTGTTTTTATATGCCATTTAACTGTGTGCAAACATTTTAATATGTCTCAGCATCTTGGAGCTAGTTTTAATTCTTACCTTCTCCTTGAGTTTCCTCTTATAAAGACTTTTAAAGAAGATTCTAATGATCATAGTGGAATCCAACCTTTTTTTTTATCGTGGAGAAATGCTCTTGCATTCTGCACTACCACGGGGAGATAGTGCAGTTATGTGGGACTCTAATCCACTAAAACTCCACGCTGTCCTCTTCTGCCGCTTACGGCGGGACCACGGGCACGCGTTAGCACTCATCCGTGAAGCCGCCGCGGCTGTCCGTCACCGGACCCTCCTCTGGGGAGTACTCGCCATCACCGGCACCGCACCGCACCAGAACATATTGCACGCGGTGACCACCCTAGGGACAAATCAGCACATGGGCGCCAGACCGTGGAATCCAACCTTAACCCCGAAATTCCTTTTTCAAAATATTATTTTTTACTAGAGAGGCCGCGAGGTTAAGAAGGTCGTTGGTGGGTATTGTTTACACCAGTGTGATTTGAAGTTTTTAAACACACCAGAGACAAAACAGTTTTGTTAGACACAACAGTTTTCTCTCGTCAAAACCAAAACAGTATTTTTGCGAGTGCGTATCGTTGTTTTTATAGGCTACTAGCTTTTTCCCGCGGCTTCGCCCGCGTGGATGTCGGAAAATATCCCACGGGAACGTACTCGTACTACCGGGAAATCCTTCCTTATTCCTTGTCTACATTATAAAGGGAACGTCTGTGCAAAATTTCAGCTTTATAGGTCTAAGGGTTTGGGCTGGGCGTTGATGAGTCAGTCAGTCAGTCAGGACTTTTCTTTTTATATATTGAGATTGAGATATTCCTTGTCTACATTATAAAGGGAAAGTCTGAGCAAAATTTCAGCTTTATAGGTCCAAGGGTTTGGGCTGGGCGTTGATGAGTCAGTCAGGAAATTCTTTTTATATATTGAGATGAGATAAGGCGTGTGCCCGATGGGATTCCCGTCGGCAACAATGACAAATTTCCTAGCAAGCTATCATTCCCTATTGCATCCTTTTAGGGTGAATTTTCAAAAATCCTTCCTTATAGTGCTCATGTTCGTTATAAAAGGAACTCTTCCGCAAAATGACATGCTTCTATATTCACCATTTGAAATAGGATTAGACATTTAAATAAACCTTTTTACAGTTCTTTCAACCATGTCCTTCATTATCATGAAACACTATATAGCCTTGTCTCTGAAATGGCAATAACACACCATTTTACCATCAGAAGAGCCACCCGAGGGCCTGGGGTAAGTGACATTCTATCGGCGATAACGGCGATAACGATGATGAAATGTAGGTTTGGCATAACTTATCGAAGCTTATACCAATCCTCTCAAAAGCCGTTGTAGAAATACAAAACGCTTTGAATGCGATTACCACTTGTCCAGGCCCCAGCAGAATCTAATCTAATCTATGCCCGGACTTTTAATTAGCTGCAATAAAATGACACCTCTTATCTGTCATGTCGTTAAAAAATGTTCCCATCTGATAGCGAAATGACAGTAAAAATGACATTAGAAGTGACATTTTACTGCAGCTAATTAAAAGTCCGACCATAAAACAAACTGTATAACATCTAATGTACATCCTATATTCTAGCAAATAAAGTTATCATTCATTCATTCATTCATAGCTGGCCTGTACTGTCCCGCTACAGGGCAAAGCTCTCCCTCTCCCTTTTCCACACAATTCTGTCTTTTACTAGTGTCGGCCAGTCCTTTCGGTAGTAGTCAAGCTCGTCCCACCATCTTCGTCTCGGCCTTTACTTATGCTGTGAGACCTTGCTTCTTGCAAAATTTCATGTTTCTAGGCCAACGGGAAGTACCCCATAATATATGTTTTTATTTACTTGCGAGTATCAAAATATGTTGATTAAATGGCCGTATTTTTTTATTGCGTTGACTGAGTAGCTTGATTTTTTTAGGACTCCAAGGACCATAGATCTACGTGTTTGATATTAATTTCAACTTGATACCTCCACGCGTCCCTGAGAAAAAGGGTCTTGACAGACAGGCGGACAACGAAGTGATGCTATAAGGATTCCGTTTTTTCCTTTTGGGGTACGGAACCCTAAAAAAGAGGGAACATAATCATAGGGCATCAAAAAATTCATCCACATCGCTGTCAACAGGAAAAGTGCCCAAAAGGCTGGCAGCATTCTTTCTTTTGCTAGTATCGGCCTATCCTTTCGGTAGGAGTCAAGCTCGTCCCGCCATCTTCGTCTCGGCCTGCCGCGATGTCGTTGTGCGTTTAGTGGTACTTAATCGGTGGTTCTCTTAGCCCATTTGTTATCTGATGCGGCAGACATGTCCGGCCCAGTGCCACTTGAGCTTAGCGGCTTTGTGGCTCGCTGGCAAACCTTGCTGAAGCGTCAAAGACCAGCAGGTTTGAGCACCATAGTATGTGAGAGTGGGGACAATGCAATATAATTAAGTAATTGTAATAAAAAAAAAGTAAATTATAATCAACGCAATCTAAGAAGTCCGTTTGGACAGCTGTCAAAATACTTTGTGTAGTGATGGGAAAAAAAATCGATTGCTTTAAAAACCGATTCTCCAGACATGTTTATTATCATACTTATTATTTATCTACATTGTTTAAAACTGATTCTCGAGGCATATTGTATTATTACGCGGACGAGTTTGTCTAGGAACTGTTAGTTAGCTCATAAACAAAGTCTAACTCCAATTGCTTTTTTTAATCTAAACAGCCAACTCAAATACCTGAATTCACGTCCCAACATCTAGTCTATCCGCACCTCTACTTGACCTCTACCTACATATTTATGCTAGCCGTCATAATTTCAAACATATCTCGAGTTAACTCAAAGAGTAGTTTTAAACAAACACCATTTCAGCTTACTAACTAGAAACAGACGTTGTCTGTCTGTTTCCCATTAATAATAATTTCATCCTAGATACATGCCCGTTAGAATTTAATTCTGTAAATAAATTACTAGCTTAGCTTAGGCGTGAGAATCTTGTTAGTGTGTTTTCATAATTTTAGTAGGTACTTGGAGAGTTTATGCTAGCTTGTTGTAGGCAGAATGATTGTTGTTTCCTTTGCGTTTCAAGATTTAACAAGAAAAAAAATTACATGAATCAGGATTTAAAATAGTCACTGTAGATATCTCGAAATAGAGGCGCAGCGGACGGTGACAATATTTAAAATAAATAAATTCAACAACAAACACAAATCCCAATATTTTAGCGCCAAAACAGAAAGAGATATGCCCGCCATTTTTTCACATTTCGAACTGTCACTTTTAAACTTTCGCCATGCGTTCCGATACACGTATCGTATCTTATTATACCTGCCTATATCATAAAAATATCCAAACGCACAATTTGTAGCAAAAAATAAATCGGTCATGGAACATAACTGCTTGTCACAATAATAGGAAAGAAAGTGAATTACAAATTGAAAAGGAAAGTACGGACGTGATACATAAGGAAATCATTGAATATTCTCGATTATGACCGGTCCAATCGATTGAAATATCATTAATAAATATGGCAGGTCTTAAACGATTCTCAATTTGAAATTGAAAAGATGAACATAGTCGGCTTAGCTGTGTCCATTCTTTTCATTTTTAAATCGAATGTCCAGAATATTAAAATACCGTGAAATGATAACTCCTCAGTGAAGTTATTTAATTTTTAACCGACTTCTAAAAAAGGAGGAGGTTCTCAATTCGGATGTTTGATTTTTTTTTTTTTTTTTTTTTATATATATTTGTTCGCGTTCGCTCCGTCGCGTCGCTTGCCAACCGATTTGAAAAATTCTTTTTTTGTTGGAAAGGGTATACTTCCCAAATGGTCCCATTTTTGTCAAAATACAGTTGTGATGATGGGATCCTGGAGAAATCGAAGGAACTCTTCAAATGTTATAGGCACACCTATAGCGATTTCGGTATTTTTTATAGTAGCTCGTGCATTTGCTCTCGGA
Source organism: Cosmia trapezina (assembly GCA_905163495.3). NCBI lineage: Eukaryota > Metazoa > Arthropoda > Insecta > Lepidoptera > Noctuidae > Cosmia > Cosmia trapezina. The sequence continues at coordinate 4,932,407 of LR991034.1, read as the reverse complement.
AAGCACCACTTGGTGAAGTGGAACTGATGATGAAGACCACAGATGGCTACCGGAACTACTCAATGATAAATATTTCACGGGTTGCGATTCGATTACTTTAAAGTTGCCAAGCAATTTCCGCTCGTCACACAATGCGTGTGGTGAGTGGTTGTTGAGGAGTTCTCCTGGTTCTTACCAGCAGAACTACATTACATTACATTACATTGACATTAGACTATTATAACTTATACAAATTATAAACAGACCCACTAAAAAGCGAGAAATAAAAACTTTTTAACAAAAAAAAAAAACCGACTTCCAAAAATCACTACAAAGTGAAAAATAACTTTGATTTCGGAAGTCGGTGGCAAAAAAAAAAGAAAGTAAATAAAAAACAAAAGACACCGACTTCCGAAATCAAAGTTATATTTCACTTTGTAGTGATTTTTGGAAGTCGGTTTTTTAGTAGTTGATATTATGAGTGGATACTATGCAAGTACCTAGAGTGAAATTAAGAAGTTAGTAGGTAGTGTGTGGGTGACAACATTTTCCTCAAAAGGAAAGGAATGTGCAAGTTTGCTGTTGAATTTATCTTTACTCGAAGTGAAAATCTGCGATTATTTAATTTATAAATACCTAATAAAATACAATTGAAAGCTCGCTACCGTACTTATGTGGTCACTCTAACAGGTAAAAATATCTATTATCTTCTCCCAAATTAAGATGTTTATTTTTATTTTATTTTTAATTTATTTTACATTATTATATTATACAATTCTATTTAATTCTAATTTCAATTATTTATTAGTGGCTTTTGTACACAGGATATTAAGAGGCCTATCACAAAATTGCGTTTTGACAGATTAGGTATATTGAAACACGAAGACGCATAGCATTATTATATGTAGAATTTGGGAGTTGTAATTACGTTTAATATGAGTCTTATAATTTTTATTTTTTTATTTAAAGTGTGAAATTTTAATTTCTTATTCATTTAAAGAATAAAAATTCTATACTTAGATGTAACATGGCCACAACAAATTAAAATTACAACTAAATGTTATTTGAATAACAAATTATTTTCACCTTCAATCTTAATTAATGCTATTCCTAATTTTTACATTATGCATACAAATTAACGTGCATTTTAAATCGCAAAAATTCACACACGATTTTTATTAAACACACTTGCAGCTAAATACCGCCCATTGCAAATTAAGAGAAAATCAATTAGACAATTTGCATGTGCCTAAATAATTAATGTTAAATAAACGTGATTTTAAACATTATTTATTGATAATTAGCTGACCCGACAAACGTTTTCCTGTCTTAGCTATGAATACCTATTCTAATGTAAACGCGTGAAGTTAAAGTATTGACGTTAAAAATTAAAAATTAAATTAAATGTATTTATTTACATAGACAACAATGATCCATTAGTGTTAGTTAGTTAGTACAAAAGATACTTAAAACGCTATGTTAGTGTGTTATTATAACTGGGCTCACAGAAAAAACATTTCACCGGGTGTAATGAATCACTCCTGCCTCACCAACACCTGCATGAAGTGATTCATTATCGGTGAGTTAAACTTGTCCACTAACATCTTCAGAATGCCATTAGGACTTGACCGCGTTCTCTCCAATAGTGACGCCGTTTTCCTCCTCACCATTGCGTGAAAGTCATGAACACGCGCCTGGGCGAACATGCCAGAGGCACTACAAAAGCGCGGCAGCCCCAAAAGCATTCTGAAGCTGTTATTGTACTGTACCCTCAGGGCATCCATTGTTTTCCGCGTGTAGCTGGCCCACAGGCTGCTCGTGTAGAAAGTCTGGCAGTAAGCCTTAAACAACGTAATTTTAACATCCTTACTACAACAAGCAAACCTGCGAACCAGCATATTGCTTCTCACAGCAAGAGCTCTGCGCTCGCGTTCGATATCTTCATGATCTTTAAGGTCCTCAGTTACATAATGCCCGAGGTATTTAGTTTGTTTCACCCTTTGCAGGGGCTGGCCACTGAGGTTGATAATTGGCTCGTATGACTGCTTCCTACCGGAGGCCTTAAAGATCATGAAAACGCTCTTCTTACAATTATAAACTAGACCGTGGCTAGCAGCGTACCTTTCACAGCATTCCAAAAGCTCTCTTATGGAGCCGGCAGTTGGACCCAGCAGCACCATATCATCTGCGTAACTAAGGTTATTGACGCAAACGTTGTCAATCCAACATCCAATCCGTTTACTGCTGAGTCCAGCGATCAGCTCATTGACGTAAAGGTTGAAAAGCTTGGGCGAGGTCAGCCCCCCCTGCCTCACGCCACAATCCAACCCATACGCAGCAGAGAGTGAATTATTCCATTTTACATAGTTCACTTGATTACTATACCAGTACTGGAAAACACGTATAATTTCAGCTGGCACGCATGCTTCCCCGAGCTTCTTCCATAATATGTCATAGGAGACGAGGTCGAAAGCTTTAGAGAGGTCGAGGAAACACGCGTACACAGGCGTGCTTCTGTCAGTATAATATTGGACAGTCTGTTTAAGACTCAGTATTGCGCTTTCAGTGGAAAGTCCAGGCCTGAACCCGAACTGTGCGTCGTTTAATTCCAACCAGTTGTTGAGAGTTTTATCTATTAGACTGTCCAATACCTTAGCCAGTACAGTGGCAAGTGATATAGGTCTGTAATTATTTACATCGGAGACGTCACCAGTCCTATTCTTTATGATTGGAACAACTAATGTGTGCATTAACTCAGGAGGAAGATACGAGTGACTCAAACACAAAGAATAAAACATGGATAACACTCTGGGACAGTGTACACCCGCATGTTTCAAATGCTCGATGCTGAGACTGTCATGCCCTGTAGACTTGCCTCTGTCTCTTCCAAAACCGACTAAAGTTTTTGGACGATCTTTGAGATGATATTATGTCCATTTTTATTTGATGTTGATGATTTTGGCACCATTTAAGTTAAGCACCAGTTAAGCACCAGTTAAGTTAGGCACCAGTTAAGTTTTCTGAAATTTTCCAATTTTATGCGAAATTTTCTTAATTTGACAATGATTAATTTTCGATAGTTTATAATCTATCCATGTCAAACCGTCAAATTGTGAACGAACCCTGCACTTACAAACACATTTCAAAATCTGTCCGATTTTTATCACTCGTAAAATTGTGAACCGTCTCTGATTGGTCGGTCTTAGCGGTAGGTACTTAGCTCGTTCTTTGTTCAAAGAGTTAGGAAATAAAGGAAATGCACATTTGTTTGAGATCAAGTATGTGTAATCAATACATTTTTTATTATACAATATTAATAATCAATAATTCTACGTTAATAGTAACATATATTACGTTCGGCGACTAACTGTTATTTATCATTGAAACTTCACTTGTTTTTAGGGTTCCGTACCTCAAAAGTAAAAAACGGAACCCTTATAGGATCACTCGTGTGTCTGTCTGTCTGTCCGTCTGTCACAGCCAATTTGCTCCGTATCTAATGGACCGATTAAGTTGAAATTTGGTACACATATGGATTTCTGGGACCCAAACACGGGTAAAGTAAATAAATGAATTTTGAATGTGATAGTCACTTTTAGGGGGCAAATAAGAAAATTAAATAAAAAAGTTTTGCAAACTATACTGTGTGACATATCAAATGAAAGGGAAGGGAAGGGTCTCAAATATATATGTAGGAAATCTAGGTTCTAACACTTTAATAAAACGAGTTATGGGCTTTTTAAAATGTATAGAATAGATTATTATTAGCCAATTGAAAGTCACTAGGAAGTTTATACGTCCGTATTGATCAGAGCGCAAACGAGAAGTTAAGTACTACTAATGGTGGGTAGTATTTATATAATAAGTAGGTACCTACGATATATCGATTATTACAAAATCGACTAAAGATTGATTTTTGTAAATAATTAAATCAAATAAATCAACAATATATATTTTTATAATTTTAAAATAAATTGTTTTAAAGTTGTTTAAGAAAATAGATGAAAATTTACCATTCCCCCCACTTATCTCCGAAACTACTGAGCCTAAAATTTTGTTTTTTTTTATCTTAGTTTTATTTTAATATTAAATTTAACTTTTACTTATTTTCAATACGAAAACTATTATTTATAAACTACAAAACCATCTGTTTCTTTATGTTCGATGACTAACGAATGACAACGAATGACAGCCAAAGATAGCGGCGCGGAGCCGGGGCACATGACGTTCAACCACTTTAACCAATCAGCGCACAAGGTGCGTTCCGTTGCATTCAAGTATGATGCCAGTTCACAATTTGACGGTTTGACATGGATAGATTATAAACTATCGAAAATTAATACTTACGTTATTTTTGTAAGCAGTTATGGTACAGTTACTTACATTTTAAACTAACGAGGTTCATAATTATACTGTCACCACAGTATAATAAATTAATAATAATGTGTCTAATTTGGGGCAGCGCTCTTTGATGGACGAGTGCTATTACTGGGTGGACGTACGACGCGTTGCTTGAGCTCAGCACAGAACACGCAAGCTAACCACTCAAGGCCGTTGGCACTTATCTCCGTCTTAACGTTCAAACCGGAATACAGCAACGTTGTTTGGCGGCATAAATGGTTAGGGTAGTACAGTAAGTACGACAACGTTCAAAGATTCAATCGTTTCTCTTCGGAAAAACCGAAATATAGCGAATAAAACTTTACTATCGACAAATAGAAATTGATTTAAATTCCCACCTAAATTATTACAGATTGACGCACCAATTCCGTCACTCCCTTATTCGAATAGTCACATTTAAGAGGAAATAGGGGCGAAAAATTTGGTATTTTAAGAAGGTATTGCTGTCGCTCTGCGAGCGCTCCAACCTCGAGTTCGTGCGATAAGGACAACTGCAGATTCGACTAAATAGCCTGTGTAAAAAGTCACATTTCGAGGTTTGGCTCTCGCCTATTTCCTCCTCCAATATTGGACCAATTTAAAAGATATTTCATAAACTGAATAAGAAGGATATATACTATGCCCCTATGTTTTTCTTTTTTCGTTAATAGTTGTCAAATTGGTACACTAGGCGTCTGTTGACAGCGGTCTGAATAGGCAATTTTGAGCATTTTTGGAGGTTTCTAGTTCTTATAAAAATAATATATTATCAAAAAGGAAAACATAGGGGCATACAAGTAGCTGATATTTATATTTCTGTAAAAAAACATTGCTTTATGGTCATTAACCAGAAAGAAAACAGGCGAGAGCGTTTGTATCTTTTTGTATGGAGAAAAGAGCACCCACGTTTCCTCTTAATTTGACAAAGTTCGGTTTTTCCGATGATAGACGATGAAACCTTTTCACTTGAAGGTTGTCGTACTGTAGTACCTCCTCGACGAGCTCCTATACAAAGAGCTACTACCACTAAAAGCTGCAACACCGCTACTAAAGTTCTGCAGACATGACATTACTACCTTATTACCATTCAAAGGATACATTCTAAAACAACTCGCAGTTGCATAATCAGTTGAACCTGCCAAATCAAATACAAGGGCCTCACAGAATACATACCATAACCCACAACCAGACCACGTACTCACCATCACGTATGGTGTCAATGCCATTGCCACAAGACAAACTTAAACCATCAGCCACTTAACTTTATTCATTCGAAATTGAACTTTATGTTTTAAGTGATAAGGTTGTGGTTCAATTTAGGCTGGTTGGTACATTATGGGTTTTGGTAGCGTAATGCTGTCAGCAATTATAGTTGGCTCGATGACCCTAAGCGGTATTATTTGGTAATAGTCATGAGATCGTCATTTGGAAGCTCTAGAGATGTTGAATTATTATTATTTTAGAAGCTGCTGATTTGATCACCTTGAGTCATCTTTAGTTAAGGGGCTGATTCTACGCATCATACTGACAAAATTTTTGTTTCCCTATTCTGATGTACTTACCTTGTTTCGTCGAGATTTCTATATAAAGTATATATAAGTACATCATCATCTGCCTAGCCTTTTCCCAACTATGTTGGGGTCGGCTTCCAGTCTAACCGGATTACTAAGTAAGGGCGAGCGCGCACTGCGGTGCGTTTTACTACCGCATAATCTGTGAAGTATGGAATGCCTTTGAAGTGCGCGCACTGCGGTCATGCGTTTTGTTACTGTAGGCCCTGCCCAGTGCGGCAGAACTAACGGAAACGCACCGCAGTGCGCGCTCGCCCTAATAACAGCCGCACGGGTCGATCCATCAGGGTAATCTTTACATACCGAGACTCCTCCGTGCCTCGGAAAGCACGTTAAGCCGTTGGTCCCGGCTGTCATTCGTGGATCTTTGACAGTCGTTACGGGTCGTCAGAAGCCCGAAATTCTGACAACCAGTCTTACAAGGGGTATCGTATTAGGTGCCCAGTAACTAGAATGTGGAGATCAGATAGGCAGTCACTCCATGTTAAATACTGGTATTCAGCTACATCCGTTTAGACTGGAAGCTGACCTCAACATAGTTGGGAACATGCTAGGCAGATGATGATGAGATTTAGAGGCACGTTACAAACTTTTTGTTTCCCTATTTAGGTATGCATGAAAAGCAGTTTTTTTTTTTATAAAACGTAATGTGATGGGAAAATTATCTATGAACGATCGATCTGAAACGTTAAGCTGGGCTTACCGAGGTGAATTCACGGATGGGTGACCATCTCTTACGAAGATCATTCTAAGTTTTGAGAAGCTTTAAAATCTAAAATGTTTGTTCAACCTTCACACAGACATGTTTATTGACAAAGTTACTGGTATTACGTAAAAACCTCGGCTGCTCTTGGGAGGTGCTAATCAAATTACGGAAACGCACGACCGATGACACCTGCACTTCCTACTACATACGTACTTGGACCTGTAAATATTTTGATACCTAAGTAATTGATTTTTACAGTTTGAATTAAGGCTTCTTCAAACAGGCGCGACACGCGATATAATAGCGCGCGACACAAAGGCACCGCTCGTCGCACGACTTTCGGTGCCTTTGGGTAGTTTTAGATTTTTGGAGTCAGTTTTTACTTTTTTTAAAGTAGTCTTGTTTATGTTTATTACCTCAGTATTCCGTCATTTATAAACCAATTTGAATAATAATTAGAATGAATAAAAATATTTGAATAAATAATATACTCCCAGATTGGTCCCATTTTTATCAAAATCCAGTTCTAATGATGGCATCCATGAGGAACTGAGGGAACTCCTCAAATATTATAGGCATACATATACCGATTTTGGTATTTTCATCAACAAATCAAGCATTTGCATTCAGAAAGTATCATCTGGTGAAGTGGAACTGATGAAGAAGACCACAGATGGCCACGGGAACTCCTCAACGATAAGATATCTCAATTAAGATTAAGCTTAAGCAACAATGACGAAGCTTTAAATAAATGGTTCTGATGAAAATGGTACCATCGCACCGATCTGATGAAGGAGCCGGAAGGTAGGCATCGGAACTCAGTAATAGAACAATGTATTCTAGCCGTGTTTGGGCTTATTGGAATTGTCATGAGGTGCACTCTGGCTATAAATGATTTTAATGGTAATTATATCCCGCTTTAAATTGCGCTAGTTCAGTTGTATGTTATGTGTGGCCTTGATTGTCAGAAGGCAGATTTCGTAGCCTCGTTATTTGCGTCAACATAAAACTACGCCTTCCAAACTTCTGACACGACTGAGCTCGACGAATATTTGCTTTTTTGCAAAGTTTTTATTTGAAATGTTATACTCCTGAGATGGTCGCTTAAAAAATATCTTCAAGTTCTGATGAGTGGCTCTTGAGTTAGCTTCAATAATTTAATACGTATTTTTCTCACTTAAGTCTATGTGAATGATGCTCTAATTTATTTTGCAGAGTGGTATTCGAAATTCAACATTACCTATGCGAATTCAACATTGTAGTCCAGAAGGGAAATTTGTGTGGGGTAGGCACCACTAAAAAGCGAAAAATAAAAACTTTTACAAAAAAAAAAACAACCGACACCCAAAAAAAACAATAACTACAAAGTGAAAAAAAACTTTAATTTCGGAAGTCGGTGGCAAAAAAAAGAAACTAAAAAACTGAATACACCGACTTCCGAAATTAAAGTTATTTTTCACTTTGTAGAGTCGAATCGAGTCTGGTCAAACCACGCTGGGAACGCGGCATTTCATTCATTCATACGTCAGACCGTTAGCCGTACCTTACCTTTGAATCTTACTAAAAGTCTAACTGTCCCTATGTATGCTTAGATCTTTAAAACTACGCAACGGATTTTGATGCGGTTTTTTTTAACAGATGGAGTGATTCAAGAGGAAGGTTTATATGTATAATACATGCGCGGGGAAAGCCGTGGGCAAAAACTAGTGTTTTACAAAAAAAAAAAAAAAGCCCATCTACATTATATCAAGCGGAAGTGCGCAGGATGCGGTCGCAGGCGCAACACTAGACTACCTCCGTGGCGCCGGTATTGATTACAACACGATCTAGAAACTAGATATCTGCTCTATTCTAGTATTAAATGGCTCGCACTTGAAACATTACGTAACGGGCTCGTGGCTTGGCGATTATTGGCGTATATAAAAAAATCCGGCCAAGTGTGTGTCGGACCACGCACAATGAAGGGTTCCGTAGTTGAATGGAATTTATCCCAAACAAAACTTAAGGATATACTTTGTAATTCCAAAAAAATATTTTTAGATGTAATAAAATTACAAATCAACGATTTTCGGACTTTTTCGTAAGGCATCGCTTCTTGCCAAATTTCATGATTCTAGGACAACGGCAAGTTCCTTATAGGTTTTAATTTATACTTGCGAGTATCGAAATGTGTCACATAAGCGTCAGCACGCACAGTTTCGCCACAGTCTAAAAATCATACAGTCGTCCAACGAAGACGTCTAGACAGGGCAATCGTGCGGGGTGTGAGGGGCGAGACGCGGGTAAGCCGATCCCGAACTGCGAACAAAACGATGTTAGTAGTTCGGGATATGTTATTCAGGGCTAACGCGTGTTTATTTTTTATTTGTTTATTTAAAATGGTGCATACGACGTGTGCTGTGAGTGATTGCAAGTCTTATATATTATAATTAAGTATATTATAATTGTGAAAGTGTTTGTTTGTATGTTCCGTGTCAAGATGGTGGACTTTTTTATTATTTACTAAGGGTGAATTTCGAGATGGTGGACGTAATTTTTTATAATTTGATATGGGTGTCAATTTTGAGTTTAATTGGGGTGCTTGTTACGAAAAAGCCATCCTTTTTTAAATCCAAGATGGCGGACGTAATTTTTTTATAATTTGATATGGGTGTTAATTTTGAGTATAATTGGGGTGCTTGTTACGAAAAAGGCATCCTTTTTGAAATCCAAGATGGCGGATGTCATTTTTTTATAATTTGATATGGGTGTCAATTTTGAGTAAAATTGGGGTGCTTGTTACGAAAAAGCCATTCTTTTTGGAATCCAAGATGGCGGACGACGTAATTTTTTTATAATTTGATTTGGGTGTCAATTTTGAGTATAATTGAGGTGCTTGTTACGAAAAAGCCATCCTTTTTGGAATCCAAGATGGCGGACGACGAATTTTTTTAATAATTTGATATGGGTGTCAATTCTGAGTATAATTGGGGTGCTTGTTACGAAAAGCCATCGTTTTTGGAATCCAAGATGGTGGACGACGTAATTTTTTTATAATTTGATATGGGTGTTAATTTTGAGTATAATTGGGGTGCTTGATACGAAAAAGGCATCCTTTTTGGAATCCAAGATGGCGGAACTGTAACTTATATGTATAAAATGAAATTAAGGAAATAATAGTAATGACATAGGTGTCATTTTCATGGTTTTTGAGTCCAAGATGGCGGATGCAAAAATTTTCAAATTTTTCGTCATGGGTGTCTTTTTTATGGTTTTTGAGCTCGCTAAAAACGGTAATGAGGTCAAAATGAAAATCCCAGATGGCGGCTGCGAAAATTTTCTAATTTTTCGTCATGGGTGTCATTTTCATGGTTTTTGAGGTCGCTGAAAACGATAATGAGGTCATGACGAAAAATTTGATAATTTTCGCAGCCGCCATGTTGGATTTTCATTTTGACTTCACTATCGGCTTTACCGTCCTAGAAAACCATAGAAACGATACCCATGACGAAAAATTTGAAAATTTTCACAGCCGCCATCTTGAATTTTGATTTTAATCTCGTTATCGTCATCAGCGACCTCAAAAACCATGATAATGACATACATGTCGAAAAAAATAAAAGAACTTCTAAGAATAATAATATAACTTAAAAGAAAAATAATAAAATAATTTGAAAAAAAAAACTTAAGAAATAAGCAGGCACTCAAATGTCGTTTATAATAATAATAATGTTAATGACGATGTTGATCTCAAATAAACAAATTAATTAATTAATATCGTTTACTTGGGACAACCCTTGCTGTTGCGACAATGTCTAGACGTTGTCGGCATTTACCACGAGATCAAAGGCGTCGTCCTACTGTATGTTTTTATACTGTGGTTTCGCATTCTAACTCGCCCCTGTTCGCGCGCTCGCAATGCTAAATGCTCTACAGGCATCGACAAAGGAGTGTGATTTGTTTGCCGCGAGATGGATAGTCGTATGTCGTGCATGTTTGCGATTCTGTGAGATGATGGAGGATGGACGAAAGATGAGTTTTTTTTTTTTTTTTTTCTTTTTTAGCCAATTTTGTTGGTATATGTTAGTTTTACTTGTTTTTCTTTTTTCTTTGTGTACCTATTCTTTCTCATTGTTATTCCTTCTATATTGTAAATATGTCTGTTTTTTTTTAATTATTATTATTTAAATTTAACTGTACAATCACTTAGTTCTCGATCTGTAATGTTGTACATGTTTTTACCAAATAAATAAATAAATAAATAAATAAATAAAATTACTTAAAACTAGTACAGTCAACGTTCCAAGGTTCCATCACCGTTTATCTTCGGAAAAACCGAAATACAGCGAATAAAATGTGTGGCATATAGCAAATGAAATGTGTGTATAGCGAAATTGATTTATAATCAATCTGCCTAGCCTTTTCCCAACTATGTTGTGGTCGGCTTCCAGTCTAACCGGATGCAGCTGAATACCAATATTTTACATGGAGCGACTGCCTGTCTGACCTCCACAACCCAGTAACTGGGTAGGTAGTACGAGGTAAGACTGGTTGTCAGATTTTCGGGCTTCTGACGACCCGTAACGACTGTCAAAGATCCACGAATAAGAGCCGGGACCAACGGCTTAATGTGCTTTCCGAGGCACGGAGGAATCTCGGTATGTAAAGATGGTCACCCATCCACTGACCAACCCCGGCAAGCGTAGCTTAACCTGACGGATCGACCCGTGCGGCTGTTATTACTTAGCCACGAGCTCCTTTTTATATTTATTTTTGATTTATATTCCCACCTAAATTATTATTAACGCACTAAATCCGTCAGTCCTTAGTTGGACCAGTCACATTTAATTCGGCAAAGTTCGGTTTTTCCGAAGATAAACGATGAAACCCTTGAACGTTGTCGTACTGTAGCCATTGGTTGAGTATTTGTCTTCGGAGAGGGAGTTTTTCTTATTCGGCTTAGCAAGGATAGACCCTGTCATGGTAAACCAAAGTCCTGGTGGAGGTCGTCGGAATCCACTGGATACAGGAAACACAGGATCTTTCATTGTGGCAATGCTTACTAGGAAAGCCTATGTCAACTATGGACGTCTTTCGGCTAATCGACATACTTATTCAATGCCCAAAACCTTCAACGAATCCAAAAACTGACTCCATTGATAAATATTCCCACGGACAGTCAAAACGGTCCATATAAAAAGTTAAATAAAAAAGTTAACAATTCGATTCTTAACTGCTAACATCTGTAAGGTCACTCTCTCAGTAGTCAATTCTAAACGGAAGTTTTAAATTACTCACAGGTATGTAGACAAAAAATGTGATCGAGAAAATGATTGAAATCAATTATTGCCAACGATTTGCAAAGAAGTGCTTATGTTTTTTTTCATGTAGGTAAAAAAAGTTGAACCACGTTATATAAATACATAAGTACGTTAAAATTATTACTAAAATGAACTAAGTATTAAATTATAATATGACTCTTATCACCACATTCTACTAATGGATTGATCAGTTTGTCACAGGAAATGGATTCTCGGTTTTCCTCCTTATTGCGACGTTTTCTACAGTGGAAGAACTATTTTAATATGTATGCATAAGTTTGAGAGAGAAGAGTATTATATCGGTGTGTGATGTGAGAATAAATAATAAGAGTGTGGAGCAAGTGAGTCTGTATATTTGGGGAGTCTTTTTACAAGTCATGGAAAGATTGATGAAGATGTGGAAAGGAGAGTAAATGCGGGAAATAAAGTGAATGGTGTTAAACATTCGATTGTGACCAACAAGCTGATGTCCAGAAAGGCTCGACTGGCTGTTCACAATGGTGTGCTGGTACCTACGCTAATGTATATGGAAGTGAATGTTGGGTGTGGCGAAAGAAGCATGAAAGTAGCATAAATGCTGTGGAAATGCGTTTCTTACGGTTTAAAAGAAGATGTAGTGACAAAAATTGAAAAGAGTATGCTTACATGGTTTGGTCATGTTATGAGGATGAATGAAAGGCGACTAACAGAAGGTATTTACAAGGCAGATGTTAGTGGAAACGCCGGGAGGGGAGCCCTTGTAAGACATGAGTAACTAGGATTGGTGATATTCTTCAGAAAGGTCAGGTGCGTAGTACTCGCAACCAGCGTGCAGATGTATGAACGTAAACGAGGCAAAAGGAGTATGTAGTTTCTGCCTACACCTATGGGAAGAAGGCTTGAGTTTATGTATGTATGTATGCATGCACAAGTACCGCAACTCCAAGTTCTGCCTACCGCGTATGATCAAATAGCGCAATATAAATATTAATAACATAATAAAATATTAACAGCAGATGTGCCGACGGATGAGACATCATAGTTAGAATTCTTGTTAAACCGATTATAAGAAAAACACGACATAAATAGAGATGGCGTAAAATTCCCACATATATAAAATTCAATAAACAACTACGTTTTTTTTACAACAGTCTTCCTTACAAACGAAAATCACTTCTAACAGTGTGAGATAGAATTCAATTTCACTTGTGATTATTGATATTTATGACGTTTTTTGAACGAATGCTCTCGCGCAGGTGAGTCGTGCAAAAACGCAATGAGATCACCATCGCCGTGTCATTTAGACGTGACATGTACCTCTGAAAGGCTTTGGTACAAGAAAGGTACAGAAGTACAGCAGTTTATGACGATGCATTTTAATATCTCGTCACACAGCGAGCTATGGGAATGACTATGCTTGGACTCTCTCGTGGAGTTTTAGGGATCGATTCCGGTAATTAGTGAATTGACAGATAAACCAGAGTTGACAACAATTGGTGCCTATTAGCCGTAGAATCGAAAACTGTTGGGAGATGTTTTCTTGAGTGGAGAGCCCAAATAACGTATAACCAGTCAGCCTTCAAAGCAAGAGTGAACAGGCATCTATTCGCTTACTCGTTCTATCATAAACCTCATCTATCGCTTTCCATCAGACGAGATCGAGGTCAAGAGCAAGCCCAAATCACAATATATTTTTAATTCAGGCTAGGTAGAGAAAGTATTTTCGCAGGGTGGCTAGCAGCAGCAAAAATAATGTAGCTGAGGATCAACTAAAAAGGCGTAGGACTGGAGAGGCCTATGTCCAGCAGTGGTGGCCTTCAGGCTAGGTGGAGAAAGTATTTTCGCAGGGTGGCTAGCAGCAGCAAAAATAATGTAGCTGAGGATCAACTAAAAAGGCGTAGGACTGGAGAGGCCTATGTCCAGCAGTGGTGGCCTTCAGGCTAGGTGGAGAAAGTATTTTCGCAGGGTGGCTAGCAGCAGCAAAAATAATGTAGCTGAGGATCAACTAAAAAGGCGTAGGACTGGAGAGGCCTATGTCCAGCAGTGGTGGCCTTCAGGCTAGGTGGAGAAAGTATTTTCGCAGGGTGGCTAGCAGCAGCAAAAATAATGTAGCTGAGGATCAACTAAAAAGGCGTAGGACTGGAGAGGCCTATGTCCAGCAGTGGTGGCCTTCAGGCTAGGTGGAGAAAGTATTTTCGCAGGGTGGCTAGCAGCAGCAAAAATAATGTAGCTGAGGATCAACTAAAAAGGCGTAGGACTGGAGAGGCCTATGTCCAGCAGTGGTGGCCTTCAGGCTAGGTGGAGAAAGTATTTTCGCAGGGTGGCTAGCAGCAGCAAAAATAATGTAGCTGAGGATCAACTAAAAAGGCGTAGGACTGGAGAGGCCTATGTCCAGCAGTGGTCTACAGTGGGATGATGACGTAAGGATCTATATAAAAAAGGTGTGGTGTATTTTGACGGACCACGTGTGGCCCTGACTTCTTTGATTTTTACTCTACATCTGTTTTGGTCGAACCTAACATACCGCCATTCGCCTGTCCTATGGCCGTAATGTCACAAGTACGTGACGCATTCAGATCTAAGACTTAAATCACGATCCACGGCCGCGATACGCTATGATGACAGATACTAAGGATTGACGCCTGAATGAGCCGTTCCAGGGGAATTATTGCTGGTATGAAATCATTGGGAAGATTCTAAGAGCTGAGAGTGAAAGTATTTTTCAATGGGTTCTGTCAGAATTCTGACTTCTGTTACATATTGAAGATCTAGTCTGAGGATCCTCAGAGGAACTCTCTACCCAGTTCCTCATGCCTTTAAACTAGTGGACAATAATATACTAAACTAGTTGCCGCCGCAAAGACCCTGGCTTGAGGCACAGTTGATGAGACCGGACTACATTTTATAAGAAGGCATCAAAAATGTTTATCCTGGTAAGACCTACAGTACTTACTCAGGCGAGTATCTTCACAAAAATCTCTTTCACTACTATCCTAAACGTTTCCAAGATAGAGTTTCCACCTTCAGGGTTTAAAACCTAAGACCTCACGCCAATAAAACTCGGCGTAAACGACCTGAGCCTAAGGCAATACTCCAATATCTGAAACCATACTTTAACTAATCTCACTACGAATAATTTAAGAACATTAAAGAGACAGCGATAGTACATCGTTTGTATAAACTTCGATAATAATACGCTTGCCAAGAACCTACTGCAATACTGTAATGGGATCAAAATGGCAGTACAGCTGGTGGTATAATGGGCTTGGAACATTGACATATCTTTAGCGACATCAGTTGTAAACTTGCGACGGACTTCTTGGGGGTAAACATTATTCTTTTGAATTGTGGTGTAAGGCATAAATGATGGCGGAATATCCTGGGGCTCTATTTCATTATTAGGTGTTGATCAAGTCCAAAGAATTGTTTAGACATTTATCTTGCTGGTCTGCATTACTGACCTGATTTCACTTTCCAACTTGACTCCTAGGAGCTCGTGGCTAAGTAATAACAGCCGCACGGGTCGATAAATCTGCTTACCGGGGTTGGTCCGTGAATGGGTGACTATCTTTACTTACCGAGACTCCTCCGTGCCTCGGAAAGCACGTTAAGCCGTTGGTCGCGGCTGTCATTCGTGGATCTTTGACAGTCGTTACGGGTCGTCAGAAGAACGAAAGTCTGACAAGTTTCTTATATTATTACCCAGTAACTGGGTTGTGAAGGTCAGATAGCTGTATCCGGTTAGACTGGAAGCCGAACCCATCATAGTTAGGAAAAGGCTAGGCAGATTAGTAAATAAGTTTTTAACTTATACCAAACGCAGAAAGACCAGTCCCTATTAAAACAAACTCTTGGTTTCTGGTATCGGATACTTAATCATAGGTAGCGGTCGATTTGAAGTACCTCGGGGCTTCCGCGTGACAGACGGACAGACTCAGGACAACTGGCTTGTATTATAAACTAAACGTAGGTCTGGGATGTATCTACTTAGCCGTCGCGAAGTCAAGATAATTACTGTTGGCAAATTAAAGGACCACATGCAGGTATATTTTTAACCGACGGAAAAAAAGGAGGAAGTTCTCAAGTCGACGCGTACTGAATTTTTTTTTTTTATATTTGACCACGCATAGCTTTTTACAGAGTAGTCCGATTTGACAGATTCTTGTTTTGTATACTTCGTAGTTGTGGGTAGTTTTTCAGTTAGCTTCAATAATACGTATTTTTCCCACTTCGCGCTGTACGGTGACGTCACTGGTATATAGGACGGCCCTGTCGTCCGACTTGCTCAGCCCACCAGTGCTGGCGAAGCGTCGAAATGGACTTCGATCCGTTGAAAACCAGACGCGGAGCTGATGCCGTTGATGGCTTGACGGAGAACGTAATTTTTTTTTAAATTTTTGTTTTAAATAGTTTGCTTTGAAATAGTCTAGCAGACAGGACGATTAGAAACTAAGTATCTACTAATGATTATCGTACCTTCCAAAGAATTTTAAAACAAAATAACCAACACGACTATTTAGTATGTAGGTATGAACAAAGATTTCAAAGATACACCTCCGAATGAAAACGGATATGTGCAAGCGCAATCCGTTGTTAACAACCATGGAGTAAATCGTAAATGGAGTGCTCAAATATTTTGGACAATAACAAAACACTATTTATTATTTCATGTAATGGTTTTGTAGCACTTAACAATTTTGAACCATATAAATTCACATTGTGAGAGCAGCATTTCTAACGTACGCGTGCTACAAGGTTTTGATGTTAAACATAAACCTAAATATTTGATTATTTTTAAGGCCAGACAGGCGCGGCGCAACGGTGTGACTCGATTCTGGTAGAACAATTTCCATTAAGTTTTCATAGAAATTGTTCTACTAGAGCCGCGGTGCGCTGTCACGTCACGCCTGTCTATGGGAGACTTTATACTAAAAGAGGCTTGCCTTCTAACTGATCTAATAGAGAACGAAATTCTATAGATCGAATTAAATGACGCATGGTTTCTAAAGTGGAATGAATTTCGTTGGTTTGGTTTGATTTAATTTGTTTGGCACCAACTTGTTGCTTAAGATAAAGTAAGAGAAAAAAATATTAAAATAATAAAGCGGGGCTATTGTTGGAAAGCGATCCAGAGTCACAAGAAGGAAGCAGTACAAAATAATTAATTTGGCACATTAGTTAATCGTCGCGTTTGTCAACATAACTAAAGGTTGCGTTCATATTTTGTCACATCTGTATAACATTCCATTTACTCAATACTCCGAGCTTGTTGCCGCGCTCTGACGGCATTACGTGAGCTCTGCCCAATAAACATAGTCCATCGTGTCTGGGGGCCTACTCCCTAAGCACGAAGGCCGTAGTTTCGGCCTTCGTTACGGGCTTTTCTTACTCCGTATCATCTACGGATGGATGATTGGTTCGGGGCCCGAACGAAGAATGAATGACAACATGATTTGCCAGTTGTCCCTACTCCCGATGTGTTTTTGCCCGTTCGAAAAATTTAACTTTTACACTTGTTTTGATGGATCGTAATGTCAGACGGACGGATAAACGGACGGACGGAAAGACGGACGGATTTAGGGAGTAGGCCCCCTGCAACGGAAAACGTTTGTTTGTATCCTAATGTACTTAAACCTTTATTTGCGTTATTCTGCCGCTGTTTTACGATAAAATGTTTATGCCTAAAAAGTGGTAAAAAAATCTAGAATCGACATAATAAGATGTTGCATTTTTGATGATTTTGTGATAAGCCTTATGCAATTCACTTTTCAATGTTTGCTTAGATTTTCAGTACTTAAGTACTTAAGAGAACAGAAAAGAATGTATCCTTCTGGGGCGATATTTTTGTTTTGTTTGTTTCTTAAAAACAACGTAGCTACAGTCAGGTAAATTAATTGTTGACTAAGTTGAAGTGGAGTGAAGTTGTTTCTCAAAACAGTGAAGGAAACCATCGTGAAGAAACCGGATGTCCTAGAACCAAATATTCGAAAACATGTGACATCTACAAACCCGCACTGTACCCGCGTGGTGGATTATAGCCCACTTCCTCTCACAGAGAGGAGACCTGTGTCCCAGCAGTGGGAACATTATAGGCTGATTATACTTATGCTACTGACTAAGTTGATAGTCTAGTTGGTATTTGATAGTCCTTTTGTCCTTCCTTTTTACGAGAACCTACTGAACTAAAATGGCGCTTTGTCGACCAGTGGAGCCTGAGACTTCTAACCTGTAGTTAAGGGCACGCTAGTCGCTCATTCTTCCATACAGACGTAGTTTGGTGATTACTCATCTGTTTGACGGTGTACGTTTAAAACTAAAAATTACTTCAATTTTTCTCGTCATTATCTAGGCTCGTATGGAAGCAGAATCGAAAAAAAATATTGGTTTTCAAGATAAGACCGTCGAAACTTCCACATTCCAACACTAATTTTTACGCATCTTTGGGCGTAATAAATAGCTTCCGGAGTATGAAAATAGCAAAATTGTTACCGTACAGGCATAGATAATTTATTGGAGAATGCAAATAACATATCATACATTACATTACATTAAATGAATACATCCTGTAGTTTTTCATAATATCTAAACGCCCAAATGTCTGTTCATGAAATTTTATGCGCTCGTTTTCGTTATAAATCATCGTCTATTTCACTATTTCAAAAAATATATACATATAAACCAAATAAATAAATACATACTAAATAAATAAACCAAAATAAATGAAGAAAGTAACTAAATAGCATGCATATTAGCTGCGCCACCAACGAGTTCGAGCCGCCGACTAGGAGCACCTTAAGTTAGCATACTGCTGGATATCTAGGGCTCGTAATCTTAGCTATCTTATAGCGCACAGAGCGCGGAAATCGTTGATACTCGCTTCAATAAGTTGGTATGAACACATCAGATGGTATCACGGTCGTAGGAGGAAGTACTACATTTATGTCTGTATGTGCTCGTCGCTAGTCTCAGCAACTACTTAATGGCTGAGCTTGATGCAGTTTGTGACATTTATTGAAATGCGTAATTAAAATAAATCTTAGTGGCATGGCGTTAAGTCAGTAGGTAAAATTATGTCTTAATCTATCATGTTATTGTGCTTAGAAAATAAATAAATATAATATGATTAATGCGAAACTAATATTTGTAATTATTTTGTTTCAGGTTTTTCCGTTTTGACAGACGAGACAATAAAAGGTAAATAAAATTATTATTTTTTTCTTAAAAGAGCTCGTGGCTAAGTAATAACAGCCGCACGGGTCGATCCATCAGGTTAAACTACGCTTGCCGGGGTTGGTCCGTGGATGGACGACCATCTTTTTATATAGGTACTGTAGAGGTTTTGCTATGTACAAGCCAAAGTATGACTAACTGGCTGACATTCCGACGATCATTCAAACATCGAATATTCTTATAAAAAGTGATGGTCGCTTTTTATAAGGATTGACAGATAGCTGGTAGCTAGGTCTCCGCGTAGGACCTAGGGAGTGAATTATAATTTGATTCTTATATTAATATAGCGGGCTTCAGCCCCATTTCTTCTATGCACTACTGTCATTTTATTATAAAGTAGTTAGCTTCCCGCTGTGAGGTTCGAGCCCTCACAGTACCTACCGAAACTCTTCCGTGCCTCGGAAAGCACGTTAAGCCGTTGCTTGGTCCCGGCTGTCATTTGTGGATCTTTGACAGTGGTTACGGGTCGTCAGAAGCCCGAAAGTCTGACAACCAGACTTACCAAAGGGTATCGTATTACTTACCCAGTTTCTGGGTTATGGACGTCAGATAAGCAGTCGCTCCATGTAAAAAACTGGTATTCAGTTGCATCCGATCAGACTGGAAGCCGACCCCAAGTAGTTAATCCTCATTGGATCAATCTCACTGTTTCTTTCAGGATTCACTGCAGTTATGTTTGCGCGGCCACATTCACAAAACAAACCCGTATGTTTTCAATCTAAGAACTCCAAGCATTCTACCTTGAAGGCCTTATACCCTATCAATAATGATCATTACCCCCAGATAGTGTTAAACTAATACTAACCATGCTAATTTCAACCCTATGATAAGTGTGTCAACGTCGAAATTCATTAATATAAAGTGTAATGAGAAAGTACACACAAAACAGATCTAAGAGTAAATAACAGTGTATCTGTTCTGAGCTAGAAACCGCTTTTCGTCTAGAAAATATGGAGATTGCATTATGTTCGTGATAAAATTAGTTATTTATTTGTAAAATTATTTTCATGAGCTTTGGTATCGGTATCTGTACAGTCATGGAGCGAAAATGTTAAGCAATATTTTAATAAATTCCTCGTCCACTTAAGAGGATATATCGAAGCCTGGTTTAGCTCGGTGTGTTAGAGAAATGGCGTTATGGCTGTCTAGTTTGACGCGCGACATAGAATACTCTCACGTGCACCGGAATTTAAACGCGCTTCATTTAAACGTAGATTTATGACAAAATGCTATACCTACTTAAATAAATGTTTAGCTTAGTAAGTTCTTAGCATATTTAAATACCTTTGATTTAAAGCAAATTTTATTGCACAATACGGAACTGTTCACGTATAATCGTATAAAACAGTGAAATAGACGGAGCTACTTTTGAAATTTCAATTAATCATGTTTTGGTTTTAGTACAGAAGTAGGCATTATAGTCAAATACACAGACTTACAATATAAGTCTGTGGTCAAATAACACATAATTATGGAAAATCCAAAAGATTTAACCATAAACTTTTAGTTTTATAAGAATTTTAAAAACACAAATTTATCGATGTATCTCCTTAATGGCTGCATTTATTTATTTATTAAAACTTTATGCACAAGTAAAAAAATACTGTACAAAGGCGGACTTAATGCCTTCACTCACTTCACTCACTTCACTTTCTTCTTTGTTGCATTTCACTTTTTTAAACTCATTTGTATTCGAAATGTAGTCGGAAAATTAATAATGTTAATTATTTTGCATACTACTGTATAGAAACAAGTTCTTCTAACTGAACAGACAGCTGTGCTTTTTTTTTTTTTTTTTTTTTTTTTTTTGAGGGTGGGAAATCATCAAATAACTTCTCCCGCTCTGGGTGGAGCGGAAGGAAGGGCGTGTCAGACTTTTACTGACTAAAACCCACTTTATTATAGAGAGATCAAAACTAAATGAATTAAATATGCATACCACAAATTATTTCTGTATCAAGATACCACTGTTGTTAATAATAACATTGACAAAGAAATATATTAGCGGACAAGTACGAGTCGGACAGCACACGAAGGGTTCCGTACCACCGCAAATAAAAAAAATACGTTTGTTGTATGGGAACTCCCTTTAATTTTAAATCTATGTATATATCTATGCATATACAACGTGTAACGTTAAATGCGCAAAACCTCTTAAGGGGTCATTGTACTCATCATTATGAACAACTTTTACTATGGGACCAAACCTAAAATCGCGAAAAAAAAATCAGCTGTTCAGTACATTTATGTTCGCATAATTCGTCAAAATGTACTGAACAGCTGATTTTTTTTCGCGATTTCAGGTTTGGTCCCATAGTAAAAGTTGTTCATAATGATGAGTACAATGACCCCTTAAGAGGTTTTGTGCATTTAGCATTACACGTTGTATATAAATAAAATAAAATGAGAAGTCCTGACTGACTGACTCATCAACGCCCAGCCTTGAACCTAGAAAGCTGATATTTTGCACAGAGGTTCCGTTCCGTAGACAAGGAATATGGAAGGATTTCCCGGTAGGACGTTCCCGTGGAATATTTTCCGACATCCAAGCGGGCTAAGCCGCGGGCAAAAGCTAGTTTATTATATTTTTATTATTTTTTGTTATAGTAGTACACAATCTGTAAAAAATTCAAGGGTCTACCTATCTCCTGTGACAGATGTACGTACGGACAGCGGAGCCCTAGTAATACGGTATCCCCGTTGCCACCCTTTGGGTAAGGATCCCTAAAAAACAATACAAAAGAGTACTCTATCAAATTAAAAAAGAACGAACGTGAACGAAATGAATGAGCAAGCGCATCACTAGATTGACGTTTCAATTAAAAATCGTTTATTTGTAAAATTAAAATCACGCATCGTGTCGATATCTTTTGTCGGCACGTCACTAGCCCTTTGTATAGTGCTGTTACAATCTTTTGTGCTTAATTATCGATGAAAGGAGTACAAAGAATTCGTTATTTGTTAAGTTTATTACTTTATAATTATTAAAAGCTGAGTTGATTACCTACTGTGAAAGTAATGTAGAAGTCAAAGTCAAATCATTGTATTTGTAGTGCATCGTAATAAAATAGAAGGTAATACGGATAATCTTTGTTTAAGACAAATACATTCCTATTCATATTTAATTTAGTAATTAGTAATAACAGCTTGATACATTGTAGGTATACAAGGTGGATTTTTTTTTTTTTGGAAGGGCAGGCACTGTCAGCAACATAAATCGATTAACACTGCTACTTTTACACATCATGTAAGATAAGATAAGATAAGATAAGATAAGATATATTTATTTTGTGAAACATGAGTAAAAGTATACAGGTCTTATAATATTAATGTGCGGTAGCTACATGTTTTGCCATTTATGGCGTACAAAATTAGTCACAAACAAATACAAAAAAAAGCAGAGACAGAGATTAGGTACAATGTCAACATTTGAATTAAATTTTAATTAAATAATAATAATCGGCAGCTAATTAAAAGTCCGTAACAAATTAATTAAAATCATGTCAAAGCTCCACATATAGGTAATGTTTCAGAATCTAAAGATAATTTTAAATTGTAATAATAATGTCATAACCATAGATACTATTATAATGTCAAGTGTTGACTCCGTAAATTTTTAACAATAATCAATTATCATTATGGTATATACCAATATTACTGTCAGTTTTCTTTATCTGACATGTATTCGTTAAGGTCATAAAAGCATTTTTCTTTTAACCATTGTGAATAAAATAAATAAATAAATAAATCTTTAAAAGCGTCAGGTAGTTTATTATATACCTTTACAGCATTTATACGAGTTCCTTTTATGCAATTCGAGCCTGCATTGCGGTACACAGAGCTTATGTTTAAATTTATTTTTATTTCTAGGAAATACATTTCGTTTGGTTACATCTTTGCGTTTAAAAAAAATGTAAATTAATACAAAATTATTTGATTATCACCTTTTTCCTAAAATACCTAACAGTCTAGTAGATCTTTAAATTATTTTACTTCTGTTCCGATTTTAATTAAATATCTTGCTTGGTAATTAAGATTTAAAAAACTGAAGTGTAATTCGACTTTTTTTGTTGCTCTTTCTGTCCCATCTCAAAATCCACCTTAGGTACCCGTTGTATAGCTACAGGAAAACGTTCTTAGGCAGTAAATACCTCTTAAACAAAAAAAAATGTGTTTTTCTTTTATTTATTTGTTGTGTAGAAAACTTCGTAATGTACATTTCTGTGGTGTCTGGGAGAAACCTGTTAAGTCCAAAAACGTAATTTTTCAGTTTATGACTTTTAAGGTTCAAGTTTAATTATAAATCAGTTAGGTAAAGTAGAAAAAGCCAACCACTGCTGCAGTAACCATTTATTAATCAGGTTTTTTTTAAATATATTAACTAAAACTAAAAACACAGCCGTTTATTTTTTTTTTATTTTATCGAATTTGTACCAAACCATTAATAAAAAATCTTGAATAGTCACGTTTTTACCGCTACGATTCTCCCACTCCTATTTCCGGTTCCGTTCCGATTTCTGAAAAAGTGTGCTATTTAGAGACATCGTTTGATTTTTCCTGTAATCTTTATTTAAACTTCTATCACATAGAATAATTTGAGATTTTTCGCTTTGCAAACTTCGGAGATAAGGGGCCGCCCCCCTTATCTCCGTATACGGTATTTTTTTTTACATTTTTCATCAAAAGTCGATAATTATGGGGCCTAAAAAAAGAAAAAAAATGTTTGAGAATGTGCAAACAGCGTTCTTTCATATGATACCCCACATGCCCTAGTAGCTCTACTTTGAATTTTAAAGACCCCCTTTCAGTCCATGTGGCAAAAAAAATATAAATATTTTTATTTCATTCTTATTTGCAAAATAGTTGGGTAAACGTCATCTAAAACTATTCTAAATTTCAAGTTGATAGCATTAGTAGTTCTCGAGATATCCAGCTGTGACAGACAGACAAACAGACAGACAGACAGACAGACAGTCTGAGTTGATAAGGGTTCCTTTTTTACCATTTTGGTACGGAACCCTAAAAATGATAAACGACACATCAAGATTGTTCACCTTTATTTCACTACCTAAACGTTTCTGGTATAGGCTATAAACTGATTTTTTTCCCAATGATTATGCAAAAGTAATCGCAAGTAAGTATTATTTACTTAATTGAACCAGTTAATAGGTATTGAACGGAATAAATGTACGTTCCCACGCGTACACGACCTTGTGATTAACTAATAAAGTATTCGTTGAACAGGCGGACGCTGCAGCGATTTATCCCTATAAATTGTTTAGCCCTACTTCGTATAAACAACAAAAACGAATCGTTTTACTTACCAATAGCATTTTTATTGCGAAACTGGGCTTATACAACGTTACTTTTTGTTTACACTAAACCTCTTAAGGGGTCATTGTAGTCATTATTTTGAACAACTTTTATTATGGGACCAAACTTTAAATCGCAAAAAAAAAATCTGCTGTTCAGTACATTTATCTACAATAATCTCGTCAAAATGTACTGAACAGCTGATTTTTTTTCGCGAATTCAGGTTCAAAAAAGGAGGTTCTGTATTTAACCCGTATGTATGTATGTTGTTATATCCGCAATTTTCTCAAAAACTAATGAACCAATTTTGATAATTCTTTCAATAACGTGATCTACATATTTTCAGGAAGGTTTTAGTATGTAATACATTAGGTAATTATACAGGTAACCTTAGCTTACGAATCTATACAACATTAGTTTTTGTTTACACTAAACCTCTTAAGGGGTCATTGTACTCAACCTTCCTGAAAATATGTAGATCACGTTATTGAAAGAATTATCAAAATTGGTTCATTAGTTTTTGAGAAAATCGCGGATATACCAATATACATACATACGGGTTAAATACAGAACCTCCTTTTTTGAATTCGGTTAAAAAAGGACCATAGAGGCAGGGTTTCTTCAATGAATCGGTGTTTTACAAATAGCAAGTTTAAGGTGTAAAGGCATTCCAAAGATCCACGAGTCTTACCGAGGCACGCGTCACCCATCCACGGACTAACCGCGGCAAGTGTAGCTTAACCTGAACGATCGACCCGTGTTGCTGTTATTACTTAGCCACAAGCCCCTTTATGTAAGATACTTATCTTCACATAAATAAACTTGGTAACTTTTATTCAATCATGATACTTAATGATTAGCTCGGTAATTAAAAGTAAATAGCACCTGGCTTCGCAGTAAGAGTAACTCAAGCGTGGTCACGACCGGCGCTGCGCGGGCGCTTGCCCGCTGTCACTTATCGCTACATCTTAGTAATGTGACAGCTATAATATTAACATCCGGCTTTCTGTTTGATATTGCAAATAATGCTGCTTAGGGCTGTAGATTTTATTGAGTATCTTGTTGTACGACTGCCCCAAAAAGGAGTATAATGTTTTCAGGGTTCATGTGTGTTTGAGACTTTCTTTAGTCCACCATAACTTTTGAAGGCCTGGACAAATTTAGATGTATCGGGTATCGCTAGAATCCTGACATCATTCGGAGTAGCATTCAAAAAAAAAAATCTTCAAATATTACAATATGAGTATATTAATGGTAGAAATTGATGAGCACATTCCAAAAAAAGCTAAATAATTTATGGGCATATACATAGGTACCTAAGGTGTTCATGCAAAACAAACATTTCATATTTGGTTGCAAACGATTTAATCAGACTACTAAGACTGCGAATGTCTGAATTGCCACTAAAATGTATAAAATAAAAAAAATAAAATACTTTTAATCTTAGGGCCCTCGCCCACGGCGACTTTTTGTAGCGATGCAGTAGCGATGCTGTCGCGCGTCCGCATCGATACAGTCGCGAAGCGGTCGCTAGCTGTGTGCCCTCGCCCACGGGCCCAGATTCAGTCGCGATGCAAACGCGATTCAATAGCGGCACAAAAATACCTGCGATCGCTACAGTTGCAAGATGGACTCCGTTGAGGCAACATTAGTTACGTTGTCTTTGGTGCTGCTTTTACGTAAGCAGCCGAAGCGTAGGCAACGAAAGCTCGGTTCTACACTCACGCGCCACCCTCCCTCTGTTCTCTCCCCGATGTCGTCCGACACGGTCGCGCGTTTGCATCGATACAGTCGCGATACTGTAGCGCGTTAGTAGCGCGTTGGCATCGCTTCTGTAGCGCGTTGCAAATGCGACTAACGCGCGTTAGTAGCGATGCAGTCGCGCATTTCGTAAACGCGCGACAGCATCGCTACAAAAAGTCGCCGTGGGCGAGGGCCCTTATGTAGATACAAATAATCGTCACACAAATATTTTAATGTACAGACGCCAGCAAGTCAACGTAAACATTACTTATACATATCTATAACTACGAGGCGTCACGGAGTGTTAGAAGAAAGTATCATTTCTGAAATTGCCCAATGGTTGCACATTATTACTACCTATTCAAAACATAAAACAAAGAAAGAATATACATTTGACGGCGCGTCTAAAAGTTTTACGACGAAGTTGATTTTAGAACGATCATGACAGCTGTCAACTTGACGTAATCCCAGGTACTAGGAAGGCGGCCGCCCGCTAACAGTTTTGAAAGCTAAGCGTATTGCGGTAGATTTATAGAAAAGCCGGTGGGATTGATTATTGAGATTGTGATGTTACTAATGAGGGTGCTAACCCTGGCAGTGCCGTGAGGTGAAGGATTTGCGCACGCGCTTACGTACCTGGGAGAACGTCGTTTACATTGAGAATATCATTGACTTTCATTTACTTACCATCCCCAAGCCCGCATACCCACGCAATATTAGGACCTCTTCTGGTAAAGACTATGTAATGCCTTTATCAGAAGTGGGATTACGAGGGCAAGGTAGTGGGGAGACCAGTGAAATAACTAAACATAAAACAACCAGTGATCAGTGCAAGTTGCCAATAAAGACGTACTTACCGGGAATTCCTCGGAAATGGGCATTCTTATAACGCTTAATCTTTGTAAGTACAACACTTGAAGCAGTGCATGTAAGTCATCTTTCATTAAACTTGGTTTGATTATGAAAATTCCAAAGCACACATTGACTGATTGGAATTATTGTTGTTAGTAGAAGTTTGTGTGGCCTTGATATATTAGGTAGGTCCCTACTGGCCTTATTTAATTCCTTCCTTGAAGGTATACGCTGTTTCTTTGCTAAGCAAACTAAGAATCAGTATTAACATGACCCGTAATTACTTAAAGAAATATTAACATGACCAGTACCTAATTACTTAAAGAAATTCTACTTGCTAAGTTTTGGACACCCCATGCAGATTCAGAATTATTTTATGACCAGTAATTATTTAAAGAAATTCTACTTGCTAAGTTTTCACACCCCATGCAGATTCAGAATTATTTTAATGAAATGTTAAGGTTTCGGCTAAGGAATAGTGAAACAGCATCTCAACCTGCTATGTGACCCTCATGGAGGGAATAATCAATATTGATTTTAACTATTTTGGGTTTTATCATGTTTGTCCGTTCACAATGGTAAAGTAAGTAAAGCTATATCAAGATAATTAAATTCACATATCATTTCTACTTGGACCTTGATGATTTAAAAGTGTCTGTGAGTTATTTGAAATAAAATAATGTTTTGAGCTCTTTAGCTCAACTCTTTAGTTTCTTTGAAGAGACTACGAGGGGATTCCAAAACTTTTCAAACAAAAACCAGAATCTAAAAAATAGGCCTAAACTTAATGACACATGGGTCATTGGGAGTGATCAGTATTGTGGAATCAAGTTGGGATATCACGGATATCAAGCTTGAAGCATCCTGTCAACATCAACTGGGAACAAGTTTAGAGGACAGTAAATCGCAAGTTCAAGTTTGTTTCTAATTCCAGGTATGATACTTGTCACTAAAATCTTTAATTTTTGTGCCTGATCACACTATTAATTACCCAATAATCTTAAGCAGATATGTGTTTCAGCGGGTATTCCTGTTGAAATTAATAGTGATGATTGTATGTTTGATGTGTGATTCTTAATTGTTTGACTGCCTCATTGGTCTGGTGGTTGACCAATCAGCCTGACCTCCTTTCTCTTATGGAAAGGCTGTGTAACAGGGAGCTGAGGGACGGCGCTCTGAAAATGATACTGCTACACGGTAATCAACACGCATACAGCTCGGGTAAGTCGACCAAATCCGCTCTACATTTAGTGGTCGGACAGATAGAGGAAGCAATTTACCAGAAAGGCACCTGCCTGGGCACGTTCATAGACATTGAAGGAGCCTTCGACAAAATCAACTTCTCCAGCATCAGCAGCGCCCTCTCCAGACATGGAATAGAACAGGTACTAACGGACTGGATTACAAACATGTTAAGTAAACGAGTGGTTCGCCTTGAGGGTGAGCAGCAGTTGGCCATGATAGCCAAAGGCTGCCCCCAGGGCGGGGTGTTGTCGCCCCTGCTATGGAATTTAGTGATTAACGACCTTATCACCAAACTCAACGCCAGCCGCTATTATACAATAGGTTATGCAGATGATCTCGCAATCCTTGTGTCGGGGAAGGTGACAGGAACGATCTGCAACCCCACTCAGCAAGCGCTACGTATTGTAGAAAGATGGTGCAGGAAAATGATAGGTAAGAAGTGGGGCCTATCCCCGAAAATTATACTATGGCTGTACACTGCAGTGATCCGCCCCATTATCACCTACGGGGCTGTGGTCTGGTGGCCCCGCACCACACTTGTTACAGCCTCCAATAAACTACAACATATGCAAAGACTAGCCTGCACGGCGACTACGGGTTGCATGAGGACTACTGCGACTGCAGCAGTTGAAGCCATAGGTACTGGGTTTACCACCTCTTCACCTGTTCATACAGCAGGAAGCAACGATGGCGGCGGTACTTCTTAATGCACTAGATCTCTGGGGTAAGACTAACTCACCACACACCGCGCTACTTGAGGGACTCAATAAGGAGTTCCCTATTACGAAAGCTGTAAATGACCGGGTACCCAAACAATTTATTTTTGATAAAAAATACAAGATCCAGCTTCACGAAGATCGTCAATGCGAGGGGTTGTGCCCCGCAGAGCTGCGCATCTTCACGGATGGATCTAAGACAGGTAGTGGCACAGGTGCTGGAATCTTCTCGGAGGACTTCAACATACACATAGCTACACCATTGGGGGTCCATAACACGGTGTTCCAGGCCGAGTGCATGGGCATTTCTCTGGCCGCTACTACCATCATGGCCAGGGAAGTTAAGGACCACTCGATCCGCATACTCTCAGATAGCATGGCTGTTCTGCCGAGCGCTAAATACTCACACAGTGGACTCTGGGCTACTAAACGAGTGCCACCAGTGTCTCAACCAGGTGGGTAGACTCAATAATATAACCATTCAATGGGTCAAGGGACACAGCGGCTCGCTAGGCAACGACGCAGCCGACGAACTTGCCAGAAGGGGGTCGAGCATGGCACCAGTGGGACCTGAACCCATAGTGCCGCGCCCCTTCGGGTACTTGCGCACTCTGGTAAGGAAACGTACCTGGGACCAGCATCACAAACTATGGTCGGACCAAGGTGAGTGTAGGCAGGCTAAGGAAGCACTCCCTACAATTGATGGCCGCGTCACGAAACAATTTCTTCGACTAACTAAACAACAGCTGCGTATAGTTACAGCTGCTATAACTGGCCATGGGTCATTTAATAAACACTTCTTTGTCATAGGAGTCACAGACAGTCCGCTGTGCAGGGCCTGCATGGAGGACGACGAGACAGCAGCTCAGTGCTTCTAAACTGCCCGGTGGTCGCCGCATAAAGGGCAAAGTATTTCGGTAACCCAGGTACCATCTGGGAGGTTGTCAGTAATGTCAAGGCGCTGCTGGCCTTCTTTGAGGAGCTGGGGTGGATTGAATAACCAATTTCCCCACCCATACGCAAAATACGCGCACTGTCGTGGAGTTGCGGATACCAGCCCGTATTACCTATTACCTATTGGTCTGGTGGTCGCTGGTACGGCTGCTGAGCGTGTGATTCAGGGTTCGACCCCTGTGTTGGCCAAGGTGATGTTTGTTTTTTTTGTTGTTTATCTTGATTTTCTCAGTGCTGTACCCAGGGGCTATATGAAGGCTTAGTAAATATAGCCACTACCTTAACTAATAACTTGAAGGAGGCCAAGACGGCGGTCCTCCATTGGGCAGCGGAGCGGATATCATCTGGTAATGACAGTGATACCTTGTCAATTTGTAGTTCACTTACGATAATGCCAGCTCTGGAACCCTCTCGGTCTCCAAGAGTGAAGAGTGAAGAGTGAAGAAACGTAATTAAAGGTAACACTGCTACTAATGTGTGAGATTAACTGTGTATGGTGTGTGTGTGAGGGACTGGCTCATACGGGTCGACGTCCGATGGTGTGTGTGTGTGTATAAGTGTGAGGGACTGGCTCATGCGGGTCGACGTCCTATGGTGTGTGTGTGTGTTAGAGGGACTGGCTCATGCGAGTCGATGTCCTATGGTGTGTGTAGCGGACGTCGATTGGATGATCTAAGGAACAGGCTAAGGCAGGCCGATGTTCCGGATCGTATTATTGCACCGATCGTATAGTCTGAGAGGCTATGAGATCAATTGAGAAATGTGTGAGACTAGTGAGTGATCGGAGGGATGCTGATAGGTTGTCCGGTGGTCCATGTTGCCATATGAGATGACGACTGGTCGAAGGGATGCCTATTACAGTTGTCCGGGTCAGCTCCTATTAGGTGTCGTCATATGAGATGATGCCTAGTCAAGGTCTAGGTTGTCCGGTTCAAGTCGTCATAGGAGTTGACGGCTGGTCGAAGGGACGCCTTAGCCAGTGTTACGAGTAGTTTGCATGAAGTCAAATGTTTTGTGTTTGTGTAGGATTTGCTATGCGTGGTCGAAGGGGCCCAGTACGCCCGGTCCACGCCGCATGTCGTTTAGGTGGCTGGTCGAAGGGGCCCAGTACGCCCGGTCCACGCCGCATGTTGTTTAGGTGGCTGGTCGAAGGGGCCCAGTACGCCCGGTCCACGCCGCATGTTGTTTAGGTGGCTGGTGGAAGGGGCCCAGTACGCCCGGTCCACGCCGCATGTTGTTTAGGTGGCTGGTCGAAGGGGCCCAGTACGCCCGGTCCACGCCGCATGTTGTTTTGGTGGTTGGTCGAAAGGGCCTTGTGCGCCCGGTCCACACCGCACAATGAGTTGGTGGCTAGTCGGAAGGGCCTAGTACGCCCGGTCTACGCCGCATAGTGAAGTTGGTGGTTGGTCGAAAGGGCCTTGTGCGCCCGGTCCACACCGCACAGTGAGTTGGTGGCTAGTCGGAAGGGCCTAGTACGCCCGGTCTACGCCGCATAGTGAAGTTGGTGGTTGGTCGAAAGGGCCTTGTGCGCCCGGTCCACACCGCACAGTGAGTTGGTGGCTAGTCGGAAGGGCCTAGTATGCCCGGTCTACGCCGCATAGTGAAGTTGGTGGTTGGTCGAAAGGGCCTTGTGCGCCCGGTCCACACCGCATAGTGAGTTGGTGGCTAGTCGGAAGGGCCCAGTACGCCCGGTCTACGCCGCATAGAGTTGGTGATTGGTCGAAAGGGCCTTGTGCGCCCGGTCCACACCGCATGGTAAGTTGGTGGTTGGGGGTGGGGCCTAGCACGCCCAGCCCATGCAATGTGTAATCGCTGTGTGTAGCCTGTGCTGCTACTAAATGAGAGATCCTTACGTAGCATGTCAGGAATGGACGAGCTGATGCAACTGGAATGTTGTTGCTTCTGGTATTTCAGAGAGACCATATTATCAGGATGACTAAGCACACGAGGACGTGTGATAGTCAGGGTGGCCGTGACGGCGCGTCTAAAAGTTTTACGACGAAGTTGATTTTAGAACGATCATGACAGCTGTCAACTTGACGTAATCCCAGGTACTAGGAAGGCGGCCGCCCGCTAACAGTTTTGAAAGCTAAGCGTATTGCGGTAGATTTATAGAAAAGCCGGTGGGATTGATTATTGAGATTGTGATGTTACTAATGAGGGTGCTAACCCTGGCAGTGCCGTGAGGTGAAGGATTTGCGCACGCGCTTACGTACCTGGGAGAACGTCGTTTACATTGAGAATATCATTGACTTTCATTTACTTACCATCCCCAAGCCCGCATACCCACGCAATATTAGGACCTCTTCTGGTAAAGACTATGTAATGCCTTTACATTTATTTGCAGTAAACATAACGCAAACAAAGAACACAAAGAGAAAACTGAACAATTTTTGAACTTTTTCCTTTACTTGTGCTACCTAGAATAATTTTATGTTTGGTAAGAAGTATCACCTTCTTACCAAACATAAAATTATTGTAGGTCAAATACTTGCGAGTATCAAAATATGTCGCATGGCCGTATTTTTTATTGCGTTGAATTAGAACTATGATTTTTTTTTTTTAAATCCAAGGGACCATAGACCTACGTATTTGATATTAATTTCAACTTGGTACCTCCACGCGTTCCTGAGAAAAAGGGTCTTGACAGACTGACAGATAGGTGAACAACGAAGTGATCCTATAAGGGTTCCGTTTTTTTCCTTTTGACGTACGGAACCCTAAAAAGAATAAGTTGGGGGAAAATATACGACACATCCACGCAAAACGGCCATCAGTCGACCTATGCGAGGCAGAGCCCCAGCGCTGGTCTTCGCTGCAGCCGGCGTTGATCTGATGACAACTGGTGCAGCTTGCAATGAAATATAAATCATCATCATCATCTGCCTAGCCTTTTCCCAACTATATTAGGGTCGGCTTCCAGTCTAACCGGATGCAGCTGAATACCAGTATTTTACATTGAGCGACTGCCTATCTGACCTCCACAACCAAGCTACTGGGTAATACGAGACCCCTTGGTAAGACTGGTAGTCAGACTTTCGGGCTTCTGACGACCCGTAACGACTATGACAGCCGGGACCAACGGCTTAACGTGCTTTCCGAGGCACGGAGGAGTCTCGGTATGTAATGATGGTCACACATCCACGGACCGACCGCGGCAGGCGTAGCTTAACCTGTTCGATCGACCCATGCGGCTTTTATTACTTAGCCACGAGCCCCTCCGCAGACGTGATTATGGATATCTAAACATGATATTATTTTACTATAATTCGAAAATAACATTTGCCGGCAATCGATAGAGTTAATCAGGATTTATCACAGCACAAAAAAAAATCTTTCCATCGGAAAAAAAAAGTGTAGTGACGAAAAGTGATAAATCCTTCCATCGTCGCCACATAGGTTCAAGCTCGTAAACTTTCGTCTTATAATAGTAGCGGGTTCGGTTCCGACCTAATTCCGCTACAATCAACCGCTCTACACTTCTCTTACTTTATTCATTTTCAACCTTAACACCGGTAGTTACGGTTGGAATTAGGATACAGCGTGATTAAAAATAGTCTGCAATCTATGTTGCAGTTTGTACAATGTACAATGTGTACTGGAGCGACCAGGGTTGTCACGACGACATTATCTTTGATTTGTTTTATTACTAACATAACTTCTCGTTTGGTGGGGTAGGTAGAGTTGTACGTACCCGCAGTAGGTAAGTACCTACGATACATTTAACCAGTTAATATCTGGGTTATTTTAAATTGGCTATGATAGCCTAAACTCCGCTGATGCGATGGGTATCAATATCAAAACACGATTTAAAAAAAAATGAAAAATTTTGTCATTATCCCTATTGGCAATAAGCGTTTCGTATTTTTACAACGACTTTCAACAGGATAGCTTAAAAGGTCAATTCATTAGGTACTTTTCAATCATCGTTGTCTTTTATAGAATGTCACTTTGGCTCTCCGGAGATGGAACCCAGGACTATCCTTAGCCTACGACTCCTAGACCCGAATATTATAATGCCCGCGTGGTTAAAGACAAACGGCTCGCCACTTTTTAACCCCCGACGGAAAAAAGGGGTGTTATAAGTTTAAAGTGTGTATGTGTGTCTGTGTGTCTGGCTGCGACATCTTAGCTCCCAAACGGCTGTACTGATTTGTTTTTTTTTTCAAACTCAGTTCAACCGTTTGAAGATTATCAGCTCTTTTTTAGGTACATAACTAACGAAATGTATTAAGTACAGGTGTAAGTAATATACCTACACCTCTAGGACTCCTGGCGTGATGTTACGTCATTATGTGTTATGTCATTTTTGCGTAATAGTCCTGCCCTTCACTGCGACATCCATGAGGATTGCCACACAAAAAAAAACGGTAACCACGGTATCGAAAGATAAATTGGCAACCCTAGATAGTCCGCAGCCGCGGGGCAGTTTATCATTTCGGCCCGTTATCTTAGTAACTGCAATCCACTTGGCCGCTTCACTTGTCTAAGAGTCGCAGGTGGCCAGGCCCTTCGGTTTTACACCGGGGTCAATGACCAGCCGCTACTTAAGATCTGTATCCGATTCATCAGCTGCTAAATGTGATGTTCTTTATATAATTAGGGGGTCACGGGTTGTTCGAAAGAGATACCGTGGCCCTGGCACAGGCAACTGAAGGAACACGGGTGGGTTTTAGTCAGTAAAAGTCTGACACGACCTTCCACTCCACCCAGAGCGGGAGAAGTCATTTGATGATTTCCCATCCACAAAAAAAAAGGGCAGAGTTTGTAACTCCGAAAATGCAGAGTATTTTTAAGCAGGCAGACAGGCTACAGGGGCTAGTGTGAATCTTTGGGATCATTCGAGTAATCGAGTCTGGTCAAACCACGCTGAGGTCGGTGCATTTCATTCATTCATTCATTCAGCACTGAGAGGTTCAAATAGACTTCTGTACATTCTAATAGTAAGAAATTCTTGTCTGCCTTACATCAGTAACTGTCTGAATCGAATCGAAGTCGGGTTGCCGCAATCAGTCTGTAGATGGTTGTCAGTCCGGGTTTTTCCGGCAGGTCCGCAGGTCCCATTAGAATTTAATCAGCATTTTGCATTTTTTAAATCTTTGATTTTAAATGTTTGCTTACTCATTCCAAAAATAATAGTACCTACATTTTGATACAAGTGCAGTTCTCGGCTCAAAAACAACCTCACCTGCGGCTCGGGTGTTAATTCCGCCTCGAATACAATTACAAATGTCCACGTGTATCAAACGACGTTTTTCAACACACTTTTGAAGAAATAAAATAAAATAACGAAAAATATTGTCATAAATTATTAGGAAACTGTGATTTAAATTTTCTTTTTTTCCGCGATTTGCTTTCGCCAGGTTGAAGGAGAGGCAAAGGTTTATATAAATCCGATTAACAGCCAGGTAATATGAAAATAGAAAATTCAAATATTTTTGAGTTTAGAACACAAATAAATGTTAATTTGTTCAGAAACATTTTTTTATTGTAATATAATCATGGTTTTTGATGATATTCTAAATAGAATAAAAAAATGTTAATGTTAATGTTGTGTTGTTGTGGTGTGTGTTGTGTTGTTATAATGTTTATAAATATAAACATTATTTAAATATTCAAAAAATATTAACGCCGTAAAGACGCATATCTCTTTGCCGAGATTAAAAAAAACATTCACCCCAAAATAGAGAGGTTGTGAATAGAGGAACTGAACCAATTTGAACTAAGTGTAGGTATAAGTTATTTGTGCAAACTTTTATTCCCGCACACGTGTTGGAAAATGAAAAATCGCACGCGTGTGATATTACATTGCATTGTGAACCTAATCGTAGTGCGATATGAACCAGTTTTCGAGGAAGTGTATTGAAAATAACTTTATTGAATTGCCTAGATCTAGAATACGCCCATTTCTGGGGTACCAGTGATTCCGTGGATCGGGGAAACAAACCCTGCCCTCCTTCCCTCCTCCCTTGATAACCGTCCACTAATGAAAGGTTTATCTAATTATCGGAAAGTACACGGAACTGCATAAGTAATACCAGCCTAGACTTTGCTCTGCATTCTAGGCTTATTACTGCGCTTGCGCAAGCCACACCTTGTTTACAATAAGTAACTATCTGCGTTCCACTCAACTCAAATGCCAGTTGAACAACTGAACTAAAACAATCATAAGAAATAATATGTAGATTGAATCACATAAGCTTTGAAACTACTCAAATGGATTTTAGTTTTGGCACTCTCATTTAGATAGTTTCTCGAGAAAGGTTCAGTTGTCAGTACCTACTAAGATTCACTGACATTTATTCGTGGGTCGGACGTTACCTAATGGGGAAGAAAACTGACAACTTTTTCCGCAAGGTGTCGCTGGTAACGCTCGGCTCACAGAAAATTAAATTAGCTGTCAAATTACATACAAAACTTGTTTACAAAAAACTTTGGATGACATCTGACAAAAAAATTGCTGCCTTTGCGCGTAATCTGTTGTAATACCAATGAAAATCATTCATTTCCAAAAGACTTACGATTTAAAAAATATGGGAAAGGGCGACTAAGATACGCAATTTTACATCTTTCGAAAATTCGATGATATGTCCATATCCATATTGGTATCAGCAGTTTCATGATGCTGAGATATCTCACAGTTCAAATTACGATCAAATGATTCGATTCTGTTACAAGTTTAATTAAAATTCAGATTTAATTTCTAGGTTATGTTCGTAGCTCATGAAACATCGAATATGTTATAAAACTGCTGTCTAAGTACGTAAAAGTTTGTAATTACTACGATAATTAATGAACGACATGTTGCTAATATAAAATTGGATTATTTTCTTCAATTGTTAACAAGAAAATAGGCTGTAAATACCTGCTGACCAGATCCGCTTTTCGGCCTCTTAGTGAAGCTCCTCGGATCTTCAGTTCAGGTTTTAACTGAGGTACTGTCCACGTTGAATACATTGTTCGTTGTATTAACAAAAAACACACGCTAGTTTATGTTACAATTATTTTAAACCCGAAAAACATTGAGAGATAAAAATGACAGTGCGATGTTATGAGTAGAGCGTTAGCAGCGCCACCTGTTCATAGCTTTGCGATTTCTTCCCCATTAGATAGGTACACTACCTGTGGTATTGAGACGTCCATAGGCGGCGGAAACCCCTGATCATCACGTGAATCATCTGCTTGATTGCCTAACAACATAAAAAATACGTTTATTTATCTCCACAGATTACATTATTACTATTTAACTTAGGGCTGATTTTTCAATCGTCGTGATCGTGAGGAAACCGGCATGTCCTAGAACCAAAAATTTTAAGACATGTGACATCTACCAACCCGCACTGGGCCCGCGTGGTGGCCTCTCACAGAGAGGAGGCCTGTGTCCCAACAGTGGGAACAGTATAGGCTGATCATGTGTGATTTTTCAATCTTTACCAACCTGAAGAATAATTGTAACGTTTTGTCCATACAAAAACTGTCAAAATGACAAACTTATTCGTTGGATAAAAGTTATCTGGCGATTAGAAAAACCGGCCCTCTGTTACTTATACATACTAAGTTTTATTTTATTTTATTTTATTCAGGGACAATAAACAGCTACAATATGTGTTGGAACAGAGAAAAGATAATACAAAATAATAACAATATTGCAGCCCACTACATTATCCACATATTAACAAAAAAAAAATGATAATGAGTGCCACTAGATAGTTAATAGAAATCATAAATAATTACATCACATTCACATTAATAATAAATTAAATTTTGTTGACAGGTATTTTGACAACATTTTGTAATCTGTGGGAGATGGGAGATCCCCACATTTGTGATCTGTGAGGTCTAAACTAAGCCTAGGCTTGTAACTTAGAGCTCCAGGACCGCCCCTTATATCACAATAGATCAATCAATGCATTCTAAAACTGTCAGCCTGTTTGTCACTTGTCCTGAATTAAAAACTGCACCAATTTTAATGAGACTGCGTACTATACTGCGTAGAGAGCTTACAATAACCCATAATATTACCTAAACAAAATAAAATAAAATTTCACAATACTGCAACAAAATAGATCAGATTATAATAAAATATCAATACATACAGCCTACAATTTAAATAAACGAATGAGTTTATTAGCTTCTCTCAGAATATACCAACATCATTATTGTAATATCGCTTGCTAACTAGTGTTAGATAATTCACAAATGCTTCCTATCTCC
Source organism: Cosmia trapezina (assembly GCA_905163495.3). Lineage (NCBI taxonomy): Eukaryota > Metazoa > Arthropoda > Insecta > Lepidoptera > Noctuidae > Cosmia > Cosmia trapezina. The sequence goes on along the minus strand of LR991034.1, from coordinate 4,894,225 downwards.
TAAACTCACTTATTTTGCTGTGCCACATGATCTAATTACGAGCTTAAGAATACCTACATGCGGAATGCAAGAAAAGTATTGAGTAGGTACAAAATTAAAATAAAATGTCAAACGCAAAAGGATACTTGTTAATAGGATACATGAAAATTAGATTACGAGCGAAACCGCAGGCTTGAGCTAGTTATTTACAACTAATACCAATTCCCTTCGGTTTAATTTCAACAAGAGACATTGGAAAACACTTGAAGTTGACTGTCGATGCAATGGTGATAACCGTGCAACATGGTTTCCAATTAAACCTTAGAACACACCTGCGTTAATAGCTTATTGCGACGGACGACTACCACCTAGGAGAACGTACTTACGATATTTGCTTTAAAACTGTTCATTTGAAACAAGTGCATTTGAAACAATCTAATTACGTGTCGTCAATGAAATTGAACCTCCGCCTCCGTGTCGTAGTACGACAGGACTCAGAAGTTCCATCGTTTACCTTAGGAAAAACCGAACTTTGCCGAATTCAATTTAATGTGACTGGTCCAATTATGCCCTGATTTCTGAAGAATTCTTAAACGGAGTTTAAACTCTCAATAGCTATAATTGATTCGACAAAATTATCTATTTAAGCGAATTCCTTCCATAAGCTCGGTTTTTGAGGTCCTCAGATAAACCATCGATAGTAATTCACTCGACTTATAAGCTAAATTCTTCCTTAGCGTATAGTTCAGAAACATGATATCGAACCAATAAATCACTATCGAATTGATAAACTCCGTTTAAATACCTCAGAAACCGAGCAATAGAGCGTCAATCTCTATTAAGGTGGGAATATAAATCAAGTTTTATTGGTCAATACTTAGTCAATTCGATATATTTCGGTTTTTCCGAAGATAAACGAAGCTTCGTACCTACTGTACGTAGGTACACTCGTACACCTCTGCCTGCGCCTTTTGCTAGTTTAAGTCCCATGTGATTTACATACATGATGTTATATAGATAGCCAATGCGATAAGGTGTACGCTTTGTATTGCCCTCAATCATACAGAAATTCCGACTCCGAGATGCTACTGAAAACGTATGAACCAACTCAATAACACTTTGCACTACCTAGAGATGGTACCAGGACCATGACATGCTCGTCTGTCTCCCTTGCGACCACTAGATTTAAGGCTCCCACATACAGGCGCGACACGACACGACAGCGCGACGCGATTCTAGTAGAACAATTTCTATGAAAACTTAATGGATACCAGCACCCTAATGCGGAATGCCAGTTCAACAACAGCACCGGAATGACAGTTCAACAACATTAATTGCGTTATTTACGTTGTCGAGCAGACAAATTCAAACGTATGAAGCAATGGATTAGCAATTTGTTTCAAAATAATTCAAACTCCGATTGATAAATGATTTGATTTTTTTTTTATTGGTTTGTCTTAGGGTGCTGAATCGCGTCGCACCGTCGCGTCGCGCCTGTCTGTGGGAGCCTTAGCTGGGGCAGTCCATAATCAGTTAATTTCACGACTCACCTATACAAGGCTTCAATCCAACGACAAAGCTTTCGCAAGAGTAACCTTACGCTAGTACAATAAGGGCGTGGCCAAACAAGACTTAGAATTCGGACCGACCAGTAATGATATTAGAATGTCATTAGATTATGCTCTAAGAGCACGTTTACATTTGGCAGGGTAGCGTGCAGAGGTTTTAGCCTGCATGGGTTTACCATGCAAACCTTCCCGGATATTTTATAATAGAGCAAGATCCCATATTTTCTGATTAACAAAATGTATGGGATAGAATAGTGTTAGTATGTACTATGAACGTATGCATATGCTAGCTTGGGACGACGACCAATTTTGTAGGTATCAAGTACCAAAGTTACGTAAATTTTCTTAAAGTCTGACTGCTGATTTTTATGTTACTTAAGTATACATGTTTGACCGCTACGATTGATCTGGCTGCTTACAAATAGTATTGAAATAGTTCCCCGAGTATCATATAAAAATTAGGACTCAAACTATATTAAGTAAGATGACGTAATTTTTTGCGAGCTTTCAAGCGTCTGGCGGAAAAAACCTTCGATGGAAAGAGATTACTAATTTATTAACATTAATCTGTAAAACATACATAAAACTCAGCAGTCAGACTTTAAGAAAAGTTAGTAATATTTTTACATATCTTTAATACCTGAAAATTGTCCGTCGGTCCAAGCTAGCAGGTACGTACGTTCAATACATACTAACACTACTATATACCGTAAATTTTGTTAGTCAGTAAATAAGCCTTCCCCAGTCAAAACGTAAAATAAGTAGACTCAAAAACTCAAAAGGAATAATTATGCCTTTTATTGGTTCCGATAAAGTAAGTGCACAACTAGATACTGACCGACTCTTTGACAATTCAAAAGTGCCTGTAAATGGTTTAATTGAAATAAATGTTTTGAGTTTTAGAGGGGCTAGTGGCTAAGTAATAACAGCCATACGGGTCGATGGATCAGATTAAGCTACGCTTGGCATGGCCGGTCCGTGGACAGGTGACAATCTTTACATAGGTGATCCCGGATGTCATTCTTGGATCTTTGACAGTAATTATGGGTCGTCAGCTCAAAATCCCGAAAGTCTGACAACCAGTCTTACCAAGGGGTATCGTATTACCCAGTAACTGGGTTGTGGATGTCAGATAGGCAGACGCTATGTGTTTATTTATATGGATCTCCAACAGAGGCTACAAATTTTAGTTAGCTTAGAATTTAACACAAGAGCAATTCCAGACTTCATGCACAGGCTATGTTTTTCCCGCAAGAAGGACATGTCAGGATGTGTCACGTGACGTCTCAAAAAATCAATATGGCGGACGTTATACGTCACTATGTGGAATATCTTTCCATGATTCTAATTTCATCCTTTCTAAACGCCAAAACAAACGGGAAATCCTCTAGACTAGAATTAATTGCCTCTCTCCCATTTCTGGCGAAATATTCACTTGGAAGGTAATTTCTACTGTATTCAAATAGATTCCCTCCATATTAGGTGTTAAGCCGTTTGTGTTATTCTGTGTCGTGACTGCGTGAAGTTCCTGGATACTTCAAATGCTTACCAGTGCTGGTAAATTATGATCTTAGAGCTGTTTTGCCAGTGACGTTGGTCTAAATCTGACAAAATTTAAGTATCTCGGGCATATTGTAACAGAAAACTTATCGGATGTTGATGATTTGGAACGACAGAGACGCAGTATCGCTTGTAGAAGCAATATGCTAGCTAGACGTTTTTCTCAGTGCTCGAAACAAGTTAAGGTGACGCTGTTCAGAGCCTACTGTCAGTCGTTATACACCAGCCAACTTTGGTATCGGTACACGGGGAGTGCGTTTAACACTCTTCGTGTACAGTAAGTATAATAATGCTTACCGGGCTATGATGAACTTGCCCTGGCGGTGTAGTGCAACTGATATGTTCGCCGAGAGCAACGTTGCCGGCTTTTCCGCGCTGCTAAGTAAGCTCAGAGTGTCATTCTACACAAGGGTAACCCTGAGTAGGAAGGAAATTGTAAAAGCTGTGTACAGTGTCGTCCATCTTGCAAGAGAGGTAAAAGACTTTTAATATTATATTTTTAGTTATTGTGTTTGTGTATTTTATATTCTATCTGTGTTATTATGTTAGTGCTTATGGTATTTAAGAGTATGTGTATGTATTGTATGGGTTTAATAATTGCCTGAAATAAATGATATTTTAATTTAATTTTAATTTAGTGTAAAGGTTTACCTTCAGGAGTGCTTGCCACTACTCCTTGGGCCATCATAGGAACTTGTGAAATAATACAAACCGATACAGTACCTGCGACCTGCTACAGTATAAAACAATGGCCCGTTCAAAGTATGCATGCGGGCTGGCAAAATTCAAATGTTACGGTCAAACTGATTATAACCAAATAGTACCTACGATATTAATGAAAAATAGTACACCCGAATAAAGATTTTTAATGACTCTGGGCCTGGTCTTCTAATGGTCCCCGTGGCCGACTCTACCATAAATACCATACCTAATCATTTTCAGGGCAGGTTATATGCAGAGCAGGTCAATTGGTTGTTAGGTACCTACAACTGCCGCTGGGGTCGCGGGTTGTCTGAAGGGGTTACCGCGGCCCTGGCATAGGCAACTGAAGGAACACGGGTGGGTTTTAGTCAGTAAAAGTCTGACACGCACGCCGTCTGAGAAGTTATTTGAGGATTTCCCACCCTGTCAGTAAAAGTCTGACACGCACGCCGTCTGAGAAGTTATTTGATGATTTCCCACCCTCAAAGGTACCTACAACTGAAGTCGATTAGCGTTTCAGTTTTTTAAACTAAATTATTGAACAAAATGTTTAATTTAACTCGGAACAGGAGTAAAAAAAAGAATTTTAACTGATTCATAACAACTATTAAATGAAAAGCTAAAAAAATCATAACCCTTCCTTTCGGCTTTGCCAAAGTCGGGTAAAAAGAAGTTTATTTAATCATTCTGTGTCAATTTTGATGACTATGCAAAAGTGACAGTGTTAATGGATTTTTGTTGGTACCGTATTTACAAAGGAAAGCACCCTAAGCCGTTGGTCCCGGCTGTCATTCGTGGATCTTTGACAGCCGTTACGGGTCGTCAGAAGCCCGTAACTCCAACAACCAATCTTACCAAGGGGTATCGTATTACCAGTTACTGGGAGGTCAGATGGGCAGTTGCTCCATGTAAAATACTGGTATTCAGCCGAGTCCGGTTAGACTGAAAGCCGACCACAACATGGGAAAAGGCTAGGCAGATTTATTGAACCGTACAAAATCGCATGACTTATTGACTTCTCGCTTTTGAAGTTTTTTCTGGTTCACTTTTGGCAATTCAGAAAAATAAGTGATATCTCGTAACTTGGACCGCTCATTTATTGCGGGTAGGAATTCGTGAAATGTTTGCAATGCACCGTTGTGAGCTACTTCCTCACGCAAATCTTGGGACCTAGGCTAGAGTACTACATCATTTATTACTGGTACACCAAGTAACTTGTTCGACTAACTTCTTCATTAGGTTTTAGTAGTGATAGAGATCTCTGCTATGAGGGGCTTGTGGCTAAGTAATAACAGCCGAACGGGACGATAGACCAGGTTAAGCTACGCTTGCCGCGGTTGGTCCGTGGATGGGAGACCATATTTACATACCCCTCCGTGCCTCGGAAATCACGTTAAGGCGTTGGTCCCGGCTGTCATTCGTGGATCTTTAACAGTCGTTACGGGTCGTCAGAAACCTGAAAGTCTGAATCTTTTAGGTCGCAGTTATACTTGCTTAGGTATTATTTAGGACTGCCGCGAGAAATCACGGTACAGCGGACAGAGCTCCGGCGGGATCTCATGGCGACATGGAGAGCGCGACTGTTGCAACCCAGCGCTGGGCACGACACAATTGCGGCGATAAGTCCCCTCTTTGAGGAGTGGTTAGAGCGGCCCTCACCTTCCGCCTGACGCAGGTCCTCACCGGACACGGCCGTCACCTCCTTCTGCGAAGCAGTGATGCTCGCGAAGGAGAAGGCAGAACGCGTGAGGGAGAGGCAGCCTCACGCCCTCAGTCGCCGCAGGAGACGCCCTGGGCGGCGGGAATCGCGGGGCGATTTCCGGCCACCGTAGGCGCGGGCCTGCGAACGGTGAGTAGGGGGTAGCTCGCCGTCCGGTAAGGACCAGCAGTGCGATTCTGTAACCATCTCAACGTGAAAACTTAGGTGAAGTGAGCGTGGAGTGAGCTGTCAATAGTGTCAATTCCTAGCAAAAACAAACTCACTTCACCTAAGTTTTCACGGTGAGATTTTTACTGAATCGACCGGTAGGCCCGAGTCGACGGCGCGTTGTGTTCCACGCGCGCCTCAAAGAGATGTCAGCAAATGATGGGGTCCAATAGGGCCGACGCCGCTGGGGTCGCGGGTAGTTTTAAGAAGATACCGCGGCCCTGGCATAGGTAACTGAAGGAACACGGGTGGGTTTTAGTCAGTAAAAGTCTGACACGCCCTTCCGCTCCACCCAGAGCGGGAGAAGTTATTTGATGATTTCCCACCCTCAAAAAAAAAAAAAAAAAAAAAGGTATTCTTTAGGCGCGTTGAGCGATTTTTGGTAGGGGACATGCGTCACCGAAATGCGACATGCTATACAGTGTCCCAGAATAATGTCCTCAAACTTAAGGATGTGGCCACCATCAAACTGAACAACTTTTTCCCGGAGACAAAAAGTAGTCGTCCCTTACAACATTTCAATGCCTACTTGACCAAATGTATGGGACGACTGTTTTTTTACAATACAGGGTGTTTCTTTTAAGGCGTCAAGCCAGTGTGAGCTGATAGCAGAGTACCATACCTATCGATTCAACCCTTAAGTATGTTCTACTATTTTTTGTAGTTTTCGAGTTATATTTTTTTTTTCGACATTTTTCCTGGTTCAACGAAATGATACCAACTACTATCCTTAACTACTACCATTGATATGAAATGAGGGATCCAAAATAACTCAATCAATCTGCCTAGCCTTTTCCCAACTATGTTGGGGTCGGCTTCCAGTCTAACCGGATGCAACTGAATATCTGTATTTTACATGGAGCGACTGCCTATCTGACCCCCACAACCCAGTAACTGGGTAATACGACACCCTTGGTAAGACTGGGTGTCAGACTTTCGGGCCTCTGACGACCCGTAACGACTGTCAAAGATCCAAGAATGACAGCCGGGACCAACGGCTTAACGTGCTTTCCGAGGCACGGAGGAGTCTCGGTATCTCAAGACGGTCACCCATCCACTGACCAACCCCGGCAAGCGTAGCTTAACGTGACGGATCGACCCGTGCGGCTGTTATTACTTAGCCACGAGATCCAAAGTAACTCGAAAAATACAATAAATCGTAGAACATACATGGGGGTTAAATCGATAGGTATGGTACTCTGTTATCAGCTCGCACTGGCTTGACACCTTAAAAGAAACACCATGTATAATCTAATCTAACCTAATCTTTACGGGTTCTGAGATGGCGACACGCCGCCGGTTTACGCTGAAAACCAGCGCCTTGACTCGTGCCTTCGTGCACGGGTCACGGCATTAGGGCGAGCGCGCATTGCGGTGCGTTTTTCTACCGCATAATCTGTGAAGTATGGAATGTCTTTAAAGTGCGCGCACTGCGGTCATGCGTTTTATTACTGTAGGCCCCGCCCAGTGCGGCAGAACTACCGGAAACGCACCGCAGTGCGCGCTCGCTCTTATGCTGAGCGTTAGCCGTTTCGCGCGTTAGTGACGCTTAATTAAGTATTTGTTGTTTTTCCTTTTAAGTTTGAATTTTAGCTACCCAATTGTTTTTATTTTTTAGGATTATGTAAAAATTTAAAGTATGTGCGTCATTTTTCGCGAGAATAAATAGTTTTTCTTTCTTTCTTTCTTTCTATAAATTAAAGAGGGTGACCAATGTTAAGTACTTGGGTCATTGGGTTACCGACGACCTGAAAGATAACAAGGATATTGATAGGGAACGTAGATCGCTGTCGGTACGCTGCAACATGCTGGCCCGCAGGTTTGCGCGATGTACAGTGGCGGTTAAGATTACTTTGTTTAAGTCATTTTGCTCGTCATTTTACACGTGCAGCCTGTGGACTATAGCTTGCGTGCTTATAGCGATCTACGTGTCCAATATAATAACGCACTCAGAATACTGTTGGGGCTGCCATGGCGATGCAGTGCATCAAAGATGTTTGCGGAAAGCAAACAAGCATATTGATGGTTTTGCGGCCATCATACGCAAAAGAAGCGCTTCTCTGCTTGCTCGTCTTCGTGGCAGTACCAACAGTATCTTGAGTTTGTTCTCAGATAGATGGGAGTCTCCAATGCTGCGTCATTGGATGAAACTCCACACTTAATAATTTTGTAAGTCTAGTTTTTTAAAACCTTTGTTACTAACATTATGGGCGTATGCCTGAAATAAATAAATATAATAATATAATAATAATAAATGTACTCTGTGATGCTGTGTATAATTTTACGTTTAAGATTTTACTTCTATCGGTAGTTCCCATGGCTACCTATGTTTTTTTTTTTTTTGTATCAGCACAAAGGTTTTTTTTTTATTTCAAAACTACTCTCAATAGATCGTGGTAATCGATAAAAACTACAAAAAAAAGTACGAGCAATTTAACAGGTAAATAATATCGATATGACTCGATACCTGCAATCGTTGCGTTATTAATCGACTAAGATCGGAATGCTACCATTGTTTCGTGCAATAATTCTAAGTTGTTAACATTTTATTGGATTATAAACTCTATTTCTAGAAAGGTATGACCCAAAATTGGTTGTGCTCACATAAATCGTTCAAGGTCGTCCAAACAATTCGATTTCGTTTACATTCTGCTAGGTAGAACATATTTTAAAATTTCCAGATGTTGTCTGTGGTTTTCTACGCCGTCATAACTCGACTTGTTAACTACAGTTCGACCGTCGAGGAAATGCGATCTTGACACCTGTCACTTTCATAGTAACTAACGATACGTGTTTTGCGAATTTGATCCTTATTACTCCTAGAAATTGTCCAAATGACAGGTGTCAGGAAAGCAATCTCTCGACTGCCGGACTGTAGGAAAATGCACCAGAGTTCACCAGACACACCCGGTTACTGAAAGCCCAATTAAGATAAAAACTAACTGATAGTCAAACTCAAGTTATAAACTGATGCTGAGTTTCAACAGACAATCAAATCACTTGATATGACTTTAACAATCATTCAGCTAATTGAGTTGATTTACATTGACATTGTTCCACAGCGTCGTGCCTGTCCACGGGAGCCTTTAGCCTTTCTTGGTTTTTGACAGGTTCAAACCCACAGCACGCGTAGCATAATCACTTCTACCTCTACTCTACGAAGAACAGGGAACAGGAAATATCTTTTCTACACAAAATTACATTCATTTTCTTCATTTTTGACATCGCGCCGTAGACATCACTCTGCATGTAGTCTTTCGTTTCTTCCGTTTCTACGGTGCTCATGCTTCGCTTGCAGATAGGTACTTAACCATACCTATCCCGGATCTTAAAAACAAAATACTTAACATATTTTTTCTTTGTTCTAGGCCGACAAAGACAACAACGAACGATGAACTAAAACGCTAACAAGACCACAAAGTCGCATACGCTCAAACACCGAGCAAAAATGCGCTGCTGTCGGCAATCATCGGCGTATGCGTGACTGTAGGCCGAGTATGTCCGAGTGCTAGTGAACCAGAGGACTCAAAATGGCGCATAAAGTAAAGAACAACCATTACGTGGCGACGCACCGGTCTGGCGTGGACTCGCCGTCATCTGGGGGTTACCATCACAGAGCATCATCGAGGGAGGAGAATGACAGTCACCGAGCACCATCGGAGAGGACGCTGTCGGAGTACACGGTAAGGGTAAGATCATCAGCATCTATTTCTACCTATTAACAGTTATAGTAAAATTTCCGCTCAATCGGAAACCGGGAAGTGGGTCAAATTTAACTTGCAAGATTCGATCACAGACAGACACCGGGACAGGTGAAACTAAATAAAAGCCTGTAATAATAAAAACGGCGAAATCTATTTCTGTTTTGCACCGTACATACAAATACGCGCCTGCACAGTTTATCAATTAAAATAATGGCTCGAAACATGATTGGGAATGCGAAGCTAATATCGGATAACTATTTTGGCGTCTGTCCCAAGTTGTAAACGACCAGCGGTTTCCTGTCAACAAACGCATTACAAGTATCTCATAATTCGGATTTTATGGTGAATCAGAGATCAGAAAAACTTATTTGACGTAAATCAAATTCAATTGAAAATCCTTCTTGCAAACTGCAAGAAGGATTTTCAATTGAATTTGATTCTATAAAATCGACGGCGTTCCACGGCGGTTCCCTAAGGAACCGCGAGCTTAAACAACAAACAAAACATTTCAGCAAATCACCCTGTAAATCTATGATTTTCCTCATAAAGAAGTCATACCGAGGGGTTATTATTAATTAACACGCTTTTATTAATTAACACGCATTTATTATATTAGCTACACCTGTATGTTTGTATGTAACGGAATCTTTGAACTCGATTTTTACCCACTTTGAATGGTCAGATTAATTCGAAATTTTGTACATTTATCAGGGCCCAGTGACAATACAATAATTTAAAAAAATAATAATTAAATATTCTTTAAAAAAATATATAATACCTACTTATATATAATAATTATAGAATAAATTTTATTTGGGATATTTGACTCAAAAAAATTTAAAAATAAATTATAGTTTTAAATAAAACTAAAAAACACGCTTTAATACCATTAAATTTAACTAAAATAAAGTGATTAACGAGAACATTAATGTCATTGTAAAAAAAGCGTGGGGTGCTTTCGAATTACAGTGTTATTGTAAGAATGTCATACAACACACGCTTTTTTTACAATGACATTAATTTTCTCGTTATTCATATAATCGTTTATTCGTATATTGAAAAATTTGTTTTTTACATTTTAGTTCAGTTTAATGGTATTAAAGCGTGTTTTTTAGTTTTTTTAAACAATAAATTATTTTAAGGCTTGTCCGTCGCAAAAAGCGCGGTCACTGTCGGACTGCATAGAAAGGAAAGAGAAGCGCGATGACACAACGCTTGCAAAATATGAAGTAATTATCGATTTACAAAAAATCTGTTGATTAAACTAAAAAAGTAATGACAAGAAATCATTCCTTATTAGTTTGTAAAGAACTGTATAAATTTATGAACACTTTTAATGAAAACTGTAGGAGTAATATGGTAACAACTCGAAAAAATAGACCGAAATAGAGCTGGACTTAGGTTTTTTTTTCCTTAGTTCTACAAACTAAAATAGATTTTAGGACACATGAAATCACTTCTTATGTATTGTAGATACTGTGTAGGTACTGTATATTTTTTCCTATCAGAATGATGCTATGGTTACAAAGTTACTTAGTTTCGCCGTGTTTTAGGAAGGAGCAGCCTTAAATCAAGTCGTCGTTTGACAATAATGTTCCTCCCCTCGTCAAACGCTTATTCCCTATAACTTGAGCTAAACATTCCTTCTGGCAAAACAACCTTCAACCTTGAACTACTTCGATATTTACTGTTTACTGCTATGAGCTTAAAACTCAAAAACAATGAAAGTCGTCTTCATAACAATAATTAAAAGCCTACACCCATCCTGCACCTAATTACTCCATTGTATCTCTAACTAGCTGACCCGACAGACGTTGTCCTGTCTTAGCTATGAATATTCTAATGTAAACGCGCGAAGTTCCTGAAGGCGCAAGCTGAGCACATTTTGAATTGTTTAGGAAAACTTAATTTATATTTTAAGAATGAACCTAAGATTTTTTGCTGAAAAGTAAAATACCGGAATAAATTTATACTTAGTAAAAAGTCAAGAACATGAAAATGATTAATTGGAGCCAATTAATTTGAAAAAAAAATTGTTTTGAGTATGAATGTCAATGGCTATATGAGTAGGGGAAGATCAAGAAACGATGGATGGACTGTGTTAAAGATGATATGGTTATAAAGGGGGTGACTACCGAGATGACGACTAATAGAGAAGTATGGAAGAAAGGGACATGTAGCGCAGACCCAAAATAAATTGGGATAGTAGGTTGTTACCATAGGCCTATAAAAAATCTGAGGTTGTTACTTGTATCAAATCTCCACATATTTAGTACAGTAGTGTTAGTAAATTGACGTTATAACAATAAACTGTGTAGAAGTTTCTTTCATACAAACTTTGTCCTGACAATTACAAATACAACAAAAAAGAATTAGCCAAATACGTGCATCCGTTCTGAAGTGATGCGCGTACCTACATACATTCAGCAATTGATTTTTATTTTAGAATACTACATATAAGTAGCTGACCCGCCAGACGACCTGTCAAAAATTCAATAAATCGAACGGCAGCAAAACAAATGAACAACTGATTATAAAATGAATTTGAATTTGGAATTCTAAAAATAATGAAAGTTTCCCGACAGACATTGCCCTGCCCTTTCATGTATGAGAAAATTAATTTTCTTTATATTTTTTTGTGAATTTTCCTATGTTTTTAATAGTTATTCTGCTATTCGGGACGGAGACAAATACAACAAATCAAAAACCATGAAAATTGGTCCAGTAGTTCTCGAGTTATAAGTGTTCGAACAAACCCGACTTTGTTTTATATATATAGATTATAGGAAGAACAATCATGGATAAGTATCTTCGTTTCGGATACACCCATATTTCGTATTTATAAGTCCCAAATAACATGGGACAAGGGCAGGAAGATCTTACAGGACTCCGGCCTACTACTGAAAATTTCCTAAAAAAAAACCTGATAACTCTGCAGGAACTGCAGTTAAAAAATAAAAATATGTGTGTAGGTACCTCCACTGTAAAGGTAGATACAGTATTTATGTATCTGTGCAACGGATCTGATGTTCCCTTTTGGGAATTCAAACTTAAGACTTGCCCTTAGGATATGGAAGAGATAAAGAGCCTACCGAGTATGCATTAGTAAGCAATGTATTAAAGTTTTGATTGTATTTTCCAGACAATGGACGAGAGAACCCGGTCTCCGTCAGGCGAGCACAGGAATGGAAGACGGCCGCAGCACACCAACGGCTCCCCAAGAGCTGACTCTGAGACAGACGTATATGTCACCAGTGCCGCATATAGACCACCTTCAGAAATCAGGTAACCAACAATCAACTACCTAAGCTTATCGCATTATACTAGTGGACATAATATGTAGGTCAAAAAAAGGAGGAGCTGGTAGCTAAGTAGTAACAGCCACACGGGTCGATCCAACAGGTTAAGCTACGCTTGCCGGGGTTATCTTTACCGAGAGCCCTCCGTGCCTCGGAAAGCACGTTAAGCCGTTGGTCCCGGCTGTCATTCGTGGATCTTTTACAGTCGTTACGGGTCGTCAGAAGCCCGAAAGTCTGACAACCAGTCTTACCAAGGGGTATCGTATTACCCAGTTACTGGGTTGTGGAGGTCAGACAGGCAGTCGCTCCATGTAAAATACTAGTATTCAGCTGCATCCGGTTAGACTGGAAGCTGACCCCAACATAGTTGGGAAAAGGCTAGGCAGATTGATTGATAGGTCAAAAAAAAAAAATTTTTCATTAGTCTACGGTATCCCACTCTTGGGCAAAGGCCACCACTCCTTCCATATTTCGCGAGCCCACGCGTCCTCCTTCCAGTTTTGATGGAACCTCAGTTCGTTCCGCCATCTCCTACGTGGTCTGCCGCGACCTCACCTCACGGCTGTCTCATACCGATTCTGTGCTATTTGGGCTCACAATTTCTGACAGACATCTAAATAGAAGGTAGTACCTCTTTGATTTATAGTGTAGCTACCCTGTGAGGTTCGACTCCTTACAGTACTTACTAATTCCATTTCACATCTAAACCGAGTTCAGCCGGTCGATTCTTTAAAAATCTCACCGTGAAAACTTAGGTGAAGTGAGTTGGTTTTTGCTAGGAATTGACACTATTGACAGTTCACTCCGCGCTCATTTCAACTAAGTTTTCACGGTGAGATTTTTACAGAATCGACCGGCTGTTCCATTGGTGAAATTCGCCATAAGTAATCCTTCGGTCCGTCTAGCTGGGGGCACGGGGCGGGGACATTTTATTGTTTAACCACAGTATTGATTTTGCTTCTTTGGAACTACCATTATTATATTCTACAGCCTAAAAATGAAGCTCAAAATTAAAAAAAAAAAAACATTTAAAAAACACGCAACAGACCACTTTCTAAACTTTTGGCAAGTTTGCATGATATCATCCCATCTGAAACCGTTTCATGGCTTTAATCTTAACTCATGGTGTTATTACGGAGTTCACTGACTCATGTAAATGCACCGTTACACTGTATTGGTCCCGCTAAGTCCTTAAATCCCACTAATTTAGTCCAACGGAGCTCGATACGTGCGCGGATGCCTAGCGTCCCCGAAATGGGACAGATGAGCGGTTGGGCCGCTCTAGGGCCAAGTTAATATACCTTACAGTTTGTAAATCGGTAGTAAAGGCTGCAAGAAACAAAAAAGAAGGTCTGTGCCAATGGCCACAGGATGAGAAGCTAAAACTTACCATTATACCCTATTCAGCGTCAACGACCGACAGGAGTTGAGTATACCCGATTCAGCGTCAACGACCGACAGGAGTTGAGTATACCCGATTCAGCGTCAACGACCGACAGGAGTTGAGTATACCCGATTCAGCGTCAACGACCGACAGTAGTCGAGTATACCCGATTCAGCGTCAACGACCGACAGGAGTTGAGTATACCCGATTCAGCGTCAACGACCGACAGGAGTCGAGTATACCCGATTTAGCGTCACCAACATGAGCATGACGGTTCAGTTTCGTTCACAGTTCAGAAAGACCATACCTATTAGCAACTGTTGGAATCCAACTAATATTATAAACGCGAAAGTTTGCGAGGATGGATGCATGGATGGATGTTTGTTACTCTTTCACGCAAAAACTACTGAACGAATTTTGATGAAATTTCGCTCACAGATGGTTTATAACCTGAATTAACACATAGGATACTTTTTATCCCGATATTCTTACAGGTTCAGGACTTACGCGGGTGAACCTGCGGGGCACTGCTATAGTGTTACTTAAAGCATTAAAGAAGTTAATTCAACTTAGATTAGGGTTAGATCAACTTTTTCAGCAATAGAACCGCTGCGTTCCGACCGGCCGTTTGTCCAGCTCTCTCATGAACAAAACATTTTACGCGTGGATTGATGGTAAATTGCTCAAAAGGCAATTTTACGGTGCACGTATGAGCATAGACATAGATGTTCGGATCGTACTTGAAACATTCTCGAGATATATACAGGATTTTTCTTTTAAAGTGTCAAGCCAGTGCGAGCTGATAGCAGAGTACTATACCTATCGATTTAACCCTACAAAAAATCGTAGAACATACATGGGTATGTTCTATGATTTTTTGTAGTTTTCCCCACCCCTTATCACAGAGAGGAGACCTGTGGCCCAGCAGTGGGAACATTATAGGCTGATTGGGCTATGTACAGTATTTACATTTATCTTATACAAGTATGTTAATATAATTATTTTTGTACTTTCACCCGCGTAGACCGGAGACAACAATAGTTAGGTAAGTACTTAATCAAATCAAAAATCAAATCAAATCAAATCATTTTATTTTTATTTTTTTATTTTTATTATTTTTTATTATTTTTTTTTCATTATTTTTTTTAATTTTTTTTAATACTTTGTGTAAGTTTTCTAGAGTAAACATTGCCTTTATTATGATATTTGTCTATGAACAAACAACATCACAAAAAGTTATATCGATATAATACAAAATACCAAACAAATCTACAGTTACGTTGTAAATCATTGCTCCTATAATTCTCTGCCGACAGCGCAATGATGACGCGACACGGGAATCGAACCCAAGCATCTGGGGCACGATTTATTAGCTCTTCTGTATGTACCTCGGAGTTCAATCGAAGGTTTTAGGTCTCACTGCACATACCGTGCCGTTTCAAGAACGTGGTCGTGCAGTCGTTACGGGTAGTCAGAAGGCAGTGGCGTAAACTACATGGTGGCAAGTCGGCAAAATGCCACGGGCCCCCAGTCGGCCCCCGGTCAGAGGAGAATCCCAACTCCCAACATTTATTCAATCAATCAATCTGCCTAGCCTTTTCCCAACTATTTTGGGGTCGGCTTCCAGTCTAACCGGATGCAGTTGAATACCAGTATTTTACATGGAGCGACTGCCTATCTGACCTCCACAACCCAGTTACTGGGTAATACGATACCCCTTGGTAAGACTGGTTGTCAGACTTTCGGGCTTCTGACGACCCGTAACGACTGTCAAAGATCCACAAATGACAGCCGGGAGCAACGGCTTAACGTGCTTTCCGAGGCACGGAGGAGTCTCGGTATGTAAAGATGGTCACCCATCCACTGACCAACCAACATTTATTATTACACATTTATTAAAAAAAATAGTTTTGTCTTTAGAATTTATTTAAGTTACTTACCTTTACTTATATGCTTAAACAAATAAAAAATGTATCATAATTTCAATGCATTTCTAAAAAAAAAGTAAACCAGTTTTAGAAAGAATGGTCAAACTCCAATCAATAATTTGGGAGATATGCTTGGATAAAGTTCAGTACGTACCGTACTTTAAATAAGGTTGAATTATAAGAAGATCAAGTAATTACAATTATAAAATTTGTATGTACCTACCTACTTCACGGATTCTTATTAAACTCTTACAAGTAAAAGTGTTTATATAAGTATTATAAAATAAAAAATACTATTGTTGTTGGTTCATCTTCTTTATATTGGGGGATGATGAATTTGCCACGGGCCTCGAACGGTATAGTTACGCCACTGTCAGAAGGCCGAAATTCTGACAACCAGTCTTATCAAGGGGTATCGTGTTACCCGGTAGCTGGGTGGTGGAGGTCATATAGGCAGTCGCTCCATGTAAAATACTGGTATTCAGCTGAAACCGGTTAGACTGGAAGCCGACTCCAACATAGTTGGGAAAAGGCTAGACAGATGATGATGGCCGTGCGTGTCCCAATATCGGTGCGTTCGGTGGACGCCCCTAATACCAGCCTTCCTTTTTTATTGAAGTCAAAGGGACCGTGTGAAACATTCCAAAATTCATTCATTTTAAATCAACAGTAGCTTCCGAAGGTAAAAACACTTAATTCGGTACAGTCAACGAAAAAAGGCCATCAAATATAAAAAGTACTGTGGCCTGACATAACGACGGTGTCAGGGCGAAACGAATTTACTTTACTTTCTCTGCCGTCCCCTTGGATAGTGTGACGGTATAGGAATCCTTCAGGGTTGTCGAAGAAGGTGAGTCTCAGGTATTATATTATCTAAAAAATTATATTATTTATTCTGTGCTATGGCCGATAACATTACAGACACAAGAGACTTTTTATCTCGTCTTCCCTACCATTATCGCGACCCCCGGTCTTCTCCTTGATATGCTATGCAGGTATCTGTAGCCCCATGAAACATGAGGCTCCAGGGGCTATAGTGTAGTCAGCGCCTAAGGTATATACGTGAGCGGTGAGACGGGGAGAGCGCGAAAGATGAATCTTTGGGTTCATTCGAGTAATCGAGTCTCGTCAAACCACGCTGATCGGTGCATTTTATTCATTCATTCATTCATTCGAGATGTTGATGATTATGCTGATGATGTCTCCGATAGAGCAGAAGCCTAATAGGCGCTGACCATGACCCTGTGGGATGGATGACGGTGGGATGTCGGCTTGTTTGCCATCAAGTAACACAAAAGAATACTATTGTGATTTTGACAGCCCTATTCTTCTGTAGGGCAATAGTAGCTACCGGCTTTTTTGGTAATTCAATTGCATGACAACCCACTCCTTTGATTGTCGCCGACAAGACTTCATTGCGACTACCACAGGTTCCATAATATTAAGATTATTGAATTGTTGGTACTTGCAGCTTAGCATGGCGCCTGTATTCCCCATAGGGGGTAGTAGGCAGACAGAGTTGTATTATCTCCCAGATAATTTAAGTAGAACTCTGGGTAAAGTAGAGTTTCTAAACCTATTAACATCTGTATACGCTTTCAAATCAGTTAGTAGATAAATTGTATTTTCTTTTTAATTGTTTCTGAAACACTTGAACAACATTCTACTAGCCCGTGTGTGTTTTACTAACTTAAATATGGACGAAAATTATAGCAAAACTATAATGTGACAGCTTGGCTGTTGATAAATCATTCAACCAAAATCACTACATTATCTATTCATTCATTCATTCATTCAGTCATCATACATTCATTCATTCATACAGTTTACGCGCGCTTGATAATTTCTCACATGATAAGTACCTAATTTTCGTTCGAGAAACTGACCCTAGATATTATTGTATTTTCTTTATTAACATTCTGTTATACTTGAACAAAACAAAATTCTACTACACTAGCTATGTGTACCTACCTTATTATCCGAACCGTCACCGACCTAAAAAAGTAAAAAAAATAAAAATAAACTCTACACGGACTCGTTACCGACTATTTCAAAAACCTTTTTTTTAACCCTGACTTAACTTTTTATAGTATTTGACATCTTATTTATAAGTAAACATTTGAACATCTCACAGTGACTAAGGGATTCTTCCTTTGTTAGTTTTTTAGTCAATATAGTTCGAAACTTTCTAAACTGTCAATGAATTAACAAAAAAGTAAATAGGAATGTCCAATTATTTTTTGTTGAATTTTTAACTTAATAGACGTTTAGATAGTTTTTTTAGGATTTGGGCGGTAAATGTAATAAGAAAACAGATTGATTGTTATTTATCAAAATTACAGAAGACCCTTTGATCTATAAAAGACGGGGCCATTGGTAAGCACAAAGTATTTATAGTATGTGAACCTAAATAGAATAAAAAAAACCGGCCAAGTGCGTGTTGGACCACACACAATGGTTCCGAAAATAATTTATCCCAGAAACAAACTTAACATTGTAGAAAAGCATGTTCTCCCATACATTGATATACGTCACGGTCAATTCTCCAACTGCAAAAAGTTTGTAATCCCAAAAAAAAAATGTAATAAATTACAACTTAACGATTTTCAGACTTTTTCCTTTACTTGTGTTGTGAGCCCTTGCTTCTTGGTTCTTCGATTCTAGGTCGACAGGAAGTACCCTATAGGTTACGACTTTGCGAGTATCAAAATATGTCGCATAAATGGTCGTATTTTCTTATTGCGTTGACTTAAGGCTCTTACAGACAGAGGCGATATCGCGGTCGCGACGCGATATTTCGATATTATATCCGTAGAAAAATATCGCGTCGCGACGCGATATCGCCCCTGTCTGTAAGAGCCTTTAGAAGCTTGATTTTTTTAGAAATCCAAGAGACCATAGACACGTATTTGATATTAATTTCAGCTTGATACCTCCTCGCGTTCTTGAGAAAAAGGGTCTTGACACAATGACAGACAGACAGACAGCAGACCCAGTGATCCTTTATGGGTTCCGTTTTTTCATTTTGATGTACGGAACCCTAAAAAAAGGGTTGACTATCATCGACCGCATTGCAGGAGACAGCGAGATAAGATTTTGTAGGTTATGATATCACTTAAATTCTTTCTGTCCATAAAGTTTCTTGCCCGTTCTTCTCAGGAACACTTTGGCATTGGTAACTAGATTCGTCATTCTAACTAAGTTCTAACTTATCGACTCATTGACAGTCTTAGGCCCGTGTTACAAAACCTCACTTAAAACTAGTTTTAACCATTGATTGGTTGCTTTAAACTAGTTTTAAGTAATGTTTGAGTCTTGAGTTAGGTTCTGTAATACGGGCTTAAAAGTGACTGTAATTTAATTGACATAAATATTTTGAGTTTGAGTGTCCCGGAAACAGCCGATGCTAGATCCTATTTTCACCATTTCCAATAGGGTGCTGCAGAATTAAATGATTTTACGATATAGAAACGTCTAAGATATTCATCATCTGCCTAGCCTTTTCCCAAGTATGTTGGGGTCGGCTTCCAGTCTAACCGGATGCAGCTGAATACCACTATTTTACATGGAGCGACTGCCTATCTGACCTCAATTAAGTACTGGGTAATACGATACCCCTTGGTAAGACTGGTTGTCAGATTTTCGGGTTTCTGACGACCCGTAGCGACTGTCAAAGATCCACGAATGACAGCCGGGACCAACGGGTTTTAAAGTGCTTTACGAGGCACGGAGGGGTCTTCGTATGTGAAGATGGTCACCCATCCACAGAATAACCGCGGCAAGCCTGAGCGATCGACCCCTGCAGCTGTTATTCTTAGCCATAAAACATAAATTCAAAAATTCAAATTCAAAATATTTATTTTGTTAGAAAATACATTGTTCATGGTTCAACAAGGAAAGATCATAAAGCCTAAAAGTTATTCCAACAACCAACAAAAACCAACCAATGAACCAACCAAGAAAGGAAGACGTCTAAGAGAAAACCAACAATAATATGTTTTAATATTGCTATTTAGCCTTTGTTATTTAAAACATAACTTAATAGGTCGACAAGTGTCGCGCTCGTGACATACGTGCGCTCAGATTAGGAACGCGACGATGCGCGTGAGCACATCGGCTACACACAGCGCTCTGGAACGAATGCTGCTGTCACGGATTGAGCTATATTCCGAAATCGTCGACAACACTAAATAGTCTAAGGTTACGGAGAGATAATAACTGAACAGACGATTCTGATCTTGGCCCGCCGGCCGTACCGTTACCGTTTGCAGGGCAATATGAACGAAGGCCTGATTCGAAGAGACTGCCTAGTGCGCTTTCATAAAAATAAAAAAAATAAATATAAATATCCTTGGACATTTCACACAACGCCATCTAGTCCCAAGCTAAGCAACCTAATGCTTGTGTTATGGTAACGAGATGGCTGATAAACTACTTATATACATTTTTTTTTTTTGTAAATACATACATATTATAGATAGAAAAACACCCAGACTCGGAACAAATACTTGTAGGTCGTACAAATATTTGTTCCGTGCGGGAATCGAACCCGCGACATGCTGCGCAGCAGTCAATCGCTCAACCACTGCGCCAACCGTGTCGTCAAATATAAAATCTTTGGTTGCAAACGATTTAATCAGACTATAATGAGACTGCGAATTTCTGAATTGCCACTAAAATGTATAAAATAAAAATAAATAATAAATATAAAAACTTTTTTACAAAAAAAAATACAACCAACTTCCAAAAAAAACACTACAAAGTAATAATAACAAAATAAATAATAAAGTAATAATAATTTAATTTTGGAAGTCGGTGTCTTTGGATCTGTATTTTAGTTTTTGCCACCGACTTCCAAAATTAAAGTTATTTTTCACTTTGTACTGTTTTTTTTGGCAGTCGGTTGAATTTTTTTTTGTAAAAAAGTTTTTCTTTTTCACTTTTTAGTGGGTCAGTTTGTAATTTATCTAAGTTACAATAGCCCAATGTCTACTGCTCATCACCTATTACAAATTATTGCTTTTCCCGATGCAGGGACGTTAATTATTGAACTCCTCAACAATTCTCCTAGTAAGAACCAGGAGTACTGGAGCTCCATGGTGAAGTCATCATCACCATTATTAATTTTACGAGCATAAATTACTTAGCAACCATATTAAAGTAATCGAATCGCAACTACTTAGGTACAATTGAGTAGTTCCGATGGCCATCTGTGGTCTTCATCATCAGTTCCACTTCACCTATTGGTGCTTTCTGGGAGCAAATGCACGAGTTAGGTACTATAAAAAATACCCAAATCGCTATAGGTGTGCCTATAAAATTTGATGGTTTCCCTCGATTTCTATGGGATCCCCTCAACAGATTCTGACTTGGTGACAATGGGACGCCCTCGAGAGTATTTTCAAAAAAAAAAAAAATTTAGCAAATTCGTCTATACAACGTGTAACGTTAAATGCGCAAAACCTCTTAAGGGGTCATTGCACTCATCATTATGAACAATTTTTACTACGGGACCAAACCTGAAATCGCGAAAAAAAAATCAGCTGTTCAGTACATTTATGTTCGCATAATTCGTCAAAATGTAGTGAACAGCTGATTTTTTTTTCGCGATTTCAGGTTTGGTCCCATAGTAAAAGTTGTTCATAATGATGAGTACAATGACCCCATAAGAGGTTTTGCGCATTTAACGTTACACGTTGTATAGACGGATTTGCAAATTTTTTTTTTTGTTTGACCGATACCTAAACACATGAGTCACCCTATTCAGGGTGATTTTTTAATGACCAGCCAAATTTTCACAGGGTGTTCTACCCATGAATATGAACAACTTTCACTATGGGACCAACTTTGAAATCGCAAAAAAAATATCAGCTGTTTCATACATTTTGATCGAGTAGGTATTGAACTTTTGTAGGAAACCGCTGGTTTTTTTTTCGTGATTTCAAAGTTGGTCCCATAGTGAAAGTTGTTCATATTCATGGGTAGAACACCCTGTGAAAATTTGGCTGGTCATTAAAAAATCATCCTGTATATAGGGTGACACATGATTGTGCTCATAATATGATAACAAACATCTTTTACTATTGGACCAAACCTGAAATCGCGGAAAAAAATCAGCTGCTCGCTACATTTTAACCAGTTATGCGACCATGAATGTACTCATCATGACGACGGGTGACTCGCAATAGTAACAAAATGATTGTTTGTCCGTTCCAGCCGGCAGTCGAGGGCACCTCGCAGTGTTTACTCGTACAGAAGTGCGGTGGCGCCATCTGTCGCCTCCACACACAGATCCAAAGTCTCCAGGAAGGTAAGATTGAGCTTTCATCAAGTTTCCCGCGGAAATTAATATTGTTTGTTTATCCAACTGTTCCTCCGAATGTAAAACTTTTCAAAAAATAACCTACGGGGCAATTCCGTAACACACTATCAATCGGAATCGCTTTCATTTTGACAGTTCAACAACATACATTGCGTTATTTACGTTGTCGAAATCTTTAAAACATAATATGAAGCAATGGATTATCAATTTATAGGTACTTCAAAATTATTCAGATTCCGATTGATAATGTGTTACGCCGTTCGATAAATTGAATATCATTATGCAATAACGAATCAAGCGATAGGTTTTTTCTTTAAATGAGGAAAATATGAGCTTCTATGTTGTGGAACTTGGTTTGGTTGTATTGCTAAACACTTCGCGAGATTCATCCCCTTAATTTAAAGCACAAGGAATGTTTTGCGAACAATATCTGAAACCAAAATCAAAATGAAGTTATAGAAAAAAAAGTTTTTGTCGCCATTCGTCCGTAACCCTGAGAATAACTGGGGAAAAATCTTTAGCTGTTCACATTACTAAACTTAATTCCTCTGAAATTTCAGGCAGGTGTTAAGGTAGACGCGATGGCGGCACCGAACCCCTTCTGTCCGAACGTGAAAGGCATGTGCTGTCTGATGCTGCTACTGAATCTTGGGCTGATCCTCGTCACTCTGGGATTCGTCATCGTTCTGCAGTTCTTTGAACCGCTTTTTGTATGGTAAGTTTCAGTTTTATCGGAATTACAGACCGGTACCAAAATACTTCCTATATACTAGCAGTATAAGATTGTTTATCTTATTTATTTATTTATTGATAAGGCACTTCAACTACTTACTCACTAAAACATACAAAAAAAACCGGTCAAGAGCGAGTCGGACTCGCGCACCGAGAGGGTTCCGTTCCGATTTCTGATTTCTGTTTTATTTTTCCTGTAATCTTTACATAAACTTCTATCACACAGAATAATTTCAGATTTTTCTCTTTGCAAACTTCGGAGATAAGGGGGGGACGAACGGTATTTTTTTTACATTTTTCATCAAAAGTCGAACAATGTGCGGCCTAAAAAAAAAATAAAAAAATGTTTGAGAATGTGCAAACAGCGTTCTTTCATATGATACCCCACATGCCCTAGTAGCCCCACTTTGAATTTTTAAAAGCCCCTTTCAGTCCCTGTTGCAAAAAAAATACATATATTTTTATTTCTTTCTTATTCGCAAAATGGTTGTGTAAACGTCATCTAAAACTGTTCCAAATTTCAAGTTGATAGCATTAGTAGTTCTTGAGATATCCAGCTGTGACAGACAGACAGACAGACAGACAGACAGACAGACTGAGTCACACCATAAGGGTTCCTTTTTTACCATTTTGGTACGGAACCCTAAAAAGAATAGGTAAATAATAATAATAATTTCGGGAAGATGTACCAAAAACTGCGTTGGCTATTTAGTTTCCAAACATGTAAATAAACTTCTGCTGGTAAACAACAACGTTTGGATAAACAACGCATAAAGTCTTCGATTAATATGACTGAAGTATAAAGTTCAGTTTCCGCTACAACTTCAAACATTTATATGTCTTTTTCAATGTTACTATAGTCATTCTAAAGCCGGGTCTCCTAAATTCTCCTGCCTGCCTGTCTTTTCGAAACTTTACACAAAAACCTTACACATATTAATTTGTTTTCTTAGACGAGCTGTCTTCTGCGTATTCAAATATAAGTAACTATGTAAGCCACGCCTCTTTGTTTCGACGTTTTTGTGTAAAGTTTCGAAAAGACACGCGCAGGAGACCCAGCTTTAAATCAACTTAATTTGACACTAGACAATTTGACATTAGATTGATGTTAGCAACATCAATTTTAAATAAATATTTGAATAGGTTTTTAAAATATAACTTCGGTTTTCTTTAGCGTCTTTGAAGACAATAAGTTACTAAACACATGAATCTATTGATAATTTCCTCATTTTCAATTTATTGTTTTCTTTTTCAGGATCCTGGGCATAGTCTTCCTAATCTTCGGCTTCATCACGTTAGTTGGCAGCCTGATATATTGCGTCGTACTATGTCGAGAGAATCCCTACCCCCGTCACCCAGACGATTTCTACTGGACCCATCATTGGTCCAAAACAATCGGCCCTTCAGAAATCCACTACAGCGCCAGTGAAAAACAGTACGTTAAAAATGGCCACAGTGACAGATACAATAATAAATACAATGGCAAGTATTCAGACAGGGAAAGCGCAAAAGGTTATTCGGATAGAGAAAGCAAACTTAGTAGGTATTGAAAAACATTTTGTTAAAATATAACGGTTTATGAACGTATTATTCGATCTTTTAAGCGTTGTTTACCTACCATATATACCGCTGGTTAAGGGAAAATGAGATCGAACTCGTTTACCTACTATCTCTGTAATACATTTAAGACCGAACCCAATGTGTGCCCCGTGCTCTTGCAAAATGATCTCTGCATCAAGCCAGATTGACTCTCAGACTTTCGTCATCGTTCAGTATGAACAGCACTTTAGGGTCCGTATTACAGAACGTCACTCAATACTCAAGCATTACTTAAAAAACTAGATTCAAGCCATTTGATTGGTTGAAACTAGTTTTAAACTAAATATAAACAAAGATCAGTGCTTGAGTTTCCTTCTGTATTATGGACCTCAGTCACCTATAACTTTTTATTGTTCACATTGTACAAGAAAAAGAAACAGTAATAGCGTGCACTGCCACTGCTGGTTTAATTCACCTTTGCCGGTAAGTACCTAACAGTGGACAGAATATTTTTCCAGTTTTTTTTGGCATTCGATTTGGTTACTTTGTATTTTTACAAAGCAAAAAAGCAAAGCAGCGTCTACTTTTAACTATCCTACTTTTGAAACTCTTTTCTATTACTGTCCGATAAAAAAATACTAAATAAAACTTTGTCAGTAAACCAATAAAGAAATATTATAATCTAGGTTAGAATAATCCCATAATCTAATAATCTTAGTGTATTCATACTTAGTTAATGTTTAGTAACAATTTGTACTTATCTAAATATGTAATTATATTATATAAGATTTAATTTAATGTAAATAATCTTGATTAAGCATAAGCATACACTCAGAATTAAATGCCATATTAATTTACCCGTTAATGTTAGAGTGTTTAGAATTAAGTTAAGCCAGGGAACGCGGAACATAAAATATAAATATGTGAATAACACGATGTATGTAAATTAATAATCAATAATGTACCTACACACAAAGATTTAAATCGTTAGATGTGCCCTCACCATACCAATTCGAACGAAAAATAGTCCTTAAGTACTGAGAAGATGACGTCACACCATAAAAATGGCGTTTCCATAACAATCAAGTCAAGAAACGCGACCATATTTTACGCGGTAGGGCGAATCTTACGATTTAAATCTTTGTCTACACACTGTTCAAAACTAAGTCGTACTCAATAGTGTTGCTATTGCCCAATTTTTTTATTTTTTTTATGTAAAACCTCTTGTTTAAATGCATTTAAGTATTTGTTTTTCGGCTAATTTCGAAACTCGACACTAACTTATCATATAAGTTATTTTGTTCTATTTGACGTTTCGAAACTAATGCAAAAATCTCATGCCTAATTGACAGAAGTTCAGAAGTTCGGTCAGAGTATTAGGTACTTCATCAAGCCTCTTATACAACGAAAACAAAGTTGCGTGCAATTGTTTCAGCAACATGTTTGATGCATTGTGACACAATGTTGTTGGCCACATGGAATGTTGCAGTGTGGCTTGTATAGGTGGCTTTAGAGAAGAAACTTGATCAATTCCCATTGAGGTTCAGTGTTCAGACACCGCGAACAAAAATTTTCCTCAACATGTTGTCCGGGACAGCAAACGTCCTACACCGCGGTTGTTGTGACAACAAAACCACAAAATGTTGCGTAAAAATTTTCATTCGCGGTGTCTGCTCTAGTTTATATTGATCCTCACTGTCTATTCCTTAAAATTGGTACCAACGATAAAAGAGTGCTTTTCCACTGCTAGCATTTTCAAAAGCGAGAATTTGTTCGCGGCGAACGTGCTCAAGTTTATTTT
Source organism: Cosmia trapezina (assembly GCA_905163495.3). Lineage (NCBI taxonomy): Eukaryota > Metazoa > Arthropoda > Insecta > Lepidoptera > Noctuidae > Cosmia > Cosmia trapezina. The sequence goes on along the minus strand of LR991034.1, from coordinate 4,867,780 downwards.
CTCACACTCGTATTGCAATTGGAGCGTTCAGAGCTTTGGTTTCTAAAAAAGCAGTAAAGGCTCACACAACAAAGGCAAGGCAACAAGGATCAATAACGATTGGTCAAATACAGAGCGTTTTTGACACCTTAATGTCAAATACTGGTGAAAATGACAGATTTTCATGACGGCCATTAAATTATTAATATGACGGCTACCGCCCTTCTAGGAAACCCAGGAAACCGTATCTGTACGATTGCAAATGAATGCTTGTGAAAGAATATTCTTTTTGACACAATGTCAAATACTGGTGAAAATGACCGATTTTCATGACGGCCATTAAATTATTAATATGACGGCTACCGCCCTTCTAGGAAACCGTAGCTGTACGATCGCAAACGAATGCTTATGAAAGAATATTCTTACGAATGCGTAAACAAAATCTCGCGGTGGACGCACCAAGATGCAATACTTTTTTTGAGCAGTGTACGTGTACCGACATCTTTAGAATAGAAGAAACTTGACGAAATTAAAATATTTTTTCAATAAATTGTATAAATTGTAACAAAATATTTGTTTTACTTTACAAAATCATGTACAACCTATGTATCCGTATCAGATCTCCCACCACTCCCTACCATAGCACCATAGTGACATGCACTATGGTGCTATGGTAGTGGTGGGAGAAGTGGGGTCCGAAAAACATATGGCAACGTACAAGAAGGTCTACTGTGCTTTCGTTGACTTGCAGAAGACAGTGTGCAGAGGGAAGAACTGGTGGTTGGTATGGGCACTGAAATCTATATACAAGGATTCCAACAGTACTTGGGTTAGGATAAATGGGGCATACCCGAACTGGTTCTGCATCTGAAGGGTTGTTAGACAGGGTTGTATAGCGTCACCCTGGCTGTTAACTTGTTCCTACAATCAATTTACCTAGCCTTTTCCCAACTGTGTTGGGGTCGTGTGTTGGGCTCTAGTCTAACCAGATGCAGCTGAACACCAGCATTTTACATGGAGCGACTGCCTATCTGACCTCCACAACCCAGTAACTGGGTAATACAAAACCCCTTGGTAAGACTGGCTGTCAGACTTTCAGGCTTCTGACGACCCGTTATGACTGTCAAAGATCCACGAATGGCAGCCGGGACCAACGGCTTAACGTGCTTTCCGAGGCACCGAGGAGTCTCGGTATGTATAGATGGTCACCAATCCACGGACCAACCACGGCAAGCGTAGCTTAACCTGATGGATCGACCCGTGCGGCTGTTATTACTTAGGCACGTGCACCTACTTGTACCTACCTACATAAATAGTTTTTGAAAGAGGGTAAGTGTGGATTGAGTATGAATGAGTTGCCTGGCAAATGCAGATGATCAAGTTCTACTTGCATCGTCAGCAGAACAGGTGCAAGACATTGTGACAGTGATGGATGAAGCATATAAAAGATGAATGGGATGATTATAATTGTGAATAAACAAAGGTCATGGTGTTTGAAAGAGAAGAGGATGTATCGGTGTCTGATGTGAAAGTAAATGATAAGAATGTGGAGCAAATGATTGAGTTTGTATATTTGGGGAGGCTGTTTACAAGAGATAAAAAGATTGATGAAGAAGAGTGAATGCAGGTGAAAAAAGTGAATAAAGTGAATGGTGCAATATCGACGATTGTGACCAACCAGTCAATATCCAAAAAGGCTGGACTGGCTGTTCACAATGGTCTGGTGCTATATCGACGATTGTGACCAACCAGTCAATATCCAAAAAGGCTGGACTGACTGTTCACAATGGTCTGGTGCTATATCGACTATTGTGACCAACCAGTCAATATCCAAAAAGGCTGGACTGGCTGTTCACAATGGTCTGGTGCTATATCGACGATTGTGACCAACCAGTCAATATCCAAAAAGGCTGGACTGACTGTTCACAATGGTCTGGTGCTATATCGACTATTGTGACCAACCAGTCAATATCCAAAAAGGCTGGACTGGCTGTTCACAATGGTCTGGTGCTATATCGACGATTGTGACCAACCAGTCAATATCCAAAAAGGCTGGACTGACTGTTCACAATGGTCTGGTGCTATATCGACGATTGTGACCAACCAGTCAATATCCAAAAAGGCTGGACTGGCCGTTCACAATGGTCTGGTGCTATATCGACGATTGTGACCAACCAGTCAATATCCAAAAAGGCTGGACTGGCTGTTCACAATGGTCTGCTGGTGCCTACGCTTATGTATGGAAGCCTCAGATCCATTGTGTTCTATGATCTGTGAGAAGCGATTGTTGGGTGTGGCAAAAGCGGCATGAAATTAAAATAAATGCAGTGGAAATGCGTTCCTTGCGAAGTATGAGTTCTATGAATTATGATATGATGAAGAATGATGTGTAAAGGCAACGTAGCGGTTTACAAGAAGATGTACCTACTTAGTGACAAAAATTTAAAAGAGTATGCTTAGATGGTTTGATCATATTGAGGGAATGAATCAAAGGCGTTTAACAAAGTTATTTTACGAAGCAGATCCGAAAGGGGACGCCCTAGTAGGACATAGGTTTAGTGACCTTATTGGTCAAAGAAAGGTCCGGAACCGAGTACCTACCAACTCGCAACCGGCGGCGGCGGGCGGCGCACAGTGTTTTTTTTTTGCCCCAAAAAAGTGACATCAGCTTTTTATTGAATATTTCTACTCAACAGTAATGCACGAATAGAACTCCCGTGTGCCAATTTTGCATACTCTATTTTTAAAAAAATATTAAAGTTTTCATTACTTTGAAGGTGAAAATACTGAAAATAATTCGTACAAAAAAAAACTGTATATAATTAAGTGTTGTTTGTATTGGATATTTATGAAGCAATTCTAGGCGCATATTTTCCCATTTATATTTAATCAAAAATGACAATAGAACCCAACAAAAAAAAAATGTTGAACCGAAATCAGTATTTATTTATTTTTATTTTTTCTAGGTCGAAGTAGAACCTCTGTCTGGTACTAATAGATTCCTTATACTAAGGTTTATCACCCACAAAAATATTACTTTGAATTTGGGCCTAGTTTTTGAGAAAATGATTATCAAAAATATGTGCTAGGGTTGACACTATTTTGACCTTTATAATTAATAAATTTAGTAGTAGTAAATTTAGTAGTAGTAAATAATTAATTTTAATTAATCATAAAACAGCCAATTGACCTTTTTATGAAACCCTAAATTTGGAATTTTGACCTTAGTACATAAAAATCATTTTCTCGAAAACTAGGCCCAAGTTGAAAATAATATTTTTGTAGGTGTTAAACCTTAGTATAAGGAATCTAATTGTACCTGACAGAGGTTCTACTTCGACCTGGAAAAAAAAAAAAAAACTGTTTTCGGAAAAACATTATTTTTTTTTTGGTTCTATTATGATTTCTGATTAAATAAAAACAGGAAAATATGCGCCTAACATTGCTTCATAAATATGTAATTGAAATAAAACTCAGTCATATACCTACAGTTTTTGTTGTACGAATTATTTTCAGTATTTTGACCTTCAAAGTATCGAAAACTTAGATTTTTTTTAAAATAGAGTATATACAAAATTGGCACACGGGAGTTCTATTCGTGCATTTTAGTAAACTATTGAGTAGAAATATTCAATAAAAAGCTGATGTCACTTTTTTAGGGCAAAATCACACACTGTGCGGCGGCGTGCGTGTAAAACCAGATTTATGAACGTAAACGAAGCAAAACGAGTATGTAAGTATCGTAGCAGTCGCGTTCTGCAATTTCTGCCTGCCCCATGGGAAAAAAGCGTGAGTTTACAAAATTATTAAGTAAAAACAATGCGTGGCATGACGGCGTTGGCCCTGTAATCAGCATAATAAAACTCAATAAAAATATGATTTTATGAAATTTATTCTTTTTTGTTTTTCTTGATATTCTTGGTATTGCTTGATACCGATACCCATCACGATTGTGAAGTTTAGCCATAATTTAAAAAGACCCCATATTGAGTATTTCCCTTTCTGTATCAATTCGAGACACCACCGCGCACCGGTTGCGTGAAATCACCACGATCGGCATAGTTCGATTGGCGGCTCGGAAATTAGCTGAAAGTGCAGGTATCTTGCGATTCAAACTTATTGGGAGCTAAATCTTAAATCTTAAGTAAAAAAAAACTAAATGGAGGCTACATTATTGTCACTGACTGTAGGTATCTACAAGTTCTACAAACACTGGTTAGTAATTGACTAATCTTGTTTCGTTTTTACAAAACAGTGTTATGTCTACCTATTCTCTCTGATATTCTTGATTTATTCTGTTATTCTCTATCTGGGTTATTTCTATTCTTTTTAGTGAAAATAAATATTCTTATTCTTATTCTGAAAAATCTCACCGTAAAAGCTGCCATTCTAGCTAGTGATAGGTATTGACAGCCCACTCACGTTAGTTTTTACAGAATACGCCGTGCCGGCTGTTTTGGAAGCCCAGAGCGTTTTTCAGCAAGCATAGGTAGGTATGTAGGGGGAAAAGTTGATAGCTGAGTAGGTGGGGGAGTGATATGCAAAATTTTTCGGAATGGCGACCTTCGCAAAAACGTCATTCGAACCTACATATCACTCCCGACACAGAGTACTTTTACTTTGACTCCCGAGTAGGTGCGACATGATGAGAGAACACCGAATATGTGTTTGAAAAGTCTTAGATACGAGCTCCGTCGTCAGTCAGGGCGTGGTCGGGGCTCCACTTTCAGTTTCCCAAGTAGGGCAAAAAATTACGTGATCTTCAGCGCCGTTGATTTTTTCTTATGATCGTTTGTGGCCTGACTCATAAAGACTTACAATGTTTGACAAATCTGGTGAAGAAATTGTGGACTTTGAAAATTCAGAATTAGACATTCATTCAAAGGTGAGTTGGGAAATATTTTTGTTTTGGTTTTAGTATAGGTAGGTAGTAATTTATTAGGTAGGTACTAATTAGGTATTGTTTAATGAAAGCCGTGTAGCTTTTTTGAAAAATTGATGATGATTAATATATGTATTGAATATACCTATTCAATTTCTTTAACATACAACGACAATCTGCAACATTAGCATTATTTTTACTGAAGCTCTCTTTTTCTCTCTCTGTTTAATAAATAAGTAAGTAATACTTAATTAAGTTCTTGTTTATTTTCTGAACCAATCATGCCATGTTGCAAAATTCCTATCCAACAAAAAGACCGTCATCTGCTCCAAGAGTGAGTGCATCTGCGTCCCAACGCAGGGCAAACCCTACCTCTACATGAGCAAAGACGACGAAGGAAAGATCATACCCTGTTTCGACTGCAAAACTGTCCAAATGGATGAAAACGAATGTAAATGAGTCGACTCCTCCTGCATCTGCCTTCCAACGGACGGGAAGCCCTGTCTTTGCATCTGTATAGACGCAGAAATCGCCACTATGTCCTACGACGATTGTTCTTGCATCAACGCTGAAGAATGCAGAGAGACTTTCAACAGATGTCGCAAAGCTTTCATCTGTGTCTGCAAGAAGAATGGAAAAATTGTTCTGTGCGACTGTAATGGACCCGGAACATGTGGCAACTCTTGCGTCTGTGTTTCTACCGAAGGTGACATTGATATATAAGTCAATGGAAGGTGACAAGTGTGTGTGTTTGTGTCTGCTGCGATACGAAAGGCGACATTAGAGTTTGTAAAGAGTGTACCTACTATTACTTTATATAATGTATTATCTATGGTACCTACCTGCGATCCTAAAGCCGGGTCCGCTGCGCCAATTATCTAACAGAACATATTAACTAGCATGTTAAGCAAAAAGCCAGTCCGCTCTCAGACTCTCTCTTTTCAGACTAATGACAACGACAAAAAAAATAATGAGTAAAGTTTAGAAATCTCTATTAAATGTCGGCTGCTCCGCTACCCGTTATATGAGGAAATGCGGGTTGACCAGACTTTTGAAAATTAGGTATTTGAAGAAACTATTGCTGTCGCTCTGCGAGCGCTCCGCCCTCAAAGTCGTGCGATAAGGACAACTGCAAATCCGACTAAATAGCCTATGTAAAAAGTCACATTTCGAGGTTTGGCTCTCGCCTATTTGCTCCTCCAATATGGGACCAATTTAAAAGATATTTCATAAACTGAATAAGAAGGATATATACTATGCCCCTATGTTTTTTTTTTCGTTAAAAGTCATTGAGTTATATAACTAGAGAAGCAAACCTCATTAAAATGTGTAAAAAAAGTCTAGCCACTATTTCAACGCGACGACGTAGCTTTGAAACCACTAAACATTTAAAAGTAAACATATATCTTTCTCACTTACACAAGTCGCAAGAACAATACTGTCGCTTAGATTAGACAAAGATCGCAATATAAACATGCAATGGCGGTGAATGGCGGGATGGGGTTGCCTACCCATGCGAAATTTTACCCAAGTTTTTAAACGTTGAAAAAAAAACGTAACGTTTAAACGTTAAACGTTAAGTTATTTTTTAAATATGTGAATTATGTATTTCTTATTGGATGTGTATTAAAAGTTTATAACTAATGAAAATAATCGAGACATTTTCATTTTGAACATTTTTTATTTCCTTTAGTACATTTCCATACATATAATTTACATTTATAAATATTAGAATATAAAAACATTTAAGAATATAAAAAATAGTAGCCCACCGGCATCGGGAACAGGGTCCAGGGTACCGGTGGTCAGGGCTGCTGAGAGAGGAACCTCCTAACGATACGCGCCGTGTCCAGAAGTACCGCTTTCTGGAGCAATCTTCCTTAATCCAGCTGCCTAACGAGAGCCTCTTCAGGTGTTGATCGAGGCTCTTGGCTATTATGGCATTGGCCGTCACGACTATCGGCACAACGATTGCTGTATCGACATCCCACATCTCGACAACCTCGCGAACCAGGTCAAGATACTTAATCTGCTTATCTTTTTCAGCTTTCACGAGGTTCTCGTCATGCGGGACCGCTATTTCAATAATCATTGGGCGACGCTCTAATCGATCTATCACCACTATGTTTGTCTTATTGGCAACAATAGTCCTGTCAGTGATGATAGATCGATACCAATACAACGTGATATTGCCATTTTCGAGAACTGGGTCGGGCATATACCTATAGTACGGTACTTCCAATTCCACAAGACTGTATTTCAGAGTAAGTTGCTGGTGGATAATCCTGGCTACAAGGTTGTGCCTCTGCAAGTAGTCTCCGTTAGCCAGACGAGAACAGCCAGAAATAATTGACGGACTGATTCCCTCGGACGGTGGAATGCCCGACAGATGTCAACCGTGCCGTCCTTCACAATATATTTCCAGTAGTTGTTCGTCATCATAACTTCGTCCATAATCGCAAAGACAAAACCTTCGGTTTCCCCAAAGAGTCAGTTTTCTATAAGTCCTTTTCTTTTTGAAGGTTTTTTTATTATTCCATGAATTGCACTGTTTTATCATTTACATTTAGCTGCATTTCGTCTTCTTCGCTCAACTCAGTTCCTCTAATAACATCGTTTATTTTTTTTATTTCTAGTCTTTTATTTTTTTGTGATATTTTTTTTTTTGTTAGTCTTTTAGCCGATACATTTTTCAACCGGTGAATTATTTTCCTCATTTTGTGCTTTCGGGGCGTTTCAGTTAATTCGTCTATCTCTTCGTCGGTTTCCACAGCATCCACATCCATATTTTCTTCTTCTGAAAGCTCCACCTGCTATTAGAATAACGGTTGTCCTGAAAAATATACAATTTACTGTAGGCAAAACAACTCTTTATAAACTAAAAACTAAGTTGAAAAAAACATTCAACAATGTAGTTTGAGTCGATATAAACTAATTTGTTGCTGTGGGAGTTTAATGAGAAGGCATTTTTTGTTGACATTACCTATAATTTGATAATATTAATTGCCGCAAAAAATCATTACTTTTACAATAAGCATTAGAATTCCTTGATTGCACAAATAAACACGGCCACATTCGCTTTTTGGTCCTATTTTATCTTGATCACGGAAGTGCTTCGAACAAATGACAGTAGATTTAGTAGGTATAGGTAGCCAGTCAGTATCTTTTCTCAGCAATCGGATTATTGATTGAGAAGCATCTTTAGGTAGTCTGGAACATTGTTAATCATTATTAAAAAATATTTAAAATCGCTTATTCCATAAATTAAAAACTCCCACAAATGTGGGAAACTAAAACATAGTTTTTAGTTGTAACACTGATCATAATTAAAAAAAAATCTACATTTTATTTATTTTCCTGCGTTTTTACGATGATATAAACACAGAAACAATAAACTTACGTGTGGAAAGTAATTCCGGTAGTTTTTGTGATCTAGAATCGCATTCTTCCATTACGCATTTACCCATTTTGGCGATATTTTTTGTCGCGTGTCACTCGGTTCACTTCGGCTGCCGTCGTAAAGAGCACTGAACTGACGTTAGTTACGCATACGGCCGTGGCCGTATGTTCAGTGGCAACGCCTTGGCGCGGCAATTGCTAATCTAGTGTAACATATATATCAATGTTAAAAGTTGTCAAATTTGTACACTAGGCCTCTGTTGACAGCGTTCTGAATAGGCAATTTTGAGCATTTTTTGAGGGTTCTAGTTCTTATAAAAATAATGTATCATCAAAAAGGAAAACATAGGGGCATACAAGTAGCTAATATTTATATTTCTGTGAAAAATCATTGCTTTATGGTCATTAACCAGAAAGAAAACAGGCGAGAGCGTTTGTATGGAGAAAAGAGCACCCGCATTTCCTCTTAAGTCCAGTAACTTTCTTCTTTTCTCTGCTGTATTGTCCTTTGAGACTTACTGATTTAGAATGTACTTCCTTTATTGTAGACTATACTTGTGAGGCAAAAGCAACTGTAGCTCTTAAATGGAACCAACCTAAATGTGATTGTATTCTATCGGAAGGAAAATCTTGCATATGTGTGTGTAAAAATAGCGAGGGAAGAATAAGTCTGTGTGTGCAAGAATAGTGAGGAGATTGTATGCTGTGATTGCGAAGACTGCAAGTATGATGATTCTTGCAAATGCGGGAATGAATGTTGTGTCTGTATTCCAGCTAAGGATAAAGATGGTGTTTGTGTGTGTGAAGATGCTAAAAGCAACATTTTCATGTGACGATTGTGATTGCGCCTAATAAATATTGTAATTAATATTGTAATTAAATCATAGATATTTTTGGTTACCTAAATTAGTATGATAATAATAATATTATTATAATCTATTACTTACTAGAATAGTGTTTTGTTACTATATTGTATTCTTTTCTAAACAATCAGTTTTTATAAATATTCAAACAATATCTTTTTTTCCCTTTGCAACTGCTAGCTGGTGATCTTTATTTGTTTGACTTTTATGAGCTTAATAGTAATTACAACTATAATCTGTCTGAAACTGAAGCAATTAGGCCCTTTGTATTCACACGTTTTTCTTCTCGTGATAAAACACGGTTTATTCGCCGTGTGTAGGCAGTCCACCAGTGTTCGAGAAGTAAGCTTGTTGAGAGGTGGTTGAGATACACGTTTTTTCTACGGCGCGGTTTATACGCCGTATCGTAAAGATATTATTTTTAATACAGAGCCATCTAGTATAAGGTTTTAGCTTCTAAAAACTTATACTAGATGGCTCTGTTTTAACCCAAGTGTCTTGAGTTTGGCTAATTTTAGACCTAAAACCCCAGCGAGTGGGGAGGGTTGGGGGTTAGTTGCGAACCCCATAGGTTCACAACTACTGATTATGATATGTTTTCCATCGGATGATGTTTTTTTACGTTTATACCGGATGACTTTTTTTACCGTCTCGAAAAAAAATGGGTATATTAGGTGAACAGAGTAGAAGCCTATGGCATACCTACCTAGTTTTTTTTTTTAATAGCTTAAACAGAAAAAATTATCTAAGTACCAATAAATACGTGTGCGTTACTGCAGCGGAATGTTGTCGCTTTTCAGGATTTCGTCTTGACAGGAATTAGTACCCAATCTCGTGTAAATGTGCCCGAAATTTAGAATTTGTGCGTCCAGCCGATCCAAAGGTATTCACGAAAAACAGATTCCGCTGGAGTAACGTTACTGCAGCGGCATGTTTTTTTACCAGTGGTCGTAGCTGGATACAAACTAGCTACTTAGATAGATATAATTTGTGCCTAATTGTGCCCAAAAAATAGAATTTGTGCGTCTTGAGGTTTCAGAGTTATTCAAGATGCCGCTGCGGTAACGTTTAGCAAATTGCTGTATCTCTTAAACGGCATGACATACAACTACGATTTTTTTTACTACGGCGGGTCTTAATTTGTGCTTAATTTGTGCAATTTTATTTTTTCTATAATCGACACCATTGGAAAACTAGAATTTTTTTTTCAAAAACCCTAAAATCGATCCTCGCGCTTCAATGAGAAACCCTAGAAACTTACCAATTATGGTGATTTGTACCTGTCATGAACTCAAAGCATCATGTGAAATTCAATGTTTATATTCCAACTCCATAAAGAGTTATTCCATTTTAATTAAAATCTGGCTATGATATAATGTAACGCTCAAATACATGAGTTATTATTAAGTGACTGATATTATGATTATACTAATAATTAGTACCCTTATTAAATTGTTTATTCTTAAAGTTTCAGCTGAAAAAACCTTCTAACTACTTAGATATGAGAAAAAAACGATAGGGAAAGAAATCACACGATTAACCGAACAAATTCGAATGACTGCATAAAAGCGGGCTCACAGTACATTATGCCCACCTTCTTAAATTGGTAGTATTATAATTGAATTTTGATGGGTACAAGTGCGTACAAATGGTTTAATTAGGTAACTATTTATTTACTTTTACATAAATATGTGACGTAGAGAGTTATCAGAGAGTAGGAAGTGACCTAAGGGCGAGCGCGCACTGCGGTGCGTTTTTGTAACGCATAATCTGTGAAGTATGGAATGTCTTGAAGTGCGCGCACTGCGGTCATGCGTTTTGTTACTTTTGGCCCCGCCCAGTGCGGCAGAACTAACGTAAACGCACCTCAATGCGCGCTCGCCCGCTTATTGTCGAGTTTATTACAAACATAATGTTTCGAAACTTTGATACTTAGTAGATTTTAAAAATATTAATAACTCCATACCGATATTGGTTCGTATGGCCTGATGACGTCACTTGCCTTAAATTATTATGTATGAATATGCACTTTTACCACCATAGACTTAAGAAAAAAGGAGGACTCCGCGCCACGCATATTGAAAGTGAAGCACCCGGCTCCCGTTGCCGCGCTTGCGAAATTAAAATTTTCTTACCTACGTTTTTTGCAATTTTCAAGTCAGTCATGGGTTGTATGTTGATCAAAATATGATTCGCGACCGTAACAAGTTTTACAGAATTATAATCATTGAAGTCATCAATACAACTCTATGACCGTAATCCTATTCAATTACTATTTCAAGAAATTTTGACATTTGAGCATTATAGGTACCTACTAACTTAAGGAGTTGTATTATTGGAAATTTTGACATTTGAGCATTATAGGTACCTACTAACTTAAGGAGTTGTATTATCTGCTTCATAGATTACGCTCTGGTCACTACCCATCCCGCAAGTTCGGTTATTTGATGAACAAAGTTAATTCGCCTAATTGTGAAACATGCGGAACGGTTGAAGATGTTCACCATATACTTATGGAGTGTTCTAAAACAAGGAAGGAAAGAGAGACTCTGTTGAGTATGGTTAAAGGTGGTAAATATGATGTTGGTCCTTACGTAAAAGTTTTAGCGCAACCTTCACCTGAGATAGCAGACATACTTACATATTTTTTTAAGAATTAATATTTTTTATTGTATTTGTAGATGTAGTTTAGAATAGTTTAAGTTATGATGAGGCTGACTTGCCACTGTGGATAAAAGCCTCTTAAAAATTTAAGAATAAAAAAAAAAAAAAAAAAAAAAATGAATAATTTTGTAAATACATATTTGTTACGGTCGCGAATCATATCATAATCTTTATAAGTAAAAACAACAGGTATCATCAATACATCTCTCTAAGTTAGATTTTATGCAGATTCCTCAAACGAACGAAATCTAACGAATCTGCACGAAATCTAACTTAGAGAGATGTATTGATGATTTTTATGGTTAAAATTATATAAATACATAGTTATGTTTTATTGCCGCGTATCATACTTTGATCAAGATACAACCTGACACGGACCTGCAAATTGCAAAAAACTAAAAAAAATGATTTTCGTGGGCCTGTGCATCATCCCGGTCTCGCTCCGTTACTATAGTACCGAGGCCGGGCTGAAGTGCGGGTTTCCAACGTATTATATTGCGAAATGATAAAAATTATAAACTTACCTTAAAATCAGAACTAGGTACAAATATTAAAATAACATAATAGTTCCGGAAAACCGCTCTACTCTAACGCACAGAAAATACATGTGTGTCTTCTTTATCACTGAACAGTTAATTTATTTCAACATAAGCACAATGTACCACAAAACCAATGCGTATTGTCCAGCCGAAATTACACGCGTCGTAATTATACACACAATTCCTTGAATTACTGGGAAAAAGATAATGCGCACACGCTCTCCACACACGAGATTGGCGGCCAATTACTCGTGTCAAACAAAGTTAACACCGAACCGAACTAAAAGTGCGTTTCACGAATGTTGGTACCATTGTTTTTCATTGAAGAAATGTTTACAAAAAACCATTCCATACGGCAACTTCGAATGAAGCAACGACAAGCTCTGGGGATTCCCCCCAAGTAATGTTTTATTATCCCGGTCGTTCTGACGGCATAGCATAGGGTAGATGTATTTTATATATGTATGAGTGTAATAGTTCCGATTGACGAATTGGCTGAGATCTAGACAATATGGACATCCACTTTCCTCAATTTGTGAATATTTCTATTAAGTAGGTAACTAAATAATAAAACAAAATTTTACAGAGGTATCAATCATGCTATTTTATTTCAATTCAAAGCTAAATCTATAAACGGTATTTTTTCTTTTATTTTTTTGACAATAAAAATACACTTTCTCGTCAAATAAACCTTTTGTCTTTATTAGATTGCTGTACTTACTAACATTTGACTGAGAGTTTAAAGGTTCGCAAATCCTCAATATCATTTATGGCTTACACACTGTGTGTACGCATAGACTTATAAAAAAAGATGGACTCCGCGCCGCGCATATCGAAAGTGAAGCACCGTGCCAATCTATGTGTGCATCATGGTATAAACTATGGTGTGCATGATTTGAGTACCTGCTAAGACGCAGTCGCTCGTGTCACGTAATGGCGGCCGGTCGGCATACTATGATGTAAATGTGTGCGCGAGGCGTGTTTGTACAAACGGTCCGGCCGGCATACTTACTGTGCTTCACTTTCGATATGCGTGGCGCGGAGTCCATCTTTTTTTATAAGTCTATGTGTGTACGTAATACCCATTGAGTTATAATGTACTACGTACTGACGTAATAGGTACCTACGTGTTTTACAAAACAATAAATTATAAGTATCACTTTTGTGCGAGACTGTTTCAAAAAACGAAATGTTGTACTACATATTTAAGAAGGTTGGCACAATGTACTGTGAGCCCGCTTTTATGTAGTAATTCGAATTTGTTCGGTTAATCGCGTGATTTCTTTTCCTATCGTTTTTTTCTTATAACTAAGTAGTTAGAAGGTTTTTTCAGCTGAAACTTTAAGGATAAACAATTTAATAAGGGTACTAATTATTAGTATAATCATAATTACAGTCACTTAATAATAACTCATGTATTGGAGCGTTACATTATATCGTATCCAGATTTTAATTAAAATCGAATAAATCTCTAAGGAGTTGGAATAGAAACATCTAATTTCACATGATGCTTTGAGTTCATGACAGGTACAAACCACCACAATTGGTAAGTTTCTAGGGTTTCTCATTGAAGCGCGAGGATCGATTTTAGGGTTTTTGAAAAAAAAATTCTAGTTTTCCAATGGTGTCGATTATAGAAAAAATAAAATTGCACAAATTAAGCACAAATTAAGACCCGCCGTAGTAAAAAAAATCGTAGTTGTATGTCATGCCGTTTAAGAGATACAGCAATTTGCTAAACGTTACTGCAGCGGCATCTTGAATAACTCTGAAACCTCAAGACGCACAAATTCTATTTTTTGGGCACAATTAGGCACAAATTATATCTATCTAAGTAGCTAGTTTGTATTCAGCTACGACCACTGGTAAAATAACATGCCGCTGCAGTAACGTTACTCCAGCGGAATCTGTTTTTCGTGAATATCTTTGGATCGGCTGGACGCACAAATTCTAAATTTCGGGCACATTTACACGAGATTGGGTACTAATTCCTGTCAAGACGAAATCCTGAAAAGCGACAACATTCCGCTGCAGTAACGCACACATAAATACTACAAATTCGATGTAAACTTATCATTTTTGTACCATAAAAACAGAAATTTTGAAAAAAAATAATAAATCGTTTAAAAATATCGAAATTCAAATCATATGCAACCTGCATATGATTTGAATTTATGATTTTAGTTAGGTATGCCATAGGCTTCTACTCCGTTCACCTAATATAAACAATTTTTTTCGAGACGGTAAAATAAGTCATCCGGTATATACAGGGTGTAAGGGACAGCCCTCCGCAGATTGATAGGGTGAATTCAGTACATCATACTAAGATGACCGGTACATGAAATTATTTCAGGAACGTTATGGGAATCCAATAAACCTGATTTGTTTTATTACCTCGCACGCAATGTATTGCTTCCGTGGCAAAACGCACGTAGCGAACGGTAGCGCAGTGAGTGTTCGGCTGCCCCACCCGCCACGGGGTCAATTCTCGCGCCACTTGGCTTAAACTAGCGACAGCGTAGTGCACAAGTTAGTTGAGTAGGTAGATACTTACGCGCAGGTACAGTAAAAGCGACAATAATTTAGCCTTCATTTAATTATTTTTATAACTGAAAGATGTTTAAAGTGGTGTATGGTACCTACTTATTGGTCAGTTTGTCAAGTACGGGTAGGGTTCAATGAAAAATAAAATAAGTAGGTTTTATGAAATAAGGAATAATGTTTTTATTTTGTATTTACGATGATGGCTGTATTCCCTCAAAAACCTTTATCTTTTCTGGCTTGCCTACGTAAAACGTTGTATCGTCTGCGAGGCATTTTTAAACAAATTAATACAAAAGTATTTTCCGCTCAACCAACAACAGTCTAAAACTTAACGAAAATAACCAGCAGATGAAACAAACAGTCAATAAAAATAAAAAAATACTAAGTACTTGCAAACATGCATTCAGGCTTCTCATTAGCTGCCCTTTCACACAGCGGGAATTCCGCTTTGGTAAAGCGAGTAAAGATAACAAAATAATAAGCACTAGAGTTAATTTTGTGCCAAACAATAGCTACAACTAACGTTGAAGTGGTTTTCGTTTTTTTACCCGACTGCGGCAAGTTAAAAAAGGAGCGTTATGTGTTTTTACCATAAGTACAATGCTTATTACATAGAAAAATAATGTAAATCAATCAGTCTTATTTCAATAGGTATCAAAAATTAATCCTACCTTAGAATCGCTCCGGTCGTATGAGATACGGCTCGAAATGACCTCCACCGAGACCTTCACACACATTGGCACGGCGCAGGGTCTCCCCGTGCAAGCGGGTCAGCAAGTTGGGATCTTCGTTGCAGCTGTAGCGCAGCTGCTGGAATGTGTCTGTGATTCAATCTCGCATTTCTTCCTCACTCGCACATGCACTAACAAACACTTTTTCCTTTACGTAGCCCCACAAAAAGAAGTCTAAAAGTGTGAGACGCGGGCTCCATGATTCCGGCGCAATAGTCGAGCTGCAGTGCGTGTGCCTAGGCGTGGATTTTGACGGACCAGGTCTAAAACTCTTTCTACAGTTGCACCGCGAAGTGGTCTTCCGGCGCCTTCTTGATTGGGAACTATGGGCTGGTTATCTAGCACTCGTTCATAGACATTGGTAATTATCCGGGAGTCTGATGGATGCCGACGGTCAGGATACCTATCGATGTAATTTCTGAGCGCTTCCCTGGCATTTCCCCGAGCTTCCCCGTAGCACATTATCATTTCGCCATATTCACGAGCTTAGTGCTCGTGTAGCCATTTCTCACAGACAACAACACAAATGGGTAAGTACGTAAACTTCACGACGCGACTGCGCGAACAACAGCGAGCGATACTGCGCAGGACACAGTCGCAGGACAACTAAACTGTACTAATGACTACACGAAAAATCACACACAAAAACAGTGTTGTCAACTACTCAAAAAATTTTGCATGTTTCTTGCAAAAATGTTGTACAAAAATACCACTATTTTTAAGCTTGACTAAATGTTAGAGCTGTTATTTTTTTTGGAGAAATGAAACGATAAATTTGTCAATTTAATTCAAAGTTTATGTTAAGCAAATTAATAGTAGTGATAGCCCAGCGTGATAGAAGACTGGGCTTCCATTGCAGAGGGCTTACGTTCGATTCGCGACTCGACTACCAGTCGGTAGCTGCCGTAAAGCCATGAAAAGGCCCTTGGGTGGCTTGGAAACTGGATCCAGTGATCGCTTGAAAAGTAGAATTAATTAAGTAATTAGGTATGTACCTACCACGAATACTCAAGGGCACATTATGTGCGTTTTTCCTTTAGAAATTAAGTGCACTAAAAGATTTGCATTTAACATTAGAGGAGTTCTTATGTGAACCAAGTTTGATCTAACATTTTCGTTCACAAATTGAGGTTTATTAAGTTGGCAATACTGTTGCGACTCGGTAAATCGGAGCGTCTCGCTTGTCTCTATTGTATTGTATGCAAGTAGTATGCGGTGAGTTTGATGAACTCTGAAGCTATGCAGAAAGTGAACAGCTGATTTCGCGCGTAGTACGTTAGAGTATTTCGACATACATTGCTGTTTTTTGGATTTTAGCTGTTTTATTTACATAAATGGAGTGCTGCAAACAGAGAATGTAATTTTACATTGAAATAAAGGAATATTAGCCAAAAAAACGTTAAAAAAAATGAAACTTTTCCTGAGAAAATTTCCGGTGGAATATGATTCACAATAAGGAGCTGAATGCACCCTGTTAATTTGTGGAGGGCTGTCCCTTACACCCTGTATGTGATCTAAGCTTATACTTAAACTGGGTGTAATTTTAATCACCGTTATCCTCTTAAGGGGTCATTGTACTCATCATTATAAACAACTTTTACTATGGGACCAAACCTGAAATCGCGAAAAAAAAATCGATTTCAGGTTTGGTCCCATAGTAAAAGTTGTTCATAATGATGAGTACAATGACCCCTTAAGAGGATAACGGTGATTAAAATTACACCCTGTATACCTATTATGTTAAGTTTTGTCCTTTTGCACACTTGGGGTGCATTTGACACGCGGGGGAGGGGGTGTTAGCTGCGAACTCCATAGGTTCACAACTAATGATGATGATAGGTTTTCCATCTGATGATGTTTTTTTACGTTTATATGTGATATAAGCTTATATACCTAATAAATAAAGGGTTTTTCTTATGCACACATGGGGTGCATTCGACACTTGAGGGGTTAATACGTATTATACAGCGAAAGGAACTTCGAACCAACCGGGTGTCACACGACACCTCCCGACTTTTTATTCTTTTTATTTTGAACCACGGACGTCTCGTCTGTCTTATTATTGAAATATTTGCGAAAAACTCAAAGGGGATTCCAAGTTACCCTTTGGCCCAGGGCAATTCATAATTGGTAATTCAGACTATTTTATGAAAGGAACCATAAAAAAAAACACAAAAAAATATGGTGAAATTGTTCATTTATTTACACATTATTATAGTTAAAAAATAATAATGATATATTAAATTAATGTAACATAAGGAAGTACTAATTATAATTCAATTATTTTTTGTTGTCCATAATATTATTAAAATATTGAGTGGAAAATAACGGTCAAGTTAATGAATAAAAGTATTTTTTACGAAAATAAACCAAACATCGAAAAAATCAAACATTACAAACAAGGTAGACAAAGGTAGAAATAAAATGGAAAAAAACAAAAAGAAACTGAAATTTTCTTGTTACATTACGATTATTTACAGTTTGTCATAAAAAACTATTTTTATCAGAAATTGCTCAAATACTTATTTTAAAAATTCCAAATAATTATGTTGTCTTTGAGCAAGGATGTGCCAGACGATTTTTTATCTAATTACGAACTAATTAAATCTAAATTATAAATAAGTTCATTTTTTTAAACGTACAACAGCCTAATTGCGTAACACACATAGTATCAACGTTTATATTTCGATCAAACAAATGATTTTAGGCCGAGATCTATAATCCTTACTTAGCACATACTTTGGTTATTCGTTATTTCTGTCACTGTCACACAACAATTATTTTATTTTATTTGATTTTATTACCCTTTTTTTCATTACATATCATTTACATTTTAAAATATTTATATAAAAACATTTCATAAAAATATAAAAAATAGTAGCCCACCGGTATCAGGAACAGGGTCCAAGATACTGTCAGGGCTCTAGAGAGAGGAACCTCTTCACTAAGCGGGCCGTATCCAGGAGTACCGCTTTCTGAATTAAGCCTTTGACCCAGCCGTGCAATGAGAGCCTCCTGATCAAGGCAAGGCTCTCCGCTATTAGGCCATTAAGGACGCTGTTACAAATGGGTAGTCAAATCATTACTTTTTTACACAAAAGTGTGTTTATTAAATAAAATGTATTGCATTCTTAAAATGTTTTTTGCTAGAATTGTTGATAGATGTGCATGGTACGATTCTGAACTATAAATATAATTTTAGATACGTAAATTTTCTCAGTAAATGTACCGAAGTAAAATTTTTCACTTCGGTACCGTTATTGAGAAACTGTACATATCTAAAATTACATTTATAGTACAGAATCGTACCATGTACATTTATCAACAATTTGTACAAAAAACATTTTAAGAAAGCAAAACATTTTATTTAATAAACACACTTTTGTGTAAAAAAGTAATGATTTGACTACCCATTTGTAACAGCGTCCTTAACCGTAACGGTTATTGGTACATTATTATTGCAGAGTCCACGAATTTGTTGTTGGAGTGTCCTAATAAAAAAAATAAAGAAATGAAAATGAAAAAGAACAAAAAGAATCAGAAATTATAAATATATTTAAAAATGTAAATGATAATGTTACTTAAAAATGAATTAAAGAAAATAAATAAACTGTGAAACTACAAGTGTAACATAGGGACAGGAACATGTTTATGTGAAAGCACAAGCGTAACCTTAATAGATCTCGGGTCGGAAATCTGTAGATATAGGAAATCTGTAGATATTACGAGTGTCTTAACGCAATTAGGGTTAACCTGCACGTTACAAATATGTGCTTCTTCAAATCAGTCACAGACTGTATGTAGGCCAGAATGTATAAAAATTACGTGTACACGTAGTCAATACAAATTATAACTAAATTTAGTTGCGTCGTTTCCAGTAACTCACTTTACATCGTAAAGCTTCAAATCACGTTGTCACAATACTGAATCTGAAACAATATAATTAATTCTAAATAATTACAATAATATTAAAAATGCAAATGTTTGTTGAATGGTCCTTCTTTCACTGTATTATTTGCATAGACAGTTTACGGGCCAGAGAATGACGTAGGCTACCATTGAACCACGGAGCAAATACAAAGACGTTGTAATTAGATTCCCCTATGAAACAACGCGTGACAATTTGCGGGGTGAGGGGGTTTAGATTCCACCCACTTCTTTATTTTCCATCTACTGGTCAATAGCCAAACTATTTGCTTGTTCTATCAATTTTACTTTGTAGTAACGTAACTGTTGGCTAAGTAATAACAGTCGCACGGGTCGATCCGTCAGGTTAAGCTACGCTTGCCGGGGTTGGTCAGTGGATGGGTGACCATCGTTACATAACGAGATTCCTCCGTGCCTCGGAAAGCACGTTAAGCCGTTGGTCCCGGCTGTTATTCTTGAATCTTTGACAGTCGTTACGGGTTGTCAGAAGCCCGAAAGTCTGACAACCAGTCTTACCAAGGGGTATCGTATTACCCAGTTACTGGGTTGTGGAGGTCAGACAGGCAGTCGCTCCATGTAAAATACTGGTATTCAGCTGCATCCGGTTAGACTGGAAGCCCACCCCAACATAGTTGGGAAAAGGCTAGGCAGGCAGTAACGTAACTGTCTCACACTAGATGTTACTAAGTACAGGATGCAACAGGGTCGTATTCAGAAAATGTGTACAAAATGATATTTAGATTATCCATATATACTCTCCTTATATGAAGGTTAGACATGTACCTAAGGTAACTGCGCATGACCACCAGTGCCTGCATCGCGGGCCTACTGTACGCATGTGTGAGTGTACTACGCTAGAGGCTGTCGACCAGCATACCTATCTCGGCGTAATCATAGCCAAACATTTCAATTGGGGACCACATATTGAAAGTGTAAGTAACAAACTTAGATCTATTAACGCCAAGTTCGCTATTCTTAAACATAAACTACCTTTCCACACTCTACGTATGCTGTATCTCGCTCTGGCGGATTCAGTCATAAGTTATGGGCTAACTAGTTACGGACGTTCCTACAAAACTTATGTAGATAAAATATATAGACTACAACTAAGTATGCTCAAGACTATTGTGCCGAATTGTATTAAACTTAAATATAAAGATGATGAGTATGGATTATTTAAATATTGTAAAATTGTTTCAGTCTTTGATAAATTCAGGTCAGCAATCATCTTGGATAAATTTAATAATATTAGCTCCTTATCGTTAAACAGTAGACCAATTACTTGCCAACATATAAACTACCTACAACTGTAAATGTGTATGGCAAGAAAACGTGGGAATATATATTACCTGATACTCTAAATAAAATTCCTGAAAACGTGCAGTCAAATATTGTCTCTAGTACATATAAAAAATGTAAATCTACCTTAAAAAAATATTATATTACTTAAAAATATTATGTTACATCACATCTCAATTTTTTTACCTAAGTACAGTCCCCGGCGATAAATATTGCACATCGACCTTTGGAAAGAGACAATCGGCTAATTTCGGCTTCGTAGAGCGTTATCTCTGTCGCACGAAATACAAACAGTCCGGTATCTATTAGGAGCTGTTAAAACAATTATGATTTGCTTCTTTTGATAATTCTTTTTATTATTTGTTTAAAATACACCAATTTTTCTATAAGTGATGGTTTTAGGTTGGCGTAAAATAAAATAAAAATTTATGTTTACGTATTTAATTATTTTGGAAAGTTACAGCTGTAGTGCATAATAAACACCATTATACCTATTGTTAAAATGAGACATTGTAATAATTTTTCTAAATTTTTTCTAACATTGTAATAAATTTTTCCTAAAGATGCCATAGTACAACTTTAAATTATTTAAATTTGGGGGTGTTAACAACTCTAAATATATATTTTGAACTGGACGCGACCGCACTCTATCGCACTTGGAACAACGACTGACAAAACGTCACATAGGTAGTGTGCGACAGAGATAACGCTCTACGAAGCCGAAATTAGCCGATTGTCTCTTTCCAAAGGTCGATGTGCAATATTTATCGCCGGGTACTGTACCTATGTTTTGTTATTATGTAAGTAATATGTTGCGAGCGTGCTCGGTACCTCCACCTTGTCACATAAACCTTTAAATGTTTTTAGACAAGGTGTTATGTATTATACGTGTAACTAAAGAAATTGTTTTTGAAAAATAAATTTAAAAAAAAAAAATAATAATAATATTTTGCCCATTAAATGATCTTTAGGAATGAATGTTGAACTTTCAGTACATATGATTATTAAAATATGTTAGTACTGAGCTCTACGTGCCTAAATATTTTTAGTTTCCATTGCACCAAGTGTCGCCATCTAATGTCGGGTAGAATTATCTCTCTCTCTGTATCTCCTCTTTGTATTTGCTCCGTGCATTGAACACAAGTTTGTCGTTTGTTTATTTTTGGTTGGATGACGTTACGATGTTTCGAGGGTATAAAGAATCCGACGTACAAAGATATAATCATAGATACGCATAACACATAACTCTGTGTTTGTTGTCGCGCAGTCGGGTAATAAGTCAACTTACGTCTAGTCAGAGTCAGACTCGCTGAACTTGTACTTCTGCTGCGCCCGCGCTCGCGAGCTCTTGACCGCGGCGAGCGTCTCACTTCCCGCGTCCGATTCCGAGTCACTCGACACCTTCTTTTTCGGCTTCTTTTTTGGCGCTGCTTTCTTTTTTTGGTCCTAAGTAGAAATAATTCACGTCATTAATAATTATCAAAAAAACTAATTCCAACTGCTTAAGAGATGAAGTGACAAGGTGAAAACAAACTGAAATAGAAAAAAACAATATCTTTTGCCAAAAACTATAAGACCTTATAACTCCATTGGTTTTAGTTATAAAGGTAATGAATGATGGTTGAATGGTCAGTTTCTCGAATGAATATGATCGCAAAATTATGTGATTGGTGGAACAGTTTATCAACTGGTCCTATTCATTCTGACAGCTCAATCAGAAATGCGTCATTTTCGATACGAAAACCTGTCGAATGAAACCTGTCATGCAGGTCAAGTATTCTATCGTTTTGGGTAAGCCCTCAGCTCTCATAATCTATGGTCATAGGGCAACTGCAGCCGCAACGCACGCGCCTGCCACGTGTCAGTGTCGCCACAGACAAGACGACGCGAGAGCGATGTCGACGCGACACGTACGACACGACTACCCCCCTCCGGCATGAGTTCTCATCATTGGGCAGGTAGACATACCTATTGCTGAATTGCTGACTTTCTGTGCAGTACTTAGCTCTTGAAACTTACATCTTGCGTTTAAACACGCTAAATCATGCATTAATATACAAGTACTAAGGTCAAGGTGTAAACTACATATTAGACAAAGCCATAGCCGGCACAGCAGAACAAAGGCTGAACTGTTAAAATCTATGTTAAATTAATTAATTCTCTGACAGACAATGCACATCCTCCCTTCATCCAGGTCTTACCACAAAAACTTAAGACACTTGTTCAACACTTGTCTAAATGTCAAACTCCATACATAAATGTTATGTTAAACTGTTGTTTGGAATTTCGTCAATTTTACCAATGGGAGATCCCAGCAAGCGCATGACTTGTAAATAGATAAATATGCAAGTTGCAATGGAGGAAAACCAACGCACCTTTTTGCTGTCAAATATGCTGTCGTCATCATCATCACTCAGCATATCCTTGGCTGGCCTCTTCTTAGGTTTCTTGTCATCATTGAGTAGCTTCCGCTTCGGTCCAGGTTTCTTCTTAGGCGGTGAATCGGGTATGACCTCATCGTCACTTGATAACACTGTGGGTTGCTCCGCACCATTGTTCTTTGCTCTATCTTTTTCTCCCTCTTTCTTTGTGTCCTCGATTAAGGAGTCGAATAGGCAGTCTGAAATGTTTAACAGTAATTGAGTGTATTGTAATATGCCAAAATAAAGGCCTAAAAATACTCAAAGGCAGCCTCATCCGATGAGTGTAATCGTTTTAACATGTGCGCGGTTAACCACTCGTTAATTTTACGAGTCGGCAGGCAAGGACATTCTCGCCTCTCAACGATCGAGAAACTCCTTGTGAACTCCATTTACTAAAGTAAATAGAGTTTTTCAATATTTGCCAAAACATACTTATGTGTGTATTTCAAAATCTCCTTAGGGTGAATTCAACCAAAGTTTTAAACCTAGTATAAGTCCTTTACCCTTTGAATAAATTTTGAATTTTTGACAGTGTTTCCTAACAACAACTGTCAGTCGTCAATATTATTCCATGATTAAAAGATACTG
This sequence comes from Cosmia trapezina, assembly GCA_905163495.3. Classification (NCBI taxonomy): domain Eukaryota; kingdom Metazoa; phylum Arthropoda; class Insecta; order Lepidoptera; family Noctuidae; genus Cosmia; species Cosmia trapezina. Next base: position 4,843,942 of record LR991034.1, on the reverse strand, counting down.
ACTTTGGTCAAATTAGCCCTTAATAAAGTTCTTTATTTCACTGACAGACAACGCACATCCTGAACCGTTGCGTCTAGAAGCATTAAATTTGCACACAAGTTCCATAAACAAAGTGTATATTAAATAACACACAACCTCCTTAGGAAACATTGCACTCATCATCATTATGAACAACTTTTACTACGGGAACAAACCTGAAATCGCGAAAAAAAAATCTGCTGTTCCGCGCGTACATTCATATTGATGAGTTATGCGAACATAAATGTAGGGAACAGCTGATTTTGTTTTGCGATTTGAGGTTTGGTCCCATAGTAAAAGTTGTTCATAATGATGAGTACAATGAACCCTTAAGATGTGCGTTATTTAGGTTACACTTTGTATAAACGAAAGTGAGCACTAAGGAACGATTTTTTGAAAATTCATCCCCTGAGGGGTTAAATAGATGATGAAAGTTTGTATGGAAGTCCGATTTTTTTATTGATGGGATGCCATCAGGCTTGTGAAATATATATGTATGATAAAAATCCTGTAATGACTGACCTGAATCCATCTCAGCGGGTTTCTTAGCCTTGTTATTCTTAACGTTGAAGTCATCATCGTCTTCACTTATAGACAGCGCACGAGTCGGGGCTTCGCCTTCGGAGTCCAGCTTATTGTCCAACAATTCCACGTCGGAGCCCGAGTCTGATTCCTCGCCATCTTTGTATTTTTGTACCTTGATGACAATTTTATGGTTATTGCTTCGGTAATGGTGATAATTTACGTGTTCATCAACTGAATTAATAATGTTGGTATATTTCATTAACGTGTTCTTTTCTTCCTTGTTTCATCGAGAATAAGATTAGGAGAATAGCGGCGGATATAAAGTTTGGCCGGTGCTGGGTGCACAAAAATATTGTTAAGTTTAAGCAAATGTTGTGATCAGATTTTTCTCTGTTGATCATATCAATAGTCCAGTAGAGATATAATATTTTTTCAATTTACCCTTCGATAATTCTAAAGTTTTTTATTTTCGCTGAGTGGATAACTATAGTGAATTCATTGCTATGTACAAAAATGCTAACAGTTTAGAGTTATGCTATAGATATTAAGTAGGTATTTCCTATTATTTCGTGTTATAACAATGATATAAAATTTAAATTAAAATACTACACTGTTTCTTAATTAGTACTGTCTAAAGTATATATTACTGAAAATGCTAACAGATAGGTACTGTGGAACAATGGAAATCTGAAAATGTCCTTTAACTCATTCAATAAAAAATTTAAGTTTTTCAAATCATTTCCTATACACTTAAAGGGATTAGTTATACCTTACAACAAAAGTTCTAACAGCTAAGTAATATGCTTCACAAGTAATTGTATTTTTACTTTGTAATTAGCGAAATATTGAATTTAAGTTTATAAATTTGCGCCCACATATTCGTGATAATAAGCTCTGCTACCATACAAAAGTTTCAACTTGTACGTGCTATGCCTTTTTTTTTAATAAATAAAATACAATTTGGATATTGTGGCGCGCGGTGTAGGTACGACAATTCGTGCAGCGCGACGCGGTGACAATCAGACCCACACTCACTGCAAACGTGCACGCGGCTACACATCAAGCTATGCATGTCCAGTTTACACTGACCTCTCATTGTAAGGTAATCTTATACAATGCGAGATCAGCTTATACTGGATATGTATAGCTTGATCTGTAGCCGTGCGTACCTACCTATATTGAATGAGGCGCAAAATCATTTCATTACAGTCACATCTCACAAATGACTAATACGAATACAGCCAGCGTCAAAAATATCGGAACGAACAGACTGTTCAAAATGATCTCAAAAACTAAGAAAATTAAAGTACTCAATTGGATAAAGCTCTTGTCAGAATTACAGTGTAATATTGTCGTATACTGTCTTCATTCTGAAAACAGTCTGTTCGTCCCGATATTATTGACGCTGATCCAATCCAGTCAGTTATTTTTTCTGTTCCATTCCGTGACCGTGACTTCGCCCGCGCGTAATTATCAACAATTGTCAAAAATAATCAAAATCCCGGATTCCGGGATTCACAGATTTAGAGTTCTGATTATAGGATCGAATGTATATTTATGTATTGATCGTCAAAATGTCGTGATTCCGGAATTGATAAATTAAGTATTTTTTTTACCATTACTGGGTAACTTGTTTATCACTAAATTTTCACAGGGGATCATCTACTATGAACAACTTTCACTATGGCATCAACACGTAAATCACGAAAAATAAATCAGCTGGTCGAGTAGGTATTGAGCTTTTGTATCAAACATCGTAATTTTTTTCGTGATTTCAGAGTTGGTCCCATAATGAAAGCTGCTGAAACTGTAAATCCAAGATGGCGGCTGCGAATATTTTCAAATGTTTCGTCATGGGTGTCGTTTTCATTGGTTTCGAGGGTGTTAAGGCCGATAGTGACACTAAAATGTAAATCCAAGATGGCGGCTGCGAATATTTTCTAATTTTACTCTAGTATGTACAAAAATGCTAACAGTTTAGAGTTATGCTATAGGTATTAAGTAGGTATTTCCTATTATTTCGTGTTATAACAATAATATAAAATTTAAATTAAAATACTACACTGTTTCTTAATTAATACTATCTAAAGTATATATTACTGAAAATGCTAACAGATAGCTACTGTGGAACAATGGAAATCTGAAAATGTCCCTTAACTCATTCAATTAAAAATTTAAGTTTTTCAAATCATTTCCTATATACTTAAAGGGATTAGTTATACCTTACAACAAAAGTTCTAACAGCTAAGTACAACACAAGGCTTCACAAGAATGTTCAGGCTTCACAAGTAATTGTATTTTTACTTTGCGATTAGCGAAATATTGAATTTAAGTTTGTAAATTTTCGCCTGAACATTCGAGACAATAAGCTCTGCTACCATACAAAAGTTTCAACATATACGTGCTATGGCTTTTGTTTAAATTGCGAATAACTATTTTCCATAACAAGCCGCGTAAGTCAATCTGAGATACTCGTAGAAACAAATGACCGCACCAGTAGGACATACGTTCCAGTCGCAACAAAAATATTCCTCTGACAAACGAATAAAGGTTTCTGTAGTTAGACGATCAGAGACACAAGATACCATATTATGGGCTGCCGGAATACATAACGACGATTGGAGCCAACAAGTAAGTTCTAGTTGTATTTATAATTCCTACTATCAATATCCTATACCCCATCTAATCCATTCTATTTTTCCTCTATAGAGCCAACACCTCAACTTTAGGTAAATATGCGTCCGAACATACTATCTCTGGTAATAAATAAAGAACGGAATAGAACTTCGAGGAACGGAGACAAACAGTGGAGACTTCTTTAGGACAACATTTTTTCCGGGATAATTAATCTCCCAAAAGAGTAACATTCTGGAATGGCCTACTAGGCAAAAGAACAAGAGGTAGACCTATTACAAGATGGGAAGATGATATAAAAGCAATAGCTGGTCCAAACTGGAGAAAAGTAGCTGAAGACAAAGTCAAATGGGCATCACTGGAGGAGGCCTTCACCCATTCTGGGGTTCCTGTAGATTAAATAAAAAAATGAAGTACCTAACTATAAATACTATGATATAATACATAGGATACACATAAAATTATACTAAGTAAGAGACAAATAAATAACATAGAATGAACTAAACAAAACTAACACATACATAGATTTTAAGGAATGTAAATTTACTGGAAATAAAAGGCTTTTTTATTTTTATTTTTTATTTTTTTATAATTAATCTCCCGGGTTTTGGAACATTACATTATTACTAGAGATCGGATAATCGGATGCGTATTAACCTAAAGTTGAGGTGTTGGCTAAGTATGGAGTGGGCTTTTGGATTGAAAGATCCCAGAATTCTGGTATCGGCAAATTTTGACTTCTAATTATAGAATCGAATGTTTTAAGTACTTAAGTTCAGATGTTAGTTAGTATGGATTGCACTTATACATCGAGAAAATGCCGGGATTCCGGAACGACACTTTTTAAGTTCTTATTTTGGAATCGAATGTTTAATTAGGTACTTGCGTTCAGGTGTTGGCTAATATGGATTGCACTTCTGTATCAAAAAAATTCCGGGATTCACAAATTTTGACTTCTGATCATAGAATCGAATGTATAATTTACTTAAGTGCAGATGTTAGTTAATATGGATTGCACTTATGTATCGTGTGGCTGACACTGGCTTGGCCACCATCAGGGATTTTACTTTTGATAACACAAAGATTTAGTCGTTAATTAGTCGAAATTTGTCGCGAAATATCAGAATTTGTCGGTCACTGGTTCAAAAGTTATAAGGGGTCATTGGTGGCCGATCTGGAGAGAGTCTCCCCAGCTTGGCCACCTTTATATCTCAAAAACTAGGGCACCTAGCGAAGATCTGTTTTCTCCCAGATTTAGTCGCTAATTAGTCGAAATTAGTCGCCAAGTCACAGATTTAGTCGGGTCTTAGTTTAGAAGATATAATGAGTTCAATTTTTAAGTATAGTTCAAGAGCTAGATTAAAGAGTTTATGATAAAATCTTTGATCTAGCTCTTGGTCTATACTTAAAAATTGAACTCATTATATCTTCTAAACTAAGACCCGACTAAATCTGTGACTTGGCGAATAATTTCGACTAATTAGCGACTAAATCTGGGAGAAAACAGATCTTCGCTAGGTGCCCTAGTTTTTGAGATATAAAGGTGGCCAAGCTGGGGAGACTCTCTACAGATCGGCCACCAATGACCCCTTATAACTTTTGAACCAGTGACCGACAAATTCTGATATTTGGCGACAAATTTCGACTTATTAACGACTAAATCTTTGTGTTATCAAAAGTAAAATCCCTGATGGTGGCCAAGCCAGTGTCAGCCACACTTATGTATCGAAAAAATCCCGGGATTCCGGAGCGACAATTTTTAAGTTCTGATTATAGAATCGAATGTATATTTACTTACGTTTAGGCTTTGGCTAATATGGAATGTACCTACTTTTGTATTGATCGTCAAAATGTCGGGATGCCGGAATTGATAAATTAAGTATTTTTTACTACGAGTATTAGAGGATAACTTTTTATCAGTAAATTTTCACAGGGAATCTTCTACTCATGAACAACTTTCACTATGGCATCAACACGTAAATCACGAAAAATAAATCAGCTGGTCGAGTAGGTATTGAACTTTTGTATCAAACATCGTAATTTTTTTCGTGATTTCTGAGTTGGTCCCATAGTGAAAGCTGCTGAAACTGTAAATCCAAGATGGCGGCTGCGAATATTTTCAAATGTTTTATCATGGGTGTCGTTTTTATGGCTTTCGAGGGTGTTAAGGCCGATAGTGACAATAAAATGTAAATCCAAGATGGCGGCTGCGAATATTTTCTATCTTTTCTAATTTTTCGTTATGGGTGTCGTTTTCTTGGTTTTCGAGACTGTTAAAGCCGATAGTGACGCTAAAATGTAAATCCAAGATGGTGGATGCGAGTATTTTCTAATTTTTCTCAATGAGTGTCGTTTTCATGGTTTTCGGTGGTGTTAAAGCTGATAGTAACATTAAAATGTAAATCCAAGATGGCGGCTGCGAACATTATTTAATTTTTCGTCATGGGTGTCGTTTTCATGCTTTTCGAGGGTTTCAAAGGCGATTTACATTTTAACGCCACGTTAAAATGTAAATCCAAGACGGTGGCTGCAAAATTTTCAAACTTTTCGTCATGGGTGTCGTTTTCATGGTTTTTGAGGGTGTTATAGCCGATAGTGACGTTAAAATGTAAATCCAAGATGGCGGTTGCAAAAATTTTCAATCTTTTTATCATGGGTGTCATTTTAATGGTTTTCGAGGGTGTTAAAGCCGATAATGACGTTAAAATGTAAATCCAAGATGGCGGCTGCGAAAATTTTCCGTCATGGTTTTAGAGTGTGCTAAAGCCGATAGAGGAGTCAAAATGCGTGACGCTTGGCTGATGCCTACTTAACTAACCCTGCGGCAGTGCAGCGTATCGCGTTACAACCTGAAAACACGTGTGATAGTAATTAAAAAACCATCAACATTTTTAAAGCAGGCGCTATCTTGCATTTACATTTTAGTGTCACTATCGGCTTTAAAACCCTCGAAAATAATGAAAACGACACCCGTGACGAAAATTTTAAAAATGTTCGCAGCCGCCATCATGTATTTACATTTTAACATCACTATCGGCTTTAACAGCCCCCAAAACCATGAAAACGACACCTTTGACGAAAAATTAGAATATATTCGCATCCACCATCTTGGCTTTACATTTTAGTGTCACTATCGGCTTTAACACTCTCGAAAAGCATGAAAACGACACCTATGACGAAAAATTTGAAAATGTTTTAACACTATCGAAAACCAAAAAAACGACACCCATGACGAAAAATTAGAAAATATTCGCAGCCGCCATCTTGGATTTACATTTTAGTGTCACTATCGGCCTTAACACCCTCGAAACCAATGAAAACGACACCCATGACGAAACATTTGAAAATATTCGCAGCCGCCATCTTGGATTTACAGTTTCAGCAGCTTTCATTATGGGACCAACTCTGAAATCACGAAAAAAATTACGATGTTTGATACAAAAGCTCAATACCTACTCGACCAGCTGATTTATTTTTCGTGATTTATGTGTTGATGCCATAGTGAAAGTTGTTCATAGTAGATGATCCCCTGTGAAAATTTAGTGATAAACAAGTTACCCAGTAATGGTAAAAAAAATACTTAATTTATCAATTCCGGAATCACGACATTTTGACGATCAATACATAAATATACATTCGATCCTATAATCAGAACTCTAAATCTGTGAATCCCGGAATCCGGGATTTTGACTATTTTTGACAATTGTTGATAATTACGCGCGGGCGAAGTCACGGTCACGGAATGGAACAGAAAAAATAACTGACTGTATTGGATCAGCGTCAATAATATCGGGACGAACAGACTGTTTTCAGAATGAAGACAGTACTATACGATAATATTACACTGTAATTCTGACAAGAGCTTTACCCAATTGAGTAGTTTAATTTTCTTAGTTTTTGAGATCATTTTGAACAGTCTGTTCGTTCCGATATTTTTGACGCTGACTGTACTCGTATTAGTCATTTGTGAGAAGTGACTGTAATGAAATGATTTTGCGCCTCATTCAATAGAGGTAGGTACGCACGGCTACAGATCAAGCTATACATATCCAGTATAAGCTGATCTCGCATTGTATAAGATTACCTTACAATGAGAGGTCAGTGTAAACTGGACATGCATAGCTTGATGTGTAGCCGCGTGCACGTTTGCAGTGAGTGTGGGTCTGATTGTCACCGCGTCGCGCTGCACGAATTGTCGTACTTACACCGCGCGCCACAATATCCAAATTGTATTTTATTTATTTAAAAAAAAGGCATAGCACGTACAAGTTGAAACTTTTGTATGGTAGTAGAGCTTATTATCACGAATATGTGGGCGCAAATTTATAAACTTAAATTCAATATTTCGCTAATTACAAAGTAAAAATACAATTACTTGTGAAGCATATTACTTAGCTGTTAAAACTTTTGTTGTAAGGTATAACTAATCCCTTTAAGTGTATAGGAAATGATTTGAAAAACTTAAATTTTTTATTGAATGAGTTAAAGGACATTTTCAGATTTCCATTGTTCCACAGTACCTATCTGTTAGCATTTTCAGTAATATATACTTTAGATAGTACTAATTAAGAAACAGTGTAGTATTTTAATTTAAATTTTATATTATTGTTATAACACGAAATAATAGGAAATACCTACTTAATACCTATAGCATAACTCTAAACTGTTAGCATTTTTGTACATAGCAATGAATTCACGAAAGTAATCCACTCCGCGAAAATAAAAAACTTTGGAATTATCGAAGGGCATATTCTTTTGTCTACTGGACTACAACTGAACATCAAATACATAGTGAATGTTACTAAATTAAATTAAACTTAGTATAAAAGTGTTAAGATGTGCACACCATTAAAAGTACTTATAGCCAGGAAAATTAATTCATTATGATAATAATTTAAATTAATTTTTAATCCTAACTTATATTAAAAATAAATGCGAAAGTGAATTTGTTTGTTACGCTTTCACGGTAAAACGGCTGAACAGATTTGAATGAAATTTGGTACATTTTGTACCATGACCATGACAATAAGACGTAGGACTTATGCGGGTGAAATCGCGGGGCGCAGCTAGTTTATTATAATTGTGAGTTGTATTAATGGTCCTTCGAGCCGGATCTGAACCAGCGACCTATAGAGGATGTGGGTTATTCTCCATAGAGATTGCCATGAGTTCATTTGGTCAGCATTATATGCTCACCTTTGTAGCCGCGCGCCTAGCAGTAGCTCTCTCCCGCGGCGCGGCGACGACTGCGGCGGGCAGCTCGTCGTCGGAGCCCGAGCCTTCCGAACTGCTGCCGCTGAATGTCATGCGCTTCTGTAAACACAAATACGTACACATCACACTCTAGTATTTGCTTTTATCATATTTTCTTAGTAGCAGCTTAGTCTGGATTAGTGCCCGGGTGATGGCAACAGGCTTGCCCTCTATTACATGGTGTACAGTTCACCTCTGGTCTGCATAATCCCTCGAAGTATACAGGCGTTTTGTTATGTAATATCGTAAGCTATATTCTGTGCATGCCTCCGTGCTCCCACAAATAAAATATAACCATAAAATGGATGTCATAATATTATAAGCACCTTAGTTTGTGCTACGGAGTCCTATTTGCAACAGGGCTAAGTAAGGAATAGTTACCTTCTTGGGTTCTCTTTTGAAAAGAATTTTAGTTTGTTTCAATCCATCGCCTGCTTTATCCGCTTTTTCCGCCTTCTCGGGTTTCTCAACTTTCTCCTTCTTCACTCGAGACTTGGGCTTCTTTTCTTCTTTTACCGGACTGATGCCAGTTGGATCATCCTAAGGAAAGAAGAACTATTAAATAGGTGCTCTTCTTTTCGAATTGATGACAAAATTAAATGATTATGATGATGATTGATAATAATTTAAAGATTTTTCCAACAGGAGTTTCTTAGTAGCAACCCGGAGACTGGACTTGTGCCCGGTTGATGGCAATAGGCTCGCCACCTTTTACATGGGACTTGAAACATAACTGGCGAAATGTGGGTGTACTATAGGTAACCGCATTGGCGTGGAGTTGCGAATACCAGCCCGTATTACCTATACCAGAAAGGTTTAGGTAGTGAAATAAAGGTAAACATGCATCTTGATGCATCTTTTATCATTTTTTTATTTTAAAACCTCGGTTTAAAAATAAAATGCAACTAAAAACCTTTGTAAATACAACAATAATGATTACTAAATCAATTGAACCATTAGTTTAAGCAGTAGTTTATTTGTTTAATATGACGAGTTTGTGTAAAACGTCACGTCAAGATTGTTTACCTTTATTTCACCAACTTTCTTTCTGGTATAGGTAACCCTCTGCCTAACCTTTCGAGGTTTACAGTCGTGATTATTATGTGATACAATATTCGTCCAGATTACTTTAGCCCACTAGGTGGCCACGTTGATCATGGCATAGCATTCGTTGTTTGAACTAAAAACTAAAAACAAACATGGCACGTTGAATAAGTATAATATCATGTTGCTATGTTAGTGACATTATTGCAACAAGCAATGATTTTAAGATCAATAGCGCGTATCCTAATGGCCCGACGTCGGCTATAGGCCGTTCGATGGGTTTAGTGAATACAAATTTCATACAAATATACGCTCTCGCTAACATTTAATAAATGCACTATTTGGCCCTAAAATATTAACGTAAAGTAGATGGTAACAAACTTCACTTGTTCAAACGTACCATCGTCGCGGACATTAGCAGTGAACAACTTTTCGACCTTATTTCTGTGGTAATAAGGTTCAAAAGTGGTTCACCGCAAATGTCCGCGATGGTACATAACTTACCGGATCATATTCCTTCTTGATTTCTTTTCTACTTTTCGCCTTCTCAGCGGCCTGGATCCTCTTGATCAGATCGTCAGATATCTTGGGCTCCACACGTCTGCCATTGTCCGAAGGTAAGATGTCCATCAGAGATTTACGATTCTTCTTGTTAGCATTCTGTAAATTGATAAATGACAAATGTTTGTGTTGTTCTCACATAACGTAAGCCATGCTCGCGATATGTTCGTCGATTTTTTATAATTTTTACTGTATTGTAAACTTTTTAGTGTCGAATCAGTTATATAACTGAACGCATCGCTAAAACATAATTATTTTCGGGATGGGCTCTGCAAAAATAACGCACTCTAACGGCCGCAACGCTAATGGCCGTGAATCTATATAAATAAAAAGAGAAGTCCTGACTGACTGACTGACTGACTCATCAACGCCCAGCCCAAACCATTGGACCTAGAAAGCTGAAATTTTGCACAGAAGTTCCCATTATAATGTAGACTGGTTCCCATGGGATATTTTCCGACATCCACGCGGGCGAAGCCGCGCGGGAAGTGCTAGTCCTTTATAAAAATATATTACCTTTACTCTTTCCATCTGGTAAGCATAAAACAAAATTAAAATGTTAGTTCTCAAAATTAAAAATAAGTGTCTTTAAAACTGGCATTAGTGTCCATTCGTCTATAATTGGATTAGCAGAACAAAGAGAAATAACTGGTAGAAAATGTTTCTGGCATAAGAGGCCTATTACATTTCGGCCATGATTTTCGCGTTAAACGGCCAACTTTGGCATTCCTAAACTGAGAAAGCTTTGACTTATTGAGTGATGGAGAATAGTTATTAGTATAGTTTATAGCGGCCTCGCTTTTCGAGATACTCACGGCTGCTTTGGTGGTCTTTTTGTTCACAGACAGTTCTTCTTGTCGTTCTTTTTCTTCAATTTCTTCCAATTTAATTAAGAACTCGTCTAGATCTTCACGCCATATACTCGCCGCTGTTTTCGCCCTGCATAAAGAACACAGTCATATTACAATTAACGGTGCGTAGTACTCGCTAGTCAGAATCAGAATATTTATTTGTAAACATAGGTAGAGTTACAGTGTGTGAGATGTTATAACACAGTCGTAGACGAGCTCGTGGCTATTTAATAACAGCCGCACCGTTCAATCAGGGGTTGGTCCATGAATGGGTGACCATCTGTAAATATCAAGATTCCTCCGTGCCTCAGAACGCATGTTAAGCCGTTGGTCCTGGCTGTCATTCATGGATCTTTGACAGTGTTACAGGTCGTCAAAAGACCGTCAACAACCAGTCTTACCAAGGGGTATTGTATCCAACTGGGTTGGGTCAGGTAGGCAATCGCTCCATGTAAAATACTGGTATTCAGCTGCTGCATCCGGTTAGACTGGAAGCCGATCCCAACATAGTTGGGAAAAGGCAACGCAGATTGACACAAGGATTTTCGGTTGGTGCCTCGACAATTAAAATTTATAAGGGGCCTCTGCGAGTTGGCTTCGGCCCCTTGCAAGCCATCCAAAGGTCCGGGACCCCTAAGTCCCGAGATATGTCAGACATTTAAAAAATAAGAATAATAACATACTTAAGTGCGTTAAGTTCCGACAGTTTCTGGTCCCTCTGTTTGAGCAGTTCATCTTTCTTCTCCTTGGTCAACATCCACATTGACATGCCCAGCAGGTAGTTGAACTTCTTTACCTCTTTCAAGTTTTGGAATGCTCTTTCTGTAACATAGCAAGTTCATTTGAATATTAACTATTGCATTTGAGTTTGTTTGCATACAAAAATCGGGCCCTGTGTGACCTATTTTCGAAAAATCTTCCATAATACTCCATATTGTTATATCCTCCACATCAGTTTGATTCGCAGGTCAGGCAAAATTTTATTGTTTTTTCATCTCACTAACAGCCCAGGGTCTGGATCAGAGCCCAGTTGATGGCAATAGGCTCGCCCGCGATTACATGGGGCTTAAACAGAACTGGCGAAATGTGGGTGTACTATAGACTTGTACTTGCACCTTCGGGTGGAAACAGGCATGCAGGTGTTCCAATAGACAACAACATACAACTTAACTAGATTATTGTAATAAGATTACACCAACCAGCGGCGACGTCATAAAAAGAGCCCATTCATATATATCACCCGTCTCTCCACAATTCCATTGCTTACTATAGGGAGCATACCCGGTAGGCTCTATAATTCTTCCATATCATATAGACACGTCTTCCCTACCATTATCGCGCCCCCCGGTCTACTCCTTGATATGCAATGGTCTCTGTTGCACCATGTAACATGAGGCAACAAGGGTTAGTGTGAATCTTTGGGTTCTTTGGAGTAACCGAGTCTGGTCAAACCTCGCTGGAGTTGGTACATTTTGTTCATTACACCAAATGACACACAAAGATTCTACCGGTATTTACTACATGATGTATTATAAACCGGTAGTTCCATTTACATGATTGTAGATAGAAGGTTCAGAACCTACCTGGATCAACTGGCTTTCCCTTCTCAGCCTCAGGTTCGGGCTCTTCTTCCGACTCCTGAGGGTCTTCTTCTACTGCTGTGAGCCCTTGCATCTTACTGGCACGCTTCTTCCATTCCGAGATCGGGTCGGGAGCGTAGCCTATAGTTAGGAATTTGGATTAGTTAGAGAAACTTCATTATTCGGAAAATTATATTACAAATAGTTCCTGAATTTAATTAATTATATGAATACTAGGTGTAAAAAGTCAAATCACGGAGCCAAATTTGACGCATTACGTTCACTTTGCGAAGTTAATATTGACCAAAAATAATTGCTGGAGAGCGACTTTTATTTTTGGCAGGATGCTGTAGCGCGCAATGTAACTTATACCACAGATTAATACATATGGGACACTCCGCAAAATCATTTAAATAAAAAGCGACTCTTGCTACGACACAATAAAGTGCAATTCAGTTCGCAGAACGCTAATTACCTACAGTTATATTCACCTACACATTGCCTCTCTTTCTATCGCGTAACTCTTATACCTTCAGCGCGCGGCATTTCTACTGAATTAGCACCGCGGACGGGGCCCGCCGTGTACTTGTAGCTTCATACCTAAACTGCGGACTGCCCCATCTGTATTAATCTGTGCTTATACAACAGACTTTGCCTACATGCGTATTAGGGCGGGAATACACATAGCCTGTAGCTTGTACAAAACTATGCAAGTAGCTGGCATGCCATTGTGACATTCACCAATCAGAAGTTGTGAATGAAATGGCACACGGCCTGCAAGATACTTGCATACTTTTGTGCAAATTACAAGATGTGCATAACGGGAAAGGGGACGCGGGTTATTTAAAGTTGTCACAACATGCCAAAATGAGAATTTGACTTTCAATATCTCCATAATGTGACAGTTAACTAATTTACTGTAACACAGGTGTTGTTACCTAGCGCAGGAGACAGGGTTTTACTTTACTTGTGCACCTCTTCTTTATGCCAATAAAGAATTTATTTAGTTACCAAGTATGACACAAAAAAAAACATTTCAATGACGGCAAGAAACTAAGGTGACTAAGGGCTTTTTAACCAGTTATTTACTATCAAATAGACTTCAATATCGGTAACTCACCTCTCTTCATAAGTTCTTCCACCATGACTTTACGCTTCTTGTTTTCAACCACCAGTCCCTTGTCGCACTTCTCGAGGATGAACCGCGCTTGGTTGGACAGTTTGTCGGCCTCAGCTTGCAGTTGCCCCTCCCGGTACTCCTTGCGACGCGCGTAGTATCTCAATCTCAGTTCATAGAAGTCGCGTAAGATTTCTTCTACTTTGTCGTATCTAGTGGAGAATATTTTTATATGTTAGCGAAGATAAAATAACAACAATAACGCCTGTATTTCCTGAACGGGTAGGTAGAGGTACAACCATGATTACAGTGTGGAAGTGAGCCACATATTATGTACGAAATTAATAGGAAAATTGAGACAAAGCATCGTATCTTCTGTCTCTGACATGACGTATTTTTGCTTGGCGAACGTTTGAATGTTAGCCAAACAAAGTGCTTTCACTGTTACAAAAATTTATCTTGCGTCGATTAATTTAACTTTTTTGGACAGTTTTTGCATTGTGCGTATGTATTGACATGGGTTTCAGTCCAAACTATGTAAGATTTCTTACGTTAAACTTCATTTCTCATACCACATAAACGAGAAAAAGTATTATATTGCTGTCTCATGACCGGGCACATGGTGGCTCCATCTAGATGTATATTATCTAAGTATCATAGTGTTACGTCATAAAGGTACTACTGTCAATGTCAAATCACTACCACAGACATACAGTTGACTTACCACACCTAAGATTATCAACACTTACTTTTTGAGACAGCAGTTGTGGTCGAAAGCATTCATGCAGGTGAGTGAGATGGTGGTCTGCAGCTTGAACACTTTGTGCACGCCCTCAAGTTCCACCTCAGCCAGCTTACCTGGCAGTAGGCTCACAACAAACCGCACTGTTGTGTCTGTGTTGTATTCCTACAACAAAATTTTATGAAGAAAAAACAGCGTAATTTTTTATATCAGGACAATTCATTGAGTACAAGACAATCCAATCTGCTTTACTTACCCTATATTCGGAAATGACAGGCTTCACTTTATCCGTTCCCAACATAGGCTCGAGTACGTTCTCCTTATAATTCTGAGTCCACATGCCGACAGGAAGTTCCGTAATTTCGATTTTCTCGCCAGGCAATATGGCCGCCTCACCGGAAATTACGTATTTGTCACCAAAGCCCTCAATATGACCACGGAAGTTTTTGTACCATGGGTGCATAGGTTTCGGTTCTTCGCCGTCTAACATTCGTCTGAAAAGAAGTTTGTTTAAATGTCGCCGCCAACTAGCTTAATTAGCCGTTTAATTAACACCTAGCCTTTTAACTAAACGGCGCCGTTCAACAAGCGGCCTGAAAGACATTCAGTTATAATAGGTTAGGTTGGAACTGTGACCAATCACGCGCGAGCAGAATTGGTCGCAGTAACTAAGCCAGGGCACCCTGACCAAATGGGTTAGGTTAGGTCAGAACTGTGACCAATCGCATGCGAACCGAACGAGCGAAGCGAGTGGTACCACGGTAGCGACCGGCGATCACTACTTCCAAAGGCTAGGCTGTTTCTTTCTTTCTTTTACTTAACCATTTTGTATTACCATGTTTAGAGAAATATAGATTAACAACTCTTTGCAATTCCAAAAAACTTTTGAATGTAAGATGACGAGATACGACCGGAATAGGCAACCCGACAGAGAGATAACCTCATACAAACGCGCAATGATGGGTTTACTGCCGCGCAGTAAGCCCTCACAGGGCGCGACGTTCGTGCTTATTCGGAAGCACAAGTATTACCGAAGCGCATTTCTGGTTTAACTGTACCCGTAATTATTTAGCCGATTGACACACTACCACAGATTATACAGATGAGACACTCCGCAAAATCATTTAAATAAAAATCTACTCTTGCTACAACACAATAAAGTGCAATTCAGGTCGCACAACGCTTATTACCTATAGTTCTATTCACCTACAAGTTGCTTCTCTTTCCATCGTAACTCTTATACTTTCCGACTCGGTTGTCTTTTTTTACGACGCGGCGCGTGAGTATCGAACTAACGTGCGATCCTGCCGGTGCCCACAATGAATTGACCCAGTGAGATGAGCCCGCCGTGTACTTGTATCTTCATACCTAAACTGTGGAGTGTCCCATCTGTATTAATCTGTAACACTACGTCAATTTGCCGTGTTTGCCAGTCATACGACAGATAATAATTATAACAGTTGTAACTTGAATTAATGTAGTCACTTACTGAATATTCTGAGCTATGTCCCTGGGGTTGTAATTGGGTATCTTAGTGGACCATCCAGTGCCAATACCTTCAGCGCCATTCACCAGGACCATAGGGATGATTGGGATGTATTGTATCGGCTCAATTTTCTGATTATCTTCGAAATCGTGCTAGAAAAATTAAATATAAAAAAATTGTTAGGCACTTGTGTATTATTAGATTTCGGCTTTGCTAGATTCAGCGGACTTTCGGCTCGAGAAATTTGATCGATATTGAGCTAAATCACAACTTAAATAAGGTTGAAAATAGAATACGCGAACATCCACAGGTAATTATCTGTTACATACTATTTTCAACTCTATTTTAGTTGTGATTTAGTTCCTTATCAATATTTTTCAATGAAAACTGCTCGAACATTTTGTCGCTCAGTGTGCGCTGAATATAACGCAAAGAAAAAGAAAGTATATAAAATAAGATAAAATACTTACAACAAGTAACGGGTCATCGTGCGGATGGAACACAAGCCTTGTAAGCGGCGACATTAGCGTGAAGATGTAACGCGGGCTAGCAGAGTCCTTGCCACCGCAGAGTCGCGTTCCGAACTGACCGCGTGGTTCTAGTAAGTTGATGTTGTTTGAACCCACGTAGTTCTGTGCGAGGTTCACTATCGTCATCGCTAGGGACTGTTCACCTGTTTAAATCATTTTTTTTTATACAAGTTAGTCTGGTAATATTCACATTTTGAACTTCAAAGTAATATAAGACAGCCGCCTAAACGCCTGCCCCACAGCAGTTCCTGGGAAGAAATGGCGCAACAAACTCTTAATTATCTAAGATTCTGTATTGAATACTAACCGTGATGATAAGCAGAGTGCTCCGCAACCGAACCAGCCAGCTGCGCCACTTTGACCTCTCGTTTATCGTTACGTTTTATGCATGTGAAGATCACTTTACGTTGGCCAGGTTTCAATCCATCTACCATGGAAGGTATTGATCTGAAAAAAAAAAATATAAGCTACTATTGTATGCAGTGTTGAGTCTAGTTTACACACTCAGAATGATAATACCTTTCATTTTAAAAATACAACAAAATTGCAGCAAATGCATTGGATATTGTAGAATTGACCAAATTAAAGGGATTTAAGAGATAATAGAATAAAGGGTGCTGAATGTTACACTTTCATGAATATGGATACTGATTGAGTTGCTGCCCAAGGCGATTTACAGTATTCTCACCTTACGTTATCGCCATTTGAGAAGAGAACCAGCTCCAAATTGACGAAATCTGAATATGAGACAGCTTTAGTATCTTTTGTGTACAGATATCTCTCTGGAAGACCAATTTCTTTTCGCCGTTTCACTTCGTCCATGTGACTAGTCAGCCACTCCTTACGTTGGTCAGCACCTTTCTTAGAGAAAGCCAGTTCAATGTGATGGTCGTCTGTGGGACCCGCGTACTTGAACTTTATCCTGTGCCTCTCCATATTCTGAAAGTATTCTTTAGCCTCCTTTGATGTGGAGGTACCCAAACCTTTGTAGTACTTTATGTTGAATGTGTGATGGTTATCCGTATTGTTCTTCCATTCTTCAAACTCAGGTAATGAGTAAAATGACAGTTCTTTGTCCTTTTTCGAAGCTTTCACGATAGGAGTAATGAATTCCTCTAAAAACGGTAGTTTCAATAATTCTGGCCAATTGTGATGAATGAAATTTATAATCAATCCTTTAATGTGAGATCCGTCTTGATCCTGATCAGCCATGATCATCACTTTACCGTATCTCAATGATTTTAAATCATCAACAGTGTTGTATTTCTTTTTATACTGGAGTCCAACAATTTTGATCATGTTGTTAATTTCAACATTTTCTAACACCTGTTTGTGAGATGCATCCCTGACGTTGAGTGGTTTACCTTTTAGTGGAAACACACCATAGTGATCCCGACCAACCACTCCAAGTCCTGACACAGCCAATGACTTAGCTGAGTCTCCCTCAGTAAGGATGAGCGTACACAAGTGCGCGTTTTTAGTGCCAGCATCGTTAGCATCCTCTAGCTTCGGTATGCCTTTCAGTTTACTCTGTTTCTTTCCTGATGCCTTCACCAATTCAGTCTGAGCTTTGAACTTAGCCCACGTCAGTACAGACTCCACTAGGCCAGATTTTGATACAGCCGCAATGAATTTCTCAGAATAATTACATTTTGATCCAAAACTTTTTGCTTGGAGAGTCATGTATTCTTTAGTTTGTGAGTCAAAGGTTGGGTTGACAATCAGACAATTAATGAATACCCACATGTGATTCTTAACCTGCACAGGTTTTATATTTACGCCACCCTTGTTTTTCTTCTTAATAATTTCTAGAACATTCTTTACTATTCCGTCAGAAACAGTATCAACGTGTTTCCCACCCTTTGTGGTAGCAATGGAGTTCACAAAAGACACCTGTTGAAAACCTCTGTCTGAGAGCGTAAGTGCGATCTCCCAGCGATCGTTTACTTTCTCATAGACTACTTTCAATGGTTGCCCATTCTCATCTTCTTTACCTTTTATGTATAAATCTACATAGTCTTTAAACTTGTTTATTTTAAGTCTTTCCCCATTTAGATAAACCTTGACGCCTTGAGTCGTCATGGCGATGTCGTAAGCTCGGCGAGACATCAGAGCTACTATGTCATCTTCTAACTTTTCCATCTTAAACTTAGACAAATCAGGGCTGAATATTACTTTTGTATAATCGTCATCTTTACCAGCTTCCTTAACTTTCGGTTCGGAAGCTTTAGTCATGTTGGAACCCCATGTCTGTTTAAAATGTTTTTTGTATTGTTTTGATGCAGTTTCTACTGTGAATTTTGTGGAAAATATATTACAAAGCTTGGCACCATAGCCGTTTCTTCCGCCTGTCACTTTTTCTTCCTCATCATTGTAGTTTGATGATGTCAGTAGATGGCCAAAGATCATAGTTGGAACATACATTTTCTCATCTTTGTGCATCACTACGGGAATACCGCAACCATTATTGTACACAGATATTGTGTTGGTTTCTTGATTTATGTCAATTTTCATTACATCCATTTTGGGGTCTCTCTGTTTGTTGTCAGCTGCATTGACCAAGATTTCGTCATATATTTTGTATAAACCTGTAAAATAAAATTTATAATTTACATTAGGCTAAATTCTAATAGAAAAGCGTAACAACTAACATGTATTTCAAAGCCTTGCAAAAACCTTGGTTAGTTTTAATCTGTAATGTTGTGCAAAATAAATAAAGCAGTATGTAGGTACAGACCTGGCACAAAGTTCAATTCTCTTTGGACCATGCTCTCCTTGGATTTGTCAAAGACCCACATCAACTCAGTAGTCCTCTCAACGGACCCAATATATGTGTCAGGACGTAATAGGATATGTTCCAACTGTGTTTTCTTCTGATAAATTTTCTCAATTGTGCCCACTTTTGATCCTTTGGCAGGAGGCGCCTTCTCCGGTGCACCATTCTGCCCAGCAGTGTTCATTTTATTGAACATGGCCTGGAAAATGACATAATTAAGGATTTTACTGCAAATGTTATCCAAGTAAAATCAATAGTGCAATAAAAAGTATGTATCTGCAGCTGTTAACATTATTATTCCATTTTACAACATTTGTTAAACTTTTGACCGCTTGGCTAAGTATCAATAGGGATGCTAAAAATTTATTTTTTGTCGGTCACAGAGATTATTAAAAAACAGTGGACACGTATTTTTGCTTTTTTATGTAATCAAAAAATTACGGCGATACATTGAGTTAAAATATGGCATGACGTCACGCGTAGCTAGGTTTTATAAGTACAAGTGACGTAGCGAGCCCCCACTCCCCAACTTTAATGCGTGATAGCTAAGTATTTTTTTATCAATATGATAAACCAAAAAATACGTGTCTAATATTTTTTTATTAAATAATAAATAAATAAATATCCTTGGACATTTCACACAACGCCATCTAGTCCCAAGCTAAGCAACCTAATGCTTGTGTTATGGTAACGAGATGGCTGATAAACTACTTATATACATTTTTTTTTTGTAAATACATACTTATTATAGATAGAAAAACACCCAGACTCGAAACAAATACTTGTAGGTCGTACAAATATTTGTTCCGTGCGGGAATCGAACCGAATTATCTGACTGACGGACTAAATAGAATTTTTTTTTTTTACCCAGGCATCATGCCTATTGCCGTGGCCCTAGCGCGCGGCTACAAATCGATAAAATAATACCTACAATAAATAAGGAGGAGCAATCAAATAAGAAGGAGCAATAATCTTTATTTAATAATGGTTTTAGTTGTACCACGCAGTTAAGAGGTTGTACACGAAATTTTGCCAATTTTGCTGATTTACGTGATTTTACAGTTAAAATACAGTATTTCTGTAAGTTTTGCACAACATGAAAGATGATTTCAATTATGACATTGTATGAGCTACTTTTTTATTTTTATTCATTAATTTTGATTAATCGACCTAAACCGGCGATTGTGTTGTGAATTTTTGCTGTAAGAGGTTTAGAATAACACATATTAACGAATTGTTTTGACATATAAGGGCGAGCACGCACTGCGGTGCGGTGCTGTTACTGTAGGCCCCGCCCAGTGCGGCAGAACTAACGGAACGCACCGCAGTGCGCGCTCGCCCTAAAGGGTAAAGAAAAACTAAAATGTATGAATCAGTTTTTACCACTTTCATATAAAATTTTTGAGTAAAAAAAAATCAACTTATTCAAATTTTAGAAAAAATTGGTAAAGAATTGCTTTTGATTTCGGCTACCTATGAACTCTCATTCATAAAATTAAAACAGCATAAATAAACACCGAGGGTTCCGTTCCGATTTCTGAGATTCTGAGTTAATTAAAATTTCAGATTTTTCTCTTTGTAAACTTCGGAGATAGCGCGGTGGGGGGCTATTTTTTTTTTATTTTTCATCAAAAGTCGAAAACTATACTATACCATACTAAAAAAAATAAAAAATGTTTGAGAATGTGCAAACAGCATTCTTTCATATGATACCCCACACGCCCTAGTAGCCCCACTTTGAATTTTAAGACTCCCTTTCTATATTTTTATTGCAACAAAACCCCCCTGTAACTGCCCTGTTGTGCATTAAAACTTATAGAAATACAGTATTTTAACATTGAAATTATTTCTATATAATCACACAAATCAGCGAAACTGGCAAAATTTCGTATACAGCCTAGACCGAGAGGTGACAGGATTTTTCATAATGATCATGGATACGGTTAGATTTACTTCAATGGGTTGTAGAGTAGTCCCCTAATGCAAATGACGTCGGTCTGCCTGCTCTGAGTGGTTGCAACTTCGAGTTATAGCGCTTACAAGAGGCGTCATTGTTGCGAAAAAAAAACGATCAGAGAAATGGTCAGTTTTGGTACACATTGAAAGTATGGCGTCTCCGCAGATGAAGCAAGTTGGTCTGCCGGCTCTGAGTGGTTGCATTTCAGAGCTATGATGCGCGCAACATTGTTGGAAAAAAAAAACGATAAGAGAAATGGTCAGTTTTAGTACCCATTCGAAGTATGGTGTCTCCACAGGTGAAACGAGTTGGTCTGCCGGCTCTTAGTCGTTGTATTTCAGAGCATTGTTATACGCAAAGCGCTTTTTATATAAAGCCTTAATCCAGCCAATAAAAAAATATGCATCAGCCAAAATGCCCATTTTTAAAGTTTTTTTTAATATTTCAATTATTTGCTCTATTGACATTAAATAATGTAATGATAATTCAGTAAAATTTCACTCAAACAGGGACCAAGGCCATGATAAGTAAAGTAGCGACATTGATGAAAATCAACATCTTGGTTTTTCATACAACTAGCTGAGATGAATCTAGTAGTAGAATATTACGAGTTGTGATCCAGAAATATAGGTATTGTGAGAGACATCATGATTAATACTCAGATTTTTTTAAAAGTAATTTAATCATTAATCTGATGCTAAGACGGAATGAGAGTACCTACATGGACATACATTGTGGTCTGTATTTACGATTATCATATAATTTGTTTGAAAACCAAGTGTTCACCAGTTAAACACGCTATTTTAATGAGAATTTTAACAACATTGCTTGCTCCTCACAAATAAATGAGGGTAGTGTCAAATCAATGCATAACGAATTATTACATTTATTATATTTTTGCGAATTTAAACTTGACTTCAACGAAAATCATATAGAAGTGAAATGAATTGCAGCAGCTGTTAATTAGTAGCAATGAACTCGAAACATGTTGAATTTGTACGTACTTACAATACGTACTCATTGAATGACTTTTTGTATGTACTCAAGGTATTCATGGGAGACAAAACTGCAGTAACAAATGTTTGGCGGTAGGACTTTTTCATGTAACTTTATGATCAGAACTCCAAACAGTCTCAAATCTTGATAAAATTTTAGCCGTTAACAATCAAAATGCCGCCAAATGCTTCACTTACCTTTATATCAGCCATCTTGTTATAGGTGCTAATAGAACGCGTGCGATCAACGCAAAATAGCGATCGTCTGGTAACCAGAACAAAATGCGCACTAATTACGTTCGCCGGTATAAAATAACATTTTTATCTTAGTTTTACTTTGCAATTTTACAACCGCAATGAAACAACGAAGACGCCAAGATTACCAATAAACAAGATGTTTATTTTTTTCAAAAAAAATGGGTGTAATATTGTCTATTGCCTAGGATAACAGTGTTGTCCTATTAAAAATGGTGCTGTTAAGCCGAGTCTTCACAAAAAGAACGTAATAGGATTCTCAGGTCTAATGAAGGTCTAATGATATGACTCTCGCGATTTCAATATCTGACGTCCACACACAGATTTTACCAGCAGATATGTCTGTGGACGTGAGATTTTGAAAACGCCAGCGAGTCGCTGTGTGTATTAGATCATCATTCTCCTGCCCTTATCGCAATTTATTTGGGTCGGCGCAACACTTAGAGCATTTAACATGTCTTTTTCTTCCATACTTCTCTATTAGTCGCCATCTCGGTAGTCATTCCCTTTCTAGCCATTTCACACAGTCCATCCATCGTTTGTTTGGTCTTCCCTTACTCGAATAGCCTTAGCTACAAATTCATACTCAAAAGTCAAAACTTTCCTGAAGACATTTTCCTCATTCCTCCACATCACATGCCCATACCATGCAATCAATCTGCCTAGCCTTTTCCCAACTATGTTGGGGTCGGCTTCCAGTCTAACCGGATTCAGCTGAATACCAGTATTTTACATGGAGCGACTGCCTGCGATTTCTACACAACTTTTTAGTCACCGGTGTGGTGTCACTTTCAGACATCCTCTTATAATACTCATTTCTGCGTGTGTTTTAGGTATCTCACTACTACTATCCCTATCACTACATAGTATATAATAAAGTCGCTTCCTGCTGTCTGTCCCTATTTACGCTCAGATCTTTAAAACTACGCAATGGATTCTGGTGTGGTTTTTTTTAATAGATAGAGTGATTCAAGAGGAAGGTTTATATGTATAATAAACGCGGGCGAAGCCGCGGGCAAAAGCTAGTTTACTTATAAATTGAAGTCATTTAGGTTCTCAGCAGACATGCTGATTTTAGTATCAGCGAATGGGGATCTATTTGCTTCCCGAAAGATTGATACAAGCTCTAAGGGAAACCGTAGAAGCTACTTAGTGAATCGCATTCGGTCGCGATTACAAAATCACAAGTTTCAGCGATGAGGCTGTGTGCTGATTGCTGATTCTAAAATTATGCAGTGTTTAAAGCTCAGTCGCTGTTTCGAGCTTCTGAACCAGTAGGTACCTACTATCGCTAATCGTAGATGCTAACTGTAGCATGTCTGCTAACTAAAGCCCTTGTTTAGGTTAGGGCTGATTTTTCAATCGTCATTTTGATATTTTGATAGTTTTTTTTTACACAAAAACTACCAAAAAAGCATTTTATTCTTTGGATAAAAGAAATCTGTTATTTGCAAAATAAGCCATAATGAAACTATTTGTTACAAACCTACGAAAAAATATGAGTAAAACAAAGGTATCTTATTTAAATACTATTTTTTTAAAGCAAGATTTTCTGTCTGGATATCATCACGATATCATTTAGGACCAGTCCTTGTTAAGGGCAAGACGCATCAAATGAGCCCAAACTTGATAAGGTTTGCGTCCACAGTGTTGCGTTGTTTTATTATTACTGTGTTTCTGTTGTACGCACGGCTACAGATCAAGCTATACCATTCCAGTATAAGCTAATCTCGCATTTTATAGGATTTCCTTGCAGTGGTCAGTGAAAACTGGAAATGCAGTCTAGCCGTGTGTACCATGAACGTTATAATGCAATAAGTTCTAGGGGTAGAGTCTTCTTTCTAGTTTTCTTAGTTGTTGTCAGTAGTATTTTTGTTTTTGTTATGTCATCCTGTGTTTTTTCAGACAATGTTAATTTTTTGTTTTTTTTACAAAATGTAAATAACTATAAACCACTGTGTTACAATGATATTCTATTTTCTGTATGAAAAAAATAGAACGTTTGCTTCAACACGCGCTAACTCAGACGGCGCACACTTTTAGTAGGTATCGCACAAAAAGTCTGTCGTCTGCGCTGCACCTTAGAAAGAAAGAAAGACACAAAAAGTCTGTCGTCTGCGCTGTACCTTAGCACACTACACATCAAGCTATTCTTTTCCAGTTTACACTGACCTCCCATTTTAAGGAAATCTTATGCAATGCGAGATCAGCTTATACTGGAAATGTATAGCTTGATCTGTAGCCGTCTTAGAGCATTTAACCTATGGAGATGGCAAGCAGCGAATCACTGAACAACATTTTCTGCCACTTTATGCGGGGGGCGAGGAAAACACATACAACACACTACGAAAATTTGACAACCACACACAGATACATGCTTCGTATTGCTACGAAGGCACACGAAAGAATAATAGCCACACAATAAAAAAACACATACACATTGACAAATTTGTGCGTATCTACGCAACTGTCCTATGACAACAAACACAAAGTGCTAGTGATGGGACACAAACAATCAGTGGTATTTGATTACATGAATCAAAAATCAATCTGCCTAGCTTTTTCCCAACTATGTTGGGGTCGGCTTCCAGTCTAACCGGATGCAGCTGAATACCAGTATTTTACATGGAGCGACTGCCTATCTGACCTCCACTCCAGTTACTTGGTAATACGATACCCCTTGGTAAGACTGTTTGTCAGACTTTCGGGCTTCTGACGACCCGTAACGACTGTCAAAGAACCACGAATGACAGCCGGGACCAACGGCTTAACGTGCTTTCCGAGGCACGGAGGAGTCTCGGTATGTAAAGATGGTCACTCATTCGCTGACCAACCCCGGCAGGCGTAGCTTAACCTGCTATTTCATTACATGAATGAATGAATAAATAAAATGTTCATTCGTTTTATTTTCTTGTATGCACAGGTCAAGCCACCCGAAACTGTCAAATTTTCCCAATCAACCTTGAACCTAATACTTTAGATTTATAAAGATCGTAGTAGCTTGACGTGCTGGCGTCTGTACACAAAAATACGCAATATGATTAATGCCTGCGAAACTACGTAGGTAGCCAGTAATGACAAAACAATTAATAGTGCTTTAGAAAAAGAACGATTGTATTTATTTTGATAGTCAAATATTTTTTTCAAATAACATTATTGATATTGCTGGACCTTCCCTATCATTCTGCATTTAGGGTCGGCAATTCGGGAACCACTGTACAAACGCACCCGGCGATTTTATATACTAGCTACGCATTAAGGGTCACTGTTCTAACCTAACCCAACCTAACCAAAATGATTGTCAAGCAATAGAGGTAATGGCCACTATTCTAACCTAACCCAAGTGATTCACCAATGTGAAGTTTCGGACGCGCGGGTGTGATAGTACAGTGGAGCCGCAATTCGGGATACATACTTGAGCCCCGTTTTATAATGCGGGCTTAACGTAGGTATACGTGTCAAAAAGTAGGAAGGGTAGAATATAAATAATAAAATAACACAGCCAATTTTATTATTTTGTTAAAAACCACACTTTTACACATCCGTTTTTTGTTTTTCAAAACTATTTGAGTTCAGTGTTTCCTAGCTAACTAATTAAACAAACTAAATGATGTGTTTGATAATATTTTAGTAGGAAAACATGCGGGTGTGGCTGCATAGCCAAAGCCATAGTTATTTCATATTAATATGTCTGAATAATGAAAACTACAGACTGATTATTGCATTGCAGATTATTTAATTCGACGGAATCCTGACATTTCAGAAGTGTTGCCAATAATAAAACGGTCCTACTAAAATCTTTAATTTTGCAGGCGGTTCTTCCGTGCCAAGAATGTTTTTTTAAAGTGGGTATCGTACCCTCAATTAGTTTCCTTCTATTATTTGCAAGTTGTTTAAAACTACACCACATAAAATGTTCTGAACAGATTGCACTAGTACGCGTGGGTCCCCAAGTTTCTGTATTACCGCAAAATATCCTCCATTTTTGTCATAGTACAGGATCTTTTGAAAATCTGTTGAAGAAAAATATAGAATAGAAGTAATCAGTTTAAATAAGTGCCTACAGAATCAAACGAAAATCATATCTATTAATTTGATTGTGTACGTACTACGTTTTCATAACAGCCTTGAAAAAACCTACTAGTAAGTACCTACTACCTAGGGTCCGCGGTGGAATAGTTATTAAATTATTCCACTGCGGATTAATTTTTTTCAAATTGCATGAGCTGCAAAAACTCACATTCGAAACGAACAAACTGTTATTTTTTATTAGCCTAAAACTACAAAAGAAAAGAATTTAAATCGACTCACAAAGAACTGAAATTAATATTATGTAATATATATATTTTTTATTTCAACCTGACTTATCCAGATACATTACAAAAAAAAAAAACTGGTTACTGAACATAATGACTGAAAAAATCATTTATTTTATCAATCATTGATTCACGTTGTCCCTGCACTATGCAAATTCTTACCTGTACTACGTTTGCGCTACCAACGTACCACTGTATTTTTCTATCGTAATGTCAACAACGATTATTTCGACATTATACTTAAATAAAACTGTTTGAATGTATAATTTATACTTGCATGTGGTAAGAAACACCATGGTTTCGCAAATTTGAAGTGGCAGATCGCTTTTTGCACGAGGAAACTGCACAATTAACCATTTTTTGGGAGCACTTTCTTGCGACACAATACGATACACAATGACAGCAGTCGGCGAATGAATTAGTTTTATATAACGTGCATGGCCATATGGCCAATCGACTTTGGCAGAGGGGTTCGCTCAGCTATGCCATCTCCATAGGTTAAATGCTCTAAGGTAGCCGTGCGTACCGCTTTCCATTTGTTCTATTCAAAAGGCGGTAGGTGATTTTCTCCGCCGCGATAAAAATCGCCCGTGTGTACGCACGGCTACAGATCAAGCTATACTTTTCCAGTATAAGCTGATCTCAGATTGTATAGGATTTCCTTACAGCGAGAGGTCAGTGTGAGGAAATGTATAGCTTGATGTGTACCCGTGTGTACTAGGGCTGAAATGTGTCCAAGTCAAAATCCATGCTAAAAAGTTCATTACTATACTCTATGCTAAAGAATCTTTAAAAGAAAGTTATATAACTTTTATGCTCTGTGGTCCATGCCATGATGACAGTTCTGAATGTTCCGATAGGTTATATTATTAAAAATAATTTTAATTACTTAAATAAGTAGAAAAATGTCTCTTTTATCGTACGCTTCGACGGTTCTTAAGCGAGTAGCTGTATCAAGATTTAGCGCTAATTATAAAATCTGTCTAATAAATAACATAAAAACAAAATCCTTTAGCACTGTTACAACCAAAACAATTCACGATGTCAATACAAACGTAATTAAAGATGTTATTCTGTTCAAATACGAGAATCCAAAGTTTTTTATGTATATGAATGTATTTGCTATAGTTCAATACATATTCTGGACATATCTGGGTTTGTTTGCGTTCAGTTCATTAAGAGACGCGCCGGTTGATAAATCTACAATTACTGATGATACACCCTGGTTCAGAAAGATCAACCTTGGAGAGAATAAGTACAGGAATACCCTAGGAGTTCTTTCCGTTGTAGTAGGTTAGTAAAAATGTTTTACAAAGTACTTTACTATTACTATTTACTAGGTACCTTTCATATGGCTGCATCTTTTGTTATAGTGCTCTTGTGTTGGGATTATAATTTTGAGTATTTATTAATCCACAATACCGGTCAATGGGTCGTCTTAGGGGCGAGATAACAATAGAAATACTACTGCCTCTAAACCAAAAGTTTTTAATTTTGTATTGCACTATTGCAATACAAAATAAAATAAAATTAAAACCAATGAAATTCACTAGAACAAAATATCTTATCAATGAGTAAAACATTTTTTTTAAAATATAAATCTTGTTTTTTAATATGTATTTTTTTTTTACTACAGGAGGTGGCTCCCTTGCTGTAATCTGGATGTACACTCTCCGTTCAGTCCGTTACCTGATACTCAATAAGGGTGGCAAACAATTAACATTCGTCACATACACACCTTTTGGTAAAAACCGCATTATGACAGTCCCCATGGAGAGTGTATGTTGTAAAGAAGCAAGAAATTTATCAAGAGTACAGTTACCATTGAAAATTAGAAATAGGTGGATGCATTATATGCTTGATATGAGGGGAGAGTTCAAAAATCCACTGTTGTTTGACTCTACTGCTGGTTTGATGAGGAAGTGGTGAAGATGTTATGATGTGTATGTATATGAAATGCTTTTATTTATTGTAAATACATAGTTTTAGTAATCTCTCACTTTCTATTTTTTAACCCATCTGCCGAATGGTTTTAGCGATAACTGTTCTAAATATTATACTCATCTAGTGTCACACCTCAAAGTAATATTACATACCAGTATACCGCTACCATAACCACTCTTCATGACAATCTGTATAGTTGCATTGTGGAGTGATTTTATTATCCTGGGTCTGTCTGGAACTCTGGCCGGCAAAGCTAGTGATCTACTCTGCAGATCATTTTATACCATAGTCCAAGTTATTGCAACAATGATGCTCAGCTCAATATACACAATAATACGTGTGACTGACACTGGCATGGCCACAATCAGGTATTTTAATTTTGACAACACAAAAAATTTGTTGCTAATTAGTCGAAAAAAGCCGCCAAATATCAGAATTTGTCGGTCCCTGGTTAAAAAGTTATAAGGTGGCCGATCTGGAGGGCATCTCCCAGTTTGGCCACATCTATATTTCAAAAACTAGGCCACCTAGCGAAGATATGTTTTCTCCCAAATTTAGTCGCTAATTAGTCGCAACCTTTCGCCAAGTCACAGATTTAGTTGGGTCTTAGTTTAGAAGATAATTATAATGAGTTCAATTTGTAAGTATAGTCCAAGAGCTAGTTCGAATACGATAAAATCTTTGATCTAGCTCTTGGACTATACCACGGAGCAAATACAAAGAGGACACGGCCTAAGCCAGTGTATTGTTGGCGTTCGTCCTGTGCATAACTTTGTAAAAGTTCCTATTTTCCAAACATAATTCTATCCGACATTAGATGGCGACACTTGGTGCCATGGGAACTAAAAATATTGTGTTCGTTTCAACCGCGCGGCCATGGCGTTAAAAAAAAAAAAAAAAACTATGGCAACATTTTGTAACAATTTGTAAAAGTTGACTCCCAAAACCACAAATTTGTCAAAGCTATGGTTAAAAAGTTAGAAGGGTTTGAACGTGGCCGCGCCATCGAAACGCGGAGAACCGCGCGGCCACGGAGATCTCAGAAACTAAGCGTTGCACAGACCTGAAATTTTGGTAAATAACAGATTCAATTTGTAAACAATTTGTAAAAATATAGAATAAAATCCTAGGTTAATATTTTAGGAGCTGTGAGACTAAAACCCCGTGGCCGCGCCATCGAAACGGTGACAAAAACGTTATAGCCGATATCTCGCTGAAAAAGCATCGCAGACGTCTAGAGTTTTTTGTAAAACCCAGATTTGAATTTGTCAAAACTTATAAAAATGCAACAAAAAATACTAGGTTAATATTTTAGGAGCTGTGAGACTAAAACCCCGTGGCCGCGCCATCGAAACGGTGACAAAAACGTTATCACCGATATCTCGCTGAAAAAGCATCGCAGAGGTCTGAAGTTTTTTGTAAAACCTAGATTTGAATTTGTCAAAACTTGTAAAAATAAAACAAAAAATCCTAGGTTTATATTTCAGGACCCGCGCCATAGAAACGGTGAAAAACACGTTATCGCCGATATCTCACTGAAAAAGCATCGCAGAGGTCTGAAATTATTTGTAAAACCTAGATTTGAATTTGTCAAGATTTGTAAAAATATAACAAAAAATCCTAGGTTTATATTTCAGGAGCCGCGCCATTGAAACGGTGAAAAACACGTTATCGCCGATATCTCACTGAAAAAGCATCGCAGAGGTCTGAAGTTTTTTGTAAAACCTAGATTTGAATTTGTCAAAATTTGTAAAAATACAACAAAAAATCCTAGGTTTATATTTCAGGAGCTGTAAGACTAGAACCCCATGGCCGCGCCATTCAAACTGTGAAAAATATGTTATCGCTGATATCTCGCTGAAAAAGCATCGCAGAAGTCTGAAGTTTTTTGTAAAACCTAGATTTGAATTTGTCAAAACTTGTAAAAATACAACAAAAAATCCTAGGTTTATATTTCAGGAGCTGTAAGACTAGAACCCCATGGCCGCGCCATCGAAACGGTGAAAAAAACGTGATAGCCGATATCTCGCTGAAAAAGCATCGCAGACGTCTAGAGTTTTTTGTAAAACCCAGATTTGAATTTGTCAAAACTTACAAAAATGCAACAAAAAATACTAGGTTAATATTTCAGGAGCTGTAAGACTAGAACCCCATGGCCGCGCCATCGAAACGGTGAAAAAAACGTGATAGCCGATATCTCGCTGAAAAAGCATCGCAGACGTCTAGAGTTTTTTGTAAAACCCAGATTTTAATTTGTCAAAACTTACAAAAATGCAACAAAAAATACTAGGTTAATATTTTAGGAGCTGTGAGACTAAAACCCCGTGGCCGCGCCATCGAAACGGTGACAAAAACGTTATCACTGATATCTCGCTGAAAAAGCATCGCAGAGGTCTGAAGTTTTTTGTAAAACCTAGATTTGAATTTGTCAAAACTTGTAAAAATACAACAAAACATCCTAGGTTTATATTTCAGGACCCGCGCCATAGAAACGGTGAAAAACACGTTATCGCCGATATCTCACTGAAAAAGCATCGCAGAAGTCTGAAATTATTTGTAAAATCATTATCATTATCATTATCATTTATTCTTAACAATTTTTAAATTGTGTCGAATTATAAACACGATTAAATTACATAAAAAAATACAAAAACTTAAAATAAAAACAGCAGTTAAATGTCAGTTAAATGTCAACGTAAATGAACAACTAAAGATTTTGAAATAATTAAATAATCATTATAAATTTATAGTATAATATGTATGTTTACAATTTAAATGTCATTAATAGAATAATAGCAGCCTTCCAGTAGGTAACGCTTCAGTTTACTTTTGAAGTCCCTTTTGTAAAGTGACAATTTTATATCAACGGGAAGTTTATTGAAGATTTTCACTGACATGTGGTAGGTACCGTGTGCGACTACATTAAGTTTAGGAATATAAGTGGTTTTAAAATCTTTTCTTCTCGTACTCTCTCTAAGCTTTCTTTCCTCTTCAGTCTCATATTGCTGTACATATTTAGAAAAATGTGTCAGGAGCACCAATACATATAGGGAAGGTACAGTAAGAATATTCAAATTTACAAAGTGCCTCTTACAAGATTCCTGCTGACGAATGCAAACCATGGTGCGAATGGCCCTTTTTTGTAACACAAATGCTCTCTGTATATTGTAATCGTAGCTGCCTCCCCAGCATAAGATGCTGTATCGTAACCTTGACTCGATTAACGCATAATAGACTTTTTTTAACTGTTTAATGTCAATATCATTTCGTAGGCTTCTCAGTACATAACATGCTGAGCTGATGGAGTTTTTTAAACTTTCAAGTTCTGGTTTCCAATTTAAATAACAATCAACATTTACTCCTAAAAACTTTACTGCCTCTACCATACTGACTTGAACTCCATCCAAAGCACAATTTAGATGACTTTTATTTTTGGAAGTGGTACGAAATAAGATTAAGTTGGTTTTACTAGCGTTCACTTTGAGTCCGTTGATAGTAAACCACTTGTGAAATACCTCTAAAGCTTTATTTACGTGCAAATTAAGAGATTGAATGTTATCTGCTGAAATGATAGCATTAGTATCGTCTGCAAATACCACTAACTTTGCATGCTCCCCTAATATATTTTCAACATAATCTATTACATCGTTAATAAATATAATAAAGAGAATAGGACCCAATATAGATCCCTGAGGAACTCCTACAGTAGTGTTTTTTAATTTAGACCTAATAGCTTGCTGATTAAATACATTGTCAGAAACATTCCTCTCATTTTTATTTTCAACGCGAATCAGTTGTTTTACTTCCACGAACATTTTTCTATTTTTTAAGTAGGATGTCAGAAGTTGTATAGCTTTGCCTCTCACACCATAATGCTCAAGCTTAACTAACAACAGGTCGTGGTTTATTAAGTCAAAAGCAGAACTTAGATCTAAAAAGAGACCGGCAACCATTTGCTTTGAATTTAGTTTACTTCTGACCTCCATAAGTAGCGTATCAATAGCATCTTGTGTTCCTACGCCAGATTGGTACCCAAACTGTTTATAATTTAAGACTTTGTTTCTGTTTAAATGTGAAAATAGTCTTGTTTTTATTAACTTTTCAAAAATCTTTGATAAGGTTGGCAAGAGAGATATAGGTCTATACATTTTAGGATCCTGAGTAGAGCCTTTTTTGTGGACTGGGATCACCTTGGCTATTTTCAGTTGATCAGGAAAAATACTATCCCTGAAGCAATTGTTATAAAAATCTTTTAGAGGTTCTGCTAAAATATCTATGTTATCTTTAAATATCGTTATAGGTAATTCATCAAACCCACACGATGATTTACATTCCATTTTATTTATTAATTTAACAATCTCACTAGTTGTGACGGGTTCCCAAGTAATTTCTTTATCTACTCTTTTTGTACTTTGCTGTAATAATTCTAATGCCGAATTGCTTCCTATGCTTCTAGTGATGTTTATATTTGTGTTATCTGCAAATTGTTTTGCAAAGATATTAGCAACTTCATTAGGCTCTGTCACGAGATTATTGTCTACTCTTAAGATTATACTTTTATGTTCTTTTTTAGTTTTGTTCCTATGTTTATTTATAATTTTCCATATATCCCTAGAAATATTTTTAGAACGTGATATTTGAGACTGCACAGCTAATTTTTTTGCTTTTTTAATTATTTTCTTGTATAAACTTATATATATTTTTCCGTAATTTGTAACGCTTCCATGAACGTTACAATTTTTGCTTGTAACTAGAAATCGCTTCATTTTACTAGACATCTTGATGCCCTGTGTAACCCATGCTAAGGAACTCCGTTCTGAATTTATCTGTCTGGTTTTACTTTTAAAAGCTGTCTTAAATGTGTTGTTAAGCTTTCTAACAAACTCGTTGATGCCTAAAATGCTCCAGTCCTGTTCTAACAGTAACTGTCTAAATACGTTTTTATTATTTACACTGAATAATCTTTTTCTTACATATATTGCTGGTTTTTTATGTTTGTTTTTTTGATTACTTGGCATAGTTATACAGCACTGTAAACCCGCGTGCCCATCAGCTAAACCGTTATGGTCAACATTACAGGATATTATATGGTCATTAAAAATGTTAGTAAATATATTATCGATGCACGATTCAGAATTATTCCTTATAAAGGTTATGGTATTTATAAGAGCTCTAAAATTATAACAAGTCATAAGATTAATAAAATCATTTTTTTTATTATTCTCGGCTAGTAGATTTATATTAAAGTCACCACAAACACAACAGTCATATTTAAATAGATGTTCGAGCAATTGTTCCAGACTGTTCATAAAAATTGTCAAGTTTTTATCATAAGGGCTACGGTAAATGCAACATATACACACACCAGTGGCTTTATCCTTTACAGCACAAACCTCGAAAGATTCCATTTTGTATAATTTTTTTCCTATCTTTAATTCCTCGAAATCCCTATCTTTTCTTGCGAGTATGACTGTACCTCCTCTTTGCTTCTTTATTCGTGTATTGTAAGATGCTACTCTGTAATCGTTGAGATTTAACAAGTTAATTAAATTATCATTAAGAAAATGCTCGCTAATACATAAGTAATGGAATCTATTTTGTAGACTTTCTAAGTATAACTCAAACTCATCTATTTTATTATTCAAACCACATAGGTTTTGATGAAAGATATTTAATTGTTCATCTGTTAGGCTACTATTATTTACACAATTTAATCTAGTATGACTATCAGCACTAATTTTATTACAATTCAATTGCCTACAGGATGTCTTATTTGTCAAGAAAAAACTCGTTTAACGACAAACTAGTAGAAGCTAAGTTATTATTATAATTTTGTAATTGTTCCATAAGATTTAATAAGTCAAGAAATATTGATTGCATACCATGGTTGTTTATTTTACCCGAGTGGCTATCAAACATGCTGTTATCGTACTTCAAATTTCGGTTGCTGTCTAATAGATACACATGATTATGGTGTAGGACATCCAAGTTCAATAGATTAATGAAGGTTTCCACACGCCAATTAAATAAGTTGAAGTTACTATTACATTTGTATGTCGGGAAACAAACAATAACATTCGTGTGCTTCAAGCTCTGTAAGGTTTTTCGTATATTGAAGATAGTGGTCATGTAATTATTTGTCCTTATAAAATCTTCTTCACCCAACAGTATGACGCAATAATCCCTCATGGTGTAGTCAGCTATTTTAGTGTTTATGCCTTTTAGTAGTAGTTCTGCAGTAGCGCCTGTTGTTATGTAATGGCAATATTCGTATTCGCTAAAAGTGTTTTCTGTTATTGACAGGATGTTGTTTTTTCTATTTGCGCTCACTATACATAGTCTGTGTTTTGACTTCGGCTGGTTGCTCAAGATGGCTTCAGTGGATACTGGATGTTCCTGGTTTTGTGAGCATTGAGTGACAGGAGCTATGATATCGGCTTCAGGAGGACTATTATTTTGGTGACAACTTTTGTCCTCAGACAACTCAAATGTAGATGTAGGACTGGTCTGAGCGCATTGAGTGAAATCTTGGTACTGTGGTGTGATTTTGAAGGAATCCGTTAGTCGACGTCTGGGACTGGATTTTCGTGTCGAGCGCTGTACTTTACGAAGTGAAGATAAGGGACTCTTGCATATTTGTTTTAACATTTCTATTTCTTGAGAGCATTGAGCTAATTTTGACTTCAAGTCTATGTTCTCTAATATAACATTGTCTAACTCTTGTTGTGTGCTTTCTAAGTTTGACTTAAGAATATTTACTTCCTTATTCCTTTCCTCCCGCCACAATGCAAGAACGTTGGTTGACACGTCCAAACTTTTGCCTAATAATTCCTCTGAGTCTGAGGAATTCAGGGAGATGCTCATGTCTATTGTTTCTAAGGATTTAGATCTCACTACCGGCCTTCTAAACGTTATATTGTTTATTTCTGCCATCTGTGACAATCTCCAATTCAAAGTCTACGCTCCAATGCTCAAAATGAGATCTCAAATATCAGCTGTTTTATTAATTTATGACAGTTCTTGGTGCTTTACTATTTTTTTCCTCCAAAGAGTTCTAAAATTATTTATTTTCTACCAAATACTAAAATATTTTTAAGTGGTATCCCTAATCGTTTGTTTTGCGCTCCCTGTCGTCAAGTAGCTGTACTATATTGGTTCGTCTATTCAGCGCGCGGTGACGTGCTGGCGCTAGTTGTCGAACATTCAACAAAGTCCAAAGGTCAACTTTTGAAATATTTCTCGTAACGTTGTTGACTATTGTAGTCTTTTGTGATTATTGCACTATTTTTAATATAAAACTGCACTCATCTTCAATAATTGATAGAAACTATGATGATGTTGTAATAATTTGTTGTTATAACACTGTAGTATTGTTTCTGAAGTGTTTTGAACGTCACATATTATTGTTGATTTATTTTATCATACACTTGTTTTTAACAGCCACCAATAATAACACTCGTAAATTATAGTTATTGCACCGAGTTCCACGCCTTTTTAGTCAATTAAGAATGTACTTTATATTAAATTACAAATTTTAAATACGCGAGTCTAATAAACATTGCAGTGTTGCCAGTAGAACGAAAAAAATTAAAAAAAAAATTAAAACCTAGATTTGAATTTGTCAAAATTTGTAAAAGTATAACAAAAAATCCTAGATTTATATTTCAGGAGCCGCGCCATTGAAACGGTGAAATACGGTTTTTTGTAAACCTAGGATTTTTGTTGTATTTGTAAAAAAATGTATCTAATTCAAATCTAGGTTTTACAAAAAACTTCAGACCTCTGCGATGCTTTTTCAGCGAGATATCGGTGATAACGTTTTTGTCACCGTTTCGATGGCGCGGCCACGGGGTTTTAGTCTCACAGCTCCTAAAATATTAACCTAGTATTTTTTGTTGCATTTTTGTAAGTTTTGACAAATTAAAATCTGGGTTTTACAAAAAACTCTAGACGTCTGCGATGCTTTTTCAGCGAGATATCGGCTATCACGTTTTTTTCACCGTTTCGATGGCGCGGCCATGGTGTTCTAGTCTTACAGCTCCTGAAATATAAACCTTGGATTTTTTTGTTGTATTTTTACAAATTTTGACAAATTCAAATCTAGGTTTTACAAAAAACTTCAGACCTCTGCGATGCTTTTTCAGCGAGATGTCGGTGATAACGTTTTTGTCACCGTTTCGATGGCGCGGCCACGGGGTTTTAGTCTCACAGCTCCTAAAATATTAACCTAGTATTTTTTGTCACATTTTTGTAAGTTTTGACAAATTCAAATCTGGGTTTTACAAAAAACTCGACGTCTGCGATGCTTTTTCAGCGAGGTATCGGCTATCACGTTTTTTTCACCGTTTCGATGGCGCGGCCACGGGGTTTTCGTCTCACAGCTCCTAAAATATTAACCTAGGATTTATTTCTATATTTTTACAAATTGTTTACAAATTGAATCTGTTATTTACCAAAATTTCAGGTCTGTGCAACGCTTAGTTTCTGAGATCTCCGTGGCAGCGCGGTTCTCCGCGTTTCGATGGCGCGGCCACGTTCAAACCCTTCTAACTTTTTAACCATAGCTTTGACAAATTTGTGGTTTTGCGAGTCAACTTTTACAAATTGTTACAAAATGTTGGCAGTTTTTTTTTTTTTAAACGCCATGGCCGCGCGGTTGAAACGAACACAACATATTTAGGCACGAGAGCTCGGTACCCAAATATTTTAATAATCATATGTAGGTACTGAAATTCATTTCTAAAGACCCTTTAATGGCCAAAATATTATTTTTGTAGTTTTTATGTAATTTTGTAAACATTTTCTGAATACGAGCCTGTTGCATCCTGCACTTAGTGACATCTAGTGTGAGATACTTACGCAATTACAAAGTAAAATGACGGAACGAGCAATTAAATGATAAATGATTTATTTTCTGTAAGTAGGTTTGTACAAACACTTTTACACGTCAAACATATTTTTTTTTAAACTAGATGAGTTCGACGTTTCCTATCTGACTACTCTGAGAAGAAACGCCGAAACAAACTCAGAGGTCACAGTCTCTTTTAAAGTCCAGACATAATCTTGGTCAGATCATGTGAAGACCATGTAGATTGCAGTCTGAAATGGTCTTTTGATGAAAGAACCACACAGATTGAGTGGACCTGTCCAGTCAGTGCACGCATTTGTCAGTAAACGTGCAGCTCAACTCAAAACTTAAAGCCCCGTATTCATGGTAAACATTTGTTTAGGAACAGTTGATCAACATTGTTGGTGAGCGGCGAGAATGTTGCTAGCAACTATGTTTAAATCAATACAGGTTGTCCACACGCCAGTCTGCGTTAAAATGTTGCCCGAGGAGGTAGTGTTGTTGTGTTCTCTGTATCTGATGTATAGGATTTCTAATAAAAAAAGAGAAAAAGATGGTGGATTCGAAACTATCTTTCTATTGCGCTATAAAAAAAAGTTGTCGGCAAAAAAAACTACAGGCAGCGTGTAGTTTTTTTTGCCGACAACTTTTTTTTCTCTAGTAAATTGAGTACGCAGTACATGTATTTTAGTTTCCACATCTTTTTTGGGTATATTTAGGGCTTGAGAAATTTCTTCGAATGCATCGTTCTTTTTGTTTCTATCTTTGTATTCTTTTATTTATTTATTTATTTCAATTGGTCTTACGAGCTAACAGACATGCCATCCAAAACGCTCATATGATTAAGGCACCACTTGACGCTGGCAGAATAGTCGACATCGGCTCAGTTGCCAAAAAGGAAAAAAAAAAAAAAAAAAATTTCCTTACAATTCAATTGTGGTTACACACACTCGTCTCCTTATTATACATTAGATTTTATAAAATAGCAATAATTTTATAGAAGAATCCCATAATAATCGTTTTGATTGAAATAATTCTATTAGTTGCATTATTTTATCATTACTCCACACTACTGCCATGTTTATAAACTGTTGCAAACACGTTCACACACGTCAACAATTTTCGCTAAACTGATGTTTACGCTTGTCGGGCGAGAGCTTGTCAACATGACGCTATCAACTCTGCAACACGCAGTGTTGCCAGCAACTCCGCAACACGTTGATTCAACTTTGTTGCTAAACAAATGTTTACCATGAATACGGGGCTTAAGGAGCTTAACGAATTAGTTTGGCTATTCACCGTTAGATGGAAAATAATGAAGTGGGCGGGATCTAGCACCTCCTCACCCCGCAAACTGTCACGCGTTGTTTCAATGAAATCTAATTACAACATCGATCTCCTCTTTGTATTTGCTCCGTGTTCTAAACTAAGACTAAATCTGTGACTTGGCGAAAAATTGCGACTAAATTTGGGAGAAAACAGATCTTCGCTAGGTGACTTAGTTTTTGACATATAAATGTGGCCAAGCTGGCTCCAGATCGGCCACCTATGTATGGACCCTTGTAACTGTGGAACCAGTGACCGACAAATTCTGATATATGTAGGCTTTCGACTAATTTTTTGTGTTATCAAAATTAAATTCCTGAAAAATTTGTGTGACTGACACTGGCATGGCCACCGCCATGCCAGTGTCAGCCACATAAATTTTTGCACGTCATGTTGTTGTCTGGGACAGCAAACGTCCTTATACATCTAGGACCTCAGTTTGGGACAGTGAAATGTTGCGCAAAAATTTTGTTTAAAAAAAAAATAAAAAAAAAGAAGAAGAAGTAGTAGAGAGTGGAGAGTAGTAGGAGAAGAAGAAGTTTGCTTATGTACTAAGGCATAGAACACAACATGTGATACAATAAAATAAAACACCCTGTTAAGATTTATCAGAAAAATCTTTATTATTTGTTTATAATTATAGTAACGGAAATACGTCTCGTCTCATCTCAACACAAA
Organism: Cosmia trapezina; assembly: GCA_905163495.3. Classification (NCBI taxonomy): domain Eukaryota; kingdom Metazoa; phylum Arthropoda; class Insecta; order Lepidoptera; family Noctuidae; genus Cosmia; species Cosmia trapezina. The sequence goes on along the minus strand of LR991034.1, from coordinate 4,804,506 downwards.
AATAAAGGAAGTACAATCAATAACAAAAAATAAAATTCTTTTTTTTTATTTACAATATGCCGATTTTATCTTTTAATGGTAAATGCAAATATTGTATACTGTATTTGTGTATTCAATCTTTTGACCAGCCAATATCACTACCAAAATCCTAAACCTATATTTGCACCTACCATAAACAATAAAATAGTAATGATTAAAAATGAAAGTCTTTCAATACCATAGACAAGTCATTTAACAATCAACTTATGAGATACATAAGGTTGTTATACACTTGCAACATAATTTTTAAAACATTAATGGTGAGTTGCACCAAGTGATACATTATAGTTTCTGTCAAAGTTAAATTTTAACATTAAATAAACAATGACCATAGAATCCTGCTGACAAGGTATGCTTGCTATTACTTTGAACAACAAACATACGGCTTATTAATCATATTGCAAGTGCCAAACAGCCCGGTCGCTTATCACATATATTCACCTACTGACAATTTTATTTTTGATTAATTCTACAAATGCTTTTACTAGCTTGCTACAACAAGCTACAAAGGACCGATGGAGTCTTAATATCAGTTAAAAAAATACGTACATCTAGCCAAGGTACAAATATGACTTCCCTACGGAGTTTTTATTTTATTTATCCATACCAAGGACACGAGGTGTATTCAACCTCCTTTTAGTAAAGACTACATACCGTTAGAGAAGAGTCGGTATTTTAGAGTGTTTATTTTACAATAGTTAAATTCAATTTAGATGGAAGAAACGACATCATCGATCCTTGAACTATAAAATTAAGTACAATATTATTTCTTATTTACAAAAAGTCATAAATATTTAATGTACTATAATAAGTTAATGTTAAGGCCCCGTGTGCGACACACGGGAAGCAGTGTGCATATTATTGGGCTCTAGTAAACAATGGCTTGGGATACGCAACTTTTGATCATAGAAAGATGTCCGCCGGCGTAATCAATAGATGATAATCATTAAAGGCGCACCGAACATTTGCCGTTATCCCTGTCTTTTTCTTCACATGTAAGAAAGAGTAAAGAAAATAACTCCACTTTTGCACTTTTAAAATGTTTTTCATTGTTATGTTCATGATATTGCTTTTAAATAAAAAAAAACGATCGTGTATAAACGCTCCAGTCATCTATGAACTTTATTTTAGTATCTTATTTTATCAAATTACTTATTTATTTAAAAAAGGAGAGAAATACAGGCAAAAATGACTGAAATGAAAAGAGGTAACTATGCGAGCTAACTTCATCAAATCGTGTTTCCATCGTGTATAAATACTGTCTAGTATATATCCCCAATAATACCATTAAATTTCCCTAGATTTTAATTTAATTATTTACTACATAAGGTTATAAAAACATGTTTGTGTGAATAAAAAGCTCGGTGCGCCATTAATGGAAAGGAACAGGCAAAGCTAATTGTAGATGACGCCATTATCGCTAAAAAAAATAATGTTGTTTGATAGGTCAAACAACATTATTTTTTTTAGAGTGACTGCGCGTTTACTTTTTAATATCCTTGAAAACCTTCAACAGATAGACAGCTGACAGTTCAAAGCTGACAGTTCAGTGAAAAACAACACGAGCGACGATGAGACTCCTAGCGGGATAAATTGGCAGTGTCTCTCCCCATTATTTGCTGGAAACGTCATATTTCCATGAAAATAGCCCTATCTATAGAGCTACAACGTTTAGTTTTGGCGCGTGGCCAAAATCGAAACTATCGCCGCCATCTTGTTTTTTCGATACATTTCACAAAACAATTGCACAAATGTTCACCAACAGCGCCCCCCGCGTCAACGTTATTCGAGCGCCAAAGATCCATGTAGCAGTGTATGTAAATTAGAGTCTGTCAGGGAAGTCGTGTCCCATGAAAAAGGTGGCAAATTCAAAAATCTTACAGGTGTCAACACTGATAATAGTACGCTGAAAACATGTTTGATACTTGAATTTTTGTAGATAAAAAATTTCTTTGGGATAAATTAAAAAAGTGCATTTCAATGTAGGTACAGTAGTACTCAACTAATAAGGCGCGTCGTGAATCTTCGTTCGCCCAGAAAAGAAAGTATGGCCCCGAAGATTAACGAGATTGCTTAAAACTTACAATCAACCTTAGATCACTACTATAGGGTTCATAATACACTGCAGCTGTTAGTTCCATCTCACTCGCAAGTATGAGGGCTGTCAAGCGGCGCGCGCTAAACTGGCGGCAGCTGCGACCAATAGCGGTACAGAAAAAAGCGTGGAGCGTGCTGATTGGTCAATAGCATTTCCCGCGCTTTGAAAATTCATCTTCTGCGCAGGTACATCCATAAGCCTTATTAGTTGAGTACTACTGTATTTATTAGTCACAATTAGAACTAAAATCAGAATCTAGAAATTGAATGCCTTCTTAAGAGAAATCACTGTCACTATCATCACGCACAAAAATGATGAAGGGTTCCAACTCCGTTTCGGTTATCCTGTCCCTTCACACACACATACTTCACACTTCTACATTAATAGTGTGATCTGTGCATTTTTCCATTATTTTAAATTTGCATTAATAAAAATTAGATAATTGAGCTAAAGTATCAAAATGCTGTAGCTTAGTAGAACAGAAGTTGTGGCAATCCGTTTGCCACAACTATATAACTTTTATAAGAAATCAGCTAAATGGTCATGGACACAACTCGCTTGACAGACTCTAGCGCTCCCCCCCAAGATGCGCAAACTTGGGCCATTGTGTAAAAGAGCTATTTGTTACCGGCCATCACAGGTGATAACAAAATAACAATTATAGGCTTTTCATGCATTGACACACTGCATTGCAGTTACACTTACTTTCAACATTTCCTCAATTTTCATTGATTTAGATTTGTAATTGTATTATTAACCTACGCTAACAGTATTGTATTTATAATCACATAAATGTTTATTAACTATATAAATATAAATAATGTATTAAAATATACAGGCTGAGTTTTAAAGAGGGACTATGCCAATTATGCCAATGAATATATTTTTTTTACTGTATGAAAAATAAATTACTTACTTAAATATAAAAAAAATAAGACAAACAAAAACTCATCCTGTATATGTATGTATATTTTATATCGAATTTACTGAGAGATGTTTTTGTATGAGAACTTGAAGTCGCTAAATTTTAAGTGTCTACGTAGAATCTGTACATTTTAGCAACAAAATGCTGCATCCTTCTTTTACGGAAGTCGGTTTAAAATTGTTTCGAATTACGCAGTTTTAGGTACTATTAAGTTTTATTATAAAGATAATATATGTACTTACTCATAAAAGTAACCGAAATAAGTACTGTTTACCCTTGTGTTTGAATTACTCTTAGTTTTTCACCCGCAATCTTTAGGGTCACAAAAACCTATGATAATGTGTTGCTAGCTTTCTTTACAATGTTTTCATTGCCCCCTCCATTATATTCATAAACAATATTATGAATTAGCTAGCTTTTTTAATTGAAATAAATATCATATTTCCAAATTCATGATCCTTCATCATCAGTCTATCGCTTACTATTAAGTCTCAGTCAACACCAAAAAACAAAAAGGTCAGTATTATGTATAAATCTATTTTTTGTATATAATAGACTAGCTATTGCCCGCGACTTCGCCCGCGTGGATGTCGGAAATTATCCCACGGGAACGTACTAAACGGCATAAACCTATGTCCTAATATCCAGCCAGGTCATGGTTTTCCCATGTGCCAAATTCGTTCAACCATTTTAGCGTAACAAACAAACAAACAAACTCACTTTCGCATTTATAATATTAGTTGAGTAATTAATGAGTTCTTGCTCACAAGTTCTAGTTTGAAAGAAGGCTGCGTCCTAACCAAAGCGTCGCACGAACACGCGACCGTCGTGATCATTTACACATACACACACATAACAAAGTGACATATGAATGCGACGATCTTGTATTCGCGCAACTGATCGCTTTGGTTAGAACGCGTGGTGATATTTTCAAAATTTGAGTAGGTCTTTTTTAGCTAGAGTCTACTCGGAAAGAGAGCCGTCGCGTCACTCGTCGTGGCCAAAATGTGAACTAACTATAAATAGCGAGCTGGTTTCTTTCAACTGGTATCCTAGAATCGTAAACTAAAAAATAAATAAAATAGTTACTTAAAAAAGCTAAATTTTAAATTTAGAAAACCCCCGATACAAATTTAACCTCATTTCTTTTTGCTACTCCATCATCAGACCCTGATTACCCTCTATCTATAACCTATTCATTGAAACCATTACAATGAGCCCAAACACGATACCTCTGCTGTAAGTTGGTGCGGGAGTTGCGTATCCTGCAAATTCCAGGTATTGCTGCAGCATCAGTTCAAGGTTACTATTTTATTCTAATATCACTGAAGTAACAGAGTACCAAATTTCGACTCGATCAGACCTTTGGAAGATGCTCACATCCATTCATCAACTAGAAAAGAGCTGATAATCTTCAAGCGGCTGAATAGATATTCATGAATCATAGCTAAGAACACTCTCGACCAAGTCACCTTTCAATCAAAACAAAAAAAATCTAAACCGGTTCAGTCGTTTGGGAGCTACGATGTCACAGACAGATACACACGTTCAACTTATAACGCCCCTCTGTTTCTGTCGGGGGTTAAAAAGTATCAAAATGGCACAGATGCGCTATCGTGTTTGCTCGATAAACAAAAAAGGGAATTAAGCAAGCTGCACCCTCAAATCCTACTACGGCTCTTTCCGAACAGACTCTAACATTCGATTTTGAACATTGTCAAGACAAACATATATAGCTACTGACACACGTGCTCATTAGTAGCACGAAAGCATGCTTTTATTGAGCAATAGCTACTTAGTAGCATGTGTGTCACAACATTACTAGTAATGAGCATGCTTATTTCGAGTAAGCATGCTTTCTATAAGCATGTGTACCTCATGCAATTTCATTATTATTTTTGAATAGTGAAAAATGTCTTGTCAGGGTCGACCTGTTGCGTTCATAATTGTCACTCACACCGGGAGGTGTCCGCGCGGCTAGCGGGGCGACGACGTGTTCGGATGAACGCGACGGTCGCTTTGGTTAGGACACGGCATGACACTCCACTGAGGCGGAGCAGATAAGAAATAAGCAAAAGGTTTCTCTATGAATGTTGAGCGGAGAAGAAAAAATAAAGGGTTATTGATCAGTTTTCCTCTGCCTCGGTGGAGCTTCAGGCCTGACGTAACGGTAAAATACCATGGGGCAAGACTGCCCTATTTCATTTCGAAAAATCACGGTATCATTTTCATTATGGATTCTTTGCGCGTCATAGTTTTCATATTGCCCAAAATTTGATAATTATAATTTACAATCCTGTTTTATTATTTACAAGCAATTGGATAAGTAGTTCTCGAGTTATAATTATCACGGACAGACATACAGAGAGACGTTTTTTTTTACAACATGTAAAGTTTTTTTTTACTAAAATTATATCGTGTAACGAACGAGTATGTTGTGTCAACAATTACAGACAGTAATTAGATGTTTATGAGGCTTATAATGATTTAGTATTTTTTTTCTAGTAGACATCCACTGTTCATCACCATCTCATCACATTATGAAGCAATCACTGAACATCTTCACCTAGATAACTTTTGAAGTCACTATGTATGTATAATGCTAGTACCACACTTGGCATACTTGAACAAATATTCGCGTCATTTCTCAATATAAAATGAACTTTATTTCAATAGACTTAGGGTTTGTTTTGTATTGCCCAAATAGCGCCAATATTTGGACAAATTCGCCAATTGAAGTGCAAGCATAAAATGTTAAAAGAAGTCGATAACTTCTTCTCTAACCTTCGTCGATTTCTGCCACGGCAGCATTGTGTCAAGTGGCACAAAATATGGAAGAACAGAAGTCCAATAAAATAATAAAATTATGAATAAATAGTTGCTCTGTTATATAACGCGGAACGGATCCAAACATGCTGCGCTATGGACATTTTTTAACCTGATTCAGTAATAATGGAAGGATATGTATGGTATACATGTATGAGAGAAAACCGCTGAAAAAATTATAGATTTAATTTAAAAGGTATCATTTGCATATATTGTTATACTTCTGTCCATAATATTAAAGAAGAAATATGTTCCGTTCACTTTAGGTCTTAGTGTAACTAGTTTAGCGTGATGTGGTAGTACATAGTGCCACTGTAGCCCCCAGTACCACAGGTGCCCTTAACACTATGTGTGACACTAAATGAGACGCAATAAAAGTATACATATTGCGTTTGTGTCCCACAACGTGTTAACGCCCCAAGTGCCAGTAGTGCCCCAAGTTAAACTAGTGCCCCTAGTACCTAGTGTCACTGGTGCCGCTAGCACCACTAGTACCTTTAGTGCCCCAAAAGCCGCTAGTGCCCTTAGTGACACTTTTGCCTTTAGTGCCACTTTTGCCCTTAATGCCACTTTTGCCCTTAGTGCCGCTTGTGCCTGGCGCGGCGCCGGCAGCGCGTCAGTCGGACAGGTATCGCTCGCGTGGAGCGTCTTCGGAATCGTCTCGCGTCGGGCTAATGCTGTCGATCTCGTCTACTTCCTCGAGATTCTTCGTGCTTGGGTTGCATAGTCTGGAAATAAAAGAGAAACAATTAATAGGTACACTCCCAAATGGTAATTTGCGGGTATTAAAAATATAGAAAGAGAGAAATAAAAGTATAAGTAATGTTTATTTGGCAACAATTCATTAAACACGAAATATTCAAAATAAATAACGAAAACGTCGGGAGATCCCCGTCAGGAACGAAGTTCCTTCTCACGTTGATTTAAAACAAAAACAAAATTTTCGCAACCGCCATTTTGTATTTACATTTTGACCTCACTATCGACTTAGCACCCTCAAAAACTATTAAAATGAACACCTATGACGAAAAATTTGAAAATTTTCGCAGCCGCCATCTTGGATTTTTAATTTTTACTTCACTATCGCCTACCCTCTAAAACCATCAAAACAATGAATTAATTTCTAATGTGCGTTTTATTTGTGCAGAATAAACAAGTTTTATTTTTTTTTTAAACTACACCAATGATGAAAAATTTGAAAATTTTCGCAGCCGCCATCTTGGATTTTTAATTTTTACTTCACTATCGCCTACCCTCTAAAACCATCAAAACAATGAATTAATTTCTAATGTGCGTTTTATTTGTGCAGAATAAACAAGTTTTATTTCTTTTTTAAAACTACACCAATGATGAAAAATTTGAAAATTTTCGCAGCCGCCATCTTGGATTTTTAATTTTTACTTCACTATCGCCTACCCTCTAAAACCATCAAAACAATGAATTAATTTCTAATGTGCGTTTTATTTGTGCAGAATAAACAAGTTTTATTTCTTTTTCTTTTTTAAAACTACACCAATGATGAAACATTTGAAAATTTGCGCAGCCGCAGCATGTTGGATTTTCATTTTTGCTCAAAATGAAAATGCAAGATGCTACGGGTGAAAACGGCCCGTTTTGACCGTCAAGTAGAATAAGTATTTAAATTGAAACAAACCTGCACTTGCAACAAACGATGCACGGCGCGGCTAACAACAGAAGCGGGCTGGCTACTAACAACAGTAGTCCGAAGCCTGCAAATATGCCAACCACCTGGAAAACAAACAGAACATGTCAGGTGAGGTCAAAGGGTGTAAAAATTTTCATTGCCAAAAAAAATTATGTCAGTACTTACAAAATATTACTATATTACTAAAAAAAACCGGTCAAGAGCGAGTCGGACTCGCGCACCGAGGGTTCCGTTCCGATTTCTGCAAAAGTGTGCTATTTAGAGACATCGTTTTATTTTTCCTGTAATCTTTACATAAGGTTCTATCACATAGAATAATTTCACAATTTTCTCTATGCAAACTTCGGAGATAAGTAGGGAAAACTATGAGACCTAAAAAAAAATTAAAAATTGTTTGAGAATGTGTAAACAGCGCTCTTTCATATGATACCCCACATGCCCTAGTAGCCCCACTTTGATTTTTAAGGCCAGTCCCTGTTACCATTTTGGTACGGAACCCTAATGATGATAGAAATGAAAAAATAGTATTTAAATACAAGTGTGCAAAGTAAAATGAAAAATGATCACGCGTATCAAACGTCGATTTTCAACACACTTGCAAAGGAAACATAATATTTGTGACAGATGTCAGATGGGATTGTGGTTTTTTTTTCGTGCCTGTGTGTGCGACTCGAAGATACTTTACTTTTGATATTTTTGACATTAGCACGCCTATGAAGTTCCTTATTTATTGACAGGCAACCATAGACGAAAAAATGCATTACTTCATGGACGACATGTAGTACTTATTTATTGACAAACAAAGCAACCATAAACGAACAGATGCAATACTTCATGGACGCTTTTAGGTAAAATAAATGGTTGGAAAGATTATGGGATAAAACTCTCAGGTCTTGGTTATGGAGGTAATGAAGGTCAAAAATAGTAATTGAAATCATTTATCGGAGTCGGAGTCAAGATTACGTAGGTACTCATAGTTGCAGAAAAATCCAGCAGTTTGATACGACAGCTGATATCTTTTCACAAACTCCGAGTCATGAGAATGTTTTCATATACAACGTTAGTTTTTGTTTACACTAAACCCGAAAAGGGGTCATTGTACTCATCATTTTGAACAACTTTTACCATGGGACCAAATCTAAAATCGCGAAAAAAAAATCGGCTGTTCGGTACATTTTGACGAGTTTGATGTAGATAAATGTACTGAACAGCTGATTTTTTTTAGCCGAGTACAATGACCCCTTTTCGGGTTTAGTGTAAACAAAAACTAATGTTGTATAACATACCTGTGCACGATGCCATAAAACCGATGCGCGTGAGTGTCCCAGTTTGTTTTTGCACGGTCCTTTGTCGTAGTGGCGCAACAGAAAATCATCCTGTAACAAAATAATACAGACATTACTTAGTAACTTGAAAACTGTCTCCATAGCCACAGAATAGTAAAGTTTTGGCACATTCATAAATGATGTCATACTAATTTCATGATTTTTGGCACATTCATAAATTGTGTCATACTAATTTCATGATTTTTGGCACATTCATAAATTATGTCATACTAATTTCATGATTTTTGGCACATTCATAAAATATGTCATACTAATTTCATGATTTTTGGAACACCTCCGTCCTTGTCACAATAAAATTGTACATATTTATGTGACGGTCACTCCGCTTACTCCCCTGGTGTGACGTTACATATTTTACAATTTTAAGTTTAAAAAAAATTAAAATAATAATTTCTATAAGTAAATTATTATTTTTAAAATAATAAAAATCTTATTTTGGATTTTTAAATCTTTAAACTATAGTTTGTTCTTTTTTTAACCCTTTAACCGCTTACGTCGGATTAATCCGACAAATATTTTCGTGTCCATTTCGCCAAGGTCGTATATTTACGACCAAATACCACAGCTCCTATAATCTGTTTTTTTTTAATTTCGATAAGCTGTATTCTATCAAAAAGATTTTTTAATTTTCTGTGCTTGGCGCTGGGGGCACGACAACTGATATGAAGTCTGGCGGTTAAAAGGTTAAAGAATATCGATACGAGTTGAAGTTAGATTTATACATGTGATGTTCCGAAGCTTATAAATCGTCCTATTATCATAATTATCCTTGTCACATGAAGTCACACTTTCTTGATACGTAATTTATGGATGGTCCCTTGGGAGCCTTTGGCCCTCAGTAGTACAGTAATTTCCCACGTCTGGGCAAAATATTTCATGAAGAATAATTTTGTTAAGTTTTTTTTTAAATCTGTAAAACGTCAAAATCATTTCTTAGATCCTCTGATTTGTCAGACTTGAATTTGACAAAAACTACAAAGTTGGCTACCTATCAGGGTATGTAGGTATAAAATAATTAAACAATCAACGTAAATTACCAAACATGTAATTACTTTTAACTTCATTGTCTTATGTACAGTTAAATAGACATAAATGACATTTCGCATGCTCACAATAGGTGTCAAGGGAACGTTGGTTTTTCCACGACTTATTAGAAAACAAACTGCGACCTGTCCCCGGCCCGAATACACGTAGGTGAGGCAAACTGACAAACTGTGTCAATCTGCTAAACAATTAGTTTCCCTGAATGTATGTACTACATAGTCACTAATAAAAAGTCTAGTAAATTTATCATGTAATTTGTCATTTCTTATGGAGAAGAACCGGCAAAAGCAAAAAAGACTTAATGGTTGATTAAGCGTCAGATTCAGCTGCCGATTTTCCCCTAATACTATAGTATTGGTGAAACTTACAGCACGACAACGTTCAAAGGTTCCATCGTTTATTTTCGGAAAAACCGAACTTTGTCGAAGTAAATCTGTGGTGGTGACTGGTCCAATAAGGGATTGACGGAATTAATGCGTCAATCTACAATAATTTAGGTGGGAATATAAGTCAATTTCTATTGATCGATAGTCGGATTTTATTCGCTATATTTCGGTTTTTCCGAAGATAAATGATGGAACCTTTAACGTTGTCTTATTGTAACATGTAATGTAACACAAGTTGAAACAAATTTGTAGTGAGACGGACTTGTTCTGTTGTTATCTGAGTGAATTCACAAGGAACGCATTGTTTATACTTCGTTAGTAGGTATCGATTAAGTTAGGATTGGCGCATTTATCGCATTGGGTTACTTATCCTGTAATGGTAGATGTCAAGTAGATAAATAAATAAATAAAATTCGCCTAGCTGTTGTGTTACATTTCATGATGCAATGCACAAGTAAGGATGACATAGTGTTACATTTTATGTTACGTTTCACCAATCTGTACAGTACGACAACGTTCAAAGGTTCCATCGTTTATCTTCGAAAAAACCGAAATACTTATAGCGAATAAATTGTGACTATCGACCAACAGAAATTTATTTATATTCCCACCTAAATTATAATATTTTGACGGCCTAATTCCGTCACTCCCTTAAAGGACCAGTCACATTTAATTCGGCAAAGTTCGGTTTTGCCGAAAATAAACGATGGAAGAACCTCTGAACGTTGTCGCACTATACTTACCTGCCATTTAGATAGTTTTGAGTTCGTTCCTAGTGTGTATACTCACATCCAGGGAAGCCAAGCAATACCAGCAGAAGACATGCTTGCATCGCTTGCACATCATCTGCGCACAGCCCTCGTCTTTCTCTATAGGTACACGGCACATGGGACACAGCTTGATCAGCTCGGAATCTGGTAAGAGCGGCGCCCCTGCACCACCCATGGATGATGACGCTGCGGCAGCTTCGCAAGATAATCCGCCGTGCCACTGAAACAAAAAAAAACCGGTCAAGAGCGAGTCGGACTCGCGCACCGAGGGTTCCGTTCCGATTTCTGAAAAAGTGTGCCACTTAGAGACATCGTTTTATTTTTCCTGTAATCTTTACATAAACTTCTATCACATAGAATAATTTCTGATTTTTCGCTTTGCAAACTTCGGAGATAAGGGGGGGAACGGTTTTTTTTTACATTTTACTTCAAAAGTCGAAAACTATGCGGCCTAAAAAAAATAAAAAATAGTTTGAGAATGTGCAAACAGCGCTCTTTCATATGATACCCCACATGCCATATAGTAGTCCCACTTTAAATTTTTAAGACCCCCTTTCAGTCCCAGTTGCAAAAAAAATATAATTATTTTTATTTCATTCTTATTTGCAAAATAGTTGGGTCAACGTCATCTAAAACTATTCTAAATTTCAAGTTGATAGCATTAGTAGTTCTTCAGATATCCAGCTGTGATAGACAGACAGACAGACAGACAGACAAACAGACAGACAGACAGACAGACAAACAGACAGACAGACAGACAGACAGACTGAGTCACACCATAAGGGTTCCTTTTTTACCATTTTGGTACGGAACCCTAAAAATGTGGGTTTAAAACAGTGTTTTCACCTATCATAAGCATTTCCTTGCTTAAAAGGTGACCTCCAACTCATGTGAGCTAAGAATTTGTTTAAATGCAATAAACATTTCTTTTTTAATTTTTTTTTAGCAGACTTCAAAAATCAAAAACCACTTCTGTTTCGCACCGTAATTAAATGTCACGGTTTTTCTATGTTTTATTTCGTCTCGTTTCCATCTTTTAGGTTGACTTTGGGCATCCCTTTTGGCATACGTATGTACCAAACCAACCACTGCTGACAATGGCGGTAAATCACACTGCCTGTGTCCGCGATGGTACGGGCAGCAACAGAAGACGGTTAACACTGCTACTTTTTGACATCATTTAAATTAACACAAAATTATATGATAACCCGCTTTTTAGCATTTCATTTATTAGATAAGAGTTCATTTTCTTTAAAATTAAATCTGTCCCGATTTTAATGAAGTATTTTTCTCAATAATTAAGATTTAGTAAACTCAACTGTTAATCGACTTTTGTTGCTGACTGTACATTATAAAAAATCATGATCATCGAAACGAAATCTTTCAAGAATATAGATTTCGATATGTTTAAGTATACATATCCATCTACGTGACGACACTAGGAATATTATATCGACAAAAATCTAAAAATAAGTCTTTTAAAGGGCAAATCTTGGTTCAGACGACAAATCCCTACATCAAAGCGAGGATAACCGGGCCGCGCTCAAATAAAGGATAAATGCCAGGCTTTGCATACAAAATTACTTCTCATGGAAAAGGTTGATTCTTTGTGGTAAATAGCAATTTTAATGGATGCTGAGTAATGTAAAATTATAGTTTTATATTGTAATCTACACAGTGCCTAATAGTTCTTATTCTTAGCGTGTCGATGGCAAAAAAAACTCGAAAAGAAAAAATAACCGGTCAAGAGCGAGTCGGACTCGCACACCGAGGGTTCCGTTCTGATTTCTGGAAAAGTGTGCTATTTAAGAGACATCGTTTTATTTTTCCTGTAATCTTTACATAAACTTATATCACATAGAATAATTTCAGATTGTTCTCTATACAAACCTTTGAGAAAAAGGGGGGGGGGGGGGGTTGGTACGGTATCTTTTTCATCATTTTTCATCAAAAGGCGAAAACTATGCGGCCTAAAAAAAATGTTTGAGAATATGCAAACAGCGCTCTTTCATATGATACCCCATGCCCTAGTAGCCCCACTTCGAATTTTTAAGACCCCCTTTCAGTCCCTGTCGCAAAAAAATATACAAATTTTCATTTCTTTCTGATTTGCAAAATAGTTGGGCAAACGTCATCTAAAACTGTTCCAAATTTCAAGTTGATAGCATTAGTAATTCTTGAGATATCCAGCTGTGACAGACAGACAGACTGAGTCACACCATAAGGGTTCCTTTTTACCATTTTGGTACGGAACCCTGATGCAGCTGAATACCACTATTTTACATGGAGCGACTGAAAATGTGACTTCCACAACCCAGTTACTAGGTAATACGATACCCCTGTGGTAAGACTGGTTATCAGACTTTCGGGCTTCTGACGACTGTCAAAAATCCACGAATGACAGCCGGGATCAACTGCTTAACGTGCTTGCCCAGGCAGGGAGGAGTCTTGGTATGTAAAGATGGTATCCTATCCTGATGGTAAATCAAAAAGATGTCTTTATATATGCTATTATTTTGCTTTTGACATAACTACATTTAACTTCATTTAATCCATTTAATTCTTTGCAATATTTTATTAATTATTGTTCCTTTTTGACATTATTTAATCATTTATTATTTTTAATTGTGTTTTTGTGTTTTATATGGGTGTTTTATGACCTGAAATGAATGAATTTTAATTTTAATTTAATTTAATTTATCCACGGACCACCAGCGGCAAGCGTAGCTTAACCTGATCGATCGACCCGTGCGGCTGTTATTACATAGCTGCATAGGCACAAGCCCCTCCAACTTGGTCGCCAACATGAAAGGGGCAAATGCCGAACAGATCGCACAAATTGCACATTGTACAATAGATTACAAAATTAACTATCAATACAAACTGTCCTTAAATTCAAATACAACTAATATTCTTTGTAAGTCGTATGAGAAGGCCTAGAACACACAGGAAATTGGCGTCAATGTGCTCAACTATCAAATTCCCTGACTGTAATTTTAAATAAATAAATAAATTATTGATAGAAGGCGGTGGCTATTTTATTGCACCAAGGTTCTAAGCAGGAGCAGTCTGTGACGTGGTGAAGCAGTCAGCTGACCTTACTGGCATAAGGGTCTTTGTCCGTACCATCCGACCCACTTGCTGAGAGCAGCCGTAAAAGGGGCCACTGGAGATGTAGGATAGTGCTTTTATGTAAAAGAAGGCAACCATTTCATGTCGTGTTATGAATGAATGACATCAGCGGCGTGGCGTAGGTAGACCAGGTATCTGGCTTAGTTACAAGAAGTAATTTTTGTTGCTCAGTTTTCATTCACTAGGTTGAGTTGTAGGTTGGTTGGTTGGTTGGTAAGGTGTTAGGCTTAGGGCCTATTTCACGATATCCGAATAAAGTTAAGGTTGTGAAACAGGTCCATGGCCTCGTTGTCGTCATGGCCATTTCATATGTATAAATCAGGGAAACGATATTTGTTTACATAAAATAGAGTTTACTGGGGTAACTACGATAGTGGGGTAATTCCGATTGATGATAATTATTTTAATTTCTAACAAAAAGCAGCGGCATTTTATACAGGGTGGAAGGGACATCGACGCGGTTACCACGTATTCAGTACATCATTCTGAGCCCCCCCTATATAAAAATTTTTCATCGGTTATGGAAAAAAAATCTGCTCTTCCATACATTTTGACCGTGTAGGTATTGCACTATTGTAGGAAAGTGCAGATTTTTTTTTTCAATAACCGATGAAAAATTTCTATATAGGGGGGCTCAGAATGATGTACTGAATACGTGGTAACCGTTTGCGCGTCGATGTCCACCCTGTATAGCGACAGCGAAAAACGGTAAAATGGTGTCTAATCATTATGTTGCCAATATACACCACTATTTTTTAATTAGTACAAATACTTAAAGGGCTTATTGGAGAAGGTCTTGTTATTATATATGTAAAGTCTCAATAAATAATATTCATAAACAGCAAAGTTATTGGCGTTTGTTTATATCTCAAAATGTCACTCAATGTATGGAAATATTGTACAGGCTATTCATAATTGTATTCATTCTCTCGCTCTCACATTCGCGTGCTCTCGCTCGAACTTACCCCGCCTCCAACAGCTGTTATCGTATCACAATCATGAATTTACTAATTATGACAAATTTTCGTGGACAATTTTGGTATTTCGTTTTTTTTACTTTTGACTACACAAATATAATCAGTAACGGGTACGGATAGAGCCCCATTTTTTTTGTACTAGTTAAAAAATAGTGGTGTATTATGTAAAATTCCGCTGCGTTTGATAAAAAGTATCATCACCTAGCTGCGCCCCGCAGTTTCACCCGCGTAGATCGGGATAAAAAGTAGCCTATTTGTTAATCCAGGGTATAAGCTATCTACATACCAAATTTCATAAAATCGGTCCAGCCGTTTGAGCGTGAAAAAGTAACAAAAACACAAACACAGTCACAAACTTTCGCCTTTATAATAATAAGTGTGATTGGAATTACCAGATTAACGTAATTACCCCAATTAACCTTATAAGGGATATAGGTCCAGTAAGTATGTATGTGTATAAATATGTAGCATTTAGAAGTGTTCCTGTCATGCCCCGCTGAGTGGTGCTTGAAATGTACGGAAATAGAACACGTAGAATAAACTGCAACATTTTCTGATTTTCTGTAAAAGGTTTGCTAAAAATTCGAACATTTTTGTTTTTCTGCATGTTTTGAAAAGCTTGCATGTTTATTATGATAATAAAAAATCAATACCCACCACGCCTGAGAAGTTTCGCACAGTAATTAAATGTAGGTATCTAACGTTTGTAAAATTTAATCACTCAAGTAGTTTAAGGCGACGCTAACCGACTTTTAATGATTTTCAACCATAGATCACGTCTAAACGAGTAGTGTTAATGATTTTTGAAAAGATATTAGTATGTTAAATTAGAGCATTTTCTTAATAACTTAATATATGTATATTTTAGATTATGTTTATTTATATTAGATACATAGGGCCTGTTTCACCACCTACGATTAAGTTCCTATTAACTGCTATTACTTGGCATATAATTTCATACAAATTCTGTTCCATTTTTGAATTTATTCGGCGTGTAGTAGCTATTCGGACATGGTGAAATAGGCCCATAGTGTAATTAATTTGTTTATCTATACCCATGCTATAAATCCTCTATAAAAAACTTGAGAGGTGTCAAGGGACACCCGGATGGAACGAAGTTCAAATATATTAAGAATGTGAAATGATATATATATAGATATACCCATGGGCACATTGTGGCTCCATCGTGCCATATAGGTAGTAATTTATTGATCCGTTTTCACTTGTTGATCCGGGTGGTATTTGTTGATCAAATACCACCCGGAGTAATAATAATAATTAAGACATTTTTATACAAATCCACCTTTTTTGCATTTGAGCACTAGTTGATCCGATTCAAATGGGCCAATCAGAGCACACCATTTTTCACGGGATTTGTCATTGGCTACTATAGATAGATAGAACATCACAAAATTCTCTGGTCTCCATTCCTCGGTCTATGAGCTCGCTCCGGCGGCGGAGCAGCATAAAATGAACAAAGTTATTAGGAGGGAAAGCGAAACGGGGGCCTTTTTGTTTTGACAATGGGCGTACGTTGAAAAGACGCGTTCCGCCGCGTTACCGAGTAGTGCTAGTTTCATGTTGATGTCGAGATTATGAAATGCACGAGGTTGAGGGTATTTTCAAATAACATTTTGATGACTAAGGGCCTATTTCACGATGTCCGAATAGCCACTACTTACCGAATAAATTCAACAAAAACTGGCCAAGTGCGTGTCGGGCCACGCGCAGTTATAGGGTTCCGTAGTTGCACAATAATGCGGAATAAGAAGATGGCTTTTTTGTTGTTTCATGAATATTTGATCCCACCAAAAACATTTTCATGTAAAATGTTGCCAAGACGAGACCACCACGACAGCTCGCACTGACAAAAAGCTATCAGATCTCATGTAGAGCCAAGCTTCGAACTCTACACACCCTAACTCTCCAAGCCCTAACTTCACAAACTCTACACCTTAGTCAAAATATGAGGCTTGGCGTTTCGTTACTACAAGAACTATTGTCATAACAGAAAAGTAATGAACAGTGATTACATTTTTCACCTTGCGCCCATGTGATAGTAGCGAAACGGCCAAGCCACATATTTTGACTAAGGTGTAGAGTTTGTGAAGTTAGGGCGTGTAGAGTTCGAAACTTCGAAGCTTGGCTCTACATGAGATCTCATAGCTTTTTGTCAGTGCGAGCTCTCGTGGTGGTCTCGTCTTGGCAACATTTTACATGAAAATGTTTTTGGTGGGATTTCATTTCTTTTGTAAGTTGCTTATGATATTTATAAGAGTATTTTTTCTGTTGTTCATTTTTTCTTTCTTTTTTTGGGGTGTATTTCTTGTACATCAGAGGTGCATTTTTTCACAAAATCTAAACACCGCGATTCAGAAAAATGACATCACAGCACAACGCCATCTATCGGTCACGTAGTTAAACTATCAAAATATTATGCATGGAAATTCGTTCCTACAAACACTATGTAGGCTACGTAGACTTCCGAAAAGTACTTATATACAAGTGTATTAATATTATTCGTAAGTACTTATTATTTGCGGAAGTCTCATACAAATTTCCATCCCCTAGTTTAAGGGGTGGGGGGGGGGGGGGTAAAAGTTCCAAGTTTTAGAATTTTTTTGTTGTTTGTGTACTAATACTAGCTTACATACCAAATTTCAGCTTTCTAGGACTTCAGGAAGTACTCTAAGAATTTTTATGATCATCAGTGAGTCAGTGACGAAATCGGGGTATTTTAGATATCAATAAAATCTAAAGTATAAGAGCTATGCAATTGAAACTTTATAGGTTTATTAAGTCAACCACTGACATCATATCCCGAAAATTTTGTTTATCTGGTATAATCCAAACCCAAGTTAAGAATGTTCAAAAATACGACGAAGTGCTTCGAGAAAAGGTAGGTAGTGCCCTTGCGCTTCGCTTGGTTCGTCTTGGCGGGGGCACTACCGTGCCCCCAGATTAAGTATTACTCGTAAACTTGAAAAGCCTACTTAGCTACTTAGCTGTGAAGCTTAATATTTCAGAAACGTATCCCTAAATGGGAAAATTGTTTTCACAAACCCGTAATATTTTTGAAAGACCCATCCAACAACACCCACACCATAGGGTAGACGAAAAAAAAAACATCCCCACTTTACGTGTAGGTACAGAAGGTATGATAAAAAAAATTAGACGGACAGACGGACGGACATAGCGAAACTATAATCCTTAAATCGCGAAAACAAAAATCAGCTGTTCCCTACATTTTCACGAATTATGCGAACATAAAATGTACTGAACAGCTGATTTTTTGTCCTAGTACAGGCTCTATACTAGTTTTACATTATATGGTGGAGAAAATGAACATTATTATATAAAAAGAAGCAATTCTTACCTCCTGGTTGCATTGTGAGCAGAAGTCATGCCGGCAAGTGGGGCAGTGCGCAGGACTGGCTGCGCGAACGTGCACCACCGTGTCGCAGCCCACGCGTGGGCAAAACGCACGCCCAGAGTCCATCGCCACCTCTGCAACAAAATCATTAACTCATTATATTGTACCTATTTAATAATATTTATGTACAGTCAGGGAACTTAACTGTAGAGCAGTTAGATACACTACATTAATTTGCCGTGTTTATAAACATTTCATACAACTGACAAAGAATGACAATAATTGCGATTTGAATTTATAGACAACTAGCTGCGCCCCGCGGTTTCACCCGCATAAGTCTCGGCCCCGTGGGAATATCGGGATAAAAAGTATCCTATGTCCTAACCCAGAAACTTCATCAAAATCTGTTCAGCTGTTTTAGCGTGAAAGCGTAACAAACAAACTCACTTTCGCATTTATAATATCAAACTTACTCTAAAGCTATGGTTTCCTAGGAAAGCGGCCGTACGTAACGGCCGTCATGAAAATCTGTAATGTTTACCAGTATCTGACATTAAGTCAAACCCCGACCCAGATTTAAATCGCTAGATTCGCCCTCAACGTAATTAGTCACAAGAAAAAGTGTCCATATTGAGAAGAGTGAGTGTCAGCTCACACGTTATTAAACAGCGTTTCCATGATAATCGAGTAAAGTCACTGCGTCATTGCGTGTCAGAGGTGTCAAAACGAAACAGAAATGCGACTATCTTTTGACGATTTAAATTTTTCCCGCTGTCATCATTTTCATTACAGCCGGCAGCCGTCACTACGGGCGTTAAGTGCGGCCACCCTCTTCTGGGAAGCCGCAGCTTAAGGCCCATAATTATCATGCCAAGGTGGCTTAAAATTGTTACTGTCCAAGTACCCATGTCAAGTATGTCTTCACTTATCACGACGCTGATCAGGCACGAAGGGACATACGAATTAACGACACATTCAATCAGATGCCGGAACCATTGTGAGGTCACATTGTCCTTTATTTTCCTCACTTGCCCACTTCCTTAAGGGGATACGACGATAATTTTGTGTTTTTAAAATTCCTATAAAACCAAATGTAGGTATAGGTATGGTTAAACGATTTCAATTTTCCATAAGTGGTCATTAACTATACAGGGTGTAAGGGACAGCCCTCCACAAACTAACACGGTGCATTCAGCTCCTCATTTTGAATCATATTCTACCGGAAATTTTCTCAGGAAAATTTTCATTTTTTAATTTTTTTTTTCAGTTACATTTTCATTATTTCAATGTAAAATTGCATTGTGTGTTCGCAGCATTCCATTTATGTAAAAAAACAACAAAAAAAAAACCAGCAATGTATGTTGAAATACTCTAACCAACGACGCGTGTAATCAGCTGTTCACTTTCTGTCTAGCTTTCTGCTTTTTTTTTTTTGCTTTTTTTTTTTTCTGTTTTTTGCTTTCTGTGTTTCTGTTTAGTTCATCGAACTCACCGCATACCTATTACCTACCCCTCCCAACCAGTAATAGACGTTCCGATTTGTGCACAAAAACACAAACAAATCATGTTTATTGGATTCCCTTAACGTTCCTGAAAAAATTAATCCCTTAAGACTGTGGTCGCATATTTTCGCGCTCGGATTTTAAACATCTGACGCTCGACGCCGCGTAGCGAGTGCGCGTGTGTGCGTTTTTCCTCATGTACGGCACACGGTTGCGATGCTGCGACGACTAAACGATCTTGATCGTAGCTATGGCGTACCTATATTTTTTTGAAGTAAAAGCTAGAGGTTTACGGAGAAAATAAAAAGACTGTCCACAATACATTATTAGTGTATTTTAATTAAATTTATACAAATATGGATGAAGAAAATAATATTATGTAGGTACTTAAAAAAAATAAACTCATTTTACTTATTTGCTTAAGTATTTGTATACTTATAAGTAATTGAAGTTTTATAAAAGTATTTGTATTTGACGACACGGTTGGCGCAGTGGCTGAGCAATTGACTGCTGCGCAGCATGTTGTGGGTTCGATTCCCGCACGGAACAAATATTTGTACGACCTACAAGTACTTATTTGTTTCCGAGTCTGGGTGTTTTTCTATCTATAATATGTATGTATTTACAAAAAAAAATGTATATAAGAAGTTTATCAGCCATCTCGTTACCATAACACAAGCATTAGGTTGCTTAGCTTGGGACTAGATGGCGTTGTGTGAAATGTCCAAGGATATTTATTTATTATTTATTTTAATCATTTGTCTAAGGGGATTGATTGACTTTTCCTTGGATCTATAATTTCTGGGAGAACACAATCAGAATAAAATTTTGTTAACAGCGGAGCCATCTTTTGTCCAAAATCATCGTTTTTTTGTGTAAAACAGTTCAATTTAAGCCCTATTTTAATGTAGATAAAGACGCCATGCGCTAGCTATAATTATTTATTTTTCTTGCGGCATAGGTTTACCAACCGCATCAAGTGCATAAAACAGTTGAATTTGAACCAACACTAATACATAAATACATAAAGCCGCCTCATGCGCAAATGTTTGGTTTACTGTTTTCAAATTTCAAATAGGTAGGTCACCCCGCTGCCACAGAATAAATAATAGTACTGCTGCGTTCGTGTGGGGTTGGTTTTATAATGTTTATTAGCCTAGACAGGTATTGTACGTGCCCAGTCGACCTAATGACTATACAGTCGACCACACGTCGCACGTCAGTGGTAAGTGATAAGGATTTGTATAGGTATCGTTTTCATAGTTTTCGATTTCGACTATAGCCAATAGTGAAGTCAAAATTAAAATCCAAGATGGCGGCTGCGAAAATTTTAAAATTTTTCGTCATGGATGTCGTTTTCATAGTTCTCGAGGATGAAGCTGATAGTGAAGTCAATCATCCTAAAAGGGATGATTGACTGCACTATGCGGCCCAAGAGAGCAATGCAATGGTGGCCCAATGGTAACGATCCCGACATACGAGTAGGTCATGGTTTCGAACTCAGGCAGGCACTTTGTGTAAATAATTTCATCACCACTACTCTCAAATCAGTGAAGGAAAATATCGTGAGGAAACCGCCTAGAACCAAGAATTCGAAGACATGTGACATCTACCAAGCCGCACTGGGTCCTCGTGGTGTATTACGGCCCACTCCCTCTCACCGAGAGGAGCCCTGTGTCCCAGCAGTGGGAACATTATAGGCTGATTATGATTGAGACCCATTATGTTGTGAGCGAGCACGTTTCAGTGCCAGAGGTCATCACTGATGTGAGACGAGAAGATATATTACGCTCAACACCGCCGCGCGCGGCCCTTGTCCGATCAGAGCGCGGCTAGCCGCGCGTGGCAGCCGCGGTCAAATGCCGCTCTATATTTGGACACACCTTTATATAGTGCCTTTATCTATGCCTCACTCGTTTCGTATCGTTTAGTGCGGTCGCGATTTGAGTGTATTTCCCATAGTTTTATTGATGTTTTCCTCGACCCCTGTTTTCTTTCTGCGGACTTCTGATCTTGCTTCTTGTACGAACCTTGCTACCACACCGGACACGGTACGGAGAACCCCGCATAAACGTTGGACTTGAACTTGTTATTTTGTATATTACGACCAGCCTACTGATTTCATATTGGCACCATGGATCGTTGTGTAAATTGTGGCAAAGTGAGTGTGTGAGTGGGAGTTTACGTGGTCGTCGAGCTGAAGAACTTCAAAAATCAGCTGTTAAGTACCTATATGTAGATCGTTATGTAACCTCACTTTTATTACATCTCTTTTAACTCGGAACTTGACCGCGAAAATCCGCAAAATGTTCAGTGATGGTTTGATAATATAGTAGCTATAAATTGACACCAATTTCATTTTTTTACAACCCAGGCCCAGGCCCAAGTTTATATGACATGGTTTCCGTCTCCTTTGTCACGGATCCACAATAGAGATTGTGGCAGTAGAGATTTCAAATAAAAATCTGATATAAATTTTTTCTCCATATTCATCCTCCAAAATTCTTGTAGCCATCTTGGATTTACATTTTGACTACACTATCGACGTTAGCACCCAGAAGAACCATGAAAACGATACCCATGATGAAAAATTTGAAAATGTTCGCAGCCGCCATCTTGGATTTACATTTTAACGTCACTATCGGCTTTAGCATCCTCGAGAACAATGGGAACGATCCCCATGACGAAAAATTTAAAAATTTTCGCAGCCACCATCTTGGATTTACATTTTGACCAAATTATATTGTATTATTGATATTGTAATTACAATATCAATATTACAAGTAATACAACATAATTCAAGAATTGTAACATAATTCTCCTAAAGTAAGTGTGCCTACCACGTTAGCTTCTTAAAATATTACTTAAATGAAAGGATCAAAAATATTTAGTCGCACTACAATTGACTATATATCACGCGAGGCGCATGCGCGGCGGCGGGAGGTCAACCGACGTAGGTCCTGCGTCGAAGAGCGCCAGAGCGCGACTGACTTAGGCCGTTCGATGCACCCGATTTTATACTCACTTTAAAAAATTATTTTCGTAAATGATTGAAGACAGATATGTTTTATTTTTTACACATATATAGTACAATCTTTCTTCTTACGTATAAAATGATTTGTGTTGCCAAATGACTTTTAGATTCTGAGAAATGACGTGTTTTTTTGTAGTCGATTTCTCGATTTTTGATTATCTTAGACGTGATTAAAATACAAGTTAATGAATTAAAAATCAAACTTTTCTCAATGCAATTTAAATTTAGGATATGCCTCTTCGAATGAATACCACTTTACCTTCTTAATTAGTAGTAATAATTGGTGTAAGATTACTTCAAAGTTGAGCCTTCGCGCGTCATCTGGAAATCGCGCCTTCGAAATCGACTGTTTTCGTAGTCAATAATTCAATTTGAACAAGTTTTTTTTAATAGACTTTAAATAAAAATATATGATAATTACGATGATTGAAGTCAAAAGAAGCTAAAAAAATAAATTATGTGACCAAAATCACTTCAAAATCTCCCAAGTTCTCGATTTACGTATGAAAAATGCAACAACGCTCTTAACGTTCGATAAAAAAAATTCCAAAGTCTATTTTCTGTTTTAAACGATTATACGTTACAGTTCCTTATTGTGCAGTAAAAATTGTTTAAAGTATAGCATTTTGTCATAAACCTACATTTAAACGGAGCGCGTTTAAATTCTGGTGCGCGTGAGAGTATTCTATCTTACACACCGAGCTAAACTCGCTTCGATGTGGGGCCTTAAGTAAATAGCGCCTATCTGGATTCGAAGCTACGACCTACAACTCGTAAGTCGCGGCCGTTACCAACTGGGCCACCACTGCTCAGTTGTTCATAATATTATGAGTACAATGACCTTTTACGAGTTGTGGTTGTCAGCTATTTCAATAACAGCTGATATCTCTCTGATATTTGTCTATACTCCAACGGTTTAGATAATTAAATACAGGTAAACAAAAAGAACCACGTGTCTGGTTAACCGACTAAACGTAATACCTGTCACTTCAGTCGTCATGCTACTGTTGTACTCTTCAATTTAGCAACTTTATAATTCGTTGTATAACGTTGCTAAATTAAATCGATCCATCAGGTTAAGCTACGCTTGCCGGGGTTGGTCAGTGGATGGGTGACCATCTTTACATATCGAGACTCCTCCGTGCCTCGGAAAGCACGTTAAGCCGTTGGTCCCGGCTGTCATTCGTGGATCTTTGACAGTCGTTACGGGTCGTCAGAAGCCCGAAAGTCTGACAACCAGTCTTACCAAGGGGTATCGTATTACCCAGTTACTGGGTTGTGGAGGTCAGACAGGCAGTCGCTCCATGTAAAATACTGGTATTCAGCTGCATCCGGTTAGACTGGAAGCCGACCCCAACTTAGTTGGGAAAAGGCTAGGCAGATTGAACGTTGCTAAATTAAAGAGTACAACAGCTGTGTATGACGACTGAGAAGAGACAGGTATTACGTTTAGTCGGTTAACCAGACACGCGGTTTTTTTTGTTTACCTTTATTTAATTTCCTAAACCAATGGTTAACTAAAAAGTGTCATCTTCAGCCAGTAAGTAACCGAAGCATTAAATAACCTATAACGACAGTACAGTCGTAAAGCAAATGGTTCAATAATGTGCAGCCACGGAGCGAGTAATCGTTGTGAAACAGAGCGGAGCAAGCTGAACGTCACTGGCAGATGAGCGCACACGCATCGGCGATGATCGAGCCGAGCTAGTCCACAATCAGAGCATGATAGAATCATGGAACCAACCATGCTCATTGATAAATTATTTTATGTCAATAAAAATCGGGATTTAATAGATGCCGTCAAAACTCTAAGGAGGAGGCGAGGGATTGCTGAATATGGAACGAGTAAAGGGAGACCTTTGCCCAGAAATGGGTCATGTGTAAAGTATATTAAAAAAGTTCCGTAGTTGAAAAGTATTTTCCCATATATTGATATACGTCACGTTCTATTCTCCAACAGCTTTAAATTAGTAATCCCAATTTTTTTAAATTTTATAAAATTACAAATTAAATTGCGTAAGAGAAGCTTGATTTTTTTAGAGCTCCAACAGACCATAGACCTACGTATTTGATATTAATTTCAGCTTGATATCTCCACGCGTTCCTGAGAAAAAGAGTTTTGAAAGACTGACAGACATACAGATAGACAGACAGACAACGAAGTGAAGTAACCCTTATAGGGTTACGTTTTTTCCCTAAAAATTGGCTATAAGATTAGTGGAAGACCAAAGAAACAATAGATACATTGTGTGCAAGATGATATGGCTAGAAAGGGGAAACTAACTACTGAGTATTAGTGACTAATAGGTGCATGGAAGAAAATATGCTACGCTGACTTAAAAAGGCCAGGTTTAGGCCTTTTTAAGAAAGAGCAAAAAAAAAAAAAAAAAAAAAAAAAAAAAAAAAAAAAAAAAAAAAAAATCATATGCAGGATGCTTAAGATTTAAATTTCGATATTTTTAAACCATGTATTATTTTTTTTGAAAATTTCTGAATTTCTGATACAAAAATGAAAAGTTTACATCGAATTTGTTCTATTTATTGGTACTTACATAATTTATTCTGTCTAAGCTATTAAAAAAAAAAAAAATTGGCCATAGAATTCTACTCTGTTCACCTAATATACCCATTTTGATGCGAGGCGGTAAAAAAAGTCATCCGGTATACATGCGAAAGTGTTTTTTTTTTGTTATTACGCTTTCACACTAAAACGGCTGAACGGATTTGGAAGAAATTTGGCACATGGGTAGACTATGACCTGGAGAAGGCTACTTTTAATCCTGATCGCAGACGGAGTCGCAGGCATCAGCTAGTGAGAAATAAATTGTGCATCATAGGTTGTTGTAATACTGTACCATGATTGAGTCGAAACTTGAGATGTTTCTCCATGACTGTCGGCTCCACCAGGTCGGATATCTCCTCCAGATTGAGCGCTGCCCCCACCCTGCATCTCGCGTCTGGACACGACACCTCGTACGCACCGTTGCAGACTTCGAACTCGACATACGCCTTCATACACTGCAACAATTCAAATTAAACGTTAGGACCCTGAACTTCAATGGAAGAAATAGGGAGATAATAAGATCTTAGGTCACGCATACCTATTTCCCATACAGATTAAAAACTCTTGGAAAGAGGAACTGATATCAAATGAAGGTTATGGCGGCATCTACAACGCCTCTACAATGCCACATGCGAACTACTTGTGCATTTGATATGTCACACGGTATAGTTTGCAAAACTTTTTTTTGTATTCTCTTATTTGCTCCCCAAAAGTGACCGCCATATTCAAAATTCATTTATTTACTTTACCCGTCCGTGTTTGGGTCACAGAAGTTCATATGTGTACCAAATTTCAAATTAATCGGTCCATTAGATTCGGAGCAAATTGTCTGTGAGGCTGTGACAGACGGACTGACAGATAGACAGACAGACACACGAGTGATTCTATAAGGGTTCCGTTTTTTCCTTTTGTGGTACGGAACCCTAAAAAGTACTTATTCTATCTTGTAAGTAAAATATCTATCTGAATTCTGTCTATCTCAAGATTTGAAAAACCTTTCGATTTCCTTTAAGATTTCTTAGCTTATTTCACTTCTTTCAGTCCCTTGACCTTGTGTTACCTTGAAGTTTCTTCAGGGACAGATCGATTAAAGGCAAGTCAGACCCGACCTTGCTCCCTACGATAGTTCAGTGACCGAGAGGCCTCAAATTAAATACCTTTCAATCAGCGCTAAAAAAAATTTAAACTGCTACAAAATTAAACCACATCAACAGAGAAAGATTTTCGAAGTTGTGAATAGCCAACTAACAAGAAATACAGGGGTAGTAATAACAGCCGCACGGGTCGATCCATCAGGTAAAGCTACGCTTGCCGGGGTTGGTCCGTGGATGGGTGACCATCTTTACATACCGAGACTCCTCCGTGCCTCGGAAAGCACGTTTAAGCCGTTGGTCTTGGCTGTCATTCGCGGATTTTTGACAGTCGTTACGGGTCGTCAGAAGCCGGAGAGTCTGACAACCAGTCTTACCAAGGAGTATCGTATTACCCAGTAATTGGGTTGTGCAGTCGCTCCATATAAAATATTGGTATTCAGCTGCATTGGGTGACTGGAAGCCGACCCCAACATAGTTGGGAAAAGGCTACGCAGATTGATTTGATTTCACTGAGAGTATTTGCAAATAAGGGTTGTTTAAGTTTAACGGCCAGATTCAAACAATAGATTTAATACTTTGTTACATTCTTACTCCCAGAACACCGTGGAAAGATACTTATCTAAAGTACACGGTTAGCTTGAACACAATATGCAGAGAAACTCAACACAATCGTTTTATAGAAAACCATCCTTTGTTAACTTATAAACGACTGTCACGGTTGTGGGCTGTGGGTGAACTTTAGAAAGGGGAAAGCTGATGGTATATCTAGATGTAGGTAGGAAACTCTATGTAATGTTTATACTGGAACCTGCACCATAAGAGCGGTTTCGCACTACGTCCGATCCGAATCCGAGAAATGTCGGTCCGAAGTAGCCACTATTTGTAAACCCGTAGTTTCGGCCTTCGTTACGGGCGTTTCCTACTCCGTATCACCTACGGATGGATGATTGGTTCGGGGACCGAACGAAGTATGAATGACAAAACGATTTGACAGTTTAGGGACAACTGTCAAATCGTTTTGTCATTCATACTTCGTTCGGTCCCGATGTGTTTTTGCCCGTCCGAAAAATTTAACTTTTACACTTGTTTTGATGGATCGTTATGTCAGACGGACGCGGACGGACTGACGGACAGATGGACGAACGGACTTAGGGCGTAGACCCCTAG
This sequence comes from Cosmia trapezina, assembly GCA_905163495.3. NCBI lineage: Eukaryota > Metazoa > Arthropoda > Insecta > Lepidoptera > Noctuidae > Cosmia > Cosmia trapezina. Next base: position 4,776,564 of record LR991034.1, on the reverse strand, counting down.
ATCCGAACTGTGTCCGTCCGAATTTAGAACATTTCCAATTGAACTCGGATCTTGAATTCGGATTCGGATCGGACGTAGTGCGAAACCGCTCTAATTGCGTAACACACTATCAATCGGTATCCGAATCATTTTGAAGCGAATTGCTAATTCAGTCCTTCATATGTTCGAAAAACGTGTCTGCTCGACAACGTAAATAACGCAATGAATGTTGTTGAACTGTCAAAATGAAACCGATTTCGATTAATAGCGAGTGTGTACGCAATTAGGGTGCCGGAACCAATCTGCGATAGACCTATGAATAAAGTGTGAAGTTATATTATTATTAGCCTTGGGAAAAATAGTCTTTGGTCCATAATGCTTGATGTCGAGTCTAGAATACTGGCTGAAGCCCAACCTAATACACTTTGGCAACCCACTAATTGCATAGTAGTCAATAACTTAATAAAAATCTTAATTCCACTGACAGACAACGCACAGCCTAAACCGCTGGGTTTTAGAAGCACTAAATTTTGCACAAGAGTTCCTTAAGGCGAGTAGTGCTGCCAAACTACAGCCAACATTGAGGCCGTTTTTGGCGTTAACTGCTAAGGCTTCCAACCTAGGAGGTTTAGTATTGTTTTTTTTTATACAAAAATCCCTCTAAACCTCATTTGACAAAAATGAGAGCATAGGAAATTTCAAAATGTTCCATATCTCCAGACTTATGATGTTTTCCTAAATGGTGGTGCTAGTTGGCGGCACTACTCGCCTTAAACAATAAAGAAGGTGAGCACTAAGGAAGGATTTTTGAAATTTCATCCCCTAAAGGATAAAGGGGTTAAATACGGGATGAAAGTTTGTATGGAAGTTCGACATTTATGCCGACGGGTAATCCAATCGATCGAGCACATGGTACAAGCCATATTCATGGTACACCATACTTCCCTGAAGAAGGATTTCGCGCTAACATATTAGAATAAAAAAATTAAAAAAATATATATATAATGTATATTAGCAAGAAGTTTATGCATTGAGGAGCTTGCGGCTAAGTAATAACAGCCGCACAGGTCGATCGATCAAGTTAAGCTACGCTTGCCGCGGTTGGTTGTTGTTCGTGGATGGGTGACTGACCATCTTTACATACCGAGACTCCTCCGTCCCTCGGAAAGCACTTTAAGCCATTGGTCCCGGCTGTCATTCGTGGATCTTTGACAGTCGTTACGGGTCGTCAGAAGACCTAAAGTCTGACAACCAGTCTTACCAGGGCTATCGTATTACCCAGTAACTAGGTTGCGGAGATCCGGTAGGCAGTCGCTCCATGTAAAATACTAGTATTCAGCACCATCCGGTTAGACTGGAAGCCGACCCCAACATAGTTGGGAAAAGGCTAAGCAGATGATGATTATCAAGAAGACTATTCGTTATAGCCTGCTGATAAAAAGTCAAATTAAATATCATTTAATGTAATCGGATATAGTCACGCTATTGTTTGAAAAGAATTTCAATAGAAATGTTTGTATTAAATTCGCATGTTGTTTCGATCGATCATTGTCGCGTGTGCCCGGGCCCTAACAGGCAAACTTATGAGGTTGTGTATAGTTCGATTCAAACTTAATGGCGGCTCGGAAGTTAGCTACGAGTGCAGATATCTTGCGATTCAAACTTAATGGAGCTAAATATTTAATAAAAAATCTTAAATCTATAAATATAAAAATCAATTGCTGTTCGTTTGTCTCGCTAAAACTCGAGAACGGCTGGAACGGATTTTGGTTTTGAAGTGTTTGTCGTAGTCCAGGGAAGGTTTAAATTTAAACGGTGAGAAAAATTGGAAAAGTTGCCGGAAAAATTGGAAAATTCGGGAAAATTTAAAGTGGTTTTTCTATGGGAATTTTGAATTATTGAAATTGGGACAGGACAACGTCTGTCGGGTCAGCTAGTCTTAAATAAAATGGAGCCTACATTTGTTGTGCACTCGCAGCTAACTTCCGACCCGCCAATAAGTTTGAATCGAACAATACAGTCAGGGAACCTAATTGTAGAACAGGTTAACAAAGAATGACAGGAATGAGGCTAAACTTAGCAAGAAAGAAGATTAAATATGACATTGAAAAATTGTCTATAAACTAATAAATACATAATTTTTATCAAGATGCTTGTGTTTTGTGTTAGCTATAGTGTTTTTGTTCAATTTTATGTCAGGGTTCCAGTGTTAATTTATTTTATTAGATTCATCTTTATTATGCAGGTAATGGCTAGGTGTCAAGGTTTTCTTCGATATTAGTTTAACATAAACCATAGATTTTTCTACCTTCTAGAAGTTTAAAAGATATAAATAGGTATGTGTAATTGTTGCATTTGATTTTCGTGTGAAGCTTTCTACAATAAATCGTTTCATTAAATTAAATTATTAAGGTAAAAAAATTTAGGCAGTTTGTAATTAAATCATAATACAAGTAAACTTATGGAAATTAATTTTAAAGCAAATTCACTAACAACTTGAATAGGGATGTAGTGTCATAGTGTGGGTAAAAAAAAAGAAATTTATTTAGTTTGTCCGTCAAATATAAAAAAAATATTAGACACGTATTTTTTGCTTTACCATGCCAATAAAAAAATACAAAACTCATTAAAGTTGGGGAGTGGGGACTCTCTACGTCACAACTATAAAAAACCACGTACAAAATAAGTATACTAAAGAATCAAGGAGTGACGTCATACATTGATTACGTAAGAAAAAAAGAAAAATACGTGTCCAATATTTTTTAATAATCTAAGTAGGTACATGAAAGACAAAAAAAAAAATTAGACATAATTTTTTTTTTGTCTTTGTTCGTATATTCAAATCACAAAATTTCAATTTTCATAACGATTAATTTTTTCAAACCGAACAATAAACCAATAAGTACCTTACCTTTTGTACCTTCAATAGTAACTACACTCGAAGTAGGCAATTAATACATTTTCTAACACTATGCCTTTTGAAATAAGACACAATCAAATATAATGTAAAAAATATAAAAAAGAGCAGACGTATCGAATCGAGACCTTGAGAGTCAGATAATAAACAAATCACAATATCTAATGCCATTGAAGCAATCTTAGACAATGTGCAAGACTTAGCCGCAAATGAAAATGAATATCTATACTTATAATAAATCTGTAGAGAGGTCAATTCTGTACATGATATATATTTTCAAAATAACTATCAGGGGGTGATTAGTGATCGATACTGATGCCAAAAAAGCAATCAGTAAAATTTTTGTCTGTCTGTCTGTCTGTCTGTCTGTCTGTATGTTTATTTATTTATTTATTTATTTGCTTTCATGCACATCACACATTTTACAAATTAAAAATTGTCGGTTTTTGTACATGAACCCTGTCAGGGCGCTGCAAAGCACAATGTTGGTTTGCTGTCGAGTTTGTAGATTTTAATTGATTAACATAAAATAAAATAACATAAGATTAGTAACATTAATTAGCATAATTTTCGAAAAATATTTTGTTGTATGTCTAGATGTCATTAAGATGTCCAAGTCATAATGAAAAACACAATAAAAAATACATAACACACAATAGCACAGATAACAGATACAGTCTATTAGTCAGGTGGTATTAATTTAGTAGGTAGGTAGTCAAATTAATAATAAAATTGAATTATGGTATGTCATTTACAATACAAAAATAAAATAAAAACAGATTTAATGTCACTCAGCTCAGTCCGGATCTTACAAAAATATAAAAAATACTAGAAATATATTATATAAAAAGTTACGAATTAAGTACCTAAAACATTGACCTACATACAAGCTACATCTATAGTTTTATCAGTCATGTATTCGTCTACTGTGTAATAACATTTTTCTATTAAAAGTGATCGTAGTTTGCCACAGAATGAATTTGTATTCTCTTGATCTTTCACATAATTTGGTAATTTGTTATAGATTGTTGCGATTCTATAGTTTGTATTGTCTTTGATTGGTGAATATTAAGTCTATGCAGGATGACGTAGTCAGTGTCTGTCTGGTTGGTTCATCAACAATTTGGTGCAAGTTATGTTCTAACATTATGTTATGTAGCCGTTGGTAGTATTTGTTTTTAGATGATATGTCAATATTAAAATCGCCAGTCAAAATTATATGGTTTTTGTGAGTTTTGGGTTGTACTTTTTTTAATATTTCTATAATAACAGCAAAAAAGGTTTCAATGTCTCGATCCGGTCTGTAAATATTAATAATAATTGTGTTTTGTGATATGATTTCTACAGCGCAACATTCAATTACACATTCTACTGATAGGTTAGTACAGTCTTCTAGGTGCACATATTCTATGCCGTTGCGTAAGAGGATAGCCACTCCCCCTCCGCGATGCTCACGTCGGTGGTAGGCAGCTGCAAATGTGTACCCGTTTATGGTGATGCTATCCTTTTGGTTTTCACGTATCCATGTCTCTGTAAGACATACTGCTTGGTAACTTTTGTCTTCTATGAAATCCTCGAGTATGTGGGTTTTATTCTTTATACTCTGGATGTTTTGGATCAGTATCTTAAAGACGAAAGGGATCAGGTCTAGTTTGGTTAATGGTGGGTGGTAATATGGTGTGTCTCGATAAGTTTGGGTCATCATAATGTGTTGGTGTTTTTCTTCCGCTGTAGTCACGATATGTAGCATTAGTATACTGTGTAGTATTAGTATTACCGCTTTGTTGCATTATAGGTCGTCTTTCCCTCTGTTTTCTTATTCTTTGTAATGATTCCTTATCAAGAAATCCAGATACGCATAAACCTAAACTTTTTAAATATAGAAACAAAAACTACTCGATAAATGTTCCTTATAGAAACAAAAACTACTCGACGGATTTTAACGAAACTTGGTACAATTATTCTTCATACTCCTGGGGAGGTTATAGTATACTTTTCATCACGCTACAATCAATAGGAGCAGAGCAGTGAAGGGAAATGTTGGGAAAACGGGAGAAGTTGCTCCATTTTTTAAGCTTACGGCGCGTGTGCAGCCTTAATGGTGTAAGCTACATAGAAATCATTTATGACGGAAATGTTCTACATAAAATTATCTAAAAAATATCCCACAACAGCATATGTCTATCTTTTATGGTTGGCTCACAATAACACGTGTAACTCCCGATAGCTTAGCAGTCCAATACATTAACTTAATAACATACAAGGAGTTACACGCTGACGGAGTCGCGGGCACAGCTATTAATAATAATATTCTGCGGTTCCTTATTGCGATATTTTTCAACAGTATTGTGGATTGACATATTATATTTCCCTACTAAAATACGAAAGTTAATCTGTCTGTTACATCAAAACCACTGAACCGTGAGGAAGGACATAATGGTACTTTTTTTACGAAAAACGACGGAAACGCGGACGAAGTCGCGGGCAAAAGCTAGTACTTAATATGATACGATCACAGATATAAGAAAGAAGGATATGATGCATAGACAACCTACACTTATTAAGTAAAAGAGTAGGCCTGCTTACAGGAAATATGACGATGAATAAAATAGTGATGTCACAAAGGACCAAATCAACAAAAAAAAAAAATTCAACAAACGCAGGTATCTTTTTGAACCCATTTCCTTCTTCATTACGATCGCCTTGAAAACGCGAAAAGGCTCACAATAAAGGTCCTTTTGAATCCTTTATGGCTTCTGAAGTACCAGGCTGTTAGAACGCGTAGGAGGTGCGTCGTGACTTACTCGTCAGTCGTGCATATAGATAGGTATACCAAGCTCTACATAAGGCTAAATAAAATACATGACGTAATTTTCAATGCTGTGTGCGGCACGCAGACCGGTTGTGCAAGTGTGCAGCGACTCAGCGAGGCGGCTGCAGAAACCTCTGCGAATTCGTGCGCTCCTGGTACCGGCAAATGCGTAAAGCAGGGGCGATGGCAAGCAAAAATGAAACGTGATTTCATACTTTTATCGTTTTAGCAGCATTAGTCATAGTGCTATGTCAATGTGCTAATAAGATAATAATGCAAATAATGTGTGAGGTGTCAGTATGAAATAATACACGTTCTTCAACTACATTCCCTCATAAAGTCATAGCATAAGTGCCAATTATTTTTGCTTGTCAGATTTGTGATCATGTTTTTTATCAGACACAGAAGGTGGCTTATTCTAAAATTCCAGCCCACGCAGTCAGACTTAAAAAATTGCATCATAAATTAATACAATAGGTAACACCTAATTCTATTTTTGTGTGGAGTCAATTTATCAAAGTCAAGTGCATTTAAATCATTAGATAACATGACATCGATGTCATAACAACTTAATCACAATTTATTTTATGATTTAAGATCTAATTATATGTTTGTTAAATATGATGTTGTACGTGTATTTTTTGTGGTACTCCCAAATAGAAGAATGATCGTCAAATTATGTCAGTAATCCTGAAAGTAAGTGCACAGGAGAACCCTGAGTTTGAGAAAGTCAATTGAAGGTAAGGTAAATTGGCATGTAACTAAAATAGTTATAAATACATTGATGGATGGAGAGAAAGAGGAAAACCAAAGAAAATATGAACTACAATTCTAACTTCGACTCTTTCTTAAGAGCGTAGACGGGCTGCGCGGGAATTGAAAAATAGGTATTTGAAGAAACTATTGCCGTCGCGCTGCGCTCTAGCAACCGGGCGGTATCAATATGTGAGTGAAGTCTGTATTTGTGTGCGTAGCTCAGTAGCGCGCATCTCCCGCCCGCTCGCGCCAACCAAACTACCTACGTTGCGTTCGTTTCTGTCTCAGTCGGATTGAAAATATCGGCGTGCGCAGTGTTTCGTGTGATCGTGCTATTTATACTAAATTTTTCCATGAATGCCTTCTCCCTGAAATAATTGACGGTCGGATACCAAGAAATTTACCTGTAAGAGAAAGGATGGAAATGACGACAGAATAAATGTACATATTATTATATAACTTTTGTATTATTTAAAATACCCACAAGCACCTTTTCTGCATCTTCTGCATAAATATTAAGAACTAGCTTTTGCCCACGGCTTCGCTCCCGACAACTGACTACTACCCTACTTACCTAAAAAAAATATTAAAAAAACTTATTATCCTATTTCGGACGACGGCGTCGGCTAATCCAAAAACGCAAAAAATATAAAAATCGGTGTAATTAACACGATGTTTTTAAAATAAAATTAATTTGAAATTAGAATTCTTAGCCAAACAAAAATTATTTTGATTTGAAATGGCCAGTACTGCAGAACGGCAATTTCATAGGTAAAGACCTAATATTAGGTCTTTATTGATTAGTGTTACATTTTCATCGCATTTCAATCTTTTTCGTCATCATGGATACGTTAAAAATTCGAGTAATTATGGAATATGAGTACCGTCGTGGCAGCAACGCGGCACAAGCGGCACGCAACATCAACGACGTTTACGGAGCTAACACTACAAACCAACGCACCACCTGTTATTGGTTTGCTCGCTTCCGTTCCGGAAATTTCGACCTGAAAAATGAACCTCGCGGTCGTCCGAAGACTTTGGTCGACAATTACGAATTAAAGGCGATTGTGGAAGCTGATGATACACAATCTACGGCTGAATTAGCAGCAGCTTTCGACGTTAGCGTCAAAACAATCTTGGTCCATTTGCGTCAAATTGGCAAGGTAAAAAAGCTTGACAAATGGGTGCCCCACGAACTCAATGATCGCCAGCGCGAAGTACGCGTCGAGACGTGCCTTGCACTGCTCAACAGACACAGAAATGAAGGAATTTTGAACCGCATTGTTACCTGCGATGAAAAATGGATTCTGTTCGATAACCGCAAGCGCTCAGCAAGTTGGTTGGATCCTGGTTCAGCACCTAAACAATGCCCTAAACGAAAACTTACTCCTAGAAAAGTGATGGTCACTGTTTGGTGGTCTAGCGCCGGTGTGATTCATCACAGCTTCTTACCAAACGGGGTGAGCATTACTGCAGCTGTGTACTGTGAAGAACTGAACACAATGATGGAGAAGCTGGCACATCTCCAACCAGCATTGGTCAATCGCTCGTCTCCGCTGCTCCTGCACGACAACGCGCGACCTCATACTGCACAGCAGACGGTCTCCAAGTTGCAAGAACTGGGGTTGGAAGCCCTCCGTCATCCGCCCTACTCACCAGACCTTGCGCCTACAGACTACTACTTTTTCCAGAATTTGGATAACTTCTTGGCGGGAAAAAAATTCAATACCCGAGAGGCAGTACAAAATGCCTTTGAAGAATTTGTTGCCTCCCGACCAGCTGATTTCTTTAAGAAGGGCATCAATAAACTGCCACTGCGTTGGCAAAGATGCATTGATTGCATGGGTAATTACTTCGATTATAATAATAATAATAATAATATAGCCTTTTATTCAGATCCATATTACAATTATATGACAAAAATACATAGAAAACTTAAATTTAATGTAAATCTTACTCTAGTCTCTTATTTGACTTTTACTTATTTTCTGTAGATCTGTTTGCCAGTCGACAAAGGCCTCCTCCAACCTTTTCCACTCATGTCTTTCTTGAGCCACTCTGTTCCATGTGACGCCTGCCACTTGTCTTAAGTCGTCATCCCATCTTTTTTGCGGTCTGCCTCTTTTCCTTTTACCTTCTCTAGGATACCATGGTGTCACAATTTTGCTCCACTTGTCTTTTCCTCTTATCATATGCCCCGCCCATCGCCATTTAAGCCTTCTAATTTTGCACGTTATGTCTATAACCTTTGTTTTACTTCTTATTACACGGTTTCTCAGTCGGTCTGTCTTTTTGACATTCATCATGCTCCTTTCCATTGCATATTGGCATGTTGCAAGTTTGCTAGTCGTGTTTTGTGACAAGGTCCATGTTTGGCTGCCGTACATGAGAACTGGTAGGATGCAAGTATTAAATAGTTTGCTTTTTATATTCATATGAAGGTTTTTATCTTTCATAATCTCTTTCAAACCCCAGTACCTTCTCCAGCCATTAGTTATTCTTCTTTCAACTTCTTTGCGCATCGGATTATCATCTGTTATTAACTGTCCCAGGTAAATATGTTCATCTGTATAATCAATTTGGTTGTTTCCTAAATTTATGGTAATTCTCTCTCCGTTTGTCATTACTCTTGTTTTTTCCGGGTTCAGTTTTAACCCTACCGTCTCGCTTTCCGTTGCCAGTTCGTTTATCATTTTTGTTATGTCTTCCGGGGATTTTGCAAATAACACAATATCATCTGCGAATCTCAAGTGAGTTAACGAGACACCGTCTACATTGATACCGAGATTTTCCCAATTAAGACCTCTGAATATTGATTTAGTACCGCCGAGAATAATTTTGGTGACAGGGGATCTCCTTGTCGTACGCCTTTGCCTACTCTGAAAGGTTCGCCTTTTTTTTCTAATTGAATTCTCGCCGTACTCTGACTGTAAACATTCTTTATTATGCGGATGTATTTGTGTTCAATTCCTTGTTCGTAAAGACTATTCAGCGATCGACCACATTTATGTAGTAAGACAAGTTATGGAGAAGTATAAAGAATACCAATGTACCTACTACATCGCATTTATCGATTATAGCAAAGCATTCGATTCTTTGTTTCACGAAAAGATATGGGAGTCTTTAAAAGAACAAGGAATTGAACACAAATACATCCGATTACTTCGATTAATACAAATAAAAAATACATGAAAAAAATTCGTTTAAATTTTTTCATACAAAACGGCAATTTCATAGGTAAAGACCTATTATATAGATTTACTTGATAAGAGCAGTCATTATTTTATAAACTCCCCTGTAAATATTTATGTCAAGTCAAAAGCAGAATTATCACACCAAGCAGTATAGTGCAAACTTTAGTTACGTATTATACCTAATGCTTACGGTTTGTATTTTTGTAAGAGACACTTCGCTAAAGTTCATTTCAATTATTAGTTAATTATAAACCCTAAAAATGTCATTGAATTGTTACTTCGTTGTCTCTTAAAAAAAAACAAAATGAGCATCAAACACTATTCAGTAAATCAGTATAGGATAAACGTCGATATCGACTGACATCACTATGATTTCGATAAAAACTTCGACACTAGTCACTTCCCTAATTGTGTACGTATTAGTCTAACCCTCCCTCACCTCTCGTCTCCCCCCGTAGAGTGCGATAGAGACAACTGCAGCTCAGAACGATTTTACCTATAAAAAACCTTGACCGATCGACGTTTCGTATTCTCCTGTTTTCTCCTCGAAACCTAAACCAATTAAATTATATTTGGTATCAAAATTTAAAGGAAGAATAGATCTATGCCCCTATTACTTGTTTTTATTTTAAAAACTTTTCAATTTTCTTTGGTAGTCGTCTGATTACGTAGGTAAAAACGGGGTATTTTTTTAGGTTTTTGGTAAGTCATATTTATTTTTGTAATAAATTTTTTGAAAAAAAAAAAATGACAGGGGCATGCCTTCAATAGACCTGGATTTTTATAAATAAAAACGATTACTCTAGAGGCATTATCCAGGAAGAGAATAGGGGAATACATTTGTATGGAAAAATGCAGCCCGTCTACGCTCTTAATGGTGTCAACATTATTTCAGATCTGTTACAGTTATAATGGCAATCATGTCATACTTTTTGTATATTATTTTATTTATCTTTCATAAGTAAAAATTCTTTTACATTTTGTGAATGTGAGAATGTTGTAGACCTTGAGGGCTGGATTTGTTGACTACTTTCTATTTTATTTAGCATCTGGTAGTTGTTGAAAGGCCTACATTGTCCTCCCTTATTTGAAAATATTGTAAAAGCCAATTATTTTTAAAAGAGTAACCATGGAGTTCTTGCCGGCTCTCCTCCATAGGAAACGACCAATTGGGAACCGTGCACCTAGATTCTGACGTTTTATAAGTGCCCATGTAGGTTTATGTGAAATAAAATATTTTGATTTTGATTGACTTCTTCTTCTTCGTTTCGCTCTTGACAGAGTGGTCGTGGTCACGATGAACTGTGTCCTATCGCAAGTGTAGTCGTTGCCCTCCTCATGACCTCTCTCCATCTGGTTCTGTTAGATGACAGTCTGGTGCCTCCAACCGCTGATTTTATTTGATCTTTCCTCCTCGTCGGTGACCCCCGCGTAGCCTATTACCTTCTACTCTGCCCTGCACCACTAGACAGTCTATGGAGTCATAATTCCGCCAGGCATGGCAAAAGAACTTCGTGAGTCGACTTGCGAGACGGACTCTAAAACAGTAGTAGAAGTATACCAATTCAATCTGCCTAGCCTTTTCCCAACTATGTTGGGGTCGGCTGCCAGTCTAACCGGATGCAGCTGAATACCAGTATTTTACATGGAGCGACTGCATATCTGACCTCCACAACCCAGTAACTGGGTAATACGATAGGTACCCGTTTTGTCAGACTTTCTAGCTTCTGACGACCCGTAACCATTGTCAAATATCCACGAATGATAGCCGGGACCAACGGCTTAACGTGCTTTCCGAGGCACGGAGGAGTCTCGGTATGTAAATATAGTCACCTATACACAGACCAACCCCGGCAAACGTAGCTTAACCTGATGGATCGACCCGTGCGGCTGTTATTACACCCAGTAGTAGAAATATACCGGCAGGTAAAAATTTCCGTCACCCATCTAATCTTTTAACCGTTTCTATGAGTGAAGAGTTAACGATGAATAAACTAAGTGGTGTTATGAAGCCATGATTACAGGTATGCTAAGAACTGTTTGCTGTTGACGTCAATTGCATGGCAATCGTAATAGGATGATTGTACCGGATTAAGTTCTAGATAAGCGTTACATGCAAACGAGGCATGACATCTGACATGACCACGGAACAGATAAAACAGGTCTACGTCTTTTGTCTGTTCTGTGGACATGACGACGAAAGAGGAAGAATACAGTTATGTGACCGGTTCCCAACTCCATTAGTAATACTTAACTTAGTATGAGAATAAAAGGCGTAATTAGAAATCACAAAGATACTGAGGTGTGAGAAAGGTCTTTGCTGCAGAAGTGGAACGAACGTTGTCTAACAAAAAAAACTTTTGTTCTTCAAAAGTGGCTAAGTAATAACAGCCGCACGGGTCGATCAGGTTAAAAGCTACGCTTGTTGCGGTTGGTCCGTGGATGGGTGACCATCTTTACATATCGAGATCTCTCCGTGCCTCGGAGAGCATGTTAAGCCTGGGGCCCTACTACCTAAATCCGTCCGTTCGTCCGTCCGTCTGTCATAACGATCCATCAAAACAAGTGTAAAAGTAAAATTTTTCGGACAGGCAAAAACACATCGGGAGTAGGGACAACTGTCAAATCGTGTTGTCATTCATACTTCGTACGGGCCGCGAACCAATCATCCATCCGTAGGTGATACGGACTAGGAAACGCCCGTAACGAAGGCCGAAACTACGGACTTCGTGCTTAGGGAGTAGCCCTGCTGTGTCGGCTGTCATTCGTGGATCTTTGTCAGTCGTTACTTACGCGGTCGGTCGTCAGAAGCTCGAAAGTCTGACAAGCAGTTTTACCAAGGGGTATCGTATTAGGTCAAATAGGCAGTTGATGCATATAAAATACTGTTATTCAGCTGCATCCGGTTATACTGGAAGCCGACCCCAACATAGTTGGGAAAAGACTAGGCAGATGATGAGGATCTATGACGAAATCGATCAAAATCAAGTCTTTTTGAGGCAATCCATTTTTGTTCCAAACTTCTATCATTAAGGTTCGGTCCATACCTTTAAAATTGCATCGTCTCAACTTCAAAACGTAACACAACCGACCAATAAAATCGAATGCTACGGCAACTTATTGCAAAATCCTAACAATTCACAATACAATACTGTGTTCAAGGTTACGCACGAATGGTGATGTGACCATGAATCTAATGCCTTTAGCATCATAGGTATTTGTTAACGAAATACTAGAGAAAGTGTTGCCGTGGTGGCTAATTTCTACTTGATTTTCCATAAGCAATATGGACTTCGACAATGGTTGTCGAGAAATGGTAGGAGCGCTGGCAGGCCAGCCAAATGGATGACCTACAGAAGAAGATCGCGGGGAAGACCTGGATGAGACTCCCATAGATCAGGGAAGCATGGCACAAAAGGGAGGAGGCCGTATACTCAGTAGTGGATGTAACAAGACTGCCAATAATGATGATAAATCTGTACATTCCACAAAGTCAGTTCTTTTAGAGCATAACCCAACCAGTGATACGTAGAGGTCTGGTTTATTTTTTTTTATTTCTTTAATTTTTCTTGAACTTTATGGTCCCTGCTGACAAGAAAGAAATCCAAGTGGTCCCTGGTACAAAAACGTTGGTACCCACTGTTTTAGAATAAAACAAGGGATTTTACTTTATTAAGGTCCTGTTAGGGAGCAATGGGTGACCCAGTGGTAACGACCGCAACTTACGAGTTGTAGGTCGTAGGTTCGAACCCTGACAGGCGCTATACTTTATGTAAATTATTTCATCACCACTGATCTTAAAACGGTGAAGGAAAACATCGGGAGGAAACCGGCATGTCCTAGAACCAAAAATTCGATGACATGTGATATTGACATCTGCCAACCCGCACTGGACCCGCGTGGTGGATTACGGCCCACTCCGTCTCACCGAGAAGAAGCCTGTGTCCCAGCAGTGGGAAAATTATAGGCTGATTATGCTAATTAAGGGCCTGTTTCACCACCTATGATTACGTTCCTAATAACTTACTTATTTTTCAATTTATTCGGTAATTAGTGGCTATCCGGAAATCGTGAAATAGGCCCTTAGCATGACATAAAACTCAGTATTTTTATTTGCTAGACCAAAATACTGACCTTTTTTTGTCATTTTGACATTCTAATCATGTTATGTTGTCATTTTAGTCTAGCAAATTAAAAATTAGAGTAATAGACTAAGAGGTGACAGGATTTTTCATAACGATCATGGATACGGTTAGATTTACTTCGATGGGTTGTAGAGTAGTCCCCTAATGCGAATGACGTCGGTCTGCCTACCTTAATGCCCTTGCATTAAAGCCCCCTCTTCACGGGAAAGGCACCGACGAAGATGGCGAGATTAACTACACTGTACCATGAAAGTTTGGCTCAAAATATCAAACAACAGTGTGAAATGGATAGAATGAAGTTCTTTGAACAGAGGTATAAAGTCTACTAAGACTAATTTACAAAAGCTGCAATGGTCTCGCTCATACAAATATTTAAAAAAACCGGTCAAGAGCGAGACGGACTCGCGCACCGAGGGTTCCGTTCCGATTTCTGAAAAAGTGTGCTATTTAGAGACATCGTTTTATTTTTCCTGTAATCTTTACATAACCTTCTATTACATGGAATAATTTCAGATTTTTATCTTTGCAAACTTCGGAGATAAGGGGGGGAACGGTATTTTTTTTTACATTTTTCATCAAAAGTCGAAAACTATGCGGCCTAAAAAAAAAATAGTTTAAAAATGTGCAAGCAGCGCTCTTTCATATGATACCCCACATGCCTTAGTAACCTCACTTTGAATTTTTAAGACCCCCTTTCAGTCCCTGTTACAAAAAAAAATATAAATATTTTTAATTCTTTCTTATTTGCAGAATAGTTGGGTAAAGGTCATCTAAAACTGTTCCAAATCTCAAGTTGATAAGACAGACAGACTGAGTCACACCATAAGGGTTCCTTTTTTACCATTTTGGTACGGAACCCTAAAAACAGGAGAAGTGGCAAGGGGGCGAATCTCTGTCCGCGCGACATGTTCGGTATGAGCCGTTCATAGTCAAATGGCCGTCTCCGCGAACTAAGGCGCTTTCGACTGTAACCGTGACAATTTATAAGAATGCCGTGTTGTTCAGTGGTTTCTTGTAAAAACCCAAGCCATGTAAATCATGGAATCATTTTCCATATGTAAGTACTCGTATTTTACCGTATTTGTCTTTAAAATCATGAAAGTGACAAAGGGAAAAGGTGGAGACACAGGGTTCCGATACATTTTAACATACTGCGGGGCGAGCACGGGCGTACCCAAGACGTTTGTGACAAGACATGATAAATTATGTCATGTCTTAGAATTTGTCTTAAATGCTAGCACGGGTCAACCATGTGACATAATCTAGAGCCGCGACATGCCTTTCTTGTTGCTAAATTCATAGCGTGACATAGTAAATTGAAAAAATTAAAATGTTTAAGACTATCTGAATATGCGGCCAAATAAAATCTTTTTTTTTTCTTTTCTTTTGCTTATAACTCGAAAACGGTTTGTCCTATCGCAAAAATAATGAAAATTTGGCCCCCCTTTATGAAACCCATAAACCGATTATTCTTAACATGTAGTATTTACTTAAATTATTTATTTATTTTAATTTTTTTTTTGGTTTTAAGGCGCATTATTTACATGTATAAATATGTATTTTTAAAAATAAAAAAAAACCGTTTAAAAATATAAAAAAATAGTAAATTATTTATTTATTTATTACAATTTTTTTTTGGTTATCCTTATCACGCACAAATAAACCACCACCACACAATGCAAGAAAATAATTTATTGCCATTTGGTGCAGAGTAATTAGCAGGAAAACATTATTTTTTTCAATTTTCAAATCTTATCACCACCTCCGAACGAACGTGATAAAATTTTTCTTAGTCACCGTCAAAATGTGACATTTGTGATATAATTGGTGCACCCATATTAGCAAATAAGACATAATGAGTCCCAACTAAACGTCAAGAAGTTATGTCACATTCAAGAAATTATCTCACGCCGCCGTGCTAGCATTTAAGACAAAACAGTTTTATCGCCCAAACTATGATAAAATGTGTGACTCAAGCCATGTCACAGTAGGCCGTGCTCGCCGGGCTGGGCACATCTCCTTCTTTCTTATATGGACTCGCCATTGTATAAGACAGATTTTGTTTGGCAAATCCAAATCTGTCAAAATATCACAATGGAGAGACCATTAGCAAAGTTAATAATTATAAATTAGTAGACTTGCCTCCCAGAATTGGGTCAGTAGAAGCTGATATTATTATGAAAATATTCATAATTTTATGGAGTAGACAAAACACCGTACTGAATTCTGATTTATATTCAGTTTTATTTTATTGGAATCAAATATTTAAAAATCATTATGAAATTATAACATTTTTACAACAGATGAAATGTTCATTTGCAATTTATATTCAGAAGCTAGTTCTGCTTTGAAGGTACCATCACACTCTAATTCTCATTAATTTTGTTTTTAACACTTTCGGGGTTCACTTTTCCGGTTGATTTTATCTATTTAATCGATTTAGAGTTAATGATTAAATTCTAAAAATAGTTCTAAAGCAGTGGTCGCATTATTTACGGCTGGTATAATATAGTTTTGTGTAAGTACGTCAGAAAAGTCCTTCACGGTCTCAAAGACATTAGGTACCATTCCATCTTGTTATTCCCGTTTGCTGCACTTAGCCACATAATACTTAGCCATGTTTACAAAGGCACTCATGACGAAGCGTAGCTTGCTTTTTAACCGACTTCCAAAAAAGCGGAGGTTATATGTTCCACTGTATGTATTTTTTTCCTGTAATTATAAACTCTATTAAAAAATAAAAGAATATTCACAAGTTAAGGAAAAAATCCGAAAATCGTTCATTTGTAATTTATTCGCATAAAAAATATTTTTTTTTACTACATACAATGTTAAGTTGGATTTTGGTATAAATTATGTTCACTACGGAACCCTTCATTGTGCGTGGTCCGACACGCACTTGGCCGGTTTTTTGTAGTATGATCCGTTTAGGAATGACGACGGCAAAAAGGTGTGCGGGGAATCTACAGTCAGGGAAATTAATTATTCAGCAGATAGACTAACTACGTCAATTTGCCTTGTTCTAGCCATTTTATACTCTATCAAAAAATGTCAGTTGTGGTTTGAATTTACGGACAATAATTTAAGTTGAACTTAGAACCAAAAATTCGAAGACATGTGGTTTCTACCAACCCGCACTGGGCCCGCGTGGTGGATTACGGTCCACTCCCTCTCTCTCACAGAGAGGAGGCCTGTGTCCCGGCAGTGGGAACATTATAGGCTGATTGTGTGTTATGTGTATTATTAATCAATATGCTAAGCAGCCATTTTCCCTGCCTTAAGGTAGGTACCTATTACTAACTGACAGATATTATTATACATCTTTATGCATATATTAGCATGCCGGTGATAATTTGCTCCTCTCGATCATAGCGTGATATTTGCTAATTAATCGTAACATGATTTATGTCTTATTTGTATTTATTATGTGGCAAATATTTTTACATGAAAATGGCAAATTAATCTGAAGCGTCTCAGTGAGCGATGTTATTTTTTTTTCTTTATGTTTTAATTAAGTATGTTTAACTAAGTTATAATAGGCTTTAATTCGTTCGTGTACAAATAGTTTAACAACAAATTTGATTAAAACACCGTTAAATATTTGTTTTATTTTAATTTAATTATTTAATTTTAAAGTGAATATAATAACTAAATATTCTGTGAATATTTCAAGCGTCTACCTGTTGCCGTTATCAATATCGAACAAAAACGAGCAAAAAAATCACGTTTGGTGTATGGGAGCCCCCTTAAATATTTATTTTATTCTGTTTTTTAGTATTTGTTGTTATAGTGGCAACAGAAATACATCATCAGTGAAAATTTCAACTGTCTAACTGTCACGGTTCATGAGATACAGACTGGTGACAGACGGACAGACAGACAGACGGACGGACAGCGCAGTCTTAGTAATAGTGTACCGTTTTACCCTTTGGGTACAGAACCCTAAAAATCATCTGTTCCGTACATTTTGAAGTTATGCGAACAAAAATGTAAGCAACATTTGATTTTTTTCGTGATTTCAAAGTTGGTCCCTTAGTAAAAGTGATAAAGATAATGTACTTTAAAAACAAAATATATCCTACCGAGACCTTATATAAAATTAGTAATCTACTTTCCCTTAGAAAAATGTACGTTATCCAGACAGTCTTAAAAAAGCATAAAACCCTGCCATATTACCCAGACCTACTACGGAAAAGGAGGGCTGACATTGTTGCACAAGTTCCACGAACTAAAACCATGTTTGCTTGTAGGCAATTTCATAAACGGTCTGCTCAACTATACAATAAAATAAACAAAAATACATACATATACACAAAAAAAAGTTATGAACGTAAAAAAATAATAACAAATTGGATAAAGACACTGACAATTATGACGACACGGAGGCACTTTTGAAGCACATGAGGTAGCAGAGACACTTACACATACACTGTCACATACACTCTCGCATACACTCTCACATACAGACACACTACACACAGACACACTACACACAGGTATTCACACTTAAATCTTACTTTCACTCATTTTTTTCTCTTGTATAATTTGAATTTTAACTCTAATTTTGATTTTGCAATGTTCATGTATAAAATTCTGTACTATGGAAGAGCGGAGTCTCCTAACACAGGCATTGTTTGCTTAAAAGGAGGCTCCAAACACTAATACCCTGTTTTTTGTAAACTGAAGCATTAATAATAAACTTTTTATTTATTTATTTTTATTTATTCAATTCGATGGTCTCACACACACGAATTTGACAATCTGTAAACAAATTGAGTTGATAGTTCTGTCAGTAGTGGGGTGTGTAGTTGGTGTAAGCACAGACATTTGGACTGAGCGTTAGCCTCACAAAAGTGACCACTCTCTAGAAAGAGACAAAGCGAATTTGTGGCCAATAATACTTTGTAGTACTACTAAAGAGACAATCTCTGCCTAGTCTTTTCCCAACTATGTTGGGGTCGGCTTCCAGTCTAACCGGATGCAGCTGAATACCAATATTTTACATGGAGCGACTGCTTATCTGACTTCCACAACCCTGTAACTGACTAATACAATACCCCTTGGTAAGACTGGTTGTCAGACTTTCGGGCTTTCTGACAACCCGTAACGACTGTCAAAGATCCACGAATGACAGCCGGTACCAACGGCGAGGCAAGGAGGAGTCTAGGTATGTAAAGATGGTCACCCATCCACTGACCAAACCCGGCAAGCATAGCTTAACCTGAAGGATCGACCCTTGCGGCTGTACACGAGCCACGAGCTCCTCCTACTACTAAAGAGACAATAGTGGCCGCAAATTCACTTTGTAAGATAACTCTCGTAGGTACTCTTTGGTCTGTATTCACTGCGCGCACTGAATACGGAACGCTTAGTCCATTCTCTATGACTATGGGTGTAAGTATTTCGCGGGCCATCTCCCAAGCCAGCATCCAATCCCAATCATAAAAAAACCGGTCAAGAGCGAGTCGGACTCGCGCACCGAGGGTTCCGTTCCGATTTCTGAAAAAATGTGCTATTTAGAGACATCGTTTTATTTTTCCGGTAATCTTCACACAAACTTCTATCACATAGAATAATTTCAGATTTTTCGCTTTGCAAACTTCGGAGAATGGGGGGGGGGGGGGGGGGGGGACGGTATTTTTTTTACATTTTTCATCAAAAGTCGAAAACTATGAAGCCTAAAAAAAAATAAAAAAAATGTGTGAGAATGTGCAAACAGCTCTCTTTCATATGATACCCCACATGCCCTAGTAGCCACACTTTGAATTTTTAAGACAGAGGGTCTTAAAAATTCAGCTAATGTTACAAAAAAAAAATCAATTATTTCTATTTCTTTCTTATTTGCAAAATAGTTGGGTAAACGTCATCTAAAACTGTTCCAAATTTCAAGTTGATAGCATTAGTAGTTCTTGAGATATCCAGCTGAGACAGGCAGACAGACAGACAGATAGACAGACAGACAGACGCACAGACAGACAGACAGACAGACAGACAGACTGAATCACACCATAAAAAAAAATACGTGTCGACCTGAGTGTTCTCAGGTCGACACATTTTTTTTTCCTCCATAATTTTTCGTCGGTTAAAAAATATAAGTAAGTACTACCTTTCGAAGTAAGGTATCTAGGTAATTTAGCTTCGTTTCTAGACTGGTTGCTAGCCAAGCGAAATCGTAGACAAGGTTATTTTACATGTAATATTCAGACATTGCGCAGATGTGGCAAGCCGTAAGTAATGCAAATTGTAAATGTTTACGTATTCTTTTTAGCAAGTTTTACCTAAGCTTTTTTTTTTCTCTGATTCTGTGTTCTAGAAATAAATAAATTGTAAATGCAGTCCTCTTTTCCTATTGTTACCAAGAAATTCTTTGAGATTGCAACATTTTAGTTAATATTTTCATATTGTAACACTGCATTTACTGTCTATTTGACAGCCATCTATCAGTTTTTATTCTGTTGTCATTGTCACTTCATCATCTGCCTAGCCTTTTTCCAACTATTTTGGGGTCGGCTTCCAGTCCAACCGGATGCAACTGAATACCAGTATTTTACATGGAGCGACTGCCTATCTGACCTCCACAACCCAGTTACTGGGTAACGCGATACCCCTTGATAAGACTGGTTGTCAGATTTTCGGGCTTCTGACGACCCGTACGACTGTCTAAGATCCAAGAATGACAGCCGGGACCAAACCGACCGCGGCACGCATAGCTTAACCTGACCACAGTATTGTCACTTGTATGAGTGAAAATAAATCACTACTTCAGATTCGTTGTTATTATTTTATTACCAAACTTCATTTCCTGGAATCGGCGAAGCCTCCCTCCCAAATACAATGCGTTTCAAATAAGAATAGGAACGTCAATGACCTCTATCTGTCAAATGTTGATTGAAAAGTACGGTTTGCAAAGAAAACTTATTTGCGTATCAATAACGTTTTGTTTTGTCTTAGCTAAATCAAAGTGAAAACAGACATCAAAAAATTATTCATAATTAGTTTTTTATAAATTATGCTTCTTTCTTTCATATTTTCATTGTTGGTAACAATTTTTTTCATTTTTTTTCAAATTCTTCATTCGTGATTCGTAAATAAATGTTAACTAATAAATATCTTGTTTTGCTCACCCTACCCAATTCAGTCGATTTGACAGCTATGACGTCACAACATGGCGCTGAGTCGATCCTATTCTTATTTGAAACGCACTGTACAGTCCACTATTCATAATGAGTCGAAAGGTGACGAGCAGGAGTCTGCCGTTCAGCGCCGACAACCCCAACAACTATGTTATTTATAAGCAAGCCGTCAAGCCGTGTGTGTGCCTGATGAGATTTCCCATCGGCAAAAATTACGTACCTACCTACTTACGTAAAAACTTTCACCACCTATTTAACCTCTTTAGGGGGTGAATTTTCAGCTCTTCTTTGTGCTCACTTTCGCTACATAAGGAACTCTTGTGCAAAATGATATGCTTCTGAGCTCAGTGGTGTAAGGCTGCGCGTTGTCGGCCAAGTAGATCTCCGGCCGCTGAGAGGCGTTCCTGATATCCCCTTTCACAGTTTTTTTACATCTGATAGCAACCTTATTGCAACGACAATAAAGATCACTGTGGAGCAAAATCAGAGAAAAAAAAAAAACTATGAAAAGACTGCAAACGCTGAGTACATCTGCACAACTGCCTAGGCTTTTCCCAACGATGTTAGGGTCGGCTTCCAGTCTACGGAAGCAGCTGAATACCAGTAGTTTACATGGAGCTACTGCCTATCTGACCTCCACAAACCAGTACTGGGTAATACGATACCCTTTGGTAAGATTGGTTGTCAAACTTGCGGGCTTCTGACGACCCGTAACGACTGTCAAAGATCCACGAATGGCAGGGCGGGGTTTTGGTATGTAAAGATGGTCACCCATCCACGGACCAACCGCGGCAAGCGTAGCTAAGCTTAACCTGACCGATCGACCCGTGCGGCTGTTATTACTTAGCCAACGCTACGAATTTAAACTTTATCAGTTCCTAATCGTGTCCCCACTGACAGGAGTGACAGGTGTCAGGAACGCAATCTCTCGGTGGCCGAAGTATAGTGGTGCAAAGCTGTTTCAATACCTACTCATAATAAAGTTCAACCACTATTACATTTCAAACTTCTATGAATACGTTTCCAATTACCGTCACCGTAAATGTATTACAAAAATATATATAGCAGCAGCTAGCTAAAGCAATGTAGGGCACATATCAGGAGCACGGCCCTGGATGACCTGACCTAGATCTGGGCAAAAAAGATGCAGTGGATATGTCCGACCTGTATAGTTGTACTATTCTGTGCCTCACCTTACAGGGGGTGAACAGGTCTAAAGACTTTTATAGGGCAGAAACATGTCCCTGAGACCTTAAGCCCCGTTTATCCATAGTGAACAAAAATTGCTACGAAAGTACGACGTTTCCCGCAACACAAATTGTTGTAAAGAAAAATTAAATTAAATATTTAAAAAACCCCCAACGCAAAAAAGAAAAGAGAACATTTAAAAAGTCAAAAATAATACCTATCGTTGAGCCATCAAATTCGATTGAGTAATACCTATATATATTTTAATTACAGAAATTGATGGATGGCACGATAAGGTTTGCTCATTGAATTGGCGCTATAATTTCGCGGCGGGGTACCGCATATGTACATAGTCAATCAAGTGAAGGGTCTGACTTACTTATGCGGTACCCCGCCGTGACATTATAGCGCCATTTCAATGAGCAAACCTTATCGTGCCATCCATCAATTTCTGTAATTAAAATATATATAGGTATTACTCAATCGAATTTGATGGCTCAACGATAGGTATTATTTTTGACTTTTTAAATGTTCTCTTTTCTTTTTTGCGTTGGGGGTTTTTTAAATATTTAATTTAATTTTTATTTTAACCTTTTTAAACTTTTTAAACAATTTAACAATACAGAAATGCATTTTTATTACTGCAGAATGTTAAGTTTCTCTGCACATAACATTAACTTATAATGATGCCACCATCGTACTGCAAATAGAATTAAATACTGATAAAAAAACGAATACAAACACTACTATCTGCTATTTTTTTTTTCAAGAGTGTACTAGTGTGCTGGATATCCTGACTGCAACATCAGCTCATCGTGTAGCCACCATTGCATTGTATGTAGAATCAAATACTGATCAAAACGAACCCAAACACGACATATCTGCTATATTATTTTACCAAGAGTATTCTAGTGTGCTGGATATCCTGGCTGCAGCATCAGCTCATCGTGTTGCCACCATTGCATTGTATGTAGAATAAAATTTGATCAAAACGAATCCAAACACGACATATCTGCTATTACTTTTTCAAGAGTCTTCTAGTGTGCTGGACATCCTGGCTGCAGCATCAGTTCATCGTGTTGCCACCATTGCATTGTATGTAGAATCAAATACTGATGTAAATGAATCCAAACACGACATATCTGCTATTACTTTTTCAAGAGTGTTCTAGTGTGCTGGACATCCTGGCTGCAGCATCAGCTCATCGTGTTGCCACCATTGCATTGTATGTAGAATCAAATACTGATGTAAATGAATCCAATCACGACATTTCTGCTATTATTTTTTCAAGAGTGTATCCAGCACACTAGTGCTGGATATCCTGGCTGCAGCATCAGACCAAGAATTCCATAATCTTGCATAGATAGATAGCATACATGGATGTTTCAAATTTTAGGTCACACTAAGGTTTGAAAGTAAAGTAAATACCCATTACGCGTCTAAGATCCCTACCGCAGCTAACAATAGAGCGAATAACTTTGAAACGGCTGAACCGATTTTGATAAAACATGTCTAAGAACCATCGCTGGAAAACCTGCTTTCAAATAAAGAAAACCGCATCCAAATCAGTCCACCCGTTTAAGCGCTACGGTGCCACAGACAGACACACAGACACACAGACACACAGACACACAGACACACACACACACACACACACACACACACACACACATAGCGGTCAAACTTATAACACCCCTCTTTTTGCGTCGGGGGTTAAAAAAGGATCTACAATTACAGTTTCTATAAATCAAAATGTAGAGTCATAATATCCCAAGATACAGGTTTTTCTTTGAAAACTACAAAAACTCGTAGAACATACATGGGCGTTAAATCGATAGGTATGGTACTATGCTATCAGCTCGCACTGGCGTGACACCTTAAAAGAAACACTCTGTATATATATACATGTGACGTTGTATTCATGATACCAAACAACTTTTACTATGGCACCAAACCTGAAATTCTTCTCTGGATCTACTTAAGTTTTTATAAATCAAAATGTAGAGTCATAATATCCCAATATAAAGGGTGACTGGTAATTAGTGACAAATACTTACACATGATTGTGTTCATGATAACAAACAACTTTTACTATGGCACCAAACCTGAAATCGCGAAAAAAAACAGCTGTTCCCTAAATTTTGACGAGATAAGCAAACTTGTATGTGTGGAAAAGCTGTTTTTTTTTCGAGGTTTCAGGTTTGGTGCCATAGTAAAAGTTGTTTGTTATCATGAGTACAATCATGTGCTTAAGTATCGGTCACTAATTACCAATTTACCAGTCACCCTATACTCGTATAAGCAGTATGGTATGAAAGACTGCTTATACCGGTCATTTTTACGTTTATTAAATGAAAGGACAAAGAATACGTATTATTAAGTTTTAATTAAGACTTTTATGATTAATGTTTTTCTTTCACATTTGTATAAAGGCTCCCACGCAGACAATCACGACGCGATCCTGATAGAATAATTTCCATGAACTTTTCATAGAAATAGTTATAGTAGAGTCGCGCCGACTCGCGCCTGTTTACGGGAGAACATGGGTGCTCTTTTCTCCATACAAAAAGATACAAACGCTCTCGCCTGTTTTCTTTCTGGTTAATGACCATAAAGCAATGATTTTTTACAGAAATATAAATATCAGTTAATTGTATGCCCCTATGTTTTCCTTTTTGATGATAAATATATTATTTTTATAGGAACTAGATCCCTCCAAAAATGCTCAAAATTGCCTATTCAGACCGCTGTCAACAGACGCCTAGTGTACCAATTTGACAACTATTAACGAAAAAGAAAAACATAGGGGCATAGTATATATCCTTCTTATTCAGTTTATGAAATATCTTTTAAATTGGTCCAATATTGGAGGAGGAAATAGGCGAGAGCCAAACCTCGAAATGTGACTTTTTACATAGGCTATTTAGTCGGATCTGCAGTTGTCCTTATCGCACGAATTCGAGGGCGGAGCGCTCGCAGAGCGACAGCAATACCTTCTTAAAATACCTAACTGGCCACCCGTCTTTCCTCTTAAAGAGTTTTGCTTTGGGAGTCACTGGGAGTCCTAATGAGTCGGTTTCAGCATCTTACTTCTGACACCTGCGTCATCCGTATTTCAAAAACAATGAAAAGCGTTTATCCTTCGTTTACCCTATCACACTAATACAGGGTGTAAGGGACAGCCCTCCGCAAACTGATAGAGTGAATTCAGTATGTCATACTAAGATGACCGGTACATGAAATTTGTTCAGGAAAGTTAATGGAATCCAATAAACCTGATTTGTTTGTGTTTTTGTGCACAAATTGGAGCGTCTATTACTGGTTCGGAGGGGTAGGTAATAGGTATGCGGTGAGTTCGATGAACTCTGTAGCTAGACAGAAAGTGAACAGCTGATTTCACGCGTCGTTGGTTAGAGTATTTCAACATCCATTGCTGGTTTTTTTTTTTGCTGTTTTTTTTTGCAGTTTTTTTTACATAAATGGAGTGCTGCGAACACACAGTGCAATTTTACATTGAAATAATGAAAATGTAACTGGAAAAAAAAATTGAAAAAATGAAAATTTTCCTGAGAAAATTTCCGGTGGAATATGATTCAAAATGAGGAGCTGAATGCACCCTGTGAGTTTGCGGAGAGCTGTCCCTTACACCCTGTATAAAGGCGAAAGTTTATGAGTGTGTGTGTGTGTGTGTTTGTATGTTTGTTACTTCTTCAAGCTCAAACGGCTGGACCGATTTTGATAAAATTTGGTACCTATGTAGATAGCTTATACCCTGGATTAACACAGGCTACTTTTACTTTTTTATGCCGCGAAATAACTAATGAATATGAGACCGAGGGGTGCAGCTGGTAAATGAAAAAAAGTCAACATTTCGCTGCTTAAATTCAAAAGGGCCACAAATCAAAATAACTACAAATCCTTTTCTGCAAAAAATCCTATCAATTCCATTCATATTTTTATTTCGACTTATGGCTCCTTTCAATTTAAGCAGCGATTTAAAGATTCAAGCAGATTAAAAATAAAGCCCCACAGACCAATGCATCAAAATATTTACAAACAACTGCAGAGTGTAGTAGGTAAGTACAAGAAACCGGTACAGCCCTCGTTTAACAAGGAAACAGCTTCCGTATAGGCTACGAGCTCGGAGACCGTTCCTCGTCTAACTTATACAATATTCACTCGAGGAGCGGCCTTCAATTATTCACGGTTATTGCTGAGTGGATTACATTTACTGTGTTTTTGAAGAATAAGGAAATTGAAGAATGTTCGCAGGCTAAGCTTTAAGTTACGGAATGGTCAGGGAGCGACATTGTTAAAAGCAATTTTGAAACTTATTCCTTTTCCACACTGCGCGCGCATGTCACCTTTTTTGACCGACGAGAAAAAAGGAGGAGGTTCTCAAGTATTTTTTTTTTTAAATACAACCGACTTCAAAAACAACAGTACAAAGTGAAAAATAACTTTTTTTTAGTGTTGTTTTTGGAAGTCGGCTGTATTTTTTTGTAAAAAAGTTTTTATGACCTGTCATTTTCACTCAGTGTTAGCGAAAAATAATAAGGTGCAGGTAAATGGTGCTTAACATTTTCATTCCTTGACTGTACATTTCAGCCCATTATTAAAACACGACACAATCGCTTAACTTGTGTGCCGATCTCAAAGGCAAACTTGCAACACCTATACAACGACATGAAGTTCTTCATAGTCTGGTAGCGTACAGACGCCAGCACATCAAGCTAATAAAAACCAGTCAAGTGCGAGTCGGACTCGCGCACGAAGGGTTCCGTACCATATTATATGTTTAACAATCGCAAAGATAACTTACTACTTATTTTATAATGATACTGTGAATTACAAGGTTATTTTTTGCAGTTGCAGAAAATCACCCATGTTTAAACAAAATACCTTATGAATCGCCGTTTTCAGTATTGTTGATTAAATACAGTATTCATGGTACTTACATGGTATAAAGAAGTTTCAAATTCCTAATTTGTTGAATTGTTGCGCTGGAGCTCGTACAAAAATGGTCTAAAATTTACAACTTTTACGGCCCCCTATTTCTTAATTTTAAAAGATAAAAAAAAAATGTTTGTACTCTACTCAATGAGTTCTAGACGATGACACCCCACATAACACATAATCAGCCTATAATGTTCCCACTGCTGGGACACAGGTCTCCTCTCGGTGAGAGGGAGTGGGCTGTAATCCACCACGCGGGGCCAATACGGGTTGGTAGATGTCACATGTCTTCGAATTTTTGGTTCTAGGACATGCCGGTTTCCTCACGATGTTTTCCTTCACCGTTTTGAGAGCAGCGGTGACAAACATTATTACTTACTTATGCAAGTATTTGTGCTAAGTTTCAAGTTCATTAACCAAATTAATAAGATTTTTCATATAAACTGTATCTCTGTTTTCACGAACACAGATACCTAAAGAATTTCAAAAATCGTCTGGTATGTTTCTATAACTTGACTCAAACATTATTTACACCAATTTTAGAGTTAATCAAGCCCCCAATAAAATCCTCCGCTATAAAATTAACTTTTCACCCCTTAGGGGTAGATTTTTGGAAAACCCTAATACACGTTAGTCTTAATTTTTGGTCTCAAGTATAAAAACTGAGTTTGAGTTAATCGGACCGCGTGTTAAAGTTCCTCCATAAAAACTTTGACACCCCAATCCCTCCTTAGGGGGTAGTTTAGGAAAACTAAAAATGATAAACATTATAATTTACTTAGATGAATATTCGTGCTAAGTTTCAAGTCTATTAACTCAAGGGATAGGATTTTTCATACAAACTTTCATCCCCTGTTTTACCCCCTTAGGGATGGAATTTCCAAAAATCCTTCCTTAGTGGATGTTTACACTATATAAGGTATCTATGTGCAAAATTTCAAGTCTCTAGGTCCATTGGTTTGGGCTGTGCGTTGGTATATTAGTCAGTGAGTCAGTCAGGACTTTGATTTTTTTATATATATAGATTTACCATGTTATTTTAACACCACAGACTTCTTATAGGTTTTCCTGTAATCTACAGATATAGAACTAATTTCTATATTTTTTTCAAAATTTTAGGCTCAGTAGTTTCGGAGATAAGGGGGGGGGAATGGTCAATTTTCGTCTATTTTCTTAAATAACTTTAAAACAATAAATTTTAAAATTATAAACAAAATATATTTGAGACCCTCATAGTAAGCCCTTTCATTTGATATGTCACTCGGTACAGTTTACAAAACTTTTTTTTTTAATTTTCTTATTTTCCCCCTAAAAGTGACTCTCATATTCAAAATTCATAAATTTACTTTAGCTGTACGTGTTTGGGTCACAGAAATCCATATGTGTACCAAATTTTAACTTAATCGGTCCATTAGATTCGGAGCAAATTGACTGTGACAGACGGACAGACAGACAGACACACGAGTGATCCTATAAGGGTTCCGTTTTTTCCTTTTGAGGTACGGAACCCTAAAAACTGTCATATTTCTTCATCTTTATCACTAAAGCATTAGGTTCAAGATTGATGGGGAAAATTTGACAGTTTCGGGTGGCTTTTACCTGCTGGCGTCTGTACAAGAAGTTTAAAAAGATACGATCTTGCACCACACGTGCCTACATCGCGTAAGAAGAGCTTGACGAGAAATCAGCATATAATAGTCGAGCAGTAATTAGCTATGGCTACGATACAAGGGACAAGACTGGCGAAACGTACTGTCTGGAGACAATAAACGTCAAAAGCTAAATTTCTGGCTGTAGGATTCATCATATTCTCCTGCCCTTATCCCAATTTATTTGGAGACGACGCAACATGTATTTTTCTTCCATAATTCTCTATTAGTCGTCATCACCGAGATGACGAGTAATAATCACCCCCTTTCTAGGCATATTATCATCTCTCACACAGTCCATCTATACCATCATTTCTTTGGTTTTCCCCTACTATTGAAGACATCCTCCTCCCTCATCCCCTTTTCTAGGCATATTTTCATCTCTCACACAGTCCATATATTATTTCTATGGTCTTCCAACCAACCATCCACATTCTTACTCAAAACTTTTCTCACGACATTATCCTTATTCTCTCCCTTTAACCTTAGGAACATCCCACCTTGTTCCTTCAAATGACAATTTCAAGGTAATATAAAATTATAGGAAGGCCCGAATGGATAATCATTCTACATACTTCTGAAGTAAACGTTTTGGAGAAGTGCGTGCAACCTGCGATCAATGAACACAAAATAGTACAAGTGTTTTCTGCTCCAATTTTGGTTTTACACTAAAGAAATACAGTGGCTATTTTTGGGGCTATCTGAGTTTTACAGACATCAATAGTAAACTGGCTTGTTTTTAATTTAATAGTAGTTTTAATTAGTAGGTAGATTGTTTTGGTAGTTTATTCCAGCAATGTTGTATTAGAAAATCTTCATGTTTTTAATTTTGGTTTTACACTAAAGAAATACTGTGGCTATTTTTGGGGCTATCTGAGTTTTACAGACATCAATAATAAACTGGCTTGTTTTTAATTTAATAGTAGTTTTAATTAGTAGGTAGATTGTTTTGGTAGTTTATTCCAGCAATGTTGTATTAGACATTCTTCAAATTTTTAATTAGGTAGTTTGTGCACGTCCCTTTACGAAGACATCTTTAAGGAAGGTTACTGATCAACTTTATATTATTAATTAGATATTAATTGCTGTGTTCTATTAAGGTCATCTATGTTACTTACATTTATTTAAAGAAACATTCGTGCAAGGAAACACATACGTCATACGTTCGTAATTAAGTACTTAACTAATTATTTTATGTTCAACTAAAATAAAATAATTGATGATTTATTATTAAAGTCCCTAATAAAATAAAGATTTAAAAAATATATTAAGTTTTATGTTTGTAGCGGCCTTAATAGTTATTAAGATAATTATTGTTGACTAGCTGACCCGACAGACGTTGTCCTGTTAAAATTTTAATAATGCATACAAAATTACCATAGAAAGTTCACTTTTAGTTTTCCAGAATTTTCCAATTTTCCCGGCAACTTTTCCAATTTTTCTCATCCTATGAGCCTTCTCCTGACAATAATAAACACATAAAAAAAATAATTAGTGAAATTGTTCATCCGTTCACGCGTGATGCCATGACCAAGGGAAATAAAGATTTATTTATATATATACTGATAAAGAAGCTCGTGGCTAAGTAACAACAGCCGCACGGGTCGATCCGTCAGGTTAAGCTATGCTTGCCGGGGTTGGTCAGTGGATGGGTGACCATCTTTACATACCGAGATTCCCCTTTGGTCCCGGCTGTTATTCGTGGATCTTTGACAGTCGTTACGGGTCGTCAGAAGCCCGAAAGTCTAACAACCAGTCTTACCAAAGGGTATCGTATTACCCAGTATCTGGGTTGTGGAGGTCAGATAGGCAGTCGCTCCACGTAAAATACTGGTTTCAGCTGCATCCGGTTAGACTGGAAGCCGACCCCAACATAGTTGGGAAAAGGCTAGGCAGATAGATATACTGATAAAGAAATAACTAGGTATTCAACTTCTACGTCACTGATGGCACTTAGCTAATAAACCACAAAAACATATTAGCAGTAGAAACAAATTAACACCACAGATGTTAAACAAAACATGGAATATCTAATCATTTCAAGGTGATACTCAACCATGAACAGACAATCACAATCACAATGTGCTTAGCAAATCAAATTGACTGTAATTGCAAATCGCAACTGTCATTCATACACAGTCGTATGAGGTGGCTATATCACGCCAAATTGACGTAGGTACTTAGTGTATCAATCTGCTTAACTATTAACTTCTCTGACTGTACAAAGGCGAACTTAACTCGAAATACTTTTCTACCCGCACATCGGTTCGGATAGGTTCAGTTTTGATAGAAAATTAACTTTTTAACCAACTTCTAAAAAAAGGAGGAGGTTATCAATTCGGATGCTTTTTCTTAATTTTTTTTTTTATGTATGTTCTATAACTTCGTCATTATATACCTACAAATCCGTCTACAACGTGTAACGTTAAATGCGCAAAACCTCTTAATTCATCATTGGGTCATTGTACTCATCATTATGAACAACTTTTACTATGGGACCAAACCTGAAATCGCGAAAAAAAATCAGCTGCTCAGTACATTTTGACGAATTATGCGAACATAAATGTACTGAACAGCTGATTTTTTTTTCGCGATTTCATGTTTGGTCCAATAGTAAAAGTTGTTCATAATGATGAGTACAATGACCACTTAAGAGGTTTTGCGCATTTCACGTTACACGTTGTATATAGACGGATTTGCAAAATTCTTTTTTTGTTTAAAAGGGTATACTCTCGAGGTGGTCCCATTGTCATGAAGTCCGAAACTGATGAGGGTGATCCCATGGAAATCGCTAACCCTCACATTTAAAAGGCACACCTATAGCGATTTGGGTATTTTTTATAGTAACTCGTGTATTTGCTCTCGGAAAGCACCATTTGGTGAAGTGATGATGAAGACCACAGATGGCCATCGGAACTACTCAATTATACCTAAGTATTTCAAGGGTTGCGATTCGATTACTTTAATATGGTTGCTAGGTAATTTATGCTTGTAAAAATGCGTAATGGTGATGATGACTTCACCATGGAGCTCCAGTTCTCCTGGTTGTTACTAGGAGAACTCCTCAACAATTAACGTCCCTGCATCGGGAAAAGCAATATTTTGTAAAAGATGATGAGCAGTTGACATTGGGCTATTGTAGCTTAGATAAATTACAAACTGAGCCATAAAAAGTGAAAAATAAAAAAAAATTACAAAAAAAAAAACAACCGACTTCAAAAAAAACCACTACAAAGTGAAAAATAACTTTAATTTTGGAAGTCGGTGGCGAAAAACTAAAATACAGATCCAAAGACACCGACTTCCAAAATTAAAGTTATTTTTCACTTTGTAGTGTTTTTTTTGGAAGGCGGTTGTTTTTTTTTTTGTAAAAAAGTTTTTTATTAAAACAATATTTTCAAATTGACAAGAAAAGCAAACTGGCAGTTCTTATTGGAACTCCATAACGCACATTGACATTACAAACATGTAAACACTGACGTGTAACGTAAATAAATGAGTTTTTAATATGGGGTCACTTTCGGGAGGCAAATACGAAAATGAAAAAACCGGTCAAGAGCCGTTCCGATTTCTGAAAAAGTGTGCTATTTAGAGACATTGTTTTATTTTTCCTGTAATTTTTAAATAAACTTCTATCACATAGAATAATTTCTGATTTTTCTCTTTGCAAACTTCGGAACGGTATTTTTTTTTTACATTTTTCATCAAGTTGAAAACTATGCGGCCTAAAAAAAAAAAAAATGTTTGAGAATGTGCAAACAGCGCTCTTTCATATGATACCCCACATGCCCTAGTAGCCCCACTTTTAATTTTTAAGACCCCCTTTCTGTCCCTGTTGCAAAAAAAAATATAAATATTTTTATTTCTTTCTTATTTGCAAATTAGTTGGGTAAATGTCATCTAAAACTATTCCAAATTTCAATTTGATAGCATTAGTAGTTCTTGAGATATCCAGCTGTGACAGACAGTCAGACAGACAGACTTAGTCACACCGGGTTCCTTTTTTACCATTGGTACGGAACCCTAAAAATTGCAAACTGTATCGTGGTGAAAAAAAAACAAAAGAAAATATGTACATCAAAATTGACCATTCCCCTTATCTCCGAAACTAGTAGTAATCCTAAAATTTTGAAAAAAAAAATACAGAAAATAGTTCTATATTTTAGATTCCAGGAAAACCTACAGAACTCTATGGTCGTAAAATAACATTAAAATGTAAAAAAAAAACTAAAAAAAAATAAAACAAACAAACTTAAATTTGCAGTTGGAATGTATGGGAGAACATGTTTTTCAACTACAATGTTACGTTTGTTCTTGGAATATATTCATCGCAACTACGGAACCCTTCATTGTGCGTGCTCCGAGCGGTTTTTTCGGTCTAGCTCTCATTCGACAAGTGTGCAAAAGCTAAAGGTCAAGTTACTACAAACTGTCAAATTTTCTCATTCGATTTTGAACTTAACCATCAACATTATATAGGGTTTAAAATAATTTGGAGAAATTTGACAGTTTGGTATAACCTGATGTGCTGTTGTCTGTATTTCGCGACACCTCTCGACTGTTTATAGTCACAACTGCGGGGAGTCATAGTATTGTCAGCCTTGTGAAACATCTATTTACAAAACAAGATACAAAACAACAATGATTTTATTTATTTATTTATTCTTCGGAAAGCTTACAGTCTAATATCTTTAAAGGTAAATTATGTACAATATCGCTTACAATTGCCATTTAAAAGCTTCCACAAATTAAAAACTATGTACCTAAAATTAAAAAAGAAAGAAATAGAACATACAAAAATTAAAATTAAAAATAAAATCTACAAATTTTTCTAAACAAAACAAAACATATATTATTCATCTTTAAAAAACCAAAACATAAAAAGATAATTATTAGTATCTGATAACTGTGACAGTTTATTGTGCTAAAACATAATATTATGATGAGTAATGCTACATGATGGATGACTTATTGTTTTAAATAACAGTAAAAACATTACAACGTGGCTTAGGGTCCGATTTCACATACCACAACCACACCACATCGCAGCGACAAAATGTGGGCAAGCAATGGTTACGTGCGGTGTGAATAGTATCGCTGCAATACCTTGCAGTTGGAGAAATGGCAACAGAAGCTGGAGAATGTTGGCTTGAAAATCAGCAGAACCAAAACCGAATATATGTTCTCCGATTTCGGCGGTATCTCCAGTGCTGGAGCCATAGCGCTTGATGGCGTGCTTCTCCCAGTCTGCTCCGACTTTCGGTATCTCGGTTCATTCGTCCAAAGCAATGGCGAAGTAGATCGGACGGTTAAGCACAGAATTAACACTGGATGGATGAAATGGCGGCAGGTCACGGGAACAATCTGCGACTCCCGCATTCCGAAGATATATAAAACAATGGTTAGACCTGCTGTCTTGTATGGATCAGAATGTTGGGCCACAAAAGGGATGAATGAAAAGCAACTGCATGCAGCTGAGATGAGAATGCTAAGAGGAATGTGTGGTGTTACACGAATGGATAGAATAAGAAATGAGTACATAAGAGGAAGTTTGAAAGTGGCACCGGTGACTGAAAAGTTGTGCGGAAATAGGTTGTCATGGTATGGCCATGTGATGCGGAGGAATGAGGAAAATGTGGTGAGGAAAGTTTTGAGTATGAATGTCGATGGCTATACGAGTAGGGCAAGACCAAAGAAACGATGGATGGACTGTGTGAAAGATGACATGGCTAGAAAGGAGGACTACCGATATGACGACTAATAGAGAAGTATGGAAGAAAAAGGACATGTTGCGCCGACCCCAAATAGATTGGGATAAGGGCAGGAGAATGATGATGACCTTGCAGTTGCGTTGTGGTAACTACAAAATTAAATCAAATGTTCAACGCAACGTTGTTTGCGATGTGACCGGCCGCTATTGCGGGTCTCGCTGGTGGTTGCGTTGTGGCTGCGACGTGGTCTTGATATGGTCTGTATGCACACCACGGTTGATTATGACAGCCGAATATGGTGCGTGTGAATGAACTATTAATTTTCATACAAATCAGCGTCCGTCCAAGTGTTGTCGTTGGTGGTCCGTGTGAATGAGTCCTTAGTTAGGAGGTTAACATGTAAATAAAAGTGACACACAAGTAAATACCTATTCTAGA
Organism: Cosmia trapezina; assembly: GCA_905163495.3. Lineage (NCBI taxonomy): Eukaryota > Metazoa > Arthropoda > Insecta > Lepidoptera > Noctuidae > Cosmia > Cosmia trapezina. Next base: position 4,741,686 of record LR991034.1, on the reverse strand, counting down.
AACCGAACGGTGTGAAGATGACAAATGTACGTACTGGTTAAGAGACAAATATTTAAACGTTTACCGTAACGGCCCGGTTTTCTTTTCTTTTTGATGGCCAATAGTTGCAAGTGCGACTGCAGAACATGGGATTAAAAGGATACAACGATAATTTTGTGTTTTTAAGATTCCTATAAAACCAAATGTAAGCAACGTGTCCGCTGTCAGTAAGCTTTTTTTCTTTTTTTAATCAATCATACTAGGTATTTTTTTTTATAACGTTGTTTTTATAAATTCAGCGAGGCTAATGCATAAGTCGGGACACGCAAGCGGTGTATAATTATGTTTAAATCATTTGGAATTTCCATAAAAAAAATCCAAAAGTAAAAATTTTTCGATAGAAAAAAAAATCCAAAGTCGCACCCCGTCTATTTTCTGTTTTATACGATTATACGTAAACAGTTCCATAATGTCGATTAAAATTTGCTTTATAACGAAGGTATTTAAATATGTTAAGAACTTGCTAAGCTAAAAGTTGATTTAAGCATTAGGCCAGTCAGTTGGTAGTTTTACCTGGAAAGTTTTCCAGGAGTTGGTTATTTTATTGAGTTCGACGTAACATGCTCTCTTCGAATTTTCAGTTTGCCACCTCGTATCTTTGCCGCTGGCACCGCCATATTGGAAAATAGGCGCCTAATAGCACTAGTATAGTATAGCATAGTCTTTTTTTGACAATATCTCCTTTCCGACTCATTTTACGATAAAACATTAATATACAAAATTAAACTAGAGAAAATTTTCTTCAATTTATGTCTCAACATTTTTTTTTGTAAAATCAATAGTTTAGGCGTACGCGCGCCGCAAACTATTATTCATCTACAGATCGTAAATATACGAAAAAAAATTTACTATGCGTTGCTACCTGCAACTCAGCAAACTGTGTGAACTCACGCTGCCTGAGAGACGTGCGGTGCCTTTATTTATTTATTTATTTATTTCAATTGGTCTTACGAGCTAACAGACATACCATCCAAAACGCTCATATGATTAATTTCATATGAGCGTACGATTAAATCGCGTGTCGCGTCTGTTTGTTGGAGCCTTAACTCAGTGCCTTGAAAAAGTTTTGGATTATTACTGGCTTTCGTCCTTTACATTTTTATAAATAGCCACATAATTACGAGGTACGGCATCTCGGGGTTACTGACCGCAGGTGGAGTCAAAACAGACTCAGATAAGACACGAACCGGCGCGGCGCCGAAATGTGATTAGTAACGATTGATAAGACTACCTGAATAGTCTCCGCTAAGAATAGATTCGAACCCACATCATGATTTGTAGTTATTGTCCCCACAGAAGGGCAAAGGCCTCTTCATAAAGAAGGATAAAATATTAGATCTGTAATAACATCCGCACGGGTCGATCGATCGGGTTAAGCTACGCTTGCCGCGGTCGGTCCGTGGATGGATGACCATCTTCGAAACGACCGAAACCCCTCCGTGCCTCGGAAAGCACGCTAAGAACGGCTGACATTCATGGATTTTTGACAGTCGTTACGGGTCGTCAGAAGCCCGAAATTCTGTCAACAAGGGGTATCATATTGCCCAGTAACTGGGTTGTGGAGGTTAGATAGGCAGTCACTCCATGAAAAATACTGGTATTCAGCTGCATCAGGTTAGACTGGATGCCGATCCCAACATAATTATAGTTGGGAAAAGGCTAAGCAGAGAGAATGATGATGTTAAGTTCAATCCGTTTAAGAGATTTTAGCCTTAAGGCTATCAAGCAAATACAATTATACAATGCATAGTAAGATCAATCTGAACATACGAATCTGAGTCAGATCGGTTTAATATTATGTTGCTTATGATTAACGTTCCAGCAATCCGTCACCGTCATAGGAGCTCGATCTTGGAGACCACACACGGTACCAATTTTGATCAGATCAGACGGGACTGACAGCAAACGGCCGCGATGCTTCACTTTCGATATGCGTGGCGTCGAGTCCTCCTTTGTAAATTATTTCATCACCACTGCTCTCAAGACGGTGAAGGAAAACATCGTGAGGAAACCGGCATGTCCTAGACCCAAAAATTCGACGACATGTGACATCTACCAATCCGTACTGTGGGCCCGCGTGGTGGATTACGGCCTGCTTCCTCTCGCCGAGGGGAGGCCTGTACCCCAGCAATGGGAGCATTATGGCCTGATTATGCAAGAAGGGTTTTGTTATTAACCATGTACGAGTATATTTATTACCAGTAAAGTTTTCATAACCATAAAAATAAACGAACAGAACGACAAGAAATTGTGAAACTTTATCGAAACTTTCGTATATTATTTAGGGCTGAATATAAACGTTTATTGACATACCAAATACAGTTGGTCACCATGAACGTACTGAATTTCCTTATTCCATAAAAAGGAATAAAACCTTCCATAAGATTCGATAATTGATAAAGAAGCCATTAAAACCTTCGCACATTTACAATCATAATTTAATGAGCAATTGCGCATCTCAGACTAAATAAAAGCTTTTATCTCGTCTGTTTTTATACGCGAAACGTATGCGCATACGTTTCGCGTTTTTAACCGACGATAATAAAGGAGGGGTTTCTCAATTCGACACGTATTTTTTTTTCTACCACAGCTAAAAAGTGAAAAATAAAAACTTTTTTACAAAATAACTTTAATTTCGGAAGTCGGTGGCAAAAAACGAAAATACACTTAAACAGACAGCGACTTCCGAAGTTAAAGTTATTTTTCACTTTGTAGAGTTGTTTTTGGAAGTCGGTTGTATTTTTTTGTAAAAAAAGTTTTTATATTTAAGTACTATATTGTTATCAACTTATCATGGATGATAAAGAATCTTTAAAAGGGAAACTTAACAAAAGTATATGACTTCTTGATCACCAGTATCATCATCATTCTCCTGCCCTTATGCCAATTTATTTGGAGTTGGCACATGTCTTTTTCTTCCATACTTCTCTATTAGTCGTCATCTCGGTAGTCACCCCCTTTCTAGCCATATCATCTTTCACATAGTCCATTAATCGTTTCTTTGGTCTTCCCCTACTCTTATAGCCATCGACATTCATACTCAAAACTTTCCTCACGACATTTTCCTCATTCCTCCGCATCACATAGCCATACCATGACAACCTATTTCCGCACAACTTTTCAGTCACCGGTGCCACTTTCAGACTTCCTCGCATGTACTCATTTCTTATTCTATCCATTCGTGTAACACCACACATCCCTTTTAGCATTCTCATCTCAGCTGCGTGCAATTGCCTTTCATTCATCCCTTTTGTGGTCCAAAATTCTGATCCATACAAGACAACAGCTCCAACCATTATGGTTATGGTTATTATACAGGGTTATTTGTAAAACACCAGCAACCTCTTAAGAAGTCATTGTACTCATCATTATGAACAACTTTTACTATAGGACCAAACCTGAAATCGTGAAAAAAAAATCAGCTGTTCAGTACATTTATCTACATCAAACTCGTCAAAATGTAGAGAGAAAAAAAATTAGCTGCTCCTTACATTTTGACGAGTTTGATGTAGATAAATGTACTGAACAGCTGTTTTTTTTTCGTGATTTCAGGTTTAATACCAATTGTTCATAATGATGATGAGTACAATGACCCATTAAGAGGGTGCTGGTGGATTACCAATAACCCTCTATATCTTCCCCTTAAGTCTACCTACCCCTATGGGTAACGGGCTTTAATATATGTAGGTATGTATGTATGTAGATACAGAACATGGCCATTCTCAGAGTCAGTAAATAACACAGTATAGTTGAGTGCACTAATATTGTCTACTAGGTCATCTTAGAACCGTTGTGTCAATAAAGCATACATTTCACTTCACTCCAGTGCACTTCGTTTTCTATCTTTCACTGTCGGCTAAAGATTATGTGGGCCGAGAGCTAAGCAAACACGAATAATTAATTCAATCTGCCTAGCCTTTTCCCAACTATGTTGGGGTCCAGTCTAACCGGATACAGCTGAATACTAGTATTTTACATGGATCGACTGCCTATCTGACCTCCACAACCCTGTAACTGTTTAATACGTCTTGATAAGACTGCTTGTCAGATTATCGGCCTTCTAACGACCCGGGGCGTAACGACTGTCAAAGATCCACGAATAACAGCCGGGAGCGTACTTTCCGAGGCACGGAAGAGTCTCGGTATGTAAAGACGGTCATCCATCCACTGACCAACCCGTGCGGCTGTTATTACTTAGCCACAAGCCCCTCTAGTATTAGGCACATCAAGTTTCGCAAATTGCTCCGAAACTAACCAAATTGCCTGTAGGAATGTGCTTAGAAGTGTTATAAATAGTAAACGTGTCAAAAAAAAACTCTAAACTACTTTATTATAAACTAGTTCTAGGTTATTCTGTCCATTCCTATCCTAGTCGGGTTATTGACCTCGCTACAAACTTGACAGATATAGCCATGTGCATGATAACTTCATTTGCAAACATAATTATGTCTTTTGCAGTATTAGTCGGCGTACACACGAGCGTAATAAAATCGCGGCGGTATTTTATCGCGCACTGGATTTTCAACTCTCTGCTAAGCGCCGGGAGTTGAAAATCCAACAGTGTGTTTTTCGTCGCGCTGGGATGCACTCTGTTTTTGTTAGGTTGGATTCTCAACGCTCGGCTCAACAACGAGAGTTGAAAATCCAGTGCGTGATAAAATCCCGCCGCGATTTTATTACGCTCGTGCGAACGCCGACTTACTAGGTTTTCCATTCGGAATTTCTCAGTTCGGAGTCTGGATTTGTGCCCGATTGATGCCAATAGAGCAGTGGCGGCCCAGTGGTAACGACCGCGACTTACGAGTTGTAGTTCGTAGGTTCGAACCTAAGGCGCTTTACTTTGTGTAAATTATTTCATCATCACTGCTCTCAAAACGGTGAAGCAAAACATCGTGAGGAAACCGGCATGTCCTAGAACCAAAAATTCGAAGACATGTGACATCTGATCTATCAACCCGCACTGGGCCCGCGTGGTGGATTACGGCCCACTGCCTCTCACAGAGAGGAGGCTTATGTCCCAGCAGTGGGAACATTATAGGCTGATTATGCTTAAGCTAATGGCAATAAGCTCGCCCCCTATTACAAATGTGGCATGTATGTACACCACCCACACCTCTACCTGCCTATCCTTTCGGAGGACTAAAGCGTGATGTTTATGCCACTGCGCAGTGCCCAATATATTAAACCGAAGTATTTTAAACAAAGCACATTTTATAAGTAATGCACATAATTATTTAAATATTTAATTTCTTATAAACAAGTGTGGTTCATTATTCTCAGTAGCATGAATAATTCCGTTTTAATTAATTACAATAATAATATTTCCTTTTTACATCATATCTCAAGGTAATGCTCATTGTTGTAAAAATATCATAGGTCACGCACCGTGGGTGCTTGTGAAATATGGAATTAAAATTAAAATTGGTAATCCTCGATTCCAATTAAAACTATACAAGCATACGTCATGGTGTAAGGGTCATCGACGCGCAAACTGTTAATTGCCGTGAATTCAGAACATGATGCTAGATCCCCAACGTCCCTTATACCCAGCACTTCTTCTGTACTTAATTATACCCTGTACTTCTTCTGTACATAGACCCTGTACTTCTTCTGTACATAGACCCTGTACTTCTCCTGTAAGTTTGCTAGTTACTCCATCACGTGTTATCGGTGGAACTTATTTGGGTAAAACTACACACACAGGCATAGGATACTTTTTTATAAACAAACACTCCCACACAATAGGCATAACGGACAGTCCTCTGTGCAGGCCTTGCATGGAAGCTGAGGAAACCATTGCACGTGTGCTTTTTGAAGGCACAGGCGTCACCCAGATTTGGACAGAAACTCTCGGGGCACCCAGATCTTTCACAGATGTTCTCAACAGACCAGGGGACCTGATCAACTTCTGGATAGGTGGGCTGGTTGGAATAATCACCGGGCCGCTATGGCCCACGCACAATGGTGCACTTGAAGGACTAAGTGCGGAAACCAAACCTTCTAACATAGAACATAGGATACTTTTTATCCATGTCAAAGATTTCCTAGTATGCAAGTTTATCGTTATAACTGACCTTGGTACAGAAGGAGCATCCACAGCCCGAGATGAGGGTGACCTTGTCAGCGGTGGCGTCTTCCAAGCAAAGCTTACAGTTGATAGGGGCAGCCGGCACAAACCCACCACCGGCACCGTCCAAGGAATACCTGAAGAAAAAATATAAATGACTTAACCAAATTGGAACGGAAAAGCTGAGTTCTCCTAAAAATGGGAACATTTTAGCCGTGAAACAGCATGTAAGTTAGGTTAGGTTAAGTGGGGGATTATTGACCCAACCGACACCCAGTGCGAATGCGTTGCTCCTGGCCAAACCATGCCCTATGTTGAGAAGTGTCAATACACCTGCACTTCTGAGAACCTAAAAAACGCCACTGATGTCGCGATTGGCGTGGCCACCTCATGGGCCCAATTCATTTAATAATTTACTATCGACTCGAAAAGAAGAAGAAGATGCGAGTCAGTTGAACTGAACTACATTCGCTGCTATGGTATCGCGGCGGAGGTGTGCTGAGCCCTTTTTATTGCCATCAGCAATCTAAATTGACGAGTTTTGCCCATTCGTAGCGTCTATTTTTAAGCTGATTATAGAGACAGTCTGATGTGAGCCCTGATCTCTGAGGACTTGCAACACCTGTACGGAGGACCTGTGACGTACCTGGAGCCACTGGCGCCGGCAAGCGACAGTAGTGATGAACAACGGGAGCAGACGGAGGGCGCGCGCAGTCTGTTGTGAGCCCTGATCGGCTCCGAGGACTTCTCGCGGTCTGTCAGCGCGAGGACTGTTGAGCATTTTCGAAGACCTGGTAAAAGATTGAAAAGTAATTAGGATTTGAACAGATTCTTTGCAAGGAGGGCTCGTGACTAAATAATAACAGCCGCACTGGTCGGTCGAAGGTTAAGCTACGCTTGCTGGATGGGTCACCATGTATTACATCTCGAGACCCTCCGTACCTCGGAAAGCACGTTAAATCATGGGTCCCGGCTGTCATTCGTAGATCTTTGGCAGTCGTTATGGATAGTCAGACGCCTAAAAAGTCTGACAACTCCGCCCCTAAGACGACCCACTGACCAGTCTGACAACCAGTCTAACCAAGGAGTATCGTGTTACCCAGTAAGTGGGTTGTGAAGGTCACATAGGCAGGCGCTCCATGTGGTAGCAATTTTTTTTTCTGTTACTGTAATACACGAGTTAATTATCTTTTTGTATGCAAGTGTTTCTGTGACAATTAGAGTACTTATCAAAATTCACTTTGCTTTGTACTTAAATGATTTTAGATATTTTTTTTTTTTGAGAAATAATTACATAAAATATAGCCATTGCGTCACTTCACTTCAACAAGGTTCTATGTGCATCAACCATAGTTTTCGGCAATCGCTAAGTAAAGTTTTGAAAAATGTTTTTTTACTTCTGTTGAATAAAAACATTGAGTTTTAAGTTTAGCTTAGTTAAGAATATATTGGTGTATAGTATTTACCTAAATTAAGAGGAAATGCGGGTGCTATTTTCTCCATACAAACGCTCTCGCCTGTTTTCTTTCTGGTCAATGACCATAAAGCAATGATTTTTTACAGAAATATAAATATGAGCTACTTGTATGCCCCTATGTTTTCCTTGTTGGTGATACATTATTTTTATAAGAACTAGAACCCTCAAAAAATGCCCAAAATTGCCTATTCAGAGCGCTGTCAACAGAGGCCTAGTGTGCAAATTTGACAACTATTAACGAAAAAAGGAAAACATAGGGGTATAGTATATATCCTTCTTATTCAGTTTATGAAATATCTTTTAAATTGGTCCAATATTGGAGGAGGAAATAGGCGAGAGCCAAACCTCGAAATGTGACTTTTTACATAGGCTATTTAGTCGGATCTGCAGTTGTCCTTATCGCACGAATACGAGGGCAGAGCGCTCGCAGAGCGACAGCAATAGTTTCTTCAAATACCTAATTGTCAAAAGTCTGGCGCCCGCATTTCCTCTTAAGCAATGATATAACGATTTATCATATAGATTGAAAATAGTTAAAACCTTGTTGCAACTGAAATGAGGAAAAAACGTATTTTAACTAGTTCTATGTGAAACTTAACAAGTAATAAGGGCATGCCCATAGAACCTTATTGCTTGTTAAGTATGACTGAGCCTGACTGAACTCAGTATCTAGAAATTAAACTAGTAAAACCATAAAAACAAGAAAATAAAGTTACAATAATAATGAATTAAAACCACAATTTATATTTTTAACATTATATTAGTGTATCATAAAAATCAACAGCATTATACACCTATTTCCGTAAAAAGGGGATTATAATATTGTCTTTCTAATAAAAGCATCCATTTAAGCATTGACTTAATGGCTTGCACTTTATGCTTAGGTAGGCCCTTTTTAACTGATCGCATAGGAGCTGGAGCGGGTAGATCATGGGGAATTGGATAACTTGTTGGTGTATACCTGATCTACATAGCTACTGTTTGATCGAACACTTTGTTACCTTTCTATGGTAAAAAGGATGTTTGTTGAAGCCCATTCTACATCTAAGTTTTGTAAAAGACATGGAAGTAACATTGAGTAAACCTTAGGGGATAGTACTTTTGCACAAGCACCAAAATCTTTGATGTCTCGCATGTCCAGTTTCAACTGCCTAAAACAAAGTTCTGCCTACATTTTTTTCATAGAGAACCTTGTTGACACTTAATGTAATGCAAAATGTAGATAGGACTTTGTTGTTTTGTGAATAACTTATTGAAAAATAAGAATTTTGACAGAATTTTAATGCAGATAGAACCGCAAAAAAATATTCTAGAAGCTGAATCATAAACAACAAAAATCGAGAAAATGTCAGTTAGAACCTTGTTCTAATGAGGTGACGTGGTCACGTGGCATTGAACGCCAATCAGAGCGCGACACGTCTCTCTTTCAGTCAAGTCACTTTGACAAAATAACATTGCTTCAGGGTTCCCACCACAGGATATTTTCCTCTAAAATGGGGATTTAAAAAAAAAGTAAATAGCGTTAAAAACTGTCAACTAGCCTATTCTGTTGTACCCGTATTACTAATAATAAACCAATCCGCCACCGCCATCTCTGCAATATTAAATTCTCAATATTTGAGTGTTATTCCCGCAAAGATATTTTATTTGATTTGAGCTTCAATAACTTAGCCACGCTCACTAAAATGACTGCTTCAATTGAAACTTATTGAAGTATAAATCTATTCAGAACTTGGCATGGCTTTTGTTAAAAATTAATATCTCGAATGAAGTCCATTTGATCAATTAAGTATTCCAACTTTCAAGCATGAAGTTGGGATGAGCTCATAGAAATTTCTTAATCTATGGATGAGCTATTAATGTTAATAAAATTTGTTAAAATCTTTACTCATTTTAATGGACCCTGAAAAGAGAAGATGCATGCTTTTTTACAAGCTTTTATTTAGTTTCACCTGTCCCGGTGTCTGTCAGTCTGTGATCTAATCTTGCAAATTAAATTCAACCCACTTCCTGGTTTCCGATTGAGCTGTAATTTTATATGCATAAGTAAATCGGATGACAATCCAATATTATTATGACATAGAGCTGATCTGGTTATGGAACCGGATAGACCGAGAGGTCACAGGATTTTTCGTAACGATCATGGATACGGTTAGATTTACTTCGATGGGTTGTAGAGTAGTCCCCTAATGTGAATGACGTCGGTCTGCCTGCTCTGAGTGGTTGCAACTTCGAGTTATAGCGCTTACAAGAGGCGTCATTGTTACGAAAAAAAAACGATCAGGGAAATGGTCAGTTTTGGTACACATTCAAAGTATGGCGTCTCCGCAGATGACAAAAGTTGGTCTGCCGGCTCTCACTGGTTGCATTTCAGAGCTATGATGCGCGCAACATTGTTGCAAAAATAAAACGATAAGAGAAATGGTCAGTTTTAGTACCCATTCGAAGTATGGTGTCTCCACAGGTGAAACGAGTTGGTCTGCCAGCTCTCAGTGGTATTATTTCAGAGCAATCGTTGTGTATGCAAGACGCTTATTTTTGGAGAAAGCCTAAAAAATACAACTACAAAATGATTAATCTGTGATTTACCCAAAGTAACAAGTTGAATCATTAAAAATTGGATTTGTTCGATTTCATTCTTTATTTTATTGATTACCGTTAAGTTGAATTTTTCTATAACTAATTGCCTTGCGTATAACAAAGCTCTGAAATACAACCACTAAGAGCCGGCAGACCAACTCTTTTCACCTGTGGAGACACCATACTTAGGATAGGTACTAAAACTGACCATTTCTCTTATTGACACCTCTTGACACCTCTAGCTTTTTCCCTATTCCTTTACAGGGGGAACGGTCACGCAGCGGGCGCAGGTGTAGGGTGGGGATACGACACCGGCCGGCGTGCACTTGAAACATTCGCCTATTGTCCCGTTTTTTTATGAATTTTTTAGGCTTTCTCCAAAAATAAGCGTCTTGCATACACAACGATTGCTCTGAAATACTACCACTGAGAGCTGGCAGACCAACTCGTTTCACCTGTGGAGACACCATACTTCGAATGGGTACTAAAACTGACCATTTCTCTTATCGTTTTATTTTTGCAACAATGTTGCGCGCATCATAGCTCTGAAATGCAACCAGTGAGAGCCGGCAGACCATCTTTTTTCATCTGCGGAGACGCCATACTTTGAATGTGTACCAAAACTGACCATTTCCCTGATCGTTTTTTTTTCGTAACAATGACGCCTCTTGTAAGCGCTATAACTCGAAGTTGCAACCACTCAGAGCAGGCAGACCGACGTCATTCACATTAGGGGACTACTCTACAACCCATCGAAGTAAATCTAACCGTATGATCGTTACGAAAAATCCTGTGACCTCTTAGTCTAGGAAGGTGGCCATGGGAACTCAGTAATAAAACGCCACAACACTATCGAGTTTGGGCTCGTTTGAGTCGTCTTGACAAGAAGTCTGGTCCTAGATGATATTCAGAATAATAAAAGCTGGTTTAAAAAAATAATAATAACAATACACTCGTTTATGGGTATAATAACGAATAGGCCAGTCACCGTAGACACAAAAATCGCGTTTGGTAACAAAAAAAATTGCACTATAAGTACTGATTTTTTGGGATGTTGTTGGGATAGGATAACAATAGTGTAAAATCAAGTTTGCAGCTTCGAAAGTGCCTGTGCGGCAAAGAAGACCTGTGCGGGGTTCTCGAAAAACCTCGAAATTTTCGGACTTTTTTTAGTTTTTGACTTATAACTTCTAAAAAGGTGCATCCTACATAATATAGGTACAATTATGGACCTAGAAAGTTACGGCTGCGCTTAAATTGTTGAAAATTTTGTACACCCGGGGCTATTGTAGCCAGGGGGCAAATGTAACTGATTGAGATAACTCGTTGTTGTTGCGTTTTTAGAATGTGAGACATCTGTGGCTTTCTGTATATTATGCCTTCATGGGGTAGAGTAGTTTAATTGATCCTAAGACAGCATGGATGTCAATCAGTTACATTTGCCCCCTGGCTACAATAGCCCCGGGTGCACTTACCTACTTTAAAGATGTACTGGGTGACTGATGCCCTGAAGTGGGACAGTATTATTATAATTATTAAATCAACGCATCCAATGTAAGACTTCAGCCTCTCAGGACGTAAATACCAGATTCATACAAAAATCAAACCCAAGGATCATTAACGCTTTCGAACTTAACTTTCCAATTTGTGAAAGGTAAACTTTTGACGGCCAAATTAAGTTGATATGGCGCTAAAGAAAAAAGTATGAAAGTCTTAATTTTGAAACTATAATGTTGATTAATAAAGACTTTTAGTAGATTGCTTTTGCTGTACCAGAGTTACCCAATAAGGCGGTGGATTTAGTGAAGACATGAGAGTCAATGAAATAGCCATTGAGAATATTAAATTATTGACGTTTGGACAAAATGTACTTATAAAAACTATAAAGGTTGCTAAAGATAAGGTAATTCGAAAATATCACGTGGATGCTTATTATCTGCATCCACGTAATGGCAGGAGTCGACTGGATGCAAGAAACACAGAACCGGTCGAAGTGGCGATGCTTGGGATAGGCCTATGTCCAACAGTGGACGTCTTTCAGCTGAAATGATGATGATGACGTGATACATTTTATTGGGTAGTATTTAAACGCATATTAAAAATTACCAATTTTTCACAAAAGGAACCAAACCGAACCTTCGGCTGCCCAATAATTATAATTTGTATAAGTTTTGATATTCAATTAGTTAATTAGTACATGTTCACCAAATCAATGATTGCACTACTAATTAAATAATTGAATATCAAAACTTATACAAATTATTGGGCAGCCGAAGGTTCGGTTTGGTTAAGTATTTGATGTAAGAATATTTTTTCTGGTGTGCGATTAATAATTTCCCCATTTTATTTGCATGACCAAAGTAGGTCCAAAAACAGAAACTTTTCTTTTCAACACGATCTTCAATATGAAGGTAAATACGAACGACTACAGAAATCAGAAATTCTTGTAAAAAAACTAATATCGCTCATATCCAAACAGTACTAAGAGGCAACATAGAAGAAATATAAAATTCAATGACTTTCATACGACACTTGTTCAAACAGGCACAAATATTGACGACGAGTGATGTTTTCCAATTACAGAACGTGTCGTGATCGTGATGCTTGTGTAAAATAAATAAACTTCAGAGTTAAAACATTGCGTTTTATAAATATTTTGCCATTTTAATGATACTGTTCCTAAGCTTGGTAGAATTGAAAGAATGATAGAAGGGCTCAAGTGAGATTAAGCATATCTTTAGTACTTAAATGTAATATTAATGTTAATTGTTGATTTATTTATTATTATTCTTTGTTTTTTTATTTTAAATGTTAATGTCTTTCGACCTAATTTGTACACCAGCCATGGTCAAACATGTTGAGCCAAAAAAAAAAAAATTATCTTGTAACACGTATAATAAGCATCATACCATGCAAATTATTTACTCGTGTTTTTGCAAATAAATGAATCTAAATCTAAACGCAGGAGTCGAGATCTAGAAGAAAATTAATTGGTTTTGAGATACATCAATTTAGCGATATTATGCTCAAAACAACACCCGTAATAATAATATTTCATTTTCTTCCCCGATGACTTTAATCTTGAAAACAATAAAAAATATTCAAGAACAAATAATACATTATGTGAGGTGGGAAAATTAATATGTTAGAAAATCATCAAATTACTAATATTTATGCTCCTTGACCGTAACTTATTAATTCGCAATAACAAGCCCTTGAAACAAGCCGTGCGAAGTCGACCTAACTCAGATACATAATCAGCCTATGATGTTCCCACTGCTGGGACATAGGCCTCCTCTCGGTGAGAGGGAGTGGGCCGTAATCCACCACGCGGGCCTAATGCGGGTTGGTAGATGTGACATGTCTTCGAATTTTTGGTTCTAGGACATGCCGGTTTCCTCACAATGTTTTCCTTCACCGTTTTGAGAGCAGCGGTGATGAAATAATTTACACAAAGTAAATCGCCTGTCTGGGTCCGAACCTACGACCTACAACTCGGTAAGTCACGTGCTCACGGCCGGGCCGTTACCACTGCTCTCTGACCTAACTCAAAATCAATCTGCCTAGTCTTTTCCCAACTTTGTTGGGGTCGGCTTCCGGTCTAACCGCATGCAGCTGAATACCAGTATTCTACATGGAGCGACTGCCTATCTGACCTCCACAACCCCGGAACTGGATAATACGATACCCCTTAGTAAGACTTTCGGGCTTGTGACGACCCGTAACGACTGTCAAAGATCTACGAATGACAGCCGGGACCAACGGCTTAACGTGCTTTCCGAGGCACGGAGGAGTCTCGGTATGTAAAGTTGGTCACCCATCCACGGACCATACCCGGCAAGCGTAGCTTAACCTGATGGATCGACCCGTGCGGCTGTTATTACTCAGCCACGAGCTCCTCTGACCTAACTCAGATGCGGTAATATATTTATGGCAATTCCCGCTATTTCCCCAGGGTAATGTGTGAACTCGCGCAAACACCGTTGTATATGCAGATTACGTATCATCAGGGGATTACTCGAATGTATGGAAACCAATTAGTAATTTTGTTTAGTGGATTAGGTAGGTTATAAATAGTACATTTTGATACAAATGGAGAACGTTTGTTATTGCATTCGAGGCGGAATTAACATCCGAGCCGTAGGCGAGGTTGTTTTTATTTTTGGAAAGTGAAAAATCGCACGCGTGTGAAATTGTATTGTGAACCTAATCGTAGTGCGATATGAACCAGTTTTCGAGGAAGTGTATTGAAAAAATCTTTAATTGTATCAGCTGTTCGTTTATTGACCAAAGAAAAGATGAATGATAACGAAAACGAAGTGAATGATAGAATGGAAGAACTGAAGAGAAAAACATTTTATGCCGACAACAAATAACATGGACAAAGATCAGGAAGTTATAGAATACTAGCTGCGCCCCGCGGTTTCAACCGCGTAGACCGGTATAAAAAGTAGCCTATGTGTTATTTCAGGGTATAAGTTGTCTACATACCAAATTTCATCCAAATCGGTCCAGCCGTTTGAGCGTGAGGAAATAACAAACATACAAACACACACACTCACTTTCGCCGATAAAATAGTAAGTGTGATATTGTTCAATTCCACTACCTACTCTAGGATGCATACCCGGTAGGCTCTTTATCCCTTCCATATCCTAGGATACATCTTCCCTACCATTATCGCGCCCCCGGTCTACTTGATTGATATGCAATGGTCTCTATAGACTCATGAAACATGAGGTTTCAGGGGCTAGTGCAAATCTTTGGGTTCATTTGAGTCTGGTCAAACCACGCCGGGGTCGATGCATTTCATTCATTCATTCATTCATTCCGTTTACTGAGACAAGGTAATAGGTTAGCCCTCATTAGACTGGCGGTTGTGGGTGTTTAGAGGTATGAGGAACAGGGTTGAAAGTTCCTCATCCATTGAAAAGGAAGTATCCTCCGACCAGGCGGGTGTTGTGTCTGGTGGGCAGTGGTCTCGAACCTACCGATTTTTCGGTATTTCTGCCTACATGGGCTCTGTTATACCGAAATATTTTTTTCAATAAATAAACGAATTTGATTGAATATTGAATTTTTTTCTCAAATACCGATTTTTGGTACAAATATACCGATTTTACCGGCAACTGTACCGATCTCGCTCTATGACGTTCGAGACCACTGCTGGTGGGCAACTGCACGACGGTTTTTGTTGCGTTTCTGTATAATATGTTTCTGGATTGCTGATGTTACACACTTACACACACAACATATTAAGAGGATTTAGGAGAGGTCATTTGCAAATGTCAACCATTTTCGAATACTTTGACATTTCATATTTTTCTTGAAGATATGTCTATCTGCGGTATGTATCTGCGGTATACGGTATGTATGGTTGACATTTGCATAGGAGTCGTAAGGGGTCATTTGGTTGGAAATGACCTCTCCTACATCCCCTTAAAGGATTGAGGACTAACAGTCAGTTGTAGTTCGTAAGTGCGGTATACACATAGATATAATGGGTATACATGAGTAGATGTCGCCTTGTCAGTGGTACTCACCTTCTAATAAAGGCTGTGGTTGTGACAGCACGGAATCCCTGGAAGCTGCCCTACGGACTGGCTTCGCGGGCCTAGCCAAGGACTTGAGCCCCCCACTCAGTATCAGTTCCAGGGTTCGCCGCCCACCCGGCCCGGTCGCGCCTGCTCCCATCTGGTGAAAAAGAAACATTGTTTATAATGTTAGCCTGTCTTGGTAAAACAATCATGTTTTTAAAGATCCGCCTGTTTCAGACAAAATGAAAACAAATCATGTTTTGTCATTTATAATTTTATTAGCTTTTGCCCACGACCACACGCGCGTGGAAGTCGGGAAATATCCTACGGGGACGTAGGTACTACCGGGAAATTCTTCCTTATTTACATTATAAAGGGAACCTCAGAGCAAAATTTCAGCCTTCTATATTCAAGGGTTTGGGCTGGGCGTTGATGAGTCAGTCAGGACTTCTCTTTTTATTTATAAAGATTATTTCTCTCGTATTTATTTCGGGTTTAGCAGACTTGCATCGGTCATCTCCACGTCTAGTATCTGGCAAGATGGATGGTGTGTGTGAGTAAAGCGTTCACCGAATGGTGACCAAGTGTTGGGCCCAAGAAACCAGAGCTGTCCAAAAGCGCATTGGGTTGACGATATTGTTAAAGTTGCGGGAATCCGGGAAGTACCTGGATGAGGGCTTAGAGCCTGAGAGGAGCACGAAAAAAATGGAGGCCTACCTATACCAAGCAGTTGGTGATTGAAATTGAAATAATGATGATTACCAGACTACTTTCCAACTCGAATGGTGATCTTAGAACTCCATAACTTACTTGGCAGATAATTTCATGGAAAATCTGTTCCATTTTTGAATTTAATCGTTAAGTAGTGGCTACTCCAAGCTACTCGGACATCGTGAAATAGGCCCTTATTGCTACTACATTTACTTCTAGAATTTTAAATCGGGTTTAATGCACATGCACAATTGCACATTGAAGTCGATATTCAATAACATTATGTTATATAGATTTGAAATCCTTTTCTGATGCGGCTATAGACAAAAAATAACAAAAGGTTAACCAACATGGAGCTATAAGGAAGGGCAAGCGAACAAAGCGTTGACTTTTTATTTGACCTTGGCGACCTTATAATAAATTGAATCTGCTGATACGGAAACAAAGGACACTTTCATTAACGATGTGTGCGACATTTAAGTAATTAAAAATATCAATGCACTAATGAAGGGGACCGTTATTTGTTTTTAGTTAGCTATACAGTGGCATTCCAAAGATCATGCTATGCTTTGATCAAGGCATTTGAAGCACAGACTAAGGGCCTGTTTCACCACCCACGATTAAGTTCTTATTAATGTACCTACTTGGCAGCTCTGGCCATATTTCAGGGGTTGGTGATTTGGAACCGGAGTTCTGATTGTTCCTGCTCCACTCGTATGTTGTACTGGCTAGTTAGATTTACTGTATGTTGTGGTGTCTTGGTGTTCGATAATTTCTGCGTTAGAGTTTGTTGGCTACTGATGTACGGATCGCTGTCGATCGTGACCCAGCTATCATGGTGCTTAAGTGTAATAAATTCAAAAATGGAACAGATTTTATGAAAATAGGAACTCAATCGTAGCTGGTAAAACAGGCCCTAAGCTAACTAGGAATCTAGAACGCTGCTTAGTAGCACTAGCAGTATTAGCAGGAATCCCGGACCTGCGTGGTGGATTATGCGGCTCAATCCCTTACAGAGAGAAGAAGCCGGTGCCACTGAGTTCCAGAAGTTGAAACATCATAAACCGATTATTCTAAGCTCCACGTAAGTACTAGACAGCTTGGTACTAAAAGAGTTAATGTTGATAACAATGCAAAGAGTCGGGGTAATGATCGAGGTATAAATAACTTCATGTTTTGTCGGAATTGGGCTCGGCTTCCATTCTAACCGGATGCACCTGAATACCAGTAGGTATTTTACATAGAGCGACTGCCTATCTGACCTCCACAACCCAGTTACTGGGTAATACGATACCCCTTGGTAAAGTGTGGATCTTTAACTGTCGTTATGGGTCGGCAGAGGTATTTTACATAGAGCGACTGCCTATTTGACCTCCACAACCCAGTTACTGGGTAATACGATACCCCTTGGTAAAGTGTAGATCTTTGACTGTGGTTACGGGTCGGCAGAAGCACGAATGACAGACAGGACCAAGGGCTTAACGTGCTTTCCGAGGCACGGAGGAGTCTCGGTAGGTACTTATGTAAAGATGGTCACTGGTCACCCATCCACAGACCAACACCGGCAAGCGTAGTTTAACCTTTACTGACTAAAACCCACCCGTGATGGATCGATCCGTGCGGCTGTTATTACTTAGCCACGAGCTCCTCCGTAAGTAAAACGTATAATTTACATCCTAGTCCATCTATCGTGTCTTTTTCATTAAAATAAACACAATATAAGCAGTGTAAACAAGCTCAAAGTGTACTAAGTGTCGTCACTTCGCCGCTAATGTACAAAGCTAATTGTATGAGGATTCATGGCTCTCGTTTTAAGGTTACCGTGTCAATTCCTGTTCCGTTACACGTTAAAAAAGAATCATTCCATATGCCAAGGCGTAATTATGATGTTTTTGCTTTGTTTGTGTGAAGGCCGAAGGTAGTTAGGGTTGGCAGTTTTTGGTTGATGACAATGCTAATATGGTCGCTGTCTCTGGGACCAAAACTATGGTGAGATACACTTATTAATGACGTGACGAAAACGAAATAGAGAACTAGATTTGAAATTATTCTCTTAGAAGTACGGAAAACGTCACATTCTTTAGATAACCTCGTAATGTTATCGTATCGGACTAAAGAAAGTTATCTTTAGTTTGTGATTTTTCGTGATATTGATAATATTATCGTCATGAATATTTATTTACTTGCGATGCATTCTTTTAATAATGCGCTGCAGCTAATCAAAAACGGAACTCTTGTGCACAAGCACTTATGTATACGCATTTCCATGAAAAACTTACATTTTCAAGTGTTATAATTATATGATATCGCAACTGTTTTAAATTTTAATCAATTCTGGTACACTCAAGTTTAAAACTAATTACTTTATTTCACATACCTACTGTTGATTTATAATTTTATTTATAACCTGCTATCGATTTATTTCAATTCAGAATTTGATGGACGTAAAAGCGATGAATAACCTTTAAATTCTCCGACTGTACATTCAAGTTCAACCAGCGAGTGTCAGCCCTGACTATCTTAACGGTACAGTTGCAAGCTCTACCGGGTCAGATGAATGGTAGGTAGGTACTGACTTACGACCACAAGTCGGCAAACAATGCCATGCGGTTTTTGTATCTTTTGAGCATTGTGGATCTCGCACGCAAAGCATTTTCCGGATTACACATGCGGTGTATGACAAAGAATAGGCAAGAAATTCTCATGGGTGTAGCAAAAAGGAGCTAAAGGATTACTTATACCAGAACGTCGGGAATAAAAAGGTAGAGTTTATTGGGGTAATTACGATAATGGGGTAATTCCGGTAGATGATAATTTCTACCAAACGCATGGGCATTTTATACAGCGTGTTTTTTTTGATATCCCATAACTCTAGGGTATTAATGAGACCATCATTATGAACAACTTTTACTATGGGACCGAACCCAAAATCGCGAAAAAAAATCAGATGCCCCCTACATTTATGTTCGCATGAAGGCTCTTACAGACAGAGGCGATATCGCGTCGCGACGTGTCGCGTAGCGGTGTTGCGACGCAATAATATCGCAATATCGCTCGCGATGTTGCCTCTGTCTGTAAGAGCCTCAACTCGTCAAAATGTAGAGAGCAGCTGATTTTTTTTCGCAATTTTGGGTTCGGTGCCATAGTAAAAGTTGTTCATAATGATGGTCTCATTAATACCCTAGAGTTATGGTATATCAAAAAAACACGCTGTATACTTAGCGACAGCGAAAGACGGCGGCTGATAAAATGACGTCTTATTATTAAGTTGCAATATAATATTATTATGTAAAATGGCGCTGCGTTTGGTAGAAATTATCATCTACCGGAATTACCCCATTATCGTAATTACCCGTATTCCAAGCATACCCAGATCTTGCGAACGCATTCTCAAACGCAACTCAACTTTAAGAGGCCGTACACGAAATTTTTACGATTTCGCTGATTTACGTGATTTTACAGTTACAATACTGTATTTCTATAAGTTTTAATGCACAGTATGAAAGAGCATTTCAATTATGATCTAAGCCGCGCTATTACTTCGTTTTCGCTTAGCGTTCTTTCTTATCATCAGACAAAAAGCTGGGATACAGCATCTGATACGATAGAACAGACTGATCAAATGTGACTGTCAGTCACAACTTAGGCCGCATCCGACAGTTTGTCTTTAACTTTACCGGTGGCCCGTGTATTCTCATTCTGTATTCATTTGTTTTGCGGCCATGTTGCCCGTCTGCATTGTAAATGGAGTATTGTATACCGTAATATTATGCGTATTATTTTTAACCGACTTCTAAAAAAGGAGGAGGTTCTCAATTCGGATGTTTGTATTTTTTTTTTTTTTTTTTTTTTTTTTTTATGTTTGTTCGCGCGTAACTCCGTCGCTTGCCAACCGATTTGAAAAAATTTTTTTTTGTTGGAAAGGGTATACTTCCCAAATGGTCCCATTTTTGTCAAAATCCAGTTCTGATGATGGGATCTTGGAGAAATCGAAGGAACTCTTCAAATATTATAGGCACACCTATAGCGATTTGGGTATTTTTTATAGTAGCTCGTGCATTTGCTCTCGGAAAGCACCACTTGGTGAAGTGGAACTGATGATGAAGACCACAGATGGCTACCGGAACTACTCAATAATAAATATTTCACGGGTTGCGATTCGATTACTTTAATATGGTTGCTAAGCAATTTCCGCTCGTCACACAATGCGTGTGGTGAGTGGTTGTTGAGGAGTTCTCCTGGTTCTTACCAGCGGAACTCCTCAACAATTAACGTCCCAGCATCGGGAAAAGCAATATTTTGTAACATGTGATGAGCAATTGAGATCAGACTATTATTGTAACTTATACAAATTTTAAACAGATCCACTAAAAAGCGAGAAATAAAAACTTTTTAACAAAAAAAAAAACCGACTTCCAAAAATCACTACAAAGTGAAAAATAACTTTGATTTCGGAAGTCGGTGGCAAAAAAAAAGAAAGTAAATAAAAAACGAAAGACACCGACTTCCGAAATCAAAGTTATTTTTCACTTTGTAGTGATTTTTGGAAGTCGGTTTTTTTTTTTGTTAAAAAGTTTTTATTGTTGCCCGTCTTTTGTTGCGGGTGCATTCGCATCTGGGTTTAGTTCAGATATTCTATGGTTCAGCGTAGGCGTTCGACGAACTGTGCTGTATGTGCGGTAACATCGCATCACAAACTTGTTAAATTTTGTTGATACCATAGAATACATAAGAGTACAAATACAGAAGAATCCCTCCAATAATTATTTAAATAAATAGCGACTCTTGCTAGGACACAATAAAGTGCAATTCAGATCGCAAACCTATAACTACCTACAGTTAAGTATATTCACCTACTAGAAGTTCGCATCGAGTAACTCTTATACCTTTGGACTCATTAGGGTTGACTTCTTTTACGACGAATATGGAACTAACGTGCGCACCACCCGGCGCGGCGCGCGGCAGCCCACAACAAGTCGAGCCAGCCGCGTACTTGTAGCTTCATATCTAAATTGCGGAGTGCGCCTGGCCTGTTCATACTGAATACATACTGCCAAATAATCAATACATAATAAGCAGTATATCATCGGTCGTTTGTCAGATTGGCCGCCCTAGGCCTGGGCCTAATGTGTCTTAGGGCAAATCCGCCTCTGAGTATAGGAACCTTTTTTTTTTTTTTTGTGGATGGGAAATCATCAAATGACTTCTCCCGCTCTGGGTGGAGCGGAAGGGCGTGTCAGACTTTTACTGACTAAAACCCACCCTGTGTTCCTTCAGTAGCCTATGCCAGGGCCACGGACCCACGGCATCTCTTTCGAACAACCCGCGACCCCGCGGGGAGTATAGGAACCTAACCAAAAGTCCTGGATGCGAGTCGCACAGACCAGGGAACCATGACACAAAAGGGAGGAGGCCTATACTCAGCAGAGGGTGGGAACAAAAATGATGATGATGACATGGACCTACCTACACGTACACGTACTTACACGAAGTACACTCATTAGCATTCCCACCAACACCCAACAGTGGTTTGCAATAATTTATATGGGACACACGCTGGCTATTGAATCCCAATGTGGTGTTGATGCAAAACCGTGTAACCGCTAACAAATGTATCGCTCAATACATGCATTATTTATCAGTAATACGGTCTCCATTCTGCTGTTTTAGGTAATTCCTATTTAATGATCATTCAGAGCTCGTATTTTATATAACCCCACAACTGTTAGATAACTTAAGGTTTAGAGGTATGAGGAACAGGGTGTAAAGTTCACTCATCCTCTATTAAAAAGGGAGGGTTCTCCGACGGGTGTCGTGTCTAGTGCCCGACGGTTGATGTCGGGACGTTGTATATATGCTAGTCGCGCGGTAAACTCTGATTGCGCGATGCAGGTTGCGTGACGTCATGTTATTGTGATGCGTAGTTCATATGTGGCGATGTAGATGCCGCCACAAAGGAATAACAGAAATTCACCTTCTCTCTTTAATCCATCCAACGGTTGTCTTCAAAAGATGGCTTTTTAGCGAAAAGGCCGCCCAATGTGTCACCCTATGAAAAATTTCTAAATTTATATCTGTAATCCACATGGTGTACCATCGCGGAAATTTGCGGTGAACCACTTTTTTATCTATAATACCTTAGCAATAAGGTCGAAAA
This sequence comes from Cosmia trapezina, assembly GCA_905163495.3. Classification (NCBI taxonomy): domain Eukaryota; kingdom Metazoa; phylum Arthropoda; class Insecta; order Lepidoptera; family Noctuidae; genus Cosmia; species Cosmia trapezina. The sequence continues at coordinate 4,719,120 of LR991034.1, read as the reverse complement.
GTGGTTCACCGCAAATGCCCGCAGTTGTACATAACAAAGTATATTCTATTAACCATCTCTGTCCAGGGTTTTGGCGATCATTTATTATGATGACTTACAGAGGCCACGCTCAAAAAAACGGCTCATAAATTAGATGTAAGTACCAAAAATGCCATATTTACGGCTTGGTACATAACAGTTTACCTAAAAATAGAAGTTATAGTATCTAAGTACAGTAAAAAACGTAATTCAATAACACAACGGCGCTCGAACGTTGTGTAACATTATATTTATTGAGTCGCGCACACCGACCATCATAATACGAATGTAGGGATTCTGTTACATAACCTATTTCCATATGGCCCGTTGTTTAGTACAATGGGCCATATGGTACTTAGTAGTGATTTGAAGTATATGGAAAATATAATAACTACGAGCTGTGTTTGCAGAGTTCAAACAACCAAATGCAAGCCCTCGATTGCATAAAATTTCTAGCAACGTCTGGAATCCCGCAAGGATCGCATTTGGGGCCGATTCTTTTTAATGTTTTCATTAATGAAATAATGACATAAGTGGGTGATTCAAACACTCCCGTGTTTATTTGTTTGCGGACGATTTAAAAATAATGAAGCCAATTCTCAGTAACTTAGACTCCAAAATGCTACAGGACGACATCAGACGACTGGTTCAAATTAAACAAAATGCTTAGTAACGGCCTATTTCACGATGTCCGAATAGCCACCACTCACCGAATAAATTCAAATATGGAACAGAATTTGTATGAAATTATCTTCCAAGTAAGTTAATAGGAACTTAATCGTAGGTGGTGAAACTTGCTTGAGAATAAATACTATATAGGGAGTTGAAGAAATTAATCTGAGTAAAATTCGCGACCCGGGAGTTCCAACTCGATCAAGCGCTAAAGTTCGATGTGCACATCCTGAATATTATCTCAAGATCTTTCTAGGTACAGATCGCGGCACGACCATAATTTTGGTTCAACTTACGTGCCGAGATCTATACTGGAATTTGTACTGCGAAATAGTAAGGAATTTAAATGACCACAGCTACAAAAATTAAGCTTTTCAACTGTAGTCCGTCCAATCCTAGAAAGCTATATTCTAGGCTGGAATATATTATATTCGTGGTATGGAATCCGCAGTACCTAAGTGGTTTATTCCACGCGATTAGTGTTCAAAAGCGGTTCGTTTATCATCTTACTACGTACTCCTACTTATTACCTAATGTTGCCCTTTATTTATGTGTCACTAGCGCTTCCCGCGCGGCTTCGCCCGCGTAGATGTCAACAAATATCCCACGGGAACGTGCTACCGGGAAATCCTTCCTTATTCCTTGTCTACATTATAAAGGGAACCTCTGTGCAAAATTTCAGCTTTCTAGGTTCAAGGGTTTGGGCTGGGCGCTGATGGGTCAGTCAGTCAGTCAGTCAGGACTTCTCTTTTTATTTATTAAAAGACTAGCTGACCCGACAGACGTTGTCCTGTCTTAGCTATGAATATTCTAATGTAAACACGTGAAGTTAAAATAGTCGTTAAGTTTTCTGAAATTTTCCAATTTTCTGCGAAATTTTCTTATTTTTTTCTTTCATAAGAACCTTCTCCTGACAATAATAAACACAACAAAAAAAGAATTAGCGAAATTGATCCATCCGTTCACGCGTGATGCGATGACCAAGGGAAGGAAATAGGGATTCATTTTTATACATATAGATAGATAGATAGATGTAGGTACTGTATAAGTACATATAGTCTTTTGTTGGAGATCATAAATAAATACATAAAACATTTGAGAAAAAAATAATTACTAAATCCCACCCAATAAGACCAGACCAGCAATGAGTGGGCTGTAATCACAGACTTTAAGTCTGTGGCTGTAATCCACCACGCAGGCCCAGTGCGGGTTTGGAATGTCACATGTCTTCGAATTTTTGGTTCTAGGACATGCCGGTTTCCTCACGATGTTTTCCTTCACCGTTTTGAGAGCAGTGGTGATGAAATAAACAACACAAAGTAATGTGCCTGCCTGGGTTCGAACCCACGACCTATGACACGTAAGCCGCTACCACTGGGCCACCACTGCTCTCAGCAATACCTAACAAAGAATATATCTGCCTTTCCTTTTCCCAACTATGTTAGGATCGCCTTCCAGTCTAACCGGATGAAGCTGAATACCAGTATTTTACATGGAGCTACTGCCTATCTGACCTCCAAAACCCAGTTACTGGGTAATACGGTACCCCTGGTAAGACTGGTTGTCAGATTTTCGGCCTTCTGACGACCCGTAACGACTGTCAAAAATCCACGAATGACAGCCGGGACCAACGGCTTAGCGTGCTTTCCGAGGCACGGAGGAGTCTCGGTATGTAAAGATGGTCACCCATCCACGGGCCAACCCCGGCAAGCGTAGCTTAACCTGATGGATCGACCCGTGCAGCTGTTGTTACTTAGCTCCGAGCTCCTCAATTCCAATACCTAACAAAGAATAAAAAAAGCATTAAATTAAAATTAAACTATCACAATCTGCTTAGCAATATTTTTCCCTGTGACTGTACCTGACTTTACTCGGCATAACTTCGGGCTCAAGTACGCACAAGGAGCTACACCCAATAAGTAAACGGCCCGTGTACACAAGCGATGAGTAAATATTTACATTTAATTAGCAATTGCCTGACTTTACTTAAGTTAATTGGCGCCTCTTTTTCGGGGAACCTGGTCCGTTGTTGGAAATTATTATTGTAATATCTTCTCATCAGTATTCTCCTGGCCTTATCATTTATTTGGGGGTCGGCGCAAACATCAATCATCTGGGTAGTCACCCCCTTTCTAGCCAACACATTCCATCCGTCGTTTCTTTGGTCTTCCCCTACTCTTGTAGCCATCCACCACAGAACCGATAAGAGATTCTTCCGTGGGATGTTCCGGTACTCAGCGGAACATCATGCGGTTTCGCGGTTTCGCGGCGGAGATGTGCAAAGGCCCTAAAAGTATGCATACTTGCTCGTATTACGTGTATCGCCCACTTTAAAGTTACAAGGCCAGCCCATTCAAACATATCGTGCATAATTTCAGTGTATTCACGGTATATGTCAGTAAAGTTGACGTCACTGCGATTTTACATTTCCTCAAACAGAGCTTCTTCTTCTTCTTCTTCCTCCTTGCGTGGGAGAAAATAAAAATAACTAATATGTACGATCTGACGTATTTCCTTCATAACTGTCTTTTTGTATAACAGAATATTTCAAGACTATCTTGTAACACATGAAAAACTAGAATGTTTATTGTTTTTCAGATAGTAAGTATGTGGCCGTGAAATCAGTGGAGATAGCGCGTTCCAACATAATTTTAGGCTTAGATAATATACATCTAGATCGAGCCACCGCGTGGCCGGTCATGAGACAGCAATATAATACTTTTTCCAGGTTATGTGCTATGAGAAATGAAGTTAAACGTAAGAAATCTTCCATATTTTGGACTGAAACCCATGTCAATACATTCGCACAATGCAAAAAATGTCCCAAAAAGTTAAATTAATCGACGCAAGATACATTTCGTAACAGTGAAAGTAGTTTGTTTGGCTAACATTCAAAAGTTAGCCAAGCAAAAATGCGGCACGCCGTAAGAGACAGAAGATGCGATGCTTTGTGTCATTTGTCCTACTAATTTCGTATATAAGTGTCTCACTTCCACAGTTCACACTGTAATCATGGCAACTTCTAGAGGTTTATGTCATTGATTTTAGGTATTTTTATTTTCTTTAAAAACACTGTAGTTACATTAAATAGTTTCACCGTAAGTTTTGGGTTCAGTTAAATAGATTTTACCTTTGATGATAGACAGTTTCTAATTTCAGAAATTAATATTATCCTACTAATATTATAAAGGCAAAAGCTTGTGAGTGTGTGTGTTTGTATGTTTGTTACGTCTTCACGCTCAAACGACTGGACCGATTTAAATGAAATTTGGTATGTAGATAGCTTATACCCTGGATTAACACATAGGCTACTTTTTGTCCCGGTCTAGCGGGTGAAACCACGTATTTATTGTTCAACTAAGACTAGATTACATGGCAAGCTGGTATATTTGGATTCAGTTCTTTACTACTTTTATTACTTATTACAGTTATTACATACTAAACGATAAGCAAAAACCACAATACGGCTATTAATTAAAAATATTTGCAAGATTATTCTATTATAATCATCTCGTTTTTTGGCTGGATGACCAGCGTTCAAGCCGTGCCTCATCCATTAATAATTAGGTACGATATTATTTATAGGTACACAAATCAATTAATTTGGGGCACACTAAAGACACCACAACACACAAAAGCATGATTAAATAAAAACACACGCAAATGACACAAATTACATGAATATTAAGAAAAGACACTTCAAGTATAAGTGTTCCAAAAACATCGTACCTACTTATAAAAATAAAAAAAACCGGCCAAGTGCGTGTCGGTTCCGTTCCAAATCTGATTGATCAATATATTGGTATTTGTTAGTTAAATATACGATTTCATGTTCATAGGTCAATGCGAAGTTAAAAAATTCTTCGGAACAAAATTTTGTAAAAAAAAAGCTAGTTTTAGTGGCTTCCCATTCCTTTGTTTTCCAATATTTTTAAAAACAAAAAATACAGTATTTATCTACTCAACAAGCTCTAAACAACGATACTCTAACAACGATGGCGTAAGGTCACAATTTTTTTTTTCGCGACCATTTTTATCTGTGTCTCCTCTCCTTAAAAACATTTAAAAATATTTTTTAACAATTTTTATGGCTTTGGGTCAACAAGATGCATCAATCTGCCTAGCCTTTTCCCAACTATGTTGGGGTCGGCTTCCAGTCTAACCGGATGCAGCTGAATACCAGTATTTTACATGGAGCGACTGCCTATCTGACCTCCACAACCCAGTAACTGGGTAATACGATACCCCTTGGTAAGACTGGTTGTCAGACTTTCGGGCTTCTGACGACCCGTAACGACTGTCAAAGATCCACGAATAACAGCCGGGACCAACGGCTTAACGTGCTTTCCGAGGCACGGAGGAATCTCGATATGTAAAGATGGTTACCCATCCACTGACCAACCCCGGCAAGCGTAGCTTAACCTGACGGATCGACCCGTGCGGCTGTTATTACTTAGCCACGAGCTCCTCAAGCTCAACAAGCTCAACAGCTCTTTTCTTTGGTATTGTTCGTCGAATCGTTAAGCTCCTTAAGTTTTGAGTTGAGCTGCACGATTACTGACAAATGCGTGCACTGACTGGACAGGTCCACTCAATCTGTGTGGTTCTTTCATCAAAAGACCATTTCAGACTGCAATCTACATGGTCTTCACATGATCTGACCAAGATTATGTCTGGACTTTAAAAGAGACTGTGACCTCTGAGTTTGTTTCGGCGTTTCTTCTCAGAGTAGTCAGATAGGAAACGTCGAACTCATCTAGTTTAAAAAAAATATGTTTGACGTGTAAAAGTGTTTGTACAAACCTACTTACAGAAAATAAATCATTTATCATTTATCATTTATCATTTAACAAGATGCATATACTGTGAAAATCTGAAGACTGGCTCTAACCGTTTGGCTGTAAAACCTGTGTGATAGACGACGGACAGACGCGGCAGACACGTGAGTGACAGCGATAGGGCTCCGTTTGGACCCTTCCGGTACGGAACCCTAAAAACAAAGGGAAACATGACAGATATTTTGAAGACACGATTAACGTACTCATATAAGGTGTGGTATTCTATTTCATAAACTTTATTTTCTTGCACAGGACTCAAACCCGTGAGCTATTTTGAATGTAGACGAGGCTAGGTAATCCCAAACTAAAAATACTAGGTACTTCCTCATCAAATGCCAAGGATTCTGTAACAGATTATTTTTAATTCACAGCAGATGTCTTCCGTCTGGCAGAAGTCCAACGAATTATAAAACCACTTATTTTGTGATATGGACCTGAGAACAGATGTTTAACATCATAAAGCTCGTGTTATTTGAGAAATGTATATTATTAGACATTTAAATAATGTAATTAAGGGTGAATACAACCATTTGTATACTAGTGTAATTATACTTAAGCCTTATTCTGTAAATAAATTATTTTTTGACAGTTTTTTCATACAAAACCTGCCATACGTCAAATAACATCACTACATAGTATAAATCAAAGTCACTTCCCGATGTCTGTTCCTATGTATGCTTAGATCTTTAAAACTATGCAACGGATTTTGATGGGTTTTTTTAAAATAGATAAGTGATTGAAGAAGAAGGTTTATGTGCATAATAAACGCGGGCGAAGCCGCAGCCAAAAGCTAGTGATATAAAAAAAAAACCGATCAAGGGCGAGTCGGACTCGCGCACCGAGGGTTCCGTACCATCATTTATATGTAACTGCTGCGCCCCACGGTTTCAGCCGCGTAGACCGGGATAAAAAGTAGCCTATGTGTTAATCCAGGGTATAACCTATCTACATACCAAATTTCATCCAAAACGGTTCATCCGTTTGAGCGTGAAGAACAAACACACACACACACACACACACACACACACACACACACTCACACACACACACTCACACACACACACACTCACAAACTTTCGCCTTTATAATATTAGTGTGATTTTTGTTGATGATTTCTGAATAAGTGTGCTATTTAGAGACATCGTTTTGTTTTTCCTGTAATCTTTACATAAACTTCTATCACATAGAATAATTTCAGATTTCTTCTATGCAAACTTCAGAGTGAAGGTATTTTTTTAAACATTTTTCATCAAAAGTCGAAAACTATGCGGCCTAAAAAAAGAAAAAAAATATTTGAGAATGTGCAAATAGCGCTCTTTCATATGATACCCCACATGCCCTAGTATCCCCAGTTCGAATTTTAGCCAAACGTCATCTAAAATTGTTCCAAATTTCAAGTTGACAGCATTAGTAGTTCTTGAGATATCCAGCTGTGACAGACAGACAGACTGAGTCACACCATAAGGGTTCCTTTTTACCATTTTGGTACGGAACCCTAAAAATGTATAGCTTGGCCGATGCATTGAACTATTCCATGACACAACTTTAAAGACCAGTGACTTTTATCTTACCACAAGCCAATATGAGTGTCTGTCCGTTCGTTGGCCGCAAAATGGCAAGCCGTACATTTTGAGCAAGATGTAAGGTTTGTACAGTTGGGGGCTTGGCTCTACATTAGATCTGGGGGGCTAAAACGACCACTTTGGCAGAATCATAATAGGATAATAGGTATTATGAATCATATTTGAAATCGTAAAACGATCACAAACTGACAATTCATAATTTATCTGCGTACAATTCATAGCACGCAATTCATCTGTTTGACAGTTTTGTACGGAGATTCGTAAAATGGTCCACAAATTATGAATTGATTTATTGAACTTTAATGTCAAATAACACAATCTTAGTAAATTGCTGGGAATTCAGCAAATTAATCGCTTTTAGAGGAACTGCTTAATGTGGCCGTTTTAGGCCCCCTGATAACTTTTTAACAGTGAAAGCGTTAAGGCTCTTACAGACAGAGGCGATATCGCGTCGCGACGCGATATTTTTCTACGGATATAATATCGAAATATCGCGTCGCGACCGCGATATCGCCTCTGTCTGTAAGAGCCTTTATCCTGTCTTGGCAACCTATTTAACATGAAATGTTTGTAGTAGGTAAGTTTGATCGAATTCGCCCTAAATAACTTAAACATTCTTTACCCGCAAGGCAGAGCTTGTGGAGAATTATGGGGAGAGTCCGGGAGACCTTAGCCCCACAGTCAGACAAAATAGGAAATACGAAAATAAAACTACCCGCGTTCATAGACGTTTTATTTACACACTTTTCTAGCGGATAAGGTATTACCCGTGCTTTTACTAACGTCCGGTAAAAACATGCCATTTTTATGTTGTTTTCTCTTACTCAGTAATGGAGGAATTTACATACCTATGCGTATGTAAAATACTTAGTTTTTTCCATACCATAATTAGGGTTTCGTACCAAAATGGTAAACAGGAACTCCGTCCGTCTCAAGGAGCGACTCAGTCCGTCTGTTTGTCCGTCTGTCAGAGCTGGATATCTCAAGAACTACTAATGCTATAAACTTGAAATTTGGAACAGTTGTAGATGACGTCTGCCGAACTATTTTGAAAATAAGAACGAAATATATATATATTTTTTTTTTTGCAACTGGGACTAAAAATTCGAAGTCGGGCTACTACATGTGGGATATCATATGAAAGAGCGCAGCTTGCACAATCTCAAACATTTTTATGTTTTTTTAGGCCGCATAGTTTTCGACTTTTGATGAAAAATGTTCCGTACCCTTATCTCCAAAGTTTGCATAGAAAAAAATTCTTAAATTATTCTATGTGATAGAAGTTTATGTAAAGATAACAGGGAAAATAAAACGATGTCTCTAAATTGCACACTTTTTCAGAAATCATCAATTTATATATTGGTACAGAACTCTCGGTGCGCGAGTCCGACTCGCTCTTGACCGGTTTTTTTTTATTATACCTACGCCTTGCTTAGTGGTTGATTGACCGTCACCTAGTTTACGTCGGGAAATTATTATCGATCGGTACAAATGCATTTAATTGACACCTAACATGATATTACAGTGTTCTAATTTACAATTTAAATGCCACGAGAAAATATAGTAAAATGCTTTTACGAGGAAAAAATTAAAAATATGCATGACATCCAAAATACCATGAACCGAATACTAAAACTAATTTCATATGAAAGAACAATTGTATTCAATGTTATTGTTGGATGATGCGCCACTGGTAGCCCGCGAAATTCAAGTTTTTTGCAATTTGCAGGTCCGTGTCAGGTTGTATCTTGATCAGAGCATGATACGCGGCAATAAAACATAATTATGTATTTACAATCAAACCTGGGTAAGTGAGAACTGGATAAGTGAGAAAACTCTATAAGTGAGAGCCAGGACCCGTCATTTTAAGCTCCCAAAACCTCTATTAGCGAGAAACAGAAACCTCTGTAAGAGAGTCGTTTTTCCCTCATGGACCTCCGTAAGTGAGACTGCTACTTATCTATACCTCTATAAGCGACAGTCGAGCTTTATTTATTTATATTATTTATAGCTATAATAAAAATACATACATAAAAGATACACACATAAAGTAACAAATGACAAAACAAATTACAAATTTAACATCTGCTATTTTATGACTCATACATATACACACTATTAAAAATATATATGTAAGTACATAATATATGTTGTGCATATTATGCACATAATTTTATCATATCACATATTTACTACATTCGTACTTGCTGCGTACCTCTATAAGAGAGAAACGCTACCCATGTACCTGCATTAGCGAGAAACTCGGGTTATTTTTATTTTATTTTATTTTGGCAACAAACAGTCATGTACTTACAAACAATATTATTTATGAAAGAATTGGTTCCTTACAAAATACCTATAGTGCCGACAATGTGGTATAGTTCTAAAAATATGTACAATAAACTCTTAACAAGGAAAGACGTGCAAGAAATACATATATTAATTTTTGTGTCAGAACTAATGTTCAATGCAACTTAACCCTTAAATTGCCAGAGTGTAGCCGGCTGGACATTAATAAAAAATAAATTTGTAAGCGAGTATACTGATTATACCAATTATTTTTTTTTTCTTTTAATTACGCAATATGGTAAGCATTTGGTAGAAAAGTAAATTATATGCCTGGCAACACTGGGAACATCAAAATATGTCAAAAATTGAAATGGCGTCGAAGCAACGGTCGACACAGGTAAGTTTTTTAATATTTTTTAATATATGGAATGATTTATATGGGTTCGCTATGCATTATATATTATATCAAAGTGACGGTTTATCATATGGTACCAAATTATAACCCAATACTGTTCCAGTAACGTTGTAATTTGCACTTAAAACTAGTTGTCCAGTATACTTCACACTGCCAATTGCTCACAATGCTGTCACTGTTTTTGTTTGGGAAGCGGGTTGGACAATGCCAACTAATTAGTATTTTGGTTTTATATGGGTTGCATGTATCAAATGAGCTTTTTCCTTTTGTTTTAGCGATTGATACGCTCCCGCACGAATAGGCTATTTGCTTTGATACCGCCTGAACATGCATGCTCCGATTCCAGTGACGCTTCGTCTACCGAAGAACTTGAAATCACTAATAAAACTTCAAACAACCACGATTCTTCGGATGAAAGCAGCTTGATATCAGTAGATTCGGCTTTAGAGGCACTGAATATTTTAGAATCTTCCGAAGATGAAATTACAGATAACAATGCAAATAATCTACCACTCACACCAATATTACAAAATGTTTTTCCGTCTCAAAATGAAACAAATTACGATGCCATCCCTTCTATAAGTTCCTTACCATCAATTGGTTCAGTGCAAACTGTCCAACCAACCATTGACACATGTTCCACTAGAAAACGTAAAAAAGCGCAAAAAAAGAAAGTAGTTTCAAAAAAAGTTAAAACATCTAAAAAGTTTGTTCTGAGTTATAAGTGGAAGAAGGAATTATTTTTTCATCGGGCTGAAGTTGAAGATGAAAATCCGCCGCTGATGCCGAGTGAAGACGAACAACAACCTCTTTCGTTCTTTTATCGTTTTTTTTCACCGAATATAATACAAGATATAGTAGATCAATCAAATCTGTACTCTGTTCAGGTAAAAGGAAGATCCATACAACTTACTCATGAAGAGTTTCTAGCTTTTCTTGCCATACAAATTTTAATGGGAGTTGTACATATGCCTAGCTACACTGATTATTGGAACCGCAGGCTTAGATTTACGAATATTGCCGATCTCATGCCACTAAAGCGTTACCAAACAATTAGACGTTACATACATTTTATCGATAATAATTTAGACGACGACGGTGATAGATACTTCAAAGTTCGGCCCGTAGTGGAAAAAATTAGGCAAAACTGCCTGAAGATGTACGAGGAACAAAATTTTAGTATAGATGAAATGATGATTCCCTATAAAGGGACCAAGGCGGGAAACAGAAGACAATATATACAAAATAAACCAAATAAGTGGGGTTTTAAAAATTTCGTTCGCGCGGGAGCTTCAGGCCTAATCTATGATTTTATTTTATATGGAGGGGAGGATACCTTTCGAAATTATACTTTCACACAGGATGAGATTTCTATAGGTTTGGGAGGGCTAGTTGTTCTTGCTTTGTGTAAAACGATTCGCCAGAAACCAGCAAATGTATATTGTGATAACTTTTTTACTTCACCTGAGCTCGTATACATGTTGCGTGAAAACTACGGAATATTTTGCACTGGTACTATAAGAGGAAACCGGCTAAGAGGCTGTGAGAGTGTGCTTCCTGCTGATAAAGACCTGAAAAAGAAACCACGAGGCAGTTTCGCGCAAGGAGTTTGTAACCAAAATAAACTGGCAGTGGTAAAGTGGTTAGATAATAAGTGTGTTACCCTTATCAGTTCCTGTGTCGATGCTCACCCAGTGGATAAAATAAAACGTTACAGCAAAGAAAATAAAGCAAGGGTTGATGTCGACTGCCCTAAGATAGTCAAAAACTATAATAAAAATATGGGTGGGGTCGATTTGGCTGATATGCTAATATCCCTTTACAAGATTCCCCTAAAAACGCGAAGATGGTACCTTTCTATTTTTGCCCAGTTGATTGATATAAGCATCAATAATGCATGGCTTTTGTATCGAAAAAATAAATATAAGGAAAAGTCATTGAAAGAGTTCAGGTTAGATATATTTGAAAGTCTTGTGAAAAAAGGAAAGCCAGTCAAAGAACGCAGTGATATTACGGGAGATATAAAAGAAGATAGAAAAATTAAGAAACCTGTGGTAGCAAGACCGATTGAAGATATACGCTATGATCAAGTAGGTCATTTTCCCGATTCGTGTAGCTATGGGAGATGCCGTTACTGTAAGGACGGTAAAACAAACGTTATATGTATAAAATGTAACCAAAGACTATGTTTTGTCGCTGGAAAAAGAAACTGTTTTTTGAATTTTCATAAAAAATAAACATAATAAATATTTTAAATCAATTTTTCATTTATCTTCCCATTATTAAATTTATCTTAGTAAACTTGGCACCGTCCAGTATATTGCACATACATTCCAACCAGTTGAACGCTACGTATTTGGTAATGTCCAGTATACTTCACATATAATTTTCAGAAAACTGAAAGACTCAGATTTTTATTTTTATTTTTTACCATGTCTATGAAGTGCTAGAAATTGACCCATGGTGTCAAATATTACATTTTGTTATTTTGATTGTTCTGCCAATTAAAGGGTTAATTTACAAAGTAAACTGAAGGTAGACAAAGTAAAAAAAATAGAATGAGTTAAAATTATGTGACATATCTACTTTTAAGTTTCTGTTTAAGGCTATTAAGAGAAATGTTAAAAAGATCTATGTCTGTAAATTTTCTATTATAATTGTTAGTGGAACGGTATATAAATGAATTACGAGTGTATGTTTTATGCAGTCGAGGAGGAACAAAAAGTGGTGTTGTACGTGAGGGGCGTACGGGTAGGCGAGCGTGTGCTCTTACTGATATTTTACCAAGTAGTAGGGTTAGTGAGAAACCTCTATAAGCGAGAATGAGATTCTGCTCCCTTGAACTCTCGCTTATCCAGGTTTGACTGTATATAATTTCAACCATAAAAATCATCAATAAATACATCGTAAGTTAGATTTCGTGCAGATTCGTTAGATTTCGTTCGTTTGGCGAATCTGCACGAAATCTAACTTAGAGAGATGTATTGATGATTTTTGATGAGCATGACCCTCAGCCCCCAGGGCACATTCAAGTCAGTGAAAGACGTACCCAGTAAACGGGAGCTTTATACCGGATGACTTTTTTTACCGTCTCGAAAAAAATTGGGTATATTAGGTGAACAGAGTAGAAGTCTATGGCATACCTAGTTTTTTTTTTTTTTAATAGCTTAGACAGAAAAAATTATCTAAGTACCAATAAATAGAACAAATTCGATGTAAACATTTCATTTTTGTACCAGAAAAATAGAAATTTTGAAAAAAAAAATAATACATCGTTTAAAAATATCGAAATTCAAATCATATGCAGCCTGCATATGATTTGAATTTCTGATTTTTTTGATATCTTTTGTTTTGAAAAAAAAAAAGAAAGTTAAGTATGCCATAGGCTTCTACTCCGATCACCTAATATACCCATTTTTTTTCGAGACGGTAAAAGAAGTCATCCGTATAGAGCTACATAGTGCTCACACATGTGCTAGGTGTACTATAGGTACACCTCTACCTAACCCTTCGGCATGGCTGGTGGTGTTATGTTTGTAGGTACACGTCTTATCATTACAGTTTATCGAGATCAACTGTAATGATAAGACGATAGTCTTCAATATTAAAACAATGACATAATCAAAGAAAGCACAAGATAGTCGTGTTAGATAACGAAGAACAACATATTTTAACTAGCTTTACGACTGCAATAAACAGCATCCACGTGGATGATAAAGGTTCCTTCAAACAGGCGCGACACGCGACGCGACACAAACCACCGCTCGGCGCGCGACACGCGGTGGCTTTGTGTCGCGTGTTTGTAGGAGCCTTGGTGCTCTAAGTTTCATTGCCGCATTAAATTGTCCACATTAAACAATTATTTAAGGCTCCCGCAGACAGGCGCGACGCGACGCGACGGTGCGACGTGATTCTGGTAGAACCATTTCCATGAAGTTTTCATAGAAATTGTTTTACTAGTCGCGTCGCGCCAGTCTGCGGGAAAATTATTCAGGTTTATGTGTAATAAGGAGTGGTCAAAGACCATCAAACTGAACAACTTTCTACCGGGACCAACATCGCGTAACCGTGAAAAAATTATCAGACGTCGTCATTTGGTCGAGCAAGTATTGAAGTTTTGTACGGGACGACTGATTTTTTTTTACGATTACGATGTTGGTCCTCGAGAAAAAGTTGTTAATTTTGTTGGTCCGTACCACACCCTTCATTTTCGGACATCTTTTCTCAGACACATTGTAAGTAGTATAAAGTCTTAAATATAAGTAAGTAATTGTATAAAAACCGTGCGAAGTGGGTCGCTAGTATTTCCATTTATAAGTCAATTCAAGTTTAAATATCACATTTAAATCAATGTTCTAGAAAATCGCCATTTTCACTATAAATCTCTAAACACGAGGTTATGAAAAAATACTGGCCAAATACGACTTCTGACGTCAGAAACACGATGATAAACAACTCATAATTTATCCGAGCATCCCTTAACATTCCATAACACACATGGCTGATAATTTTCACTGAGCTCCAAATATTTTGTAACAACCGTCACGAATATGACGCACAAAGGGCAAGGTCATATAAAAAAAGGATTGGAGCGAGATATTTTTGGTGGTTGAAGGAAAAAACAAAATAAATGTGGTTTATTTCCTTAAACTAATGTTAGATGTTTACTTGACTTTTTTTTGTGGATGTGAAATCATCAAATGACTTCTCCAGCTCTAGGAGAAGCAGAAGGGCGTGTCAGACTTTTACTGACTAAAACCCACCCGTGTTCCTTCAGTTGCCTGTGCCAGCGCCACGGTATCTCTTTCGAACAACCCGCGACCCCGGCGGCGTCGGCCCTATCGCACCTCATCATTGCTGACATCTCTTTCAGGAGCGCGTGGAACACGACGCGCCGTCGACCCAGGCCTGCTTGTCTACTCCCTAAGTCCGTCCGTCCGTCCGTTCGCCCGTCAGTCCGTCCGTCTCACATAACGATCCATCAAAACAAGTGTAAAATTTAAATTTTTCGGACGGGCGAAAACATATCGCGAGTAGGGACAACTGTCAATCATTCATACTTCGTTCGGCCCCCGAACCAATCATCCATCCGTAGGTGATACGGAGTAGGAAACGCCCGTAACGAAAACAGAAACTACGGCCTTCGTGCTTAGGGAGTAGACCCCCAGATCCTTACCGGAGGGCGACCACCAGGTATTTACCACCCGGCCCGCGCCTACGGTGGCCGGGAATCGGCTACTGATTCCTGACACGCAATCATCTGACTGCGGACCTGCAGGAGGCAGCCGTGGCGTAGCCGTGGCCTCTTACAACGCTTGCAGGACCTCACACAGGAAAGTTTCATGGCATCCTTAACGCAGAACGAGCAACTGTATTTTGCGTGCAGCACCCTAAAACACTATCTATCTGAATCTGAATAATTTTGAAGCTTATTGCTAATCCATTGCTTCATATGTTCTACAAATTTGTCTGCTCAACAACGTAAATAACGCAACGAATATTGTTGAACTGTTAAAATGACATCGATTCCTAGTGTAAGTGTGTTACGCAATGTATACCCTTCTGGGGACCATTTTTAAGACCATTTTACAGAGGTAGGAGGGGGCACCGGAATGTGTGCCACAGCCCTGTGTTTATCACTTGAAGACAAAGCGGCCAATCGGCGACAAGAAAAAACACTTAGCGCCATCTCGCGGCAAAGTTTTCAGCAAGAAACTCCATTGACAGCTGAGTGAAAATAACAAACACTTAGCGCCATCTACGCGGAACTAATTTGACAGTTTTCTTCCCCGTTTCAATACGATTCTGACTTTCATAAAACAATAGGGCTAGGATTTTGTTTCCATTTCCATTAATCCGTCAAAGTCATTGACGTTTTGATGTGCGTGACATGAATTTTTATTGACGTTAATTGTATGGCTTCGATGGGCGGGCGGCCAATTTGTCAGCACCGTTGGTAGGGCGGATTTTATTATTAAGCCGAGATTACAGAAAGCCCGATTAGCTGAAAATGTATTACAGGTTTTTATTAAAGCGAATTAAAAAACCGGTCAAGAGCGAGTCGGACTCGCGTACCGAGCGTTCCGTTCCGATTTCTGAAAAAGTGTTCTATTTAGAGACATCGTTTTATTTTTCCTGTAATCTTTACATAAACTTCTATCACATAGAATAATTTCAGATTTTTCTCTTTGCAAACTTCGGAGATAAGGGTGGGGAACGGTATTTTTTTTTACATTTTTCATCACAAGTCGAAAACTATGCGGCCTGAAAAAAGAAAAAAAAATTATGAGAATGTGCAAACAGCGCTCTTTCATATGATACCCCACACGTCCTAGTAGCCCCACTTTGACTTTTTCTGCAACAGGGACTGAAAGGGGGTCTCCCTTTCAGTCCCTGTTGCAAAAAATATATAAATATTTTAATTTCTTTCTTTGCAAATTAAATAAATTTTAAGACCCCCTTTCAGTCCCTGTTGCAAAAAATATATAAATATTTTAATTTCTTTCTTTATTTGCAAAATAGTTGGGTCAACGTCATCTAAAACTATTCTAAATTTCAAATTGATAGCATTAGTAGTTTTTGAGATATCCAGCTGTGACAGACAGACAGACAGACAGACTGAGTGACACCATACGGGTTCCTTTTTTACCATTTTGGTACGGAACCCTAAAAGCGAAGCGAAGCGGATTTAATCCAGCCCTGGATTATGGCAAATTGATAATGAACAGTGGAGAAATTACAAACACGACTTACACGAGGGAACTACATTATGTGTTGAAGTATAAAATTGAGTGTTTTAATAAAATAATTTATTATGCTCCTAACTTGTACAGTAAGGGAAGTTAATTGTTAAGCAGATTATCATACCACGTCTTTTTGCAGTATTACAGCCAATTCATACAATTGTCAAGTGATTTGAATTTAATTTGCCTAGAACTTATCGTTAATTTGCGAGAAGCTTGACATAATTCCAAAAGAGCAATTTTTGGCTATTATGATTTAAAAGTTTCAGCGGTAATAGTGCAACGAAGCATAATGTTTTTTTTTGTAGCAAAAATAATAAAATTGCCGTGTTTACCTCTATTTCATACTCAACATAAAATTGCAGATTTTTTAGTTATGTCACACTTCTTGACAATGACGATATATTCCCTGAAGGTATATTTTACATAATTACTAGGACATCTAATGTATGTATCAAAATCAAAAATCAAAATCAAAAGTCCTTTATTCAAATTAGGCTGAGAATCAGCACTTTTTGAACGTCAAAATTACAGTAAGACAGTCCCCACAAAACGCCCGCCCTTCACCACTTCCTAGTGCTTTAGCTGGGAAGAAGAAGTAGCGGAACAAACTCCCCAGCAGCACAGCTGTCTGTTCAGTTAGAAGAACTAGATTCTATACAATAGTACCTATGCAAAATAATTTACGCAACACAATACATTAAATTATATTTTTGTCAAATAAAATAAACAATTTTAGTACTTAACTCATGTAACCTGTCATTATGTAAGCTGATCCTGGAGAAAGAACATAACATAAACATAGTCTTGAGTTAATCACAGCGACCAACTATTCTTATCGTTTAAGTAATCGTTGATAGAATAGTATGCCTTTGAACAAAGATTGGATTTAACTTTAATTTTAAACGCATTAAAAGGCAAATCTAGCAAAGAAGAAGGTAGCTTGTTATAAAAAGCTATACCAAGACCAACAAATGAGTTATGAACCTTATGAAGCCGATGAAATGGAGCACGTAATTTGTCCTTATTTCTGGTGTATGTAAGTATCATCACGCGCTGTTCCGCAAACAATATGGGTAGAACTACAAGCTATAGGTACTATTACGGTGACATGCGTCCAGACATGATTGATAAGTTCATAGCATGTCGAAGCTAACTAAATGCAATCAATCAAATGAGTAAACAATTTTCTGCACCTTGTACTATTGGCAATTAATATTGACCCGTGGCGTGGGTCGAAATAGGTGATAAGTAGATATCTTAAGAGGATGGGATGGGATCCTTTCTAACTACACACTTGTAAAGTTGTTGATGTCTATGGTACTGGCCGATTAAGGGGGAGGAGGGGCTTTCAGAGTGATCCGCCCTGGACCCACCGGTCCCCCAAATCTCGAGAAACACTTTTCAATCAAATCCCAAAAAAGCCCAAAAAAATTCGAGCTCGCTTCACTCGCTTTTACATACTGCATTATCAAACTTTTCTGCATACCAGGGCAGGACAGCCCCCCTTCTCAGGATGTTGGAGTATGGAGAGAAACGATTACCAGTTCGATGTCACTTTAGTTATATTTATTGGACCTTAGTGTCGTACAATAGATACAGTCGGTATATTCCTTTCTCGTTTACGTAGTAAGTACTTACATGCTTACACAGTAAATTCACACTGACTATTAATTATTTGACATATAAATAATGTAAAATGACGCGCGTTCCTATGACCGCAGCGACAACAAAATATGAAGTTTTTCTTTTTATTTTTGTATTAGCAACAATTTCGACGAACCCCAATTATTTGCAGAAAACAACAAGGTCGTATTCAAAGATACGAAAAAATAGGTACGTGATAACGATTGCTCAGTAACAGAACAGCACAGATTACTTAACAGCGACTACGTCAGTAATAGTCCTAGCGTAAAACAATTTGAAGCCTTGGTACGGCCTTGGAAAAGTTGGCAGAAAGCCGGGCGGGAGCCGTAACGATACAAGATTTGTAAAGACTACTAGATCCTTGGATGACGCAGTCATAGACATCGGAAAATTTGAACCAGAAAGGAGACTAGGTGATAACAGACACTCCATTTTTGTTCATCTATGTCTTTCATTCGGCATCTTTCACTCGAAGTGAAACGTCTAAACACAAAACGAAATAAAAGTGAAAAATTAATTCATTAGTGAATTGATCCAACAATGTCGGATTTCGGCATTCGGCATCTGTCACTCGCGCTCCGAATGCGAGTGAAAAATGACACCGATGTCATGTTAACATGGAATGAAACAAAAATGAGCATTCACTCGAGTGTAGAGTCTAATATCGTCTTAACGCGACACAAAAAACTACAATACTAACTAGAGTAACTTACTAAAAATAAGGTAGAATTTTAATTCAAACATAATTATTACTTTTGTAGAAATGTAAAAATAGTTGACTTTACTCTAACAATAAAGATGGATCAAACTGTTGAGGAAAACCGGTTGGAATTTAAATTCATCATTAAAACATGGTAAGAATTTATAAGATAGAAAAAACACATGCATTTAAAAATCCTGATCGTCCAGGTTCAGAATTCGAACTTCTGATGAAAAATTCTGTTGTGAAAATGTGGATGGGTATAAGAAAAGAGACACACCAAAAGAGAGATGGAAGGACTGTCCGAAAGATGATACAGCTAGGAAGGAAGTAATCACTGAGACGAGGGCAAATGTGAAAATGTGGATGACTATAAGAAAAGAGACACACCAAAAAAGAGATGGAAGGACTGTCCGAAAGATTATACAGCTAGGAAGGAAGTAATCACTGAGACTAGGGCTCAAGGAGATACTTACTCGTATATTGGAAGAAAAACGTACTCCCAAAATTGATTGGGATACGGGCCAGAAGATGATGATATTAAAAATCCTAGGGCTTCGGTTGAATGAAATAACGAAATGCACCAACCCAAGCGTGGTTTGACCAGAATCGATGAAGTACTCGAATGAACCCAAAGATTCACATTAGCCCCATGGAGCCTCATGTTTCATGGTGCAACAAAGACCATTGCATATCAAGGAGTACACCGGGGGCGCGATATGGTAGGAAAGATATGTCTTTAGGATATGGAAGGATTATTGGAGACGTACCGAACATGCATGATTATAGTGCAAATCCTATGCCTTCATGAATTTATTCGATTGTTCAAACTTTCATCCAGCAATGGTACTGTTGTCATACAAAATAAATTATTAATATAATTATAAACATTAAGTAGGACAGGTCGTGTAATTAATTCATTAATTAAGTAATTATACGCTAACATGGGTTACGGTGTTTCTTATCTGAGTAGCATCTGAGAAGAAACGCCGGAATAAGATCAGGGGCATAGAGGGGTCAAGGTTTGTGTTAAAATTCACTCATTACTTAAATATTTTGATTGAGATCAGAAAATCAATTTGTGCGAGAACTTTTCTGGAATGGATGAAAGTTAAGCTGAGGAAGAGAATTTTATGCTGCAATGCTGCTTGTAATAAGTTAAGAGCTAATCAAAGCTTGTGGCTAAGTAATAACAGCCGCACGGGTCGATCGATCAGGTTAAGCTACGCTTGCCGCTGGTGGTCCGCGAATGGGTGACAATCTTTACATACCAACAATACCCCTCCGTGCTTCGGAAAGCACACTAAGCCGTTGGTCTAGGCTGTCATTCGTGGATCTTTCACATTACGGGTCGTCGCAAGCCCGAAAGTCTGACAACCAGTCGTACCAAGGGGTATCGTATTACCCTGTAACTAGGTTGTGGAGGTCAGATAGACTGTCGCTCCAAGTAAAATACTGGTATTCAGCTGTACCCAGTTAGACTAGAAGTCAACCCCAACATGTTGGGAAAAGGCTAGGCAGATGATGTATCAAGGCATCTGGATGAGGCTGTCACAGGAGCGTGAGCATTGGTACAAGCAAAGAGAGGCAGTTGTCAAAACACCATTGTTATGACAACTGGCAAGAATACTTCAATGAAAGGAGCCGCAGTAAAGGTATATGGTATGCCACTATACAACCGAACGTCTTTAAAAGTACATGGATAGACAGTGCCTATATGAGAAGGCAGACAATAATAACTGGTCTGCGACTCCGCTCCGGACACATACCCTTAAATAAATTTGCATTCCTAATGGGTAAAGTCGAGTCACCAAATTGTGTGGAATGCAACATTCTCTCATCTCTTTGAGAATTTTTATGTATAGTCCAAGAGTTAGATCAAAGATTTTATCGTAAACTCTTCGATCTACCTCCTGAACTATACTTTAAAATTGAACTCATTATATCTTCTAAACTAAGATCCGACTAAATCTGTGACTTGAAGAAAAATTGCGACTAATTAGCGACTAAATTTGGGAGAAAACAGATCTTCGCTAGGTGGCCTAGTTTTTGAGACATAAATGTGGCCATGCTGGGGAGACGCTCTCCAGATCGGCCACCTATGAACCACCACCACCACCACCACTACCACCACCACTATAACTTTTGAACCAGTGCCCGACAAATTCTGATATTTGGCGACAAATTTCGACTAAATAGCGACTAATTTTTGATGTTATCAAAATTAAAATCCCTGATGGTGCAGTGTCAGTCACACTATTTTGACACCCTTGCAATAAAAGAAGTAAGAAATGCGTTTCGTTGTCGTGACGCACCCCAAATACATTGATAACAAAGGTTTGCGTTTGGTTGCGTCAACATGCACCTTTGACGTAAAACAAGCTAAATATATGCAAGTTTTATTGGAAATATTTATTATAATTAAGTCTTAAGTTGACATGCGATACCTATAGTGCTGACGTATGGAAATGTGAAAATAAGCCGACGGCAGAAAAACCACATTAAGAGGATATATCGAAGCGTAGTTTAGCTCGGTGTGTGATGTTATGGCTGTCTAGTTTGACGCGCGAGATAGAAGACTCTCACGTGCACCGGAATTTAATCGCGCTTCGTTTAAATGTAGATATATGACAAAATGCTATAATTAAATAAATTTTTAGCTTAGTAAGTTCTTAACATATTTAAATATCTTCGATTTAAAGCAAATTTTACTGCGAATCCAGCAGTGGCCTGCGATAGGCTGAGTTGACTGACAACAGTTGGCCATTATTTTACAAATCACACGATTAACTTGCATGTGTGGTGTAAATATTAAGTTGATTATGAATGAAAAAGAAAATTACAAAATAAAGATGTACCTACTGTTTGAAATGGCTTTTCCTTAAACCGGAATCCTCGATCCTATGCTAATAGGTGTTTGAGTGTTTCTATTATCCGTAAGCCAACCGTGCTTATATCAATACACTTACACGGGCGTTCTTTGTATTCAGAGGCCTACGAATTACTTACGGTCTCCATTATGTCATCGACCCGGTGGCAATGATAGCTTATGTACCGAAACAATAGCAGTTACCTAAACAAAAATAATGAGCAACCACTAACTTAGCCCTAAATAAGATACCCAACAGACTTTTATTGAAAAAAAGATAACGTGTTCCCGCAATTACGACATTAATTTGACACGCGTATACGGTTCCGCGTTTTCGTTTTATTTATTAAACGTTATTATTTATTGATTAATTTTCAATTTTCTAAAATAGCATCTTGGAGCAACCTGTAGCGCAGAGATGAAATTTAACCGATTAAGGCTTGTCAGATTGATTTACGTTTATTTATTTCAATTACACGTTGTTTATATCAATTAATCTGCCTAGCCTTTTCCCAACTATCTTGAGGTCGGCTTCCAGTCTAGCCGGATGCAGCTGAATACCAGTATTTTACATGGAGCGACTCCTATCTGACCTCCACAACATAGTAGCTGGGTAATACGATACCCCTTGGTAAGACTGGTTGTCAAACTTTCGGGTTTCTGACGACCATCAACGACAGGACCAACGGCTTAACGTGATTTCCGAGGCACGAAGGAGTCTCGGTATGTAAAGATGGTCACCCATCCACTGACCAACCCCGGCAAGCGTAGTTAACCTGATGGATCGACACATGCGGCTGTTCTTACTTAGCCACGAGCTCCTCACACGTTGTATAAATACAAGTTCGTAAATGACCTAAAAACACGAAGCTATAAAATCAATCTAGCAATCTATTTATAGAAACGTACTAGGTTATTCTAGACCGTTTTTATCTAGTTTATTTTTAACTAGCACCGCTTATTAGATTGTGTACGTGGCTTCGCGAAAAATATGGATGCGCTAAGGTAGCCCGCGAAATTCAATATTTCTCAAGTTTTTTGCAATTTGCAGTTTACGAGTATGTTGATTAATAGTTATTTATGCAAGTGACGTTATAATAAGGGGTATTAAAACACGAATGTGGGTTTGATAATAGTATCACATGAGTGTTTTAATACCTAAGTATGTACAGTTGCATACAAGACTTTATCTACATCCATGTTATCAATCCTCTAAAAAAAGGTTCTGAAACAGTTTTTTGCAATACTAATACTCGTATCGAACATGGCGGCCGGCGTCATAGTATACGACGTGAATTCGAATAATTTCTTTTTTTAAATTACGGCGCTGTTGTAGTGAAACGCGCGTGCATTACAATGTTCTTTTTTTGAAAACGAGTTGCATTATGAAATTCAGTACAACATTAAAGCACCCGTTTGGATGCTATTATGGTTACCATGGTTACTATGACACTGGCTGTTATAATGTTGGCAATAAGCTAACTGTTTCAGAAACTTTTATAGAGGATTTATAGCATGGGTGTAGATAAAATATTTTTCGCGCCCGTAAATAATATGGCTTTACATAATCATTACAATCAGCAACACAACTCCATAAGTTAGAATTAACCTCAAATCTCATGATTTCATGAAATACAATGCAAAAAAACGTAAGAAAATTTGAATTTCGCGGGCTACCTTAGCGCATTCCCCTTATCCGACGGACATGGAATCCGGAATGACGTGATTTTTATTTTTAGGTTAGGTTTTTAATTACATCTTCTTAAAGCTCGTCTATGCGTTTGTATTAAAAATGTTAAAATTCATGGTCTTCTTTTTATTTGTGACAGTATGTTATTTAGCAAAAAAATAATCCTTATAAATAAAATAAAATAAAATCATTTTATTTCGAGTATCACTGACTCATAGTACCAAAAACACTCATACAGTCACATTACAAAATTAATTAAGATAATCCAATTCATTAATAACATCATAAATTCATAATACAAAAAAAAATAAAAAATAAAATAAAATAAATAAATAAATAAAATAAATAAATAAATAAATATCCTTGGACATTTCACACAACGCCATCTAGTCCCAAGCTAAGCAACCTAATGCTTGTGTTATGGTAACGAGATGGCTGATAAACTACTTATATACATTTTTTTTTTTTTTGTAAATACATACATATTATAGATAGAAAAACACCCAGACTCAGAACAAATACTTGTAGATCGTACAAATATTTGTCCCGTGCGGGAATCGAACCCGCGACATGCTGCGCAGCAGTCAATCGCTCAACCACTGCGCCAACCGTGTCGTCAAATAAAAATAAATAAAAATTATAGTGAGAAATAATAACAATTAATTAATTAACATTAATGAGGTTTGCTAGTCGCATCAGCCTGCCACATGCCGCTTACAGCAGTGGGAGATGATGGCACAATCAAGCCTTTCCGCGAGCGCGGCCAGCATGCTGTTGGCGCTCCCCCGCACTCGCCGCACCAGCGACGTGCCTCTCTTGCGCATAGTGGCGTGGAAGCAATCCACGCGCGCTTCCGCAAACATAGTCGATGCGCTGCAATAGCGGGGGAGCGCCAACATCATCCTGAACGCGTTGTTGAACTGGACGCGAAGGGCGCTGTACGACCTCTGTGTATAGTCAGTCCACAAGCTGCACGTGTACAATGTAGTGCAATAGGCTCTAAAAAGAGTCACTTTAACATCTTTAGAGCACTGTGCAAACCTGCGGATAACCATATTCGCTCTGACTGACAGCGCCCTTCGCTCCCGCTCAATGTCCGCATCATCTCTCAAATCAGGAGTCACAACATGTCCTAAGTACTTAAAAATGTCCACCCTTTCCAAGGGTGAGCCATTCAGCTTTATGGGTGGCATTTCTAGTACTTTCCTAGACCCACCCTGAAAAACCATACACTGACTCTTCTTAACATTATAGCGCAGCCCGTGATTAATTGCATAATCCTCACATATACTCATCAGCCTCCTGAGTCCACAGACCGAGGCGCTCAGCAGCACCATATCGTCCGCGTAGCTGATGTTATTAAAAACAGACGCCATCAATGTGACAACCGATATGCAGCTCGCTGAGCGCCTCGATCAGTCCATTCACATACAGGTTAAAAATGGAGGGGGAGCTCAACCCCCCCTGCCTCACCCCACATTCCAACCTATATGGTTCCGACAACGTGCCCGCCCACTTCACATTATTTACCTGGTTCCCGTACCAATACTTAAAGATGTTTATAAGTTCATACGGTATCTGGGCTGATCTCATCTTATTCCACAAGATCTCGTAAGAAACCAGGTCAAAGGCTTTGGAAAGGTCGAGGAAGCATGCGTACACCGAAGTTTTTCTCTCGGTATAGTATCTAACAGCACTCTTAAAACACAATATTGCAGCATCTGTAGACAGTCCCGGCCGAAACCCGAACTGATTATCATGTAGCTTTATGTATTTGTTTAATTGCGTATTAAGAATGCTGTCAAACACTTTTGCAACTATTGTAGCTAGAGAAATAGGTCTGTAGTTAGATATATCTGACAAATCCCCTGCTTTGTTTTTTACTACAGGCACTACGATAGTCCTCATCATATCCGCAGGGAGGTATGAGTGAGAAACACAAAACACAAAATTATGACGAAGCCTTTCGATCGGTATGATAAAGCTACAGGGTGATTATTTTTCTCATGTAATGGGTTCGATTTCCGGTTCAACCATGTAATTATTTAAATATCTATGAATGTAGTTTAAATTGTTTTTTTAAATTCAAATAATGTCTTCTTTCAGTAAAATGTTCCATCTACAATATTCAAGGTACTTTCCCTCCATGTGGCATATCCGTGGGACGCCCTGTATAATATGTCTCAGCCTCGCAGCCAACAGCACCCTAATTGCGTAACACATTATCAATCGGAGTTGGTTTCATTTTGACAGTTCAACAACATTCATTGCATTATTTACGTTGTCGGGCAGACAAATTTTTCGAACTTAAGAAGCAATGGATTACCAATTTGTTTCAAAATGATTCAAACTCCGATCGATAATGTGTTACGCAATTAGGGTGCTGGTTTATTTAGCCGTTTGGTTAACCGCCTAGCCATTTCACTAAACGCCGCCATTCAATCAACGGCCTGAATGAGATTCAGCCACTCAATGAAACGGAGCAAATTACTTGGATGGATAGCGTTTAACTATTTGCCTAGCCCGGACATTTAAATTTAATTTTAGTTCCATTTTCTGCCACCTGACGCTGAAATCCATACTGTCAATAAGGCGTCGACAAGCCACAATATTTCTGATGTTTCTCACAGTTTAAATGCGTTTACGCAAACCGAATCGGGGCACCCCGACTCCACGTAGTCTTTTGGCTGCTATACCTAGTGTACTTTACCGGGTGTAAAAAGACACTTGCCGAAGCCGAAAACCATATATTCTACCCATTATTTGGATCGTTTTTTCCACTAGACCATACCGGGGAATCCACTGGTTCTGAAGATATTGAAGGTTTGTTTTTGTTTTTTATTGTTAAGAGGAAACGTGGGTGCTCTTTTCTCCATACAAAAAGATACATACGCTCTCGCCTGTTTTCTTTCTGGTTAATGACAATAAAGCAATGTTTTTTTTACAGAAATATAAATATCAGTTACTTGTATGCCCCTATGTTTTCCTTTTTGATGATATATTATTTTTATAAGAACTAGAACCATCCAAAAATGCTCAAAATTGCCTATTCAGACCGCTGTCAACAGACGCCTAGTGTACCAATTTGACAACTATTAACGAAAAAAGAAAAACATAGGGGCATAGTATATATCCTTCTTATTCAGTTTATGAAATATCTTTTAAATTGGTCCAATATTGGAGGAGGAAATAGGCGAGAGCCAAACCTCGAAATGTGACTTTTTACATAGGCTATTTAGTCGGATCTGCAGTTGTCCTTATCGCACGAATTCGAGGGCGGAGCGCTCGCAGAGCGACAGCAATACCTTCTTAAAATACCTAATTTTCAAAAGTCTGGCCACCCGCCTTTCTTCTTAAGGCGAAAGCGCCAGGCTAGCCCGCGAAATTCAAAATTTCTTACGTTTTTTGCAATTTGTAGGTCAGTGTGAGCTTGGATGTTGATTAAAATATGATTCGCGGCCGTAGCTAATATGGCTTCACAGAATTATAATCATTAGAATCAGCAATACAACTCCATAAGTTAGCATTTACATCAAACCTCATGTAAGTAAGTAAGTAAAATTTTATTTGTTTAAACATGGTGTACATGATACATTGCATGAAGGATAATAACAGATAGGTAAAGAAATAGTTCTAACATGTTCAGCCGCATATCGTGACGTACAAATTGGTAGGATGATTTCTTGAAATCGCTAGATTTGAGATAAATGCTAACTTATGGAGTTATATTGCTGATTCTAATGATTATAATTCTGTAAAGCCATATTAGCTACGGCCGCGAATCATATTTTAATCAACATACAAGCTCACACTGACCTACAAATTGCAAAAAACGTAAGAAATTTTGAATTTCGCGGGCTACCCTGGCGCATCAACCTTAATACTAAACTTTTTCCGACAAGTACCTACGCGTACCGTAGAGCGAAGGGCGGGTCTTAACTCCCTTTGCCTGGGTTCGCGTTACATTGCGCGTAATAAAAAATTGTTTTTTTACTCAATACTCAATATCTTTATTGCTTTACCATAATGTGTACTTAGGTGAGGTGGTATAGTATATAATTGAGATCATTATGGACCCTGTAGGGCACAAAAGGGTAGGAGAGAGGAAGCCCTGTTTTAGGAGATCATGAATAATTATTATTGCTATATTATTTAATTTTAATTTATTATTACTCGTATTTCTAAGTATTTTAATTGCATTATTATTTTTGTTATATTATTTTATTATTATATTATATTATTTATTATTATCATTATTATCCTTTATTTCATTTATGTACATATATTTTACATTTTTAAATATTTTTATAAAAACAAAACTAAAAAAAAAACATTTAAAAATATAAAAATAGTAGCCCACCGATATCGGGAACAGGGTCCAAGCTACCGGTGGTCAGGGCTCTAGAGAGAGGAACCTCCTCACTATGCGTGCCGTGTCCAGGAGTACTGCTTTCTGAATCAAGCCCTTGATCCAGCCGCGCAATGAGAGCCTCCTGAGGTGTTGATCGAGGCTCTGTGCTATTAGGCCATTAACCGTAACGATTATCGGTACAATGATTGCAGAGTCTACGTCCCACATGTCGACAACCTCGTGTGCTAAGTCAAGATACTTGATTTTTTTATCTTTCTCAGCTTTCACGAGATTCTCGTCATGAGGGACAGCGATATCAACAATAATTGCACGGCGCTCTCGTCGATCTATCACCACAATATCAGGCTTATTGGCTACAATAGTCCTATCTGTGATGATAGATCGATCCCAGTACAATGTGGCTTGGCCATTCTCGAGAACTGGGTCGGGCACATACCTGTAATATGGCACTTCGGACTCCACAAGGTTGTACTGCAAGGCAAGTTGCTGGTGGATAATCCTAGCCACTAGATTGTGTCTGTGCAAGTATTCGCCGTTAGCAAGACGAGAACAACCGGAAACAATATGTCGGATTGATTCACCGGGACGGTGGCATGCCCGACAGATGTCAACCGTACCGTCCTTGACAATGTATTTTCGATAATTATTCGTCATGATAACTTCATCCATAATTGCACACACAAAACCTTCGGTTTCCCCGAAGAGGTCGCCGAAACGTAGCCAGGATACAGACGCCAAAAAGTCTACATCAGGCCCATGGAGGGCCCGGAAAAAGCGTCCGTGAAGCTCTTTGCCTTGCCATACTTCCCTACGATCGTTAGTATCAAGTACTGCAGGTTTGCGCCAGTTCTCTTTCGCCAAGGAGAGTGGGGTGAGGCCCTTGTCCACCGCGACCACATCTCGATGCATCTCCACGTCGGTTTCTAGGAAATATTCCCTGAGACTGCATATCTCGCGATTGTGGAGGGTCTTAGCATTTAAAAAGCCTCGACCTCCACACTTTCGCGGGATATACAGTCTCATTACCGATGACCGTGGATGATGCATTCGATACGCAGTCAGCAGCGTACGGACCCTCCTATCCAGGGCGTCGAGTTCGGTCTGAGTCCATTTGAGTACGCCGAAAGAGTAGATCAAAACCGGCATGGCCCAACCGTTGAAGGCACGCACCTTGTTTCCACCTGACAGAAGACTATTAAATACTTTCTTCAGGCGGCCAAAGAAGCGCTCCTTCAATGATTGCTTCATGTCAGCAACATTGATGCCCAACGTTTCCGACATACCCAAGTACATGTAGGTTTCGGTTGAGGAGAGGGATCTAAGGTGTATGGAATCCGAGAGTTGGGTTCCCACGGATTCCATAATCTCCCCTCGCTTTACATGCATGACTGCACATTTGTCCACACCAAATTCCATCCTGATGGCGCTACTGAAGTTTTCTGTTACCTTCAGTAACTCCATCAGTCGCAAATTGTTGGGGGCAAAAAGTTTCAAGTCATCCATGTAAAGGAGGTGAAATATTACCTGACCACCTCTTCTCAACCGATAGCCTAGACCTGAATCCTCCAGCAGTGTGCTTAGAGGATTCAGGGCTAAGCAAAACCAAAGCGGACTCAAACTATTGCCCTGAAATATTCCCCGCTCAATCCTGATTGGTTCATCGATCCCTGGGATCCATCGACATCCTGGACAGAGAAGGACCGTCTTCCACTGCCCCATACACGACATCAGGAAGGTGCGTAGAGTTGCGTCTATTTTGTACAACTCCAGCACCCTAATGAGCCATGTATGTGGCACCGAGTCATAGGCCTTCTTGTAATCTATCCAACATGTCGACAGATCCCTTCGGGATCTACGAACCTGTTGGCTTATGGTCATATCTATAAGGAGCAGCTCCTTAGTACCGCGGGACCCATTCCTACATCCATTCTGAGACACAGACATAATCGAGTTATTATAAATATGGTGTGCAATTTTTGCTCTAAGAATGGATGTAAGGACTTTATAGACCGTCGGTAAACAAGTTATTGGTCTATAGTTTTTAGGTTCCGCTGTACTACCTGATTTATGGAGCAGGTGGGTAACTCCTGTCGTAAAGAGCAGTGGTAGCGACCCAGTCTCTAAAGATGACTGGAATTGCGAGGCTAAGCAGGCGTGTGACCTTTGTAGCCATTTAATCCAGAAATTGTGCAGTCCGTCCGGTCCTGGAGATTTCCAGTTAGGCAACGGACGAACTGCACTTATTATCATTTATTGTTATATTAATAATTATTATATCATACCATTTTTATTTTAAACATATCTATAAATTGCGTGACTATCACTAATTTTTTTATCAATTATTATTCATATGTCATTTTTTATTATATTAGTAATTTCCTTAACTTAAACTTTAAACATTTCTCATATTATTTATGTTTATCATTTAAATATTCATCTAAGGAATAATAGCATTTTTTTATTAATAAGTTTTTAAGTTTTGTTACAAATATATTGAACTTTTCTTCTTTCTTTATTATGTCTGGTAATTTGTTGTACTGGTAATTTGTATATAATATGTATTGTATATATATATATATATATATAATATAGGTATATTTTATAGTAAGTAGGTATGTATGTTTATTATTAGTTTATAACCTATTTATGTATCTGTTTATGTAGTCTATTTATAATTAATTAAGATATATTTTTAGTGTTCTTTCTATTTATGCCTCTCATACTGAGCACCTGCCATAATTCTCTTCACCACCCTTGGTTGACTGGTAGAGAATGCCTAAGGCATTAAGTCCGCCTTTGTACAAATTTAAGTGCGAAAAGTTTAAATAAATAAATAAATAAATAAATTGTATATCTTTATAGACGAGAGTTTATTGTATTTTTTATAGTTACCTCAAAGTAAAAGTCATTTCCCAGCAATAATTTTTGCGCAAAGCTTCATAATTAGATGTACAGTATGCATAGTTGACGGCTTTGTGATGTGTCTTTTAACACCCTGTATAAAAATCCGGTATGCCAAATGTCATCAAAATCCGTTCTGCCTTTAAGGCGTGAAAAGGTAACAGACAGACAAACGTAGTTACTTCCACACTTCCACATCTTAATATATTAGGTGTAAAAAAATTAACTGCAAGAACTTCGTCCACATACTCGACATCGAAAAACAAACACATTACAAAAAAAATTTTTCGCGGAACCGCGAAAAAAAAATCAGCCGTTCAATACATTTATGTTCGCATAATTCGTCAAAATGTACTGAACAGCTGATTTTTTTTTCGCGATTTCAGGTTTGGTCCCATAGTAAAAGTTGTTCATAATGATGAGTACAATGACCCCTTAAGAGGTTGTGGGTTATTTATTTTACACCTTGTATAAAACAAAGTCGGGTTTGTTCGAACACTTATAAGATTACTAGTACAGACCGAGTTAGAAACACCACCCTGTGCTCCATAACTCAAGTAGCAGATGTTGGAGAAAAAACAGCCAGGCTGAGGTGGGAGTGGGCCGGACACGTCGCATGAATGCACCCGGAGATATGGGCAACGCTGGACGCTTGAGGGAGAACATCGCCGTCAACAGACCACGGCGAAGATGGTGTGAAGATCTGGTAAGGTTCGCAAATCCAATATGGCCAGAGATCGCACAAAGCAGTGAGTTTTGGAAGGAAAAAGGGGCGGTCTATTATTAATCTATTTATCAAATAGCGATTATTAATCTATTTATCAAATAGCTAAATATTATTAATCTATTTATCAAATAGCTAAATATTATTAATCTATTTATTAAATAGCGATTGATTTATTAAAAAACAGGCATTTAAGAATAAAATCAAGCTGCAATGAAGAAGCCATTAAACGCCTCTTCTAATTAAGAGCCCGTTATACATAGCATGATAATCAGCTCTATAGGAACAAATCACATCATGAATGTAGAGCGAACCGCCTCAAGGGCACCTGACTCACCCACGGCTCGGTTAACTTAACCTCTTGTAACCAGCTGTTAATTATAAATAGCCGGAGTGCGATAAACTTGATGTTTTACTTAATAAATAATCATTTAAATACACGCTTTCCTATTAAACTTCTACTAGTATAACCTGTATCGTAACTCGTAAGTGCCATTTATAAGAGTAAGTGAGGTTTGACGAAGGCTTTTACAAATCGGTCACGATTCTGCCTCGAAATTGTACTGGGAAGAACAGGGGGTCTAAAACGGCCACATTAAAGTGATTGCGCTGTGTGGCCCGCGAAATTCAATTCTTTTTTTCTCTGTCAATCTGCACGAAATCTAACTTAGAGAGATGTATTGATGAATTTTGTGGTTAAAATGATATAAATACATATGTTTTATTGCCGCGTATCATACTTTGATCAAGATACAACCAGACACGGACCTGCAAATTGCAAAAACCTTTAAAAAAAAAATGAATTTCGCGGGCTACCACTGCGCATAATCCTTAAGCAATTCCTCTAAAAGCGATTCATTTCCTGAATTCCCAGTAATTTATTATGATTGACGTATTTGACATTAAACTTCAATAAAGCAATTCATAATTTGTGTACCATTTTTCGAATTGTACGCAGATAAATGATGAATTGCCAGTTTGTGACAGTAAATAATGATTCATAATACCTATTATCCCAATGATTCTGCCAAAGTGGCCGTTTTAGCCCCCTGTACCTACTTATAATAGTCGTTTGCGTAACTCTGGCCTAGGGCTGAGACTTTAGATCAGCAGTATAAGTTCGATGCCCTGCTGAAGTCGTTATTGCAGCCATACATGGTGAACTCTAACTTCAAGTTTTGTCGGATCTGACCAAAATTCGTATTGTGTGAAGCAAATCATTGAAATAGCTTATAATAATTATCAGGTATTAATTTGTTTCGCGTCGTAGCATTTTCACTGAAAAAATCTGCCTAGCCTTTTCCCAATTATGTCGGGGTCGGCTTCCAGTCTAACCGGATACAGCTGAATACCAGTATTTTACATAGAGCGACTCAACTCAAAGCATTTATTTCAAATAAACCAATTACAGGCACTTTTGAATTGTCAAGGGCTCGGTCAGTCAGAAAGATGAAGCTAGTTGCCCATTCCAAAGCGTAGTAGGTACCTATGGAGAAGAACGGACAAGAAACTCCACGGACACTCTTTTAAATCAGATATTTTTGCAAAATATTGGGACTGCTTATCTGACCTCCACAACCCAGTAACTGCGTAATTCGATACCGCTGAGAAAGGCTGGTAACGGCTGGTTGTCAGACTTTCGGTCTTCTGACGACCCGTAACGGACCAACGGAATAACGCGCTTTCCGAGGAACGGAGGAGTCTCGGTATGTAAACCCATCCACGGACGAACCCCGGCAAGCGTAGCTTAACCTAATGGAACGACCCGAGCGGCTGTTATTACTTAGGGCCGGTTGTTTCAAACGGTTGGTTAACGTAACATACGTACGTCAAATAATGACGAACGTAAGATGTTTAACGTTCGTTAAATACAAAGCGAAACACACTGCGAAAAAATCAATTGTCTGTGAAACAACGCTTTTTTTGGTTTGACGACAGTTAGCGCCATTTTTGACGTATACTCGTGCGTTAAGTGGACTTGAACAACCCGCCCTAAGTCACGAGCTCTTCAGTCGTAGCATTTTCACTATCATTTAGAACATTGAGGAGTAGTATAATTTGATGGAATCATAAAAGCAGTAGGTATCTTAGAGGCATAAAATGCAATAATTATGTCACCATCTTTCTTTTAAGTAATAAGTACTCTGGTGTAAAACAACCGAGGATTTCTGTGACATTTCAACCTTATCCTCAGTACGTAAATAACAATTCTATTTAAAATCCGAATATAAATAAAACGGTTAGCATAAATAAAATATAATTATGCAGCAGAGGTGCTGACTCGCACCTTGTAACATTTTGTTGTTTTATTTTGCAAAAGCTTGCCAGGGTTTTTAATACATTTGCCCCAGAAGCAGCGAGAGAAGGCCTGTGTCCCACTAGTGGGAACATTACAGGCTGATTATGCCAGAAGCAATGTGTGGGCCTGGGCCATACAAAAGAGAGATGCGACAGGTTTCAGCTTTTCCAAAATAAGTAAGGATGTAAGAATCGCAGCAGGCAGCGTTCTGTAGTTTCTGCCTACCCCAATCGGAAGAAGGCGTGATTTTATGTATGTACCTCAAATCAATCTGCCTAGCCTTTTCCCAACTATGTTTGGGGTCGGCTTCCAGTCTAACCGGATGCAGCTGAATACCAGTATTTCACATGGAGCGACTGCCTATCTGATCTCCACAACCCAGTAACTGGGTAATACGAAACTCCTTGGTAAGACTGGTCGTCAGACTTTCGGGGTTCTGACGACCCGTAACGACTGTCAAAGACCCACGGATGACAGCCGGGACCAATGGCTAAACGTGCTTTCCGAGGCACGAAGGAGTCTCGGTATACAAAGATCACCCATCCACTGACCAACCCCGGCGAGCGTAGCTTAACCTGATGAATCGACCCGTTATTACTTAGCCACGAGCTCCTTCTATGTATGTACCTATGTATGTAAATAAAATAACTATGTAGGTATCTCAATTAGGTACGTCATTAGTAATCTGTCACAGTCATTAACCCATTTAGAAATTATGGTAAATTAGCTGTTAATAATGCCAAACATAATACAAAAAATCATACAAATAAATCTGCCTAGCATTTTCCTAACATGTTGGGGTCGGCTTCCAGTCTAAACGGATGCAGCTGAATACCAGTATTTTACTTGAAGCGTTAGCCTATCTGACTTTCACAACCCAGTTAAGTCAATTCAGACAACTAATTTCTATATTATTATCGACTTGAGAAAGGATGTTTTCCAACGCTGGGTAACACGATACCCCACGTTAGGGTAGCATTCATGTTACGCTGACGACACGCTGGTCCTGGCGCAGGGGAGGTCGCACCAGGCGGCGGCTGAACTAGCGACACGCGGGGTTGCGATAGTCGTGGAGAGGATCCGGCAGTTGGGACTCGAGGTGGCCTTGCACAAGTCTGAGGCCATGTGTTTTCATGGTCCTCGGAATGCGCCACCGTCGGGTTCCGAAATAACGGTGGGAGGGGTTCACATCGGAGTCGGGTCGACGATGAAGTACCTGGGACTCGTCCTCGACAGCCGGTGGAACTTCGTGGAGCACTTCCGACGTTTGGCTCCCAGACTGGCACGGGCTGGGGCTGCCTTGAGGCGGCTCCTGCCCAATCTGGGGGGTCCAAACGCCTCCTGCCGGAGGCTCTATGCGGGGGTCGTGCGGTCCATGGCCCTTTACGGAGCACCGGTGTGGGCGCGTTCCCTAAGGCTGGGACCAGCCGGCAGGTTGAACGCGTCCCAGAGGGTCATGGCCATCCGGCTAGTCCGGGGATACCGCACGGTCTCCCGGGAGGCGGCGAGCCTCCTTGCCGGATTGCCGCCGTGGGATCTGGAGGCAAAGGTCCTCGCGCACGTGTGGGAGTGGCGCGAGGAGGCGAAGCGCCGGGGCGTAACTCCGCTGCCGCGAGAAATCACGGTACAGCGGACAGAGCTCCGGCGGGATCTCATGGCGGCATGGAGAGCGCGACTGTCGCAACCCAGCGCTGGGCACGCCACAATTGCGGCGATAAGTCCCCTCTTTGAGGAGTGGTTAGAGAGGCGCCACGGCGTCCTCACCTTCCGCCTGACGCAGGTCCTCACCGGACATGGTTGTTTCGGGAGGTACCTGTTTCGCATAAGGCGGGAGGAAACGCCCGGGTGTTATCATTGTGTGGATCGCCCGGAGGACACGGTGGAGCATACAGTGGAGGTCTGCCCGGCTTGGGCAGAGCACCGCCGTGTTCTCACGGAGGCGATCGGCGGCGGCGATCTCTCGCGTCCGAGCCTGGTCCAGGCCATGGTGCGGAGCGAGAGTGCATGGGCGGCCGTCACCTCCTTCTGCGAAGCAGTGATGCTCGCGAAGGAGGAGGCGGAACGCGTGAGGGAGAGGCAGCCTCACGCCCTCAGTCGCCGCAGGAGACGCCCTGGGCGGCGGGAATCGCGGGGCGATTTCCGGCCACCGTAGGCGCGGGCCTGCGGACGGTGAGCAGCGGGTAGCTCGCCGTCCGGTAAGGACCAGGCCCGAGTCGACGGCGCGTTGTGTTCCACGCGCGCCTCAAAGAGATGTCAGCAAGTGACGGGGTCCAATAGGGCCGACGCCGCTTGGGTCGCGGATTGTCCGAAGGGGTTACCGGCCCTGGCATAGGCAACTGAAGGAACGCGGGTGGGTTTTAGTCAGTAAAAGTCTGACACGCCCTTCCGCTCCACCCAGAGCGGGAGAAGTTATTTGATGATTTCCCACCGTCAAAAAAAAAAAAAAAAAAAAAAAAAAAAAAAAAAAAAAAAAAAAAAAAAAAAAAAAAAAAAAAAAAAAAAAAAAAAAAAAAAAGGGTAGCATTCATTAATTACGTTAGGCCTTTGGGTCAACCCGAATCTCACCCAATCTGAAATCGGCAAACATCACGTAAATTAAAGAAGCAAATTATGTTTAAGTATTTAAATAAATCGAACGCAATCAAGCACAGATTAACATTTTTAAACAAAAAAAAACCCTGTATACCACGGCAAATTGACTTAGTAGGTACGTTTTTAGGGTTCCGTACCAAAATGGTAAAAAAGGAACCCTTATGGTGTGACTCAGTCTGTCTGTCTGTCACAGCTGGATATCTCGAGAACGAGGTATTCCACTTAGGTCACTGATTTGAACGGCACTTCCTCGAACGTCACCTAAACACTTCCACCACTAAGGGCACTGAAACAAAATTTAGTAAAGTTCCGTTCGGTGGAATATTTTATTGATATTACTTTCAGTCCCCGAACGGCACTTACGTTTTTTTAGACTGTTTGTTTGTAATGCTGGGACGTATGTACTCTTTGTTCAGGACATTACCGACTATAACATATCGATACGCAAGTGTGAACCACGCCCAGGGCTCCGATGTCGTTTTATGTTAGGTTTTTTTTTGTTTTTTTTTTTTATTTTTTATTTTTTTTAAGTCTTGTACGCCAAATGTTTCACAAAAATAGTATGCTTGGCTAAAAAATATTTAATATTTTTTTTCTCTTATTTTTTGTTATCTTTTTTTTACATAAATAAGATAACAACCAGTATACATATGTATATTTTTTTTTGCTATCGTATATTTTTATTTGTTTTGGTTAGGTTTTTTTTTATTATTTTTTTTTTTGTAATCGCGTTTTTTACATAAATAAGATAACAATCAACTGTATATTTTTATTTGTTTTTGTTACGGTACTTTTTTATTATTATTCTTTTTTGTAATCGTATTTTTTACATAAATAAGATAACAATCAGTATAATTTTATTTGTTTTTGTTACGTTTAGTTTTTTTTTTTTTTGTAATCGTATTTTTTGCATAAATAAGATAACAATCAGTATATTTTTATTTGTTTTTGTTACGTTTATTTTTTTTTTTTGTAATAGTATTTTATCCATCAATAAAATAACAGTCACTTAATTGTCACAAATAAAACTTCATTACCATCCATACACAGAAACTTCTTAATCTAAGAGAATACGAGACGGTCTCCGATACGATTCACGTCAAAAACAATTAAAAATATACTGATTGTTATCTTATTTATGTAAAAAATACGATAACAAAAAAAAAAAAAAAATAAATAAACGTAACAAAAACA
Source organism: Cosmia trapezina (assembly GCA_905163495.3). Lineage (NCBI taxonomy): Eukaryota > Metazoa > Arthropoda > Insecta > Lepidoptera > Noctuidae > Cosmia > Cosmia trapezina. Next base: position 4,681,574 of record LR991034.1, on the reverse strand, counting down.
ACTAAAAACATACTGATTGTTATCTTATTTATGTAAAAAATACGATTACAAAAAAAAAAAAAAAAACGTAACCAAAACAAATAAAAATATACGATAGCAAAAAAAATATACATAATGTATACTGATTGTTATCTTATTTATGTAAAAAAAAGATAACAAAAAAAAAGAAAAAAATATTAAATATTTTTTTAGCCAAGCATACTATTTTTGTGAAACATTTGGCGTACAAGACTTAAAAAAAATAAAAAAAAAAAAAAACAAAAAAAAAACCTAACAAAAAACGACATCGGAGCCCTGGGCGTGGTTCACACTTGCGTATCGATATGTTATAGTCGGTAATGTCCTGAACAAAGAGTACATACGTCCCAGCATTACAAACAAACAGTCTAAAACAACGTAAGTGCCGTTCGGGGACTGAAAGTAATATCAATAAAATATTCCACCGAACGGAACTTTACTAAATTTTGTTTCAGTGCCCTTAGTGGAAGTGTTTAGGTGACGTTCGAGGAAGTGCCGTTCAAATCAGTGACCTAAGTGGAATACCTGTAGAGAACTACTAATGCAACTACTACTATCAACTTGAAATTTAGAATAGTTTTAGATTACGTTTACCCAACATTTTGCAAATAAGAGAGAAATAATAGTAGATTATGCACCGAGGGGCTAAAGTTGTGTCTTATGTCACGGGCGTCATATTGAATCTCGAGCGCAATGAAGGATTCGGGATTCAACTCCCGAGCGCAGCGAGGGAGTTAAGAGTTTAACTCACGAGCGAAGCGAGGGAGTTAATACAAGAATCCTGAATGTAGCGAGGGATTCAAGCTAGCCCAAGGCAAAGACACCTTTAGCCCAGAGGAGGATACTCTACTTTTTACACCTACTGTGAGAAAATAATAGCCATAGTACGAAAAACAAAGTATTTATTAAATAACCAAACAGTAAGAATAACATATTGGATGATTGGCTGTATGCATTTTGAATTTAGAACGTCATTGGAGACGCTCGTGAAAATAGAGTATTTTTGATAACATGTGATAAATCGACTGTAGTATAGATAGGTTTTATTATTTATTTATGTATTCACAAAATCCATAGCAATCTTAGCGCAGTTTACTTAATAGTACATTATTGCAAAGGCCGTGAAATAGGCAATTGCAGGTCGAGTTTGAGTTTGAAGGCCGAGCTGTAGGCGAGGACTTCACTAATACGAGACAAGCAATTGCCATTTCCGCCGAGGCATATATAGTGCTTTTCTCAAAAGAATGCAGATTAACTTGAAAAATTAAGGAAACTTTAATTTTTCAAGTTAATGCCGTTTTTAACATTTCAGCATGGAATAAAGGCAATTTATTCCATGCTGAAATGTTAAAAACGGCATTAACTTGAAAAATTAAAGTTTCCTTAATTTTTCAAGTTAATGCCGTTTTTAACATTTCAGCATGGAATAAATTGCCTATAATGTAGATGGGTTTTTAGTTTTAACAATCTCATTAAAATACGCCAAAAATACTGTTTCGGAGAAAATGTTCACTTTTTCTCGTTTTTACAAATCATAAAATTTTAATCCTAAACCTAAAATACATGAAAGTGTATTTTTCTTTTGACTTCGCTGGAAGCAGGTTTTCCATTGCCAATTTGGCTTCTGATCTTAAATCTGGTGGAGTACCTACAATCAAACTCCATTTCACTCTGAACCGTTGGAACTCATTTTAATTAAGTATTTTTATATTTAATAAGTATGACTGGTGTGGCGGCGGAATCAGCGGAGAACCTCAAAAGGCGCAAATATAGTTCCCTTGATAGTGGATACATGTTTGAGCCTTTTGGGGTAGAGACGCTGGGTCCGTGGGGACCGGGAGCACATAAAATTTTCAAAGATCTTTCGGCACGTTTGGTCGAAGCTACACGTGACCAAAATGCTGGCCTGTATTTTGCACAAAGATTAAGCATTGCCATCCAGCGTGGCAATGCTGCCAGCATTTTGGGTACGTTGCCAACTGGTAGCGGTTTCATAGATTTATAATAAGTAATTTATAAGTTTAGTTTTTTTTTTTTTTTTTTTTTTAAATGTTCTGTAAAGAAAATTAACTGATATCCATACTAATATTATAAATTCGAAAGTAACTCTGTCTGTCTGTCTGTCTGTCTGTCTGTCTGTCTGTCTGTCTGTCTGTCTGTCTGTTACCTTTTCACGCCTAAACCACTGAACGGATTTCGATAAAATTTGGCAAGGCTATAGATGGTATGCTGGGAACGGACATAGGCTACTTTTTTTTTCAAAAATAATCTTACAGGGGGTGATATAGGGGATGAAAGTTTGTATGGGAAACTCAGTATTTCTGAAGTTAGGGATGTGAAAATTAAAATGTATGCTTTTGATAGGAAATTAAGAAATATGCGGTTCAGCGTTTTTGAAAAATCATCCCCTAAGGGGTTAAAATAGGGGTTGATTTTAAAATTTACAAAACTGCACGGATTTCAACAAAATTTGGCAAGGCTTTATATACCATCCTGGGAAAGGAAATAGGATACTTTCAAAAACAATACTACGGGGGGTGATATAGGGGATGAAAGTTTGTAAGGGAAACCCAGTATTTCTAAAGTTAGGGATAACAAATTCATGCTATTGGTAGGAAATTAAGAAATATGCGGTTCAGCGTTTTTGAAATATTATCCCCTAAGGGGGTAAAATAGGGGTTGATTTTAAAATTTACAAAACTGCACGGACGTCGATAAAATTTGGCAAAGCTTTATATTGCATCCTGGGGAAGGACATGAACTACTTTTTGTCTTGAAAATAATCCTACAGGGGGTGATATAGGGGATGAAAGTTTGTATGGAAACTCAGTATTTCTTAAGTTAGGGATGTGAAAATTAAAATGTATGCTTTTGATAGGAAACAAAGAAATATCCGGTTCAGCGTTTTTGAAAAATCATCCCCTAAGGGGGTAAAATAGGGGTTGATTTTAAAATTTACAAAACTGCACGGATTTCGACAAAATTTGGCAAGGCTTTATATAGCATCTTGGGGAAGGACATGGGCTACTTTTTGTCTTAAAAAATAATCCTACAGGGGGTGATATAGGGGCTGAAAGTTTGTATGGTAAACTCATAGGGGTTGATTTTAAAATTTACAAAACTGCACGGATTTCAACAAAATTTGGCAAGGCTTTATATAGCATCCTGGGAAAGGAAATAGGATACTTTCAAAAACAATACTACGGGGGGTGATTGAGGGGATGAAAGTTTGTAAGGGAAACCCAGTATTTCTAAAGTTAGGGATAACAAATTCATGCTATTGGTAGGAAATTAAGAAATATGCGGTTCAGCGTTTTTGAAATATTATCCCCTAAGGGGGTAAAATAGGGGTTGATTTTAAAATTTACAAAACTGCACGGACGTCGATAAAATTTGGCAAAGCTTTATATAGCATCCTGGGGAAGGACATGAACTACTTTTTGTCTTGAAAATAATCCTACAGGGGGTGATATAGGGTATGAAAGTTTGTATGGAAACTCAGTATTTCTTAAGTTAGGGATGTGAAAATTAAAATGTATGCTTTTGATAGGAAAAAAAGAAATATCCGGTTCAGCGTTTTTGAAAAATCATCCCCTAAGGGGGTAAAATAGGGGTTGATTTTAAAATTTACAAAACTGCACGGATTTCGACAAAATTTGGCAAGGCTTTATATAGCATCTTGGGAAAGGACACAGGAAACTTTCAAAAACAATACTACAAGGGGTGATATAAGGGATGAAAGATGGGAAACCCAGCATTTCTTAAGGTAGGTATATGAAAATTCAAATTTATGCTTTTGGTAGGAAATAAAGAAATATGTGGTACAGCGTTTTTGAGGATGTACAATAGGGGTTGACAAATGTTTGTGTAACTACCTCTTTTTAAGAGATTTAAGGGATTGGAAATGTAGTCATAGTTCGAATCTTGAGGTAACATTTAGTCTTTATTTCATTCGAAGTTTTTACGAGGAAATTATTTGAACGAGTGGACTCTCCGACAAAAGTTATTTGTTATTAGAGCGTGACTGGCATAATAAATTTTAAGTAATTAAAAAAGTCCCCCCCGCCGCGTAAGTGTGTCTGTTTGAATGCGATAATGTCAAAAAGTACCGAACGGATTTTCATACGGTTTTCTCCAATGAACGGAGTGATTCAGTGTAATTCATTATGGTTTTGTGTAAATTGGCTGAAATATGACGACGACTGTTGAAGATGTCGGAAAAAATCATGCCAACTGGTAGCTTTATGCCTACTATACACGGTAACGATATATCGTAGCGATTTGAGTTTGTACAGTTATATCGGACGGCCCTATGTTTTCCACATGTACGTTCCCATGGGATATTTTCCGACATCCACGCGGGCGAAGCCGCGGGCAAAAGCTAGTCTAATAAATGTAGAACATAAATAAAAAAATAAAAAAAAATAAGTATGTAAATATACATTTTCAAATCAAGATGAATTTTCAGTTTTGCCGCCAATTTTCTATCTAACATCTGTGCCGAAAGGCAAACGCTTTTATGGCTATACAGCCACGTGAACGCAATTTATACTAAGCAAAGAGATCCAATCAAAGAGTATTTAATAACCCCAGCACGCCGTTTCATACAACATTGCTGGAGCGGTGTAATGTTACAAATTCAAAAAACGCTCCTGAAATGGATTTATTTTCTTTGACCGTAAATTCGATACTTCGCGTGTTCTTTTTTCGAAAATAATGACAATATTTCCATGCATGTTTGAGAAAAATAAATTCCATCCGGGTGTCCCTTGACACCTCTCAAGTTTTTTTTTTTTTTTAATTACACATCAACATCTATAAACGTACCAAATAAAAACTTAACTTTATCTTTGCACAACTGGACTAATGTCTCAAATGTTACCATTAACTTCAATTAATATGTAAGAGCATATAACTAACTAGTTCTAAATATGTTATTCTTACTGTTTGTTTATTTAATAAATACTTTGTTTTTCGTACTATGGCTATTATTTTCTCACAGTAGGTGTAAAAAGTAGAGTATCCTCCTCGGGGCTAAAGGTGTCTTTGCCTTGGGCTAGCTTGAATCCCTCGCTGCATTCAGGATTCTTGTATTAACTCCCTCGCTTCGCTCGTGAGTTAAACTCTTAACTACCTCGCTGCGCTCGGGAGTTAAATCCCGAATCCTTCATTGCGCTCGAGATTCAATATGACGCCCGTGACATAAGACACAACTTTAGCCCCTCGGTGCATAATCTACTATTATATTTTTTTTGCAAAAGGGACTGAAAGATGGTCTTAAAAATTCAAAGTGGGGCTACTACGGCATGTGGAGTATCATACGAAAGAGCGCTGTTTGCACATTCTTAAACATATTTTTTCTTTTTTTTAACCCGCATAGTTTTCGACTTTTGATGAAAAATGTAAAAAAAATACCGTTCCCCCCCCCTTATCTCCGAAGTTTGCAAAGCGAAAAATCTGAAATTATTCTATGTGATAGAAATTTATGTAAAGATTACAGGAAAAATAAAATGATGTCTTTAAATAGCACAGTTTTTTAGAAATCATCAACAAAAATTACATATAAATGATGGTACGGAACCCTCGGTGCGCGAGTCCGACTCGCTGTTGACCGGTTTTTTATTTAATATATAGCCATCTAGAAGTATGACTCTGTATTAAAATACTGACTTTTTCGGACATACTTAACGCTTTTTCGTTACGTGACGATTTCTGCCAGTTTACTCCTACAGCAAGCAGCGTTAAAGAACTTCGTCCCAAAAAAATCTAGATGCTGTATTATTTCGCTCTATCTCACAGATAACATAATGTAACATCACGCCTGTAATCCCCGAAGGATTAGGCAGAGATGTGCCACAAATAGCTAGCCGCAAATATATATAGCCACAAATATTGTGAAAAAAACCGGGATGTTATTGTTTACAAACAGTGGGCTTAGTGCGAGTTTTTATACTTACCTACTCGATCGCGTTTACGTTATTGTTACCTTAAGTCAATTCGTATGGAATAATTGTTTCCCATTATAGTCACCAGGCGGCGCTTATTCATTTTCAGTACAAACTGACGTTTACGTTAACGCGATCGAGTAAGTATACAAACTCACACTAAGACCACAGTTGAAATTATTGACATTGTCAAGTTTTTCATTGGGGGGAATTTTAAAGTTTTTCGGAGAAGTGACGTCAGATTAATGTTTTGTTATTGGTAGCAATTTCCCCCAATCAACTTTTACGATGTGCACGCCGAGATAATGTGTGATAAGTGATAACCTTTCAGTACCTAGTGTCGTTTGTCATTATCACCCGTTCTCAGAACGCAGAGGAAAAACACATTTTGTTAAGTAATTGAATGTAAACATCCATACATATAATTGTTTCCCATTATAGTCACCAGGCGGCGCTTATTCATTTTCAGTACAAACTGACGTTTACGTTAACGCGATCGAGTAAGTATACAAACTCACACTAAGACCACAGTTGAAATTATTGACATTGTCAAGTTTTTCATTGGGGGGAATTTTAAAGTTTTTCGGAGAAGTGACGTCAGATTAATGTTTTGTTATTGGTAGCAATTTCCCCCAATCAACTTTTACGATGTGCACGCCGAGATAATGTGTGATAAGTGATAACCTTTCAGTACCTAGTGTCGTTTGTCATTATCACCCGTTCTCAGAACGCAGAGGAAAAACACATTTTGTTAAGTAATTGAATGTAAACATCCATACATACGGTTGGCAGCATATTCTTGAGAATTTGACTATTTGAGGCTTTAATAGTAGTAATATTAATAGTAGTAATAGTAGTAATAATAGTAATACAGTCAGCGTCAAAAATATCGGTACGAACAGACTTTCAAAATGATCTCAACAAAGTTCTTGTAAGAATTACCGTTGTCGTGTACTGTCTCCATTCTGAAACACTCCTTGTTTTATTTTCACAGTTGTTTAGATAATTTTGAACAGTCTGTTCGTACCGATATTACTGACGCTGACTGTACAAACAGTTTCCTTATTACTACAGCAGATAACCGGACACGAAAACAATGCTCTTTAAAATATAACCTTACCCTTGCACGACCTACCTCGCTCGGCATTGTCGATAATAATAATTGCTAAATGTGAAAATCAATCAATGTCAGACGACATAATAATCCTGGGGTCACGTGTTATCACACACTCGTATCACTAACACACAACATTGAAAATTACGTCATTATCACTGCACTTATTAAACAGTCGATACTATTGGTTCACGACTTCGCGTCGACAAAAAGGTTGCGATAAGAAAGTGTTCGAGTAGCGACGACCGATCACGTCAACAACCCGATGGCGAGTGTTGTCGAGGCGCCATCACGATGCGCACGCGCGCCCTGTCTCTTCCTTACACACGCAAAAACTAGGAATGAATGGAAGAAAAACGGAACGTTCCGCATCCGTATTCCGCAGTTTCCTGATTCCGCGGAGATGTGATGACTGATGAATGAGTGCGCGCGATCGAGCGTGGCGCCTGCGCCTGCGCGCCTCACCAGTGAGTTTTTCGCCACGACTAGAAAGTTGAAGAACTACTTTGTAATCCCATCGATTCGCGTGGTAGTGGTACGTGTAATAACGTAATAGTATACACGAATATATTCGCACACATATGTTATTTACATCAAATAATATTGTGAACATTTGTTTTTATAACCGAGTTCTCTTTGAGCAGATCTTGAAACTGCCAATATACCTAAAACATGAGGTTGCTCTCAAAAAAATCTAATATTCGTTATTAGCTCACTATTATTTGGTATACAGACCAAAATACATACAAGATTGTGCCCTGGTTTGTGATATTTTGCAAGATTTCAATCCGATATCGAATAACATTTTTAATATACCTACTTTAAATATTCATCTAAACTTAACTTCGTTAAGACTTAACAGTAAAAAAAAACTGCTGAATTAGATCAAGCACCCTGAGAACCAAAAAACCGTAGAAAAACAACGTTTTCTAAGGAATTCTAAAAAAAGCGAATTTCTAAAAACAGTGTATGTATTTGCAATTCACAACTATGTTGTTTCAAAAATATACCGTTACTCATTGTTTGCGCAGATGCCGTGAATATGGAGCACATACCGATAACAACTCATCATGTGAATGATGTCTTAGCTCCACACTTTCCACACAAATTCAGAAATTACTTAACTATTTAGATGATGGTACGATTCCATTTTGGAAACGAAACAGTTTCGACTCGTATCTTAATTTGAAGAAGTGTGGTTCTTATAAATTGTGGAATATGGTGTCAAGTATACCCATTACCGAGACACTTGCAGTAAGAATAAAACCCTACAATTATGAATTATCATCTGGCAAGGAGACTAAATAACAAACAAGTCACAAGATGCAAAGCATTCACGAATTTCGATAAAATTTTTGCGTGCGTGTGTGCGTCCATTTTATGGTTTGGTTGGTGATTTCTTTTGATAACAAAGAAGTATAGGAAAAAGTAATATTAATTTATTAATAATGATTGTGGGAAAAACCCTGCAAGAGGAAAATTCGGGTTAATATGGTCACCGCAACCAGACAATGTTAAGGAAGAATCATGATGTCACGAATCTTGATGTTGAGACATCGTTATATTTGGAATAAGAACCAAAAATGATTAAATCTTAGGTATAAGAGCAAGGAAATGTGCAAAGAATCGAAAATATATTAATATCTTCTACAATCGAAATAATGAATAATAAGCCCGACTTAAATATGCAACCTATGCACAAAAGTGAACCTAACTAAATATAAAGGAAAACGACACCAAACAAGATCTAATTACTATTAGTTAGCGTTTGTTGACAGCATTCCACAACGCATTGTCGTAGGTCACTACTACAAGTACTACAACAATACAACTAAACATGGAATAAACTGATCCTTGCTCCAAAATATGTAATTGCAATATTTAACGTAAATTCATTCAAACTAGTTCATAAAGCTTAGTTGCAGAATGCAGCACCCTGCTGAACTCCATTGTAAATGCATATTTTGTATGTCATATCCGCAAAGTAATGCCTGGTTATATTATGGATCCTTACCTTCTCGCTATCCGTTGGAAGGGTTCCATATCCGTACCAGCTCCTGGCGGCCTTTAGCCGGGGCTCGTCTCTGGGAGACAGCAGGCCGCTGCCCCACCTTGCGAGCCCCTCGGCCACGGCCGCCACGCTTGGCGTGCCCGGGCTGCCATTTGGGGAGGTCGGAGACGGCGCTGACTTCTCAGCAACCGGCGGCAATGTCGGACGAGCACAACCCGTCCGCCTTTCGTAAATCCTCTTCAACGGCTCATCTATATCCGTCTCCAGCAATCCTTTCTTATCACTCCCTCTTTTAATCTCACTAACCCTTTTCGCTTCATCTTTTTGCGCTCGTTTTGCGTCAGCATCTTTCCGTTTCACACTTTCATTCGAATCCTGACGACAAAGTAAAGCCTTTTTTAAACTCTCACTAGAGTCCTGTTTTGAGATCTGACCTTTCTTATCCGCCTCCTTGCCGGTAGATTTCTTATCGTCTTTAGATAGCAATGCACGTTTTAAGCTATCAGTCGAATCTTGTTTGCTAATCAGTTTGCGAGGACATTCTGTGTTTAAGGAGTCGGTCGTTTTCGATATGAGCAGTTTTGAGTAATCGTAGGGCGCATGATCGTTTGAGGGTGGGTTAAGTTCGAGAGATCTTCGATTTTTGCGCTTGTCCGCTGGCGCTATCTGTGCCTTGGCGGGTAGCAGCCGACGCGGGAGGAGGCTGCGATGGTCAGCGAGGGGCGATTCCGGTCGCAACATCTTGAGCGGCGATACTGAACTGCCGCGTGACTGCACTCGCCTGTAACAAACAACAAAACAAGTTTAGTTTCTGACAAAATAACAAGGTGTACAAATACAGTTATCATTAGGTTTAATTTTGCGTAACCAAAGAATAGCCTTCCGCAGTGTGCAGGTCATTAGAGAATTAATTATCTCTACAATGTAATCTCGTTAAGCCAGTATGGAGACATTACCGTGTCAATATAATTAATGCAATGTCGTTGTTCACATCAAACATTCCAGTATAGTGAAGTGCCTGCTGTATTATGTATAATTAATGAATTATCATATCACGCTGTATATGAGTGTGAAATGTGTAAACACCAGATAACTCGAGTATCTACGAAATCATATGCTAAACGTCACAGAATAATTTATATCACAAAGGTCTGGGTTATCTAGTACCGTGTTTAAAGTTTACAGCACGGTTGAAAATAAAAACGTGTGCGGTCGGGCACCCCCGTCAAGAACGAAGTTTATTCTCTCGTATTATTTAAAACAAAAACAAAATTTTCGCAGCCACCATCACTATCGGCTATAGCACACTCGAAAACCATGAAAACGATACCCATGATGAAAAAAATTAAAATTTTCGCAGCCGACATCTTGGATTTACATTTTAACTTCACTATCTGCTTTAACACCTACGAAAACAATGAAAATGACAACTAAGATGAAAAATTTGAAAATTTTCGCAGCCGCTATCTTGAATTTACATTTAACGTTACTATCGGCTTTAACACCCTCGAAAACCATGAAAATTACACATATGATGAAAAATTTTAAAATTTTCGCAGCCGGTATCTTGCATTTACATTTTAACGTCACTATCGGCTTTAACATCCTCGAAAACCATGACAATGTCACCCATGATGAAAATTTTTAAAATTTTCGTAGGCGTCACGCCATCTTGGATTTTTATTTTGCCAAATTCACACTGAGATAAAGTCGCATGGAGGCATAACACTTTTTCGTTGCGTGACAATTTCTATCAGTTCACTCCTACAGTTCTTCAAGCCGCGTTAAAAAACTTCGTTCCAACAATAGGTAACACTATTCTAGGTCTGCTGTGAACAGAATAAAAATCGTAGCCGACTTATACGACACCGCTCCCACACGACAAAATAATGATAATTGAAATGTGAGCTTCAGGAAGTGCTCTGTAGACATACTTTACATTGACAACACAAATTAGCAGACTAAGAGCTTACCGCCATCGTACCACTCGATATCACATCTCCGTTTAAGGCGGTGTTGTGCGGGAGCGGTGTTGGAGCGAGGTCGTGTAAGTGACCTTAAATTCTAAAAAACCCGTAGCAGAAACTCCGAAGTTAAATTAAATATTTACTTACTACTCGACGTTTATGAACAACTTTAGCCTTTTTCTGGGGAAGTCTTTTGTAAAGCAATGCTGCGGGCTGCGCTAAAGAGCAAGCATATTTTCGTTTTTATTTATCCACTTGGATAAATAAAAACGAAAATATAATTCGTAGTAGTTGATGCTAATGTAAAATATCAAATATATTATGTGACGCAATTTTTTAAAGCATGTTCACTGGGATACTGCTAGATTTGCAGGAATAGTTTTATTATAGACTAGCTTCCGCCCGCGGTTTCGCCAGCATAGTACGCCGTTAAAAAGTAGCCTATGTCCTTCCCCAGAGTTAAAAAAATTATTAAATTATGGGCCTTATCACACTACCGCCGCAAAACCGCATGATGTTTCATTGATGTTCATCATGCGAGACAGTTGAATTGAATTGCGGTTTCGCTGCTATGGTACACCTCCGCCGCGCAAACTTCCTCTACCAAATGAAAAAAGAGTTTTCAAAATCGGTCCACAATTCACGAAAATATCGTTGAACATACATAAAAAAATACATACAGACGAACATAAATAATCACCTCCTTTTGTGAAGTCGGTTAAAAATTGACAATAAGTAAGGGTTATTTTCGCGTACAAAGAAGTTCGAGCGGTCAGTAGTAACTACGTACAGAATACAACAATATGAAAGGAAACAATAATGTGTGACATAATGAAGGAGTAACCACAGAGTAACGAGTAATATAATAGGTCCAGATGATTACAGTGACATGCTTTACAGTCCTTTGTTACCGTATGACATAAAAGTATAGAGAAGACGGTAATTTTATGCCTGTGATGATTGGAACGTTTATGCCCAGGTTCGCACGGGCGATTTTTTTGTCGTAGCGCCGAGAGTTTAAAATCCAACAGTGTGTTTTTTCGACGCGCTGGGATCCACTCTGTTGGATTCTCAATGCTCGGCTCAACACAGAGAGTTGAAAATCCAGCAATAAAAACCCCCTGCGATATTTTTACGTCCGTACGAACGTGGGCTAAGTGTGTGCGTGCACCGTACGTCTATCTAGAGTCTAGAGGAGTTGCAGAGTCTAAAGTCTAGACTCTGACTCCTCCCTACTCCCCTAGCTAGCTTGTCACTGTGACTTCGCGACACGACGCCAAGTGTGAGAATTTTCGAACATGCAGCAATGTGTTAGCAATTTGCTTCAAAATGATTCAGATTCCGATTGATAGCGTGTTACGCAATTAGAGTGCAGATCTCGCATTGTACAGGATTTCCTTACAATGAGAGGTCAGCATACACTGGAAATGTATAGCTTGATATGTAAGCCATATGTACGAAATTAGCAGGAAAGTCTGCCTCACGGCAGAGCCAAAAAGGTCCAGTTCAGCAAAAATAGCAGACAACTATTGCCATGCAGTTTGTGCCTGCGTCTTCATTAGATAAGGTTAAACATAATATATTACTTACAAAGAGATACATAATATGCTGCAACTACTAGGTACTGATATGATAAGCAGCAGGAGATGTGTCTTAAGTCATGTACGACAGTAATTAACGATAGCACAGATGATTCTTAAACAGAACCGGTATTTAATGAAATCAATAATGATTATTTCAATAATGATTATTTCAATTAACATAAGCGCCTTTCTTTACGTTTGGAGTACTTTTAAGGCGCTGATAAATGACTTTTAATGATTTTAAACTGAAGATAACGTCTAAACGAGTGGTGTTAATGATTTGAAAAAAAAAATGTACTTAATTATGTTAAATTAGAGCTATTGATTTATCTAAAATATTAAATAGTGTAATTAATTTGTAAAGTAACGTAACCATAGCAGCGAAACCGCAGTAGTTCAATTCAACTGACTGATTCGAGTAGCGGAAAATCATGCGGTTTCGCGGCGGAGGTGTACTAACGCCCTCAGAGCGAAGAGTTGAACTTTCTGGATAAAATACTTTTTTTTTTGCTTAAAATGCAGCAACGCGAACTCAAGTATAATGACGTTCCATTTCCACAAGTCTACAGCCTGCAGGAAACGGCCCGAGTCCAGATGATATGGACTCAGGCCGTTTCCTGATTGAATACTGAGTAAACGGCTGCTTTGCTTTATTAACCGTCTTAAAAAATGGAGGAAGTTCTCAATTCGTCTGTTTATATGATGTGTGATTTATATTTATGTGCCATTTTTATATTTATCTGTGTGTGACTTGCCTAACGCATTAGGTTAAATCCTGTAATGGTAGTTTTTATGGCATTTAAATATATAAATAAATAAATATTTTTTTCACTCTTATTAATGTGAGGGTAAAAAATATTTTTATGGTGGCTCCTCAAGTTGTCAATTACATACCAACTACCACTCTAAAAAACAAAATCTCGCTACGATAAACTTCACAGTATAGTTTCGTAAACAGTAAAACAATAGAACATTACAAGAGCGCAGAAACTGTGACATGACAGCATTACTGAAATATCCTGAGAAGTAAACTTGGTTTACATTTCATCATTATTCAGTACTCAAGTAATTTGTACGCACGGCTTCAGATCAAGCTATAGATTTCCAGTATAAGCTGATCTCGCATTGTATAGGATTTCCTTACAATAAGAGGTCAATGTAAACTGGAATGTATAGCTTGATTTGTAGCCTTGTGTACCTGTTTTTTATTAGTGCTTGAGAAGCAGACAACAACGGTCCCAGATCAACATGAATCCTACTAATATTATAAATGTGAAAGTTTGTGAAGTTGTTTGGATGTTTGTTACTCAGTCACGCAAAAACAGCTCAACGGATTTGGATGAAATTTGGCACACAGATAGTTTGTAACCTGGATTAACACATATGATACTTTTTATCCCGGTAGTAGGTTCGTGTGCCTCACCACACAATCCTCATATTTGAAAACTTCAAGAAAATCAATTTTGAGAACGCCAAAAAATAGTACTGAAATAGTCATAAATAGTACCATTGGTCAAAAAAATAGTACCATTACGCTTCCGGAGTTATAGCTATCAGTTGGTGAGGATTGTGTGGAGAGGTTCACCACACAAGCCTCACCTCTAGTGCAAGCAAACGGCTGGCAGTATCGACTTGGTTTCAATTCCAAAAAATACTACTTAAATACTACTGACGCTATGCCAAATCTCGAAAATAGTCATTAAGTGATTCCAGAGATATAAAGGTGGCTTGGTGAGGATTGTGTGGGGAGCTTTTATGATTACCTGATTACTGCGGAACGCTTACGTTTTTGATTTTGAATTTAGTGTCAAAAAATAGTCAAGAAATACTACTCTCCAACCATGATAATTTCGACCTGGTTTACTATGTAGAAGTATGTTAAACTTCCACGTAAACTTCTACATACATTTTTCGAGTCGAGTACAGTCGAGCAAAAAGTGATTAAGTACGTATTTTTAGTGGTCACCTTATTTTTTGGTTGTATTAAAAAGGGTATTTTTTGGTTGCATTGTTAGTTATGTAGCTATTTTAAGTAGGTATTTCAAGTATGTGTTTAACGCGAACTGTCTGAACCAAGTCTGAACGCAATAAAATCAAAAACTACCGAACGGATTTTCATACGGTTTTCACCAATTTGACGGAGTGATTTATGAGGAAGGTTTAAGTGTAAGTATAGAAATATGCTTCCTGTGCGAAGCCGGGTTGCGATTGGTTTGAATTTACAGAATATCATAACCTACATTATAATGTTGAATTTTCCTTACAAAACTATTCGGTCGTAACAGATTAATTAAAGTAGAGATAAATAAAAACAAGATATTTTATTATTATGCCATGAATAATGATTTAGCTGAATACCAAATACTCAGTCTATGCTATTGAACACCCCATGACTCTTTTTGCCGACGATAGCACTATGACTATAGCATGTAAAAATAAGGACATATATGAAATTGACATAAATGAATCTTTAAATTTAATAATATCATGGTTAAACAGGAACAACCTAAAAATAAATTTGGATAAGACAACGATTATGCATTTTAGGCAACGAACTCAGGCTGTATTTGACCTTAACGCGATCTACAAGGACACTGTACTTAATAAAGTTGACGACACAAAATTTCTAGGAATTATTATTGACTCTAAATTGAATTGGAAGGCACACATAGAATACCTAAGTAAACGGCTGAGCTCCGCTGCATACGCCAGATGCTTTAGTAACAGCATATCATGGTCTAGTAGCATCATTATTGCGCTACGGTATTATATTTTGGGGGAATTCCACAGATAAAGCAATAGCGTTTAAGGCCCAAAAGAGATGCATTCGAGCCATGTTCAATTTGAAGTCGACCGACAGCTGTATGCCAGTATTTAAAGAACACAAATTATTAAGTCTACCATCTCTGTATATTTTTGAAATAGCGACATTTGTAAGGGTAAACCAATTTCTATTTCCACGACTAGCTGACACCTTCCCCCGTAACAGACGTGACAATAATCAACTGTGTTCGCATACATCAAAGACTGCATTAATGGGAAAAAGTGTTTTCTGTATGGCTCCTAAAGTTTATAATAAGATACCACAGTCATATAAAACATTGCCGGTAAATTTGTTTAAAAGAAAGATCCGAGATTTATTAACGGACAAATGTTATTATAATATAAATGACTTTTTGAATGACACTATTTGACATTTATTATTCTATCTTAGTTATCATTAAATTTTGTGACATTTTATGACTAATTTATTTTACTTATTATTGTTGTTTACAGACTATTATGTGATTTAATTTTTTATTTTTATTTCTTGTAAATGTTATAAATTTGTACGCCTTACGGGTGAAACATGTACGTACGAAATATTAATATTGTGACATCCTGCATGCATAATTTGCATGTATACGCATGTTGTAACAAATAAAACATCTTTATCTTTATCTTTATCTTTATCAGTCACGCTATCTGCCGAAGCGCTGAATATTCGGCGTCCGAAAATTTGGCATTTTGACTTTCTCATTGCTACTTGCAGTGCGTGGCAGAGTGTCGGGCAGACGGATTTCTGCCTTTATCCAAAAATTAATATTTACAAAATTACCAAACAAGATTAATTAATGTTGAGTGTAGGTAGGGGTTGTGATCAGAAAAAGACAATCTAAGAAGAAACAAACTAAAGTTTAATTTAAAAGTTGAATAAAAACTTACAAACAGCACAGTTAATCACAAAGTTGGTTTCTGATAGTAGTTAACAACAAGACATTTCCGCGACTGGACTATTGCGCGAATGGACTTTTGCGCGCATGGACGTTTGCCCGTAAGTCTCTTGCGCGAAAGGACAGTTGCGCGAAAAAGTTGCGGAAATGAGATCTTCATAACATTACACCTGTATTCTTTCAAGGGGTTGAGCAGGAATGTACAGTACATTAATTATACAGAAAAATACATTTGAGTGCCTACTCATTTGTTAAGTTTTTTTTTGTAATATCAAAAAAAATATCTTTTTATTTTTTTATTTTAATTTTTTTTTTCGACATGGGTGTCATTTTCATGATTTTTGAGGTCACTGAAAACGATAGTGGGGTCGAAATGAACATCCAAGGTGGCGGCTGCGAAAACTTTCAAATTTTTCGTCATGGTTGTCATTTTCATGGTTATGAGGTCGCTGAAAACGATAAAGAGGTCAAAATGAAAATCGAAGGTGGCGGCTGCGAAAATTTTCAAATTTTTGTCATGGGTGTCATTTTCATGGTTCTTGAGGTCGTTGAAAACGATATTGAGGTCAAAATGAAAATCCAAGATGGCGGCTGCGAAAATTTTAAATTTTTTCGTCATTGATGTCGCTTCCGTTGTGTTCGACGACGCTAAAGCCGATAATGAAGTCAAAATCAAAATGAATTTTAAAAAGAAAAATTTGTTCGCAGTCGCCATCGTGGATTTTCATTTTGATCTCATTATCGTTTTCAGCGACCTCAAGAGCCATGAAAATGACATACATGACAAAAAATTTGAAAATTTTCGCAACCACCATCTTGGATTTTCATTTTGACCTCATTACCGTTTTCAGCGATCTCAAAAACTATGAAAATAACACCAATGACGAAAATTTTGAAAATTTACGAAGCCGCCATTTTGGATTTTCATTTTAACCTCATTATCATTTTCAGCAACCTCAAAAACCATGGAAATGACACCCATGACGAAAAATTTTAAAATTTTTGCAGCCGCCATCTTGGATTTTCATTTTGACCCCACTATTATTTTCAGTGACCTCAAAAACCATGAAAATGGCACCCATGTCGAAAAAAAAAAACTAAAAGAAATAACAATAATAAGATAACTATATTATTAGAATTTTTCTGTACTTTTACTTACTTAAATAAGAGAAAAAAAATGTACTGTACATCCCTGCCCAATCCCTTGAAAGAATACAGGCGTGATGTTATGAAGAACTTGTCTTTTCGCGCAAGTGGATTCGCGCAAGAGTCTTTCGCGCAAGTGTCTTTCGCGCAAGTGTCTTGCGCGCAAACGCCCATGTGCGCAAAAGTCCAGTCGCGGAAATGTCTTGTCGCACAAGTGTCTTTCGCACAAGTGTCCCTTCGCGCAAAAATCCCTTCGCGCAAAAGTCCATGCGCGGAAATGTCTTTTCGTGCAAGTGGGTTCGCGCAAGTATCTTTCGCGCAAGAGTCCTGCTATCGAGATTTAATCGTTATGTTTATGATTCCGGGATTTTATAGGAGGTATTAACCACTCTTGTGACTTCTTTGCTCAAAGTTTACGTAATTATACTGTACCTATTCCGACCTCTGTATAAATATGAAAGGTATATTTTGATCAATGGGTGCCGACAAAAACTATAAAAGTCATATTTTTATGAATGGGTGCCGACAATTTTGTTTACATTATTAGTAACAAAACATTTTGAGAATAAAAATCCCACGATGCCGGGATGTTGAGCCACACTGGGTATTTGTTCATTGGTTTTCCCAAAACTGATAATCATTGTTTTGTTTTATTATTCTCAAAATGTTTTGTTACTAATAATGTAAACAAAATTGTCGGCACCGTAAGTACAGTAAGTAGGTATTTTAGTAATAGGTAAGTAGGCATATAGTCTTAATATTTCTCATACTACGAAAAAAATATTTGAAATAAAGACTTACACCTACTCCCTTATTCATAAAAAAACTAAAACGCATAATCAACCTATAGTTAAAAAGTGTTTTGTCTTTTGACAAGACAGTTTTTAACTAAAACAGGTTTATAACTAGGCGTTTGAGTTTTTTTTAAATTAATAATACGGTTAGTCTTTTATATTATATCAAATTATCATTTTAAATTAATATATAACAATATAAAAATTGATTTGTAATTTTAGTGTTCGCGACTGTACCAAAACAAAATGTATGTAGAAGTTTACGTGGAAGTTTAACATACTTCTACATAGTAAACCAGGTCGAAATTGTCATGGTTGGAGAGTAGTATTTCTTGACTATTTTTTGACACTAAATTCAAATTCAAAAACGTAAGCGTTCCGCAGTAATCAGGTAATCATAAAAGCTCCCCACACAATCCTCACCAAGACACCTATATATCTCTGGAATCACTTAATGACTATTTTCGAGATTTGGCATAGCGTCAGTACTATTTCAGTAGTATTTTTTGGAATTGAAACCAAGTCGATACTGCCAGCCGTTTGCTTGCACTAGAGGTGAGGCTTGTGTGGTGAACCTCTCCACACAATCCTCACCAACTGATAGCTATAACTCCGGAAGCGTAATGGTACTATTTTTTTGACCAATGGTACTATTTATGACTATTTCAGTACTATTTTTTGGCGTTCTCAAAATTGATTTTCTTGAAGTTTTCAAATATGAGGATTGTGTGATGACTTGATGAGGCACACGTAGGTTCCCGTAGGATAATTTGCGACGTCCATACGGGCGAAGCCGCAGGCAACGGCTATAGTAATAAATAATTGTGATACCAAATTAACCCCCATTTTCTAAAAGGACGATCTGAGCAGCAAATCTGATGATTGGTTGATCAAATTAAAATGGTACACGGCTAATTGACGTAGTGTCAATCTGCTTAAAAATAAATTTCCCTCACTGTACATCACTACACTTTTGCTCCATTTCCACATAAGCACGATGACAGCAACACTCAAAGACGATGATTTATAGGGATTCCGTACCCGAAGAGTGCCAAACGGAATTTTATTACTATAGGTCCGTCCGTCTGTCAGTCAGGGCGCTGTATCTCATGAACCGTAATAAGTACACAGTTGAAATTTTCACAGATTGTGTATTTTTATTGCCGCTCTAACAAATAATAAAAATTAAATAAAGTTAAAAATAAAAGGGGGTATAGACAAGAAACGTTTTTTGTGTGAGGAGCTCGTGGCTAAGTAATAACAGCCGCACGGGTTGATCCATCAGGTTAAGCTACGCTTGCCGGGGTTGGTCAGTGGATGGGTAACCATCTTTACATACCGAGACTCCTCCGTGCCTCGGAAAGCACGTTAAGCCGTTGGTCCCGGCTGTCATTCGTGGATCTTTGACAGTCGTTAAGGGTCGTCAGAAGCCCGAAAGTCTGACAACCAGTCTTACCAAGGGGTATCGTATTACCCAGTTAATGGGTTGTGGAGGTCAGACAGGCAGTCGCTCCATGTAAAATACTGGTATTCAGCTGCATCCGGTTAGACTGGAAGCCGACCCCAACATAGTTGGGAAAAGGCTAGGCAGATTGATTGAGACAAGACACGTGTTTTTATAAACTGAAGTATTTTTTTAATATGATGTAGTAAGGTGGTAAGCCAATTAAGCCGACCCCAACATAGTTGGGAAAAGGCTAGGTAGATGGATGATGATGATGATGATGATGATACATGTACGGAGCCCTTCGTGTGCAAGTCCGACTCTCAATCGGCCGGTTTTTTCTAGCATTGCTAGATTCACCAAACTTTTGTACGAGTATTAGCCAAAAATTCACACAAGCGTAGCCATGTCGGATCAACTTTAACAATAGATAGGTACTAAGCTGTTTACATTCGTGATAGAAATCATGACGACACTTCTATCCGTTAGAAAGTGTCCTCATTTGTAATGAATATCTATTGTCTGGCTGGTTTCCAACACCACCGGTAATTGTCTACTAATTAGGCATTACTTTACCGGTACTTGGTAAGAATACGGTGTTATCTTTAAGAATTGCGCGGAAACCAGGTTAGGTACTGTGTCTGTGATGGCAAAAAATAAATAGTCAAATTAACTAACAAAGGCAAATAAGAATAGAGACAAAGAATAAGTGCGATGTAGACATTTTTACTTTATATGTATTGAAAGAAAAAGAAAAACGTTTATTAGGACACAGTTCGTGAAACACAAAAATACAAAAGAAAAAAAAATTGGGCACACGCCTTTAATCCCCAAAGTGTACGAGTATGTACACACGGCTACACATCAAGCTAAACATTTCCAGTTTACACTGACCTCTCATTGTAAGGAAATCCTATACAATGCGAGAACAGCTTATACTGGAAATGTATAGCTTGATCTGTAGCCGTGCGTACCATCGCGGACATTTGCGGTGAACCATTTTTGAACGTTGTTAAAAAAGTAGTTCACCGCAAATATCCGCGATGGTATGGTACTACATACATAAAGGTTCTCTACCTTTGGCCAATAAAAAGGCCTGTGATGATTTCCAAATAATAATAAGTTTTGTTGGTTTTAAATCTATATCTATAAAAAAATCAATGCCACTTTTCGTTGTAATTTTATAACTCAAGAACGGCTGGGCCGATTTAGCTGATTTTGGTTTTGAAATGTTTGACGTAGTCCAGGGAAGGTTTAAACGATGAGAAAAATTCGAAAAGTTGCCGGGAAAATTGGAAAATTCTGGAAAACTGAAAGTGGATTTTATATGGGAATATAGAAATTGGGACAGGACAACGTCTGTCGGTTCAGCTAGTACTAAATATAAAGTTGAAAAGGTTGAAAGTATGTGATTCGTCTCAAATGATTTTGTATCTGTGTATTTCATGAAGTTTAAAAGTATCTAATTTTACAGTTACCGCCAAAAAGTACGTACTGGTTTTTTTTCTAACGGAATGGAATGGAAACATGACGTTTGAAGCATTGTTTAATTTCTGGGTAGTTCTCTCCGAGCCTCGGAACATAAAGGTTGTCTTTAAGAAATCTAAAGTCTAAAGTTATTGTGTGCCTGTTAAATAGTTGGTTAAATATTACCTGTACCAAGTTTGTATTATTTAAAGAACATACATACAGAAACATTTTTTGCCAGAAACAACACAGCTACCATGGCATTGCGTTATTTTGACTTTTTTTTTTTTTGTCGGTGTGGAAATCCTCATGGACGTCCTCCGACCTGGGGCGGGCAGAGGCATCTTTGCCTAGGCTAAGGTTTCTTGCTACCCTTTTAATTAGTTAAGAGCTTAGCTGATTAGTTAACAGTATCAGAGTATGCTTAAATGGTTTGGTCATGTTGAGAGGATTAAGGCGACTAACAAAAAGTATTTCTTCAAGGCGTGGATGTGAGTGAAAACGCCCTAAAAGTAACTACATTATTTATTTTGGGCTAAAAGGACATAATAATAGTGACCTTATTGGTGATGTTCTTCAGAAAGGTCAGGCGCGTAGTACTCGCCACCGGCGTGCGTGTATGACCAGATTTATGAACGTAAACGAGGCAAAAGGAGTATTTAAGGATCATAGCAGGTGGCGTTCTGTCGTTTCTGCCTATTCACATGGGAAGAAGGCGTGAATTATGATATATGATATGTTACACCCAATAATCTATTCCCTTACTCAGAGAGGATCCCTGATTCCCAGCAGCGGGAATATTAAAGGCTGCCATCAACCTTCGTCAAATTCCCAAGCGGTCACAGGCGTTATAATGAGATCGTGTTACTTACTAACACAATTTCATAACTGCAAACCTCACCTGGTAATCAATAATGCACACATTCCCTCTGGCGAGGAGTGACGCCACCCGCTGCTGTGACGTCATGCGCGATCAGCCTACGCTATCTAGTTTTAGCTACCTATGAGTCACTTTAAGATATTTTTAGCTTTTATTCAATGAAGCGGTAAAAGAGGTGAATTAGTTGAATCATGAACATTTTCTTTTCGTAGAATTTGAGATAGTTTTCTTATTTTTGGCAGTGTTGGAGCCTACCATTGGAATTATTTCTTTAAGGCTTCGAGCCAGCAATTTCTAGCAAACACTTTGGGTAAAATACTCAAATTTTTTGTTCCATAACCAACCTAATAGATTACAACCTATTCCGTATTATTACAAAACAAGGTTCATCTTCAAACCCAGGTTTAAACCATGGACCCTTTTTTGAATTTCAAACTTTATTCCGACACACTAAGATGTCAGTTTTGACAACTTAGTACCGGACTAAGTTGACAGTTTTGTATAAAGAACTCTATCACAGCTAGGTTCTTGTTACAAAAACTGGCTCGATGATTTAATTTAAAAGATTCCGTACCATTCAATCGATTATCTCCAGCTCTGTAAAAAGTATCATTTATTACCACTCGAAGATCGACGTGAGATTGCTGACTATTTATTTCTATTAAAAATATTTAACAATAGTATTGACAGCCCCGAGCTATTATCAAAATTTTATTTTAATGTTCCAAGTAAAACATTTCGATTTAATCCACCCTTACGTGTACCTCATACATCTACGAATTAAAGGCAGAACAGTTATATTGTGCGTGCAAGCAACATTTGTAATGAAATATGTAAGCGACATAATTTGGATCTGTTTACAACTAGTGTGCCCTCAGCCAGAAGGTGCTTAAGCCTCAAATTTTTCAAATAACTGCAGATTAATCTATGTTTTCCTATTAATATTTTTTTTTTCCTTTTTATTAGTGTCAAACCAAACGGTCATCTAAATAGTTTTAATTATTATAATTTATGTAATATGTGTCTGCTTGTGTGCTCACAACATAAATACTAGTAGAAGTCTAAACGCGAAGACTTGTAATTGGCTTTCTGTTGACTATTGTTTCCCTTTTTGTTGTAAAGTTTTTTTTTAGCTGTAAGTCTTCCATGCTGTAATAAATAAATAAATAAATAAATAAATAAATAAACCATGACAGAAGAAAAACCTCGTTTTGTAATAAGGGCGAATAGGTTTTGGTCGTAAAACGATAAGACAAAAATTTTGGTCATGACCTCTCGTGCTCTAATAACATTCGAATTGTGTGTTTGAAGGGCTACTTGACGAAAAACTAAATATTTTCCTTTTTTCCTCAAACGGTACTAAAATTCCTACACGAGAAATAAATAGCTAGGTTTATTGACTTGCGATACCCGATATGTTTAGATGACGTCACCAAACATTATCCTGTTTACACCGTGCCGTGGTGCCAAACCAAAACAATATACAAACCGACAGTCACATTGTAAAATTTCATTTTTAAACAATCGTTTATCAAAGTATCAAACAACCAAGGTTAAGACAATGAGAAATTATTAATACATAATATAATATGTAGCCATATTTCAAAGTTTATATTGCTGGTATTATTGCCGACGAGTTGCAGACACGGTAATATACATTTAGATTGTATTCAATATACCTACTTAGGTATGATTTTCTCACGGATAATAATTATTATTAGCGAAGATTTGGAAGGATTTTGTCGAAGGAAGGAATTAAAGGCTCCTACAAATAGGCGCGACGCGCGATATAATCGCGCGTGACGAGCGGTGCCTTTGTGTCGCGCGCGATTATATAGCTTGTCGCGCCTGTTTGTAGGAGCCTTTAAGAGGGGAGGTGGCCTATGAGGAATTTGTTGTTTAATCTTTATCCAGGATATAAGCTATCTACATACTAAATTTCATCCAAATCGGTCCAGCCGTTTGAGCGTAAAGAAGTAACAAATATACAAATTAATAACATATTAATAACACAAACGGGATATTTATCATTGTTTACTGTTCTATTCGAGTTCCCGAATAACAATCACAATAATAGTTAGTGACCATGACATTTAAAAAACTTATAATAACATACAATACAAACACACACACACACACACACACACACACACACCCTCTCACAAACTTTCGCCTTAATTAATGTGATAGTCGAAAAAACTTGAATAGTCAAAAGTGTGTAAATTACCTTTTTAAAGCAAGATTTATGACCGATTTTATTCCTAGAACTACATACTTACCTGTTATCCGCGTTTACATTTTCAGCCAGGGAAAAGGGGGGGACTTATTTCATGTGCGATCGGGAAATTGCACCCACTTGCACCGTGCACGAAACTTATTTTTCGACCACGTACAGTAAACTGCAAATCAGTTTGAGTTGGCCTAGCGTAGCACGGAGATTCAATAGAATAGGTCAGCTTATACTGGTTATGTTAGCAGTTACGTGTGGCCTACCGTACACTGTCCAGCGTACTGTCAACATAATGAATGAAAATGACAGTACAAAAGGTAACAGATCTAACCCTAAATACACCTTAATAACAAAGCTGAAGAGTTTGTATGTTTGAACACGCTAATCTCTGGAACTACCTACCCGTCGGATTTGACTTTTTTTTTTTTTGCATTTGATAGCCCAATTTTCAAGGAAGGCATTTAACATCACTCTAGGACCCTTTAGAAGCCGTGCAAAAACAAAAAAAAGTCAGAAAGAATGCTAAGCGAAAACGAACTAATAGCGAGGGAAGGCGATGCGATGCGACAGAATGGGTCGGGGATCAAGAAATTTCATTGAACTACACTAAATAAAACTATTTACGTGGATGACATTGTTATCGCTACTCGGTACTGAGTGAACCTACTGTATTATATTTTCGTTGTTAGTGAACACCAAATATTTGCACGTTAGCCGTAATATCAGGCGACTGTTTGTTTTGCTGTCAGTACTGCCCACGTTTCATATTTGAGCTTGATATTGGATTTCATGGCCTCAATGTTTGGCATTGGGTTTGTCGTGTCTCCTGCGCGTCTTTTTTCGAAACATTACACAAAAACGTCGAAACAAAGAGGCGTGGCCTTACACATTTGTGTATGCAAATGTTTGTTTTCCGAGCTGCATGGAAAACATTCCCCGCGCGGGGGAAGAGGGGAAGGGTTTGTTTCACATCTGAGGGGCAATTCCCGTATTTTTAACAACGTTCGCAATCTCATCTCAGTCTCAATCTGTCAAAAATTGTATAGAGTTTACCTACATTTTTGACATTTGTTTGTTGCTGGCATGAGATTGCGACTTAAATTTGAACGTTTTAGGTACGAGAATTGGCCTGTTGTTGTCAAACTGATAGAACGTCTTCTTTGTCGGAACTCATTAAGACATCTACACAAAATGTGTTACTAAAAATATTTAAAAAAGCAGGAGACAGCTCGTGTATGAAAATAAATGCTCATGTGTAATATTTCGCAAAAAAGGCGCGCAGGAGACACGGCTTTAGATAGACATTTAATGTGTTGAACACCTTCTAAATGTTATGAATATAACTGATTAAGTAAATTAAAAGTACTTATTGCTATGGTATGAAAAAGTTCTCCGCGCGGGGATGAGAGGAGGGGGTTTGTTTCACATCTGTTGTCAAACTGACAGCACATTTCTCTTTGTCGGAACTCATTAAGACATCTACACAAAATGTGTAACTAAAAATATTTGAATAAGCAGGAGACAGCTTGTGTATGAAAATAAATGCTTATGGTTTTTTGCGTAATATTTCTCAAAAAGGCGCGCAGGAGACACGGCTTTAGATAGACATTTAATGTGTTAAACATCTAAATGTTAGGTATGTTAATATAACTGATTAAGTAAATTAAGTACCTATTGCTATGGTATGTCAATACTTGTCACGATTGACATAATATTTGTGTTTAAATACTAGGTAAGTACCACTACATAAGTACGCACTGACGTCATTAACGTCTTTCAACCGTACCAGCTTCGCACGGTGAATTAACATTTAAATTACACTAGAACATTGCATGAACAACACTTGATAAGGATTGAAACTAAGACGCGTATTAATTGATAATAGGTATTAGATTTAGTGACTGATGATAACGAGGAGCTCGTGGCTAAGTAATAACATCCGCACGGGTCGATCCATCAGGTTAAGCTACGCTTGCCGGGGTTGGTCCGTGGATGGGTGACCGTCTTTATATACCGAGACTCCTCCGTGCCTCGAAAAGCACGTTAAGCCGTTGGTCCAGGCTGTCATTCGTGGATCTTTGACAGTCGTTAGGGGTCGTCAGAAGGCCGAAAGTCTGACAACCAGTCTTATTAAGGGGTATAGTATTACCCAGGTACTGGATTGTGGAGGTCAGATAGGCAGTCGCTCCATGTAAAATACTGGTATTCAGCTGCATCCGGTTAGACTGGAAGCCGACCCCAACATAGTTGGGAAAGGGCTAGGCAGATTTAGTGACTGATGATAACTGACAAGCTATGTTTTTCAAAGCTTCCTCTCTCCTTATATTTTGCTGTGAGCCTGTGACCGATCTCAGACTAAATAAAAAACCCAGACTGCTGACAATACAGTGAAGCATGCGCAAAACTACACCTCGCTCTGTGCATACATACACGCTCACACGCACACATTTACAACAAACTACAATTAAACTACACCTCATTACGTGCGGCTTCACGTTACTGTTGACAGCGCTGTCTTAGATTTTTAGTTAGTCTGAGTGACCGACATGGTCCATAATGATCATATAATTATAATTTTAAATTACCAACTAAGTGTATACACATTGTGGAATGCAAATTGACTATTGATCATCAATCTTCATTTAAGAATACTCTCTAAAAATATCCGAAAGCAAAATATTCACGTACCTACAGTCAAAAAAACAGTTTGGTATGCAGACAATAAATAAACATATTTGCACTACGAAACTAATTCATTTGTATTGCATACTAGAAATAACTTTTTAGTGATGAGACCAGTGAACGAGTGTTTTATTTGCGTTCACTGGATGAGACACTAAAACGAGCTATTTCAAAGACCCGCACACAACATGGGCTAAAATAATTGCAGTAAGCCACGCGCATAACTCATCTTGAATGTGTATAGTAGCAGAACAGTTATTATCCCTTTTCCGCATAGCGCGCACATTAGTAATTATTTAGATTCCCTTTCAAAAAGTAGTTTTCCGAACTACGGAAGGTTAGGTTAGCTCAAAGTCAAAGTGTTATTTATGACGTGCTGTCCATTCTACTGCAGTTTTAAAACATACAATCCATATTGTGCCAGAGGGCTATGGACCGGAGTATTCTGGGTATCAAACTAACAGACCTGAGGCTACTATGACGTAAAAAAACATCATGGATCCATCATGGATTCGTTGAGAAAGATGTTGCTATAAGAGCTCATAGTAAGCCCCCTGGTTAGGAATACGACCATCCGTTCCATCACAAAAATAACTGATGTCACTTGGAAAGCTGCTACGCTAAAATGGAATTGGGCTGGACACATCTGCCGCATGTCAGACGACCAATGAGTCAGACTTACGACCCAATGAGTTCCTCTTAATGGCAAGAGACATCGCAGCAGGCCCAGATGGAGATGGCGGTATGAGCTGGATGCCTTCAACTAGAACTGGTCCTTAGCAGATTTAAACAGAGAGATGTGGAAAGAGCGTAGGGAGACCTTTGCCCTGAAGTGGGACATCACAGGCTTTTAATAATAATCCCTCCACAGCCATATCTCTAGTAAGTACTTATAGGGATCTTGACCATCTCCCGGGCTCTGGGACTTTTCTGAGAGCCGTGGAATACCTCTCCACTCCTCAAGCACCTCAGGATATGTTGCCCGCTTGTCGCTACGTGCTAGCGACAGTTTCTGAGGTCCCATTATTGAGAGTGCAAGCCACCCCTGCCATTTTTTCCGTTAATAAAATATTGATCATGCAAGGGCCATAGTCCTTTCATAGTTCTATCCACTCAAATCCATAGTCCAATATCTTTGTTTCCATATCCTGCATTACTCCTACACCAACCGGGGGTTGTCCTTGGGTGCACTTGCATAGTGCGTAGGATAATCGTCGGTTGGTGCCTCTTTTCATTAAAAGCGTCTAACGGGCCTCTGCGAGTTGGCTTCGGCCCCTCGTACGCCTTCCAAAGGTCCGGGACTCAGAGTCCCGAGATATGTCAAAGGCAAAAAAAAACAAGAATAATAATAATCTATATTACGTAGTCGAAATAACGTTCAATCTTTCAGTCTTAAAAACGGTACAGGCAAAATCCTAAGTTGCGTAACGTTTTCATTCCTCGACTGTATGTACACATATCATTACATATAAATTTGTTTTCGTTCCAACAAATCTGTTTGTCAAATATCGGCACGTTGGCTTGGCGACCAAGCTTGTTTGCTTACTGGCCAGCCGCCCACGGTGTTTATAGCTTCTATAACTAGTTGTGATTTAGCACCAATCCGAAGGCCTGCTCGTGTTTCGGATTTACAGAGGGAGCTAGCGACATTTACTAAAGCCCGCCGTGCGTCGGCGATATAAGTCGATAAGTAGAGTTAGAATGTAAATTACTGTTTCAAATAGGTACATCATGATGTGCTGGTGCTGTTCCACAAACTATCGTGTCCAGCACTGGACCCTAATTGCGTAACAAACTATCGATCGGAATTTGAATCATTTTAAAGCAAATTGCTCCAGTACGTTCGAAAAAAATTGTCTTCTCTACAACGTAAATAACGCAATGAATGTTGTTGAACTGTCAAAATGAAACCGATTCCAATTGATAGTGTGTTACGCAAATAGGGTGCTGTTGTTTGCATGTTAGTGTTGCAAAATTGTTAGGTTTTCTTTTTCTTGATGTGTCGATCGATGGCAATCTACCTAGATGGAGTCGACCCAGAATTTAGAATTTTGCTATGACTTTGGCATTTCAGTATCGTTCATAAGTTCCTGTACTTAAGTGTTCTTACACACGAGCGACACGGGTCAACGGCAGAGGCTACTGCACGACCGCGTCCGCCATTTTTTCAGTGGACTGCATAATAATTCAGGAGTGACAAAATGGCGGACGCGACAACTGCAAGTGTCACTTGAGGCCGGCGGCGGTCATCGACGCGTGCAATAGCCGTTAACACGACCGTGTCTCTCGTACCTATGTAAGAACACTTACAGGAATTGATGGACGCTACTGAAGATGCCAAACTCGTAGCTAAATTCTAGGCCGACTCTGTCAAGAAGAAGAAATGCCTTTTTTTTTTTAAATCTACATATAGCTTTAGACATAGTACTAAGATTATTTAACTATTCTGATAGAAAAGTGAACAGTTACCTACATTTCCTGTTATTCGGTTTGCCGATGAAAAATAGTTTTTATACCATTCCACCTCTAAAAAGCTTATTTTATTCACTGAAAACAGTGAATAAAAGTCACTTTTACTCATTGTTTTGATGTTTGAAAATGGAACACACCAATGTATTCGACCACAGATTTAGAGGACCTAGGCTAGATACGGCATGTTATTAGATAGTATGAAAACCGAACGTGTCATCTTTTTTATACCTACGATAACTTCACCCCAGCCATTTAGTGATGTGCTCAACGTAAACAGAATTGTTTCAATCGCTAAGCGTCACTGAGCTAACAGACTTTTTTTAGTACGAACAGTCGAACATGCAGGGCACGCTTGGTCGTGGCTTGCCGTATCTAGTGTAAGTGTAATCTTTGTATTCGACCTATATTGTTGTTCTAAATTCAATTTGATTGGTCGACATTTTCTACAAGGAGTTTAGCATTAGAATAAAAACTGTTTTATGTTCTTTGCTGTCCTTAGTAAATTGGCGCTATTTTGAATACTGTAAGTTGTACGAGCACAAAGTTTAGTGTTAATTTAATCTTTAATTTTGTGTTTGTTTAGTGTTGTTCTAATCAATTAAAAATGCATTCTAGTGATGAAGATGTGTTAACACCTGAGTTTATGAAAGAGAGGGCGGCCGATATAGTGGAAAACTTGCTACCCAAAAAATGACGGCTGGTTTACATCAAAGCCAATTTAACTTTCCTTTTTCTTCATTATATGTCTATTTTCAC
Organism: Cosmia trapezina; assembly: GCA_905163495.3. Lineage (NCBI taxonomy): Eukaryota > Metazoa > Arthropoda > Insecta > Lepidoptera > Noctuidae > Cosmia > Cosmia trapezina. The sequence goes on along the minus strand of LR991034.1, from coordinate 4,651,352 downwards.
TTAAATCTTTCTTTTTCTCGTAGTCATGGTATAAAGTATAGTATGCAACTCTTGAATAAAACGGATTTATATCGAGGGCCATGAATCACTCGCGTCGCTCAGGATTCTAACACTTGAATCACTCGCTACGCTCGTGATTCAATCATCCTGAATCACTCCCTACGGTCGTGATTCAATCATTACAATCCTTCACTAGCTCGTGATTCATCTATGGCCCTCGCTTTAAATCCGTCCTTTATTCACTAATTGCATAATATACTATTGTACGCGTGATAATTTTTGGCTGAATAATCAGTGCAGTAGGTACATAACCTTATTATTTTATTTTGACAGCTGGTGTGGTACAGTGTGCCACACGCCAGTGGTAACAAAACCACTATAGCCGGCGTAACACACTGATAGTAGCAATGGCTTTCATTTTGACAGTTCAACAACATTAATTGCGTTATTTACGTTGTTGAGCAGACACATTTTTCGAACATAATTTATGAAGCAATGGATTAGCAATATGCTTCAAAATCATTCAGATTGTGATTGAAAATGTTACGCAATTAGGTTTCTGGCCTCTTGAAGATTGAAACTCCGTACTACTCTAGGCCAGCTCAAGATCAAAAAGTGACCACCGGTTACGGACTACGGTCCACTGTATCTTCTAATAACTCATTTATAATTAAACAAAATCTAAAATCTGGCTCTACAATGGTTGAACAAACTGTCTTTTTTTGTTAGCCTACACTGTCCCACTGCTGAGCAAAGGCCAAATACTTCCAAGCATTCTTTTCCAGGACCACTCACGATCCAACTCTTGCGGTACGCATCTAGGTCGTCTAGCCACCTCTTCCTGGGCCGGGCTCGGCGGCGCCGTCCATCCTCAGGCACCCACCTTGTGCAGACTGTTGCTCAGCGGTCGCTATGCATGCGGCTGACATAACCTGCCCAATCCCATTTTACCTTGGCAGCCTTTTTGCCTACGTCTAGGATCCCCGTTTTGGAGCACAGCGTGGTATTTCGTATTCTTTCAGTTCGTTTTACGCCCATAATGCTGAGCTACATTGATCTTTGGCACACCCCAAGGCGGAACTTTTGCGACTCGGCAAATGCTATCTGATATTATAAGTTCACCCACTTGTAAACAAACATTGCCTATTTATAAACACCATATTCAGAATCGACATTACTCAATCCGAACGTTGGCAAACAATGGTTAATGATATATTATTGTCAAGAGGGCACTCGAAATAAGGACACGCGTACTACTTTTAAAATAGGTATCTAACAATTAATTTACTAATAATTATTACTATGAGGAGCTCGTGACTAAGTAATATCAGCCGCACGGGTCAATCCGTCAGGTTAAGCTACTTTCCGGGGTTGGTCAGTGGATGGGTGACCATCTTTACATACCGAGATTCCTCCGTGGCTCGGAAAGCACGTTAAGCCGTTGGTCCCGGCTGTTATTCGTGGATCTTTGACAGTCGTTACGGGTCGTCAGAAGCCCAAAAGTCTGACAACCAGTCTTACCAAGGGGTATCGTATTACCCAGTAACTGGGTTGTGGAGGTCAGATAGGCAGTCGCTCCATGTAAAATACTGGTATTCAGCTGCATCCGGTTAGACTGGAAGCCGACCCCAACATAGTTGGGAAAAGGCTAGGCAGATTGATTATTACCTACTATGAGTTATAATTGCGCAGTTCACAAAGAAAAAAACCTTAAACTGTACCAGTGTTACCAAAAATGGATTCTGCAATTTCGAAAACTACCGTCTTTGACTTCCATCCGCAACTTGGACACTAAATGCTCTGCATAGATTAAAAATCTTCAACAACAAACCAAATCAAAATGCATATCCAGACAAAATCGAATCTCAATAACGCAATTACTAAAAACATAACATCTACACTTGAATTGACAATATTTGCACATTCAACTTTGGAGTCATGTACCAAAATAGCCTGTATCTAATTCGAGCGTCACGCTTATCCAATGTTCACGTTGCACTGCACACACCTAGCCACCTAGCTGTACCATACTTTGGCTATAAACTACCCACGTGGGGATACGACAGTGTTGCAAGACTTGCAAAGCACGTCTCTGTAATAACACGTGTACATAATAGTGAGGTTGTACTCCGCAGAACTGTTTAGAAACTTCAAATCTCTTGTGGAATATAAAGCAACCGATGATGACCAGCGACTCTTGGGGGCGGGTCATTGTTTATGCACAAAGAAAGAGATGGAGCTAGTTGTCGGTGCAACTGTTGTTGAATAGAATAGAATAGGTCTTTATTTGCTTCGAAGTTCATCGTGGGATTACATCAAGCGACAGACCGCAGTAGACGGGGATGCACATGGGATGCACTAACCAAATGAGAAGTCACGCACGATCCTCAAGAGTAAGGGATCGTTTATGAAAGGAAGCACGAGCAAAAGTTGAACAATGACGTAAATAATAGCATAGGCAGTCAATAAGTAATGGACCTCTTTTGGGTGAAATGATGATGGTGAAGATCTGCACCTAAACAAACTTCAACACAATATTTTCCGCGAGCTACGTCATTTACATAATCTGCAGCAAGATAACAAAAATAACACAAAAAATTATCATAATATCACGATTCCCAATATAGTTACAATCACATTGCAGATAACTGGTATCAAATAACATCGCACGTGTATCGATTATGCGGTACAAGTTATTTTTAAATGAAATCTCTCCAGTTCCCAGGAACCAATCCACATCGTCAGTATCCTGTTGCAACGTGGTAATACTGCCTTTGACCTTTTTGCAGTCAACCGGAAAAGATGGCCATCGTAAAATCATAAAATGATTAGTTCATTAATATAATAGCAAAAAGTCTGGAATTTATTGCTGCATACTTAATTGGTGTAATTATATTAAACAATTTTTAAATTTCGAACCAAGATCGAAGCAATACTACCTGATAGTATCCTATGAATATGTCGATATAGATAATTATTAAGTTCTCTATTTTCCTTATTATTTGAACGCTTCATGTGTGGTACGAAACCGTAACGTTTGGAAACTAATAATCACGTAGTTAATTGGACCTGTTTTGCGGAATTAACGCGATGCCATCGTAATGGATGATTTGTAAAAGTTATATTCGACGTGGGTGTTGAGTTCTGCATGGCAGTATTTGTTGTTAATTTTCTAGAAATTGTTGTAAAATTAAATGTTGACACAAAAGATGTTTACGGAACGTAAAAACTCATCAATCAAAGACATTCATTGTTGGACATAATGCAGAGGCCTATGATTCTTGGGGGGAGCCTAAACATCGCCACAACGACCGGTCCTATGCCTTCTTCATATTGAATAAAGACATTTGACCGCACATAATATACAGGGTGTACCAAAAACGTGTGGTGCAGAACATCAAACTGAACAAATTCAAATTCAAATTCAAATTCAAAATATTTATTTGCCAGAAAATACATTGTTTAACAAGGAAAGATCTTAAAGCCTAAAAGAAATTGTATTCTGCCTGCAAGCAAGCGTGCAAATTACATTAAATAGAGTCATTCATTTTCAATACTTAAATAAAAAAAAAATAATAATAATTAAAAATAAACAGACCAACCCCAAAATAACATTGATGCATTTCAATATTTAAAATTTTCCGAATTATAAAAAATTAATAAGAATTAAACAAAAGTATACTAAAAATGTCCATACAAATAAAAAAAAAATCAATAATTAAAAATGTCAATACAATTAAAAAATAAAACAATGAAAATTATTATAATATGTATATACAATTAGCTGTCCAATTATTTCATTAATTAATTCATTATTTAATAAACATGTCTATGTTCTAAGAATTCCTTAAGGCTATAGAAACAATTATTTTGTAGCCACTCTGTCAATTTGATTTTAAAAACATTACTCTGCAATAATTTTAATTCATTTGGTATGTTATTATAAATCAATATACACATATTATACACATTTTTTCTGTAAATATCTTTATGTCCAGAAGGGTGATATAATAAGTTGCGAAACTTAGCCCTTTTTTGTCTTGGCACAACTTCACAATATTGTCTAAAGTACTGCATGTGTTTCTTTGTAAATATGCAGATATCTCGTATGTACATACAACTTTCTCCATGGGACCAAGACCAATATCGTAATCGAGAAAAAAATATCAGCTGTCCCGTACAAAACTTCACTATCTACTCGAACCAAATGTATGGGTCTGCTGATATTTTTTTCACGATTAAGATGTTGGTCCTATGGAGAAAGTTGTTCAGTTTGATGGTCTTTACCACACGTTTCTGATACACCCTGTACACGCAATCAATACCGCTCACACACGCACAACGGCCCCTTAGTCTGGAGCGTGACCGGGCTCGAACTGGAAGCCTACAGACTGGGGTCTACATCTTAAGCATCGACACCTTTTTCGCTGGTCGTCTCCCGCCTGGCCTCCTCCGGTGAACCGGAGGTCTCACCTCTCACAGACCGCGGCGGGTGGCGTGAAGAAAGCGGTACTGTGGAACAGAGCCGTGGGCTCTTGTCGGTGGAACATCATCTCGTTCGTACCTCCACAGATAAACGTAAAAGATAAAACATCATCAGACATCCTAACCTAGGTTTACGAAGGCCGGTCTTCTGTGACGTCATCATAAAGGTCAATGTAAAGACTTTAATTTAAACCCAAGACAAGAGGTTATCGCCAAACACGTTTTTTTACGATTATGAGTGTAATATGAACAGTTTGGTTTACTCGTCAGGTTTTCCTACATGTTTGACAGGTACTGTTTGTTTTTAAACTCGAATGAGCGGTCAAGGGGCGAAAAACTTAAGCATTTTTCAAACACATTCCTTTCTCACATAGCGAGCACTTTAACAAAGTGCAAGGGTGCAAGTAAAAATTAAAAATGTTCACTTAAGGAGCTCGTGGCTAAGTAATAACAGCCGCACGGGTCGATCCGTCAGGTTAAGCTACGCTTGCCGGGGTTGGTCAGTGGATGGGTGACCATCTTTACATACCGAAACTCCTCCGTGCCTCGGAAAGCACGTTAAGCCGTTGGTCCCGGCTGTTATTCGTGGATCTTTGACAGTCGTTACGAGTCGTCAGAAGGGCGAAAGTCTGACAACCAGTCTTACCAAGGGCTATCGTATTACCCAGTTACTGGGTTGTGGAGGTCAGATAGGCAGTCGCTCCATGTAAAATACAGATATTCAGCTGCTCCGGTTAGACTGGAAGCCGACCCCAACATAGTTGGGAAAAGGCTAGGCAGATAGGCGGCTAACCATTTTGTTCTTTGAGTATACATGGATGTAATGCTCTTACTGTTTAGTGTAATTAGGTAGGTATATTGTAGATACATTGTATACGACTGTACATCGATTGTCATTTTCTTTATCATATAAACATTCAGGAATTTTTGATTTCAGGCATTTTGGGGTATAGGACATTTTGAGTTTCAGATGATATGAAAAGGTGGAAATTTGACATTAAGTCCAAAACCCCCGGACCGGTATTAAAGTGCTCTTAGAAAAATTAGTACTTTTTGCAACCATTAAGTATGATGACAAAATGGAATGTACGAAGTGTACAGAAATTAAACGGATTGCAATTACAATTAAATTACAAACGCTTCTGCATTGTTGTAGTTTTAATGTCTATTTTTCTTTTAAATGCGATTTAATTAACTTCACTTGTCACTTTTGCAGAGAGCTATGTTCAGGAAGTTTAACAATTATCGATTGAATAATGTTTTTTAATTGACTGATTAGTTTGTAAACTCTACTTCTCTTACACAGTAAATAATAACAACATTGTATGTTTTTTAGGATTCCTTCCCTCACAATGAAAAAACGGAACCCTTATAGGATCACTTCGTTGTCTGTCAGTCTGTCTGTCAAGACCCTTTTTTTCAGGAACTCGTGGAAGTATCAAGTTCAATTTAATAACAAATATGTAGTTTTATGGTCCCTTGGAGTTCTAAAAAAATAAAGCTTCTAAGTCAACGCAATAAAAAAATACGGCCAATTTATGCGTCATATTTTGATACTCGTAAGTAAATCAAAACCTAGGGTACTTCCCACTGACCTAGAATTATTAAATTTGGCAAGAAGCAAGGTCTCACAGCACAAGTGAAAGAAAAAGTCCGAAAATCATTCATTTGTAATTTTAACACACAAAAAAAATTGGGATTACAAACTTAAATTTACAGTTGGAGAATAGAGCGTGACGTATGACAATGTACGGGAGAACATGTCTTTCAACTACAGTGTTAAGTTTCTTTTTGGGATAAATCTATATTTATTAATAAAGAAAAAGAGAAGTCCTGACTGACTGACTCATTGAGTGGCTCATTAACGCCCAGCCCAAATCAATTGTTTGTGTTGGGCGTTAATACCTCTCGACCTAGAAAGCAGCAATTTTGCACAGAGATTCCCTTTTAGACTAAGAGGTCACAGGATTTTTCATAACGATCATGGATACGGTTAGATTTACTTCGATGGGTTGTAGAGTAGTCCCCTAATGCGAATGACGTCGGTCTGCCTGCTCTGAGTGGTTGCAACTTCGAGTTATAGCGCTTACAAGAGGCGTCATTGTTGCGAAAAAAAAACGATCAGGGAAATGGTCAGTTTTAGTACACATTGAAAGTATGGCGTCTCCGCAGATGAAACAAGTTGGTCTGCCGGCTCTGAGTGGTTGCATTTCAGGGCTATGATGCGCGCAACACTGTTGTGAAAAAATAAACGATAAGAGAAATGGCCAGTTTTAGGACCCATTCGAAGTATGGCGTCTCCGCAGATGAAACAAGTTGGTCTGCCGGCTCTGAGTGGTTGCATTTCAGAGCTATGATGCGCGCAACATTGTTGGAAAAAAAAAAACGGTAAGAGAAATGGTCAGTTTTAGTACCCATTCGAAGTATGGTGTCTCCACAGGTGAAACGAGTTGGTCTGCCGGCTCTCAGTGGTTGTATTTCAGAGCAATCGTTGTATATGCAAGACGCTTATTTGTGGAGAAAGCCTAAAAAATACATCGAAAAAGGGGACAATAGGCGAATTTTTCAAGTGCACGCCGGCCGGTGTCGTAACCCCACCCTACACCTGCGCCGAGAACCACCCGCTGCGCGACCGTCCCCCCTGTAAAGGAATAGGGAAAAAGCTAGAGGTGTCAAGAAGTGTCAATAAGAGAATAGTCAGTTTTAGTACCTATTCGAAGTATGGTGTCTCCACAGGTGAAACGAGTTGGTCTGCCGGCTCTTAGTCGTTGTATTTCAGAGCATTGTTATACGCAAAGCGCTTAGTTATAGCAAAATTCAACTTAACGGTAATCAATAAAATAAAGAATGAAATCGAACAAATCCAATTTTTAACAATTCAACTTATTACTTTTGGGTAAATCACAGATTAATAATTTTGTAGAATATAGCTAATGAAACAACTCAAAAAATATAGAATGTTAGAAATAAGTAAATATTTAACTCTAAGTCTAAGCTATAATCTACAAAATTATTAATCTGTGATTTACCCACAGTAATAAGTTGAATGATTAAATATTGGATTTGTTCGATTACATTCTTTATTTTATTGATTACCGTTAAGTTGAATTTTTCTATAACTAAGCGCTTTGCGTATAACAATGCTCTGAAATACAACGACTAAGAGCCTGCAGACCAACTCGTTTCACCTGTGGAGACACCATACTTTGAATAGGAACTAAAACTGACCATTTCTCTTATTGACACCTCTAGACACCTCTAGCTTTTTCCCTATTCCTTTACAGGGGGGCCGGTCGCGCAGCGGGTGTTGCTCGGCGCAGGTGTAGGGTGGGTGTACGACACCGGCCGGCGTGCACTTGAAAAATTCGCCTATTGTCCCCTTTTTCGATGTATTTTTTAGGTTTTCTCCACAAATAAGCGTCTTGCATACACAACGATTGCTCTGAAATACTACCACTGAGAGCCGGCAGACCAACTCGTTTCACCTGTGGAGACACCATACTTCGAATGGGTACTAAAACTGACCATTTCTCTTATCGTTTTTTTTTTTTCAACAATGTTGCGCGCATCATAGCTCTGAAATGCAACCACTCAGAGCCGGCAGACCAACTTGTTTCATCTGCGGAGACGCCATACTTTCAATATGTACCAAAACTGACCATTTCTCTGATCGTTTTTTTTTCGCAACAATGACACCTCTTGTAAGCGCTATAACTCGAAGTTGCAACCACTCAGAGCAGGCAGACCGACGTCATTTGCATTAGGGGACTACTCTACAACCCATCGAAGTAAATCTAACCGTATCCATGATCGTTATGAAAAATCCTGTCACCTCTCGGTCTATTTGCAATGTAGACAAGGAATAAGAAAGGAATTCCCGGTAGTACGTTCCCGTGGGATATTTTCCACCGTCATCCACGCGGGTGAAGCCGATGTCAAAAGCTAGTTCTTTTATAAAACTACGGAACACTTCATTCTGCGTGGTCCAACACGTACTTGGCCGGTTTTCTATACCAAAATCTCCTATGCAGACTCCGATGTCACGTTGGATGGTGACTCCAACATAATAATGTAAATGATTAAAGACTAAGGATGATGACTCTAAAACCAGTCGGTTATATTCGACCTTGAGGCGTCTTGTTCACTTTAGCGGAACGCCCGACGCCGCTAGAATACCAATAGGGCTTACACTTCTTATCATTGCAGGAAAACAGGTTTAAATACTTACATAACAATGTTGTTTAACTTCTGCTGTATTTTGTTTGTTTTCAACTGCATGGTATAAGTTGGTTTTAACACAGTACATCATCATTATCCTGCCCTTATCCCAATTTATTTGAGGTTGGCGCAACATGTCTTTTTCTTCCATACTTCTCTATTAGTCGTCATCTCGGTAGTCAACCCCTTTCTAGCCATATCATCTTTTACACAGTCCATGAGTCCATCTATAGCTTTAATTGTCAGAGCAAGATCTCATATACATATTACACAAGTATGAAGTTGATTTTAAAGTTCTTTATGCGAATGTCTTGATATGAATCATTCTTTTCGGATTGGCGATAATAGCGCCTTATTTATTCCACTTTTTTTGCCAAGCTTAATGAAATTCTGCCATCTAATTTCTGTATTATTATCAACTTGAGAAAGGAGGATATAAGTAACATACATTCATCGAGTTTCAATTCGATCGAAATATCAGATCGTTTAAGATTAAAAAAAAAATATATTTAAAGCAATCAAAGGTCAGTTGAGCTAAATGTAAGTACTAAAGCAAATAAAAAAAAATGCTAAGCGGTCATATAAGCGAGCTATTTTCGGATGATTACAAAAATAAGAGGAAAATCATTGTCTGCTATATGATTCATTTAATTGAACGTCTTTCCCGATCATTCGACGTAGATAGGTATTAAATAGTCGTGAGCAATTTGCTATTATAAAAATTCAAAACGAACGTGCATCACTTTCTCTTTAATCCTTAGTTTGGACTTTGGACTTTGAAGTCTCATAAAGTGGAAGAACTGGTTTAATGTAGCCGTTTGGTCAACCGCCTAGCCATTTCACTAAACGCCTCCATACAATCAATGGCCTGAATTATATTCAGCCATTCAGTCAAACGGCTAGGCAAATTACTTTGATCGTTAGCCTAGCCCAGATATTTAAATTTAATTTTAGTTCCATTTTCTGCCACCTGGCAGGAGCTCGTGGCTAAGTAATAACAGCCGCACGGGTCGATCCGTCAGGTTAAGCTACGCTTGCCGGCGTTGGTCAGTGGATGGGTGACCATCTTTACATAACGAGATTCCTCTCCGTGCCTCGGAAAGCACGTTAAGCCGTTGGTCCCGGGTCCCGCCTGTTATTCGTGAACCTTTGACAGTCGTTACGGGTCGTCAAAAACCCGAAAGTCTGACAACCAGTCTTACCAAGGGGTATCGTATTACCCAGTAACTGGGTTGTGGAGGTCAGATAGGCAGTCGCTCCATGTAAAATACTGGTATTCAGCTGCATCCGGTTAGACTGGAAGCCGACCCCAACATAGTTGGGAAAAGGCTAGGCAGATTTTTTCTGCCACCTGGCGCTGAAATCCACACTGTCAATATGGCGTCGACAAGCCACAATATTTCTGGTGTTTTTCTCACAGTTTAAATGCGTTTACGCAAAACCGGATCGGGTCACCCCGACTCCATGTAGTCTTTTGTAGCAGCCAAAAGACTACGTGGGTACTCCGATATTGGGTTTTTCTATCTGGAATTTCTCAGCAGCAGCCCGGAGTTTGGATTAGTGCCCGGTTGATGGCAATAGGTTCGGCCCTATTACATGGGACTTAAACATAACTGACGAAATGTATATTACGGTACACCTCTGCCCAACCCTTCGGGGAAACAAGGCTGATGTTGTGTTAACGAGACCTTTTGTTTGGCTGACCTTAGCAGACACAAAACAAAAAAATCAATTCAAATAATTCCAATAACCTTCGAGAATTTTTTAGAAGATTAATACACAGATAAAATATCAGCTTCTCTACCACGTGTAGTGACACACGTGATGATGAGGTCAAAGATCATAAAAGCTCCCGCAGACAGGCGCAACGCGACTCTAGTATAGGGTTGCCAGATGATAATTTGATAAAGGAGGGCAGATGGGTCTAAAAAGGAGGATTTTTGTAAAAAAAAAGGCGGACATTCACAATTAAACAAATTTTTCACATTATTTTACTTTATTTCAATCATATTCAGCTGAGCTGCCAATTTTTTCAAGAAGTTCTTGGTTTTTCAACAAATAATTATGAAAATATACACATGTCATGTTTTTGAAGTTGTATTGAGTAAGAATTAAAGATTTAACTGACTGCACACTTGTCTGTTCCTCTCTTTGCTCCACTGAGTACTAATCAGTGAAAAAACGCATGCACGCACGCACGGCGCACGACACAACATTTTCAACGATGTTTAGCAAAAAGTAGGAATTACAGTAGGTAAAGGAGGACAAAACATGGAAAAGGAGGACATGTCCTCCTTTTGGATACCATCTGACAACCCTACTGTACAACAAGACAATTTCCATGAAGTCTTTAGAGAAATTGTTATACTAAAGTCGCGTCGCGGCTGTCTGCGGGAACCTTAACTGAGGTTAGCGCAAAAAACAACAGCCAATATGATTGCCTTCTTCGAAGAAAGTAGTTCAGCAAGGATGAAATGAAACTAATGACTAATAATGTTGTTCAATCAATCTGCTTAGCCTTTTCCCAACTAGATAATTGTTGGGGTCGGCTTCCAGTATAACATCTGAATACCAGTATTTTACATGGAGCGACTGCCTATCTGACCTCCACAACCCAGTAACTGGGTAATACGATACCCCCATGGTAAATGCACGCTGTGTTTCATGAGATAAGGTTTACCTACAATTGATTGTGTAGTACGTTCTGATCTATGAAATGCGGGTGTGTGCGCGACTGCGTATCTATTGCTTTTACTGAACTGGCCAGTGGAGACAAAGTGGAGACACACAGTTCCGATACATTTTAAACTACTGGGCATATCTCCTTCTTCCTTATATCTATGATTGTATAGTACACCACATTTCGACAGCTACGCTGGCTTCCACGGAGCGTGATGTTGCCACACTATTGGAAGAGTATCGTCCGTGGTAGCGCACGCGCAGACACGACCGTCGCGGTGCGTCCGATCCGCGGCGAGTCGGTAACTCTTCAAAGGTGCGTTGCGAGCTTCTCTTTCACTTGACATTTTGGAATGACAAATTAGCTTCGAATCTCAAGACCCACACAGACTGTCACGCACCGTTAGCCTTGTGTGTGGTGCGTGCGTGGCTGTCCGTGGTCGTCGGCCGTGCGTGATAATCCGCAGAATCACGCACCGTGGGAAGCCAGTTACTTATGGCTAGGCTTTAAGGCTTTTCCGTCGTAAAAAGCGCGGTCACTGTCGGACTGCATAGAAAAGAAAGAGAAGCGCGATGACACAACGCTTGCAAAATAATTGCATGCAAATCTATTGATTGGACTAAAAAAGTAATGACATGAAATCATTCCTTATTATTTTGTAGAGAACTGTATAAATTTATGAACACTTGTAATGAAAATTGTAGGAGTAACATTGTAAAAACTAGAAAAAATAGACAGAAATAGACCTGGATTTAGATTTTTTCCCCTTAGTTCTACAAACTAAAATAGATTTCAGGACAGATGAAATCACTTCTTATGTGTTGTAGATTGCAGTGTATTTTTTACTATCAAAAAGATGCTATAGTTGCTGTAAAAATGGATACATATTTAATTAGTTTCGCCGTATTTTAGGAAGGAGGAGCCTTAACATAAGTCCACGCGAGAGAAGTCGGGGTAAAGCTAATTTGTTTCTACTTTTAGAGTTCCGTATCTGAAAAGGAAAAAAAACGGAGCCTTCACTTACTTGTCGGTCTGTCTATCACAGCCAGTTTACACCGAATCTAATGGACCGATTAAGTTGAAATTTGGTACATTTCTGTGACCTAAACATGGACGTGTAACGTAAATAAATGAATTTTGATTATGGGTATAATTTTTTGGGGACAATTAAGAAAACAAAAAAATATCACAATTTTAAAATAAATCGCTTTAAAGTTACTTCGTCCGAAACTACTGAAACTAAAATTAAAAAAAAAAAAATACAGAAGTTAGTTCTTATAGATTACAGAAAAAATAAGAAGAAGTTGGTCTTGAAATGAAATGACTTGGACTTGAACTTACATTTGCAGTTGGAATGTATGAGAATAAATTCATCCCAACTACGAAACCCTTCATTGTGACTTAGCCGGTTTTTTTTTTATTTTAACTATTACTGGAACTACAAAAACTGCTGAATTATTTGTTAGGTAGTTCTACAGGATGTAGCCAAAACCTTCTATAATTTCCTCTGGACGATAAAATCAATATCTTTGGCCTTCATCGTCAAACAGCCAAGCAAAGGCAGTTTAAGCACGTTGTTGCACGTTACGCAACGTTTTTAATGACGTTTTATCTTCATGCTGTGCTGCGTTACGTCACGGCATAGATGGAAAGTGTCATCAACGGTGACTTTCACTGCGTTAGGCTGTGCGGTGTAGCTAGTTTGTTATGGTACTTAATCTGTTACGTTTTTTTCTAACGAGTTTCTGTCAGCTGTTTTTTTCTGAGTCTAGTAAGTATAAATTTATTTTCTATCTACCATTTACTTCACCCCCCACCGTTTTACAGTCCGTTCAACCGATTTTGACTTCTATTCCGTAGGCTTAAGGATGGCATTAAACGCAAAAAAGTGGTTACGATACCAACTGTTTACTGCAGCTGCCATTTGTCATGCCACCAACGCAATAGAAGTCAAAATCGGTTGAACGGACTGTAAAAAGGTTTGTTTAAATGTCTAATCTTATTGTAAATGAGTTTAAAAATAAATTCGGTTTTACAATAGCTTACCATTATGAAGTAAAACTACTGTGTGGTGTTGCCCGCTCCGCCCCCTGCAACAATTTAAATTATGACATCTTTATTACTGACTAACTGTTATTTGATTCTGTACAGGGATGAGTGGAAAGCCATGCGGGGAGACCTTTGCTTAACAGTATTTAACAGTACAACATTAAAATGGAGTCTCACTTTAAAAACTGTACACCTCTGCCATTTCACTTACACACCGAGCTAAATCACGCTTCGATATATCCTCTTAAAACTAGAATCCCGAGTTCAGCGAGGGATTCAAGCTCGCCCAAGACAAAGCACATCTACACCCAAATATTCTTAATTCGTTGACCCAAGTACACCTTTATCCCACCCTACTAAACGAGAATGCTCTACTTTTCACTCCTTCTGCGAGGTTATAAAAAGCTCGATTTTCGAATATGTTTTATTTGCAAGTATAGGTTTTCATTATTTGTTTTCATACGAATTTTTAGTTAATTCAAATTCCAACACACATTATTGATCAGCGGGTAATAAAATAAACGGTAGCGGGTTTAATGAAATTCAGTACAATATTATTACCCAGGTAAACCACAGGGCTATTATGACTTACTGTACGTTATGTGTGCATGACAAATAAATTGACAAGAGCAGCACCCTAATTGCGTACACACTATCAATCAGAATCTGAATCATTTTGAAGCAAATTGCTAATCCATAGCTTCATAATGCTTGAAAAAATTGCCTGCCCGACAACGTAAATAACGCAATGAATGTTGTTGAACTGTCAAAATGAAACAGATTCCGATTGATACTGTGTTACGCATTACGCAATTAGAGATACCGTGGCCCTGGCACAGGCAACTGAAGAAACACGGGTACGTTTTAGTCAGTAAAAGTCTGTCACGCCCTTCCGCTCCACACAGAGCGGGAGAAGTCATTTTATGATCCACAAAAAAAAAGGTGCGGGTGGTGTCAAAACGAATTTAAAACATTGTTCTAATTCTGTCAATCATCTGAAGTTGACAGAAACAGAATGGTGTTTATTAGGTCCTATTAACCTTATACATTGATCATTTTGGTCCTTCGAGCCGGATCAAAATTATTAATGTATTCTGGACTTTCGTTTGCCTTGATTTTTTTAAGAAAACAACGTGTAGTTTCAATGCAGGTTTATTCGCAACTGACAACATAGTGGACTGTAAGTTTACATGTATTATAGATAGCTACTACGAAACGTATCTCTAAGCTCACAACACACAAAACGCTAATCTATTTAAACAATGGTTTTAGTTGAAATGCATTCAGTGATTTGTGGTGAAAGTCTAGGTCCGTTTAGTATTGATTGATGGCAAAAATGTTGATCTTCCGTCTACATTCTACAATCATATTTTGTCAAGTGATCATATGCCTATGAAGCGGATTTACACACAAGTAATTCAGAGATTTTCCGAGATTTGTCCCTAGCCAAATAAAGATTACGTGGAATCCCTTAGCAATACAAAGAGGGGTTAAAAAGTATTTGGACAAAGCCGTGGATAAAAGCTAGTAGCTCTAGCCTATAAATTAATATTAAGGAGGTGGTAGCCCGCGAAGTTCAAATTTTCTTCCGTTTTTTGCGATTTGCAGGTCAGTGTCAGGTTGTAGGTATGTTGATTAAAATATGATTCGCGGCCGTAACTAACATGGCTTTACAGAATTATAATCATTAGAATCAGCAATACAGCTCCATAAGTTAGAATTGACCTCAAAAATCGTGATTTCATGAAATCGCTAGATTTGAGGTCTATTTGAATTCTAACTATTCTAAGGGGGCTTAAACAACATATTTTCGCTATTCTCCTACCATCGTAGATGCTTATCGGTACATTTTATTGTAGAAACCAACAGTAATTGCTGCTTTTAGTGCAATTACGAGCATTAGAAAAAAAATGGGCCAGTACAAACTATTACACATGTTGGGTTTAAAACCAAGTCATTGAACCTCATTCTGTATGTGGGTTAAAAGTTAAATTTAGTAGCACTCGTTGGTTCTTTGTACATCTTTCTTTAGCGATCAATTTCTTTGGAGCTTTACGATTCGATTTTACGAGGTTGATGGTCGACAAGGCTAAGTAGATCTATACGTAGCTTAGACAGCCATTATTGATGTTATATGATAAGACAAGAAAGCTTTCTCCCGCGGCTTCACTCGCGTGAAGATAGGTTACGACTAACGATCCCACGGGAGCGTACTACCGGAATAAAAAGTATGTCCTAATCCTTACCCAGATCATGGTCAACCTGTCTCAATCTGCCTAGCCTTTTCCCAACTACGTTGGTGTCAGCTTCGAGTCTAACCGGATGCAGCTGAATACCAGTAATTTACATGGAGCGACTGCCTATCTGACCTCCACAACCCAGTAACTGGGCAATACGATACCCCTTGATAAGACTGGTTGTCAGACTTTCGGGCTTCTAACGACCCTTAAGGACTGTCAAAGATCCACGAATGACAGCCGGGGCCAACGGCTTAGCGCGCTTTCCGAGGCACGGAGGAGTCTCGGTGTGTAAAGATGGTCACCCACCCACGGACCAAACCCGGCAAGCGTAGCTTAACCTAATGGGTAGACCCGTGCGGCTGTTATAACTGAGCCACGAGCTCCTCATGGTCAACCTGTCTGTCAAAATTAATCAAAATCCGTTCAGCCGTTAAAGCCTGAACAGGTAACATACAAACAGACATACTTTCGCATCAATTTTTATATAGCATGGATTTGGATGGATAAAGTAGTTGATCTAAAGTTCTGCTCAACACTGGCAATTACACATATTCTTCTCGTTTTTGCTGAAGGTCCATACTTCGTATCAAGTTAAACTAACTACTTTTTATCAAGTCAAATGTTGCAGTTTATAATGTATCAGGTGCTAGACATCCCACGCTTGCAATAAAAGACTAATGAGGTAATGAGCCACACCGCAATAGGCACCCGATAACGAGCAGATGCTAGTTTCTGAGTAAGGGCGTTTGTCCACCGCAGCCGTCACCGGGACGTCACCGAGAAACGAGATTATTCAAAGCGAACGTGACGTTCCGGTGACGGCGATCGTGTGTGGCACCGCGACCGAACTCGGGGTTCAATAATGTTATGAAAGACAAAACAAAAGCCGGTCGAATAGCGCCACGCACCGTTGCAACGGCAGTGTGTGGATAAGATCAAACGTATTTTGTATTGCCGAATTTCTAGCGGTCGCGCCGAACTACCTACTCGAAAAATTAATTTACTTTATAAAAGTAAAAACAGACTTCAAAACCAGAAACCAAAAAACCAGAAACCAAATCGAATAAAATAACTTTCATAAAAACTTAACAGCTTCTGAAGTCGGTGTCTTCAATTCTTCGCCTTACTTTTTTAAAGTAAACTAGGTGAGCCGACAGACGTTGTCCTGTCCCAATTTCAATATTCCCATATAAAATCCAGTTTCAGTTTTCAGAATTTTCCAATTTTCCCGGCAACTTTTCCAATTTTTTTCATCGTTTAAACCTTCCCTGGACTACGTCAAACATTTCAAAAACAAAATCAGCTAAATCGGCCCAGCCGTTCTTGAGTTATGAAATTACAACGAAAAGTGGCATTGATTTTTATAGATATTAACAGATTTCAAACACCAAATTAAGAATGAAACGTCTTCTAAAAAAAAAATCAACTCAATCATTGACGTGAACGAGCTTACAACATTACCACAGTATAAAAACATACAGTAGGACGACGCCTTTGATTTCGTGGTAAATGCCGACAACTTCTAGACATTGTCTATTTTTATTTATTTTATTTATTTATTTTATTTGTTAACATAGGTAAAAAAAAAAATACAGATCTTATGTTTGATTAACAGAGCGCTATGTTATGCCAGGAGGCGTACAAATATGGTTTGCAAAACTAGCATAATATTATAAATCAAAATCTATTAAAAATAATTGAAAAAAAAAATAAACTTTGAAATTTTTCGTCATGGGTGTCGTTTTCATGGTTTTCGAGGGTGCTAAAGCCGATAGTGAGGTCAAAACCAAAATCTAAAATGGCGACTGCGAAAATTTTATTTTTTGTCGAATTCCATGTTTGACCACATTATCAGCTTTAGCATCCTCAAAAGCAATAGAAACGACACCCACCCAAAAATTTGAAAATTTTCGAAGCCGCCATCTTGAATTTTCATTTTGACCTCGTTATCGTTTTCAGCGACCTCAAAAACCATGAAAATGACACCCATGACGAAAATTTTTAAAATTTTCGCAGCCGCCATCTTTGATTTTCATTTTGATCTCATTATCGTTTTCAACGAGCTCAAAAACCATGAAAATAACACCCATTACGAAAAATTTGACAATTTTCACAACCGCCATCTTGGATTTTCGGATTTTCATTTTGACCTCGTTATCGTTTTCAGCGACCTCAAAAACCATGAAAATTACACCCATGACGAAAAATTTGAAAATTTTCGCAGCCGCCATCTTGGATTTTTATTTTGACCTCATTACCGTTTTCAGCGAGTTTAAAAACCATGAAAATGACACCCATGACGCAAAAAATTTAAAATTTTGCATCCGCCATCTTGGACTCAAAAACCATGAAAATGTCACCTATGTCATTATTATTATTTCTTTTATTTAATTTTATACAAATATGTTACATTTTTAAATATTGGAATATAAAAACAAAACACAAAAGGGTCGTGACGGAAAAATATTAAATTTTTTTCGCCTAACCCCCATCCGCCAAGAGTTCGTACCGCTCCAAAAAAACTTAAGAAATAAGCAAGCAGGCACCCAAATGTAACTAAGTCGTATATCTGTATTTTTCTGTGTACATAAATTAAATAATAATAATAAATTAAAACAACAATAAAATCAACACGATAGCCCTGAAAATCGTGTCCCGAGCTACGAACATGGTGGAAGTATGCAGCTCGGGCTCGCGCCTCCCGCGTCTCGCCCCTCACGCCCGCCCCACACGTCTAGACGGCTTCGTCGCACGACTGTATGATTTATAGACTGTGTTGCGTCAAGCAGCGCCATCTAGCGGCTTGACTTGAGAGTTACTCGCTCGGGTTGCTTCGAGAAAGATCGGGACGCCCGGCGCGCGCGCGCCCCTCGACTCGCCAGTGTTCTATACAGCAGCATCGTGCATACGTTAAATATCTTCAAAATTATTATTGTAAAAGGAAGAATAAACTTCATTGTTATTATATTTCAAGAGCCTTACTGAAGAAGCCCCTGCCAGCCCCCCAGTCTTCATTGTCAAAACAGTGTGACTGTGACATTACTGTCTACCCTTATTTAGTGCTTTCAATCTTTCGGGAAGTTTTTTTGAGGAAATAAGGACTCCTTACAATAACTCTGAAAACGGAATTTACTCGCGATTTGCCCTTTGTTTACCTCAACGAGGAACGGAATTAGCCTGGAAACTTCAGACGGCCTGTCGACAGCCGATAAGTTTTTTAATACAGGTCAGCAAGTTTTATACATGCAGATTATGTAGGTATTATTAACTTACACGTCTTTTGTTCCAGTTGACCTGCTTTTTAATGCCTCGTTTTAACTCACACATATTACATGTATCTTGAGAACATTTAACTCTCCCTTTTTTGGGCAATCGTATAAAAAGTAGAGTCATGTACACACGGCTACGCATCAAGCTATAATATCCAGTTTACACTGACCTCTCATTGTAAGGAAATCCTATACAATGCGAGATCAGCTTATACTGGAAATGTATAGCTTGGGTTGTAGCCGTAACCGTGTGCGTACTATTATAGTCGAGGAGCGAAAATTAAAGGAAAATAATAATAATCAAAATCATTAAAGATTTTTATTATTATTAGGGTTCCGTACCAAAATGGTAAAAAATGAACCCTTATGGTGAAACTCAGTCTGTCTGTCTGTCTGTCACAGCTGGATATCTCAAGATCTACTAATGCTATCAACTTGAAATTTGGAATAGTTTTAGATGACGTTTACCCAACTATTTTGCAAATAAGAAAGATTTTTTTTGCAACGGAGTCCCCGTAAGGGGTCTTAAAAATTCAAAGTGGGGCAGTGGGGCTACTAGAGCATGTGGGGTAGGTATCATATGAAAGAGCGCTGTTTGCATTCTCTAACATTTTTTTAATTTTTTTTAGGCCGCATAGTTTTGACTTTTGATGAAAAATGTAAAAAAAACTACCGTTACCCCCCTTATCTCCGAAGTTTGCAAAGAGAAAAATCTGAAATTATTCTGTGTGATAGAAGTTTATGTAAAGATTACAGGAAAAATAAAACGATGTCTCTAAATAGCACACTTTTTCAGAAATCGGAACGGAACCCTCGGTGCGCGAGTCCGACTCGCTCTTGACCGGTTTTTTTCATTTTTCTTGTCTTTGACATATCTTGGGACCCTCGGGTCCCGGACTTTTGAAAAACGTACGAGGGGCCGAAGTCAACTCGCAGAGGCCCCTTATACAATTTTAAATGACGAGGCGGCACCAGCCGACGATTATCCCTGTATGCACTATGCAAGTGCACCCAAAGACAACGCCCCTTATTAAAATGTTACTAAACACAATTTTCAAACACATCTTTCTAACACAGCGGGCGCATGTCAACTTTTCGAATTGTCATTTTCATAATGCTGGCAATGTAGTTGAAAAAATAATGGAGCAAGTAAAAATTTTGCTTTAAATGTGCTTAACATTTTCATTCCTCGACTGTACGTCTGTACTTGTATTATGATTTTCCCGATTTCGTTTTAATCTATATTCTAAATATAAAAATGAATCTCTATTTCCCTTGGTCATCGCATCACGCGTGAACGCATGGAACAATTTCGCTAATTCTTTTTTTGTTGTGTTTATTATTGTCATGAGAAGGTAGTTTCTTTCCTTAAGAAAGAAAAAATTAAGAAAATTTCGCAGAAAATTGGAAAATTTTAGAAAACTTAACGACTATTTTAACTTCACGCGTTTACATTAGAATATTCATAGCTAAGACAGGACAACGTCTGTCGGGTCAGCTAGTTAACAAAAAAATTGACGATGTTAGTATGTACTAGGAAGCTATAATGATTTGGTATTGGTAGGTATAGATGTCGCAGATTTATGACAAAATCAGGTTTTTTATCAAAAAACCTTTTGATCAAGAACCGGAAGAAGACGGTCGACATCAGGGGCACTCTGAGGTTCGGTTAGGTTAGGTTCCTTTTAACCCTGCAGACAGAAATAGGAGCCCAGCGCAGCGGGTCTCCGTTGACCGGTTCTTGATCATAAGCCTAAGGTCTTTGAACAAAAACCTGCTTTTGTCATAAACCTGCGACATATACATTATATATAAAGTTAGTACGTAGTAAGAGTACCTCAATGAATGAAGTGAGATCACCACCCAAGTGACAATTAAGTTAATTTATTTTATTTTAAGCCAATTGTTCACTCTGAAGATCTTGGAACTTGGGTAAAGAGATTTTTGTCGCAAAACCACAAAGCCACATTATCATTAGTCTGCAGACACACCTTTGTAGTTTATCAACCTTTACGAAAAGTTAACATTTGCTTGCTAATGCTTGGATCAAATTACGTTTTTGTGGTAAAAGACCAATTGGAACATGCATCGTTACCTTAAAATGCCAAAAACATTACCTATACATAGAGTATGTATTTGGGTATTATGTTGTTGGGTAAAATCTAAAAATTGTTAAGGATGACGAAAAAACATGTCATCGAAGTAAATTTACTTAAGGTGATTGCGTAGTAGTAGCCGCGAAATTCAAATTTTCTTCAGTTTTTAGCAATTTGCAGGGGTCGGACCTAGTATCATTTGGCAGTGTTTTGAGGTTAGGTTACAATAATTAGTTTTTCTGAAGAATGGTGCGTTACCTTTTCATGGGAGTGATCATATCAGGGGAGTGGGGGCATCATGGTGGATTTAGAACCATCATTCCTCTTCATGTATTTTGCTGTAAGCTGTGTCCTACTTAAATTAGGAAAAAAACGGCCTCTCAACTCTGATTATATATTAGTTTTTAATCGAAAAACGTCATAATACTAAAGTAATTAGCAAAGTATCAGAGTTCGGAACATTCGCTCGGGTCGGGTCTCGGCGAAAGTGGCTAGGGGCGGCGCCTGCGCCGGGTCCGATACAAGTGAAAGTGGCGACGAAAGCAGAGTGCGGAAGAACTGCTTTCTTGCGTTACCCCCAGCACCACTCGATATCCTGTTTTAGAAGTACTGGCTGGCTAGATCAGACATGGCTACACTCAACATGGCGACGCAAAAACTAAATTACTTATTACATATTATCTATTAAATAAAAACAGAAGTCCTGACTGACTGACTGATTGACTGACTCATCAACGCCCAGTCCAAACCCTTGGACCTAGAAAGCTGAAATTTTGCACTGAGGTTCCCTTTATAATGTAGACAAGGAGTAAGGAAGGAATTCCCGGCAGTAGGTTCCCGTGGGATATTTCCCGACCTCCACGCGGGCGAAGCCGCGGGCAAAAGCTAGTAATTATATATTTTAGATTTAGGGAGGTCCGTCAAGGCAAATTGCAGCAACATACGACAAACAGCGCTGCAATTTGCAAAAAACGTAAAGAATTTTGAATTTCGCACAGGGTTGAGATGATATAAATCACCTGATTTTAGTCGGTGATTTTAATCGCGATTAAAATCAAATGATTTTTTAAATAAATCGTTGATTAAATCAATACTTTTTGAATGCAACAAAATCAACTAAAAATGTCAAGGGACTTCCGCGACATAAACTAGGTACGGCGGCGGCGCTCACGCACACATACGTGCAATGCTATGTAAAAAAGTCTGTTTGCGGAAAGTGGTGTGTAAAAGTTGTTATAAGAAGTTAATGGGTTTAGTAGCGAGGAGCTTGTGGCTAAGTAATAACAGCCGCACGGATCGATCCATCAGTTTAAGCTACGCTTGCCGGGGTTTTTCCGTGGATGGGTGACCATCTTTAGATACCGAGACTCCTCCGTGCCTCGGAAAGCACGTTAAGCCGTTGGTCCCGGCTGTCATTCGTGGATCTTTGACAGTCGTTACGGGTCGTCGTCAACACGAAACAGTACCTATTGACTAATTAAATAATAATAACTGAATTAAATTAATTTGATTCTGAGTCCAGAGACAATAGCTTGAGTTTAAAAAACATTCAAGTACAATACCCACAGGTCAACTGACATTGCAAATATTTGAGTGAATTCATTAACATAAATACAACATGGTATCAATACATTGATTACCTATAAGTAATCAAAACCTAAGGTGGAAAGTAAAGATTATTCTCACAGCTAATAAACACAAAAATTATGAAAACAAACTGTTAAATTCACGTTAACCACTGTGATTAGCTGTCCGAAATAACTACCTACCCTCAACAGCCATTCAATAATTTGATAATGATTTTGACAGTCTGCTAAAACCCTGGCAACACTGAAGAGAATCACCCACGCACGAGGTGTGATACTACCCTTAATAAATAAAAATTAATATTTTAATAAATAAATTCTTTATTTCAAAAGGTGACAGCTTTGTTACAGACATCAACAATTTAGAGTCAACAGAAGTCTTAAACATAGGTCCCCTGGCTCCCAAACTAGGTTTATACCTGTGACTTGGGAGTCCGTGTTCCTCCATGAAAAAGGCATTACGGTATGACGTGGGTTAATTAAAAATGTAGCGACAAAGAAAAAGGCAGTTTTTGAATAGTTTGTGTGTGAATGGTTATGATTATGAAGTCATGTTAGTCAGTTTGAACACATTCATACAATAATTGAAAGTTAAAACAATCGGTGCGAGCGAATTTCGTCCTACACTTCGTGCCAGGGATGTTGCGAATATTCGCATCCGCATCCGCATATGCGGAACATCCGCATCGATTTAGACATCCGCATCTGCATCCGCATCCGCATAAATCGATGCGGAGCTGATGCGGATGCGGATGTGTAGCAGGTTGCGACAAGAAAGAAAGGGGCGGGCCCGGCGGGAGCCCGCTTTGATTAACACTCCACCATTTAAGAGGACTCAATTAAATTTTAAATGAGAGTCCTCTTAAATGGTGGAGTGTTAATCAAAGCGAGTTCAAACTATTATCTAAAATAGCACGCAAATTCTTATCAGCTTCACCAGCCACTGTTCCAAGTGAACAGTTATTTAGTAGCGCAGGATTAATATACGAACCCTTGCGAAACAGACTAGAGTCCGAAAAGGCGGCCATTCTACTTTTCATTAAATATAATGCTCCAATATTCAAATTTAATTACTAAAATAATGAATTAGTAATAGTAATTCACTTGCTACTTTATTAAAGAAAGAAAGAATAAATATTACTGTATTTTTTTTTATTCTACCCACACTTAAGTTTCATGTACAGATCCGCATCCGCATCCGCATCCGCGGATGTGAGCCTCTTATAATCCGCATCCGCATCCGCATCCGCGGATGTGAAAAAATCTGTATCCGCAACATCCCTGCTTCGTGCGGGATTCGCTCCAGTTTGGCCAGAGCTTAATTTTTCATTATCTCACGCCTTCTTCCCATGGGGGTAGGCAGAAACTTAACTACAGAACGCCACCTGCTTACTCCTTTTGCTTCGTTTACAATAATACAGGCACGCCCCGGTTGCGAATACTTGTTTCACCTTAATTTTGTCAGTCAGTCAATTATTTAATTTTTGTGCTAAGTAGCTTATACAACTTATTGGTGATGTTCTTCAGAAAGGTCAGGTGCATAGTATTCGCAAACGGCGTGCGTGTATGCCCAGGGGGCTTACTATGGGCCCTTATAGCAGGGCAGAAGTTGACCGTTTCCAGTGAGACAGTGATGGTGCTATAGGTCGTATATAGCTCCGTCTCCCTCTCTCTCTCTCTCTCACTGCAAACATTCAACTTCTGCCCAGCTATAAGAGCTGATAGTAAGCCCCCAGGACCAGATGTATGAACGTAAATGAGGCAAAATGAAATGAAATTAAATGTTTTATTTCCAGATATAAAATCCACATGAACTTAAAAATTAAAATTTAAATAAACAAACACATACAATATCAATAATGTAAAAGGACTATGTAAGGATTGTAGTTCTGTAGTTTCTGCCTACGCCCATGGGAATGGGAAGAAGGCATGAGTTTATGTAATTATGTATGTAGCCTAAACTCAGAAATTAAGTGACATATTTTTAACTTGGGAAATCATAGCTTTTATTACATTTCTATGGAAACTAGACTCTACTGTTGTTGTTTGGTTCCTTGATTACGGATTACTTTGCAGAATTTTATCTTATCAATGTTTTAGATAGTACTTTTTTCAGACTTTAATTTAAATTGTTTACTACCCTAAAACTTCAAACAGGTTTCTTAATGTAATATAATTATGCAGTGTCTTAAAGTACCTATTAACAGTAATATCATGTCTTTACAATTTGCATAATAAATTAAATATTTCAGCCAGTCCGTCAACTCTATTTGAATATTATTTTGTTTTGAAGTGCATTCAACTTTATACAATTCAAAGTCATTCAGTTTTGCCTTATCATTGGATCTCATTAGACTTTCGATGTTATTTTGTTATTCATGAGTAGAACAAAATCTTTTTCCCTAATAAGTGCTTCATTAAATTGTAAAAATTATTTTTATATATTGAAAATCAGCATATTTTAATCACCAGTCTATTTTATCAAGTATATGTAGTAAGTCATGTTTTAGGATATATACAACATACATTTTGTTATTGATTTTCAAAAGTTAGGGAGAAATAGGTAATACGGGCTGGTATCCCAGCCCGTATTACCTATTTCTCCCTAACTTTGCAACTCCACGTCAATGCGCGTATTTTGCGTACGGGGATGTTGCTATGAGATATAGGTGCTCAATGTAAATTTTTTACTACCTACTGATGTGCTGTTCTTTTGGAACGAAGTTCCTTATCGCGCGTTGTGAAAGGGGGCTAGACGGAAAAAAACCTCACGAAAAGTTGTAACAACACTTTTTGCTATAGTAAGCTATTGTAAGCAAACTTCGTTCCATCCGGGTGTCCCTTGACACCTCTCAACTTTTTTTGTTTTGTACCTACACAAAGATGAGATGGATAACAAAGGTTATCCTTACTTTTCAGGGTTCCGTACCTCAAAAGATAAAAACAGAACCCCTAAAGGATCACTTGTGTGTCAGTCTGTCTTTCCGTCTGTTACGGCCAATTTGCTCCGAATTTAATGGACCGATTAAGTTGAAATTTGGTACACATATGGATTTCTGTGACAAACACGTACAGCTAAACTAAATAAATTAATTTTGAACATGGGGTCACTTTTAAGGAGCAAATAAGGAAATTAAAAAAAAAAAGTTTTGCAAACTGTACCATGTGACATATCAAATGAAAGGGCTTCTTCTATGAGGGTCTCAAATATTTTTTTTTAATAATTTACAACAAATCGTTTTAAAGTTATTTAAGAAAATAGACGAAAATTGACCGTCCCCCCCCCCTTATCTGCGAAACTACTGAGCCTTAAATTTTGGAAAAAATACAGAGAATAGTTCTATACCTGTACATTGCAGGTATAACACAGGATTACAGGTAGGTTGTTATTAACCTGTTTATATTGCAGTGCCCTAGCAGGGTTCATGTATGAAACTATAAATACTTGTAACAACTTATACTACATGAATGCAATAAATGATTATGATTATGATTACAGGAAAAACTGAAGTTTGTGGTCTTATATAACATGTTAAATCTCTCAATATTGTGAGTACAAACTTACATTTACTGTTGGAATGTATGGGAGAACATGTTTTTCAACTATAATGTTAAGTTTGTTCTTGGGATAATTACATCCCAACTACGGAACCCTTTATTGTGGGTAGTCCGACACGCACTTGGCCGGGTTTTTTACTGCCAAAATTACATAACTCAGTCCCCTAGAATGCCCACTCTTCACCATATTAAATATCTGGCATCCATATTTATTATCTTAATAGCTGGTTGTCTTCAAGGAATAGTTTTAAGACACATTAGACTGCTGTTATATGTACAAACAGCTAATTATTGGTTTCCTGATGTTTTTCTTCTATGATCTATGTTATTGGGTTTGGTTTGCGCACTTAATCTTTCAGTGGACCATTGTACGTGAGCCATGTTGTATGATTTTACTTTTCAGTAATAATGCATAGTGTGGGACCAGGGATGCCCCTCCAGCTAGATGGACCGAAAACCTTAAAAAGGTGGCGTGGACAGTGTGTGTGCAAAACCGTGGACAGGGTCTTGTGACAGCAGCTAGTCAATATTAGATACTTATTACTCATTCCAATGATTCAATCTGCCTAGCCTGTTCCCAAATGTGTTGAGGTCGGCTTCCAGTCTAACCGGATGCAGCTGAATACCAGTATTTTACATGGAGCGACTGCCTATCTGACCCTCCACAACCCAGTAACTGGTTAATACAATACCCTTGGTAAGACTGGTTGTCAGACTTTCGGGCTTCTGACGACCCGTAATGACTATCAAAGATCCACAAATGACAGCCGCAACCTTCCCGAGGCACGGAGGAGTCTCGGTATGTAAAGATGGTCAAGCCCGGCAAGAGATTGGTTCCAATGATTGTCGGTAAGGAATTAATTTTAGCAATAAAACCTACAACTACTGTATTTTGGTTCACATTTCAACATTTGGTTTGTTCTGTTGATGTAAAACAAAGAATACATAAATTATATTTATTTATCTAATACAAATGAACAGGACTGAGTGAGTAATAAGCTCACTTACACAAACGTAAAACAGTAAAGGACACTAACAGAAAACATTCAAATACAAAGTAAATAAAGTTTTTAAGTACATCATAATTTAATTTTAGTAAGTACTTATTCTATGTACAGTTGACAGCGCTTAGTATTTGATTGTATATTATTATTGTTTTATGCAAAAATTACTAAATCAAGTCCTAAACTCTGGCTTAATCATGATTCATAATGAGCTAACTAATTAACTATTCATGTTTGTTGAGATGGTAAACTTGTAAAGTGATAAAAGTCGTAACAAACGTACCGTGATACCGCATAAAGATATGGAAAGCGTCCAAAATGCCAACTCTAAAGCTAAGAGTAAATGAAAAGCAAGATTACTCAAAAAACAACAAAAAAACTAGTATCCGTACCGGTCGTGCATCAACGTCGCAGCGGCCAGAACGAGCCAGCATGGCTCTCACAGTCTCACGGCGCAGGGACGCAAACAAACACCAATACCTCACTAAACAAGGACAGCTAAGTTGATTAACTTCACCCACTGCACTCACATCACGCACTATTTATTGATCGCACTAAGGAATCTTGATCCTTTGACCATAACACAAACCACACTTTTCACAAATCACTAAAATCTGTGCAGATATCTTCCACAGAAACAGATTGTACACAAATAAACCACCTCCGTGAGACTACTTGCGAAACGATATGTCAACTACCTACGTCAAACGATCTCAAGTATATCAAAATAAAACGCTAGTTTTATTACACATTCTATGTATTCACATGAAACTACTTTGATTCACTACAAAAATACGTATGATCTAGAATGTTTTGCGTCTTTTTCGTTTGGAATACCTTAAAATTTTGCGACAAGCAAACAAGCGAACCAGCGCCTCGCGAACCTATCGAAAACTGGAACTCTCTCTATACTTACTTTACTCTTTGACTGGAACAATATTATTGCCAACCGAACAAAACGAAAAATCTTTCAGATGACAGTGACTTGACAAGTGACGCCTGTAGGGATAACATTATAGGAATAAAAAATCTACTATTTTCATGTAAGTTTATCAACTGTTACGATAGAAATTAGAAACATAGTAATCGACTCCAATGAATCGACTCCGATACTGTTCAATTTGGTATCGGATTTCTGCTATTTTTATAAGAATTCAGCTGCAGCTGAACTTGGGGGCTAAAACGGCCACTTTAGCCCCCCAGATGCAGACCTATTCCTTAGATTAGGGCATGGTCAATCAATGGTCCCAAACCAAATCACTGAATGAATGAAATGCTCCGATCCCAGCGTGGTTTGGCAAGACTCAATTTCTCGAATAAATTCAAAGATTCATACTAGCCTCTGGAAACATGAAAATGTTTCATGGGTTGCATAGGCCATTGCATATCAAGGAATAGACCAGGGGGGGCACACTTAACACTGTCATCAATTTCCATAGATGACAGCGACATCTGGAGTTTGGTGTGATAACAAAACTTGGCAGCCATCTTGTCTTGCTTGTCATAAAAACATTTCGGATTTTCTAGCTATATAATCTGTGGGATTTTCGGCAATTGTCAACTCGTTCCCGACGTTGTTGATGCGCTTTTCGAGTAATTTATCTCATACCGCATTTACACAATCGTGTTCGCCATTCGCCTCGTCATTCAACGAACATTCGACGAAACATTCGTATACGAGTGCCGTCGCGAACTACTGTTCACACATTCGCGGGGTGAATTATTTTGACATTCGCACACGAATATGGAGGACGTGAAAATAATGGCGGCATGCGTGCTACGTCTATTGAGTTTATACAATTATATATTTAGATGATGAATCGAAGATGCGTACGAAAGAATTCTTCTTTAATTTTAAATTGCTGACTGGCAATCCCATACTAGTTGGTATACCGTTCCATGCATCGTTTATCTTTTGTCTATTTTTATGATTGATATGTTTTGGGTTTCATATGAGCTCTTCATTTTGATAAAGTTCTAGGAATTCTAAAATTCGCACGTCACTCCACTCCATTTTGTCTACACGTCCTGTTGGGTCGGGCGCTAGCAGTCAACTGAATACAGGCGAATGTGTAAACAGTAAATTCGTGTTCGCCATTCGTGCCCTTTGATTCGCGTCCGAAAAACCGCTCCCAACGCGAGCGCGCGAATCGCGAGGCGAAGCACGAGGCGAATAGCGAGTGCACTGTTTACATATGCGTGTTCGTTATTCGCTTCGCCATTCGCCTCGCGATTCGCACGAATGTGTAAATGCGGCATCAGCTAATTCTGCTTGTTACTGTTATTTGTTTTGTTGAGTTTTGTTTTTATTCCTATTATTGTTATACTTTGTTTTCTGTTAGCAATGTTCATTTGTCAAATTAGTTGTTTTGAACGAACTCCCAAGAATGAGTGAACCCCCAAGAAGATATTGTATTTTTGGCTGTGATGCTTTATGTAAGTGTTTACTACCGTACCGTAAACCTTTAATAAAAGTAAGAAAAAGTTTTATTAAGCCTTATTCTGCTATTCATTAATTTCATTACAATTTCAGTGGCATACGGTGTACCTACCTCTTCACCGGTTCCCAAACCCTGACAACCACTACGAAGCCCGATTTGTTCGCTGCTTGGATTGCGGCTGTTGGCGGCGAGGTTAGAAAAAGTGATTGTATGAAGATTTTAAGAACAAAAGCAGTGATCACCATTTTATCCCACATTCAAGACGGATTGATTGGTAATAATAAACGGACATTTTCCTGAACTGCATACGTGTTTTTTAAAATTATATTATATTCCCCGATTGCCCATAATTTACAAACTCGTACGAGAGTTATATAGATAGGTACCTACCTATAGCTGGTATGCATACTATGAGTACCTACTCAGTATGCATAGGTAGGTGTGTATATTTTGACTACACACTGGGGCTAATTAAAGTCCAATTACTTGAAAACTGGTTTTAATAAATATCGTGCGTACATTGACAGTGCGGTCGGTAGACTGATTTTACATACATCTAAATATCAAAGAAAAAGCAAACGCCTGCTAAAAAGAACATAGTGCAGACTTAACGTCGTTGTGTAAATTGCTCTTCGATAGTGTGAGGCGCTGCGCCGGAACATATTCCCGGCCGTTGAAAACTTGTTTTTCAACCCTTCAGCTCTGCAGCAGTTGGCAACGGGCAGAGACGGGTAAAAGGTCGTCGCACGCAGCCTCGTGAAGTTTTAATCTCTGCAACTCTTGAAACTGAATCAGGTCCAGGAAATAGCTGAAGAACTCGTCCCAGACGCCAGTGTAGAGGAGGACTGTTATCATCAGCTAGGAGCACCATGTCACCTATGTTGAGCTGAGCGTTACCCTTTCGCCATTTTGTCCGTTGTTGAAGCTCTGACACGTACTCTTTCTGCCATCTTTGCCAGAAGTGACGCCTTATTTGCTCAAGACGTTTATATCTATCCCTTTGATTAGTATTGTTATCTTCCAGGGCTGGTGCAGGTAGTGCAGTTAATGGTCGACCAATGATGAAGTGCCCAGGAGATAAGGAGAGTAGGTCGTTAGGACAGGATGATAAGGGGCACAAGGGACGGCTATTGAGTATCGCCTCCACTTGCGCAAACAAAGTTGTAATTTCCTCAAATGTTAAATGAGCGTTGCCGATAACTCGTTTAATATGATGTTTAGCTGACTTGACGCCGGCTTCCCAAATGCCGCCGAAGTGAGGAGCGTAAGTTGGTATGAATTTAAAGTGAATGCCTTGTTGACCAGCAAAATCAGCTATAAGTTCATCACCTTGTTTCAAAAAGCTACCTATCTCATGTGCGGCGGCGGTAAAGTTACGGCCATTGTCACTAAATATTTCAATTGGTTTTCCTCTACGCGCAATAAAACGCCTGAGAGTCATTACAAATGCATCCTTAGTCAAATCACTGACTGCCTCTAGATGGATGCATTTGTAACGTAAACACACAAAAATGCACATATAACATTTTATAACGCGACTTCCACGTCCTTTCCGGTTCAAAATAAAAAATGGGCCAGCGAAGTCCAAACCGACGGACAAAAATGGGAAATCCGGGTTCACCCGCTGCGATGGTAAGTTACCCATTTTTGGGCATAATGTTTTGCCACTTATTAGTCGGCATCGCACGCAGTTGCTGACTGTACGTCTAGCAAGATGCCTGCCATTTACAGGCCAGACTGTTTGCCTAATTGTTGCTAGCAACAAATTCGGACCTGCATGTAGGTTCGCTACGTGCTCATTTATGAAGTATAACTTTGTTAACCTATGAGAGGCGTGTAGAAGTATCGGATGTCGTATTTCAAAGTTACACGAGGACGCATCTATGCGGCCACCAACGCGAATCAAGTTATTATTATCTATAAATGGAGACAATGATAAAATTTTACTCCTAGCCGGTAGTTGTTTACCTTTTGTAAGCAATTCATATTCTGTAGAAAATGACTCACGCTGAGCAATACAGCACAGTGAATGAAATGACTCCAATAACTCCTCTGGTGAAAGTATGCCTACCCGCTTATTATAGGGGTGCTTCATATTAAATATAAACCTTCGAACATGTGCAACAACTTTCAGAAGTTTTTGGTATGATGAAAACTTTTCAAAATTTATAAAATAATCCTGATCACTGATTATTGACGTGTGTGCTTTCATTTCAGGTATTTCGCCCGACTTTGAATCATTTAGCACAGGCCAATAACTTTCATTTTTATGCAAGAAGCTAGGTCCTGACCACCACAAGTCCATAGGCAATAAGTTTTTTGCATCCACTCCCCTAGAAATTAAATCTGCTGGGTTCATGGTAGTAGGAACGTAACGCCAAGAACATGCTTTAGTTAACTCAAGTATTTCACAGACACGATTAGCTACAAACATTTTTAATTTTGTAGGATCACTATTTATCCAACTCAGAACCACACTGGAATCGCTCCAGTGTACGATATTATCCGGCTTATACCGGAGAGCATCTGTAACAGATTTACAAAGCCTAGCGGATAATAATGCAGCGCATAATTCGAGGCGTGGTATTGTGGTGGGTTTTAAAGGCGATACTCTTGACTTGGCACATAACAGCTTGACAGTACTTTCACCATCACAATTTACTGATTTTAAATAAATACATGCACCATATGCACTTTGAGACGCATCACTAAATGAGTGTAATTCTATTAATTTAGGTTTTTCATATAGTACTAATCTAGGAATTTTAAATTTATTTAACCACATTAAATTATCAGTAAATTTTATCCAAGCGTCACTCAAATTTTTCGTAACTGGTTCATCCCAATCTAATTTTTGTTGCCACATTTTTTGCAATATTATTTTAGGCTGAATTATCACGGGACTTAAAATACCTAACGGGTCAAATATTTTAAAAGAATTGGACATAACAAATCGCTTTGTGATGACTGCATCCTGATCAAGTATAAAATTTTTAATGGGAAAATATAACGTGTCACTGGAGGGAATCCATCCAAGACCAAGAGTGTTTGAAGACTCACTGATTGTTAAAGTGTCTTCATGATTTATATTTAATTTTTCAAAAATTGACGGATTGTTACTTTTATATTTTCTTAAATTAAAGCAACCATTTTTTAAAGCTTCGGAAACTCCTTCTTGTATAAAACGCAATTCCTGCTCATCATCCGCACCAGTGATAAGGTCATCTACGTAAAAATCCATTTGGATTATATTTTTAATACGTTCGTCATTTTGTTCCTGGCCAAGTTGCCAAAGGCAACGTGTGCTAAGAAAACTGGCACTTGCGGTACCATAAGTGAGTGTGTTTAACTCATAAGTTTTGATGGGCTGTGACTCATCTTCTCGCCATAGAATACACTGTAAACTACGATCTTCTTTGTTTACTAGGACCTGACGGTACATTTTTTCAATGTCCCCAGTTAGCAGAAACTTATATTGTCTGGCACGTATTAATATAGCAAAAAGAGAATCTTGAACGGTTGGACCTACCATTAGTATGTCATTTAATGCATAACCTGACGTAGAAACTGCAGACCCATCAAAAACAACACGCAATTTAGTTGATTCACTTTCTTGCTTTAGTACCGCGTGGTGACATAAATAATAAATTATGCTTCGCTCGTCGTTGGCTAAGGAGCAATGCCCTAATTCAGCGTATTCGCTAATAAAATTTGAATATTCGATTTTTAACAAGGGATTTTTCTTAAACCGCTTTTCTAAATAATTTAATCGTTTTTTAGCAATTTTATAAGTATCACCCAGGCAGTCTGGAGTGTCCTTAAGTGGCAGTTTTACACAAAACCTACCAGTTATTTCTCTACGCGTGTGAGCTATAAAGTGGGATTCACAAGCCTTTTCACTTTCACTCATTATACGTTTTGTGGGAACCTCCTCTAATTCCCAGAATTTGGCAATTGAACTTTCAATATCAATATGGTTTGATACGGCATCTACAGTTGCTTGATTGCAATGAGTAGTTTCGCTGGCAACTGTTGAATATATAGGACCAGATATTATCCAGCCTAGATGCGTATTTCTTAAGTTTATATTTTGTGGGCCAAGGGAACGTTGCTCGTTTCCCAATATGTCCCAAAACAAATCAGCGCCTATTATGACGTCTACGGGTGCCGACTGATTAAATGTAGGATCAGCTAACACAATGTCTTTAGGCAAATTCAATGTATTAATATTAACCGGGTATTTTGGTATTGAACCGGTTAACTCTTTTAAAACAAGACATGAGCAATTTGCACTGTACTTATTATTAAGCGATATAATTTTAATATTGCAACTTTCGGCAATGTGAGAAGAAACGGTATTACCAATTCCTATGACCTTTAGCGAGTCAATTGGGAATGTTTTTAATGAAATATTATCCTGTAATGCTTTAGAAATAAAGGAGGACTGGCTACCGCAGTCCAGCAGCGCTCGAACCTTCGCCTTTTGTTGGGTCACTGGATTCAAGACTTGTATTATAGCCGTTGACAAAAGAACTTGACTTGAATTTCGTTTTGAAAAACTAGCAATAGTTTCGCTACTATTATGACATGGCTCATCTACCATTACCAGATTATTGCTATTAGATAACGCTGCAGGGGGATGCAACAACGTGTGGTGCCTGTTTTTGCACTCACGGCACGGTCCCATGCGACATGCACCTACGTGGTGCCCCTGCCTAAGGCAGTTGACACACAGTTTGTATTTATTGATATCCTTCAACCTTTCCTCTATCCCCTTTGCTTTGAAAGAGGGACAATCAAAAATCCTATGATTTTCATTACAAATAATGCATAAAAAAACATTGGAATTGTTAGATTTATTATTGTTAGATTTTTTAGAATTGTTAGAGTTAGAAGCAGCGAACGATTTTGTAGTATTTGAACTGTTTTTATGATTATTTGTTTCAGAATTATTACGCGAACTAGCTATATATACTGTAGCCTTAGGTGGATTGCTATCGTGTTTATTACGATTTAATGCCTCTAGCACATCCGCACGGTCTATCAGGAATTTATAGAACTGCTCTAATTTTGGCGTATCACTATCAAAATTATTTCTGCATTCCTCCCACTTAGTTAAAGTATGGCCATCTAACTTTGCAGATAATATGAAAATTATGAGAACGTCCCATTTGTCCGTGGGCTGTCCCAGGCTCGACAGAGCGCGCAAGTTTTTCGTGACATGATCTACCAAGAATCTTAATGACCTCTCTGATTCACGTGAAAGCTGCTTTATGTTAAATAGTGACTTTAAGTGGTGATTAATTAAAATTCGTTTGTTGTTATAACGACTACAAAGCAAGCTCCATGCATCAGAGTAGTTTGCGGAAGAAACCTCAAGATTTGAAATGATTCTCGCAGCATCACCTTCTAGATAAGACATAAGATAATGAAACTTGTGTATTGGCGTCATATGTTCATTCTTGTGTATCAAACTCTCAAACGTGTCCCGAAATTCTAACCATCGAAAATAAGCACCGTCAAATTTGGCTATTTGGATTTGAGGAAGTTTTAACCCTGCCGCTTGATGATCGGAACAACAAGAAGTATCGTGAACAGAAGCACGCCTCTGTTCACATTCTATTTTCGAAAATTTGTCTAATAAAGATTTTGCAGTGGCAATATTGACAATAATATCATGCTCAATGTCGTCTCGTTCATCAATTTCGGCTGCTAAGTTACCTGGGTTTAAAACCTCGATCTCATTTTGCAGGTCATCAACTCTTACTGACAATGCCTCGAATTTTGCAAGTTTTAAGCTTAACTCGGTTAATTGTATGTTATTTAACACAGTTTCATTAGCAATGCTATTTAAATAATTCTTAAATTTTGTTATCTGCCCTTTAGCAGATGCTCTTTTAGTTATTAATTCTTTTAAACGATTTTTATCTAACGATTCGTTAGGCATTGTGAGTAAACAAAAGTATTACTTAAGTTCAAAAACGAAACTATTAACACAAACCAAAGAATGACTACTTAATCTATTATGTAAACAAACAATAGCTCACGCTCCTCGATTCGACGTCACCTGGCGAACAGGAAACCGGTTACGCCCGCACAGCTGATTGCGGCGGCCGGCGAGATAATGCACTCGGCGAATTATCAACCTGAAATTATCGGCGGTAACGTCTAAGTATACAAACAAACGAGGAATGTTGTTGGCAGCAGAGTAAGCCTCTGCTTTAGGTGTCAAAACAATGTTTCTTTGCAACTACAATTACGATTTAAAATTATTATTTAGGCAATTTGAACTAAATAACTGAAAATTTATTATTCTACACAACAAAAATGTAATCTATTTAAGCATTAGTTAATACTTATTGAGCTCGATTATAAAGAAATTAAGTTAAATTTGAACAGAGGAAATTATTTGTTTCAACTTGTAGGTAGGTTGATAAAAAATAGAATGATAATGCAATTTTTCGATTTTTGCATTAAAATCTTTGACTTGCGCAAGTGGATTTAATTCCCAATAAATTTAGGAACAATGTATCAATGAAGAAGATAAGAATTTGGATGAATATTTTGGAAGATTGGAACTAATTAGGAAGGAAAGGGCACTCATCTGATTTCGTAGAACATCAATGCGATGTGAAACTTTTGCTGAATCACTGCTCGCTCCAGCCTGAACTCGTAGATGATCCTGGCTGCAACTGAGTTCCTGAACCCCTTTCTTCAATCTTCAATCACGCCAATGAACATCGCTCACCAAGCGGCCGGCTCCACCTTGACGAGATTTTCATCCGCTTTTTTCTTCTTAATTTGGTTTTCTTGATGTCTATTTCCCCTCATGGGCCACCAATATGTATATTTTGACTACACACTGGGGCTAATTAAAGTCCAATTACTTGAAAACTGGTTTTAATAAATATCGTGCGTACATTGACAGTGCGGTCGGTAGACTGATTTTACATACATCTAAATATCAAAGAAAAAGCAAACGCCTGCTAAAAAGAACATAGTGCAGACTTAACGTCGTTGTGTAAATTGCTCTTCGATAGTGTGAGGCGCTGCGCCGGAACAAGGTGTATACATTAGACCCTTAGTTCACCCACCAAACGTAAGGTGGCAGCACTTTCCATACATGCAAATTTTACCACAGAGTTGCCACTCTTTCTCTCTATACTTACTTTACTCTTTGGAATAGACCGGGGGCACGATAATAGTAGAAAAGACCGTGCCCAGTGCCCATAAGATATGGAAGGATTATTAGAGCCGTGCAGGATATGCATCCTGGAGTAGGAAAAGAGATACGGGTGATATTTATCTATGGATGGGCATCTTTTAACGACGTCGCGTCGCCGCCAGTCTGTTTCAGGTCCAGCTTCACCTTTGAATCTTTGCGGGGTCCAACAAGCTTTCTCAACTCTTTTCTCTGTCGTTCTGTGTTGTTCCAAAGGCTCAGTCTGAGGTCTCGCAACTATACGTTTCAGATTTCTTGTAAATCTCGCAAGCAGCCATCTTGATCTTCTTGATTTCCTTGTCGAAGTAAATTATGTCTTGTTTTAGGTTGTTATTCCATGTCTAAATAGGTCGGCCGACTTTCTTAAATTTGGCCTGAGGAATCTATTTTTTTAAGACGTCACTATTTGGACCATTCTGTATAGTTTCAAATAATTAGTCAACGATTTTAATGTTCATGCTGTTGTTATTATAGACTAAGAGGTCACAGGATTTTTCATAACGATCATGGATACGGTTAGATTTACTTCGATGGGTTGTAGAGTAGTCCCCTAACGTGAATGACGTCGGTCTGCCTGCTCTGAGTGGTTGCAACTTCGAGTTATAGCGCTTACAAGACGCGTCATTGTTGCGAAAAAAAAACGATCAGAGAAATGGTTTTGGTACACATTGAAAGTATGGCGTCTCCGCAGATGAAATAAGTTGGTCTGCCGGCTCTCAGTGGTTGCATTTCAGAGCTATGATGCGCGCAACATTGTTGCGAAAAAAAAACGATAAGAGTAATGGTCAGTTTTAGTACCCATTCGAAGTATGGTGTCTCCACAGGTGAAACGAGTTGGTCTGCCGGCTCTCAGTGGTTGCATTTCAGAGCAATCGTTGTGTATGCAAGACGCTTATTTGTGGAGAAAGCCTAAAAAATACATCGAAAAACGGGACAATAGGCGATTTTGTCAAGTGCACGCCGGCCAGTGTCGAGAACCACCCGCTGCGCGACCGTCCCCCCTGTAAAGAAATAGGGAAAAAGCTAGAGGTGTCAATAAGAGAAATGGTCAGTTTTAGTACATATTCGAAGTATGGTGTCTCCACAGGTGAAAAGAATTGGTCTGCCGGCTCTTAGTGGTTTATTTCAGAGCTTTGTTATACGCAAGGCGCTTATTTATAGAAAAATTCAACTTAACGGTAATCAATAAAATAAAGACTATGCTACAAAATTATTAATCTGTGATTTACCCAAAGTAATAAGTTGAATTATTAAAAATTGGATTTGTTCGATTTCAATCTTTATTTTATTGATTGCCGTTAAGTTGAATTTTTCTATAACTAAGCGCCTTGCGTGTAACAATGCTCTGGAATACAACGCCTAAGAGCCGGCATACCAACTCGTTTCACCTGTGGAGTCACCATACTTTGAATAGGAACTAAAACTGACCATTTCTCTTATTGACACCTCTTGACACCTCTAGCTTTTTCCCTATTCCTTTACAGGGGGGACGGTCGTGCAGCGGGTGGTGCTCGGCGCAGGTGTAGGGTGGGGGACGACACCGGCCGGCGTGCACTTGAAAAATTCGCCTATTGTCCCGTTTTTCGATGTATTTTTTAGGCTTTCTCCACAAATAAGCGTCTTGCATTCACAACGATTGCTCTGAAATACAACCACTGAGAGCCGGCAGACCAATTCGTTTCACCTGTGGAGACACCATACTTCGAATGGGTACTAAAACTGACCATTTCTCTTATCGTTTTTTTTTCGCAACAATGTTGCGCGCATCATAGCTCTGAAATGCAACCACTCAGAGCCGGCAGACCAACTTATTTCATCTGCGGAGACGCCATACTTTCAATGTGTACTAAAACTGACCATTTCTCTGATCGTTTTTTTTTCGCAACAATGAAGCCTCTTGTAAGCGCTATAACTCGAAGTTGCAACCACTCAGAGCAGGCAGAACGAGGTCATTCACGTTAGGGGACTACTCTACAACCCATCGAAGTAAATCTAACCGTATCCATGATCGTTATGAAAAATCCTGTCACCTCTCGGTCTATTATATAAGAGCTCATGTTTATGCTCTTTGAAATCCACAGCCAAATTATACTAAATTAGTATAATTTCGATTATCACTCATCCCTGTTAAACGTCATATGACGTCATAACGACGATTCACAGATAATAAATATTATTTTGTTGCATATTTTTTATAAAAATAGCCCAGCTTCGCCAAAGGGAAGGAACAGGCAAAACTAATATTATAGATGACGCTATTATCGCTTGTAATCATCAGCTGTCTGTTGAAGTTTTTATAGTAAAAAAGCGCTCTCACTAGGCTCTCACCCTTAGCTCTCAGCCTAAAAAAATATGACGTTTTATTGATAGGTAAACAACACCAGTGACGATGCCACTCCTAGAAATATAAAAATGTGATACTCTCCCCATTGATAGTGATGGATCATGTTGATTTTGTCGTTCGAAAAGTGACGATTCTCAGAATAAATGAATTTTTATTTAGGGATGGCAAGAAGTACCAAAGAGTATCGATATTTAAAATAAATATTGGTATCGATTTTGATACATAAATCGAAAAAAAAATATATCGATTAACTGGTGAAACTTTCTGAAAAATATTTGTCTATTGTGTTTGTTTTATTTTTTTCTAGACCAAACTACGAACATCATTAATTTTCTGATGTTCAATAATAAATGAAAATGAATAAAACATTTTTTTTATTTATTTTGGTTAAACAGACTAGCAGCTAATTAGATGAAGCGTGTGTATCAAGTAGGCTTGGACATATTTAATCTGTCTAATTAATTACATTGATAAAAATAAGTCTACTTACGGCTCTGAATTCCAGCGGTTGTAATAGTCAGCTGACAACGGTATTGCTTTTGGAAAATATCGTGTTTGATATATTTCGATACTTTATCAGTACTTATATTGAACAAAAAATATCGATAAATCGATATTTTGTCTAGATTTCCATGGCCCATCCTGATGCTAGTTGATAGATCGAGACACTTGGCGCGGCGCCCGCGCCGCGGGGGCGCAGCGGCCTGTGCGTGAGAATGAATGCCGCAGTACTATTTGTACATAATTATTATAAAAAACAAATAGGTACTTTTAGGACATTTTTGAATTTTAATAAGTAGTCCCCATTTAGAGTTCGCTTATTTTCCTGTGTACCCTTGATGGTACAGTGCAATGAGGTATTAGTACTAATAACATCATTGGTACAGTGGAAGATCAATTTTAACCGCTGTACCCTTGGCCATGAAACCCGACCAAATTAAATTTTCCTGTACTTATTTTAGAAGTGTTGGCATGATGTAGGTCTGTTAAATATTTCTCATTGTTTTAGGTACCAACGGCATTTTTTCGTAATTCTTCATTGTGATGGTAGCGGCCTTTGATAGGGTTATTATTGTTTTCCAAAATTGCCTTGCTCAATTTCTGTAGTCGCGTATGTAAGTTTAAACGAGTCCGATTTCGTAGGAATTAAATTTTTAAGTTTCTTAAAATAAAACCGAATTAAATACTTAACTTACAAAATTGCAAAAATAAAAAAAAAAACATGTAGATTTAAAATCTGTAATAACATGTAGGAATCCGTCCACAGTCTACGCACTTATGCAGACAAAATTAAGTAGACAAGAACTTTACAATTAAATTTTTTCACCTAAACATTGCTTACATAAGTATAGTTTTAGTTTAAATTATAACTTTACAACAGGACCTAATAATAATCATTATAATATCGATACTATACAAATATAAACTATTACCGTATTTAATGCTAACTACCTACATTACACTACTTTTTGAATTGTTCACAAGATCAATATCAGTCAACAGCAAGACTTTTTTTATAAGAAAACAGTACAATTATTAAAACTAAATTCAACAGAGATATTAAATAAAGTGCTTATAAAGTAATTATTATTTTTGTCTAGATTCACAAGTGACGAAAGCATAGTAAAATAAATAAAAAATAAAGCGAAAAATGTTTAAACAAATGTCTGAAACATTGTGCATTAAATAAATAACTAACTAAACCAACAAGACAAATACACTTGCATATCGTTTGCATGGTCCATTCACATCATCAGTCTTACAATTTATTCAGCAGGAGTATGCTTCCAGGTAGACTGAACGGGCCAAGACGGGATCTGATATCCACCGCTCGAACAGCAAAAAAGTACTTGAACCCAGCCATGAATTGCGTCAAGGTGCATGCCATGGGTAACGGCAATGCTTTAACATCTCCAATCTTCTTCCATAATGCTGTGCTGGGTGGAGATGAGGTTTCTTGGTACGCATACAACTGATAACTCGCAATTTCTTCGTAACTGTCCTCTTGATACCCTTCAATTTTCCAAGAAATAACTATTCCGTTTTCTACTTTCGATAGTTTGAGATCTGGCGCTGGTGGTAACGCTTTCCAATTTGGTGGCTGGTACTGCTTCATGGCGTCGGGCAAAGGAGCTGGATGTCTTCCAGTCTGGACCCTGTTCGCTCTGACTGACCCGGCAGGCTGTCTTGCCACTTGAGGAGTAGGATACCTTGGTCTTAAACCTGAAACGCAAATACACAAGCACATTAAATACCATAAAAGATTTAAAAAAAAAAGAAAAACTGTATTTATTATTGTAAGATGATGACTTACCTGGTGTAGGAACAGTCTTTAACATGATAGTCTGTCCAGGCCTTATATTTTGATCCTGTGGGCCACTTATAGGAATGTAAACTTTTCTTGGACTGCTAGCCGCTGCTTGGAACGCTTGTCTTGGGTTTGCCATCAGGGATTGAGCAGGAACTACTCTGACTGGAGGTGCGGGGGATGTACGATTGTTAACTTTAGCTGGTGGTTCGTCGTCAGTCAGATCTACTGTCACAGACATAATTCTATTATGCTGCCTTTTCTCAGCGACTTTCTGACTAGGTGAAGGGTTTTTGATTCCATTCGGCATAGGAGTGACATTTTTGACTGGAGTTATTTGATTCACCAAAGGTATCGTACTTGGAGATTTCATGGTGGGACTAGCAGGCACAAGTCTAGGGACTGGTATGGGCTGGGTGGTAGCAGGTGGTTTCTGCGGCCGAAGGATTGTACCCGGCAAACTCTTAGTACATTGTCTGGTGTTAGTAGAGTTTTGTAGCTGTGCAAGGTTTTTTCTTCTTGCTCCTGTTTTTTCCATAAAAACTTGCATGCCAACAGACCGGGTTATCTTTAGAGGTGTTATAGGTGTTCCTGGTGACATCTTTTTCTGTTCCTCCTGTATGGACTTCAAAACGACTTGAAGGTCTCGATTCTGTTTGGTGAGCATCGCGGCTTTTTTCCTGTATTCATCTATACCCTGGGCCACTGATTTCAGTTTATTTTTAATTTCACTTAAATTGCTTCTGTCCACAATACTCTCTACTATTTTTAGTATACAGAATTCTTCCAAATCATCCCGCGTCATATCAGACAGATTCTTTTTGGCAGATTTTAGGAAATTGTCTGGAAGTAGTGGCTTTTCTGATGAGAAATGTTCGGTTGGTTTGGTTTCTTCTTTTTCATTGACATTTATTTGCAAAGTATTATGCTTTATTTCTTCTGGAATCGTCGAATCTGGAAAAGAAACGTATAACGTTATTATCTTACTTGTTACTACTATTATGAATGCGTAAGTTTGAATGGATGGATGGATGGATGGATATTTGTTACTCAATCGCGACGGAACGGCTGAACGAATCTGGATAAAATTTGGCACATATATAGATTATAGTCTGAAATAGCACATAGGCTACTTTTTATCAATGAAAAATGTACGGTTCCCGTGGGATAATTTTCGACATCCACGCGGGCGAAGCCGCTGGCATGCTTACTAGTTATTCATAATTATACTGATTGCTTAGGGGAGTGAATTATAAGGTGATGGCTGACAGGAGTCTCCAAGTAGGTAACATAAAAAAAAAGAAAAGAAGAAGGCTGCTTGTATGTAATTAGCCATATTAATAATTGATTACTTACTAAGTTGCACCTTGCACCCAAATAGTTCTCAGCTATCAATACAGTTTATATATTTTTTTACATTGACTGGTATTTTCATTAAAGATAAGTGTTACTAACCTTTCTCATCAGTCTTGGTAAATAAGTCAACCGTATCTTCAACTGTTTGTTCTCCAGTTTCGGAATCAGTTTTATCTTCTGCGTTGATTGGAGTATCTTCTTTATTATTAGTAACTACAGGTTGGTGTGTTTCAGTCTTAGTTGTATCCTCATCAATAAGCATGATATCATCATCATCTTCTATATTAATGCATTGCTTCTCATTTAAATCTACTGGCTTAGGGGGTTCCTCTTTCGCAGGCTCATCCTCGTCATCCGACAATATGTCTAGTGTATTAGATAGCTTACATAAAATAGGTTTTTCTATAATACTACTGACAGGAGCAGAGGTCTTTTCTTTTGGTTGTGAACTGGTATCTTGTTCTTTGCTCTTCGTTGTTTCTTGAACTTCTTCCACATCCATATCATATTTCAACTCCACGGGCGGCGAATCACCAGCATCGTTGCTTAATATTTTTGCCGTAGAATCACAGACTGGCGCTTCAATCTCGTCCTTGTTCTCATCTGAATGTTTGTTTTTATTATCAGAAGAATCTAAAGGTTTGTCTACATTTTCAGAAGACTCTAAAGGTTTGTCTACATTTTCAGAAGACTCTAAAGGTTCGTCTACATTTTCAGAAGACTCTAAAGGTTCGTCTACATTTTCAGAAGACTCTAAAGTTTTGTCTACATTTTCAGAAGACTCTAAAGGTTTGTCTACATTTTCAGAAGACTCTAAAGATTTGTCTACATTTTCAGAAGACTCTAAAAGTTTCTCTACATTTTCAGAAGACTCTAAATGTTTGTCGTCTTTTTCAATAGGTCTTGACGGTTTTTCTAATTCTACATCAGGTACCGGTTCCTCAAATACTACATCAGGTTCTTCTATAACCTCCACATCGCCTTTAGTAACAGGCAACTCTTCTTTAATTTTTGTTTCATCGTTTTCCGGTCTATCTTTTTCCGATTCATTTTCCGCAGTATCTGGAATTTGGTCGATATTTTCATGTTTAAGGCTAATTATGTCTTCTTCATCTTCCACAATAGCTTCCGCAGTATCTGGAATTTGGTGGAAATTTTCTTGTGTAAGGCTACTTATGACTTTTTCATCTTCCACAATAGCTTCCAAAGTATCTGGAATTTGGTCGACATTTTCATGTTTAAGCCTAATTATGTCTTCTTCATCTTCCACAATAGCTTCATTATCTGTTTCTTCAGCGTTCCCTTCCGATTCTTTTTTTATAGAGCTTGTGCTTTGAATTTCTTCGTCTGTGCCATTACGCTGAGATTCTTCTTTTTGTGTACCATTCGGTTCCGGAATGTTTACTTCACATGTTTCTCCTGTAATTGCAACCCTGACACTCGACTCGTCTTCAGTATTTTCCGATCCATCATTTGACAAGTTGGGTAAAGTTTCAATTTCTGCATTTATAACCTGTTTATTTTTTTCATCATTAGTAATAA
This sequence comes from Cosmia trapezina, assembly GCA_905163495.3. Classification (NCBI taxonomy): domain Eukaryota; kingdom Metazoa; phylum Arthropoda; class Insecta; order Lepidoptera; family Noctuidae; genus Cosmia; species Cosmia trapezina. The sequence continues at coordinate 4,606,954 of LR991034.1, read as the reverse complement.
CTTTAACATCTCCGTTAATGTTTTCTTTATTGCCGTTGCAATTTTTTTCATTAAGTTGTTCAATATCACCATTACCAACTTTCTCCGTATTAATATCTTCGTTCGCGGACATGTCTCTATTTATAGCTAAAGTAGGCTCAGAATCGTGAATTAATTGCATTATTGATCATTTCCTTATCTTCAAAGAAGAAGACGCCCCATCTGAAACAGAAATAAAAAAGAACTAAGTACTTAATTTATTTTTATTAGGCTTTTAGTGATGTCATCATCTATGTAAATATTTAATTATTACATCTATCAAACTAAATGTTGTAAACCAATACGAATCGTATCAAGTTTCCGTATAAAGATATTACTTTCGGTATGATTAACGTTATCTATCAGAAGACAAGCATTCCGAAGACCCTCATTCCGTGACAAAACCAAAGACACTCTTTCCATGAAAAAACCAGCCAAGTATTCAACCAGTTTGGCCAAAAGTAGACAGCTTTTGCTCTTTTCAGTGGCTCTGCACTTATCACGACACCGCATGCGCGGAACGCGGTCGCGTGATCAATGGCTTCTATTATACAAAAAATCAATTCAACAGAAGAGCAACTTTTAGTAAGTATGTAGGTTGTCCCTGTTCCCCAGTAAGAATTCACTAAATTAGCGAAAACAAAATAAATGGAACACTCCATGGAGGAGAAAGTAGTGGTACAAATTCCCCTGGTGGCGCGCAGTGCGCAAACCTAGCTACGCCCTACAGTGCAGCAATACAGTGACAAGTATCTACCCCGATGTATAAACTCCAGGAAGAATGCGAATGTCCAAAATCCAGGAAGACCAATTTCAGTTCTTTAAATGCCAGAGGAATACAAGAAATTGACTATGACGCCCTTAATCCTGGAGAGCCTGAGCTGAAACCGAAAAACAAGTCATCGATCTTTCTAGCTACATTGGAACACTTCCGGTGACGAAAAATAAAAGAGAATTTCCACCGAGAATTTAGAAGGAATTCGTATTTTAAACATTACCCATGAGAATACTTATCACCAATAAGTTTGAAAGGCCCACAATATTATGTCCCCATTTGGCAGAACGGAATAAAAATTACGCAGTAAAGACAGCACTAGAGTTGAAACAATCGTTGATAAAAACATTATACCCCTGAATCATAGACTTATAAAAAAAGAATGCCCTGAATGATAAAAGTCCTATAATGAAATCCAAGTAATACGTCTTAATGTAAAAGAAGTCACCAATCCTATTCCCAATATTTCGACCCATACAAGTGTCTAATGTCCTCCTCTCTGTCCTGCGAATTTTCATGATATTACGTAAGTTCTGAAGGGAAGAAATGTTAGGTCATCAGTTTCGCTTAGACATGTTACCTATAATAAATCCTCCTTATTATAATCCAGGTAATATTTGCATCCAGAGATGCCGCGGGCAAAAACCACATCATGAAATCCGAACAAAACCAGTTCCAATCCACGGGACCCCACAATCGCATGCTAGTGGTTACGGTAGAACTTCCTTCCAACTTCGGTAACTTAGTCGTTACTCGAGTAAATTCAAGGTTGAAATCTAAAAACATGTCTACACTTATTTGTATAATGAACAACCTATATGTACATATAATTTAAAAATAAACGTGATTTATGCCGTTTGGTTTCTTTGAAAGTCAACAAATATTTTTCCTGAAAAAGTCGGTCACCATTTCACCTTTTAACTAACTATCGTTAGACAAGCCTTAAGTTAGATTACCGCTTAAAAGGTTAGTCTTTGTCAGGGGTCGCCAAAGTTAGGTTACTGTTACCGCTAAAAAGGTTACCCTATGCCAGGGGTCAGCAACCTTTTGAGACGGAAGAGTCAAAGTTACAATTTACAAAATTTCCCAGTTTTTAAAGAGCCACTAAAAATTTTCGTTTTTCTAGTATTTGCCTATAGTATATTTGATTTTTCGTGTTTTTATTTGATCTTGTTGTTTTAAGTTTCAAGCACGACTCTAGATTTTTATTTATTAGTTGGCTTCTTACTTTACTTTTATTATATTCATGCAAGAGAGCGCTTGCCCGCGCGAACATAATTATGGTTGTGGACCCGAAAATGGTCAGCACTCCAAATGCCAACTTCTTCACCTCACTGCAGCATTCTGGAAGACTATTCCATGCGCCGAATGTAAGTGCGTCAACTCGCGGAATTTCTTTTAGAGCTGTCCAGCTGTACCTACTGCGTGACGTGAATGCATTTCTAGACCTCCAGTTCTTCAAACTTACTCTTTCTTAACTTTTCCACTCCACATGTTTTTGCTTTTCAAATCCACGATTTTTAACTTTTGCGTATTGAACTGGAAAGCCTCAAATTTACAACGAACGAGCCGCAGATTGCCGACCCCTGCCCTATGCTACGCTACGGTAGGTTATTAGACTAAATCTATAAATTAAATCTATTTCAAAAAAATCATAACAGTTTCCGGACCCCACCCTTATCCCACGCTACTTGGGCGAAAATAATTTTTCTTTTATTTCTCTCTGTCAGCCGTCTTATAATCATTCATTCCCTTTCACTTGTAATACTTTACACAACCATCCATCTTCTTTCTTTCCTTTGGTCTCCCTCTTTCCCTCCATCCATCAACTTCTTATTCACATGCGTTTCATCTCCGTCACTAGTGGCTACTTTAATACCTACATCTGCAAATAAAGTGATTTATTTACTTTTAAATACATTCTTAACACGTCTCAAGTCTCAACATTCTCATCTACATGCACTTTCATTAGTGAAAAATCGACCACTCATAAATACGCACATAAAAATTAATAAGAACTCGCTGACCCGTCAGACGATGTCCTGTCAAAATTTGAATCATAGATAATACCAATGATATTATATAGGAAAGATATGCCATGTTCATACTGAGCGGCGTTCGGATATTGTTGCGTTGTTATTACAAATGTACTTACATATTATAAGGTGTATAGTAGTTTTTAACTACGACTGCTATAGATACTACGGAACGTATGTTATAGAAAGAGATAGCTTGGCATCTTAGACATACTATCACGCCACGGACACGCTTAGTTTCGCTCGCTGCTATTAGCCGACTGAATGAAATTACTACAATTGTCTACATTTGGCTGCAACAATTTGCGCGCGCTAGTGCCATATCTACCTCTTTATTATATAATATCATTGGATAATACACTATATAAAGTAATAATTAGAATTTAGATTTTTCGGCTGTTCCTTTGGGTTTTGCCTAATTTTCTTTTTTCCTAAACCACCCCAGTATTGACGAGAAAAATAAAAATACTTATTCAAATCGGTCGAGCTATTTTCGAGTTTTTGCGAGACTAATGCACGGTAAGGCAATAGATTTTTGAAGTGAAAACTTCTTTAGGCGCGTCGAGCGATTTTTGGTAGGGGGAAATCTTACGGGCTCGCGTCACCGACACCACGAATGTTCAAAATTAAGTTTTATTACAACTCATGAACGTTGTTATTATTTTACATGTCAAAATCAACAAAGACATTTTTACATACAGGGTGTAAGGGACAGCCCTCCACAAATTAACAGGGTGCATTCAGCTCCTTATTGTGAATCATATTCCACCGGAAATTTTCTCAGGAAAAGTTTCATTTTTTTTAACGTTTTTTTGGCTAATATTCCTTTATTTCAATGTAAAATTACATTCTCTGTTTGCAGCACTCCATTTATGTAAATAAAACAGCTAAAATCCAAAAAACAGCAATGTATGTCGAAATACTCTAACGTACTACGCGCGAAATCAGCTGTTCACTTTCTGCATAGCTTCAGAGTTCATCAAACTCACCGCATACTACTTGCATACAATACAATAGAGACAAGCGAGACGCTCCGATTTACCGAGTCGCAACAGTATTGCCAACTTAATAAACCTCAATTTGTGAACGAAAATGTTAGATCAAACTTGGTTCACATAAGAACTCCTCTAATGTTAAATGCAAATCTTTTAGTGCACTTAATTTCTAAAGGAAAAACGCACATAATGTGCCCTTGAGTATTCGTGGTAGGTACATACCTAATTACTTAATTAATTCTACTTTTCAAGCGATCACTGGATCCAGTTTCCAAGCCACCCAAGGGCCTTTTCATGGCTTTACGGCAGCTACCGACTGGTAGTCGAGTCGCGAATCGAACGTAAGCCCTCTGCAATGGAAGCCCAGTCTTCTATCACGCTGGGCTATCACTGCTATTAATTTGCTTAACATAAACTTTGAATTAAATTGACAAATTAATCGTTTCATTTCTCCAAAAAAAATAACAGCTCTAACATTTAGTCAAGCTTAAAAATAGTGGTATTTTTGTACAACATTTTTGCAAGAAACATGCAAAATTTTTTGAGTAGTTGACAACACTGTTTTTGTGTGTGATTTTTCGTGTAGTCATTAGTACAGTTTAGTTGTCCTGCGACTGTGTCCTGCGCAGTATCGCTCGCTGTTGTTCGCGCAGTCGCGTCGTGAAGTTTACGTACTTACCCATTTGTGTTGTTGTCTGTGAGAAATGGCTACACGAGCACTAAGCTCGTGAATATGGCGAAATGATAATGTGCTACGGGGAAGCTCGGGGAAATGCCAGGGAAGCGCTCAGAAATTACATCGATAGGTATCCTGACCGTCGGCATCCATCAGACTCCCGGATAATTACCAATGTCTATCAACGAGTGCTAGATAACCAGCCCATAGTTCCCAATCAAGAAGGCGCCGGAAGACCACTTCGCGGTGCAACTGTAGAAAGAGTTTTAGACCTGGTCCGTCAAAATCCACGCCTAGGCACACGCACTGCAGCTCGACTATTGCGCCGGAATCATGGAGCCCGCGTCTCACACTTTTAGACTTCTTTTTGTGGGGCTACGTAAAGGAAAAAGTGTTTGTTAGTGCATGTGCGAGTGAGGAAGAAATGCGAGATTGAATCACAGACACATTCCAGCAGCTGCGCTACAGCTGCAACGAAGATCCCAACTTGCTGACCCGCTTGCACGGGGAGACCCTGCGCCGTGCCAATGTGCGTGAAGGTCTCGGTGGAGGTCATTTCGAGCCGTATCTCATACGACCGGAGCGATTCTAAGGTAGGATTAATTTTTGATACCTATTGAAATAAGACTGATTGATTTACATTATTTTTCTATGTAATAAGCATTGTACTTATGGTAAAAACACATAACGCTCCTTTTTTAACTTGCCGCAGTCGGGTAAAAAAACGAAAACCACTTCAACGTTAGTTGTAGCTATTGTTTGGCACAAAATTAACTCTAGTGCTTATTATTTTGTTATCTTTACTCGCTTTACCAAAGCGGAATTCCCGCTGTGTGAAAGGGCAGCTAATGAGAAGCCTGAATGCATGTTTGCAAGTACTTAGTATTTTTTTATTTTTATTGACTGTTTGTTTCATCTGCATCTTGTTATTTTCGTTAAGTTTTAGACTGTTGTTGGTTGAGCGGAAAATACTTTTGTATTAATTTGTTTAAAAATGCCTCGCAGACGATACAACGTTTTACGTAGGCAAGCCAGAAAAGATAAAGGTTTTTGAGGGAATACAGCCATCATCGTAAATACAAAATAAAAACATTATTCCTTATTTCATAAAACCTACTTATTTTATTTTTCATTGAACCCTACCCGTACTTGACAAACTGACCAATAAGTAGGTACCATACACCACTTTAAACATCTTTCAGTTATAAAAATAATTAAATGAAGGCTAAATTATTGTCGCTTTTACTGTACCTGCGCGTAAGTATCTACCTACTCAACTAACTTGTGCACTACGCTGTCGCTAGAGCCAAGTGGCGCGAGAATTGACCCCGTGGCGGGTGGGGCAGCCGAACACTCACTGCGCTACCGTTCGCTACGTGCGTTTTGCCACGGAAGCAATACATTGCGTGCGAGGTAATAAAACAAATCAGGTTTATTGGATTCCCATAACGTTCCTGAAATAATTTCATGTACCGGTCATCTTAGTATGATGTACTGAATTCACCCTATCAATCTGCGGAGGGCTGTCCCTTACACCCTGTATATGGTCGTGAATTTTGTGTAGAACAACAGACAGACGATGATCAGAAGGTGAACAAATGGCTTCAGAGTGATCCTATTTTTAGTTATTATTTAGTTTGTTTAAAATTTATTTTTTATCAATTACAAATTATGAAATTTTACTTATTCGTATTATTATTAAATTTAAAAAAAAACTAACACAGTCAAAAGTTTTAATTTTTCACTTCTGTCGGCAGTCCCTACGCATGACTGCCTATTTTTGTTTTACGAGCTTATAGATGATCGATTAGTATAGAATAGAATAGAATAAAATAGAATCATTTATTTGTAAAACACAGGTAATTTACATAGTATGAAATAAAATCGAAAAAAAAAGATGAATTGGCTAAAATGTGGTACAGTCGACGTAACGTCAGGAGAACCTTGTGGTAGCTTAGCGTATAATGGAGTTTCAATAAAAAAAATATAATGAAAATCATTTAAAAAATAGTAAGTGACCGAGAAATTTTATGTACTAGGTAGGCAATTATTATTTTTACTCGCGCTAAAGTAGACCATTTTCTGATTATAATGGCATCTACAAGGGGATGGACTGACATTTTTATTTGCTGTGACGTAAATCCATACTATTGGTAGGCAAAAACTACATGACCAAAATCTATATAAATAAAAAGAGAAGTTCTGACTGACTGATTGACTGACTCATCAACGCCCAGCCCAAACCCTTGGACCTAGAAAACTGAAATTTTGCACAGAGGTTCCCCCTATAGAATATAGACAAGGAATAAGGAAGGAATTCCCGGTAGCAGGTTCCCTTGGGATATTTTCCGACGTCCACGCGGGCGAAGCCGCGGGCAAAAGCTAGTCTCAAATAAAACTAAAAATATTAATACCTAATAATATGTTTTTTTATATCTTTTCTAAAAATAAGGAAGTGTGTGCCGCAAGCGGTATTGTATCAATATCGGTTATAGTGCCGTCAGCTTGCGGCATACCTACTAGTACATCGTTTTAAAAATTGGCAATACAGGGTCAAATTAAATTAACTAGCGAAACTCCGCAGACGTGATGGGTATCGATATCTAAATACGATAAAATAAAAATATTTGATGATTTTTTTTGTGGGTCAAGGACCGCTTGTACTTGAAGTATGAGTTGTAAATCTGTTTTCTTTGTTTTATCGTGTACTGTTAAGATATCGAAACCCATCACATCTACGAAGTTTACACGAAAAAAAAGATTTTTTAAACTGATATTTTATGTGACTACACTACCAGCGGTTGATGACCCTAAAAATTCATCAAATTAATTTCTTTTTGTTTTATCATGTTTAGATATCGATACCCATCACATCTGCAGAGTTTCGCGTTTCCCTTATTAGTACGGTCAGGCACCCGACCAAATAGGTTAGGCTAGAACTGTGAACAAGATCGCGCCAGCCATGCGAGCAGCCGAGCCGGCGAGCGTTACGTTAATTTTCAATACACTTCCTCGAAAACTGGTTCATATCGCACTACAATTAGGTTCACAATGCAATGTATGTCGCACGCGTGCGATTTTTGATTTCCCACCCGTGTGCGGGAATAAAAATTGCCACAGATAACTTATACCTATACTTATTCCAAATTGGTCCAATGCCTCTATTCACAACTCTTCGGAGGAGATTTTTTTTTTTTAAATCTCGGCAAAGAGATATGCGTCTTTAAGTCGTTAATATTTTTTGAATATTTAAATAATGTTACTATATAGAATATTATCAAAAACCATGATTATTACAATAAAAAAACGTTTATGAACAAATTAATATTTATATTCTAAACTCAAAAATATTTCAATTTTCTATTTTTCATATTAGGCTGTTTATGGGCTTTATACCTTTGCTTCTCTTTCAACCTGGCGAAAGCAAAGCGCGGAAAAAAAAGAAAATTTAAATAATAGTTTCCTATTAATTCATGACCAAAAATTTTTCCGTTATTTTATTTCTTCAAAAGTGTATTCAAAAATGTCGTTTGGTAAACGTGGACATTTGTTATTGCAGTTCTCGGCTCAAAAACAACCTCGCTTGCGGCTCGGGTGTTTTAATTCCGCCTCGAATGCAATAACAAACGTTCTCCACTTGTATCAAAATGCACTATTAGCTAGTTGGCTGCAGCATATCACGCGTAGAATAAACCGGTTTGGCCTAGGACCAACTAGTATGATTGTGATTTTCATTAAGAGTTGCAATCAGTAATTTTTGCCCCTAGCGGTAATATGGTACCGGTGATCGGTGATCGGTTATAGTACCGGCCGGGACACCCCGATCAAATGGGTTAGATAGGTTATAACAAGAACAGTCGTGGGACCCGGTGGTATGTGGTGTCCTTCTGCGAAACAGTCACCTCGCAAAAGGAAGCTGTAGAAATGGAAAGGGAGATCACGAGTGCTCTCCCGTCTCGCAGCAGGCGCACTGGCGTCCGAGGGCGGATAATGCCCTCTTCCAGCCCCTTAAATGGGTCCAGGGGCGACGGACTCGGGGAGATCCATCGCCCCCATTCCACAGTACCCGATATGGTGGCGCCGGCGCGTAGTGTTCCACGGGCGCCTTCACCAGTCCGGGGCAGCGGAAGTCGCACTTACACCCGCAGCCCCCGACGCAGGTGTACGAAGGAACATCGGGGTGGTTTTAGTCAGTAAGACTTCCCACCCCAGGGCGAAGGACATCCATGAGGATTTCCACCACGACAACAACCTTTATGATACTGTAATGTAAGCCAGTTTGTCATTTTCTCTTGTAAATTTAATCTTCGAGATTTAAAAATGCACTTTATGTATGATTGTGAATGTGATTTAAGAGATGCAATCAATCTGCCTAGCCTTTTCCCAACTATGTTGGGTCGGCTTCCAGTCTAACCGGATGCAGCTGAATACCAGTATTTTACATGGAGCGACTGCCTATCTGACCTCCACAACCCAGTTTATACTGGGTAATAAGATACCCCTTGGTAAGACTGGTTGTTAGACTTTCGGGCTTCTGTCGACCCGTAACGACTGTTAAAGATCCACGAATAACAGCCGGGACCAACGGCTTAACGTGCTTTCCGAGGCACGGAGGAATCTCGGTATGTAAAGATGTTCACCCATCCACTGACTAACCCCGGCAAGCGTAGCTTAACCTGACGGATCGACCCGTGCGGCTGTTACTACTTAGCCACGAGCTCCGCTGTGATTTAAGAGATGCAATCTGTAATTTATGGCCTGGCAATCATTTTTCGTATTAAAACTGTTTCTCAATACTCATCTTTTTGTTTTTAATCTTCGACCAACTCTTGAACACGCAAACGTTACACTATGCAGTATTGTACTGCACTACGGCACTTTAAGGTGGGCGAGTAGAGCTGCTAAACGGCAGCGCCACCATTGAAAAAAAAAACCGGCCAAGAGCGAGTCGAACTCGCGCACCGAGGGTTCCGTTTCGATTTCTGAAAAAGTGTGCTATTTAGAGACATCGTTTTATTTTTCCTGTAATCTTTACATAAACTTCTATCACATAGAATAATTTCAGATTTTTCTCTATGCAAACTTCGGAGATAAGGGCAGGAACGGTATTTTTATTTTCTTTTTTTGTTTTATCAAAAGTCGAAAACCATGCGGCCTAAAAAAATTTTTTTTAAATGTTCAAGAATGTGCAAACAGCGCTTGTTCATATGATTCCCCACATGCCCTAGTAGCCGCACTTCTAATATTTAAGACCACCTTTCAGTCCCTATTGCAAAAAAAAGATATATATTTTTATTTCTTTCTTATTTGCAAAATAGTTGGGCAAACGTCATCTAAAACTGTTCTAAATTTCAAGTTGATAACATTAGTAGTTCTCGAGATATCCAGCTGTGACAGACAGACAGACTGAGTCACACCATAAGATTCCTTTTTACCATTTTGGTACGGAACTAAGTCTGGAGTTAAAGAACATTTTGAAATTTCCTATGCTCTGATTTTTAGCCAGATGAGAAAGAATTATTTGTATCAAAAAAATCAACAATAAACATACAAGGTTCAAAGTTGTAGCAGTTAACGCCAAAAACGGCCGTTTTTACTGTTATACTTACAAAAAATTCTACCTCAATTATTTTTCATTGGTGGCGCTGCCGGTTAGCAGCTCTACTCACTATAGACGGTCGCGTTATTTTGCCGTGCATGCTACTCTTTACGGCAGTCTAGATGGCGCCACTATTATGCCGCAAGCTGTTGGCACTATAACCGTTAGTGATACAATGCCGCTTGCGGCAAAAGTTATGGCAGACGAGCAAAAAACATTTTTTTTTAAAGTAGGTATAAGTAGAACTACACTAACCAATCACCACGTTCAAAAATGCTAAAAGATGACATGGAAACTTTTCGGACGCAAATACGGAAAGACGATCCCACGCTTTTTTTTAGATTTCCACCGAGAAGTAGATTATCTACGTTTAATATAAATAACTATCTTCTAAAAGCATAGGTCTAAGAACATAAAAAAATAAACCACTTCGTAAATAAACCACCTTTTAGGGTTCCGTAGTAAACATTTTTTCTGTGAGGAAGACCCTTATATTGGATACCCTCCGTCTGGGGAGCACGAAGGGTTATAACCCCACGAGTTCACTACCATGAGTTGGGAGCCCGGGAGATACACTCGTTCGTGCGCACCCCCGTTTGGTATCGCGCACCCCCGTTTGGTATCAGCCCTCCATACCTACAAGGTGAGTCTCAATTGAGATTACTTCAAATGGGTAGATCAACCAATTTTTTGGAAATGAAGTTGTGGTACTTACGTGCCACTATTTTGATAGGTAAGTACCTACTAGTATTCCGCTAATCATTATTGGTCCCCGAAACGACCGTACAATTGTCAATTTTTATGTGATTTATACATATTGATGCGCAAATTGATAGTCTACCAAGTGCAATTGAAGCAATTGGCAATGTTACTACTACAATAGAAATTGATGGCAATTGATCAATTGCGATTGATCGTTTAGGGGACCCCATACTTTGTAATTTTTCATCATTCTGAATAACATGATGGTAAATAAGGAGCTTGCCATAGACTTATAAAAAAAGATGGACTCCGCGCCACGCATATCGAAAGTGAAGCACCCTACCGATCTATGTGTGCGTGATTTGAGTACCTGCAAAGACGCCGTCGCTCGTGTCACGTAATGGCGGCCGGTCGGCATACTATGATATAAATGTGTGCGCGAGGCGTGTTTGTACAAACGGACCCGGCATACTTACTGTGCTTCACATTCGATATGCGCAGCGCGGAGTCCATCTTTTTTTATAAGTCTATGGAGCTTGCATTTCTTTTACCTAGGTACCTACCAACTTATCTAACCCGGTGGCTGCATTAATGGAAATTGGAACTAACGAAATCACTATGACAAGACAAGTGACAAGGGGCGTCATTTTTTGTTCACCGACAACGCCGCCGGCCGCCGTCGGTCACCGGGGCTTGTGGGGACTGTACTTATGTAGGTATTTCTACTAGTAAATAGGTAGGTACTTATAAAAAAAGGGCAGATGACACACCTACACTCTACACTGCAGCTAAATTAAGAATCTTAAATTAATGGTTGTAAACGACAAAAGGCAGCCCGCTAAACGCAAAAATCTAAAATACAGCACAATGTTTGCGATCATCAAAACAAGATGGCCGCCGCTATCCGTTCTGTCGTGTGAAATACCGGAATAAATTCCCCGCTCGCTTGGTGTTGAGCTGCACCGCTGAGCGCCAAGCGTTTCAAAGACGAAACATATGACAGACTGCTGTTGCATTCGCTGATAGCGCGCGTAACGCGAGCAAGACAGAGAGAGAGATATTCCTCGAGGACAGACGTAAATAAACGGAACGAGGTGAATGTGAAAAGCAGTCTTGAACGGGAGTCAGCGTCAGGCAAAATACGAAAAGTAGACCTAACTCAAAAATATGAATTAAGTTTGAAGAGAAGAATTATTGTACTATTTAAATGGTCTTACATGACGGTCCGCCGTCCACGGAGCGAGAAGACAGCATTTTTTTTGTTCATAAAATATGTACCTATAAACTACGGAACAAAGAAGGAAAAAAAAATTTGTCAGCTGACAATTTTTTTTTTACAATAAGTACTTTTTTAACAAAATCAGCGTAAGAACTGCAAAATCCGATTCTGAACTATTGCATTCACACACATGAATACAATATTATTACGCCAACAATCTATTAGTCAATCAGACAAGTGAAAAAATAGAAGAATAACAAAATGTGATATGATAAAGCATGCGATAAACTTGTATTATGTTTAGAGGATTTTATGTGTTACGCCTTCCGCATAAAAGCTATAATCGCTTGGTTACATTTGACAGGTAAAACGAGCACAAACGTTAAAGAACAAAAATAAACATTAATAAAACATAAATTAAATTAAATCAGTAAGTATTATTAAAGCACTGCAAAATAATAATTAATAACTTAAGAGTACCTTACAAAAAAAAAAAAAAAACCAAAAACCTACATTAAAACAACAATAAAATGTCATGAATACATGTAGTACAACCAAAAAGGAAAAAAACTAATCGAGTTTCGCATTATCAGTAATAATAAAATCATGCAACAAAATGTTTACAATCACTCACCTAAATGACTGCGCAAGAGATAACAGAAGTAGAAGAATTGACGAGAAGAATACAAAATACAAAAATATACGGGTGTCCGGTTCCGCGTCCGAAGCGACACTGACAGCAGATAGAGAGAGAAGAAAATGGCGGCCGCATTGCGAGACTGGCGAGTAATGCGAGTATAGCCGACAGAGAGCGTCAGCCGAAACACGAACTAAATACACAGAGCAGTAGCTCCGTAGAGAATCAAGTTTTGCGATGGTAAAATACGGGTGGAGGCACGAGAGCGAGATAGCGATATTATCGTTCCGAATGAGAGAAAGGAAAAGCAAGCGGCTAGCGATAAGTCGCGAGCGTTGCTCCCTGGGCTTGTTCATTACTCTGTACAATAACACGTAGCGAGGTCACGTTACGTTATCGGGCTCTCGTTCTCTTGCGTTCTACTTCTGTTTAGGGTGATGTTAGCAGCTTGCATGCTTAGCGTAATTAAGCATATTGCAATTTACGCTTTGCATAATAACGAAAATTTCCGAAAATTTTAAAAATACCCCTTATTTAGATCCATAAGAAGGGCATCATTAATAAAATTAATTTTATCGTTTGCATTGACTTTATTAAGTAGTTTGATTTGCAAAAGTTCCAAGACCAAAATAAGCGTCAATGTCATTGAGACACCGTGTGTCGTCGCGTGGCGCTTGATTTGGGTTCTGTTCTGCCTAGGTCGATCTTTGATCCATTTTGATTATTCCTGGCCCAGATTTCGATAAAACAGTTTATGACTAGGGTAGTCAAGTTATAGTTTTAGCATTCCTACATTTTTTAAGAAACAAAGAAGTAAACGTAAAGAAATAAATGGCTGAAAAATCACAAAAATAGTTCAATATGTTCGAGAATGGGCGATGTTGCCGTTCTTCCGTCCGAGTCGTGTGGGTCGTTTGACTCGTTGCCGAGATCACACGATCGAAGCCGAACATTCCCGACTGGCGCTATACGTCAGTTTTGTACGTCATTATAAAAAATAGAATGTTTGCAAACGCTTTGTAAGACTAAAACCTAAATTTTTGTTCTAGCTAACCAGTAATCATGCTCTCCTATCAGCAGGTCGGTCGTCCAGATACACATTTTGAAATTAGTTAGTGAGAAAATGCTTAAGTAAGTAGGTAATTCAATCACAACGAAAACATTCAGTTTCGGATTTTACGGACGGTCACAGAATCTCAGGAATCAGGAATTCAGGACTAGGACTCTTAGGGAGTTCTAGGACCAAGGAGGGGGAGATGTCAATCACTCTATTTTTAATAGGATGATTTTATAAACAAAACGATTATTTTTAGGCACCCAAGTTCAGAGAGTTCAGACAACATTCGCGAGAATTTTATTTTGATTTGAACAAAGTAGGTACCGTACATAGGTATCTCAAACTCATGGTAAACTTTTGTCATCAACAGCTGCCTGTCAGTGATAGGTTCCTAAATAGGTACTGCATGACAGGCAGGTGTTCCGGGATTTTGTCATTCCCTGGATATGGTTCAAGCAATTTTGTTTTCCTATATGCACCTACTTATTTACATGTTTTCTCACTTCTTTATTGATCTTACTTTTTAATTTTACCGATAATAAATATTATTCTGACCTATCTCCTTGCTTGCGAACACATTGAACCTAGTTAACACCATGACGTAAAAGTTACGAAACTATGATCGCGGCATACACTGTATTTTTTGTTCGCGTACGCAATACAATAGTATGGATTGACCCGTCAATGGACCGCAGACAACTAAAAGTTATCGATGGTATAGAAATGAAAAATTAACAAAGACCGATTATTGCGGGAATAAAAAAAAAAATATTTTGCCTCAGTAGAGTAGAGAACTGCTTGATTATTTTTTATTTTTATTCATTCATACGACTGCCATGATTATCGCTATACTAATTTAAAGAATACAGTCATAACCTAATTACAATATAAGTACGTAAGTAAAACAAGCAGTACATAACAGTACCACAAAAATGGCGCAAACAAAGATAGTGTGAAGCTGAACATACACACTAACGTAGGTGTAAGCGAGATAGGAGGAGTTACGTCAGACACAATTTTATAATGTGCTTGACGGCAGACAAGATGGCTGAACATAAAGTTAGTGATTCTCATTCTAAAATGTCGGTAAACATGCTCTGGGATCAGAAATATTTCAGGATGCCATACAGTAAGATGCTCATCATTGCCAGCAGAAGACGACAAAAAATCTTAATGCAAAAAGAGCAAGAATTTTTTGAGAATTTATCAAGTAGGTCATCTAACTAGGTACCTAAGTACGTAGAATTAATTGTAAAAAAAAATATCAGCTTTTTATTACTGAAAAGAATATCAATCAATAGAATAGAACAGCACGGACAAGCTGGCTATCATAACTACGGTCTATCACAATAATTGGCAGAACCAGAAATAGACGTATATGTACCTAGATAGCTAACGTTAGTAGAAATGGCAGGGGCAGCGCAGCGCAGCGGTTTGGCAACGCTGCACAAACAAGTTCGTGACGGCATCGGCATTGCCAGCCCGCCATGAGCCAGCATATCAATTTTGCACACTCAATGTCATGCTCGTTATGACCAGATTTTAAGCTGTTTGAAGAAAATACAGTTGATTGACACGTCTTCAGCTTGACAACTAACCTACAATAAAATTAATAAATTGAGGAATTTACAAAATTATCAGATGAAGCGAAGCGTCCATTTCATGGCGCGTACCAAATATCAACGTTGACTGGTTGGTTGAACAATTGCGACGTTGCCAGTTTGCCACATCGCCTTCAATAGCTGCTGATTATAAATTAAATAATGTACCTACAGCTAGTAGATTATGCTTTTATGTTGTTGTAGAAGTTTAGTCGTCTACTTACTTACTTCGGCATCGGCACACAGAACTTACATTTGGTTAAAAATGTTCATAGCCGCAACTTAGGCAAAAAAAAATCTAAATCAAGGACAGCGACCTACCTACATATATTGTCCTTCGTTTATATATTTTTTTACTTCTACGTCTTGAAAAAGTCCTGCCGTCTTCGGAGCCATTGCCTATCTGACAGAAGATTATTTCGTGTTTTCTGCTGCCCGATAATAATTTTATGGGAGGGAGTTAAACAAAAAATATACAAGTAGGTAGGTTCATGCTACATAATTAATAATAGAAGATAAGATAAAATTATGCGAACTTACCAATCTTCTTCAGAAAAAAGGTAAAGAGTGCGCCAACCGTCAACGAACTCTCTCGAAGGAAAGAAGATAATCAAATGGTTGGTTGGACATTATTTTAGTGCATCGCGCCGTCGCGCGTGCGGACGGCGACGGGCCGTCGCCATTTTGTTTTCCATCGTTTCGTGAGTTAGAGAGAGAGCACAATATCATTCGGCATTGTTCTAACGCGTGCAAAGTATACATTTCATAGCGTTTATCAATAAAAGACTAGGCTTACTTCTATTCTCTACCTACTATGTTTTACTTCTTCCATGTCCATACTCCTTCACCGACAAGTTAACACTAATCGTTTACTTTACTATAAAAAAGCTGGAACAAGCGATTTATATCTCTGGGAATCTGGGAATAAGTACTTACGTTTTGTGAAAAAATACAAAGCCGTTTTGACACTGTCAACCAATTTTGTTTTATTTTCCATATTTTGATTTTGTTTTGTTTATTTTCCCTATTCGAAACTATTCGAATGAACTGTCACTAGTGAATTAAATTCCACGTGTAGGTAAGTACCTACCTACCTATTTGAAGAAAATACAAGAAGGAATGGTCGTTTTATCCTTTTCATTTCATTTAGAATAAATAAAAACTTTTTTTGATTTAGTCTGAGGTTTTAGCTAAAAATACTATCTAGGTTGGAGTAGGTAGAGTTTTGCTGAGTCAAAAATGCTAACAAAGCAGCAAGTCTTGTTCTTTGTTATTATTTTAATTTAATTTAGTACAACTTGTCACTTTGTCAGTGGCTGACGTTGACGTAGCTGTACCAAATAAACCTAAATAAACATAATCACGACCATCCGAAATCCGAATGAATCCTGCACTAATTCTAATAAAAAAAATCACCTTTACCATTATCGACAAAATGCATTCTACACTGAATCATCATCACTGCTCGCTGCTCGTGGAGACGTGGATGTTCTTCAACTTTTTAATTCGATACAATTTTAGGTCTAGTTGTCTACTAGGGACATCTATTGTCAATATTAGCAAGATTTAGGTAGCGTTCCATGACCCGTTCGGGCCAAGAGTGACGGATTTACCATAGCAAGCTTAGTTTAAATATAAATAACAGATGGCGTTGTTTTGTACTACTATTTCACTCCCTATTTTCCAGCGTAAAATATTATTTATCGTAATCTTAACGTAACATAACGTTAATGAATAATGATGAAGACGAAGGTGTCTTTACAGGCTTTAAAATAAGTGATTTTGAAAGTTATCATTGATTGGAGCTTAAATTCGTCCCCGTATTTGAGTTGTAGCATTGACGATAGGTGGCGGTCATACTTTTTGATTTTGGATTGACGTTATTGCCCTAGCTACTTTAGAGTATAAATGTGTAAATGGACATTAAAACTCATTTCAACGTCATTATCCCTCAAAACGTAAAATGGAAAACGAGCCGCAAAGAGCTGAGTTCCCAATCTATTACCACAGTATAAAAAAGACTGTGCTATTACTATACTCTATGGAGCTGACTTCTTGTCACTTTGTCAGTTGACTGTCAATGTCAACCAATGTCAACGGTCAGGCAATGTAACTTGCTGTGGTAGTGGTATGGTATAATTTCTGTCATTTCTGAAGTTTTGCAAATTGTAAACAATTGGATTTATTTGTTTATATCTCTAAATGAACGATAATTTTATGCTAATTTCTTTTAAAAATAAGCTATTTATTGTACAATTTATACGTTCTGTTAATCTAGTTCAGTTAAAATGCTGCTTAACTTTGTAAATCCATCCTCAAGGGTACTGGTTAGTTGCATCTGCAATTACTTTCGTAAATTTAAAATTGCTGCGAGATTCTATGTTTATAATAATTTCAGAGTGCGCTATGCTTGAGCTGTCGAGTGTCAATCGTTACAAAATGTTATTTCAGCGAAGGTTTAGACAGTAAATACAATGATACAGAAAGGGAGAAAATATTACAGGTTATCAACAATGCCGACGTTAGTACTCTTTCTAGGTAAGAATACTGTCTGAAGTTACCTATATTTTTCATAGCACTGAACTCTATAGCTTCCGTAATTATTCAGGTTCCCTTCCTGAAATGGAGGACTTTTAACAAGTTAAAACATGTAACTTAGTACAGTCAACCACACACGACATGTCATATCCATGGATTCGCACAAAGTGAGTTGTAATTTTATTGTAACTAACTATGGTAACAATTACAACTCACTTTGTGTTACTAATAACATGCAGTTGACTGTACTGCAGTATTCCCTACTTATATCTTTACAAACAAAGAATATTGAATAAATGTTTACTTACTTACATCATCCTTTAAAAATAATTTCTTTCAGTTATGAAGTAAGTAAAACAAATCTCAAAAAGTTTTCTCAGTGGAAGAGTGGCAATGGACAAATAAAAGCACTATCGGACATAGAATATGTTGAGGGATTCTCCGAGAGGTCTGCTAAGAAACTGTTTAACAGTATATTAAGTGGCCCTAATAAGGAAAAACAAATGACAGGAAAAATAAAAGGGCAGATATTGCATCCACATTTAAGTGATATTGTTATAAAGGTGAGGCAGTATTATGTGTTTAATTATAGAGTTGTTTCTTTCATGTTTCATCATCATCATCATCCACAGCCTGACTTCACGCACTGCTGGGCATAGGCCTCTCTTTTCTTGTGCTAATCCCCACGCTCCTGTGCCAGCCTCATCCAGGTTCTACACACAATGATAACATTGTTGTCTGCACATCTCGCCACCGGACAACCGTAATTCATGTTTACTTACATAGTATTCTAATTTGTAACCCACACTATCCTTATACATTTTGAAAAAGTGTGGTGTGCATGCCACTGGTCCCGGCTGTCAATCGCAGATTTTTGTCAGTTGTTAACTTGTTACGGGTTGTCAGAAGCTCGAAATTCTAACCCAGTACCTGGTTTGTGGAGGTCAGATAGGCAGTTGCTCCATGTACAATAGGGGATTAAAGTTTGTATGGGAAACTCAGTATTTCTTAAGTTAGGGATGTGAAAATTAAAATGTATGCTTTTGATAGGAAATAAAGAAATATGCGGTTCAGCGTTTTTAAAAAATCATCCCCTAAGGGGGTAAAATCGGGGTTGATTTTAAAATTTACAAAACTGCATGGATTTCGACAAAATTTGGCAAGGCTTTATATAGCATCCTGGGAAAGGACATAGGATACTTTCAAAAACAATACTACAGGGGGTGATATAGAGGATGAAAGTTTGTAAGGAAACCCAGTATTTCTTAAGGTATTCAGCTGCATCCAGTTAGACTGGAAGCCGACCCCAACATATTTGGAAAATATTAGGCAGATGATGTGGTGTGCATGTCCTTGACATAATACTACTGCAGTTGTTTTAAATGAACACTAATATTGTAGCAAAATTTTCTATTAAATAGGCCCAGGAACTGCTTCATTCGACTGGATAAAAATAAAAAGTATAATATTATTACACAGATTTTGATTTTTTTTGTTCTTTGATAACATCTTCACATACTTTTATTTATTATTATTTATTTTGTTAGGGAAAACAAAA
Organism: Cosmia trapezina; assembly: GCA_905163495.3. Taxonomy (NCBI): domain Eukaryota; kingdom Metazoa; phylum Arthropoda; class Insecta; order Lepidoptera; family Noctuidae; genus Cosmia; species Cosmia trapezina. The sequence goes on along the minus strand of LR991034.1, from coordinate 4,587,543 downwards.
CTACTTTCACATTATAATGTTAGTATTATAGTGAGCGCGCAAGTGCTACTCACCGCCTGAGGTATGTGAGCGGTGAGACGGGGGAGGGCGCGATCGACAAGATTGAGTTAGCTTGATGTTTGTCGACCTCCCCCGTCTCACCGCTCACATATCTCAGGCGGTAACTAGCACTTGCGCGGACACTATAATTGTAGGTTATCGCAAATTAGGGCGGGCCGCACCGCAACAAAAAACATTGCAAAATCTTTCTTCATATCATCACTTTCATACATTTTCTATGAGCCAACGCACATTACAGGCGAGTCTTTGTATGAAAATGCGTTACGCTACGGGCTAAATTTATTTGGATGTAAGATTAGCTAGCTAATAGTGCGGAAAAAATATAAAAAAAATATATTCCTAAAAAGTAAAGATCTAACCTACTGGTTACTATGTCACTATGGTTGGGTAAAAGTAACCATGTACAAAAAATGTAATACATCACAATACATTTATGGGTAAAGTAGGTACATATTATTTAACATAGAAACTACTTTTCAGGATTGTAAGTCCGTGTTATCAGTATACATAACAGTGAACTCGGTGAGCTGGACGTTGATAGACAAGAGTAACTATGAGGTCAAAGACTGGAAGTACTACGGCATAGACTATCCTGAAGGCAAGAGGTTTCAGATCACTGATATTTTGGATATTGTAAGTGGTTTTTTCCTTTATCCTTATTTACTAATTTTAAGTACTTATTTTTTTTTAATATTGGCTTTTGAGCGCATTGTTAAAAACAAAAAAAAAAAACCCATTTTATTTTGGTTTGCTAGTTCATATTTTGATTATACTGATATGGGGGTAAAATTATAGATAGGTACTTAGTCTAGGAATGACGGATTTGAGCCAACCGCTAGTCTTGTCAAGAAAGGAGATACGAGGTTACAAAGCGTGTCTGGCGTACCCTGGGCAATAGGCCTTGCTATACACAATATAACTGACTAGCATTATTATCACGACTAAATCTATTCTGAAAAAGGTCATGAAGAAGAGTACTAAAATCGATATAATTATTTAACCCTTCTTTATCGACACCGTCGAATGACGATCCACTTTTAATCTTAACCCTCCAAAATTTTTATTATTTCTGGTCAGGCTTGGCGCGTAACCCAGCAGATGCCTCTAGCAGACATATACGTGATGAAAGCGGAGGCCACGACTCTTCGAGCAGCTGGTAGCGATCCCAACAATCCGAAGGTCCTTGCTGTCAACCTGCAGAAGGCACAGATGGTCGCTATGATCGTCGCCTTGATTAATTCGAGGAGTCATGGAGAAGAGTTGTAAGTTTCGTGGAGTTATTTCTTTATTACCGACACTTTATTTATTTTAAAGTCGGCCACGTAATTTATTTATCACACTAAGGGCCTATTTCACAATGTCTGAATAGCCAACTACTTCACTATCACTACATAGTAGTAGGTATAAAACAAAGTCGCTTACCGCTGTCTGTCTGTCCCTATGTATGCTTAGATCTTTAAAACTACGCAACGGATTTTGATGCGGTTTTTTTTTAATAGATAGAGTGATTCAAGAAGAAGGTTTATATGTATAATAAACGCGGGCGAAGCCGCGGGCAAAAGCTAGTATCGAATAAATTCAAAAATGAAACAGAATTATATTCTGTTCCATTTACAAACATTCACAAATTACAAATTTTGTATGAAATTATCTGCCAAGTAAGTTACTATACGTATTCAGGGAGCCGTGAGATAAAAGGTAAACAAACCATAAAAGTCCGTTCAACCGATTTTGATTTCTATTGCGTTGGTGGCATGACCATTTGTCATGCCACCAACCATAGAATTAATAATTACTCTAAGCCACCAACGCAATAGAAGTCAAAATCGGTAAACAGTTGGTATTGTAACCACTTTTTTGCCTTTAATGCCATCCTTAAGCCTACGGAATAGAAGTCAAAATCGGTTGAATGGACTGTAAAAGGGGTTTGTTTCGGTGAATTTTTTGATGATTAGTAGTTACTAATATCACCCAATTTTCAGATCCAATGAAGAAGGGATTGACGAAGACGTTTTAAAGCAAAAAGTTTATTTTCTGAGGCCTACACTTCCATACAGGTATGTATAGACTAGATATTATTTATGACTAGCACTTCCCGCGCGGCTGCGCCCGCGTGGTAGTCGGAAAATATCCACGGGAACGTACTACCGGGAATTCCTTCCTTATTCCTTGCCTACTTTTTAAAGGGAAGCTCTGTGCATAATTTCAACTTTCTAGGTCCTTTGGGCTGGACGTTGATGAGTCAATCAGTCAGTCAGGACTTTTCTTTTTAAATATTAAGAAGATATCCATAAGGAGCTCGTGGCTAAGTAATAACAGCCGCAGGGGTCGATCCATCAGGTTAAGCCGATCCATTAGGTATTCGTAGTCAGTACAAAAATTCTTTGAGTAATTATAAATGTAAAACTGCATTAGTAAAAAATAGTGTCCTGGGTATGGCTCCACGCATTTATAATAAAACTAGCTGACCCGACAGACGTTGTCCTGTCTTAGCTATGAATATTCTAATGTAAACGCGCGAAGTTCCCAAAGGCCCAAGCTGAGATCATTTTGAATTGTGTAGGAAAACTTAATTTATATCAAAATTAAACAAATGAACAATTGATTATAAAATTAATTAGAATTTGGAATTCTAAATAGAACGAAAGTTTCCTGATAGACGCGGTTGCCCTGTCCAAAAATGAGAAAATAAATATGAGAAAATAAATTTTCTTCATTTTTTTTGTCCTATGTTTTTAATAGTTATTCTGCTATTCGGGACAGGGACAAATACAACAAATTAATATAAACGTAAAAAAACATCATCCTATGGGAAACCAATCATCATCATTAGTCTGTTGTGCACCTATGGAGTTCGCAGCTAACGCCCCCTCCCCCCCCCCGCGTGTCAAACGCACCCCATGTGTGCAAAAGGACAAAACTTAACATAATAGGTATATAATATATAAGCTTATATCAGAGGAGCTCGTGGCTAAGTAATAACAGCCGCACGGGTCGATCCAGCAGGTTAAGCTAGGCTTGCCGAGGTTGGTCCGTGGATGGGTGACCATCTTTACATACCGAAACTCCTCCGTGACTCGGAAAGCACGTTAAGCCGTTGGTCCTTGCTGTCATTCGTGGATCTTTGAAAGTTCGTGGATCTTCGTTACGGGTCGTCAGAAGCCCGAAAGTCTGACAACCAGTCTTAACAAGGGGTATCGTATTACCCAGTAACTGGGTTGTGGAGGTCAGATAGGCAGTCGCTCCATATAAAATACTGGTATTCATCAGCTGCATCCGGCTAGACTGGAAGCCGACCGCAACATGCTCATAGTTGGAAAAGGCTAGGCAGATTGCTTTGATAAGCTTATATCACATAAATACGTATTTAGAGGCATGAGGATCAGGGTGTAAAGTTCACTCATCCTCTATTGAAAAGGGAGGATCCTCCGACCAGACGGGTGTTGTGTCTGGTGGGCCACTGCCCAATGGTTGATGTCGGGACGTTGTATATATGCTAATCGCGTGGTAAACTCTAATTGCGCGATGCAGGTTTGCGTGACGTCATGTCATTGATGCGTAGTTCATATGTGGCGATGTAGATGCCGCCACATCACTCCCCTCCGGAGACCGGAGGTCGATAGTGGGCTGAGTCGTGTATCTTGCGATGCTTGCCAGTGCCAGTTGTGGTTCCAGTGAGTCGGAACCGTTTGCCGCATAGTTCACGGTGAGTCGGAACTGTCTGCGGTGATACCCCAGTGAGTCGGGGTGGCGCTGCGTTATGCTCCAGTGAGTCGGAGTGTACAGCGCTGGGTTGAGGCTGAAGGTGATGACCAGGAATGCGCGTCCGCTGCATGCTGGTGGTCAGGATACCTGTTGAAGCCGTGGATGCTGGCTGGCTGTGTGACTCGCCGCTCGAAAGCTTGAGGAAGTGATGCTGATGACGTCACGCTGATGTAGTTGCACGAAGGCTGCGCTGACGTTCATGCTCGGGGTCACCAGTTTAGAGGCATGAGGATCAGGGTGTAAAGTTCACTCATCCTCCATTGAAAAGGGAGGATCCTCCGACCAGACGGGTGTTGTGTCTGGTGGGCCACTGCCCAATGGTTGATGTCGGGACGTTGTATATATGCTAATCGCGTGTAAACTCTAATTGCGCGATGCAGGTTTGCGTGACGTCATGTCATTGATGCGTAGTTCATATGTGGCGATGTAGATGCCGCCACACGTATAAACGTAAAAAAACATAATCCGATGGAAAACATATCATCATCAGTAGTTGTGAACCTATGGGGTTCGCAACTAAACCCCAACCCTCCCTCTCGCTGGGGTCTCAAATTAGCTCTACTCAGACATCAGTCTGAGGGGTTAATAATTAAATTTTATTTTTTACGGATTTCTTTAGTTTCCAATTTAAATAGGTGATTTTGGAAAAATAACTCTAATTTCTACACGGAAAAGCATTAAATTATGTAGTGTACACACGGCTACACATCAATCTAATTATTAAAATAGATAAGTACCTATACAATAAAAATACCTAATTCTTTAAAAAAAATACAGACAAAAGTTTATTCACCCTTTTTAAATAGTTTACACAAAATACATTTCTGAACGCATGCATAAATGTCAATCACAATATTTGACAGGATGACAGGAGGAAACAAATGTTTGACAGGTACGAAACAAAGGAACATAATTAAATGGAAAATGATTCATTTTCATAATTATGTATTCGTTGTTTTCATTGTTTTTAAAAAGTATTCTGCTATTCAGGGCGGAGACAAATCCAACGAAACAAAAACCATGAAAATTGATCCAGCCGATCTCGAGTTATAAGTGTTGTAACAAACCCGTCTTTGTTTTATATATATAGATTCCAGACGCCATAAAAGAATTAAATTTTACACAATTTAAGAAAAAAATGAAATTATTCATAACTGATAAATGTTATTACTTACACTATTGATGAATTCTTAAATGACGAATTAATTTAGATTTGTAATTATTATTAGTGACATCAAATAATTTTGACATAGATATATATATATATATATTTTGACATTTTAATAATTCCTCATATAAGTCCGACATAATTCGAGTATTAAATAATATGTAATTGTTCAATTTATTTTCTAATTTAAGACCATAAATATGCATGTTTCTTTTTTTTTCAATTATTTTTAATAGATTTTAATTTATAATGTTTTGCTAGATTTGCAAACCATATTTGTACGCCTCCTGGCAAAACATATCGCTCTGTTAATCAAACATAAGATCTGTATTTATTTTTTTTACAAGTTAACAAATAAAATAAATAAATAATAAATAATAAGCAACGCTTGCCGGGGTTGGTCCGTGGATGGGTGACCATCTTTACATACCGAGACTCCTCCATGCCTCGGAAAGCACGTTAAGCCGTTGGTCCCGGCTGTCATTCGTGGATCTTTGAAAGTCGTTATGGGTCGTCAGAAGCCCGAAAGTCTGACAACCAGTCTTACCAAGGGGTAACGTATTACCCAGTTACTGGGTTGTGGAGGTCAGATAGGCAGTCGCTCCATGTAATATGGTATTCAGCTGCATGTGGTTAGATTGGAAGCCGACCGCAACATTGTTGGAAAAAGGTTAGGCAGATTGATTGATCCATAAAAAAAATTCGAATTAATCTGACCATTTAAAGTGGGTAAAAATCGAGTTCAAAGATTCCGTTACATACAAACATACAGGTGAAGCTAATAAAAGCGTGTTAATAATTACTAGCTTTAACCCGCGGCCGCTTCGTCCGCGTGGAGGTCGGAAGTAATCCCATGGAAACGTACTATGTATATAGTAAGGCTCAAGCTTGTAACGCTCCCAGTCGGCATGATTTTTTCCGATATCTTTAACAATCATCGTCATAATTCAGCCAATTTACAAAAAACCTTAATAAATTATTCACCTAAACCTTCCTCTTCCTCATGAATCACTCCGTCCTTTGGTGAAAACCGTATGAGAATCCGTTCAGTAATTTTTAAGATCATCGCGAACATACATACAAACAGATAGACGCGAAATATATAGTGATAGCAACAAACCTGTATTCCTGATGCGGCAGGCAAAAAGGAACATAAGTTATTCAGAGTTAACTTCCTAGATGTCGCTACTAGTCTTTCTAGTTACAAGTAAATATACATAGATGGCGCTACAGGTCATCTATTGACCCCAAATGGTACTAACGAATTTAAATAACGACTAGCGGACCCGACAGACGTTGTCCTGTGTGAACGGTCCTAGAACCCGACTGCAGCGCCACCTACCGTGTCCAATTGTGTTTTCAAACTATCCAGGAAACCATTGAAATACACACAAAATTTCATCTAAATCAGTCTCAGTCGGTAGACAGACAGGAAATGTCGACTTCATCTAGCTTATTTAAAAAAAAAAAATATGACTTGTAAAAGTGATTCCGATATCCTATCTAGCTCTACAAAAATTAAGCTTAAAAGTTTTTTTTTTTTGATATGTCGCATAAATGGCCGTAAATCGAGCTTCTTTAGAAGCTTACATATTTTGTACTCGCAAGTAAATCAAAACATATAGGGTACTTCCCGTTGACCTAGAATTATGAAATTTGGAAAGAAGCAAGGTCTCACAGCACAAAAACGTAAAGGAAAAGTCCGAAAATTTTTAATTTATAATTTATCACATATTTTTTTATTTTTGGTATTGCAATATTTGCAATGGTTGGCTGGTTTTTGAGATACTTAAATTCTTTTCAACTACGTAACGCTTCATCGTGCGTGGTTCGACACGCACTTTGTCCGTTTTTTTTTAATTATTATTTTACTGATCATCACTAATATTTTCAACACAATGCTGTTATGTTATTACGAAACTGATACACACACACACACATGACATGAAATGTTATTTTTTGTTGTTGTTGTTGTTGTGATGTTGTTTATGTTGTTATGAAATTAATGACTTTGTTAAAACCTACTCACATCATTTTATTATCGACTAATTTAAACCATTTCTTTAGTTTCACCTTTCATGGTGTCTCACTGTCTGTCTCTCTTGCGGAAGTGGAAGGTGGTCAGTAATAAAACAACGCAACCATATCGAGTTTGATTTGTCTTGACAAGGACTCTGGTCCTAAATGATATCCAGCATAAGCATAAGCATAATCTAAATATAGAAGAAACTGACTGACTGACTGACTGACATATCAAGGCACAGCCCAAACCGCTGGGACTAGAGATTCCAAATTTGGCACGTTGGTTCCTTATGAGGTCTAGGGGTGCACTAAGAAAGGATTTTCAAAATTCACCCTCAAAGGGAGTGAAATTGGGGTCCAAAGTTTGTATGAAAAATCTTATTCTTTGAGTTAATAGACTTGAAACTTGGCATGAATATTCGTTTAAGTAAATTATAAAGTTTGCCATTTTTAGTTTTCCTAAACTACCCCCTAAGGAGGGATTGGGGGGTGTCAAAGTTTGTATGGAGGAATTTTAACGCGCGGTCCGATTCAGTCGAAACTCAGTATTTATACTTGAGACCAAAAATGAAGGATAACATGTATCAGGGTTTTTCGAAAATCTACCCCTGAAGGGGTGAAAAGGGGTAGTAAATTTTACAGGGCAGGTTTTACTGCGGGGCTTGATTAACTCGAACTCGGTTAGAGGTGGCTTAGGGTGAGAGGGAGAGAGGTGAGAGGGAGAACTGGATGGGGAGGGTGAGCGGGGTTAGAGGGACAAGTGCGTTTACACCTCAAAGTTGTTTATTGTATTGCACTGAAGAAACCCTGCCCGACAGAAATGACCGAAAAAAGAAAGTCTGAAACTCAAACAAAAAACAGTAGTAAACTCCAGTGCGTCGAAGCTGACACACACACATTTTTGTTTGTTCGAACGAACGCGCTAATCTCTGGAACTGCCAGTCGGACTTTAATAATTATTTCTGCATTTGATAGCCCAATTCTTAAGGAAGGCTATACGAGTATATATAGGCATAGTTAACGTCTCTCTACAACTCTTAGGTGCCGAAGAAAAAGAAAAAAAGTCAGAAAAAACGTTAAGTGAAAACGAAGTAATAGCGTGGGCAGGCAATGCGATGCGACGGGGTGGGTCAGGGGGACCAAGAAATTTCACGCGGACGAAGTCGCGGGCAGAAGCTATCTCAATACGTACATAAAAAGTCCTGACTGACTGACTCATCAACGCCCAGCTCAAACCCTTGGACCTATAAAGCTGAAATTTTCCACAGAGGTTTCCAGAGGGTAATGTAGACAAGGAATGAGGACGGATTTTTGTTCCCGTGTGATATTTTCCGACATCCACGAGGGCGGAGCCGCGGTAAAAAGCTAGTCAGCCTATAATGTTCCCACTGCTGGGAAACAGGCATCCTCTCTGTGAGAGGGAGCCGGCCGTAATCCACCACCAGGGCCCAGTGCGTGTTGCTAGATGTCTTATGTCTTCGAATTTTTGGTTCTAGGACATGCTGGTTTGCTCACGATGTTTTCCTTCACCGTTTTGAGAGCAGTGGTGATAAAATAATTTAGGTATACAAAGCAAAGCGCCTGCCGGGGTTCGAACCCACGACCTACAACTCGTAAGGCCACCACTGCTCCACATACACAGAGTCCAGCTATTAAAAGCTTGTTTTAATTATTTTTTTTCCTATATAAAGTACCACGGGTAGTGAAACTTTATTCATATTACAATCTAGCCTATTCGCTAATAAGTAATTTAAATATAACTTAAACTGCTAAGTAACTATAAAATTAAGAAATCGTCCAATAACGTCTTTCTTATTCACTTTAATTTAAGGGGAAGACACTCAATTCACGTGTTCTTTAGTCTTTGTTTTAATAAAAAAAAAAATACGCTTGTTTTAGGTTATACGGCACCTTAGTCGGCAACGAAAGAGTATCAACAGATCAGACTGTAGAAATGCTACTCCGGGACTTCGACAGCAGATCTCCAACGAACTCCCATGCCTTCATCCCTGAATCCTTGCAGACCATGTTCAGATCACAGAAGGAACTACAGAAAGACATGCTGGGACACTGCTTACTGTTAAGTTTGACCTTCATGGATTTGTGTATTTATAAGAATCAAGAACGTATAGCTAAGTTGAGCAGACGAGGTGAGTAGTACCTACTTCGTAGTAGATTATTATGAAATATATTGTTCAATTTATTTTTGGGCATTTTTATTTATTTTGAAGCCCCAGCTAAGTACAGACGCCAGCAGGTCAAGCTACCCGAAACTGTCAAATTTTCCCAATCAACCTTGAACCTTATACTTTAGCGATAAAGATGAAAATCTATGAAAGAAATTTGACAGATTGTAGTAGCTTGATGTGCTGGCGTCTGTACATTATCAATCTACCTCAGTCCATCGCTGAACATGAACCTACCAAGTTGCGCTTCAAACCCCGGTATTGTGTTACCCAGGAAAAAAATAAATAAAAAATATTGTAAGATCAACATAATTTAGTACCTACTAACTTATAATAGCAATCGTTTAGAATTAAAATTATTTTATTTGTTTAAATGCTTTAATTTTGTAACTACTATCGAACGGGTTGTCATTTTGTCCTTCACTTCTCGCGTCCGAATAGTAAAATAATTTTAATTCTAAACGATTGGTATTCTAAGTTAGTAGGTACTAAATTATTTGATCTTGCAATATTTTTTATGTTTTTATTTTCAATTACTTTGACACCCTTTTTTTTTTTTTTTTTTTTTTTGAGGGTGGGAAATCATCAAATAACTTCTCCCGCTCTGGGTGGAGCGGAAGGGCGTGTCAGACTTTTACTGACTAAAACCCACCCGTGTTCCTTCAGTTGCCTATGCCACGTCCGCGGTATCTTCTTAAAACTACCCGCGACCCCAGCGGCGTCGGCCCTATTGGACCCCATCATTTGCTGACATCTCTTTGAGGCGCGCGTGGAACACAACGCGCCGTCGGGCCTGCCGGTCGATTCTGTAAAAATCTCACCGTGAAAACTTAGGTGAAGTGAGTTTGTTTTTGCTAGGAATTGACACTATTGACAGCTCACTCCACGCTCACTTCACCTAAGTTTTCACGGTGAGATGGTTACAGAATCGCACTGCTGGTCCTTACCGGACGGCGAGCTACCCGCTACTAACCGTCCGCAGGCCCGCGCTACTTTGACACCCTGTATTATTGTTCTGACACACGACCCACATGCGTCACTGGCGTGTAGTTGTAGCTTGTCGCGTCCGCCATTTTGTCACTCCTGAACTATTTGCAGTCCATTGTCAAAATGGTGGAGCTCGTTGCTAAGTAATAACAGCCGCACGGGTCGATCAATCAGGTTAAGCTATGCTTGCCGGGGTTGGTCCGTGGATGGGTGACCATCTTTACAAACCGAGACTCCTCCGTGCCTCGGAAAACACGTTAATCATTTGGTCCCGGCTGTAATTCGTGGATCTTTGGCAGTCGTTACTGGTCGTCAGAAGCCTGAAACCCTGACAACCAGTTTTACCAAGGGGTATCATATTACCCAGTTACTGGGTTGTGGAGGTCAGATAGGCAGTCGCTCCATGTAAAATACTGGTATCAAGCTGCATCTAGTTAGACTGGAAGCTAACCCCAACATAGTTGGTAAAACGCTAGGCAGATTGTTTTGACAAAATGGCGGATGCTACACGCTACAACTGCAACCGCCGCTTTATTTCGGCGGCTGTCGTCGACGTGTCGACGCGTGCAGTTGCTGTGTTGCCGCTCGTGTGTAATCTAGTCAACGAGCGTCGCCACGTTTGACGTATTACTAGCTAGCTGCGGGTTTATAACTCTTATATTTAGTCCTGGAGCTCTTACTATGTCTGTCGTCCCTTTGCGGGGTTCAGTTAAGAGTGAAAGGGCTTTTAAATAATATGAAAACATAAAAATAAAACTGCAACGTATTGCTTCAGTTGGACTAAAAAGTGTTTATTTGATAAAATACAACGAGCTTACTTTTTACAACATTTTACTTCTATTAATGACAAAAAAAAAACAAACAAAACCCTTAATACAATAATAATATACATAAATACGATGGTATCAACTTCAAACGTATCATAAGTAACTAACATAAATGCAATTCTAGGCAAGATCATTACAATTCAAGTAAAATACAATCTAAAAAAGAAAATAATGTACTTAACTAAAAAATAATTAAAATATTTTTAAAGTTATATCAAGAAAAATCTAATGCAAAAATTCTCTATAGATCACACAATTACACTTTTGACCTAACCAAAGTTGAATTTTGTATTTAATACTGATATTATTCATTTTGGAAGAACTAGAAAATATATTTACAATTTTTATAATAATTATTAAATTTTTGACAAATGCCAACGTTTCAATTTTTCGCCTGGATCTCTGTGACCATATCGCAACCAACTGTTTTCTCCGAACAAAAATGTAGATAATAATGCTATGTAAAATAACTGAAGTCTGTTGTCAACTGTTGTGTGTAAAAAGTTAGATCTTGTATTCTGGGATTGTCTAAAATGAATTTCATATAGTCTACTCTCGGCGTCTCTGTAGGTATGTAAGAAAATATACTCTATTGTAACATATGGACTGAGACTGTCGTTTACTGATTAAGTTAGGCCATATATTGAAATACATTATACAGCGTGTCCGTAAATAATGGGTCAAACGTAACGGGTACGGGCCTGATTTCCAACAACTAATTTTAATAGCTTTTTTTATTATATTTTTTAAATTTGATCTTTTCATCGTAAAATATACGACACAGGGAATCCTAGTGTAGAGGCTAGTGTTATGTGGATATTGAATGCTTAAAATTCTTAAACAATAAAGCTTTTTTTTTATTAAGTATAAACTTTTCAATCCAAGATTTTTTTTCATGGCAAATGAAACGTTATTTACAAAAATGATTATTACATTAGTAAGCTGTTCAGAAATGTGTAACAAAAATCATATTCTGAAAATGTTATAATTTTCAGCGACAGCATTAAAAAAACTGAATTCTGGTAAGTACTGGTAGAGAAAATGGTAAAGTGCGAAAAAAAAATATCTTGAATAAAAAATGTAGTGGTTTTTTTAAAACTATTCAAATTCGTTGTTGGAAATCAGATGAGCTACATACCCGTTACGCTTGATCCATTATTTACGGGACACCCTGTATTTATGTCACTGTGGCATTATAAACAATCACCTTTCTATTACTTTAGATATAGCAACAAAAAATATAGTTTTCTAACCATGGCTAATGAAGATGTGTAATCCACGTAAATAATATGTTTGAATCACGAAAACAACATTAGTTAGTGAATCAGTAATGGATCAGCCTCAGGTGATAACTCTGTAGAAACCTAACAACAGTGTAAAATTACCAGTCTATTGTATATTACAATAAATATGTACAATTAATGATATAACAGCACCCATTAATGAAACCAAGTTATGCCTCAAGGTACGCCGCCTACAACGCTTTGTAAATAAAATATGTATAATATCACCGCTTTATTGTATATGTCTATTGTATTGTATATAATTGTATATTCTGTATATGTATTGTACTATTATTTAAAACTGTTATTGTATGGCTTAAAATAAGTATTGTAGCAAAAATAAGCTGAATAGGCGACGTAGCTTCATCATTATTATACACAAAAACTTTGCATTCAATAAAATCTGTAAAAAACTCAATCCAGACTACAAGATCATTAATCTAAATATGTCCATATTTTATTAAAAAATTCAACAACACTTATTTTACTGTGGAACTGTTTCAACAAGTCTCTATTGTGATAAAAAATTATTACTTTATATCCTTATTATTTCCGACAGCGGTTGGCGAGTGGCAGTGGTACAATGATACGTGTATATTAACTTTATGAAATTATTATAGGCCATTTTTATGTTGGCTACCAATTATTTTATTAACACTAACAACTATTTTTAAAATAAGTCATTTATAAAATAAATTATACAATTATATCGCCAAAAAATCAAGTGTATTGCACTGGTGCTGCACTAACTGCAGATATACGCTTTTATGTTTTAAACTATACAATTAATGCAAATAACACTTAAGCTCGGGTTCACACATCAGAATTGGGAACAATGTTTCTTAGACCGCTCGCGACGAGTGGTCGTATCCCGATGTGTGAAGCCAGATTTACAAAAAAATAATTAGTGACACAAATGACAAACGTCGTATTAAGTAGTATACTACTTTGAAAATGGAAGACGTTGAAATAATTCGTAGCCAACTTCGCTATGAAACTAAATCTGTTAAACTAAGCTCATTTTAACATGCATTGACAAAACACTCACCGATACTAATTATGTACCGTTTATAATGTTTTATTTGCGACCAAACCATAATAAGTATCCTATGTGTATACTAACTATCCAAATGTATGGGAACTTGGCTTTGTTTTACATAAAGTAAATGGTAATGTAGAGTACACAATAACTTACAATATATTGCTTCATGCAAGTTTAAAATTACTAAGCATGTGGATATGTAAAGTCGTTAATAATTAAGAAACTGAACTGGTAGGTCGACTTAAACATTCGCCAATTTATATCCTATATGTAAGACATTACAATTTCACCATGAGATCACAATTAAATGCATTATTAAACGAAGGAATTAGTGAAAACTGTCAAGTTTCTGATCAAGTTAGACTAAACTAATTATATTGTTACCAAGCGCGGCCATGTCTCAGTTTTACTTACATCGCTCTGACATTGTATTTAATACAATTGACGTTATGTTGATAATCATTATATGCAAAGTATAATTTTACAATGCAATCTTATTCTCTCCTTTTAATATTTTTAACAACTTAAAAATATACAAAATTAAGTAGGTAGGCATATTGCGTTAAATACGAAGAAGAATTTCTTGCTTAGGTATGGGTAAAATTGCATTACTTTGCTATTGAAGTTTATAATATACTCCAAGACGCTATGTGGATATAAACGTGTGCTGGAATTTAATTCCATTGAAGGGAGTTTGTTAGACAAGAATTGGCAAAATGATTACAGATTCTATCTCCTATCCTACGTGTTGTCAGTAAGAAATGTCATTGTAGGTATTTATAAATAAATATTACGTATTAATTAAGGTTAGGAACATGCTTGAAACCTAATTAATGTTATTAAATGAATCCTCGGGGAGCATAATCCAAGAGTTACGCATATACTGTGTGGATATCCGATCAGAATTGGACGGCTCGTTTATATACGGCATTATATTGTTTATTATGATTTTAATAAGTATTGAAAACTACAAGATTTGCCAATTTAAATTTCAAATATAAGACCCGGATCGTCTAAGGACAACCGCAGTTTTTCAGCACTTAAAAATAGTTTCATAACTTCATAAGAAAGCAAAACCGTGCTCTCAAAAAAATATTTTACAAAAATCATTTCGTACACAATAAAAACTAATAAGATTAACTTTATAGGTATACATACACGTTTAATTGAGCAAAACTTAACAAAACAGTGAGCAATTCAAACAGAACAGCCTGTGACGTGATTACTATCGAGGAATTTGCATTCATTGACTAAACTTTTATGTAGGTCTGTGTCTCCACTGAAACCGATGGTACATTACGTGGTTGGCACTACACTTCGTCTGCAACAGTCCGGTTTCAATAAAAACCAAAGCAGCAGTTTTGTGTTGCAACACTGCCTCAAACATTTCCAATGATATGTATTTACAATAACCACACTGAATGTAAGTAGTAAGTGACAAAATAATCTTGAGAAAACAACGTGCATTCGAAGACAGATATAATAAAGTTGTGCAAAATGGATAGCAGTTTGATTCGAATCAATTTTCCACAACTCCCGCGTTACAAGTATCTTTACTTAGGTACTTAGCACGTTGCAAATACGACACTAACTATAAGACTATTTCACATTTACCTTTTTAATAATATTGTATGTAATAAATGTATAAAATATCATCTGTAATCTCTGTATACTTAATCACTTCTTGTTTTATATTTAAAAATTAAATCCATTTGTATCGGTATAAAAATCTAATAAGTATAAATCTGAGGTTATTTCTCGGCTATGGCACTGTGTCGTCTGTTTGTATTCAAACTTTGTACTAAGGGTGCGTCGCGCCACTCCCGCCCAATATGGAACAAATATATCGTTTATTGTATAAAAATACTTATCAACTATTATTGTTTAAGGCTGCTTGTGTTGTGTTTATAAACTATAGAACTGAATCCTATTGCTATTGTGGTGTGGAGGCGGGGGCGGCGCGCGCTGCCCTCAAGGAGGATCACACGTGTGAACAATGTGGAAAACTGTAGTCACGGAAGATAAATGTTTCTAATTTTCTTCGATAACGATGTTTTTTTCAATTGTAAACCTCCGAAAGTTTGATAGGAAAATCAAAATGGAAAATAAAATGCTAGTGGTGGCCCCAGTTGTGAACGCAGCTTTAGATGCGCACGCGCTTCGGACTGAGAAGTAGGTATTTAATCGATGGTTATAATCGCTACCGTTTGCGTGTTACTCGATTTGGAATCGATAAGTTTCGTATACAACATTATTTGGTTCGTTACTAAAATTTCGCAACAATCGTTCGTAAAGATTGATCGGCCGGCGGGCGGCGCCTGAGTCGACGTTCACAACTAGCAGACCTATAAATTTTCATAATTGCCCAATGCGATAAATTCGTCGTAAAATCAACACACAATAAACCCACTAAATAATAATATTGCATCGATCACTCAATAGTGACAAATAATAAAATGGTATATGTTATGTGACTCCCACAAATCCACGTTACTATTACACCTATTAGTTAATTAACAGTTCATATTATGCGGTAGGAAAACGAAACCATCACAATAATATAGTAAAATAAGCTATATATAAGTTGTCTATACATACAAACAGAGATATTAAAACGTTAAAAAGTTTGATGGACTATCCTGGCGTGCTGTGTTCACTTAGTTTATAGTCTGTGAGACTCGCGGGATGGCGGTTTGTTCATGAAATTCGATTCAGCAGACATATTAGATATATCTGTCTTTCAAGTCTTCAGACTGTACGAATCAATTTATAAATTCACGTATACAGTTTGTTTGAGCTTATTTCTATTAATTTCTAATCGCGAATAATGTGGACGCGGTAGCGCTTGAGACTCATACACACCACCAGAATACTCCAACAATGTCACAAATTCATATAATATTTTTATTCTTCCTAAATTCTAAGTTATTTCGCGATGAATGATCGAATTGCTTGGTAATTCGAAAATCGATAGTCTAAGCTAAATTAGAAATAAGATTTACTCTGGCGTACCCTCCGTCCCTTGGATCAAGCTACAACAAAGCACTTTACGTGACCACACACCTTACCTAATTGGTAAATTTTACTAATCTCACTCATCGTAATAATGTTAATGTTATCAAATCAGTCAAGCAAAAGAAGGCGACAGGCCAGCCACGACTAGCCGGCCAACGAAACATTCAAACATTTTTGATAATTAAAATTTAGGAACATAAATGAACTCGATATCGATTCGACTCACATAAAACTCAATATTCTGTACAAAGTAAAGGAAATCTTTTAAACATTCACTCGAGCCCGCAGTGGATACTCGGTCACTTCTCGACACACGAAATTTAACGCTAAAATGAGCGATATAGACACCTAACTTACCTAGCTATCACAGTCCTCTCTCAGTCTGACCCTTTCCTCTTAAATGCATCTCATTTTGTCACATCGTTGAAAAAACTGGTAACAACCTAAACTAGGCCAACTATAATACAAGCTGGTAGAAAAAATTTAAAAATCACTACACTATTTGGCACCTATAGTGTTACGAAGACATCTCAGTAATCTCACATTGTTAATGAAGAGTAAATGCATTCATTAATGTAACAGAACCTCGTGTAAGTACACACTAACAAAGTATAATGTTGATGGCAAAAGGTAACCTACGTTTTTGGTTTGCATTCATGATTGTGTTTCACCGACGATGTTCGTTTATATCTCCCTTAAGAACTAGCGTCCGAACTTTGTTTACTGCTAACTCATAAATTCTTATCATTCTTTATCGTTACTTTTTAACATATTTTGAGCATTACGGATTCCCGTATAAAACCCCATTTATTTGCCAGATTTCATCTCTTAATACTCGTAAATAAAATTAACTTAATACGTCTACAAAATATGTATGTATATTTATTACAATTAGGCACAACGTCGCGCCGGAAACATTCATCGCGAAATATTGTTATGTGGTAAAAGATCAATTCTTAATTTTTAGATTTCAACGAAGTGTTTTTAAATCCTAATCTCCGGGCTAGATCCGCTCGGAGCATCTGCGAAAATTTCAGCAGAATCGAGAATCACCGAGAAAACTAACTCTTACGTGGTAACTTAACGATTACGGGGCAAAAACGCTAACTGTACTCGCTTCTTCGACGGTAACACTACATGTGATGAACTTTGAAAATTGTACATCGCGACAGACCTCCCGATGGAGTAAACAGGACGTTATTTACAGATCGAAGCTCGTTTTACAGCGATCCGGTTAACATACATCGAGCACTGGTATTGAAGGGGCTGGTCGCGCATCGTATACTTGTATTGTATCGCCGCTCAGTTGTAGAGGCGCTCGGCGGCGTAGAGGTCGTGGTGCGCGTGCGTGGGCGCCGCGTGCCAGCGCGGCGGCGGCGCGGGTCACTGCGCCGGCAGGCAGGAGCCCGGCGCGCCCGCGCCCACCACCGGCTTGAACTCGGGCCCGGGGAACTGCTGGAACGGCGGCGCGTAGCACTGCGGGAAGTACAGCTCGGGCTTCACCACGGCGGCGGCGGGCGGCAGCGGGCGCGGCGTCTTGGACGCGTCCGCGCGCCGCGCCTTGGCGGCGTGCGGGTTCATGTGGTTGTCGATGTGCTTCTTCACCTCCGGCTCCGTGGCGAACCGCCGCCGGCAGTTGGGCATGGGGCAGCAGAAGGGCCGGTCGCCCTGGTGCGTCCGCGTGTGCTGGTCGAGGATCGCCTTCTGCCTGAAGTCCTTGCCGCACTGGGTGCACTTGTATGGCTTCTCACCGGTGTGGATGCGCAAGTGCTGGTTGAGGATGGTCCGCTGACGGAAAAACCGCGGACAGTACACGCAGCCGTATGGCTTCTCATTGGTGTGGATCCGCAGGTGCTGCGTCAGATGCGATTGCTGCCGGAAGCGCTTGCCGCACTCGGGGCAGGGGTATGGACGTGACTCTATGTGAATGCACCCGTGTTGTAACAACGTTGACTTCTGTTTGAACTCCTTTTGGCAAATCGGGCAGCGCACGTACAGGGGCATCGCTCGCCCTCCGAGTACGTCTGGTAGCTTACCGCCTTTCAAATATTGCAGAGAAAGCCCCGAGCTGAAGACTGAGTGATTGAGACCTTTCGTATCTTTGAAGTAAGCAGGGTACTGCGCCGTGTCGCCAGGTGAGAAGCAAGAGCCGCGCGGGTCACCGTTCTGTCCGTCCGCATCGCCGAACGTCGACTGGATCTCTTCTTTGTTCTCATCAGCTGGGAATGGTACATCCTGGGGCCAAAGCGTCGGCGTCGTTCCATTCTTGAAGATGAGATGCGGCGAAACATCTGTAAAATCGAACAGAATGGTCAGTTACAAGTGGGACACGTTAAAGCGAGGGTTACCGACGAGTGGGTTAATCAAACTGGGAACGGTTACGGGAGCGTCCGGCGGTCGGTTCCGCGTCTCGCGGGCGCCCTGCGTTCTACGGGCGACGAGGGAACCGAGAATTTGTTTTGATAGGAAGGCCAATGGATGCGAGACCGAATCGACAGTGCGGGGGGCGGCGGGGAGCGCGGGCGCCGGCGGCAGTGACCGCGCGGTCAGTGCGGGCGGCGCGCGCGGGGGCCGGGGGGTATATATGTGTGAATAGCGCTCGCCTTGGTGTGTGCGGACGTGCTGGTTCAGGATGGCCTTCTGGCGGAAATGTTTGCCGCACTCGCCGCACGTATATGGCTTCTCACCGGAATGGATGCGCAGGTGCTGGTTGAGGATGGCGCGCTGCCGGAACGAGCGCGGACAGTACACGCACGCGTACGGCTTCTCGTTGGCGTGGATGCGAAGGTGCTGCGTGAGGTGGGACTGCTGCCGGAACCGCTTGCCGCACTCCGGACACCCGTAAGGCCGCGAGTCCGTGTGGATCCGCTCGTGCTGTAGCAGCGTCGACTTCTGCTTGAAGTCTTTGCCGCACGTCAGGCACTTGAACAAGCGTAGCTCCGAGTTCGGGTTGTGCTTCCGCGGCTTCGGCGGCTCAGGCTGCACTATATCTGGTAAGTGGCGGAGGTCGGGCGCTGAGTACTGGTCTAGAGGGCCTTCGAGGGACAGCACACCACCGTTTTGTTTCAGGTAGTGTAATGGGAAGCCGCCGGTGCTCAGCATGTGGCTCGTTGGTCGCGCCTCCTTGAAGTACGGCGAGTACTGCTGCTGCAGGTCCGGCTGCGGGACGAAGCACGGTGTGCGGTCGAGGTGGTCCTGCGAGGGAGGCTGGGGCTGAGATTGGCTCTGGAGCTGTTGCTCCACTTGCATGTGTTCGGGAGAAGTTTGTTGTTGTTGTTGCTGCTGTTGCTGTTGTTGTTGCGCTTGTTGCTGTGCCTGTTGTTGAGCGAGTTGCTGGGCGGCGTCCTCTGCGGCCCCGGTGGGGTCTGGGGGAGGCGGCGCGGGGGGGTAGGGTGAGGGCGCAGGCGACGCGAGCTGGGGCTCAGGCTGCGGTGAGGGCCCGCCGGGGCTCTGATGCTGCATGGGCTGGTAGCCGCCGTCCAGCACTCCGCCGCCCCACTGCGTGCCCGGAGGTGCTCGCTCCACGCCATCTTTGTAGAGGACGTACGGTGTTGTCGTGTCTGGAAACAAATGAAATCAATTTTACTACTGCTGGCGAATGATTCACGTATTTGTGCATGTCAATTCCTAACCAAATGTGCCAAAATTCTTGGTTAATCGTAGGAATAACGGAGCAAGTTGGTATCGTGTGATAAATGGTGAGCATATCGCCACAAAGGGCGGTGGCGTGCGACTGGTGCACAGCAGAGCTCGCGACATCGCGTGTCGCGCGCGGTTCATAACACTCGCTGCGCCAAACGAATGGGAATTTAATAAAATGTCACGTTGTGTGCGAGACGTTTCGGTAGTTTCAGCCAGATAACATTATGTGATGGACCCCGTGAAATGAGAAAGTCACTGAAACTTGATCACAGAGTGCATAATAATGCTTTCGTTCTTTATTGATTTAATAAAAATAAATACCACTAGAACCAAAAAGCTGCTAATAATACTTAACAGCTTTTAATTTTTGTAGAGGATGTGAAATTCTAGTAAAGTTTTAGTTTTCAGCGGAATAGAGCGGCTGTGATTAAATGTGATATACTTAACTGAGAAAAAAAACCGTTGAACCACCTAAGTACATAATACTTTTATTAGTCTGTCGATTCTATAATACGGCTTTAATAGTTGAGTGAAATCATCTAAGATAATAATAAAAGGAACTTATAAAATGAGCACGTTTCTAATGATTCACTTTCTCGACGTATTGAGTCTGTGGCGTCACAAAAAACGCGGGAAAATGCGACCATTTTCTTTTCCCGCTCAAAGGGAAATGCAAATGGCGGGTGGATTGAATTTTATCCGCAGGGTAATATAAAATAAAACGTTCATTTAGTTGAATAGACTTATGATAGTCAAATTGTT
Organism: Cosmia trapezina; assembly: GCA_905163495.3. Taxonomy (NCBI): domain Eukaryota; kingdom Metazoa; phylum Arthropoda; class Insecta; order Lepidoptera; family Noctuidae; genus Cosmia; species Cosmia trapezina. The sequence continues at coordinate 4,566,784 of LR991034.1, read as the reverse complement.
TGTATATGATGTGATTATTGCGGTATTAGACAATAAAAGCAATCATACGGGTGATATGATTCAGATTATAGTTGTTAAACTCAGAACTATAAGTACTAGAGAATCGTAATAAGAGTAAATGACGTATAAAAATGTGTTATGAACTTCCGTTTTATATTGAACACTGTCACAGATTACCAAAACACGTGTCCATAGTAGTTGGAGAGTAATGGGAATTCACTTCTGCGGTCACGCTTGACATTTTTGACAGCTACCGTCCATGTATCAGGTTTCTGAGGCTACTTTCATACCTACGTCCATGTACTGACGAATATCAATGTGTACTGTCAGAGTATTTTTAAAGCAAAATAAATACATGTCATAATTTTTTGTCTTTGTTACAGAAAAAATTATAATATTTACTAGTTTTGTTGATGCGGTAACGTTGACAATTTTAAAGAAGACATTATTTTGTAGCATTGTCTACGGCGTAGGGCGCAGGCCGTAGCACGTAGGCCCTACGACCTACGGATAAAAGTTTCTATTTGCTACGAGTCTACGAAACTATCGACACGAAATTGAAATTACACTTGCGTGCAATAAAATCGATCCACCCCATTCTCTTCGATATGAAACGTGAAAATTTAACAAGTTTAATTAACAATAACCTAATATATTGTGTACTAAAACCTTCCTGACTGTATGTAGATTACGTAAGTGAAAAAAATATCAAAACTGATTCATTACTTTTTGAGAAAAACGCGAATTTAAAAACATACAGATCGAATGAAAAACCTCCTTTTTTTCAAGTTGGTTAAAAATTCAAGTCAAATGATCAATAAACGAAGAGTAATAAACAAAATTAAGCTTATGTCAACTTCACTGACAAAAAAAAGTCACGCAGTTTTTTCAAACAAAAGTGATTGATGAGAACATCAGAAGAATCGAGTCGATCTTGTCAAGAATATTGCTTTTACCAAAGTATATGTGTATGTGTAAATAAACTTTATCTTACCTACCTTCACACAGTATAAAATAATTAAAATAAATACATTAATATCTTTGAGCTATCGTCTCTCAAATAGAGAGCATGGGGTGGGCCAATTTTTTTGCACGCAAGTGTATAATAACTTTTTTTTAGTCTAGCTTACGTAAATAATATTTATAGACCAGTTAAATAAAAAATAATAGTGCAAAGACTTGAGTGTAAGCTTGTAGTTTTCGCCTGTACATGTTCGGAATTTACCTCCATCACAGATTAACGGTTTATGACATATAGATTAGTAAGTTGTAAATAAAATTGTACCGAGTCAGTTTCAACTCGACATAATCATACTGATGACTGCCGTTATAAACAACACATTATTAACTAGTTAAAAAAGAAAGAGTTAATGAGAGAAGAAGACATTATTATTTTAGTTTCCATAAGAAATACTAAAGTTAAACATTTAAACATTTTCCCTCCAGAAAAATAATCTTGCCGTTAAAACCTCATTATCGATTCAGAAGTTAAACAAAACCTTTTTTAACCGAAGCAGCGTCATTCGTCATCGAAGTAGACGCATTCAGCCTTTTAAAAAATTGTACACCATCTATCTGGGCCCTTCAAAGCATCGTTGATAACAACCATCCACTAAACGTTGATAAAATCATGCTTCTTTATAAACTTATCGATGCCACAATCTATTTGACGATAACTTGATCATGTAGCGAGAAGCTTTGGCGTAATAAATTTAAATGTAATGGTGGTTTTTCGTGTCTTTTGATTTATTTAAAATTTGCAATTATATACCGACGGAATATTAATAGTTTTTTGTTTAACTCGCGAAATGTGGGTGCTCTATATGTAGGTACACCTCAGCCTAACCTTTCGGGTAATCTAAGGGTGATGTTATCTTATCATAATACCTACTTAACTGTTTTTGATATACCTTGCCTAATACACTTTGTAGATAGCATTCGTAGACCACTGTGGTCTACGAATGCCATCTACAAAGTGTATGGTGGGAGATGGAAGGACCAGTTAGAAGTATAAGAGCCGATTTCTCGTCAATAAATTTTGTGTTTTTAAAATTCCTATAAAACCAAATTACTGAGCTTACAGATGTCACATAATTTTTAGATAAACTTTATGACAATATCTAAATTGTCCTATCTATCAGGTTCTTTTCTTTTGTTATTTAAGGTTTAAGGTTAAATCATTTGGATTTTCCATAATTATGTGTTATTTGACTATTCTATTTTCTATTTTATACGATTAAACGTAAACAGTTCCTTATTATGCAGTAAAATTTGATCTAAATCGAAGGTATTTCAATATTATGTTAAGAACTTACTTTGCTAAAAATTTATTTGAGTAGTTATAGCATTTTGTCTTAAACGAAGCGCGTTTAGTTCAGGTGCGCGTGAGAGTCTTCTATCTCTCTCTCGCGTCAAACTAGACAGCCATAACGCCATTTCACTTACACACGCTTCAATATATCCTCTTAGCATTGTTTTCCAAAATATGAATACGCAGAAACGTTTCATTTCACTGGGACAACGATTCCTTGTATACATGCAGCACAAAGACAAAGATTTATCGCCGAATAACATCTGTTTATAATCGAGCCACAGATAAAATAATACTGTACGGGATGAAACCAAACGATTTCTTCATTTGACAGCTAAAAGTTTTAATGATGCGTAGGTCGGCCGGATGCCTGCACATGTGGGGTGTCATTTTGTATTAAACTTTTTTCTCTTAACCCTTTTTTTTAAATTATAGCGTTATGACGTATGGACGTTTGGTCTTTCGTATCTTATGGGAATCTAAACCCTTTCAATGTCAAGTTGGATAGTTTGGATGTTGATTCGAATATCTGAAGGCGTGATTAAGTTTTGAGGTATTTGATTCGGCCGGAAATGTTTGTAATGTGGAATGTTTATTTCATAATCTCATTTCGGTTGTGATGTTTTAATTTATTGATATTTCCGTAGTTAGCTAATCATACTCAGATATATTCTAATTCCATCTTTTTTCTCAAATGTTATTTGAATTTATGTAAATGCTCTTGTCAAATCTTTTTGTTAACTTATCTTAACTGTTTTGGTTGGGACTTAGAGCGTGATTTATCTTGGAATCAAGTCTTTGTTGATCTTACAATAATTGATCACGAGACTGCAAGGACATTCTAGGTGGACAGTAAAGTTCTTTCAAGTCAATAACCGAAAGCAACATCCGTCGCCCGTTTCTGATGCGTTCTCATATAATTTTATTAGTGACGTTAACGTTAACGCAAGGGTTTTGACCACGTGTTAACTCTTTCCTTGGAGGACATATGGGGCTATGGGAATCAAATGAAAGGGGTTTACATCCTGTAAGATTATTCTTGTGATTTAATGCGTGTGAGCGTATGGAGACAGTACGTAATTAACGTATCTAATGAATGCTTTTGGTGAAAGTGTGTGATCCTGTTCCTTTGCATTCCTAAGGTTCTCTATTTGATGTGTGATTTCTGCAGTTCTCGAAATGGAAAAGAATGGATGTTCATCCTGATATCTGCCTAGCCTTTTCTCAACTATGTTGGGATCGGCTTCCAGTGTAACCGAAAGCAGCTGAAGACCAGTATTTTTCATGGAGCGACTGCCTATCTGACCTCTACAATCCCAGTAACTGGGTAATACGATACCTCTTGGTAAGACTGGTTTTCAGACTTTCGGGCTTCTGAGGACCCGTAACGACTGTAAAGATCCACGAATGACAGCCGGGACCAATGGCTTAACGTGCTTTCCGAGGCACGGAGGAGTATCGGTATACAGGGTGTAAGGGACAGCCCTCCGCAAACTAACAGGGTGTATTCAGCTCCTCATTTTGAATCATATTTCACCGGAAATTTTCTAAGGAAAATTTTCGTTTTTTAAATAATTTTTTCAGTTACATTTTCATTATTTCAATGTAAAATTACATTGTGTGTTCGCAGCACTCCATTTATGTAAAAAAAACAGCAAAAAACAAAACTGAAAACAAAAAAACCAGCAATGGATGTAGAAATACTCTAACGAACGACGCGTGAAATCAGCTGTTCACTTTCTGTCTAGCTACAGAGTTCATCGAACTCACCGCATACCTATTGCCTACCCCTCCCAACCAGTAATAGACGCTCCGATTTGTGCACAAAAACACAAACAAATCAGGTTTATTGGATTCCCACAACGTTCCTGAAATAATTTCATGTACCGGTCATCTTAGTATGACATACTGAATTCACCCTATCAGTTTGCGGAGGGCTGTCCCTTACACCCTGTATAAAGATGGTCACTCACCCACGGACCAACGGTGGCAAGCGTATAGCTTAACCTGATGGATCGACCCGTACGGCTGTTATTACTTAGCCACGAGCTCCTCCATTAAAGTACACCTTGTATAGTGAATTAATTATTTTTGATGTGGCTGGTTAGACTAGACTAGACGCTTCATCATCCACGCACCAACCCCGACAAGCGTAGCTTAACCGGACGAGCTCCTCTGATGTATTATCATCTATTGTTGACTTCTTTGACCCTCTTTGGGAGATAAATGAGATGGTTGCTTTTTTTACTGTCAATGCAGCACTTCAAGAGGTAAATTGACGATTTAGATTCTAGACACATTTGCTATCTCTTCGGGGGAAGCAGTGTTGATGCTTTCTGTTCTTATATTAATGAAACTTTTCAAAATACAGTGTAAACTCTCCCTATAACGTCGAAATGACTTGACTTTGGTTGGTTTAACTTGTTGCCCATACAATGATACACTATGTAGCATCACACCCACTCTAAATAACGACAACAATACGTCATTATTAAGCAATAAACAGTACTTTCTATTTTGCCGTAATTAATAAAAACTGCAGCTGTGTACTTACTTTTGATTGTTATTTTGTTGCTTTATACGACATTTACCTCGACTGTCGGTATCAAGGCTCTTACAGACAGAGGCGATATCGCGGTCGCGACGCGATATTTCGATATTATATCCGTAGAAAAATATCGCGTCGCGACGCGATATCGCCTCTGTCTGTAAAAGCCTTCATTCGTACCGTAGATTCTAAGGAATTCGTTCTTTTGTTTGCTGTGATTACCTTGCACGAGTTTACCTCGGCTGCTAGACTGTCGTTACGTACTGTTATGCATTGTCTATACGTCATCATATTCTCAGTTGCTCACTTCATTAGAAAATACATTATGTATTATAATAGCAAAATAAAATTGGTTTTTCTACTTTCCATTTAACGATAACTCTCAGTAACGCCATAAAATGCGCATTCCCTTAAGTGTCGATATATAGTGTTTTTAGTGTACTTCATATCCTCTTACCGTTTATTTTTAATTATATATTTTTTAAAGCCTTCGAGATTTATCCATCAGTTTCATAGAAGCAGGTACAAAAACAATGTCGTTCGGAATATGAGGCAGTAGGCAATGGTTGCAGGAGCGCTGAGCTGCCCGGTGCGCTTGCCGCGAACTGGTTCGGTCAGACCGCCCCTTTCCTGCGCACGCTACGGCCTACCGACAGCAAATACGATTCTGTTAAATTGCTTGCTTTTTAGTTTCACTTTTCAACACACTAATATTATAAAGGCGAAAGTTTGTGAGTGTATGTTTGTTACTTCTTCACGCTCAAACGGCTGGACCGATTTGAATGAAATTTGGCATGTAAATAGCTTATACCCTGGATTAACGCATAGGCATACTTTGTATGCCGGTCTACGCGGATTAAGGGGCACAGCTACTAGAAAGATAAAAGAAAGAAAATAAAGAAAATACGTTTATACTATGTCTGCTGATGGTATGGCTATAAAGGGAATGATTACTGATATGACGGCTAAAAGAGATGTATGGAAGAAGAAGACATGCTTCGTCGAGCCCAAATAAATTTGGTTTTTGGGATGAAGAGCAGGGGGCTGATGGTACTGTCTGCTGCGGTTTTTATCAGAACTAAGACAAGAAGTAAAGTCATTAAGAACTCGGTAAAATATGAAGTAGTGAAGTTTGTCAAGCAGTCAAATGGGCAATTCAAGAGAAACAAAGAATCTTATTACCTACCTACTCAAGATCATCAAAGTACAAATAATTAACAAATATTCAAGTTATAAGGTATCCACATACATAAATCAATTAAAAATTAATAAAACATCTTGGAAGCTGCTCTTGCGCACCGTACAGGGTTCACGGATGGTCGGAGCCGTCACCCGCTTGGCAGCAGCGATCCACCGGATTAAATCCCTTACCAACTTTACAATACCAACAAAAACACACCGCACAACCCGAATCTTAACGGCAGAAGGTTCAAACTCCTGTAAAACTCTGTCTGAAATAGTAAAATTAATTTTGTTTTCGAAGTTGAGAATCGAACACGTATAAAATATAATCTACATGATTTTTTGTGGTTGGTTTTGTACGGAGATTTTCGGACAATTATGTTTGATTGCACCTTATATTATGGGCGAGATGGTGGATGGTATGCGACCCATTCCTTGACCATGACGCATTTCTAATATACAGGATGTTCAGGGCTTAGAGTTAAACAATATCTGGTACTTCAAGTTAATTTTATGATTAAGATAGATGTTTTGTTGCATTTGGAATCTAAACCTACTCACTTTCGCATTTATAATATTAGATAGGATTATTCTAATATTCTAAATCAGAAAGTGAGATTGTTTGTTTGTTTGTACCGCTTTCGCGCTAAAACGGCTGAGCGGATTTGGATGAAATTTGGTACACGGGTAGATAGTTTCATGACCTGGTATAGGACATAGGCTACTTTTCATCGACGATCGTACCACGCGGGAGAAGTCGCGGGCGGAAGCTAGTTATAACTACATTTCGTCCACAAATTAACAAAGAATGGGAATAAATTAAAATAATTACTGAAAGTAAACTTTCTGAAAAGCAAACATATTGTGCTTTTATAGACTACTAAAACCTCCCCGTTATATGTTTTCCGTCAATTTCTCATTGATTTTAAAAATACTTTTGTTTAAAACAAGTAGGTTAGTTAAGTTTACCTTTAAATAAGCTCTCAGGGGTTTAAAGTACAAAGAAATCTTATACTCACTTTAAAATATAAACAGTTTCTCTAACTACTGTTTTGACTGGTGCAATTTGTTATAACTTCGTTGTTATTTTAGCGTTTGTGAATCACCCAGTTACAGAGTTGTATCGACAATGAAAACAGGATGCTTGACGCTTAGTCATGACTTCATGAGTCTTTGTGACTGTTTAGATGCCTTTAGCAGATTCTGTGCGAGCGAGTCCTTTGTACAGGTGCCGGTTATAACACGTTTTTGGGTTAAGGGCTGTGATGAAAGGGAATACAGTCCGCGAGGCTTAAGCTGAGCTATGCATTTGTGTGAGTGCACATAGATAGTGTAGGTGTGACGTCCGGCATAGAGCGCGACGCGTTCTTTGCTTGGTTTAAAACTGGATTATACTGCTGTTTGGCAATCGGCTTTTATTCTGTTAGTACGAGAGGCCATGACCAAAACCATGTCGCAACGTTGTAAAACGTAAAACGATAAGACAACAATTTTGGTCATGGGCTCTCGTACCATTTTGGTGATCACTCACACAAATGCAAAGCTCAGCTTAGGCCTCGCGGACTCTACCTATTTGTCATTTTTAACAGTGTTTAGAGATTGGTGATAGATACATTCCGGGATTTATTATCGTGGAATCCAACGCGAGGTTTCTGTACTTGAAGTTCAAAACGAGTTCATTCGAGAAAAACATTGACATTGCCCGATTCAAGGCGCCCGTACAAATTGACACATCAATAATTTATTTTTACAAAAACCAAGAAACTCCTTTCTTATGAATCATACCACGCATGAGAATGAACGCGGAAAAGACAAGTGAATGAAGACGTTACAAAAAAGTCAAAAAACCTCGCAAGTGTCAGCGAACGGATAAAAAGTGGTTGTCAGACATTCACAAATTTCTCTGCGACATTATACATAGAGCGGTATTCATCGGCGCGTCATCAGCACCTCAGTATGCATTACTTCAGGCAAGTGCAGCATGCGAGTGCAACCGAGTGCGTAACGACGCGAAAGTGACAGGTCGTTTTGGCGGGAGACCGGCCGCCCGCCATGTCTGGCATTGGGTTCTTTATAATATCCACACGACATCGGTACCGGTTGTACGCACCACGCGACCAGCCCGCGTCGCGACAATTTATTTCGGTTCGGGGCAATGCACTTATCGCACGCAGCCCTGAGATCTGCGCGTCGAATAAACGAGAGTAAACATGAAACGCGAAGGGAAAAAATAAATGCATCGTAGCTACGGCGACAAATCAAGGCTGTTCAAATTAGTTGACGTGCTCCGGTCGAGCTGGCTCGAAGGACCACTTATTGGTAGCCGCTGGACGTGCAAAGGGTTCCTACAACTATCAAGTGACCTTTCACTCCATTCCCGTTCCCTGTGATGTTACCGATCAGCATCTATCTATAGAGGAACAGTCAACCGTTAATTTTAATCTTGGGCATGAAATTGAGACCTCACATACCTATGCAAAGTTTGATTGAAATCGCTTGTTTGTTAATTTAATAGCTACACATAACTCGACATGTCCCTAAAAGTATTGCAAAATTTTATGCTCTTTTAAATTTTCAGAATAAATATAATAAATCTTTTAAATGGTTTCGGTTGTAATTAATGGCATGTTCGCACACTCGCACCGACTAAAGAATGGCACTGAAGGTAATAAAAGTTTAATACAGCCGATGTAACACAGCGCACTTTGTTATTCCAGAAATAAGTGGACTTTACTCGCCCAAATAGTATCGCAGCACGGAAGTGCAATTCAAAGTATGCTAATTAAAACAACTTTAATTCAAAATGTATTTTTATTTGCGAAACCTGTTCGTTAACAAGTGGGTGGTAATAAAAAATCTATTAATTCAGTGGTCTAAGTGCGGATGTGTGTGTAGTCTGTGCCGCGGCTGTGCAAGGCAATTTGTCAAGTGCACGTTTCGCGCCTAAAGTGACGTTTCACAAATCTTCAAAATGGCGTGCGGTGGTAATTAAACGCGCGCAATAACTGGCCATAAAGCAAACGAAGCGCATTGATGACGCGCCGCCGCGCTATTTTCAGTGCACGACGCCGCCCGACAAATGCTAACGGCCTCTAGGACACTCCAGCGAGACTCGGGACACCAGTCACCACCGACTACCGCAACACTCATTCCTACATTATTTGTTTATTCCAATGCCGAGTGCTGCCAGGGTTAACAATCGCCAATCGATTTTAAGACAGATAATTTGCCTAACCTTTTTATTGAAAGTGATTGGTAGGATATGATTTTATTAGCTTGGCTTTTCAATTATTTTATGAGCATTACGATTTATGTTATTGTTGCATATGTAAAGACATACATTTCGTGAACTTGAACAAGATGATTCATAATGATCTCCTTATGAGAAGTATAGACGTTTTTGTGTGTGTAGGACATGACTGGTTTAACTGTTTTAAGGAACAAGAATATTTTGGATAATAGTCTACACTCTGCGTGATTAACGATTAGTTAATCTTTTACTTTAGGCTAAGTTGGATACAGTAAAGGTGTTAGATTAAACCATCAAACTCATTGTCCTCGATTACAGTATTCTGTACCTACCTATGAGACAGCTATAATTTCGGAAAATAGAGAACTGTTTGTTAGAAGACCTCAAGTCCCGATCAAGGGTCTACGTATAGCTTTAACGCTCTGAAGATCCTATTACAACCTAGAGACCAAACACACTATATAGAAATAACTGCGTAAATGTAGGTAGATCATACATATACTCGGTACCTAAAATATTCTGATAACGTATCTGTTGTGTTCCTAATATGTTGACATAGGTAATAGGTACCTCAATATTTGACATTTAAATATCTTTGATTTGACATTGCTCTATGTTAAGCACCTACCTACCAAAAGTATAATAATGATTAAATACCAGAATTGTTATTAATTTTTTATTTGGACAAGGTAAATATAAGTTTATAAAGATTTGTGACTAGATTAAAATTTTATTTTAGTATGAAAAATATTTTGCGCTCAAGGCATGGCGTAGGTCCTATGGCTTGAGCCCAAAATACTTTTCGCTTACCCCTTTGAAAGCGATGCGAGCTATGTACCTATGTGTTGCAGACAACTAGCTTAAAACCGAATTAACAAATAAACCCCAGCTGTAACTAAAGTGGAAGAATGAACTAAAGCTGAAACAATTAAAATAATTGTAAAAGGAATTTGGAAACGGCTAAAAATATTATTCCATTTAAATAATATTTTTAGCCGTTTTACCTAGCATTTGGAAGTAGCGCTCGCTCGGCTCGCGCTCTCGGTCATGAAAATTAAACCAGTTTCAGCATCTGCGAAACAATTTAACCAAATTTCAATAATTCATACAAAATTTCCCATAGAGAATGCACTTTAAGTTTCCCTTTTCCAATCTTCCCGGTAACTTTTCCTATTTTTCGACGTCAACGAATATTTGAAAAAAAAATTAGCCGAATTGGTCCAGCCGTTCCCGAGTATTTCGCTTAGCAACACATTTATTTAGTCATTCATTTTTATTTATATAGATTTCCCGACAACGTTAAAACGTAGGATGTAAGTTCATCTTGAATAACATCAAAATATGCAAATTCTAGTCAAAGGAAAAAAAAACCCACATGCAAAGTTATCCACTTATGCACTTTTTGTGCAACAGACTAAAAAAGTCCTGCGAAAATCACCATAAATAAATACTACATATTTAAATGAGTAGGTACCTGGGATCTAGATTGACTAGTTTTAAAATGAATCATGGCGGACGAAGGTCACCAGCACACTTCTTGGAAGGATTATTATTTTGTTCATTAATTTTACGTTTGGTCATCGAGGTAGGAAGCGGAATGCGTTTAATATTATTATATATTGTTGTAGACATCTCATTACCCGGTTATTATATTCCAATGAGAATGAAAGTTAGTTACCCAGACAGCGTGGGTGCATTAGTGATTTGGTTTAACATTAAATAATAATGATCTTGCTCTCCTTAATTACCATTTTATCTGTGGAGTTATTTTTTGCGTGGATCTTACAGTTATTTTTAAATTGTATCTCGGAATTTTTATACGTTTCCGGTGTCATTGTGATATTTAGGGCATTTCCTTTCATACAGGATTCTTGTATTCTTAACCTATATAGGGTGACTGGTAATTAGTGACCGATACTTAAACACATGATTGTACTCATGATAACAAACAACTTTTATTATGGACCAAATCTGAAATCGCGAAATAAAAAAATCAGCTGTTCCCTTTTTTTTTGTGGATGGAAAATAATCAAATGACTTCTCCCGCTAAACACATGATTGTACTCATAATAACAAACAACTTTCCCAAAAAAAATTTTTTTAGATTTACTAATCGCATTTATGACCCTAATCATTCCAATAAGATATTGAGTACATAACAAGAATAATACACGTGGAGCTCGTGGCTAAGTAGTAACAGCCGCACGGGCCGATCCATCAGGTTAAGCTTTTTCATTACCAAGTTACTGGGTTGTGGAGGTCAGATATGTCCTGAAAACAAGTGCAGCTATCAATAGTTTTACTTTTATAAACTCGTAGCTACACCCTACTGTAATAAGGTCTTCACTTTCGTTTTATGCCTTTACAAATGTTCTGAAGATGAGTATATAGAAATTAAATTATATTGAAATGAGAAGCCATAGTAAGGTACTGTACTGAATTCCTGGCTATTGTTGCTATGCTGTTGGCAACACCAACAGTAAAATAGTCTATGGTTAGGTTAGTTATTTTCCGTTTCTTCGTGAAAATATAGTACATCCAGTCATCGTGTGTGACTACAGAAGGCCTGTCTCCTTATTTCACGCCATCGCCTTTGAACCAGAATTAAGTATACCTACTTCCACCAACATCTGCATCTCTACATTTCATCTCATCATTCTCCTTCCCTTATCTCAATCTATTTGGGGTCAGTGCAACATGTCCCTTTTTCCATACTTCTTTATTAGTCATCATCTCGGTAGTCCTCCTTTTTAGCCATATCATCTTTCACACAGTCCATCCATCGTTTCTTTGGTCTTCCCCTACTCTTATAGCCATCGACATTCATACTCAAAACTTTCCTCACAACATTTTCCTCATTCCTCCATCTCTACATTTATGTCTGTCATTTTTATAGTGCACATAATAAAGAGTAATCTCTCTATCTATCTGCCGACTTATTCTGTAAAGAATTCATCGTGAAAACTGGTGAAAATTCAAGGTGAAGTCAGCTCTAAGTGAGCTGTCAATATTAGCTGGTGGTCTTTTGAGTCCACTCGCCAACTAAAGATTGAGGAAGAAGAATTCCAAGGATGTATCGACAACTGTCATCGTGTATATCAAAGATGTGTAATAATTAGGGAGGGGCTGGCTGGTCTCCCCGTTCGAATGCCGTCTATTTTCAGATAATTATCGGCCGACGGACGCGACTGCTTGCACCTCATACGATTTATTTGTCTCATTTAATATTATTAGTAGTTTTAACTTCTCAGAATGTCCTTGTCAGTAAGGTGGGGTTCTTTTTAAGCGAATTGTAAGCGTGGGTTTGGACCCTGTATGGCTAACTGGGGATTAGACTGGACAAGTAGGTACTAAGTATAGTCCTTAAAAACTTAGGAGCTTGCACTTAAAAGCACTGATTTTGAAAAATTGAATCGTAAGTTTTCGCTAAGTTTCGTCTTCTTCTATTCGCATCGATGGCACTATTTTAGATTATAGTTAATTAGTTAATTAATATAATCCGAGGGAATCCGAGATACAGGTGTTACCACCTAGTTCGGATGTAGATAGTCCCAAACTCTGTCCCAAACTCTACAAACCAAGCCATTATTCATACATGAAATCTCTTAAGGAGTCATTGTACTCATCATTATGAACAACTTTTAATATGGGACGAAGCCTGAAATCGCGAAAAAAAAAAACAACTGCTCCCTACATTTTGACAAGTTTGAAGAGAAATGTACTGAACAGCTGATTTTATTTCGCGATTTCAGATTTGATCCCATAGTAAAAGTTGTTCATAATGATGAGTACAATGACCACTTAAGAGATTTCGTGTATGAATAGATATACCCTATACTGTCATTGGGTACCTATTCAATTTTATAATACGTGTTCTTATTTTGGTGAATAAATAATTTATTTATTTTATAGTTGGGGCCAAGTAGGTGGCAACATTAATAACAGCGTCAGTAACATGCTTTAGATCTTTAAAAGTGGGTCATACCCTTAGTGTGGTATTAGGTAGTAGTAACAGTGAGGTTTGAGTCGGTAGGAGTCCAACATAACCCTCCGATCTCTCCAGATTGAGGAGAATTTCCCCACGGAAATAAAAAAAAGTCTTTTAAAATGGTTTCTTAAATCTTGAATTCAGTTAAGTTGGTCTTTAATTTTATTTTCGAAATGCTATTTTCTTCCTAAAAACTATTTAACAGCCTTCCAAAAATAGAAAACAAAATCAAGATCAGTTCACCCTGTCATAGAGAGCCCTTCTATCAAATTATGCGACTCGGGCGCCCCCCGGCGGTACGTGCCGAAAGCAAGGCCTACCTGAAGTGGCCAGACTTAATTAAGTGCTCTGCATAACGATCCCGCATGTTGTGGTCGTGCCATCAGGCTGGTAATGGGTAAAATGGTGTAATGCCATGGTTTTCGTGGAAGGTAATAGGTTATGTTGGTTCATTTATTTGTTGTCTGTAGTTCTAACCACAGAACAGTTAAAAGAGGTAAAAGAGAAAAGAGGAGATCTCTTTTATCTGTTCTATGGTTTTAACCAAGTTTTAACAAATACTAGAGATACTTTACAAATAAACAAATACTAGAGATACTTTACAAATAAGGAACAGGCTGTACAGTCCGCGAGGCGTAAGCTGAGCTTTGCATTTGTGTAAGTGATCACCAAAATGGTACGAGAGCCCATGACAAAAATTTTTGTCTTATCGTTTTACGTAAGACAAAATCTTCAATCGTCTAATCGTTTTACGTTTTACAAAGATGCGACATGGGTTTGGTCATGGCCTCTCGTACTAAAAGAATAAAAGCCGATGGCTAAAAATCAGTATAAACCGGTTTAAACCAAGCAAACGGACGTCACATCTATACACTATCTATGTGCGCTCACACAAATGCAAAGCCCAGCTTAGACCTCGCGGACTTTACCCTAATAGTTATGATCAATTTTGTTTGAGGGATATCTTGTGCTGTGTGTTCAATAAAACAGTTATCACTGAAATAGGTACCTAAGGTGTACCTAAGTAGACTAGGTAGTAATTGTCATCAAGCCAAAGAATCTGTAATGTAACCACTAGGTACTACAAATTATTTTTGTTTGGACTTTTTCCTTTACTTGCGCTGTGAGGCTTTGCTTCTTGCCAAATCTCATTTTTACCGTATTTTTTTATCGCGTTGACTTAGAAGCTTGATTTTTTTAGCACTCCAAGGGACCGTAGACTTACGTATTTAAAATTAATATCAACTTGATACCTCCACGCGTTTCTGAGAAAAAGGGTCTTGACAGACTGACAGATAGACAGAACGAAGTGATCCTATAAGGGTTCCGTTTTTTTCCTTTTGCGGTACGGAACCTTAAAACGGTATATTATAGCTGTTAAAAGACAAGTCCTTCAACATCTGACCACAAATCCACGATTTGACCACAATCATTCTACATTCAAGCAAATACAAGCCTTACCTCTTATTCTTTCTTCCTCATGGTCTCTTGATGTATCACTACTAGTCTAATGAGCCGTATTGCAACAAAACCAGTCTCAAACAAGGCACCATTGAGACGTAAACTCCGTCGGCTCGTACTAGAGGGCGCTCGAGTGCCGAAGGGTGTATTTTTACCAGATTATGCACCGCAAGCTTTCCGTCGAGGCGTGATGAAGAATGGAGTCTAGGATACACTTGATTGTTATATCATGCTGTATTATAAGCTGTGTTTTTTTGTTCATAGACGGTTTGTTTTAGAATGCTGTTGTTTTTGGGGTTAGAGAAAATGTGGGTAGGATTATTTGCGAGAAATCAACGATAAAGCATTTTGAAAGTAGGTAAGGTTCCTTGGTATCGTTAAAATAGAACAATAAGGAATCAATTTGTACCCTAAGTCAAACGTAAGTTTTACAGCATCATGTAAATTATCATTCACTAGCTGCTCCGTCAAACGTTGTCCTGTCAAAATTTAAATAATTCATACAAAATTCCCATAGAAAATGCACTTTCAGTTTTCCCGAATTTCCCAAATTTTCTTGGCAACATTTCAAACATTTTCTTTCAAAAAAAACCTTGTCCTGACAATTACAAACACAACAAAAAAAGAATTAGCCAAATAGGTGCAACCGTTCTGAAATGATGCGCGTACAACGTAAATGGGCTGTATCAATTGGGTACCTACGCCTGTATTAAAATTTTGATACAAATGGGGTAAGTAGGATATTATTGGGCACGCTAATCCACATTCGCTTCGCTCGTGGAGTTGCGTGCTCCAATAATATAAATGAAAGGGACTGAGCATGAAATCCTACATAATGCAGTAAAATACTGGTTCGGCGCGTATTCCACACGATGAAACAGAAATATTTTTCAGTGTGGTTTGGGCGCTACTCCGCATTTTGAATCTTGTATAAATGAAATCTTACATAGTACAGTAAAATACTGGTTTAGCGCCTATTCCACCGATCGGAAGGTGAAATATGAATTCCTACATCGTAAGGAAGTATAATACTGGAACGGCGCCTACTCCATTTCGGCGCCTATTCCTCGCGATGATACAGAAATATTTTTCAGTGTGGTTTGCATGTAACACATTAATTGACTCATTATTATTAGCAGGGAAGGTGTTATAAATAATTGATCGCAGTAATTTAACGCTACATTCGATCTTTACTACTGTAGTGAGAAGGTTGAATTATCACGAAACTAAATACACCTGTCATAACTAAGTTAACTACAATGCATGACTCAGTGAAATCTGATTTAGAAGATATTTGTAATAAACTTATTATCAAGAATTCTAGTGGCGAGGTTATATTTATTCAAGATTTGCAAATTGGTCAGAAAAATACAGATAACGGTTCTTCAAAACACCAGAACAGCTATACAGCCCAAACAGAAGATTTGTTCCACCGACAGATACAAGATTCGGTTAAATCTAATTTAGAAAACACTCACTATCTTATATTGAAGGACAACTATGGTAAGGTTGTTCGTACATTTGCTCGAGTTAGCGACAATGAGTTATAAATGTCAACGTAATCAATAATTAACTCATTATTAATATAACCGTTCAAGCAGTCGTCATGAAATTTGTAAAACAACCACAATCGTTACACGTAAATAAGCTTTGTGTTCATTCTCAGGAGACTGGTTTACGTCATGGAGAATTATTACCTAAATCGGTACGATGCATCATTTGTGGACCGTCAAATTGTGGAAAAACTAATTTATTAATTGGTCTTCTTATACACGAGAATGGCTTAAGATTTCAAAATGTTTATGTTTATTCGAAAACCTTGCAACAACCCAAGTACGTTTTTTTAGAAAAAGTCTTGCAACGAGTACCAGGCATTTCATTTCAGAAATATCATGAAAATGAGCAAGTACTGAGTGTTCAGACCGCAAAACCGAATTCAGTAATTGTATTTGATGATGTTGCTTGTGAAAATCAAAGTAGTATGCGTGATTATTTTGCTATGGGGAGACACAAGTTCATCGATTGTTTTTATCTAAATCAGACGTATAGTAAAATCCCTAAGCAGTTAATAAGAGACAACGCAAATCTAATCGTACTGTTTAAGCAAGATGAAAGAAATATGAGACATGTTTACGAAGAACACGTCAACACTGACATGACATGGATTGAATTTCGTGAAATGTGTTCTAAAATATGGAGTATACCTTTCAATTATGTTGTAATTAATAAAGATTGTTCCAAAAACAAAGGATGTTACAGAAGTAAATTTGACACGTTTGTAGTCTTTGACTAAGAACACGAATACATATAAAAGGCTGTTACCTGCTTGACATTATTATTCAACTTACGACACTACATCAATAACACACAACCACAATCATTACAACCTATTTTACCAATATGGAAAAATCCTTGAAACGACAAATTGTTGATGCGGCAAAAGCTGTAAAGATAAAAGTACGAAAAATGAGAGATGCCGAGATTAACAATAAACAAGCACTGGAGTCTGTTTTCAAACCTGTAACAGAACCTCTAAATCTAATTGCTAATGCTAGTAAGCAAACTCCTCTACTGCGTGCTAGTGATGATTTTGCTGATGTTCCGTTTATTAACGAAACTGTGCAGAAAGAAGGAACCGGTAGCGCAGAAAGTAACGATAATAATGGTGATGAAGACAAATATGAATCCGATATCAGCAGTGCCTCTTCTTATGAATCAGTAGTTGACAGGAATCAAGATTGTGATACGTCATCCTGGTCATTATCTTCAGAAGCGTTGGTAGATATTCCATTTGGGGTTAGAGAAGAGCGCGGGAAACTGATGTTAGGTTCTGCTTTCATAACGATCAACGATCAATACATCACCGTGGCTGGATGTAAATACCGAAATACACCTGGTTTAAAACAGTTATTGCTTAAGAAAGATGTAGACTTAAGTTTGGTTACAGATAGTGATATGCAAAATTATAAGTCGATGCTAATTGATACAAATGCACATCGTCGAGACTATGAGCCAAGTAAGCCAATAAAAAGTAATAAAGGTCAAAAATATTTGCAAGTTATTAAACCTCTTTTTCAATTGAAGAATGCAGTTCAGGGAAAGGGTCTACCGTTACTAAAAAAGTGGAGAAAAAACGTTGATTTAGTGTACTGGGATGATCCTAATGAATTAGTGGAAAGGTTGAAATTATTAATTGCATCTAGAGATGCTGGCAACACAGGATTAGATAATGAAATTATATCTATCATTGAAGAATTGCGTGAAAGTAAAGTTATAAATAAATAAAAAATAAAAAATGTGTTTATTTTACTATCAGCCTCTCGATACAATACACCTTAAACATGAACGTAGACAAATTCGGACACTACATTCACAAAAGACTGCGTTTATCAGAGATATTTGAGTTTAATGAGAATGCATTGTTAAAATCCGAAAATGGAGATTTTGATTTAAAAACATCAAGACTGAGAGGAATTAGATCTCCAGTAGAAGCAGACGATGCTGTGAACAAGGATTATGTAGATCGAATGATTGCTAACACGTTAAAAGAATTTAATAATCTGGCTGTGAGCAAGGATTATGTAGATCGATTGAATGCTAATACGATTAAAGAACGTAATAATCTGATTGGTGCATTGCGTTCTCAAATCATAAAAGATGCAAAGACTACAGTTCAAGCTACTTTAAAAGATAAGATACCTGAGGTTTTAACTCATTTGCAAGATAAGTTTTATACTAAAGCAGAGTTACATAAATTACCTCAAAAAACCCCGTAATGGTAAAACAGCAAATTGTAAATGAAATACACAAAGCTGCACGAAGAAATTTCTTTCGACGTTCTGTTATTCTGAAAGGAATCCACGACTTATGGCAAGCAGATTTGATGGATATGCAAAACCTGAAAAAGTATAACAAAGGTTACAGTTTCATCTTAGTTGTGATTGACTGCTTCTCAAAATATGCCTGGGCTGAGCCGTTAAAATCAAAAAATAAATTTGATGTTACTCGTGCATTCAAACATATACTGCTTAGTAGTCGTAATAATCCTGTTAACTTACAAACTGATATGGGGACAGAATTTTATAACATCACTTTTCAAACACTTATGAAAAAGCACAACATTAACCATTACTCGACGTTTTCTACTAAAAAAGCATCAATTGTAGAGAGACTTATTAGAACGGTAAAAAATAAATTATATAAACATTTTAGTCTCATTGGAAACTATAAGTGGTTAGGTCTACCATTGAAAGATACATTGAAGAGATATAACAACACAAAACATCGTACTATTCAATTTAAACCGGTTGATGTGAATAAATGTAATGAACAAGTAATCAAAGAAAATATAAAAAAAGTAAAAAAACATGATTTAGTACAGTGGAAGCCTAAATTCAAAGTTGGTGATTGTGTTCGTATAAGTAAATACAAACATAGTTTTGAGAAAGGTTACACTCCTAATTGGTCAACTGAATTATTTATTATAAAAAAAGTAAATAAAACTATACCAGTAACATATCACATAGAAGATCAACGAAAACAAATCATATTAGGAGCTTTTTACGAACAAGAACTGCAAAGATCTAACTATCCTGATGTTTATTTGATAGAAAAGGTTTTGAAAAAGAAAGGAAATAAATTGTATGTCAAATGGTTAGGTCTAAACAGTGCAGAAAACAGTTGGATTGAAAAAACTGCAATAATGGACTAAGATATTATATAACCATTTTTCATTTGAAATGCTATCATTATAATTTGAATTATGCAAGGAGGTGGACTAGTTAACAGCATAATTAATAATCTACCATTCGAAGTTCATTTGCCAGGATACAATTATTGCGGACCGGGAACCAAACTTCACAAACGCTTAGCGCGAGGTGATCCAGGTGTAAATAAGCTAGACGAAGCTTGCAAGCAACACGACATTGCGTATACAAACCATACAGACTTAGCAAATCGTCACAAAGCCGATTTACAACTACTTAACATGGCTAAACAAAGACTTAAATCAAAAGATGCTGGGAAAGGTGAAAAACTAAGCTCTTGGCTAGTGAACAAAGTTATGAAAGCGAAACTAAAGTCTGGATTAGGCATCAAAACATTTAAAACCTTAGTTTCAAAAATAAAATCAAAAATTAAGAAACTCAAACGCAAAGATAATAAGACTTTAATAAAAGCAGCTTATTTAACCGCAAAAAAGTTATTTTCAAACACTCATCATCGAATCCGAGTACCCCGAGTAATACCCCTACCAAAGACTGGAGGAATTCTACCTTTAATTCCAATTTTCGCTGGTTTATCGGCTTTAGGAACTTTAGCTGGTGGTGCAGCTGGCATTGCAAAAACCGTCAATGATTACAAAGCAAGCAAACAAAATTTGCAAGAAACAGAACGACATAATAAAGCTATGGAGGCTTTAGTGTTGGGCAAGGGTTTATACATTAAGCCATATAAAAGTGGTAAAGGATTGTTTATAACATCTTCAAAAAACTGAATAATATGCTACCCAATCGCCCTCTAACTAATATAGACATCCGAAAGTATTCAAGAGACATCCCATATTTTCGTGGGGTCTACATGAAGGATCAACTACCTCGGAAGGCGAAATGTATTGAATGTGGTATCGTTAACTTAGACGATTCTAAGAACGAAGGAACGCATTGGGTAGCTTATGCTAAAGTTTACAATCACTGTGAATACTTTGATAGCTATGGAAATTTAAAACCTCCAATGGAATTGATGCAATATTTCAAAAATTGTAATGTGTTTTATAACTACACAAGATATCAAAAATTTAACGCAATCAATTGTGGTCATTTATGTTTAAATTATTTGTCAACTTTTTGGAATAAAAATGTATTATAAAATATATGATTTTCTTTAATTTCAATCATTTGCAAGATGTCGCTCACTTTGTCTATAACTGGAGACTCGTCAGTGTTAACTACATACTATCCTAATACGTTGCAACTAGATGGAGAGTATGAGTGTGCTTTATTGCACTTTTCAACTTTTAATTCTATTCCAAACATTGATAAAAGTAATAATAAGTTCTATTATGGTTTTAATGAAGTTATTGAAATACCGGAAGGCACTTATGAATTGCAAGATATCAGCGATTATTTAAAATCCGAAATAAAAGATGCAGCGATCAAACTACGGTGCAATAATAATACTTTAAAAACTACAATATTCTGTACAAAAGACATTAATTTTATCAAAGAAGACTCTTTTAGAAGACTATTAGGATTTAACAAACAAATCTTGAAAGCAAATAAATGGCATGTGTCACAGTCTCCAGTCAACATTCTACCTACGACCGTAGTCAGGATTGAATGTGATATTGTAAGCGGTTCATATGTAAACGGTGAACCAAGTCATATTATTCACGAATTTGCACTTAATGTACCACCTGGATACAGGATCATAGAAATTCCGAAGAACGCAATATACTTTCCAATCAATCAAAAAAACATAAGCTGCATACACATCAGGCTGATAGATATAAACAACAGATTAATTAATTTACGTGGTGAAGAAGTGCAGGTATATCTGCATCTCAGAAGAAAAAAATGATTGATTTCAATAAAAATGTGTCTCAACAAGTAAAGAATATCAGTTCTGTTCGAGCTACTTATCAAATAAGACCTGCCTCTAAGAAGAAAATAAAATTAACTAAAGACAATAAAGCATTCCTTAGAGCGATCGGATTGTTAAAATGAATATCTTAGACGTTTTATCCGCTCCGAATTACGATAATACTATAGAAGGAATCGAATTTCATTCCTACAAGCCCTATATAACGAGTTTCAACAGGAACGATGAAATCCGCATACCTATCAATCAACAGGACTTGTACATATTACCATCAGCTAGCACCCTATATCTGGAAGGAACTGTTATCGTTAGCAAAAAAGATTCGAAGGACCCAGCTACTAGTGTCAATTTCACGAACAATGCTCTACTCTACTTGTTCCAAGACATTAGGTATGAGCTAAATGGAGTGGAGATTGATAAAATAAAAAATGCAGGTATAACAACAACCATGAAATCACTAATTTCAATGACCGAAAGTGAATCAAAAATGTCTAATGCCTGGGGTTGGAATATTGATGGCATAAAAAATATCCATGGAGGAAGATTTTCTGTCTCTATACCACTTCGTAACCTCCTCGGTTTTGCAGAAGATTTTAAAAAAGTTGTGATAAATAGTAGACATGAACTGATATTATTACGAAGTAACACTAATTTGAACGCTGTAAAACTTAATACTGGCGAAGTAGTGGATGATGTTCAGATCAACAAAATCATATGGCGCGTACCGCATGTTAAAGTATCAGACAAAGAAAAAATTGGTTTGTTAAAAGTATTAGAGAAAGATCGCCCACTTCAAATGATATACAGAAATTGGGATCTGTACGAATATCCAGCCTTGCCTAAAACTACAAAACATACCTGGTCTATCAAAACTTCATCTCAAATAGAAAAACCAAGATACATTATTATTGGTCTACAGACAAATAGAAAAAACAATGCAAGTTCTGACATGTCTCAATTCGATCACTGTTATATTCGAGACGTTAGAGTGTATCTCAATTCAACCTATTTTCCTTATGAAAACTTAAATGTGAGTTTTGCTAATAACAGAATCGCTTTATTATACGAGCAATACACCAGATTTCAACAGTCGTATTACGGACGTCGCTCGGAGCCCATACTAAGCGAGAAACAATTTAGGGATTTAGCACCGCTGTTTGTAGTCGATTGCTCTAGACAAGCTGATAATCTAAAGACTGGACCTGTTGTGGATGTGAGGGTAGAAATTGAGAGTGATTCAGAGATACCAGATCAAACTTCAGCATACTGTCTCATTCTGAACGATTGCATTGTTGAATACAAACCATTAAGTAACATTGTGAAGAAGATATCATGAACGCGGACCTCATCATTGTCGAACTCCAAGGATTCAAAGATTTAGACAATAATTTTATCGTCAAGGAAGTGGCCATAGTAAGTAATGAGCACACACAGACGTTCTTGGTTAAACCACCGCATTCGTTTTATTATTTAACTCAAGAAGAAAAGAAGCAAGTGCGATGGTTGGAAAGAAATCGTGGAATTTTCTGGAGTGAGGGCTATATAGACTACAGAGAGTTCCAACACGTCATCGTACCGTATTTAAAAAATAAAAAAATTATTACAAAGGGTTTGGAAAAAATAAAGTGGATTAAAGACATGTGTGCAAACTGTGAAGTGATCGACATAGGTGAGAAGGGATGTCCTAATTTTGCAACATTAAAGAAAAAGTTCTGTAGAAATAAAAGTGATTTTAACTGTGTGAACCATAAAATGAATTGTGCATTAAATAATGCGGTGTGTATTAGAAAATGGTATGTTGATAATAATATGTCTGTATTTAATCTATTTTAATGTATTTTGTCATACCTATGCAGTTAATAAAAGTGATTAATTAATTTACCTATGGTTGTTTTATTTAAATGTTTTCAGGGTAACTTAATCATCAAACTTTAAATTAGCTGCAGCAAAATGATATTACTTACAAAATTTGAAATACCTACATCATGATTTAAAACGATTTATTGTAATAAAAAAACTGTTAGCAAATAAACACTTATCATTAGACTAGAGCTAATTTAGAGTTCGAGTATAAATAAGTACCTAATACAAAATAAAACATAATTTAAATTATAAAAGAATATAATTTTATTTACTTTTTCATATTATTTACAATTATTAGAAACTAATTATAACTACCTACCCATTAATAATAACAACTGCCACTACATAGTTTATTTAATGTTCGCTTTGTGTATACCTACGTACATTCTTAACTTACAAACTTGTGATGTATGAACATTATTCCGGTTGTATAAAAGAAATTAATAGTATCTACATATAAAAGTTAATTACGATAAAACTTAAATATTTGATATTTTAATAATTTATACATTTAAAACCTAAGATGAATAAACACTAAAGAATAAGAAAGCAAATAAATGTCAAAACTTTTGCTGTACCAACTAGATTATACAAAGCAATTATTATTATCTACATTACATTTTTTTTTTTTTTTTTTTAACTTACCTACTTACCTACCTACTAAGTTAACTACAATAAAACTTACATATTTGATATTTTAATAATTTATACATTCAAAACTTACTCAACATAAAAACCTAATATGTACAAACACTAAAGAATAAGAAAGCAAATAAATGTTACATACCTAATAATATTACTACAAATCTTACACATTATCTTATGAAGTAGGTACTTACAAAATAATGACACATGTTAATAATAACAACTGTCCCCACAAAGTTTTCTCGATATTTTGTTAATTAACGATTGCGTTTCCTCCATTACATGGTCCACCAATTCAGTCACTACATACTGCGCACTTAACATTACCACACCCTGATTGTCACTTGCAGGTTCTTGCTGTTCACTGATATCCAACACTTGTACCTGGATCAGTCGTAAACCTTTTTTCCTCTCATTGTTTATAACGTATGATTCACATGTAGGCGGTGTAAGAGATGACTTCTGTTTTAGACACTCCCTTCTGGCTCTAGGTCTCTTGTTGGCGGGTCCGTAGTCTCGTCTTCTAGGTTCCATATTAGCAGGTGTTTGTTGTTCTGGCAAATCTGGGATATGCCAGCTTAAACTCGGAGTCGGAAAACCTTGAGCGTATTGTGAGAAGTCGATAATATCTGGAGAATCACACATTATCAATGATCTGAAACAAATGAAATAATAATTAATTATAATTACATAATCAACATGATGCAATAATGTTATAAATACATGGGTACTTGTACAATACTTACAATTCGTTTCGTTTTTATTCAACGTGATATGACTGGTCCGGCTAACTGCCTTGTGATGTATGATCAAGTAGTCATATTAATAAGAAATGCAAACTCCTAACATTGCACTGTAATCAATTTCATGTTTTATCACGTTCAACCTGATGGGTAACATGAAGCGACAAGTGCGCGAACGGTATTGTATTACACAAACCAGTCATCGCAATGCGCTTTGTCAGCGGGAGTGGAAATGAAACAGATTTATGAACTAAAATATTATATTTATTTAAGTACATGTTTAGTAGGTACATACATTTTTTACAGTTCGTTCAAGCGATTTTGACTTGTATTGCGTTGGTTGCGTGAAAAATTACAGCTGCAGTGAACGGTAACCACGTTTTTTGCTTTTAATACCATCCTTATGCCTACTGAATAGAAGTCAAAATCGGTTGAACAGACTGTAAAAAGTTTAAATTAATTTATGTCTAATCATATTTCAAATAGAATATACACTTAAAATTATGGTAATGCATTACATAAATATATTTGCATTACCCCAAGCTAAAGTAGATACTTTATCAAATGATAGCAACCGTTTGTCATCATTGCTTGAAAGTGCAATTTTATTTACGTCCTGAGTGAATATTTCATGTTTTATTGACCTAAACAATACATTTTTTTTGCGAATAACATTGCAATTATTATACAAAACATTTTTATAATCTAACATATTAAAATTTTTGGTTATACATTTTTTTGTACCTTTTGCCTTTTTAATAGTTTTGTTTAACGTTTTAATACAATAAAGCTTTGAGCGCAGTCCTACGAATTCTTTGATAATGTTACCACCCATTTCATCCTTAAACAGTCCTGGAACCTTCTTATTAATAATTGGTAAGTTATAGTCATTGTTACAGTCATAATTACTGGTATCAAAATATTTCAGAAAATGGAGCTTGAAGTCTTTATAAACGTCATTGCTCTGTACATCATATACTAGACTATCTGTATCAGTATAGCACAATTCAATTCGGTTACCATAAAAAGGTTTTATGATAGAGTAGTGAAAGTCATACATGTGAGTCTTAGATAATTCTAATACTGCAAACCCTATGTATATTGGTTTATTAAGTATAATACGCACAGGTTTCATTTGGATTGCCACTAGATCATCAGAAAATACAGAGGCGCTATGAAAATATGGGCTGGCTATCAATTTTTCAGCACAAGTAGTCTTTTTTGTTTTATTGGTCGAGTCACACCACTTGTTTACTAACTTAACGTCTATTCGATGTTCATTATTTTCCAGCGTCTTTCCAAAAATACTATTGTTCAATAATTTGAAAAAGTCTTGTTCAAACGTTGACTCTGCTTTTTGCCGTAACTGAGTGTTAATATCAATATATTGCTTTAAAAAACAACTTTGCTTAAATGTAATAGCGCGATGAATCCTTCTCAATACTAAACCGTGCTGTAAACATTTTTTTAAATGTATGTAATGAATAACATAGTGATATTTATCGTACAAATTTGGTATTAACTTTTTATTCTTACCACCAGGTGGCAAGCATTTTTCTGGACAAAAGGGAAAGTCATTGTGTTCCATGTGTAAATTCTCCGGATATATTAAATCAACTTCAAGAATGTATCCGTTTTCTGCAGTATCACTGATATCTGCTAAGTTCAATTGTAAAAAATCAATTTCTTGTCTATTCATAAATCTAAAATCGGAATAAGGTAGGGATTGACACATGCTATAACCATATAAATTGTTACAATCTAAATAAATGATAAATGAATTTGGACGAGTTGGATCGTAAGTATCTAAATATTTATGATTGGCTTTGACATGTCTTTTGGAACACATACAAACTCCTCCTCGAATACCTTTTTGTATCATTCTAAAAATTTCAACATCACTAATCAATTCTAATTGAACTCCTGTCTTTAAAAGCATTGCATCAAAAGATAGACTTGGTGCTGTAAGATAGAACGCGGGATCGAGATTGTAATGCAGTTTACAAGTTTTTCGAAAATTTTCAAATACATCTGTTAGCAACAGAACATCTGTTTTGAGATATAAATCTGTGTACATACCCATGTTTTGAATATTAAACACTGACCAAACAGACCGAGCGTGCTCATAGTCTTCGTCGGTAATTGTCTCATTAGTTAAGGAGTTGAAAAAATATTTTTTAGAGGGTAAACACGTATCTTCATAACGTTCCCATTGAGACATATAGTCATATGGATACACTCCTTTACGAGTGAGTAGGTTAAATTGTTTTTTATTAGGAAAATGAGATTTCAATTGCTTAAAGTCTTGGTTTTTCATTGTACTAGCCAACTTTTCTAAGCTAGTTCCTAAAAACTTGAAAGAGTCTACAAACCGAACCTGAATGCTTTCCCCAGTAGAAATCGGAATAAACTTAGTGAATGAAATATAGTTTTCTTTTGTTTTAGGTATCACTTTAATAGATCCAGGAGCTTCACCTAATTCTTTTATGAAAAGGTGGCAATCGTAACCGGACAAATTATGAAAAAATACTGGCAAAAATGTTGGTATTTTGTATTGTAAGTTACAGTAACTATGAGCTGCGCCACGATATTTACCAGTCAAGTGACAATGATCGCGAACCCTGTCGCCGAACAAGAAGTGTTCACAAATATGACATGTTATCGCGTTTTCAAAGTCACGAGCATTATCATTTGAATAAATCATGGGAACACTATTTTGTAAAACATCGTAAATTTTTTGTGCATCTTTATAGATAGACTTTACAAAATTTGATACACAATCCGAACCGCGATAAGAAAAGTAACGATTGTGGCATTCATCTAGCGTACACGTTATATGATAAGCGTAAGCTACAGGCACATGTCGCTGTCGTGTTACAGTACTCGCCTTAGTGGGGTCAGGGTCACAAGATTCATACCGTTCTAGCATTGTTTCAAAATCTGCGTATATAACAAATGGTACGAATTGCTTTCTATTATAATTTTTAAACTGTATGAAAGAACCCTTTGGAGGTAGTTCAGTGGCGACACCTCCACAACTATGTGAATTAAGATTATCACATGAATTAAAAAACATTAAACAAACGTCACAAAAGTACAGTTTACTGTGGTGTTTTGTTATTTGATTCTTAACAAGTCGCGACAGGTCTTTAATGAGACAGTAATGTGACAAATCATTTCTTTCTAAATAAAGTAAATGAATCACCTTTCCGTTCAAAGCTTTTGGTTTGTAAAGCGGTCCTATGATAGTATTGTTTTTTAAACCATAAATGTAAATGCAAATTTCGGGGTTATTCACTTCGAACCGCGCAATATCTGAGAAATTCACTGGAAATGACATGCCCTTTACATTTAACACGTTACGAAAATCAGGGTAAGAAGATACTCTTTCAGAATGAGTCTTAGCTGGATATAAAGCCGCTACAACAGACCATAAAAAACAATAGTCATCATTATTGCGGATATTAACACATGCTTTTTTAGATTTTATTGCAGAAGGCAATTCGATAAAGCCTGAACCACGCAAAGGTTGATATTTGTTAACATTGACTTCCAAATGAGAACTGCTCAAGAACGTCCATCCACTGTCTCGATCCTGAAATTCTTCTATCTTTTTTTTAAAAGTATTTTTGACTTGAGACAATAGTGAATCAAATTCATAATTCTGATGTAGAGTTACGTTTTTTGTGGCAAATGATTTCATCTCCTGAGAATCATTTTTAAACATTAAAAACAAAGCAAAATATTCGAAATTAACTTTTATACAAGTATGTTCTTTAAGAGACATGTCAATTAAAGTTTTAATTCTGTCCAAATTATTATTAAGAAATGGTTCCAGAGAACAATTCTCAGACGGATCGGTAATTCTATAAGAAGCTATACGATTACGAAATGCAGAATGTATTATTTCAACACCTTCACAAAAATGCGAAATGTTTTTGTTTTTATGATTAGTACTACGTAAATGACCTATCCAGTGACTGCGCTCAACTGATGTGTTACAAACGGTACAGAAAGGCATTTTAGATTATAATTACGTCAACTAATTTTGTACGCTTAATTAGGATTAGATTAACAATACTAGTAGATTCTGCAATAATCAATACAATTAATTTGGTGTCCCCATCAATTTAAAGCCAACTTATTTTAAATTCACACTATCCCTATAAAAGACAGGCTCGGAATTGTCAAATAATTCGTGAGTTCGTCTCATAAACCTTTGCAGCCCGTCCCACTGGGGAGTGTTGCGATCTAGTTGTACTTTTAACGCGACCTGGGCTTTCTTCCATCGTTCTTCCATGGGGGTAGAGACAACTTCGTCTTTCAAAAATACCTTGATTTCCACGTAGAACTCTCCTGTAAGGTCTGCCGCTCGCCGTACTTTGCCGTTGGCAACACGGGTGATGAGCGATGAACCGAAGTCCCCGCTTGAGGTCTTCGTCTTTTGATCGTCCTCCAAACCAAAGAGGTCCGTGCTCAAGATGCCTCTTTTGCTGTAAACAATTACACATTTTATTTATAATAATTTGCATTTATTTCTTAAATAACGAAATTAAGGAGTATTATACACCTCTGTTGAATTCTATGGGGAATTAATAGCGTAATACATATTGGGATATAATAATTTCATGTAACTGTCATCATTCCTGCATTGAATATGATCGGAAATTGATTTACAGTTCTAAATTCACTAACCATCATGTACCAGTGCGTATATCATTTTAAATTACCACAAACACCTAAACATAGAAGCAGCAATATAAATTACCTTGACTTAGAGTCTGATGAGTAGTCGACGCTTTCAGGTGCTTGGCGCTTCACCACATTTTTCTTAGGCTGTTTTTTCGTCACCTTGGCTACTGCAGCAGTAGGCCTTTGTGATTGGTATTCTGATTCCGTGTCAGACCTTAAATAGAACACACTAAGATTAATTTTTTAACTGTAACCAACCTCAATAATTATGGAGAGGAGAATGTTAATGGGATATAGATTACTAGAAGATGGCATGGATGGTATGATGGGGATAGTTACGTCAGCCAGCAGGTAAGAACCAGGTCCGTAGCTGACTAGCGATTAATCACATTATCAAATTAATTTGATGATAGTTAGACCAGCCGGCAGGCAAGAACCAGGTCCGTAGCTGACTAGCGATTAATCACATTATCAAATTAATTTGATGATAGTTAGACCAGCCGGCAGGCAAGAACCAGGTCCGTAGCTGACAACTATGTTAAACTTAGTAGGTAGTACTTACTCACATTGTATAGTTGTAGGATGATGTAGATCACTGGAAGATACTGGAGCGAATGTAATTTTATGATTAAAATTCGTTGGTTTTATACATAAAAAATACCATTTCAGCAATATTTACCTCATAACAAAATTAAACCTTAACTACAATATTCACAGTTGTATGACTAATTTATGATACTTACGTCTAATTATTCCGTAGTGATTGAAAACCTTTCTGTCAAATTGCAATTTTCGTGAGAAATGAAATACAAAACTAGCTTCTTACCTCGCCGACAAAGTTGAAGCCGATACCATGCTGTTACAATAGGTATTATAATAAAGTATGTATGTTTGTTTAATTAACCTTGATATAAAATTTTGAATGACATCGCACTCATGAAAATAATAAAATGGCATTTTTGAGAGCCAGAAATCAGGATATACATAAGTATGTAAAATCCTTACAAAATTTGTTGTATGCAGAACAATCAACGTGAGCAAACTCGCGTTAAAAACTTAGTTAATTTTATGTTGCAGTTAAACTCAAAGCGAGTGTAAAATCGTCATACTACTAAAAGACAACAACAAGACTAACAAACTTTAATAAATCCTTTCATGCAAAGGATGTCGGTTTCTAAATTCAGCAATGGGAATGGGATGGGCTTTTCAAAGATTTCCTAGACTATAACCAGCTAATTACAAAAAAAAAAAAAAAAAAAAAAAAAAAAAAAAAAAAAAAAAAAAAAAAAAAAAAAAAAAAAAAAATAAGGAAAGAATCACTCATTTATAATAAGCTAGCGGAATTGGTAATATTCTTATTTAAGAAACACCCCCCCTTTGACGAAAATCATTAGGTATAGGAAGTTCGCGCAAACTCGAATTTTAATTACGGACTACAACATGTACAGCGATCGTCTTACAATACAATAAAGTTCGACTAAGCAAATTAATGCATGATGCAATGTTGCTGACTTCGACATTGTAAATGATAATGTATACACACACAACGGCTGCCTGATACGTTTATCGTCAGGCGGTTCACGAATGAGTACAGTGCAGCGGCGAACCGTTGAACGGCGCAACACCGTTTTGACATTGGCTATACGGCAGTTTAGACGGGAAACGGCAAGTGTATAAGTATGCGAAGCCAGCAGTATGCTCCGACAGCAGAATGTGAGAGAACTACTCAATACATTATTTGTATGTACGGGTAAGGTTGTATCGTCTGTTTGAATTTAATTTTAAATTAAAATTTGGATGTCCTCGAGCCAATCTGGTCACTAAAATAGAATGTGCGTGCGTGGATGCCTGTGCGCTATTTCTTACTTTCGTGGAGAGACGTGAGACAAACTGTCCCATATTTTAGTTTAATGTTTACGGTATCCTAAAGTTCAGATATCCTTGGTACCCCAATCTGGGGTCATAGAAATAGAATGTGTGTATGCCTGTAGGTGTATGCTTATTCTTGCTTTATGAAGAGACATGAGGCAATCTGTCCTGAATTTTAGCTTACTATTTTCATATAGTTCGATTAGTTAACAAACTGTGTGTGAAACTTCTTGTTATAAAACTTGACAACCAAAGTAGTGGCTTGGTGCTCAATCCGAGAATCTGCTGTAGTTGATCGAGGTAAAACATCGGTATTCATTAGTCACTATAAAAAAATAGTTCACTTTATTAAACTTTCAGACCAACAGCTAAAAGAGTTTAACTTTTAGTTACATAACGGTAAACGGTAGATTCGCAGGGATCGACCTAATGCAACCAAATAAGATTTTAAAAGTGGAATAGGGCTTAAACCGCAAAGTTTGTAGATCCATTATTTATGTTATTAGCTATTTCTAAACCACTTTCGTTCCATTCGCAACCAAAAGTGATTAAAAAAGTGGAGTAGCGCCCAAACCACACTGACAAATGTTTCTGTTTCATCGCGACGAATAGGCCGAAGTGGAGTAGGCGCCGTTCCATTATTTTACCTCCATATGATGCAGGATTTCATATTTCACCTTCCGATCGGTGGAATAGGCGCTAAACCACATTAGTTTCATTTATATTAGTGGGCATTCTAGCCCACGGAGAGTGACGAGGCGAACGGAGAGAGCCGCGGAACCGGGGGCTAGAATGCCCAATAATATCCTACTGGGGTACCCAATTGATGCTGCCCACTGTACATATATTCGGCAATTGATTTTTATTAACCGACTTTCCAAAAAAAAAAAAGAGGAGGTTATCAATTCGTCGCGTATATTTTTTTTTTTATATATAGATTAGTCGCTCATAGCCGCGTAGTACAGTTGCATTATTTTGGTTGCATTATTTTTTTGTGTAAACTTTTCTAATGTCAACCAAGTTTATTGACAGAGGTTGAAAGTCGCAAAGTTTGCCATTACGTAGTGTAAAGACTTAAAGCTCAACTTTCGATTACCAAATTAAAACTTACGCAGCACATCTCGTACCTAAATCGAAAAAAAAAATCTTCAACAAAAAAAAACATAAAAAATTCCAAAAGATCGGTATCAAATTAATTAACGATACATATCGTTTACGTTTTTCTTAAACCTTTTAATTCGTCGAAAATAAACGTACGGGCATTTAACGCTAATACCGATGCTCGCGTGCTAACTTCGCGTTGTTAAATTAAAAAGTAAAAGCAATAAATAAACTTGGGAGCCAATGAACCTTTTTTGTAACTTTACACGCTAACTTCTGTGTAAAGTTTTGCATTCTGCAACTGGTTATAGAATGCTTTATTGTGGCCCTAATCACGTCATTGGCCTTAAGAAATTGAGTTTTATTATACTTTTTTTAGTTAACGGGGCAGATAAGTTTTATATCTAAAATGCCTTATGAATAAATCAAATCAAAAGTCATTTATTTGTGAGAAACAGCACTTTTCAAACGTCAAAATTACATAAGACAGTCCCCCAAAACGCCCGCCCTTCACCACTTCCTAGTGCTTTAGCTGGGAAGAAGAAGTGACGCAACAAACTCCCCAGCAGTACAGCTTTCTGTTCAGTTAGAAGAACTTGATTCTGTTGTTAATTCTGAATGAAGTATACTTAGTGCTATCCTATCGGTTTATATTATTACCAACGTTTCGGAACACTTTAAGAAAGCACTAAACCTTGTCGAATCAATATCTAATGCGCCAGTTTATTTTTGAGGACCTCTGGACCTCACAAATATCCATTTCAGACTTTTCTTAATCATCCTTTATAACGGTGCCATTAGTGTCATTTTAACTTTTAAAAGTTAAGTCATGTCTTTGCTTTCACGCGGTGTTGACTGAATATGATTGAGTTATTTATCTGTAAATAGGTCATCCTACTTTTCTATTTAATAAAAAAAAAACCGGCCAAGTGCGTGTCGGACCACGCACAATGAAGGGTTCCGTAGTTGAAAAGAACTTAACCCAAAAACAAAAACATTGTCATCGAAAAAAAACGTTTTTTTATGTGATAAAACTACAAATTAATCATTTTCGGACTTTTTCCTTTACTTGTGCTGTGAGACCTTGCTTCTTGCAAAATTTTGTGATTCTGGTACAACGGGAAGTACCCTATAGGTTTTGATTTACTTGCGAGTATCAAAATGTGGCGCATAAATGGCCGTATTTTTTTATTGCGTTATGACTTAGAAGCTTGAATTTTGTACAGCTCCATGGGACCATAGACTTACGTATTTGATATTAATTTCAACTTGATACCTCCACGCGTTCCTGAGAAAAAGGGTCTTGACAGACTGACAGACAGACAGACAGACGGACAACGAAGTGATCCTATAAGGGTTCCGTTTTTCCTTTTGAGGTACGGAACCCTAAAAAATATGAATGTTAAGTTTCAGGAGGTAGGTAAATAAAACACTTGCAAAATTAAAGCCTTGAGCTTTATAGTTCAACTTGGAAAACAAAAAACAAACATGTCAGCAACTTTCTTAGAAGCCGAATTTCTTTCACGCGAAATCTGTCAAAAGAAAAACTAAGCATTTTCCATAACGTTCGTATACAAAGAGACTTTATAAAAACATCTAGGGTTAGCCAAAATAAACCTTCACAGGTATGACTTAAGAGCTTTTACGAATGCATAAAGACGATCATTAAAAGAACCTCATTCGTTGAGTGTCAAAGGAAAGTGTGCCTTATGTATGGGTGTAATAAGGGCGTTGCAGGTGTGGTAAGGTGGCGTCTTGGGGTGAACGGCCGCTGAAAGCTGAACATTTCAGAAGTTTGACACGGCATCGCTTCCTGTAGCTCTGAGTGTTAGAATGTCGTGCATTTTTGTGTTCAACTTTTTTAAATGCATTGTTTTTCTTAATGAGTTTTTCAGCAGTCGCTCTCGCTACAGACAGACTTGATATTTTTATGTCTCAGTTTTATACCTACTGTAATATGTAAGAAGTTATACATCGGCGGCAGTCTTACTGTTTTCTAAAATAATGAGCGTCCAGTGTCGCCCTTATTAAAATCAGCATCATCTGCCTAGCCTTTTCCCAACCATGTTGGGATCGGCTTCCAGTCAAACCGGATGCGAGATGGAGCCACTGCCTATCTGACTCCCTTGGTAAGACTGGTTGTCAGACGTTCGGGCTCCTGACGACCCGTAACGACTGTCAAAGATCCACGAACAACAGCAAAAACCAACGGCTTAACATACTTTCCGAGGCGCGGAGGGGTCCAGGGGGCCTACCGTCTAAGTCCGTCCGTCTTTCCGTCCGTCCGTTCATCCGTCCGTCTGACATATCAATCCATCAAAACAAGTATAAAAGTTAAGTTTTTCGGACGGGCAAAAACACATCGGTAGTAGGGACAACTGGCAAATCATGTTGCCATTCATACTTCGTTCGGGCCCCGAACCAATCATACATCCGTAGGTGATACGGAGTAAGAAACTCCCGTAACGAAGGCCGAAACTACGGGCTTCGTGCTTAGGGAGTAGGCTCCCTGGTATGTAAAGATGGTCACCCATCGACGGAATAACCGCGGCGAGCGTAGCTTAACCTGATCGATCGACCCGTGCGGCTGTTATTATCTACTTAGCCACAAGTTGCAATTTTTAAAATCTACATAGGTAAGTAACTGACAAATCTTACAGTTTGGTAATAAGCTAGGCGTTTATTCGAACTCAAATGATTTTTTCCAATATCGTCAGAAACTTTTTGGTTTATCAAAATTAACTATTAAATGAAACATTCAAAATATAGACATAAATAGGTACAATACAGTAGCAGCACTCACTTTCGTGTAGTTGCCACTGTAAGTAAGTGATTTGTCAGTTGCAAACTCAACTTGCATCGTATTTTAGCCACATTATACTAGGGGTGGTGCGTTGCATCAAATGTTATTGAAAATATAATCGTCAAAAACATCAGACAGTTTTGGCGTTCCTAAGTTTGTATAGATAAAGGTATTTCTCATGTCCTTCCCCAATTTATATGGGGTCTTTTGCTTCAATACTTCTCCATTACCTAGTCGTCATCTTCGTAGTCACTCCTTTAGTCATATCATCTTTCACACAGACCATCCATCGTTTCTGTGGTCTTCCCCTACTCTTATATCCCTCTACATTCATACTCAAAACTTTCCTCATAACATTTTCCTCATTCCTCCGCATAAAAGTATATTGAAAGTAAGTAGATACCAATATATATTTACGTCGGTATTTAATTTTAGGCACGATACTGATATGAGAGCTTTCTTAATTATAAAACTAAAATCTTAATTATGTATCAGTATTGGTTCAAAATGAGTTTCTATCATAAAAGTACTGAAAATCTCAACAAAGGAGCTTTTATATTAATCACTTAGGCTCACTAGCACGACTAATCACTAAATGCGTTGTTTTTACCGAATTTCCTAATTAATAAAACAAATTAATTAATACATCTTGCAAGATTGCCATCCCTACAGATAAAGTACCCGGTATGCAACTTTCGCTTTCGGGACGCGAACTGCAACTTTACAATGTCAGTCGCTCATTAACTATTTACTGAGCCTACGAGTTTTCGGTTTTCAAGGACGAAACATGAAATAAGTATGGGAACACGTGTCTTCAGGAACTTTTTGTTTAAAAGACGTATTTTAAAACGACGTTCAAATATACGTATCTCGATTGAGCAGAGATTGAGAGAGGAGCTCGTGGCTAAGTAATAACAGCCGCACGGGTCGATCCGTCAGGTTAACGTCAGGCTACGCTTACCGGGGTTGGTCAGTGGATGGGTGACCATCTTTACATACCGAGATTCCTCCGTGCCTCGCGGAAAGCACGTTAAGCCGTTGGTCCCGGCTGTTATTCGTGGATCTTTGACAGTCGTTACGGGTCGTCAGTAGCCCGAAAGTCTGACAACCAGTCTTACCAAGGGGTATCGTACTACCCAGTAACTGTGTTGTGGTCAGATAGTCAGTCGCTCCATGTAAAATACTGGTATTCAGCTGCATCCGGTTAGACTGGAAGACGACCCCTGCAACATAGTTGGGAAAAGGATTGAGCAGAGATTATTATGAAATACAAAGTATCGTTGAATCGTTTCAAGTTCAACGAGTCTCAGGTTTAAGGCGAGTAGTAATGTCAACTAGCGCTACCATTGAGAACAAAATCATAAGTCTGGAGATATTGTACATTTTGTTTCCAATGCTCACATTTTTAGTCTGATCATTTTTAGTCGGAGCTCAAAAAAGCCAAAAACGGCTGTTTTTGGCGTTAACTGCTAAGGCTTCGAACCTAGGAGCCTTAGGTCCGTATTACAGAACGTCACTCAATACTCAAGCATTACTTAAAACTAGATTGAAGCCATTTGATTGGTTGAAACTATATTTAAACAAAGATCAGTGCTTGAGTTTCCTTCTGTAATACGGACCTTAGTGTTGATTTTTTGACCTCATCTGACTAAAAATGTGAGCATAGGAAATTTCTAAATGTTCCATATCTTCAGACTTATGATTTTTTTCTCAATGAAGACGGTATTGGCATTACCTACTACTCACCAGCCTTAAGCATTGTTTTAGAATACGGTTCTACGATCTATTCTGGAATCTCACCGTGAAAACTTGGTGAAGCGAGCTGTCATTCCACCCGATGCTAGAGATTGACACTAAGGACAGCTGACTTCACCTAAGTTTTCATGGTGAGATGTTTACAGAATATATTGGCTGTTATCCTTACACCTGTTTCTGAAAGGCTAATTAATGAAAATATATTTGATACTAGCAGTCCCGACAGACGTTGTCCTGTCCTTCCAATAATTCATACAAAATTCCCCTAGAAAATGCACTTTCAGTTTTCCCGATTTTACCAATTTTCACGTCAAGTTTTCCAATTTTTCTCTTCCTTGGAACCTTTCGTCGGACTTCAGCGATTAATTGAAAAAAAAAAATATTGCCCGAATTAGTTCAGCCGAATTGCGCTTAGCAACACATTTAGCTATTCATTCGATTTGTCCTTGATAATAATACATACATCTACATGGGTAGAGACTAAAGGCTTTTCCGAATCTCAACAACTATATGTAGGTACTTAGTTCATTTTATTTTTTATTCAACGATAGCTGTAAGCGTCTTTGCCTCCGGAGGCTGCCTGAAAGTTCGCGTTTACCAACTTCGAAGCTTTTCAGTTATAATTATCGTAACAAAACATGCGACCTCATCACCTCACATTAATCGCTTAATTAGTCCAAACATTTCGTTACGTCACCCTAAAAGCTTATTATTTGCAGTGTCCGCCGTCCGCCATTACGCCGGCCATTTTTCAATTATGCCAAATGTGTATGGAGTATAAATCATTGTATATATGTTAATGTATGACTGTACGGTTATATGCAGGGGGTGACGGGGTGAAGGGAGGTATGTAAACATCCCGTCTGTTTAATTTGTAAACGGAATCGAAATATAGGAATTGTATACCCAATATCTGTGCCTGTGATGCAGGAAAATAAAAAAAAATGCAGCAGTAGAGAATTTTTATGCGTTCGGATATTTTTATGAGCGGCGACGGCTCGGTTTATGGATTGAAACGTAATCTGACGGATTCTATTGAATTTCGTGGCTTTTATAGCTCTCTCTGTCGCTCTATGCATTAAATATGATTTTGCTATGCTATGCAATTTGCATGTTTTGAGCAGTGATAACTCATGAGTTAGCACGTAGGTACCCACATATCTTAGAATCAAAGAGAAATAGGTAAAGTATCAGGTAGGCGTAACAATTTGTTAATATGAAGGTCGTACGTTGGTTTTTACCCAAGAAGACCAATAGGTTTTCTCTGTTCTTGGTAGCTTATCGAGCAATGTTATAGAGCTTTAGCTGTACATGCCAGAAGAAAGAAGGAAGCTCTAGGATGCTACAAGACAAGACTTGTTCAACAAGACGGGAGTGATACGTGAGTTCGAATGACGTTTTTGCGAAGGTCGCCATTTCGAAAAATTTTGCGAGTGGTACGCCAGTTCGAAAACTCATTACATCGAAAACCGCTATATCGAATGACATTATCGCGAAGGTCGCCATTTCGAAAAAAATTGCGAGCAGTACACCAGTTCGGAAGTCATGGTATCGAAGTCCGATGTTGAGTTAATTTGTCTGGGAATCGAACTCACGACCCCAATGAGACGAGACACAGAGAGCATGCTATTTTGATTTGGTTTGTAAAAAAAAAAAAAAAAGAAAGACAAGTTAAATCAACATCGGACTTCGATACCATGACTTCCGAACTGGCGTACTGCTCGCAATTTGTTTCGAAATGGCGACCTTCGCGATAACGTGTTTCGATTTAGCGGTTTTCGATTTAATGAGTTTTCGAACTGGCGTACCACTCGCAAAATTTTTCGAAATGGCGACCTTGGCAAAAACGTCATTCGAACTCACGTATCACTCCCCAACAAGACACACTTCCGACACTGACCAACTATGAGTCAATCTTTTGACAGGAAAAGTAAGCTTAAGTTCCGAGGAAACATTTCATTCTTAAAATTATCGTTGTTATCTTCCTTATGCAAAAAAACTCTCATCACCACTCTTTCAACGTCAAAAAACCGTTTAAAAAACCAATCGAATTCCATTTTTAAAACATGAAGCATTCGAAATTTTTAAAACTGAAGCCCCCGTGGTGGCCAGTGGCGCACGTTAATTCCATCGATCATTACTCTCGGTGCAATCCACCAATCATGAAAAATAAAAACACTGGCAACCCCACCTGCACCCCCTCTTTGCCACCCCGTCCCCCCTCGTCTGCGTCCAGGGGTTGTGATTTTTTCGAGCGTCACTCTCGATTAGTATGACTCCGGTTTACCTATATGTATTCGGGAAATCAATTGCAGTTATTTATGTAGTTGGGGTTTTGGTTTATGTAAGTATTGAAAATGTATCAGAATTTTGATAATGAACTAAGAAGATACTTAAAACTATTTGAGTTTGAACCACCGAGACGGTCAATTGGACATCTGAAATCATAAATGGTAGGTAATATGTCTTAAGCTTGAACTACTTGACTTAGCTACAATGTTAGTTTCGTAATGACAATATAATATTGGCATACTTTAATAAGGACTCATCGGAAGATTCTTTTAAAATACCCATCTTACCGTAGCGTCGTAGTTGTGATTCATACTATTCCATAACCTATCCTAAAGCCAATAACTTCATGCAAGTTTTAAAGCACAATATCGGGAATGTACAAAATTTTGGTCAATTAAAAAAACCTACAAAACTGAATCCATCCACGATGTATGTGTGTATATGCCAACCCACACATAGACACGCCTCGTTGTAGTGTGCGTGCTTGCAGGGCTGAGCTGAACCCAGCCTGATCGCGAAGCTCCATGCAAAAATGTGCATTACACACCAGGAATGCTCGACCTCCCGTCCCGCCCCGAAACCCAACAAAATAAGGCGAGCGAGGGGGGCTCTCGGCTGTCCTATAGCTCTTTTTATAGTGGTCGATGTGCTAGGGGTAGTTAGATAACGGCATGCGGGCCCCTCCGATGTCATGTATCACGTATCCAGTTTTTAAAATTCGAACGATGCGCAATTGTTTTGGGTTTAGTTTTGAAATAGGAAACGCGCGCCTGCCAGGCACGAGATTAATTAAAATGAAACCTACTTGAAAATTATTCGTTTGTTCTTGTACACATTCCCCTGGATTAAATTCCAGTCCTTGGGCTTCGAAAAAAGTCTAATAACGAAATTGTTGTTTACCAATGCGCACTTTATCAAACGAATAAAAATGTAGCGCTTGCTTGTTATCCATTAAAAGTACCTATTTTGACGTCCAAAACTCGACTAGATTCATTTGAAAGATCCGTTTTTAGTTTTTAATATAGTAAGCTGAAAGCTTTTTTTATTTATGTTCAGCAACGTAGAGTTTAACGAAACCGTAATTATAATTCTCAAAAGAATTCCTCTTTTTCACTAATGAAATACCTTTAATTAAAGTTTAATGAAAAGACTTAGTATTTATACGAGTTTTTCATAAACCAAGCAATTACGCTGAACGCGAGAGTTTAAAAAGTTCCGTAAGGTTGCATATAGGTATCATGAATTTTAACTGCAGGTAACCCCAACGTTTATGTCTGATAGACAGAGATAATATGAGGAACAACTTAAAACAAGTTAAATCGATAACTTCAAAATATACTTAGTTATGGTGATTCTTCTCCGTACACTCAATTATTTGGAATTGGAACATTGAAAGAAATGACTTGATAAGTTAAATGCAAAAAGCATGTGAAAAGTTGAGACTTCCAATTTCCTCACAGCACCGCTGACCAGAATGATGGCGTTGAGAGAAAAGACAAATAATGAAAACACGCCAACACTGACGCCGAACACTGTAATCTAAATAATTCCAAAGTCACCAGCTAAAAAAAAAAGGAAATCAGCGACGCCGAAACAAAAGTTCTAAATTCAAAACAACGCAAGTTTTCGCACAGAAGTGGACTTTTACGAGGCCACAAAGTTTTTTCTACACACACCGACGGGGGGTTGAATGGAGTAAAAAAACTGGAAAAAGGCAAGAGAAACTGTGTTATGAGGTAAGAAAGAGTGAGGCCAGGGGCACGTTCGCAATAAAAAGATGTCTGCGTAAGGTCGGCGTCGGAGACGGCGATTTTTTTGTCGCTTTTCGAGAGAAAGAGAAGGAAATCCTACGATGTGCAACTGGCGCGGCTTTTATTAAATCATTTTCTAGTTCAACGATTTTGTTGCATGCAAAGATTAGATTAATCTGAATTGAATTTTTTCGTCCAATCTTCACTTTTTTTTATTAGGTTTCAGTCCTTTCAAGTCGGATATAGAATTTCCGCTTTGATGTTGAAGGATTTCTGTTCATCTTAATAGATACTTACACAAAAATGTGGCTACCGTTATTTTAAAGAAGCGCAGACCAAACATTAGACATAACAATCGTACAATCACTGTCGTTGTTTTAATGCTCGCTATTAACATGTGGTTCATGCTGACACTAACCGTTGCGTTCACGGTCAAATTATTTTATTCAGAGAAAGAACAGTTCCCAGTGTCTGCGGTTTGTGACCGTAACCATCTAATGCATCAAAATAATCAATGGATTTGCAACTATTATGCGCGTGGTAACGGGTCCCCGGGCTCTGGCAGGGTTGTCTACAGTGTCCAGTGGCCCAACCACTACTAACTAACAGTTAATCTTAGAACTAAGGCCATCAGTTTTGTCCAGACCAGAAAGTTTTTGAAGATTAGCTACTAAGTAATTTTTGGCGAGTTTCTATAAAATAAGTTTTAAATCTCATCTGATTACTGACAAGTTCGGAAAATTTCCCTTTTTTCACCTTATTATATATAATTTTGAAGCTTTAAGTTTGCAAGTCTTTATACTGCCAGCCCTGCTTGCCAAATTGCAGTCTACTGTTCGATTGATCGACTTGGTACAATTTGGCACGTAAGAAAAAAGTAGTCTGGACTTGTTATCTTATGATTAACAGAGCGCTAATTGTAAGTGAGTGAAAGGTGCAGAGAAAGGTGTACGAGGTGTTTTTTATTCTATCTAACGAAAATAGATTTGGACAGTGTCGTAGACACTTTCGTTCGACGGAAAATATACGAGATGCAATCTCAGCTAATTATTGTCGGTTTGTTACGCTGGATGGGTTTTCAAGAGCAGTTGAATGCTTTTGAGGTGTAAGTAATTAGGTATGGAATCAATGAGGATACATTCTCTAAGTTTTAATGTAAGTACTCATTAGTATGTGTAGCGTGTTGAAATATAATATTAATATCACCTAGACTTATACAGTATATTATTTCCAGTAAGAGGCTGGTGCTGCTGGCGCCACATTTTATACGTTAAGCACAACTTTCAAATGTTTTCGAATTTCAGTATTTCTAGTTGTTTACGTTAAGAATTTTCGTGTTGTTAGCTTTTAAGCACTTCACTACTGGTGCGCTCACAAACTTGGGCATGTATTTATTGACTTATGATCGGGGCAAAGCCCTAAAACAAGCATTATCGCGGCGACGCACACAAGTGCAGCGAGAACACGCGCCCCACCACCGACGCGATTCGGCGTTTTTATATTTTTGCACGTTCAAAAAAACGCGCGCGGCAGACAAAGATGGAGTGATGACGAGCCCCAAGCAACAATGGCGCGCGAGCGGGACGGACTCACCTCTGTCATTGCGAACGCGAAATAAAAATGTGCAAAGCGTTCCTTTTTTAAATGTGATGCTTTTTTTACGTTAGTCTGCGTTAGCAATTAGTGTTGTGCGGTTGTCGCGCAACGAGCGTTAGGAATCTATGCAAATGATATGCTCCGGATCCCGGCGATGCTTCCAGAAGCTTTTAACGCTCATTCAATGGCATTATCGGCTGAGGCGTAGATAGGGATCACGGAAGCGATGCCATTCAGTCCACCTACAAGGTCGCCTGTTCCGCGGCTCTAAAGAATTAAACAGGGCCCACAATAGTGGGTACCCGGCTAGTACATAAGGACGTCTGCACTCGTTTTCTTGTTGAATCCTCTCCTCATTTTACCGCAATCCTTTTAAGAGCACGAGTTATGGCGATTTCTTGCAGAGAATTTGTACAAAAGGGTGATGATAGAATGTTTTAAAATTGTTTTCCGTTAACGCTTTAACGTCTTGGAAATGTTGGAGAGCATTTTTGATATTCCTAGCGTTTACAAATTGTTTCTGTTTTGAAGGTAGTTGTAGAGTGCGAATGTTATTTGTCGCTATGTATCTGAAGACTGTGAGCTAGGTATTGTAAAAAGGGAGTGTGGGATATTGCGTAAGCCCTTCAGGTGCATCCGACTAATCAAATGCACGGACGTCGGCTCCAGCGAGAATGTCACTGTGAGCAAATTTTAATGCGAATGGAAAAAATGCTGGCAACCCAATGCGGCGCGCGCGTGTGTGCGTGGGGCACACACACACAGCGGCGCGCCGTGTCGGTGCATGCTTTACGCGCGGAAAAAAGTGCTGCGTTATTGATTTTTCTGTACAGCCACGGGGGGTTAGGGGGAAATGTGGGGGGTGGACGCCCGCGGCCTGAAAAACCGTCTGCTGAAAAAAACCGAGACGAAAAGGCACCCCTCCCTTTTTAATTGGTAACGTAGTGTCAATAGGGCTAATCCTGGGGCGGTAATAGCCTGCTTTTGTCTCGCGAATGCATTTTTCAGTGTTGCCATGCGACGGTTTGAGCACTCGTGGCTATGAGGCTGAGGGATCTCAAGTTTAGATTTAGTGGCGGCTGTCTAAGCTGAGATGAATTTTTCATATTCTTGATTTTTGTTTGGAGTTTTGCCACTTTGCTGATAAAAGATATACCTAAGTATGTAACTAGGTTTCAAGACTGAAAGTAATGGCAATACTTAGTACTTACCTATCTACAAAATAGGTAATATGATGTTCCTTTTATTAATTCATATTGAACTGCAAATTGAAACTAATTGAATCCTTTCCTACTTCGCCAAACACTAATGATTTATTATGTTTTCAGTAAGTTTCATAGGTACGAATTTTACTCGACAAAATGCCTTTATGAAACCAATATTTTGTCACACCGATGAGTTAACCAGACAGGAGTAATTGATAAGTACCTAGCTTCATTATCAATTCTTATTGAATTTGATAGTGGTTTTGTTATTTGATAATTTCTTAGTGTTTTGGAGGTACTCGTAATCAAACATGCGTGCGTGTATGACCAGAGGCCTTAGTGCAAGTTTTTATACTTACTCGATCACGTTAACGTAAACGTCAGTTTGTACTGAAAATTAATAAGCGCCGCCTGGTGACTATAATGGGAAACACAATTATTACATACGAATTGACATAAGGTAACGATAACGTAAACGCGATCGAGTAAGTATAAAAACTCGCACTAAGGCCTCTGATGTATAAACGTAAACGAGGCAAAAGGAGTACCTAAGGATCGTATTCGTATAGCAGCTGCCGTTCTATAGTTGCTGCCTACCCCCATAGGAACAAGGACTTGGACTCGTCATTTTTAATAATATACGGAAATGTTGATATAGATCTACTTACAGCTGGTCGATTCTGTAAAAATCTCACCGTGAAAACTTGCGTGAAGTGAGCTGTCAGTGTCATCCCACGGATGCTAGGTATTGAGCAAATTACATTTACAATCATAATCGAGTTTTTAATTAGAGGTATTTTTTATGCTTATAACATAAGCATTTTATATTATTTGTAAGTTAGTAAGGTGTCTAAACACTACTATTTAGGGGGTTTTAAAATAAAATACTCAAATAGAAATTCAGACGAAACTCAATTTGACGTGACACGCTCACACCTCAGTCTATGTTACTTATGAACTAGTGAAAAAACAAAATTGGCTTTGTGACTGAATTTCTGTTTTGCAATTTTATTTTAAAAAAAAACCGCTAAATAGTAATGTTTAGACACTTAAATACTAGCAACTAATATAAAATGATCACTGGAATAGCGTAAAAAATAATATATTATTAAAATCTCGATTATGACTGTAAAAATGTGCTTGGTCCATCCCTAGCTATAGGTGGAATGACACTGACAGAGGCCTTAGTGTGAGTTTTTATACTTACTCGATTACGTTAACGTAAACTTCAATTTGTACTGAAACTGAATAAGCGCCGTCTGGTGACTGTAATGGGAAACACAATTATTACATACAAATTGACGTACGTCAACGTTAACG
This sequence comes from Cosmia trapezina, assembly GCA_905163495.3. Taxonomy (NCBI): domain Eukaryota; kingdom Metazoa; phylum Arthropoda; class Insecta; order Lepidoptera; family Noctuidae; genus Cosmia; species Cosmia trapezina. Next base: position 4,521,812 of record LR991034.1, on the reverse strand, counting down.
TAAACGCGATCGAGTAAGTATAAAAAACTCGCACTAAGGCCACAGCTCACTCCACGCTCACTTCACTTAAGTTTTCACGGTGAGATGATTACAGAATATCATTACAGTACTTACGTGTTTCCAGAAACTATTTCAAGCATCTTGAATAAGAATAATTCTTCTTAAGAGTCGTTTTTAGGGTTCCGTTCCAAGGAAACCTTATGGTGCGCAAATACGTCATTGATGGTGCGACTCAGTCTGTCTGTCTGTCACAGCTGGATATCTCAAGAACTACTAATGCTATCAACTTGATATTTGGAACAGTTTTAGATGACATTTGCCCAACTATTTTGCAAATAAGAACGAAATAAATTTTTTTTTTTTTTTTGCAATAGTGACTTAAAAATTCGAAGTGCTTCTAGGGCATGTGGGGTATCATATGAAAGAGCGCTGTTTGCACATTCTCAAACATTTTTTTTATTTTTTTTAGGCAGCATAGTTTTCGAAATTTGATGAAAAATGTAAAAAAAAATACCGTTCCGCCTTATCTTCGAAGTTTGCATAGAGAAAAATCTGAAATTATTATTCTATGTAAATATACGTTTATGTGAAGATTACAGAAAAATAAAACGATGTCTCTAAATAGCACACTTTTTCAGAAATCCGTCTCGCTCTTGACCGGTTTTTTTTAATGCAAAAAAAAAACAACAAATAAGTAATAGGTATATATAATATTGAAAACAATAAAAAAAAAGTTGTGTCTGAAACAGTTTCTGAAGACACATAAAAGTAAGTAAGTACCAACTTTTCCATATTAAAACGTTCCTAATACCAACAAAATAACTAAAAACAATAATGTCTTTGTGAAATCTAATTGATACAGTTATAATGCACCCTTCAGGATGTCCCGTGGACGCAGACGATCGTAATTAGCGGCCGGAAGTGCGTGCCGACGTCATGTCCGGTCCAATTGAACCACTTGTACGACAGAGGTCAGGGTTTTGCAATATTTAGTGTGACAGACGGTCGATTTGTTTTTGCTAAAAGGAATCCATACTTATTTAATACTAGCTGCGAGGCTGCGACCCGCGGTTTAACCGCGTAGACCGGGATAAAAAGTAGCCTATGTGTTAATCCAGGGTATAAGCTATCTACATACCAAATTTCATGCAAATCGGTCCAGCCGTTTGAGCGTGAAGAAGTAACAAACATACAAACACACACACACACTCACAAACTTTTGCCTTTATAATATTAGTGTGATGATTACCAAATGCGAAAGTGACTCTGTCTGTCTGTTACCTTTACACGCCTAAATGGCTGGACGGATTTGGATGACATTTAGAACACTTTAAGACCATAATTATACAGCGTTATTGGTAAAACACCAGCAACCTTTTAAGGGGTCATTGTACTCATCATTATGAACAACTTTTACCATGGGACCAAACCTGAAATCGCGAAAAAAAAAATCAGCTGCTCCCTACATTTTGACAAGTTTGATGTAGATAAATGTACTGAACAGCTGATTTTTTTTCGCGATTTCAGTCTTGGTCCTATAGTAAAAGTTGTTCATAATGATGAGTACAATGACCCATTAAGAGGTTGCTGGTGTTTTACCAATAACCCTTTATAATAAAAATAATAAAATTTAATAATAAATTGATCATGATTTGGGTTAGGACATAATATGATAGATTTTTTTTTTTTTTTTTTTTGCCCCGGTAGTACCTACGCTCCGGTGAGATAATTTCTGTCCTGGTGAAGCCGCGGGCATAGCTAGGTAAGTTTAAGTAGGTAGCTATGTACTCGACGAAATAAAATTTTCCTTCATTCTGGTAATTCTACGCTTTGATTTAGGCTAGGGTCAGATGAGCGCGCGTACATGCGCGTTTTTTACGCACGTTCAAATTCTTCATGGACGGTTTCCGCAAAATCTGCTTTACCATCAAGGCAATTATGGGAAACGACCTTTTATAGTCTTGCTAGTTGTTGCCCGGTACTTCGTTTGCGGTCCAGGATGAAAATTGGCCTATGTCCTTCTCCAGGTCATGATCAAGAGAGTCAAGAGGTCAAGAGATGTCAGCAAGTGACGGGGTCCAATAGGGCCGACGCCGCTGGGGTCGCGGATTGTCCGAAGGGGTTACCGCGGCCCTGGCATAGCCAACTGAAGGAACACGGGTGGGTTTTAGTCAGTAAAAGTCTGACACGCCCTTCCGCTCCACCCAGAGCGGGAGAAGTTATTTGATGATTTCCCACCCAAGGTCATGATCTACCGATGTACCAAATTTTATCAAAATCTGGTCAGCCGTTTTATCGTGAAAGCATAACAAACAAACACAGTTTCGCATTTACAATATTAGGTTGGATTACGATTTTGTTTTTGATAGGTACCTATTGAAATAGATTCCTTTCACGATTTCAAATAAATATCACCAGTGTTTTAAATAAAGTCTACCTTTGTGTTTTAATGTCAAAAAAGTTTTTTTTGACATTAAAACACAAAGGTAGACTTTTCAAAGCTTTTTAATTATGTTAATATTTCATTGCCTTTGGCAGTGGATACTAAAACATCACTAACAGATTAATTTAAAATTAAATGGCAATTAAAAACTCAACTTTTTAATACCGTTACTATATGGAGGATGGAGGTCCACTCTTCTCCCTTAGCACCATGTTTCAGGTTTAAAACCTAGAAATATGACTTAAGGCGCAGATTTCCTGAAAACGATCAAAAAGGTGGTTTTTTTAAAGCTGTGTATCTCATAAACCGTAAATAATTTTGACATGTAAAAAAAATATGATATTTTCAAGTCCTTTTCGCATACAGTGATGGAAGCCAAAACATAATTAAACATACTTTAATGCACCAAAAAAATCTTTAAACATACCTCCTAATAATCTTTAAAAGCTGTTTATCCCTTCATTAGCAATTATAATTATAATTAAAAATATACCATAAAATGTCAAATTCCAAACTACATCCAGTGATGGATTACTTTTATTAAATAGTTAATTTCTAATTTTATACGATTTTATTTGCACTTTTAAGACATAATTCCGGTGCGCGTGAGAATCTTCTATCTCGTGCGTCAAACTAGACAGCCATAAAGCCATTTCACTTACACACCGAGCTAAAGCCAACCAAGCTTGGAACCAGGGCCTTAATGACTTATGCTAAACCAATATAATCTCCAACTCAGTGTGACCGTTTTTGGTATTTTTAGTACTAAATTGGTATATTTGATGCTCCGAAGAATGACGATAGCATATTTTATGTACTTAGACTAAATATCGGTATAATATTGGTGCAATTTCAACTGTCATGGTATTTTTTTGTTATATTCAAATAGCAACAGCTGAAAAGGAAAATACGTAGGTTTATACAATTAGAAACGATCACACTGCTCCAACTGCTGTCGGCAGGAACTAGAAGAAAATAGTTAACGCCTCGATAATGTTATGGGCCCGGCAGGGCTGTCTGCCCAGGTTGCCAGCTAGGCCCCGGCCTAGGGCTCCAGGCAGCCTGCCACGCCAACCTTACCTACCTTGGTGCCTTGCAGCAGCCGGACAGGCCCGAATTGACCACGTGGTGGTGGTGTAGCAAATGCGGTCTGCGCGCGGCGCTTTGGGAGCCCCGCGCTCATGTCATGGTAGCTACACCACCCTCAATATGTCCAAGTACCCAAAAGTAGATTAATTTATACATAATTAAAATATTGTTCTGTTTCCGTCAATCTTTTGGAGAGGAAAGAGACAGAATGTTGTATTAAACAGGTACGTTTAGCGCTAAACGTGCGATTTTTGATGCAAGCGGGCTTTAAGGCGACAATGAGTAAACTCTCTAAATGAGTAGTGTTGATGATTTTGAAAAAAATATATGTTAAATTAGAGCATTTTTCTTAATAACTTAATATGTGAATATTTTAGATTATGTTTATATTACATAATGTATTTAATTAATTTGTAAAGTTATGTCTAACGCGGATAAAAAAATGAGAATCACGCAAAAACTATCACACGTCTTTTAATGAAATCTTTACTATTTTAAAGATAATTTAATTATTTATCTTTTAGTTACTTACGTGTTTTAGTATAATACCTTTTGCGTGAGCTCAGCACAGAACTCGCAAGCTATGCCGGCCGCCCCAACCACTCAAGGCCGTTGGTTTATTTCTGCGTCTTAAGTTGAAATAGAACTGATCGGTCTAGCGGGATCGTAGAAGGTAGTTCTGTAGTTTCTGCCTGAAGATAGCGTAAGTTTATGTGTGAACCATTAGACGTTGTGTCTCTCAGAGAACCAAGCTCCAATATCAATCTGCCTAGCCTTTTCCCAACTATGTTGGGGTCGGCTTCCAGTCTCACCAGTATTTTACATGGATCGACTGCCTATCTGACCTCCACAACCTAGTTACTAGGTAATACGATACCTCTTGGTAAGACTGGTTGTCAGACTTTCGGGCTTCTGACGACCCGTAACGACTGTCAAAGATCCACGAATGACAGCCGGGACCAACGGTTAACGTGCTTTCCGAGGCACGAAGGAATCTCGGTAGGTATGTAGTTGGTTACACATCCACGGACCAACCCCGGCAACTGACGGATCGACCCGTGCGGCGGTTATTACTTAGCCACGAGCTCCTCAAAGAATCAAGCTCCAAAAGCAATAATTATAAAAATATTATGTCATATGTTATTATCTCTGCTCACCCTTTGTCCGAGTGCATCGGGTGCATCGTGTGCGTACGCGCAGCGGAATGTTGTTGAATTTAAAGATTTTAATTATGCAGATATTTAGTGTATGACGTCGTATAATTGTGTATGGTAAAAAAAAATTTGTGCACGCAACCATTGTGGAGAAATTCACCAAAAACTGATTCCGCTGGGCGAACGTTGTCCTGGCGGAACTTTTTTTAATCCATAGACTTTAGAAGAAAAGAGATGTGTCCAAAAATTAGTGTGTATTTGTGTGTAATTGTGTATGTATGAATAAAACTAGTGCATGCATAAACTTCGGAGAAATTCAAGTTTCCGCTACGCGAACGTTTGGCCATTAGCTAGTTTTCATATAAAGCGCTTACATAGAGAGCTGTAGATTTTTACATACGTTGTTTTGAATTTGTTTATATTTGTTTAAAAAACAGATTTAGAAAAAATCGTAGGGCTTAAAAGATAAAAATATAAACGTAAAATACGCTTATTAGGTCTTAGTTCTTAAAGTATGCACTTTGGGGTCTAGATTTTCACGTTTATACAAACCTTGTAAGTGTCTGCAACACATTGCCAAGTATCAATGATGTTCCGTTAGTAACTAAAGAGTTATAGGACAAATTTACCATGAACAGATCACTGTTTACAAAGCAGTCAAATATCACGACGTTCTGAAGGAATTGCATGGTAATATGTATGTCAATAATTAGTGTATTCATTCAACTATTCTTATGCAAAATTTCATGTCATTAAATTCAGTAATTAAAGAAAAACAATTATAATACTGACGAAGCATCGAAAACCTACATAACCCGACCAAGTTCGGATGGCTACAAAAAAGCGGCGGTGCAATATATTTAGGTAACATCCCAAAATTTACAGTATAATACCGGTATTGAATTGGTATAGGTGATAACACAATTGTTGTTTCGATATAATTTATAGGTCATTTATTTTTGTACACCTACTTTTTTAAATGTATTTGACTATGACAGAAAGTAGGTACTATTTACGTAGGTACTTTATTTAAGTATGCGCTTGAGACTTGAGATATAATCTAAATATATTATTTAAGACAAATAAAATTCATACAGCTAATTTCTATTGAAGATTTCACGGATCAGGATTCTAACTATAGACCCCTTAGGGAAATTAAATATTTACCACATGTAAGTATGTACTAGTTACTGTTTAGGTAAATATTTATCATATTGTAGCTTATTACACTATTTAACCAATAGACTAGGCATGCACGAGCGTTCCCCTTTGCAACTTTAGTGGATCAAACAATCTAATAACTTAAAAAAAAACTACTTCTTGAATCGATTTTTTTTTCTTATGTATGTGAGCGTGTTTCCCGCACCCCACCAAAATATGCAGAATTATTTTGTTCGAAGTTCGGTACGCTTAATCCTTTAGTTAAATAGTCTAAGTATTGTAGTTATGAATTGATCAAAAATATTCTTGTGTGAAAAAATAGACAACGCGCTGCGCGCAACGAGCGATAGGCGCCTTCCCGCTTGAAACGGTACTGTCATCCTTGAAGAAAAGAGAGGGCAATATGTTTTCGCGCGTATTCGTTTGCTGTTGAACTTGAACCTGATTTTGTTTCATCCCCAGTCACAAACAAATAAATGTGCAGTCAAGGACAATGTGCGTATGCGCTGTTGTTTTGCTATGCATCGCCAATTCTCTGTAATAATAATATCGACAAAGTGTGTTATTAATGTTATAGTGTAACAGTGAAGCATAACATAATTATGTAGTAGGAATATTGAGTGAATAGTAGTGAGAAGCTGATAACAGATACAAGGTAAGATTTTATAATAAATTAATAGCTATAGACTTATTCATTTACGTAGGTAGTTTATTAGGCAGATAAATTATAATAATTGTGTTATGTTAACATTGGACAGACACCATAAACCCAAGTTAATATCTACTGATTGATCTAATTCTATATCTATTTACTTAAATTTATAATAATAAATTATACTAGACATACAGGGTGTAAGGGACAGCCCTCCGCAAACTGATAGGGTGAATTCAGTATGTCATACTAAGATGACCGGTACATGAAATTTTTTCAGGAACCTCATGGGAATCCAATAAACCTGATTTGTTTGTGTTTTTGTGCACAAATCGGAGCGTCTATTACTGGTTGGGAGGGGTAGGTAATAGGTATGCGGTGAGTTCGATGAACTCTGTAGCTAGGCAGAAAGTGAACAGCTGATTTCACGCGTCGTTCGTTAGAGTATTTCTACATCCATTGCTGGTTTTTTGTTTTCAGTTTTATTTTTTTTGCTGTTTTTTTTACATAAATGGAGTGCTGCGAACACACAATGTAATTTTACTTTGAAATAAAGAAAATGTAACTGAAAAAAATATTTAAAAAATGAAAATTTCATGAGAAAATTTCCGGTGGAATATGATTCAAAATGAGGAGCTGAATGCACCCTGTTAGTTTGCGGAGGGCTGTCCCTTACACCCTGTATATTGTAATATAATCGTAATTTCATCATCATTTTCGTTTTTCATTCAAGAAATGCAATTGTTTTATTTTTTCCTAACGCTTGTGTACGCAACTGTACCATATTAATAAATACTATATTGGAAGGTTAAGAACGTTTCTAAGATATATGGCACGGCCGCTTTTTGGTAGCCATCCGAACTTGGTCGGGTTATGTAGGTTTTCGATGCTTCGTCAGTATTATAATTGTTTTTCTTTAATTACTGAATTTAATGACATGAAATTTTGCATAAGAATAGTTGAATGAATACACTAATTATTGACATACATATTACCATGCAATTCCTTCAGAACGTCGTGATATTTGACTGCTTTGTAAACAGTGATCTGTTCATGGTAAATTTGTCCTATAACTCTTTAGTTACTAACGGAACATCATTGATACTTGGCAACGTGTTGCAGACACTTACAAGGTTTGTATAAACGTGAAAATCTAGACCCCAAAGTGCATACTTTAAGAACTAAGACCTAATAAGCGTATTTTACGTTTATATTTTTATCTTTTAAGCCCTACGATTTTTTCTAAATCTGTTTTTTAAACAAATATAAACAAATTCAAAACAACGTATGTAAAAATCTACAGCTCTCTATGTAAGCGCTTTATATGAAAACTAGCTAATGGCCAAACGTTCGCGTAGCGGAAACTTGAATTTCTCCGAAGTTTATGCATGCACTAGTTTTATTCATACATACACAATTACACACAAATACACACTAATTTTTGGACACATCTCTTTTCTTCTAAAGTCTATGGATTAAAAAAAGTTCCGCCAGGACAACGTTCGCCCAGCGGAATCAGTTTTTGGTGAATTTCTCCACAATGGTTGCGTGCACAAATTTTTTTTTACCATACACAATTATACGACGTCATACACTAAATATCTGCATAATTAAAATCTTTAAATTCAACAACATTCCGCTGCGCGTACGCACACGGGTGCATCGACCGTGACCGTGGTTGCGTAACCATTGCCACTTGACATCAATTCGCGACAGACAGACAGACGCAAGTTCAATGTATGACAATTACTTGCAATAACCGGTAATGTACGCAGAGGGTCGCGTTTTATTTTAAGCATCTTCTCACACATACACTATTTTAAGATATATTTCTAAGTGTCTTTTTCTTTTATAAATAAATAAATAAATAAATAAATATAAATATCCTTGGACATTTCACACAACGCCATCTAGTCCCAAGTTAAGCAACCTAATGCTTGTGTTATGGTAACGAGATGGCTGATAAACTACTTATATACATTTTTTTTTTGTAAATACATACTTATTATAGGTAGAAAAACACCCAGACTCGGAACAAATACTTGTAGGTCGTACAAATATTTGTTCTGTGCGGGAATCGAACCCGCGACATGCTGCGCAGCAGTCAATCGCTCAACCACTGCGCCAACCGTGTCGTCTATTTTATTACACTTTTTTAGGGTTCCGTACCAAAATGGTAAAAAGGAACCCTTATGATGCGACTCAGTCTGTCTGTCTGTCACAGCTGGATATCTCAAGAACTACTAATGCTATGAACTTGAAATTTGGAACAGTTTTAGATGACGTTTACCCAACTATTTTGCAAATAAGAAAGAAACAAAAATACATATAATTTTTGTTTTGAAACAAGGACTGAAAGGGGGTCTTAAAAATTCAAAGTGGGGTTAATAGCCCATGTGGGGGTATCATATGAAAGAGCGTTAGCACATTCTCAAACATTTTTTTTTTCTTTTTTTTAAGCCGCATAGTTTTCAAGATATTTCCATGTTAATCTATGGATTTCCAGGCTTCTAGCCTGACTATAGAATAAATGGAATGATAATTTACATGAGCATAATGTAAATTAAAAAGAGAAAAAGTAAAAAAAGAGAAAAATATAGAGTAACATAGAGTATTAAAAAGAGTAGGTATGCTTAGCTCAATTTCAGCTTTCTAGGTCCAAGGGTTTGGGCTGGGCGTTGATGAGTCAGTCAGTCAGTCAGTCAGTCAGAACTTCTCTTTTTAATTATATAGATGTAAATTACATACTCATACTCACACTACTCATACTCTTACTCCTATTGGTACTCAGGTTGATGACCCTTCTTCGTCACCCCACATGACAAGTACTGAGGTGACTACCAGACACAAATCACGTTAAAATTCGACACATATCATAAATATCGTGTAACAGCGACAATAAACTTAACGATATCAAATCACATAGCCGCGCTACCGCGAACTTCAGCGCTGTAAAATTTATAGATAAGGTTACAATGACAGCGGGGAGCGAGACTGAATGAAAAGAATTGAGAATGAAAGAAAAAATATTTATTTAAAATTTTTTCGATTTAAAGATAAACAAAACTAACACATAACATCACGCCTATATTCCCAGATAAGCAGAATATGTAATAGGGGGCGAGCCTATTGCCATCCATCAACCGGGCACAAATCCAGACTTCGGCCTCCTACTGAGAAACTCCTGATATAAAAACCCAATAACACTTTGCCCGACTCGGGAATCGAAGCGCTTGCGACCACTACACCAACCAGGCAGTCCTCACAACACAAAAATAAAACCAACTAATTATTAACAAAAAAAAAAAAAAAAATTGTACCATATTCTGGCAAATAAATATTTTTAATTTGATTTAAATGTAGCCTAAAACATACAATACAAAGCGGGAAGAAACGACGGAGCTAACTTAGGTTTTGCGGGGCATAGTTCCATGTATTTTATTTATATTTTTCATTGAAAGGAACAGGAACCAGTAACAGTATGACGACACGGTTGGCGCAGTGGTTGAGCGATTGACTGCTGCGTAGCATGTCGCGGGTTTGATTCCCGCACGGAACAAATATTTGTACGACCTACAAGTATTTGTTCCGAGTCTGGGTGTTTTATATCTATAATATGTATGTATTTACAAAAAAAAATATGTATATAAGTAGTTTATCAGCCATCTCGTTACCATAACACAAGCATTAGGTTGCTTAGCTTGGGACTAGATGGCGTTGTGTGAAATGTCCAAGGATATTTTATTTATATTATAGTATAAGAACTTACAACTGATTTAACAAAACATATTAGTAATCCACAACGCTGTCCACAGGTAGACATAGAAGTTTAAAAAGAAAAAAAGTGTAATCGCTAGGAGTTTTAGTAGGCAGCAGGAGAAGTAATTAGTTGTAGGTATAATGAGAATAAATAAATTTAAAATTTATATAAAGATTACATAATTTATAAGTATAAAACAGTTGTAAACTTTTACAAGTAAAGAACAAACAAACCATAGTTTGTTTCAGTCGTTGACCATTATCCATACAGACTCAAAAATAGATGAGAATTATTGTAAAATTTGTTTTCTAAACCATTGCTAAAGACCGGTTAAATATTTGAACAAATTTTAACACCTTCACAAATGTTCTTCATCATTAAACTCTTGTCGCTGACACTAGCTCCTCACCTGCAAGTCTAGCCATCCACGCGACATCTCGTGACGTCTCCAAGATAAATAATAACTTAGAGCCGCCATACTCTATTTATTACTTATTTATGTGCTATTGCTTTATTTCTTATAGCACGTCACTAACCGTGTTTATGGTGTTAAGTTTTTGTTTATGGTTTTGAGTCATCGATGGCTGTGCTTTGAAACTAAGGTAATGGGAATTCTGCTTAGCTTTCATTTTGATTAACTTTAGTTTTTCTTGAGAGGAATTCGCTCTGAAATTGTTGTTGGTATGTTCTGGAACACGACTTACGCGAGTTCAACATAATATTCTTCTTTGCTTCTTATTTTATTACAAGCTTTGGATAACCGGTAGCCCAATGGCTATGTTTATGCTATCGTTTCAGCGTTGATCATGAAAGATTGAAGTTGTCACTACGACTGACGTAGTCTCTTATTCCTGAATCACTCTATATAGGTTTACAGGTACTAGGGCCTACAGAGCCTACTTTTTTTCCAGCTAATTCAAACTCGAAGCATCAATTACAGGTACTTTTTATTTGTCGAGGTCAGTCAGAAAGACGAAGCTTTGATACCTATTCAAAAACCAAAACATAGTAGGTTCTTATAGAGAAGAACGGGCATGGAGAAGACTCCATGGATAAATTATTTTATCACCACTGCTCTCAAAACAGTGAAGGAAAACATCGTGAGGAAACCGGTATGTCCTAGAACCTAAACTTCGTAGACATGTGACATCTACCAACCCGCACTGGGCCCGCGTGGTGGATTACGGCTTACTTCCTCTCACCGAGAGGAGGCCTGTATCTAAGCAGTGGGAACATTATAGGCTGATTAGATTTCAGGGAAACACTAGATAGACTGAGGGTCTGTTTCATCATTAACTTACTTGGCAGATAATTTCATACAAAATCTGTCCCATTTTGGAAATTATTCGGTAAGTAGTGGCTATTCGTACATCGTGAAATAGGCCCATAATCTAACGAACTTCTATTCATTGCGTCATGTAAGTTTACATTAAATTAACTATGACTTAGGGCGTGCTAACTCCGTATCATGGTCTGGGTGGCAAACAAAGGGTGTCTAGTAGGGCTAGATCATTTCACCCTCGGCCTCGGAACAAGTTGGGGATGAGTCTACTTATATCATTATTTGTTGCGGTGTTTTAGACATTGAAGTTACCAACCGGTTTGGTAATTTGTTTGGTTTTGTTTACTTTGAGACAAGACTGTCTTTAAACAGATGCTCTATGCAAGCTGTGTGATGGCGCGCACACTCGCAACTAAACTGTTTTGTTTTTGTTATAAAAGAGTAGAGGAGGACCCGAGGTCTCTCTCCAGCTTTCCATAGTGTTCACCAGGGTGGTTTTAGTGAGGTACGAATCCCATACTCACCAGAATGATTTATTTATTTATTTATTTATTTATTTATTTATTTTAAATAGAACGGTCGAAACCAATTACACTATTTAAACATATTACATATATATAATTTATTTAACACAGTCATGCATTCATCTCACAAAAATTCAAACATTCTGACAGTATCATCTTCCATTCAGTCACAAACACATCAAGATCTGTGTTTGAGTTCAGGAGAGCGTTAATAGCAGCTAATGTCCTAGGAATAGGTGACTTGGAGCGTGTAACAGTACGGCAAGTTGGAACAGCCAGTAACCGGTGTTTTCTGCTACGACAATAATTGTCTGGGACAAACAGATTACAGATTTCATTATGGAGATCAGGCACATCAATAATACCCCTAAGAATTTTAAATATTACAGTCATCTGATCGCGCGACCGTCTTACTTCAAGAGAATTGAAACTTAAGCAACCCAACAGGAATTTAGTAGGATACAAGAGAGGATAATACCCGTACAAGTGCTTGTAAAGGTATCTAAGGAATGCTTTTTGAACTTTTTCTAAAGCTAACGCATACTGCTTCTCAAAAGGATTCCATACGCACGCACTAGACTCAAGCTTGCTACGGACCAATGCCTCGTAAACAAGTTTGATAACGTGAGGGTTGTGGAAATCACGACAGTTCCTTAAAACAAAGCCAAGGCGCCTGAAAGACTCCTTAGCAGTGGATGTGATGTGGTCGTGAAAAGTGAGCTTACGGTCGAATATGACTCCCAGGTCTTTCATGGAATCAGTTCTAGTAATTGTATCTCCATTCAGTTTGTATAGAAAGTTGACTGGGCGTTGCATTCGACCGAAAGTCATCACGTAGCATTTAGATTTATTAAATTCCATTTTATTTTCTAAACTCCACTTATATACTGAATCAATGTCTGATTGCAGAGCTTGGCAATCGAGCTCAGATTTTATTTCATAAAATAGTTTCAAGTCATCAGCATATAAGAGGCATCTGGCATTTGCAACTACATCAGGAAGGTCATTAATCACCAAAATGAAAAGAAGAGGGCCGACTACCGAACCTTGACTCACACCCGAGCGAGTGTGGTATGGGAGTGACTCGTACAAACCTAATCTGACAAATTGTTGTCGGTCCCGCAAATAATCTGCAAGAAGTCGTAAAAGCCCTGGAGCAACACCTATTGCACAGAGCTTTGACAGCAAGACGTCATTGTTGACTCTGTCGAACGCCTTTTGGAAATCAAAGTAAAGAACATCTACCTGGCGTCTGCGATCAAGACTAGTAGAGACATAGTTAACTAGTGTAAGTAAGTTGGTATTGACGGATCTTTTTTCGCGGAAGCCATGCTGCTCATTGCACAGGTACCGCTCCAGTTGCTTGTAAATTCCTTGATGTAGGACATTCTCGAAAACTTTCGCGGGAGAAGATAGTATCGCTATTGGACGATATTCATCGACTGAAGATTTATTTGAAGATTTCGGTATGGGAGTCACACGTGATATCTTCCATTGTGGTGGATAGACTCCAGATTTTAGTGCTAAATTAAAAATGTGGTTAAGGGGCCGAATGAGAAATTCCTTTCCCTCTTTTAAGAACCACGGAGGAACATTATCAGGACCAATAGAACTATTGAGTTTTATTTTATTAATTCCGGTGCTTATGTCACTTTCAACGAAGTTTAGTATATTAATGTAATTACTAATATTGCAGTTGCTCAGATTGGCTATATTCTCGAGGTCTAACTTTGGTGCTTCAGTTTGGAAGACGCTCGCAAAATATTCTGCGAACGCTTCAGCAGCTGCTACACCACTGTGAATTTTACCTTTGTGGGTTACGTTAGGCTCAAACCCGCCTTTTGATCTAAGGTTAGAAATATGCTGCCAAAATTCTTTGGGATTTTTCTTAATGTTCCCTTCGATGCGCCTAATGTAAGTATCATAAGCAGTCGATATACGAGACTTTAGGCTAGATCTATAGTCAGAGAATTGCTTATACAATAGTTCACATTTACTCTTTTTCCAGGCGGAATGTAATTTGACTTTTTTGTGGATATCCAGAATAATATCCGACGTAAACCAGGTAGGATATCTTCTAGTTACCTTTCTGCTTCGGCGTTTTTTAGGGATACAAGTGTCAAATAAACTGTAAATAATATCATAGAAAGCCTGAGTGCTAGTGCGTACGTCATTGGATGATATAACTGCATCCCAAGATACCTCGGAAAGAAGTTCGTAAAGCAGATTGCGATTACATAATTTGAAATTCCAGTCCCTACTACGGTTGACATTACTGGGTTCAATTCTTTCACTTTCATCAGATGACTGTAACTTTACCTGGACGTCCAACGGCGGATGGTACGCATCAGGGAGTACCAAACCTTCAACTGCTTTTACAGATACGTTATGTAGGCTTGCGCTTTCCTGAACTAAAACAACATCCAACATTCCCCCATGCATGTTCTCAACAATATTTCTTTCAGACATATTACAAAATGTTAGAAAATAACAATAATAATTGCGAACATTTAAGGAAGCACTGTTTAAGTTTATATCACCTAAAATTATTACTGTTCCTTTTAAGTCATTTATAAAACTTTCCACTTTTGTAAACCAGGTCATATAATCACTGTCAGTGGCACTTGGTTTTATGTACACAACGCACACGTAAACATGGTGACCATGCCACGAGAAACTCGACCATAGATCCTCACCACAGTCTGTCTCAAGTTCTCGTCGACGGCGCAGGATTATGGGGGTGCGTGCCATAAGGAGCACGCCTCCACAAGGTGTACCTCTGTCGCGCCTTAATACATTCCACTCAGCATTGACGAGTTCTTTATCTTCAACCGAGGTATCCAAAAAAGTCTCTGTGGCCGCTATTAAATCTTGTTCGGTTATGTGCAGATTGTTGCGCCACATCCGGAGCTTTGTTTTAATTCCACGAACATTCTGATACATACAATTAATTTGTATAGTTCTGGTGCTTGCTCTGAAAGCAGCTGTAGGTCCGGTCACAGTACTAGCACTATGCTGCCTTGTCCCTCTGTGTAAGCTGTTCGTGAAAGGGCTGTGGGGCAACTGCACGCTGGCTGTTAGACTGGACGGATGACTGTTTCCTATAGTTGATCCAAGCCTTGATTCTTGCATTTACTGGCCACACATCTGCGGAAAAGCAGCGCTCATAGCATGCAATGGGAACGCTAATTTTGTATGACTTGTAATTTCCTTTCGGAGTGAGTTCATCAATAATACAAGCATCAGTGCCACATAAAGTGCGAAGGTAGTCTCTAATTTCATCGGCTGTGGACTCCATGTTCCATAGGTGTAAGTGCTTACGAGCCTCTACGGCTTTTAGCGATGTTACACTGGGGCCAGCAGCTCCTTGGATTGACACTGGCCGACGATTTTTAGACTTCTTTGTTACTCGCGTCCATTCCTGAGAGTCTGATGCTTGTGAAGTAGAAGGGGCAATCTGCGTCACCATTTCAGCTGGCGCAGAATCGGTATTGGGTTCACTTGAGCTGGCACAAGGGGGAGCTGGTTCAGAGAGGGGCTCAGTTAAGATGCCCTGCTTTGTACTGCTTGAAGAGTTGATTGGCTTACTGTGAAAGTTTTGTTCCAGACGATGTAGTCTACTGCTCAGTTCCGTGATGGTGCGCTGCATAGAAGAGTTTTGAGTCTTCAGGTTCTCCATAGCTAATTTAACCTCTACGTGCTCAGTGACAATATCCTCAATTTGGGTCTTTACAGCATTCACAGAATCTTTTGCGCTGTTGAGTTCCTGTTTCACTGATCGAAGTTCCTCACACATTAGTACGCTTATGCTGTCATTGATTTTTAAAAGCATACTGCTTAGCTGATCTTGCAGTACGTCCTGCACAACATTACGGATGTCATCAGTTGTCAAGGTATTACAGGAATTTGGGGACGAGTGCAGCGTGTGTGTTTGTTTGTTTTTGGCGGCTCTCACGGTAACATTAGCATTGGACCGAATAGGCGTATTATCATCCCTGGGCTTTTTAGGATTTTTGCTAGAGCAGGACGGGCAATTCCAAGCTTTGGAGCCAAGGCGATCTTCTTTGTAATTTGTTAAGCAGGCAAGGTGAAAAGCTTTTTCACAAATCGTGCAATTACGATAATTCCCTTCCTCCAATCCACCACCGCAGCATCCCCAAATCAATTTGCCAGCCGATGTAGACATTGTTAATCTTAGTATGCAATAATAAATACGTGTAAGCACGCTAATAAATACCCAACGCGTAATCTAGTGAAGTAGCAGGCGAGCGTTAACTTGCGGTCAGCCAGTTTTGTGTAAGTAACAACAAAACGCTCAGTGAGTGACACGGAGCGACACAGAACGCGATCCTTTCCAACTAGGCGACACCGAGCGTTACCGTGCACAGTAGGCAGAGCGATTTCGCTACGTTTGACACAGAACGACACAAAACGCGACTCTTTCCAATTAGTTAACACTGTGTTTTTCTTTGAGTTCGTTATTCAAATTTTTGTAATTAAAATGGTAATAACTTGAGAACCACTTATTATTTTGAAGTTCTGTTTCCACTATTAAAGAGTAGACTAGTAGTGGAACGTCACAGTATATTTTAGTAGAAGGTTTATTTCGGTTTTGCACGTATCTCGAATTTTAAAACACAGAGCTCGTTTCGACACAACACGGATGATAAAATGGATCCATGCAAAATAAATAAAAAGATAAGTCCTGACTGACTCCTCATTGCCCAGCCCAAACCCTTGGACTTAAAAAGCTGAAATTTTGCACAGAGGTTCTCTTTATAATGTAGACAATGGAAGGAATTCCAGGTACACGTTCCCGTGGGATATTTTCCGACATCCACGCGAAGCCGCTGGCAAAAGCTAGTGCAAAATAATTTTGTACCTCTGCATTTTCTCCTATCAAGTTCAAACTTTGCTCTGATTCCTTACTGAAGACAAAAAATAATACCTAATAAATAATTTTATTTAAAAACAGTAATGTACAAATGCGCACAATTTACAATCTAGGACTTACAAGTGCACAGAGATTTGATCAAAGACCCCCATTCTATGTGGAACCTGAACAATACACTTGTTTGCTAATGCTACAGCCAGGATCTTTGCACGAAGGAACTTTTTTATGGCTACGATTGTGATAAGTTGACAAAAGGTCAGAATGATCATTATAAACTATTTTTTTAAAAGCTTGTATTCTTACAAGCTCTTATTTAGTTTCACCTGTCCTAGTGTCTGTCTATGATCTAATGTTGTAAGTTAAATTTGACCCACTTTTCGGTTTCCGATTGAGCTGAAATTTTGCACTCATTTATAGATCGGATGACAATGCAATATTATTATAACATGGAGCTGATCTGGTGATGGAACCGGACGGTGGCCATGGGAACTCAGTAATAAAACGATGCAACCCTATCGAGTTTGGGCTTGTTTGATTCGTCTTGACAAGGACTCTGGTCCTAGATGATATCCAGGTCAATGTATCCAGATTAATAAAAGCTAGTAAAAAAAAACTTGTTAGATGTACCTATTATTTATATTATATTATTAATTGACAACGGTGTTTCGTTTGTTATTGGAATATTTATTTATAATAATAACTTTTTTATTTTTGTACACTTTTAGGTACTTCCCAATTTGTCTGTCCGCCCAAAATGAGCACAAAAATCCGTTTCGCCAATAGATGTGGTAGTTTAACCAAATAGAGGGTTATCTATGAGGGTGAGTCTATTCATGTCCAACATATGTTGGACTGATTGCGTTACACGGTGTGTTGAACATAAATGTTGATGTGATTGCTGACATATTCGCTTTAATTGCCGTGAAATTCTGGATTATGGAGGCAGTGACATCTATTTCTACTATTTTAGTGGGGTTATGTATTTGTATTATGGAAATATGGTTTATTTTTTAAGTTAATGCCATTGTGTTTTCCTATTTTTATAGGCCATTCGCAAGATTTACAACAATCTGTTGGTATCTTTTAAGAACTTTTTAGAAAGTTGGTCGGATAAAGTTACCTACTTATAGTACTTATATAAATAAAAATAAACAATTCACATTAATTAAAACGAGTGCTCCAAAAACAATAAAAATAAAAATAAAATCTAACAAACACAAAACAAAATACAGATCCCTCTTCCCTAAATAAAGGGTGGTACACACTGGTGTCGTTAAACAATAAAATCGTTGCGTAGTGACCCGCCACTCAAGGTCGCCGGTTCAAGGGTAGGGGAGCGACCCTTACGCAACGCGACCTACAGGTGGATGTTAAGAAAATTTCAACGATACTGCTAAGACTTTACCAAACTTTTCGTGTGTAAAGTTTTTTTTGGGTAATGTTCGCAGATTTTGTTTTGCTTATGATAATTTGGGTGCGCGTTTCTTGTTTCTACGGTGCGTAAGTGAAGATTTTTGTTTAGTGACTTTTAATTTCGTAAAAATTATGGAAAAAATAAAGCGTTCCTTATATAAGTCTTATAACTACAGCAATAAAATTGTCACATAGAAAGATAGAAGCATAATAAAAATAGAACTGCTTCACATTCTAACTCTATATTAAGTACCTACCTATGTAATATAATATTTCCTGAGTTTAGAAACTGCTTATGGACTTCACAATTTTTTGCTGTGATGCGAAATTGAACCCGCGGCCTTGAGCTTGAGCACAACTGTCTGAATCAAGGGGCAACCCATTCGGGCATTGTTTGGCGTATTTCAACCATATTTTTTTTAAGACCAGGCATCAATTAAATTTTATCCTCTATGAGTATACGATTTTATTATATTACACTTGCTTTTGCACGCGGCTCCGCCCGCGTGGAAGTCTGAAAATATCCCACGGGAACGTACTACCGGGAAATCCTTCCTTATTCCTTGTCTACATTATAAAGGGAACCTCTGTGCAAAATTTCAGCTTTCTAGGTTCAAGGGCTTGGGCTGGGCGTTGATGAGTCAGTCAGTCAGTCAGGACTTCTATTTTTATTTTTTTAAGTAATAATGAAGGAAAAACAAAAACTTAGTAATCCCTTATGAATCCAATAACAGTTGAAAATAAACATTACTACGTGTAATCAAAACAAGAAGTAAAAATCAAAGTGAGGTGAATGTAACGGTCCATTCTTACTTGTGTTTATAAACAGAGCCGCCGGAGCTCGCGATAACGCGCGTTTAGCCACGATAAGAGCGCAATTAGTCGTTAAATTGGGCACGGACCGCGCGCGGTACGCCTCACGTGGTGCGCGCGACTGTTACCAGTGTGCAACGGGCTTAATGTTTTAAGTTGGTTATTATGATTACCAAATAGAGATGTTAAATGAACGCGTAGTGATTATGACAACACTCTTTCCTTTTTAAATTTATAAGAATTTAGAAGAAGGCTCTGTCTTTCATGACCAGGGTCTGAATTTTTCTATTTAGAATGTTATTATTAGAGAGAATGATCTACATATATATATGTTTTAAGTGGAATCAGGAATTGGACAGCAATTTGAGAGGCCTTTGTTATCAGTAGACTAAACTTTTTTTTCTTTTTTTTTGTTAGCCTACATTGTGTCCCACAGCTGGGCAAAGATCTCCACTTCTTCCTTCCAAACCTCCCTGTCTTGTCGTCCAGATCGTCACACCACCTTCGCCGTGGCCTGACGACGACCTTCGACGGCGATGTCCTCCCTCAGGCATCCATCAGTGGGTGACGATCTTTGCCCATCTCTACGGATACATTCGTGCGACTCCCCACTTCAGCCTGGCTGTTTTCTCTCCAACATCTGCTACTTGAGTTATGGAGCGCAGGGCACCACACTGCTTTTACTTAGTCATAATAATTAAGTAGAACCTATATATTGCAGCAGCGTAGTGTGGGACGGCCCCCAGCTAGATGGACCGACAACCTGAAGAAAGTGGCTGGGACAGACTGGATGCGGAAGGCGGAGGACAGGGTGTTGTGGCGCAGCCTGGGAGAGGCCATGTGCACCAGTGGACTGCGATAGGCTGAGTTGATTGAAGTTTCAGTGTTCAGTTACAAGATTGTTTCACACATCCATAGATCTCTGTGTTCAAACGGAACAAAAACCGGAAATTCCTAAATCTCAACTTCCTAAGCTATGATCAAATAGTACATTAATATCTGTAAACACGTAGTTAACGATCGAGGAGGCATAACACGCGACTCCATATCGCACCCCGGACGTGCGCTAATCAGAACGGCCATGTTTGTAAACTAAACTTCTGGCGTGGCGAACCACGTGACACCCATTCAGTACGAGGGATACGCAGTAGTAGTTCGCGAAATTCAATTTTCTCTGTACGAAATCTAACTTAGAGAGATGTATTGATGAATTTTGTGGTTAAAATTATGTAAATACATATGTTTTATTGTCGCGTATCATATTTTGATCAAGATACAACCTAACACGGACCTGCAAATTCCATAAAACGCAAGAAAATTTGAATTTCGCGGGCTACCCAGCGCATCCCCCTTAAAGGATCCTCGTTGGTCTAGTGCTTGGAAGTGGTACTAATGAGCTAGCTAGTCCTAGCCCTAGCCCTAGCTAGTCCTAGCTTCTATTCCCGGGCCGAGCAGTGTTATTGTATTTTTCCATCTGAAATTCCTCAGTAGCAGCCCGCATCCCGGATTTGTGGCCGGTTGATGGCAATATCCTCGCCCTCTAGTACATGGGATTTAAATATAACTGGTGAAATGTAGGTGTACTATAGGTACACCTCTGGCGCACCCTTCGAGGAATACAGGCGTGATATTTTAAGGATCGGTAGTAAGGTAGCCCTTGGCTAAGTAATAACAGCCTCACGGGTCGCTTGCCGGGGTTGCTCCGTCGATAGATGACCGTCTTTACAACCGAGACTCCTCCGTGCCTCGGGAAGCACGTTAAGCCGTTGTTCCCGGCTGTCATTCGTGGATCTTTGACAGTCGTTACGGGTCGTCAGAAGCCCGAAAGTCTGACAACCAGTCTTAACCAAGGGGTATCGTATTACCCAGTTACTGGGTTGTGGAGGTCAGATAGGCAGTCGCTCCATATAAAATACTGGTATTTAGCTGCATCCGGTTAGACTGGAAGCCGACCCCAACATAGTTGGGAAAAGGTTAGGCAGATTGATTGTGTGCGGTAGCTCGTAGCTTTTGCCCGCGACTTCGCCCGCGTGGACGTCGGAAATTGTCCCACGGGAACATACTACCGGGATAAAAAGTATCCTATGTGCCAGTACCCAGATGGTCTACCACTCGTATCATCAACAAACGAGCAGAATATTTACTAGATCCAAGTGACTTATCAAGAGCTCGTATCACATGCATGCGCGTGAGTTTTGCAAACAATTTATGAATGAAATTAATTACGGTTATTGTAGTTTTTATTATAAATGTTGACAAATCGATTGAAAGCATGGTAGCTTAGAATTTTATGCCTGAAGTATTTACCGACTGTTAATTATTGTGTTTAAATTCCTACCAGAAAAATACTAGCTACCTACCTACCAAAAAATTCAAAATACTTGCCAGAATGGATAAATGCTCACCAAAATGGATAAATGATCACCAAAATTAAAACCATTTTATTGTGAAATTATAACTTTAGAAAATTGACAGCAGGTCGACGGAGCCCCGCAAGCCGGGCTCCTATTTCTGTCTGCAGGGTTTAAAGGAACCTAACCAACCAAACCTTCACATTTTTATTTATTTATTTATTTATTGGTCTATCTACAATTGTTACACTGTTCAACCAACTAGCACAAGCCATAATACAATCCAAGTGCACAATATCAATCGATAGACACCGCATGCAAAAACAATATTAAAATTCAAAAACAAAAAATATACATAACAATAAAAAAGTACAGAAATGACACAATTTTTTTTTTCACAATTTTAACAGTAATATTTGACAATGGAATGGCAATCGTGCCGTGCGTTACATTTTAAATAATGGTTATCTATTTTGGACTTGGCGCTTGAATTTTTGAAGTGAAGTGCAACAAATATCAATTCCTTCATCACAATCATTCAGAAGCCTGCAAAGTCTCATTCTCCAATGCAACACATTTTTGTTATTACTGTTCTATCTCATGATGTAGCAATGTAATTTTAAGGACCTCAAAGGCTCCCGCAGACAGGCGCGATGCGACTCTATATTAGGTGTAAAAAAATTAACTGCAAGAACTTCGTCCACATACTCGACATCGAAAAACAAACACATTACAAAAAAAAAATTTTCGCGGAATCGCGAAAAAAAAATCAGCTGTTCAATACATTTATGTTCGTATAATTCGTCAAAATGTACTGAACAGCTGATTTTTTTTTCGCGATTTTAGGTTTGGTCCCATAGTAAAAGTTGTTCATAATGATGAGTACAATGACCCCTTAAGAGGTTGTGGGTTATTTATTTTACACCTTGTATAGTATTTATTTATTTATTAATAGTAGAACAATTTAAATGAAGTTTTCATGGAAATTAAAACTAGAGTCAAAGACAGAGGCGTAATCAGCCCTCTCTCGCTTTGGTGGAATTGAGACCTTAGCACAATATACAGTTTCAAGACCTAAAATGCAAACAAAGACAGATCTTTCCTTAACAAAACGCACAAAAACTACCCGAAGCCAATTTATAAAGCTAAAAGGTGCGTAATCAGTTCGGAACTAGGGCAACCGCACCTATAATCGGCATCGGGCTACCGTAAAAATATTAACACCTGATTACCGGCGTACCGTGAAGCGGAAACGGACCTGATCGTTCTGACCGCTGTGGTCATTCGCCAATTGGTCTAAAAGCTAGCCCTTTCTACCTCAACTGATTACTTAAGAAAATTGGGATTGTTAGATTGGTTTGCTGTTTGTTTTATAAATTGTTGCTGTGCGATTTGCATGTAATCTGATTGGAGTATACAGGGTTAAATTAAATTAGTTAGCGAAACTTAATAGACGTGATGGGTTTCGATAACTAAACATAATAAAAAGAAAACAAAAATTAGTTGATTTTTTTTTGGGTCAACAACCCCCTGGGATTGTAATTACTTGAACTAGAGTTGAGAAAATCAGTATTTTTTTTTGTTTTATCGTGTTTAGATATCGATAAAGATAAAGATAAAGATAAAGATAAATTTATTTGTTAAAACATGTGTAACATGATACATGAATGCACATATTGATGGAAAAATATTTTTATTGGACCAACATGTTTTGCCTCACTCGGCGTACAAAATGTTTTTATTATTAGGTATGTATTAATTAAATTGTCAATTATAAATTATTTAATGTCAGTTTCTTAAATAAAATTAGATTCATTGCAAAATATAGTCAATAATTCAATGTTACAAAATATGTCCAATTAAAAATACAATTAAATCCTTAATAAAATTCAAAATTCATCATTTAAAAAATCAGCAATGTTGTAGTAGCACTTATCAGTAAGCAACTTTTTGAGTGTTTTCTTAAATAAATTAAAATTCAATTGCTTAATATCATTCGGAATTTTATTGTATATTAATGGGGCCATGCATACAACACTTTTCCTTAGAAGTGCTGTTTTGGCCGCGTATGACCGCATATACCCCTCACGTCTGTGAAGTTAACTTAAAAAAAAACTGATTTTTAAAACTAATATTTCAAATTACTATGTACCATCGCGAAACTTTGCGGTGAACCACTTTTCGGCCTTATTACTAACGCAATAAGGTTGAAAAGTGGTTCACCGGTAAGTTTCGCGATCGTACATACATACCTATAGTTATGGACCCCAAAAAAAATATCTTCAAATAAATTTTTGTTTGTTTTATCAGGCTTAGATATCGATACGAACACGTCTGCAGATTTACTGTTTCTTGTGGTATATCATACCTAATGATCATAATTAAAGTTGTCTAAGTTGATGAAAAAGTTAAACAATGAATGAGGAGTTCATGTGACTTTGGCATGGTGATGATGATCTATTTTGGGCATGCGTTTGATGTAACACATAATATATGCGGATATTTCGGCTATGTTTGATTGCTAGAGGTGATTCTTATCTAGCTGTTTTGTTTCACGAATGCATAAAGAACCTAACCTCATTGAAGTTACCGAAATTCATAGAATGAATGAATGAATGAATGAATTGCACCGACCCCAGCGTGGTTTAACCAGACTCGATTTCTCGAATGAACCCATAGATTCACACTAGCCCCTGTTGCCTCATGTTACATGGTGCAACAGAGACCATTGTATATCTGTGAGTAGACCGGGGGGCGCGGTAATGGTAGGGAAGACATGCCCTTAGGATATGGAGGGGATAAAGCGCCTACCCAGTATGCACCGTATAGCAAGCCTTGGAATAGTGGAGAGACGGGTGATATAATATGGATGGGCTTTTTTACGACGTTGCTGCCATGTTTCTTCAACGTCAGCTTTCCCGGCGAATCTATTGGGGGCTAAGCTTCGTTTTTGACTCTTTATGCCACTGCTATTCAGTATTAGTTGTTATTTACAAATTCATCGTTTGAGGTCTCGCTGCTATCTGTTTCCTGATACTTGTATATCTCGCTAGCGGCCTTCTTGTTGTATCATTCTCATTATTCAGCCGTGTCTCCCGAAAAGTTGATTTCCTTATTGGCAAGTACGAGTATTAACATGTTATTTAAAGTCCAGCTTCGGCGGTGAATCTTTTGGAGGGGTCAGACTGCGTTCTAGACATCATTTATGTCACTGCTATGCTGTGTTATCCGTTGCTGTTTCCAGTATCTTCGTCTGAGGTCTCGCTGCCATCCGTTTCAGTTTACCTGTAGATCCCGTTAACAGCGTTGTTGATATTATCTCTTTATACAGCCGTGTCCACCGGAAAGTTCCTTATTGACGTCAATCTTGTCCTGTGGTAATTGGGGTTGGTGATTTATAACCGGAGTTCCTGTTCCACTCATCTGTTGTACAGGCTAATTAGGTTTACTATTTGTTGTGGTGTATTGGTGTTAGATAATTTCTGCGTTAGTTTGGTGGCTACTAATGTACTGATCGCTGTCGATCGCGATCCAGCTATCATGGTGCTTAGGTTTATTATTGTTTATGGCCGTTGTCTGTTTTTGTAGAAATCTTAGGCTTCGGCCTCACCCGGGCGATCAAAGGGTCTGTGGAGCGGGGGTGACCGCGCCGGCGGCGGGTAGTAGTAGTATGTTGTTTAAAGTCCAGCTTCGGCGGAGAATCTTCTGGCGGGGTTAAGTATAAAATAGACGCGGCAAACGTCACGGGCAGTGATTCGGTGCGCGCTGATGAGTTAGCGCTTTTTGTCTAAAAAGTAATTGGCCGTGTGCGTATGACTACTGGTGCTGCCACCCGAGTAATAAAAAAATCCTTTTTTTTTGAGAGTTCATTGACTAATATGGTTAGTTACATTTTGAATTAGAATACTTTACTGCCACATTTATTTTTAAGTCTGACGTAATAGGGGCGAGCCTATTGCCATCAACTGGACATCAATTCAGACTACGGGGTGCTGCTGACAAATTTCAGATGGAAAAACCCAATACATACACCCTTTGCCTGACGCAGGAATCTAACCCAGGACCTCACTTTCAGCTCTTGCGACCACCAGACCAACGAGGAAGTCTTACCAGTTCTTACCATAATTGTTTTACTTAAGTACATCCAAGAACACAAGTGTTACTCAAGTTTGAGCGACTTCCACGACACTGAACTTGTACGGAACTTAAACAAACTTGAATAATAAATACCTATTTGTAATTATTAACGTGAATGCCACGAATGAATCGCTGCTGTATTGCTATCTCGTTCTATTGTAAGGAAAATGGTAGAGTTAGGTGATTAGTCGAGCTTTTAGAGAAGTTTTTGAATTGAATTGAATTGTTTGTTTTTGTTATTATTGAAAATGAAAGTTTCGTTAAATTATATGTTGTGCTTAGCTGAAATTATCGTCATTATTTGGCCAGCCTTAGATTATATTGATGGACATAGCTCACTTCCTATGTCACAATATGTCACTCCTTTTTCTAAGTCAAATTTTAATTAATTAGAAAATTTGAGCTACAACAAATTCCTTATTTTTATCTATCCAAAATCACAAAGCCACACAGTAGCCAATTACAAAAGACTGAACATGTCTGCGTTTATAATGTTAAGTGGGTATTAGCATACTATTAAGTACAGTGGAGCGCACAAGTGTTAGCAAACTTCGCTAGACGCACCGCGGCCTTGAACTTAGCGTCTCGGGATGCAACGCATTTGCATATAAACGCAGGCGAGCCGATGCGATTATCGACAAACTGGTTATATAAAAGTACGGCGGGACGGAACGCAACTGGTTTTCTTGTACTGTTTAGCGATTAAGTGTTTCGGTCTCTTATTTTGTTTGCTTTTTCTGTCCTGGGGAGGAAATGTGTCCGTTTTGTAGACGATGGTTGAGTTTGGTGTTGTTTCGTGTATCGTAGCGTTAGGAGAGCTATAAATAGACTTTTGACAGTTGAGGAGTGATTTTTCAAAAGGTCTCATTTTCATTTTTCACTAGACTGAAGATTTCGACGGAATCGTATATTCAAGGCAAAATCACATCTCGAACAGAAACCATTAATTCGCCTCATTTTGATTTTTTTTTTAAACTATAATAATATTCCACTCAATTATTTGTTAGGTAGTATTTAAAACAATATTGCCGTCGTTTCTGGGAAAGAATATCACATTGTCTACTAATTTGCACCTTTTTTACCTGCTACAGAAATTTGCGGTTTGTGAAAAAAAAATCCAAGTGGAAAAAAGGCCTTTTGAAAAATCACTCCTCCATTTATATTAACTTAAAATATTTCCCTAAATAAGTGATTTACTTTTAAGTGAATTTTACTTTTGTATTTTAAGGCGCGGTGTTAGCTCAATAATCACAAAAATTGGTTTCTTGGATTGTCGAGTATGACGTAACGCAATAAAACTATCCAACGCAAAAAATGCAGATGAAAAGAATGGTTTAAAGAAAAATGTTAACTGAATAGAATAGTAAAAAATTGTTTGATATTCCCAATAAAAAATTTGGAAGTTGCTCCACAAAAATAAACTTTGAACGCGAACGAGCGTTGAACATCTCTGTATTTTCAGGGATAACGAAATTATTTTTTTTTAAGAATTTGATAGAATTAGCATGTTTTTTAAACTTTAACCGAATAATTATTTAATTTATTGTGTATATTCTGAATAATCTAAAGAAAACCCGGAAAATAAATGCATATTGGCAGCATAGTCACATCTCGGCAACACAAATATTGTTTTCAATTTTCAACCTTATTTCAAGCCAGCTAATGGTGACAATAGATTACGCGGTTGTGTGCCGTTTAAAATCGTAGTCAGTCCGCGTCTTAAGCTTAGTTTCGTTCTTTTAATTTTTACAAATAAAAACTTCATCTACGTAGATATAATGACAAGTTAGTATAACTTTTCTGCGCGATTGTACTTATTCACTGCTAAAGGGCGTGCACTAAATGAAATCACAGACGTGCATGTATTATTATTTATATGATTTATATTATTTTGTACATTGCAAATCTTTAGATATTCACATTTGCATTCCCGTGTATTGAAATCATAACACAAATTATTATGCACTCAAGGAGCGAAAGGCATTGGAAAAGCCGCTTGAAAGTAACATGGAAGATTTTATTTGTTTGTTATTAAATATATTGTTATTTTTATTAATTAAATAGGTATAAGTTTTTATTATATAGCATTTTTAAACGACCACTGTTTTCTGAACCATGGGCCAGATTTGGTGATAGTAACTGAGCTTTTATGAAGATATATTAAGAGGGTGGTCCAGCCTATAAATGATACTAAATAATTACCAGAAAAAAGTGCAAAATGGCATTGGATACTTCAATATTATTTTGTCCTGATTTGATTGTTGTAAGTTTTTCAAACCAATAACATTTCTATTTGCAGCCAAATAATAATAATAGTTATTTATGCAACTGACGTATAATAAGGGGTATTAAAGCACGAACGTGGGTTTATAGTAGTGTGATAATAGTATCACATGAGTGGTTTAATACCTAATTATGTACAGTTGCATACAAGACTTTATCTACATCCATGTTATCAATCCTCTACAATAGGTTCTGAAACAGTTTTTTGCAATACTAATACTCGTATCGAACATGGCGGCCGGCGTCATAGTATACGACGTGAATTCGAATAAGTTCTTTTTTTAAATTCGGCGCTGTTGTAGTGAAACGCGCGTGCATTACAATTGTTCTTTTTTTTGAAAACGAGTTGCATTATGAAATTCAGTACAACATTAAAACACCCGTTTGGATGCTATTATGGTTACCATGGTTACTATGACACTGGCTGTTTTAATGTTGGCAATAAGCTAACTGTTTCAGAAACTTTTATAGAGGATTTATAGCATGGGTGTAGATAAATACTTTTATTACACTTCTGTCTCCGAGTTCACACCGTCTATTGTACGTAAATCCTCGCGAATATAAAGATTATTAAATAAACTACCTGTCTAGATTTTCTTGAGATAGTCAAACAAGTTTTGCTGAAAATATTTAATTACATATTAAATGGTTTCTGCATAATTATGAAGTGCATTAAATCCTTAGTTTTTTTTGTAGATTGGAAGGTTTTTACGTTTTCGATTTTTAAGTCCTAGATTTGAGTGCCGAGTCGTTTCAACAAAAAAAAAAAAAAATACTGATTGATAACCTGCTCCTTTTTTTGAAGTCAGGTATTTGGTAGTAAGTTATTGCGGTTTTCCGGTACACCAGATTTACAATTTTCACGATGGAAAAAGGCTTTTTTTTTTGTTAAATCGCTAACTATTTTTAGAAGCTAGATTCTTATGAAAACAATATGTTAGTACAAATTACGAGGAATCGTGCCGTTCCTTCAGGCAAATCTTGATTATTTATTAGTGCACAAAATGTTACGCTATTTTATAGCCTGAAAAGATCATTAAGTACTGTATTACACCTATATTATACCTAATTTATTGCCATACAAGATTCATCATCAGCCTAGCCCTTTTCCAACTATGTTGGGGTCGTCTTCTAGTCTAACTGGATGCAGCTGAATACCAGTATTTTACATGGAGCGACTGCCTATCTGACCTCCACAACCCATTAACTGGTTAACACGATAGCCATTGATAAGACTGGTTGTTTGTTAGACTTTCTGCCTTCTGACTACTCGTGACTGTGATAGGTTATGTTTTTAACTAAGTATTTTTATTTTTTACAAGAAATTTTATCAAAGTACATAAGTAGAACAAATAAGCCAAGTCTTTAATGTTTTTTTTTTCAACAAGTTTATGAAAACTTCCCTTCTAACACATAATATTGTAATTTCGTTCGTTTAACATAATATTGAACTTGCAAGAATTCTACTGAAATAATTTATTTTTGTTTTATTAAACCACTGATTTGATCTTACGTTTCCCGTCGGCAATGATTTATTTACGAACTTTCTAACGAGACGATTTAGAATATCGTAGTAATAAATATAGGTACTATTGTATAGAATCAAGTTCTTCGACAGCTGTGCTGCTGGACAGTTTGTTGCGCTACTTCTTCTTCCCAGCTAAAACACTAGGAAGTGGTGAAGGGCGGGCGTTTTGTGGGACTGTATGTGTTATGTAATTTTGACGTTCAAAAAGTGTTGATTCTCAGCCTAGTTTCAATTAATGACCTCTGATTTTGGTCAAAATAATACAGGTTAACATACTTTAACGGAGTGAAAAATAAATCAGCTGTCTCGTACATTTTCATCGCGTAGGTACCAATTTGTAGAGAACACCTGATTTTCTTTTTCATATTTCAGGGGTAGTTCCATGGTAAAAGTTGTTCATTTCATGAGTACTACACTCCGTTAAAGTATATCCCTCGTTTAACATAACACCCTGTATAAAATACCATCCATACAAGACTAACAAACTGTGAAAATGACTATTTTCGACAAGTTTGACCGACTAAGAAAACTTATGAAAACGCTTGAATAATTATTAAGATCAAAACCAAACTTTCTCTGTAGTAATAATTGTTAATATTATTATTATTTTTGTTGAGAAATACTTTAAAGGGCTAACATTAAAGCTTTTGTTTTATTGAACAATTGTTGTGGGGCACTGAAACTTGTTTATCGTTTATTTTAACATTTTTTCTTTTTATTTTATGTTTATGTAGGTTTTGAAAAAATCTTTAAAATAATTAAATCGTTATAGTTTCCTAAAACGTGGATATGGTTAAAGTAAGCCTTCAGACTGACCACCGACAAAGCCGCGCGTTTAAAAAAACGCTTAAACTCTACGCCTTGGACATTTAGCCGCACGATAGAGAATGCATAAAAAGAGGTAAAGTTTGTAAGTTTGGATGTAGGAGGTAATCTCCGAAACTACTCATCCGATTTCCAAAAATCAATCACTGATAAAAGCTACACTCATACAGTGGGTGCTTGAACGCTGGTGTGACGATTTGGACTCGTTCCTGAACGATTGGCCGGAGAAGGCACGTCATAGGGAAAACTGGAAAGGTATGGGGATACCTTAACACAGCCGCCGTGGGACAAGTAGGTTGCCGAGTGCTGTGGGATATATTTATTTTATGGTATAGTTATCTTTCAAGCGGATGGAGACTAGTTAATATAATTTGAACAGTTCTTAGTCGCCGGTGTGTAACCGGTCTGACGGACCACGTCGCCATCTCATTTTGAAGGATATCTTTAGGAATTGAAGGTTATTCAAAAATTTAATTATTTAATTATGTATTTCGCTAGTGATAAGATCGCTTACTTACTGCATTCATTGTAATGTGTATAATTATTGCAATTAGTAGGTACCTAACTATTTAGGTATACAGATTACAGACAGAGGCTAAGTAATAACAGCCGTACGGGTCAATCCATCAGGTTAAGCTACGCTTGCCGGTATTGGTCCGTGGATGGTTGACCATCTTTACATACCGAGACTCCTCCGTGCCTCGGAAATCACTTTAAGCCGTTGGTCCCGGCTGTCATTCGTGGATCTTTGAAAGTCGTTAGGGGTCGTCAGAAGCCCGAAAGTCTGACAACCAGTCTTACAAGGGGTATCGTGTTACCCAGTAATTGGGTTGTGAAGGTCAGATATGCAGTCGCTCCATGTAAAATACTGGTATTCAGCTGCATCCGGTTAGACTGGAAGCCGACCCCAACATAGTTGGGAAAAGGCTAGGCAGATTGATATATGTGTTTATGTTACATGTGTATTAATTATTTGTAACTTTGACAGTTTGACAGCATTTTCAGTAGTCAACAGCTGTGGCATTTCATTTTCAGTAAAACATTTGTTTTACCGCAAGTTATAGTAACAATGAGAAGGTTGTTTTAAATACCTAATGCAAAAGTTTCCAATCTGGCAATTGTACAGACGCCAGCACATCAAGCTGCTACAATCTTTAATAGATTTTCATCTTTATCGCTAAAGCTTTAGGTCCAAGGTTGATTGGGAAAATTTCACAGTTTCGGGTGGCTTGACCTGCGGGCCTACTCCCTAAGCACGAAGCCCGTAGTTTCGGCCTTAGTTACGGGCGCTTCTTACTCCGTATCACTTTACGGATGGATGATTGGTTCGGGTCCCGAACGAAGTATGAATGACAACATGATTTGCCAGTTGTCCCTACTCCCGATGTGTTTTTGCCCGTCCGAAAAATTTAACTTTTACACTTGTTTTGATGGATCGTAATGTCAGACGGACGGAAGAACGGACGGACGGGAAGGCGGACGGACTTAGGGAGTAGGCCCCCTGCTGGCGTCTGTACATTTCAATCCTGTCTTAGTGGTAGAAGAATGGTATCCTTGCGGTATTATATTACTGATCTTTAAATACATAATTAAAATAAACGTTAATTAATGCCAACTGCATAGATCAGCAAGCAATTATGATAGTTAATTAATTCAAATAATAAGTAGATATTATTAAACATTGCACCTAATTATAAAATCATAAAATTAACAATAATATACGAGATAATGAATCAATTATATGCAATTTAATATTTTAGTAACAAAAAGTTGAATTTTAATTTTTGTTGTACCTACTTAGTTAAAATATTTTTGAGAGGAAAAATAAGTTTCAGGTAATTTACTTAGTATTAATATTTATAATTACCTACGTGATTATATGTTATACTTGTAGAATTATATTATACCTAGGGCTTTAATTTACCTGACAACCAGCCTTACACTACTTTCAAGGGGTCGTGTTACCCAGTAACTGGGTTGTGTAGATCAGATAGGCAGTCAGTCCATGTAAAGTAGGTACTGGTATTCAGCTGCATCCGGTTAGACTGGAAGCTGACCCCAAAATAGCTGATGTCTACCAATGTCTTTCACATAATGTGTATAAGCTTTGAACTTACCGCAATGCATACCTACCTAACAACTGTATCCGTCTCGATGAAACTACATTTAATTAATAAAAAATGCATTACTATCTTAATTTTTTTTTTCCCCCCTAGTAAGTATTTGATAGATATTTATTTATACAGGGTGAAATTTTAATCGTTTTAATCCTCTTAAGGGGTCATTGTACTCATCATTATGCACTACTTTTACTATGGGACCAAACCTGAAATCGCGAAAAAAAAATCAGCTGCTCCCTACATTTTGACGAGTTTGATGTAGATAAATGTACTGAACAGCTGATTTTTTTTCGCGATTTCAGGTTTGGTCCCATAGTAAAAGTTGTTCATAATGATGAGTACAATGATCCCTTAAGAGGTTGCTGGTGTTTTACCAGGCCGATGATGATCAAGAAGATCAAGATCAGATTCTGATCTGATCTTTTTTGTTTTGCGCAAAGGCCCATAACGCTTGCAGCATTGCCACGTTGGATGGCAATAGCTAACCTATCTTAATTATTAGACTTGGATTTTCAGAACTTTAGGGTCGTCACGTAAAGGTGTGTTTCTTTGAAAATGGTGGCGTTTGACCACTATGTCACCTGATCGTATAAGTGATGATGCGGTTGACAATGGGGCACGCTTGCCTTAGTAGTAACCCACTCACTATAGCCTTGAAAACTCTCTGGATAAGGCTCCCGCAGACAGGCGCGACGCGACGATGCTACGCGATTCTGGTAGAACATGTCCATGAAGTTTCACAGAAATTGTTCTACTAGAGTGCTGTATTGTGCTGTCGAATCGCGTCTGTCTGATGGAGCCTTCATAGACATCGGGATATCGGATTTGTTTGTACCCATTTCTATACATATTATAAATTAAGTCGCGTTTCGAGTCTTTGCCTAGTCATTTCCCAACAAAATATGTTGGGGTCGGCTTCCAATCTAGACGGTGCAGTAGGTATTAATATGGTGCCTAATACTTAAACTACTTCATTAATATCTATATAGGTACACATTAAAGTCGCTTTTCGTGTCTGTCTGTGTGACCGCTTTGTTCTGCTAAACTACGCAACGGATTTTGATGAGGTTTTCGCCATCATTTAGAAAATTTATTCCGGAAGGTTTGTGTGTAATACACTAATATTAAACTTAGGTAACATATCATTATGAAATTTAGATGTTTTGTCAAGTTGTAAAGACCGTGCTAAGCGGGGGCGAGCTTCTGTATAAAGTTTGCCCGTAAAACTTTCTAAAAGATGATGATAACGTATGATACATCCTTTTAGGGCTAATTTTTTAATAGTCAGATAACTTTTATCTGAAGAATAAATATGACAGTTTGACATATTTTCTATACAAAAGCTGTCAAACCGCTATATTGATTCTTTAAATAAAAGTTATCTGACAATTGAATAATTTGCCCCTAGTCAAATAAACCGATAGTGACAGATAATATTGATCAATAATCATAAAGTTATGTGGAATGTAATTATACAAGTGGTATGTCCGTAATTAATAAAACTTTCAGCGGTGTTTCCGTATTTTTTTTTGAAAACTTTTAAAATTATAAAAAATGTAACTTCCCATACAAATGAGAAGTGATAATAAATAAATAAATAAATAAATATCCTTGGACATTTCACACAACGCCATCTAGTCCATCTAAGTAACTTTGTTGTATGGGAAAACCAAATAAGCTTAAATATACCTACGTGATTTATAATTTACAATAAGTAGGTACGTATATATAAAAAAAAATAATAACCGTTGGAACGAGTCGATTAATATTTTATATAATAAATAAACCATTTATTTCAGGCGGCACATGCCTATAGATAAATACCTTAACCTAAACATAGATATTATTCTTATTATTTTTTTATTTTTTATACCAGGTGTCAAATGATAATTATATTAACATTTATACTTATATATAATTATGTATAAGTGCAAGATTTCTAGGAAAAAAAAAATTGGTACTTAAGGTAATTTTCTGGATAAGTATTATTTTATGTTAAATGTTAGTAAAAGCTTTAGCCTTTTCTTTTTAATTATATGTACATAGGTATTACTGAAAAACAAACTAAAAAAATAAAAAATAAAATTATAAGTACCTACATAATTAATAGTAAATAAAGTAGGTATTTATTTCTGTGTCCCTGTAGGTAATCTTGTTTTATGTTTAAATTAGCTTGCAGTTTCACGAAACTAAAAATCCCGCCATACGTACCTACTAATCTGCTATAATTTCATACAATTGGAAACTATGTTTTTTTTGTTTGCGTCAGAATTTGCTTCATGTGACAGTTTTATTTAATTACTTAAAAAATAATGTGTAACAACACGCAGCCTAGCCGTCGCGTCGGTCCAGCTAATAGTTTTATTTAAATTTATTCCTGTATTTTAATTTTATTAATTTTCCGGAAAAACGGGAAAAATCTGTATCCTTTCTTGAACTTTTGTAACTAAACGTAAAAATAATTCAGGACTGAAACTCTGTAAATAATAAAATATCTTATTTGTATCTTACCTGTGTGACAGTAATCTTCTAAATAGTGCCTAGCAGCTCGCTGCACTATGGAGTAATACAGGCTCACAGAAGATGCAAGCGCCATCTTCTCTTCTCTTCTCCTCCGTCTGTCGCTAATACAGTTTGTTGCCTATTTTGTTAAAGTTTCAAACAAAACAAAACGTACGTAAACTCAAACTTATTGAACTGCATCAGTATGTTTGTAAGTGCGAAAAAAAAAAACTTGAAGAAACCAGTAAAAAAAAATCTAGTTTGAACTGCGTAAAGTTGCGGTTATGAAAAATTTTTTTGCCGATTAAAATTATTCTTGTTTTTGTCGAAAAAGTCACGGTGTTCCATTTTTTTTTAATGTCCAAAGTCACAATTTGTTGCACTACCGCGCCGCATACTACCGCTGTCCAAAAGTCTACGCGAAATGAAACACGTAATGTAAAATAATATAAACGTTTTGGATGCGGGCGGTCCGCACCGCTGCTGCTGCGAGACTGAACTCCACAACACGCTTTTTTTGTTTCCCTTCTACGCGGAGGATGCGGCTGAAATAAGTTCGGATTATCCGATTATTTGATTGTGTTTATGTTTATCTATATAATGTTTACACTGAAACGGTAGTGATGCTTTAGTGTTCTGTGATTTTTTTGTTTTTCGGGTGAAAATTGTTTGATATCTCTGTGATGTTTTAGAATGGAAACTAAGTGATTATAACTCATTAAGCTCATTTAAGTAAGTAAATCATTAAACTAACTGTACCTACTAGGTATAAAATTTTCAAGAAAATGAGAAGAAAATTCGCAAGTTCCAATTAGATTCACATTAGCAATAACAAAAACAAATATGGCGCCGGGCGAGAAAACGCGGGAAAATAAGTTTCCCGCCGAGACGACCCACTCGAGACATGCGTACCTACGTAACGCAATGTTTACGTGTGCCTTTTTTTACTACTAGCCTCACATCTTACGCTTTTTACAGCTTTTTTGTTCCATTCATCTGTTTTTCCTTTTTCTAAACAGATGTCCAACTCTATTTACTTGTCTAGTCAAACATACCTGCAGTTTTAATTAGCTCTTTTTATGAAAATAATTGTTCAACTGGTCAGCTATAGGTATCTACTTGATTATCGTTTTAAGTTTTGAAGTGTTATAATCAAGTTATGCAAATTGAATTAGAATCATGTCCAATTTATCAAAATTAATCGAAGGTGATACTCTTGAATTTTCGTGATGATTCAAGATTGGGGGTCTGTAATAAGTAAAAGGACTTTTGTTGCCAAGCCAACAGATCGGCTTATCGTTCGCGCTAACATAATCAGGAGCGGCGACGCAATTATGACGAAACCCTTTTTAAAAACGATTCGCGTTCGCGTAAAAATAAAGAAAAAAACGAGAAAAATGTTCATCAACGCGACACGACACCCTCCCGCCACCCCCCACGTCCCCGCGCCCCGGGCGGCGGGTGGCGCGCAACAAGGACGGCAACAGACTCTCGTGTTCCTGTCTCAGTTGGTGCATCTCGCGCCACCAAGTTTCATACGAAAACTACCCGCGGTGCGCACCTCCTGCTCCAAAGAGGAACGTTGCAACTCCAGCCAACAGCACTGAAAATTCAACTTAATAATCTTCAGTAATAAAGTCGATTTCGGAATATTATAGGTCAAGGATTTTCCGCGAAACCTGACACAGCCGAAGTTTTGGTCTCTTGCAACTGTGAGACACAACTACACGCATACTAAGCTAAGTTTAGCCCTCGTGCGCACGAGCTGCACTCCCGCACACAGCGGCGACTTCCTTGTGCGCGCCTCTGTGTGCGCCGCACGTGGCTGTGTGCGTACAAAAGTTCCTATACAAGTTTTCGGTGGACTTTCTTTGTGTCGGTGATTTTTTTCGCGGTTCGCGCGCGTGTGTGCGGGTCAGTGGGATTTTTTTCAAGTTTTTATTACTCATACAGCGGAGCGTTTGTTTGTATGGGGCTATTTGCTAGTGTGGGGGTGGCCGCCCGTTCTTTGTGCCCGGGGATTGTAAAAAATGTCGTATTGGATTCTAGCTGTGCTGCTAATGAATGATAGATACGAGTATGTACTCTCCCCCTGCATACTGCACGTTCGCATCTAAAAATCTGATGTGGGATTTGCAAATGTAATCCTTTTTTTTCCAGCCGACATTTTTCATCATTGCTCTCTGAATATAGGATCCGTAATGAGATTCTGAGGAGTGGTTCGTTGCTCAAATAGTTTTTTTTTTTGTTTTCGAGCTTTTGTCGTTTTTGTTGAAAAGACTTCAACGCGTAACTATTACTGTGGCTAGATATAATTTGGTTTTGAATTCAGGAAAAATTGCATCTCCCTTAGTCACTCTGTAAAGTTTTTAAGTATAGGTAGGTCCTAACATTCACCTGCATTCAAATTCCAAGATGTCATATTCCACTCAATTCCTCAAGTCATCATAGCCATCATGACTATTAAGCTAGAGCATATTCCTTCGTCTATGCTAGATAAGTAATCTGGGGGCACAATAGTGCCCCCGCCAAGACGAGCCAAGTGCAAGGGCATTACTTACCTTTTCTCGAAGCGCTTCGTCATTTTTTACAACAATAATGATTACTAAATCAATTGAACCATTAGATTAAGCAGTAGTTTATTTATTTATTACCTATGTGTTTGTGTAAAAAGTCACATCAAGATTGTTTACCTTTATTTCACCACCTAAACCTTTCTAATATAGAGCATATTCCTTGGTCTATGCTAGATAATATGGGGGCACAGTAGTGCCCCCACCAAGACGAGCCAAGCGAAAAGCAACGGCACTACCTACCTTTTCTCGAAGCGCTTCATCGTTTTTTTCAACGCTCATAACTTGGGTTTGGATTACACCAGATAATCAATTCTCGGGATATGATGTCAATAGTAGACTTATTAAACATATACAGTTTCAATTGCGTAGCTATTATACTTTAGATTTTATTGATTTAAAAAACACCCCAAAAAAAGAAAGAAAAAATGAATAAAAAAATATTGTCATAAGCAACTTACAAAAATAAGTGAAATTACACCAAAAACTGTTTCATGTAAAATGTTACCAAGACGAGACCATAGGTATGGCTCGCACTGTCAAAAAGTTATCAGATCTCATGTAGAGGCATCAAGCTTCTAACTCTACACGCCCTAACTCTAGAAGACCTAACTTCACAAACTCTACACCTTAGTCAAAATATGTGCCTTGGCCGTTTCGTTACCGTCACATGGTCGTAAGGTGAACAATTTATTCAATATTCTAATAATTACTTTTCAGTTCTTTTCCAAGCCTCATCTTTGAAACTTCGTCGACACAATCACAGTCATAGTCTTCACAATGATGCTTAGGATACATCCAAGCTCCCTATTATCACAAGATGTCCTAATTCGAAGATAATTTCCGATGACCATTTAACTGACGATACCTAAAAGTTCTATCTGTAAAACTAACGATTCAAACTCAAACTCAAAGCATTTATTTCAATTAAACCTACACTTTAGAATTGTCAAGGAGGTCGGTCAGTCAGAAATATGAAGTTGTTGCCCATTGCAAAGCGTAGTAGGTACTATGGAAAAGCTCTCTTAGCTGCCTCGACTTATTTTAATTTAGTTTAATTTTTCAATGGTTTTTAGTTTTTATTACGAACGCTTTTAACGTGCACGTCTCACACGTGCACATTGTTCTCATATTCAACATGAATGATGTTACCAATAATTATTTTGTAAGTAACTAACAATATTTTGATTTAAAAGAGATATTGAGAAGATACAGACAATCTTCTCAATATTATGAGCCTAGGAAGGTGTAGCGATTTCCCTTTCAAAATCATTGCCTCATCTCCCTCACCCTCACAATACCATGCTACCGCTGAGTACCTCTTTTTGGAGGTCTACGTTAAAGGCGTCAAGGCCTCTTTTGGTGTTGTCTATTGTCCACCCACCGTTGACTATTATTTCAAATTCGAATTGGCTCTGGAATCCATAGGGCCAGAGTACGCACACTGCGTCATCATGGGCGATTTCAACACTGACCTTGCTCACCACACCCCTCGATCCCGTAAATTCCTTCACATCATTGAGTCCGTTAGTCTCCTTACTTTCACTACAACCTACCCATTTTAATATCTCTGTTAAGTAGAACAATCTCAGTAGGCGATGACACTTGGCTCGACTTAATCCTTACATCATTCCTTCCCTTGTCTCCTCTCACGGTCTACGGTACTACGCTTTGGAATGGGCAACTAGCTACATCTTTCTGACCGACCCCTTGACAATTCAAAAGTGCCAAAGGTTTATTTGAACGGGCAAGAAACTTACTTTAAAATTATATTGTTACAAAATATTCGTTGCGTCATTATCGAATTGAACAAAGCGTTAACGACGTAAATACTCAGGCTTACATAAGCTTATTCTAAGATTATAATCCTTCCTCGCAGGCTAGTCAGTTGAGAAAAATAAATGGGTCACAGAACATATTATACAGGGTGGAACGAAAGAACGCCATATTAAGGTGGAGGAGAAGTTAGTATAGTGGACCTTATAAATTTCTATAATAATTTTAACAACAATATCATTCATTCTCCTGCCATTATCCCAATCTATTTGGGGTCGGCGCAACATGTCTTCTTCTTCCATACTTCTCTATTAGTCGTCATCTCGATAGTCCCTCCTTTTCTAGCCACATCATCTTTCACACAATCCATCCTTCTTTTCTGTGGTCTTCCCCTACTCCACATTCATACAT
Organism: Cosmia trapezina; assembly: GCA_905163495.3. NCBI lineage: Eukaryota > Metazoa > Arthropoda > Insecta > Lepidoptera > Noctuidae > Cosmia > Cosmia trapezina. Next base: position 4,482,121 of record LR991034.1, on the reverse strand, counting down.
AAAACTTTCCTGATGATATTTCCCTTATTCCTTCGCATCTTATCAGTTTTAACAACGAAAATAGATCTGCCTAGCTTTTACCCAACTATGTTGGGGTTAGCTTCCAGTCTAATATGCAGCTGGATACCAGTATTAGGTAACACCGGGGGGTGTTACCTAATACTGGTATCCCTTGCCTTGCTCGCTTTGGGGTGCCCCTTGGCAAGACTGGTTGTCAGACTATCGGGCTTCTGACGACCCGTAACGACTGTCAAAGATCTACGAATGACTGATGGGACCAATTGCTTAGCGTGCTTTCCAAGGTATGAAGAGGTCTCGGTATATTATAGATGGTCACCCATACACGAGCCCACCTCGGCGGGCGTTAATAATAAAGAGTTAAATTTAAAAAAATACCTTCAAAACAATAACAACAGTTCTTTGTTATTGTTTTGAAGTTATTAAAGTTTCGTTAATATTATTTAATTTTAAAATAGGTAATTTCATTGCATGGGACGTTTCTTCCACCATCCTGTACACTCAGTACATAAACGATGGTCCGCAACCTGTCACACTAATGAGCCACTGCATATTTTATGACCAGACGCTGTTGTCAGGGGCTCATGGCTCCTACACCAAGGTTTTAGACTTCTGCTGAAGTTGAGAGTGTAAATGAATCTTTGCAGAGATAAATCAGTGGGGCACAATTAACTAACTTTTGTATTAAATTTGTGGAAAATTTGTTGGTACCTATAGTGACTGTCTAATATTCCATTGGTTTAGGTAGGTAATTTAACTAAAGGTAAACAAATCGTAAAAAAGCTTTTTTTTTACGTGACACTTTTTTGTTTAAAAAATAACCAAACTTTTTGATTTTTACAATTTAAGTAAAAATCAAAAAATATGTGACCGATTCATCATTTTCCTGCCCTTATCCCAATCTATTTGGGGTCGGCGCAACATGTCCCTTTTTTTCCATACTTCTTTATTAGTAGTCATCTCGGTAGTCCTTTCTAGCCATGTCATCTTTCACACAGACCATCCATCGTTTCCTTGGTCTTCCCCTACTCTTATTGCATTCCTACTCCTATAAGAGTAGGGGAAATCCAAAGAAACGATGGATTCATAATACTCAAAACTTTCCTCACGACATTTTCCTCATTCATTGTTAATGTGACCGATTACGTAAGCTATTTTGTATGCCTTCTGGTGGGACATAGTATGGACCTTTTTTTTTATATCGTCATCCTGTTTAATTTTACCCATGAGTAGGTATAATTAAGTTAAAAATATAATATCCTGAACTAACTAAAACTATTAACACAACACTCCTTCCTAAATGTAGAATAGAAATTATTGTCTAGTTTTAGTTTACGTGAAACCATACTTTGTAGGTACCTGGGGTGGAGACCTGGTGGCCTGAAATACAGGCTTCGGCTTAGCTTAGGCACCAGTCTCCCACAATACTGTTCTTTAAGCCAATGACTGGACAATATTGATTTTTTGTTATTATTTTGTAAGGACATTGTGGTGAGAAAATAAATAAATATTATATTATTATTATTATTAAAAACTAAAATATGGTGTCGAAAAATTCCTCCGCATCGCTATCGACTGGTAAAGTACCCAAGAGACTGGCGGCATTGCCACGTAATCCTCCGGCCAAGGTAAAAGCTAGCCCTTGGGTCACGGGAAGTGTCAACGAGCCGTTTGGAGATTTCGTTGAACAAACTATGAGCACTCAGACCCCACGGTCCAAGGGTTTCAACCCCAAACGGCTCAAAAATATAATTACCGATAAGGATATTATACTTCCGCCGCTTGAAGTTTTCCGCAGCCGCAGCAGCAGTGCCAGCACAGCACGCCGAACCAGGAAGATGTTATGATTTTACCCTATGTTCAAAAAATGAATAAATTAATATGAATTATGCTTCTGTAACCTATTGTCGAGTGGCGACTGAGTAGAGTTAAATCAGCATTTAAGACAGATTAAAGTACCTAATGTTAGACAATCTCAACAAAACAGTCACAATATTGATGTTCGGGTCGTCAGAAGCCCGAAAATCTGACATCCAATCTTACCAAGGGGTATCGCATTACCCAGAAAATGGGTTATAGATGTCAAATAGGCAGTCGCTCTATGTAAAAGTACTGGTATTCAGCTGCAACCTTAGAAAGAAAAATCGAAAAGAAAGAAAGAAGAAAGAAAAATCGTTTATTTTGCACAAATAAAACGCACATTAGAAACTAAAAAAAAAAAAATAACAAAGTACACACATTATGCAAAGTAAGCAAAAGCCTCGTATCCAAGTTGTCTTTGATCTCAGACCAAAGACAACAATTTAAAACAGTAATTCTACAATACTACTTAGACTATAGAAATAGAAATAGAAAATAGTTTATTGTCCAGGTAATACAGTAAGCAGGTTTACATGTTAAAAATAAGTTGAGACGACATGAGTAGCTTAAAATATTACTTATAGCTAGGTTACATAATATTATTTGCCAGTGAGCCCCAAACTAGACAGTTAGTCTGTATCTTGGGGCTCGGGGTAAACTATGAACTCTATATTGCCTCTGCTCTGTGTTGTGACACAGAGCAGAGGCTGCTCTGTGTTAGACTGGAAGAAAGCCACAACATAGTTGGGAAAAAGGCTATTCAGATGATGCTGATGAGTAATAATGATGTATTTTATGCTTAGCCTTGTAATAGTAGTAGAAAGGAGGCCTGTGTCCCAGCAGTGGACTATGCTATGTTATGCTTGCTAGCTATGACTGTTATGTATGAGGCAACTGGAACCATTTAGTTCCAAACTATCGAAGAGTAATAGTAAAGTCGTGATACACATTCGTTCATAATTCCAAGTACATCAGCAAAGAAAAGCCACTCAATCTAATGATATGCATTAGTCGACGGTGTATTAATCTGCCGAAAGCCAGGCTATTAGGAGTGAAAGAGACAAGAATATAAACAAAAAAACGAGGGAAAAAGAGGTCAGTAACTGGCGAGTGTACGGTAGCAGAGAGTACAGGTGCAGGCGATCATTGCTCGCTGTTGTCGCAATAAATAGTGTTCTGTAGCTTTGATTAGGTTTTGTCTATGCGCTTCGTGTTTGCCTCGGATTAATCATTTTAGTCAAAACAAAATTATTTACGTACTTAACTGAAAGTGCATAAATAATATCATAATTCAGGAGGTAATTTTCAAAAGTGGTCAAATCCATAGTAATCAACACTTACCATCCAAAGCGTCACAACAGTACATCATGTTCATGAGGCTAATCCAAATTTCACTTTTCTCAATTTGGCATAAAAAATGGATTTGACTGGTATTGAAAATTACCTCCTGAATTTCATTTCAGTCAAAGGATGACTACGATATAGGACGTAGTAATAAGTACCTACATATAGAAGTGAGCTACTTCTAATATTGAAAATATATTTTGTTTCAAATGAACTCACTTTGTACTTAAGTAAGTAGGTACGTAATTTTCAAACAATTTTTTTTTAAAGTAAAAATTATCAGGGATTATTAGGAGTACCTACTTACAAAAAAAACTCTTTTAGAATAATAAAAAAAGCTTAGTTTTTGAGCAGTTTACTAGGGTAATTTATTACATTCCCCTGTATACATGGCCAGATTAAGTAACTGACATATTATGTGTATTGCATTAAAAAAAATAGTATTGTATGGTCAGTTCCACCAGCAGGTGTACGTCATCTCGTACTCCACATATGTAAACAGTTCGCGATCAAGACGCAGACGTACCCACCTGAACGAGAATAAAGTGGACCTTCCCACGATTTAAACTACATTTTTTTTTTGAAAATAAGTTGGTTCTGTAAGGCCTGTAGTAGGCTATTAGCAGGTGATGTTCTGTAGTTTTTGGCTACACCCAAGGGAAAAAGGCGTGATAGTATGTTAGTTGGAAATAAGTAGCACTGTGTTGGTCTTTCGTAGACAACGCTACGCCAAGTCTACGATGCTGTATGCGAGTTACCTACCTACGCCTATTGGAAACTACCGCAATCACAATAATATCACAGTCTTTATACATCATACAGTCGTCCAGCGAAGCCCGAGCTGCTTATGACGTTCGGCGATCTTCGTAAGCAGCTCGGGCTCTCGTCGGACGACTGTATCTGTATGATGTGTAGACTGTGCTAATATTATAAAGGCGAAAGTTTGTGAGTGCGTGTGTATGTTTGTATGTTTGTTACTTCTTCACGCTCAAACGGCTAGACCGATGTGGATGAAATTTGGTATGTAGATAGCTTATACCCTGGATTAACACATAGGCTACTTTTTATGCCGGTTTACGCGGGTGAAACCGCGGGGCGCAGCTATTGAATTATTAACTTATAACAGCTATGTAATTATTAAAATCTATATTATTATGTATTTATTTCTAGAGTTTTTTCTCTCTTAATGAACGTAAGAAAAGTAATTGCTTTTATTTGTGCTGAAGCTAAAGTTATATCAGCATCACAAATGCTACTTACGAGAATTTGTGGTGAGTGCAACGACCAAACACTTTTTAAAAAGAACTGGCATAAATATTACATTGTTAACAAGTTAAAAACCCCGATACAAATGTACCCTCATTTTTTTTGGTTCTCCATCATCAGACCTTGATTGCCATTTATCTATAATATTGAGACCATTTCAATGATCCCAAACACTAACTCTGCTGTAAGTTGGTACGGGAGTTGGGTATCCTGGTTGGGTATGAAGATCATCAGTTCAAGGTTACCAAATTTCAACTTGATCAGACTTGTAGAAGATGCTTACATCCATTCATCAACTAGAAAAGAAGTGATAATCTTCAAACGGCTGAATAGATGTTCTTGAATCGTAGCTAAGAACATTGTCATTCAAGTCAGCTTTCAAACAAAAAATAAAAAAAATCTAAACCGGTTCAGTCGTCTGGGAGCTTCGATGCCACAGACACACGTTATACTTATAACACCCCTCTATTTCCGTCGGGAGTTAAAAAAAATACCTCCTTAGTAGACTCTATTAAAAAAATGCCGTCGCATCCACACAATTCTAGCGCAAAGTGAAGCGTAATTACCTAGTGTCGGCGCTCCCAAAAAGTACAATTATATGACCGCGTGTATTAGCTCTGGTACGAGCACGAGATCTGTTCACCTGTTGCTTTTGTCTAGCCTGTTCCTAGTTATGTTATACTAGCTTTTGCCAACGGCTTCGCCCGCGTGGATGTCGGGAAATATCCCACGGGAACGTACTGCCTGGAAATCCTTCCTTATTCCTTGTCTACATTATAAAGGGAACCTCTGTGCAAAATTTCATCTTTCTAGGTTCAAGGGTTTGGGCTGGGCGTTGATGAGTCAGTCAGTCAGTCAGGATTTCTCTTTTTATTTATATAGATAGATAGAAGATAGATGAAGCGTCTAGTCTAGTCTAACCAGCCACATCAAAAATAATTAATTCACTATACAAGGTGTAATTTAAAGGAGGAGCTCGTGGCTAAGTAATAACAGCCGTACGGGTCGATCCATCAGGTTAAGCTATACGCTTGCCACCGTTGGTCCGTGGATGAGTGACCATCTTTATATACCGAGACTCCTCCGTGCCTCGGAAAGCACGTTAAGCCGTTGGTCCCGGCTGTCATTCGTGGATCTTTGACAGTCGTTACGGGTCGTCAGAAGCCCGAAAGTCTAACAACCAGTCTTACCAATCGTATTACCAAGTAACTGGGTTGTGGAGATATGATAGGCAGTTACTCCATGAAAAATACTGGTGGCATCCAGTTAGCCTGGAAGCCGACCCCAACATAGTTGGGAAAAGGCTAGGCAGATGATATTGGTAATTTGACACGACTTACAGTCAAGGTTTTCCTGAGGATCCTTGACCACAAGATTGGTTTTCTGCTGAGCAGGGTTCAGATAATTTATTAGCATTACCTGTGACCCATATTATTAGTGGAGTACAAGGGACCTACCTGTTGCGTGACTGACTGACACAGTGCGATCCAGACGGTTTATATGTATGTATAGAAGGGACTATTGAGAACATGAACGTATTAACTACTGGACCCGACATATAAGCGGACGTACCTTTACCGGTCTTGTCAGTATGAATGAATGAATGAATGAATGAATTGCACCGACTTCAGCGTGGTTTAACCAGACTCGATTACTCGAATGAACCCATAGATTCACACTAGCCCCTGCTGCCTCTTGTTACATGGTGCAACAGAGACCATTGTATATCTGTGAGTAGACCGGGGGGCGCGGTAATGGTAGGGAAGACATGCAGGAAATTCTAGCCTTGGTCGCTTGTTTTTGCGACAATCTCAAGCACTTACTTGTCAAAATTAAATGTAATGTGGTTGAACGAGTTTTCATACATTTGTATTTTATGTCGGGTCCAGTGGTTAATTCGTTCATGATTGAGAAGGTCGCTTGTTCTGCAGTACGACTGATGAACTATACAAGTCGAGTTTAAAATAGGTCGTGTTTGGAGACTTACGTCCTGAAAACTTTGGGCATCAGTTCCAAGATCAGCTAGTTGACTGGTTTTATCTTACCCTCGACAAAAGGACATTCTCATAGTTCGTGACGAAAGCCATGGGCAGCATTTGCATGCTTTTAGTAATTGTACGTAAGCATGCAAAATCTGTAATCGTGTCAATTTATATGATAGACTGTTTTAATTAATTACTAGCTGACTCGACAGACGTTGTCCTGTCTTGACTATGCATATTTTAATGTAAACGCGCGAAGTTAAAATAGTCGTTAAGTTTTCTGCAATTTTCTGCGAATTTTTTTCTTTCATAAGAACCTTGTCCTGACAATAATAAACACAACAAAAAAAGAATTAGCGAAATTGTTCCATCCGTTCACGCGTGATGCGATGACCAAGGGAAATAGGGATTCATTTTTATTATACAGATGATCAACCAATCAGATCACAACAGTCTACTTAGAGGTTTCTTGTACTGATTAGTTAGTAATATTACCTATATGAGAATTGACAGCTGATTTAGTATTCACCAGAGAATTTAGTGACATTCTATTACTCTTACTAATAGTTTAGTTGTGAAAGTAAGTTTGATTATTTATTTGCTTTCTCGTCTCTGTACTTTATTAGGCGATATTCGTGAAAGGCGGACAGTTTTTGACAAATGACGGCTAGGCGACGCGTACAAAGCCACGGGGATAAATATAGTCAATTGCAGGAACATGAAACGTAAGCGCCAAGCCCTGGGCAGTTGGCATAGTTAGCCTTTTTTTTTAATTTTCGATAGTTTTTAAGCACTACCTACTTATTTGATAGGTCAGATGGTTTTACCACCACTAGACTAATCTTGTATTGCTCGTACGATGTTTTGGGGAAGAAGAAGTCATGATATTTTGAGTAAGAAGAAGACACGATATTTTAGGGAAGAAGAAGACACGATCTTTTGGGGAAGAAGAAGACACGATATTTTGGGGAAGAAGAAGACACGATTTTTTGGGGAAGAAGAAGACAAGATATTTTAGGGAAGAAGGAGACACGATCTTTTGGGGATGAAGAAGAAGACACGATATTTTGGGGAAGAAGAAGACACAATATTTTGGGGAAGAAGAAGACACGATCTTTTGGGGATGAAGAAGAAGACACGATATTTTGGGGAAGAAGAAGACACGATATTTTGGGGAAGAAGAAGACACGATATTTTGGGGAAGAAGAAGACACGATCTTTTACTTTTTGAAGGAATGGGTTTTTTTATGTAATTTTAATTACATGTGTGTGTACTACGTGGCTAGGTAAGTCTTTCATTGACTTGAATGTGCCGTGGCAGTTGAGAGTATGACATGCTCACTCAAATGTCTCGCTGATGGTAGCGTGTGTGTTTGGAATGGGCAATTAATTTCATCTTTCTGACTGACCGACTCCTTGACAAAGCTTTGCGTTTGAGTTTTATATATTCGACGAGAAAGAGCTACACGCCATTGCTCGTAGTCCTTAGTCTTAAAGACCTTATAAAACCTTTTATAACTAAAGAGAGACATAAAGCTAAACACTACATCAAAACCTTCGCAACTTTCTTCCAAGAATCCAAGGCAACATTAGTATTGTGTAGATAGACAAACACTATGAGACAGACCAGTGTAAATTGGCAGCGGACGTGCCCCATAGGCGCGGCTCGTAGAAACGGAAAGTGGCCGCCGCAAGGACGACCGCTCCTCGCGCCGAGCTTCCTTGCCTTCGGACTTTGGCGTGTGGCACGAGTGGAAGTGGATGACGGGAGGTGCAAGAGATGTTCTCAAGTCGAAGAGTATATGTTTTTTTATATTACTATAACTTTTTACAGAGTATTCCGATTTGAACGATTCTTGTTTTATTTGGGAGCGTATACCTCGACGTTAGTCCCATGTAAAATTTATTAACTTATCTTGGACAGTTTTTGAGTTATCTTCAGTAATACGTATTTTTCCCACTTAGTCTATGTGGATGATTTTCTAATTTATTTTGCTGGTGGTGGTATTCGAATTTATTTATTTATTTATCACAATTTGTGTGTACCACGACGTGTAACACAACTAAAAAGTGAAAAATGAAAACTTTTTTAGAAAAAAAAAACCAACTTCCAAAAAAAAAACACTACAAAGTGAAAGATAGATTTGGTCTGTAATTAATATGCTGTACATAATAAAGAGTATTCTATTTATGTATCCATTTTGTGTAATAGTCGTAACGTGTTTAGTAATTTATGAATTGGAAATGCAGAATCTAAACAAATTAACTTGTTTTTAAAATTATTGGAGATGGTGAAGATATTAAATAGTGTAGAAATAAAAGATAATTACGACAAGTAGGGGTGAGAGAGAGAGAGATAGTTAGATAGTTAGCTAGTTAGTTAGTTTGAGAGAGAGTTAAGTACTTATATATTCATATTAAGTAGGTAATTCAATACTTTGTGTACAAACAAAAAGATTGTAAGTGTGACTTGCCATATTAGGGCAAAACAACATCTTTCTTGGTTTCTCTATTCGCGAAAAAAAATCGGCTGTTCTATACATTTATGTTAACATAATTAGTCAAAATTTAGGGAACAGCTGATTTGTTTTCGTGATTTCAGGTTTGGTCCCACAGTAAAAGTTGTTCATAATGACCCCTTAAAAATTTCCACTGTATACACTTACATCCTGTATATTATACACTAATAATGTATGTGCAATAAATATTTAATTAAAAGAAGAAGATTACATCAATAAAATCAACATTCTTACATCCCGCCATACGTTCATCGCTTGGGTCCTTAATTTTCAGATTTGTGGTCTGCGTAGGGGAGGTTTTTATGTTATCTCAAATAGTTCCTCATTATATATGGAAACGTGATCCGAAATCGTAAATAACCTTTGTATTAAAACAGAACTACGTAAGTATTGAAAAACAAGGTATTAAAGTAGGTACTGGTTCCCTTACTATGTATTCTGTAATAAAAATATTTGTTGTTGTTTTATTAGGCATTCCGTACCAAAATGGTAAAAGAAACACTTATTTTGCGAATCAGTCTGTCTGTTTGTCTGTCACAGCTGGATATCTCAAGAACTACTAACGCTATCAACTTGAAATTTGGATTAGTTTTAGATGACGTTTACCCAACTATTTTGCAAATAAGAAAGAAATAAAAATATCTATGTTTTTTTTTGCACCAGGGACTGAAAGGGGGTCTAAAAATTCAAAGTGGGGCTACTAGGGCATGTGAGGTATCTTAAGAAAGAACGCTATTTGCACATTCTCAAACATTTTTTTATTTTTTTTAGGCCGCATAGTTTTCGACTTTTGATGAAAAATGTAAAAAAAAATGTCGTTCCCCCCTTATCTCCGAAGTTTGTATAGAGAAAAATCTGAAATTATTGTATGTGATAGAAGTTTATGTAAAGATTGCAGGAAAAATAAAACGATGTCCCTAAACAGTACACTTTTTCAGAAATCGGAACGAAACCCTCGGTCGGTGCGCGAGTCCGACCCGCTCTTGACCGGTTTTTTTAATTTTTATTATTGTTCATAGGTTTTGTATCAACTTTTTCAACGGTCATAAAATGTTTAGTACCTATATTAAATAAATATATCTAACATGCATTATAGGCACGCATAATGTCTAATATTTCAACAAACTACAGATGAAATGGACCCATCTCAGTACTGAGTAAAACTTTATGTAAGTATACTACAAAGGTTTCAATAGGCTACACTCAAATTATCTCCAAAACTCTTCAATTTACTTTCATTTGATTCTCATGATGTTATTATACAAGTATGCTTAATTGTTCTTTTTATCCAAGGCATGCACTCATTCAACTGCTAACCAGAAGAGTCATCCATCTTCGTCAGCGACCAGACGCACTGCATTAGCCAGACGTTTGCAGACGCCATCACAAAACTACACCCATCCCGCTCTATCATTAAGAAAACAAATGAAGCTTTTGTGTGTGCCTGTCTTTTTCTATAGACTGAGTGATTCAGCAGTTTTCAAGTTTGGAAAGAATGTATGTTTTTAGCTTGCTGTTGTGATTTTGGGCTTTATTTTGTTGTGGTAAGGTTGGTTTTGGGTTGGGAGGATGTAGTAGAATTAAATTTCCGAAGCAAGTGTTAATGTTGAGTGCAACAATCTTTTTCTCGGGCGCTTCTTGCAATGCTTGAAATTGGACGGTGTTATACATTTGGCGACGCGCTCCGATAGACTTATTAAGTGGTTACGTCGTGTTTAACGCTGTTTCGTTAACTTTTTATATGAGTACTGTGTTAACATTTGATTTTTTGTGTCTGTACATTTATATTGGCATTCGTTGATGTCCGCGCATTGAGCGGGACATCGTCGTTCAAGTTACGAAGTTGTAATTTTACAGTCGTTTACTGCCCTCTTTTTTTTAAATGGCCTTTGAGTTTTGATATTGCTGTTATTAAAAAAGGTTCAATGAACACACAACATAAAATACAATTACGTAAAAAAATATCAAACTATTACCTACCTTTTTAAGTTTAAAATTTAGCTACCCAATTGTTTTTTATTTTTTAGGATTATGTAAAAAACGAATGTATGTGCGTCATTTTTCGCGGGAATAAATAGTTTTTCTTTCTTTCTTTCTTTCTACCTATTCTGAAAAAACTTTTTTGCTTGTCATTACTTTGGAGGGGCTCGTGACTCAGTAATAACAGACGCACGGGTCCATTTACCAGGTTAAGCTACTCTTTCCGGGGTTGGTCCGTGGATGGGTGACCATCTTTACATACCGAGACTATTCCGTGCCTCGGAAAGCACGTTAAGCCGTTGGTCCAGGTTGTCATTCGTAGATCTTTGACAGTCGTTATGGGTCGTCACGTCAGAAGCCCGAAAGTCTGACAACCAGTCTTACCAAGGGGTATCGTATTACCCAGTTACTGGTTTGTTGAGGTCAGATAATGATTCGCTCCATGTAAAATACTGCTATTCAGCTGCATTCGGTTAGACTGGAAGCGGAACTCAACATAGTTGGGAAAAGGCTAGGCAAATTGCTTTGAGTGGTTTTTTTTTAACTTTTACGAATCATCCCAAAAATGCAGCACGTATTGCAAATTCCTTCTAGAACAATAACAGCATGTAATTAAGGAGTCATTATCTCAGCTCATCAGTGGGCTATTTTTCAATTTGTACTAAGTAGAAGATGCTCGGGCTCGTGTAAGTTATAGTAAAGGGTACAACAAATGCTGTGCACTGTAATCCATCTACTTCACGAACCGATGGCTGAGCGCGCGGGGCGGGAGACGAGGTGGCGCGAGGCAGAGGAGGTAGCGGGAGCTGATTTAAGTTTGTTATATTTTATAGCCGCTGCTTGGCTCTTAAGAGTCGTAGCGTGATGTTAAATAGCCTATAACATTCTCTCAAGAATTGGTAGTTCTAGAGATTTAGCGCGTTCAAACAAACAAAAAAAAACAAACTCTTCCGCTTTTTATTGTAGACTGGCTGCGCCCCGCGGTTTCTATAATCGTTTGTAACTGCATTCGAGGCGGAATTAACACCCGAGCCGTAGGCGAGGTTGTTTTTGAGCCGAGAACTGCAATAACAAATGTCCACGAGTATCAAACGACGTTTTTAATATACACTTTTGAAGAAATAAAATAAAATAACGGAAAATATTTTTGTCATGAATTATTAGGAAACTATGATTTAAATTTTCTTTTTTTTTCGCGCTTTGGTTTCGCCGGGTTGAAGGAGAAGCAAAAGTTTATAGCCGATAAACAGCCTAATATGAAAAATAGAAAATTCAAATATTTTCGAGTTTAGAACACAAATAACTGTCAATTTGTTCATAAACGTTTTTTTTATTATAATAATCATAATTTTTGATTATATTCTATTTATAAACATTATTTAAATATTCAAAAATATTAACGCCGTAAAGACGCATACCTCTTTGCCGAGATTAAAAAAAAATCACCTCCGAATAGACAGTTGTGAATAGAGGCATTGAACCAATTTCAATTTGGACTAAGTATCTGTTATATAAGTTATGTGCGGCAATTTTTATTCCCGCACACGTGCGGGGAAAATAAAAAATCGCACGCGTGCGACATACATTGCATTGTGAACCTAATCGTAGTGCGATATGAACCAATTTTCGAGGAAGTGTATTGCAAACTCTTTTTCGAAATCTCTATTAAATTGGCGATTTTGAATGAGAACTAGTTTCTCAAAACGAGTGAAAAGCAATTCGAATTCGCGTGATAATACCTGCAACTGCATTGCCCGAAGTTGACATTTCGTATCCCCGCTGTCACCTGTCACTTGGGCCACACCACAAGCTGCATGATGCATTAATCCCTGCTCCCCACGACGGATCCTTAATATATGATCGCGGGTTCGCGCCGGTCACGCCACGGATCACTTTAAACTTGATCTACGCTCGATTCGTATTATTATTGCTAGTTTTTATGGGAAAATCAAGGGTTCATATAAACATAACATGACGCTTAGGTAGAGGTGTATACTGTATAATACACCCACATTTCACAATACAGTGTAAACTCTTTATAACGAAACTCAAGGGATCGAGCATTTTTTTTTTCGATAAAGAGAGTTTTCGTTATGTGGAGTGAAGAAAGAGAAACAACCAAAAATACTAATCACAACACTTTTTGATATTTTAATAATTTAATTATAGGTTTACGATTAACTGGAGCCAAAATTCCTAAACACAATGCAATCCAAGAGTAATGCCACATGTGTTCTAGGCAATTAACAATAACAAAAGCAAGGCGGATATTTACGACCTCATGGCCTCAAATCTGCTATTACAATAGTGTCAGAATGGTCTATCATTGATTTCATTTAATCAAGTTTGGTAATCTACTAATATAATGGCGTCATAATGGCGTCATTATGACTTTCCAATGGTCAACCACTGACACTTTATTGTAAGAAATTATGAATTTCTAAAAAATAGCAGACTTGGGGCCCAGGTCTTCGAAATTTCGGCACCTCAAAGATTTTAAGTACCTACATAAAATAAGATGAAGATGATGATGATGACGATTTAGTCGAAGGCTTTTGTAAACTGGTAACATAAACAGTAATGCTGATAAAATATGTTTAGTGACGTCTAAATATGAACGTATTTCTTCGTAATAGACAATGGCTGTTGCGCTATAAAGAGTGTATCAATGTATGGGTTTTAAGGTACGCAGCTGGATACCAGTATTTTACATGGAGCGACGATCTGACTTCCACAACCCAGATACTGGGTCATACGATACCCTTGGTAAGACTGGTTGTCAGGCTTGCGGACTTCTGACGACCCGTAACGACTGTCAAGGGATCTCGAAAATCAAAATCAAAATCAAAAGTCATTTATTCAAATTAGGCTGAGAATCAGCACTTTTTGAACGTCGAAATTACAGTAAGACAGTCCCCACAAAACGCCTGCCCTTCACCACTTCCTAGTGCTTTAGCTGGGAAGAAGAAGTAGCGGAACAAACTCCCCACCAGCCACCCAGCTGTCTGTTCAGTTAGAAGAACTAGATTCTATACAATAGTACCTATGCAAAATAATTTACGCAACACAATACATTAAATTATATTTTTGTCAAATAAAATAAACAATTTTAGTACTTAACTCATATAACCTGACATTATGTAAGCTGATTCTGGAGAAAGAACATAACATAAACATTGTCTTGAGTTAATCAAAGCGACCAAATATTCTTATCGTGTAATCGTTGATAGAATAGTATGCCTTTGAACAAAGATTGGATTTTACTTTAATTTTAAACACATTAAAAGGCAAATCTAGCAAAGAAGAAGGTAGCTTGTTATAAAAAGTTATACCAAGACCAACAAATGAGTTATGAACCTTATGAAGCCGATGAAATGGAGCACGTAATTTGTCCTTATTTCTGGTGTTAATATTGTGAATATCACTGTTTTTACTGTACAAATGTATATTTTGCCTAATGTATAAGATGTTGGCGAAGATGAACTGTGATGCCACCGTGAGAATACCAATATCCTTAAAAAATTCTCTCAGAGAAACTCTAGCACCTAGCTGGTAAATTGCTCGAACAGCTCGTTTTTGAAGAACAAAAATATTTTGAATATCAGCCGCTTTGCCCCATAGCAGAATACCGTAGGACATAACGCTATGGAAATAACTAAAATAGACTAACCGAGCTGTATCAACGTCAGTGTATTGTCTTACTTTCCTGACGGCGTAGGCGGCTGAACTGAGCCTTCCCGCTAGGCTTGATATATGTGGGCCCCACTGAAGTTTAGCATCTACTGTTATACCCAGAAAAACTGCTGATTCTACAGTCTTAAGCACCTCTTCATCTAAGACGATGTTGGGTCCCAGATTTCTAACATTCGGTAAGGCAAACTTTATACATTTAGTTTTCTTGGCATTGAGAACTAAGTTATTTGTCGTAAACCAATCCGTAACCATTGAGAGTGCACTGTTTACGTCATCAAAATCATGTCTGTTTCTGTCTACTTTAAAAATAAGAGAGGTGTCATCTGTAAACAGTACAACGTCACAGATACCCTTTAAATAGAATGGTAAGTCATTGATATACACTAGGAATAAGAATGGACCCAGTATTGAGCCTTGAGGTACACCTAACTGAACTGGTAGCCCGGAAGATTTCACACCATTAACATCTACACATTGGAACCTATTATGTAAATAAGAATTTATTACTTCGAGAGCTTCGTTTTGGACACCATAATGACGTAATTTACGCAAAAGCGTGTCATGGTGCACGTAATCAAAGGCTTTGGAGAGATCACAAAAAACTCCAATAGCATTTTGCGAGTTCTCCCAAGCGTTAAATATGTGTTTCAGCAGAGCAACACCCGCATCCGTAGTCGAACGACCTTTAGTGAAGCCACATTGTTTATCGTGAAGGAGTCTGTTTAAATTAAAATGTTTTAGCAACTGCTTGAGTATTAACTTTTCAAATATTTTGCTAAATGCAGGTAAGATAGAAATAGGCCTGAAATTTCCAACGTCATTTTTATTACCGGATTTAAATAATGGTATGACTTTGCTACTTTTCATGAGGTCAGGAAAAGTTCCTAAATCAACACATTTATTAAAAGTAACAGCTAGATAGGGGGCTACGATGTATATTATATTACTTAATAGTTTAATGGCCCCAGTAATCACCAGTGTTTTTAGAATTAAATGTGTTAAAAACATTAACTACATCACGAGGTGTTACATGTTCGAAGCTAAATAAGCGACTACATTTGGGCACACTACTATGCAAAAGGTTTTCAGCTTTAGATGGGGGATGAATTTAAGGAGCGAGTCGTAGTTATAGGTATGTTGGCGAAAAACTCATTAAATGCCTCAGCTACGTCAGCTGCTTTACTAATTAATTTATTGTCAACCATAATCTCAAGTTGTGGTTGATAATAAATTAATTAGTAAAGCAGCTGACTCGATATGTAAAGATGTCTCCCATCCACGGACCAACCGCGGCAAGCGTAGCTTAACTGATCGATCGACCCGTGAGACTGTTACTACTTAGCCACGAGCCCCTCCTCAAGGTAAACCAACCAAATTGAGCTAAATTCTACGTTATAGGAAGTTTTACGTTACGTCGAAAGACATTATAAAGAGTTACTGTATTTAAGTTGGTGAGTAGTGAGGCTGTTGTGATTAACATTTTAACTACTACTACTAATCTTCTAATTAGAATTGTCCGGCCTGGAAATAAAAGAATCTTGGGACCCCACGTTTTGCAGTCGTGCTTGGGAACACCAGACATCAGGTCTTTGGCATCGCTCCTGAAAGAAAGAAAAGAAAGAAAATAAAGAAAAGAAAGAAAATAAAGAAAAGAAAGAAATAAAATAAAAGAAAAAAAGAAACAAAGATAATCTTACTTTAAGTACCTACTTAGTTAAATTTACTTGTTGGGTTTACCAGCACCCCAATTGAAAATGGAAATTCATAATCCATAGCTTGTTATGTTTGAACAATTCGTCTGCTCGACAACGTAAATAACGCAATGAATGTTGTTGAATTGTCAAAATGAACAGCATTGCCATTGTAACTGTGTAACGCAATTACCCTGCAGGCCTAGAAGCTAAAGCAAATAATAACTCAATAGGTTTAAGGCGCGGTATTAGCTCAATATTCACAAAAATTGGTTTCTTGGATTGTCGAGTATGACGTAAAGCAATGAAACTATCCGACGCAAATAAAAACTTTTTTACAAAAAACAAAACCGACTTCCGAAAAAACACTACAAAGTGAAAAATAACTTTTCACACCACCTGCTCGAAAATGTCAAATTATATGTCAAGCAACCTTAACCTAAAGTGAGTCATTAGTGGCCGGGGGCACAGCCGGTCAATAATGTTGTACTGGATTTCATTATGACCCGCTGGTCAATAATGTGATTTGAATTTGGAATCTCACATGCTCAGCTAAATTGGCAGTATAATACTAACAAACACCCTTTGGTGCCAGAAAGAGGAAAGCTATTCTCGAAACCCTTACTACGCGTGGATGATATTCTCGATTTCCTACAAAATCATAACGACTGCTTCTTCATATCGTTGCCATGTTTTCGAAGACATAATATTGTAAGAATAATTAGATAACTAGGAACCATTTTTTTTTTTTTTTCTTTAATTACACATCAACATCTATAAACATACCAAATAAAAACTTAACTTTATCTTTGCACAACTGGACTAATGTCTCAAATGTTACCATTAACTTCAATTAATATGTAAGTGCATACTTACAACTAACTAGTTATAAATATGTTATTCTTACTGTTTGTTTATTTTTAATAAATATTTTGTTTTTCGTACTATGGCTATTATTTTCTCACAGTAGGTGTAAAAAGTAGAGTATCCTCCTCTGGGCTAAAGGTGTCTTTGCCTTGGGCTAGCTTGAATCCCTCGCTGCATTCAGGATTCTTGTATTAACTCCCTCGCTTCGCTCGTGAGTTAAACTATTAACTCCCTCGCTGCTCTCGGGAGTTAAATCCCGAATCCTTCATTGCCCTCGAGATTCAATATGACGCCCGTGACATAAGACACAACTTTAGCCCCTCGGTGCATAATCTACTATTAATTTCGGAAGTCGGTGTCTTTGGATCTGTATTTTAGGTTTTTGCCCCCGACTTCCGAAATTAAAGTTATTTTTCACTTTGTAGTGTTTTTTTTGGAAGTCGGTTTTGTTTTTTGTAAAAAAGTTTTTATTTTTCACTTTTCAGTGGGTCAGTTTGTAATTTATCTAAGTTACAATAACCCAATGTCAACTGCTCATCACGTTTTACAAAATATTGCTTTTCCCGATGCAGGGACGTTAATTTTTGAGGAGTTCTCCTAGTAAGAACCAGGAGAACTGGAGCTCATGGTGAAGTCACCATCACCATTATGCATTTTGACGAGCATAAAATCGCAACCTGTGATATACTTAGATATAATTGAGTATTTCCGATGGCCATCTGTGGTCTTCATCATCAGTTCCAGTTCACCAAATGGTACTTTCCGAGAGCAAATGCACGAGTTACTATGAAAAATACCGAAATCGATATAAGTGTGCCCATAAAATTTGAGGGTTTCCCTCGATTTCCATGGGATTCCATCATCAGATCCCGACTTGATGATCATGGGACCACTTGGGAAGTATACCCTTTCGAACAAAAAAAGAAAAATCCAAATCGGTTCTGCCATTTTCAAGTAATCGGGGAAGATACATAAAAAAAAAAAAAAAAAAGGTTCCGACGAATTGAGAACCTCCTCATTTTTGAAGTACGTTAAAAATACAGTGGACAGAGAAGCGTTTAAAGAAAAATTTTAACCGAATAGAATACCTAGTAAAAAATAGTTCGATATTCCCAATAAAAAAGTAAGTTGCTCCACAAAAATAAACTTTGGCGTCGAACATCTTTGTATTTTCAGCGATAGTATTTTTTAAAGAATTTAATAGAATAAGCATTTTTTCAAACTTTAACTGGACAATTATGTATTTATTGTGTATATTCTATTCTAAAAAAAAACCGGAAAATCAATGCACATTCGCAGCTTAGTCACATCTCGGCAACACAAATAGTATTTTCAATTTTCAACCTTAGGTCAAGCCAGCTAATGGTGACAATAGATTACGCGGCTGTGTGCCGTTTAAAATCGTAGTCAGTCTGCGCCTTAAGGCATAACAACCGTTATAATTCATTAGAACTTTATTTTCAGCCTATTTGACTGCCTCATAGTGGTCGCAATAGCTACTGCTGAGCACGAGGTCCTAGGTTTGATTACCGGGACGGGACCAGTTGTGACCAGTTGATGGCAATAGGCTCGGTCCGTATTACATGGGGCTTAAACATTACTGGCTGTGGCGGCATCTACATCGCCACATACGAACTACGCATCACACTGACGTCACACAAATCCTGCATCGCGCAATCAGAGTTTACCGCGCGACTAGCATAACGTCCCGACATCAACCGTCGGGCAGTTGCCAACCAGACATGAAACCCGTCTGGTCGGAGGATCCTGCTTTTTCTATGGAGGATGAGTGAACTTTACACCCTGTTCCTCATGCCTCTATACTGGTGACCCCGACGTGATCGGAGGGGAGTGATGTGGCGGCATCTACATCACCACATACGAACTACGCATCACACTGACGTCACGCAAATCCTGCATCGCGCAATCAGAGTTTACCGCGCGACTAACCTAAATACAACGTACCGACAACAACCGTCGAGCAGTTGCCCACCAGACTTTTCTATGGAGGATGAGTGAACTCTACTGTGCGCGGTATATGTGGGTTTTATAGGTACACCTCTGCCCAACCCTTCTGGGATTACAGGCGTGATGTCAGAGCTATGTAAACCAGCCCTTACCTAAGTATTCATCAGAAACATTCATGATAATAACATTTTCGTATATCTTTCGACCTTCATATCCTATAAAGGCACTAATTTGAATTAATTTCAATATGTTCTTTTAGAAAACACAATGTCTCCTTGTCCTTCGCATAATTTAGTCAAAAAAGGTAAAGACAGTTCGATCTAGGTTGAAATTAATGTCAATAAGGACGAACTGGTTTTATTGGGATCTTTAATTTGGGAATTTAAATAATGCTAATAATGTGTTAACAAGGGCAAGTACTAATGTGACTTTTTCGAGTCATATGTAATTTCTGAATTTTGTTGAAATTTAAAAAAAAATGAGGTGCATTTTTTTTTGCTCGTGGCTAACACTTTTTTTTGCTCGTGGCCTCACGGGTCGATCCATCAGATTAAGCTACGCTTGCCGGGGTTGGGTGACCATCTTTACGTACAAGACTCCTCCCATCCCGGCTGTCATTTGTGGATCTTTGACAGTCGTTACGGGTCGTCAGAAGCCCGAAAGTCTGACAACCAATCTTACCACGGATATCGTATTACCCAGTTACTGGGTTGTGGAGGTCAGATAGGCAGTCGCTCCATATAAAATACTGGTATTCAGCTGCATCTGGTTAGACTGGAAGCCGACCCCAACATAGTTGGGAACAGGCTAAGCAGATTGATTGATTACTTGTAATTCGACGTATTTCAGCCAGGATGTTATAGTAGAGTTAAAAAGCAACAAATTAAGCCACCAAATATTTTTAAGAGTCGCGGCGTGAGAATTGCGTTATCAAATGCAAAAAGAATTTTTCAAATCTGACTGATAGTTCCAGAGATTTGCGCGTTCAAACATACAAACAAACAAACTCTTCGGCTTTATTATTAGTATAGTATAGATCTCAGACCAATAAAAAAGGTTTTTTTATTGAGAAGTATTTTTACAAAACTTTGTGCCTGAAAGAAGTGAACGAATGTAATGTTTTCACGGGGCCCTGAAAACATTATTCAGATGTGACATTCCTCTCACATATTTTACATTAACATGTGATTTGAATTTATGACTTCATGCGTATATTATGTATATTCACGCTAACATATAATATAATAAGAATGGCAGCTCTGGACAGAGAGAGGTGGGAAGAGAGTAGGAGGGCCTTTGCCCACCAGTGGCACAATAATGGCTAATAAATAATAAACTAGTTACAACGCGTGCCACGAAAGATGAGACTTGACACACCACGTAAATGGCTTGGGCAGTAGATTATAGAGTCTGTTTAGCGGTATGAGGTCTGAGACGGGAAGGGGCAGGGCGTCATCGAGGCGGCGGAAAGAGCGCGGAGGCACGATACTGCGCTCGTCAAGTCTCATCTTTCGTGGCACGCAGTGTACATGGGAATCATATGAACTAAGTTGAAAATTTTCATGGTCCCGTAATTTCTCCCTCCAAACTGTAACAAAATAAAGGTACTAAGCGGTTGAAAAGGAAAAGTGTTAATAGCTGTCAAAACAAGTTTTAGTAGGTACTCCACCTATTACAGGCAAAAAAAAAATTCAATAGTAATGAGGAAAATGTAATGAAAGTCGATGGCTTTATGAGTAGGGGAAGACCAAATAAACGATGGACGGACTGTGTGAAAGATATTGCTAGAAAGAGGGTGACTACCGAGATGTGCGGAAAGCTGAACCTTGGAGCCTTATGGATCTCCATACAAAACTGGTGTTTTCTATAGACAAAAGCTGAATTAAGCTGAATAAGTTTTGATAGTCCCTAATAGAAAAGTATGGAGCACCGACCTCGACCTCAAATAAATTCGTACAAGGGCTGGAGAATGTTGATGTTAAAACAATGTCTATTCTACTTCAGAGGGCTTAGTGCGAGTTTTTATACTTACTGGATCACGTTAACGTAAACGTCACTTTGTACTGAAAATGAATAAGCGCCGCCTGGTGACTATAATGGGAAACACAATTAATCCATACAATTTGACGTACGTCAACGTTAACGTAAACGCGAACGAGTAAGTATAAAAACTCGCACTAAGGCCACAGCACTAGCTAACTTACCGTTAGTCCAAAACGACTCATTCCCCAATATAGGAACTAATACCACTACCTATTTGCGGACGCAAATAATAGATGGATTTGCGCAAGAGAGTTATGTCCCTGATGCGTCGCATACGAGGCAGTTCCAACCCAACAGCTACCTTCAGCTGTTCGCATGGAGGTTGGATTTGGATCTGAATTGCCCAATAATGCGGTACTGGACCAAGCTGCATATTGAGCACTCCTCATCCAAACCTAACTTTAGACTAAGCAAAGCAAGAATGTACGCTTCTGGGTTCGAAATAAATAAACTTTAA
This sequence comes from Cosmia trapezina, assembly GCA_905163495.3. Lineage (NCBI taxonomy): Eukaryota > Metazoa > Arthropoda > Insecta > Lepidoptera > Noctuidae > Cosmia > Cosmia trapezina. Next base: position 4,460,433 of record LR991034.1, on the reverse strand, counting down.
TTTAATATAATTAGTTACGAAAAATGGCTCGTTACTAAATATAGGAATACCTATATCAGAAAATAACTCCAATGCAAACTAGTTATGAAACATTATTTGTTCGACGCAACGTTTCTATCTGATGCACTTGACCGTGCACTCGGCGACCTCGCCACGTCCTTCTAAGATACTTTGATCTTTATATTTGAATATATTATGTTGTTTATGAATACATGACCCGGAGTTAGTCTACTGTGAAGTTGATACTAAAATACCGTATGGTCTTAGTGGTAATTGCACAACAGTTGTTGTTGATTGGATGGGGAGATCATAGGTTTGAAAGCCAGCCGATGAATTTTTGACTGTCACAAACATAAAGCAGTAGTACTGAGGGAGCGGACTGACTACGATTTTAAACGGCACACAACCGCGTAATCTATTGTCACCTAGCTGGCTTGAAATAAGGTTGAAAATTGAAAATAATATTTGTGTTGCCGAGATGTATACTAAGCTGCGAATATGCATTTATTTTCTGGATTTTCTTTAGATTATTCAGAATATACACAATAATTTAAATAATTGTTCGGTTAAAGTTTAAAAAAAATGCTAATTCTATTAAATTCTTAAAAAAACAATGTCGATATCGCTGAAAATACAGACATCTTCGACGACAAAGTTTATTTTTGTGGAGCAACTTCTAATTTTTTTAATGGGAATATCAAACTAACTTTTAACTATTCTATTCGGTTAAATTTTTTCTTTAAACTCTTCTCTGTCCACTGTATTTTTATGCGTCGGATAGTTTCATTGCGTTACGTCATACTCGACGATCCAAGAAACCAATTTTTGTGAATTTTGATCTAATACCGCGCCTTAACGTTACTTAGCACTACAGTCCGGGCATTGAGAGAATGCGTCCCTGACAACTACAACTGGACAATATTTAGTTCTGTAATTAGTAGTTTCAGTACCTTTACTCTTTTAAAATGTAGTTATTATTTTTAGGGGACCCTTAATAAGGATCAGCGTATTTTGCGTACGGGTGGGACAATCGATTATTCGATCCACCCCAACTCCTCAAAGAAGGCCAGCAGTGCCTTGGTATTACTGACAACCTCACGGAGGGTACGTGGGTTACCGAAGTACTTTGCCCTGTTTGCGGCAACCACCGGGCAGTTTAGAAGCACATGAGCTGTTGTTTCGTGAAATTCTGAGGTAATAAATATTAAAAATACAACCGAATTGGATATTCCTTCTTTTTTTTGAAGTCGGTTAAAAAGTGGTGAAATATAAAGTTGAAACCTTCTAAATACAGATGAATGTGTTGCTATAAGTCCCTTTAGTGAGTGATTGCGTAAGAATATAACCTGAATAGGTTTGTTTGCACTTTCGTCAGATACTTTTGGAACAGACATGAAGAGCCCTGGATAGTGCGGAGGTTAAGTTACGCTTGCCGCGGTCAGTTTGTGGATGGGTGACCATTCATTACATATCGAGACCCCTCCGTGCCCCGAAAAGCACGCTAAGCCGTTGGTCTGAGCTGTCATTCGTAGATCTTTGACAGTCGTTATACGGGTAGTCAAAGCCGAAAGGTCTGACAGCCAGTCCCACCCCGGAGGGTATATATCGTGTTACCCAGTGACTGGGTTGTGGAGATCAGATAGGCAGTCCATGTAAAATACTGGTATTCAGTAACATATTTAGGAAAATTCTAGATAGATTTATAGAGCGTGGATGTGAGGTGATCGTAGATGTATCGATCGTGGCATATTCTGTCAGAGAAATAGACCGACCACATAGCACTATCACTAGAAAAGTGATGATAAAATATGCAGTTGCTTAGTGTAAAAAATACTTACCTATTCTTGGCTTGACATTAAAATATCTTATTTTAACCTTTATTATTTTAAAGGTTTTATGCTCTTATCCGGTTCTGAATAGGTACCTAAAAGCTGATCGATAATCTATGTGTTTAGGTAACAAATACTTTTAAGTTATTATTTATATTTTTAAATTCGAAGATCACAATATGAACCTATGAACCTACCTATTGAATACATAAAAGAGCAGTGGTGGCCCAGTGGTAATAACGGCCCCGACTGATGAGTTGTAGGTCGTGGGTTCGAACCTAGACAGGCGCTTTACTTTTTGTAAATTATTTCATCACCACTGCTCTCAAAAAGGTGAAGGAAAACATCGTGAGGAAACCGGCATATCCTAGAACCAAAAATTCGAAGACTTGTGACATCTACCAACCCGCACTGGGCCCCCGTAGTGGATTACGGCCTACTTCCTCTCGAAAAGAGGAGACCTGTGTCCCAACTGTGGGAACATTATAGGCTGATTATGCTATATGTATTACATGGACTAACAAAGTGTGATCATAATAATTTAAGTAGCGTCAGAAGAAAGCGATTACCTATTTGATGTCCTGTGAAGTCTTATTATGTAATCGGAGTTAAAGCTTGTTCGCGCCCCACTACCGCGTGCGTAGTGTTAGTTACCGTAGTGTACGTATATAAAAAGTAGTGGGGCGCGTCATTTCAGAGTGGACAAGTTCTACCGACATAGCTTGCAGCTAACTGAAGTGGCAGTGAGCTGGCCATGTTTGTCGAAGGACCTATGGTCGGTTGAGCAGACGATTTCTGGAGTGGAGACCGCGTATCGGCAAGCGTAGTGTGGGACTCCCCAACTAGATGGACCCAGACTGGATGTGGAAGGCGGAGGACAGGGTGTTGCGGCGCAGCCTGGGAGAGACCTATTCCCAGCATTGGACCGCGATAAGCTGAGTTGATTGAAAGTCTATGTCGCGTGACGTTTCTTCGGAAGAATCTGGCATGCAAGTCACACTTGCAGGGAATTGATTTATTTTCGGTTTATTTTAGTATTTTTGAGGTTTTACCCGCGTAAGTCTGGAACCCGTAAGAATATCGGGGAATAAAAAGTAGCGTATGTGTAAATCCAGGGTGTCAGCTACCTCTATACCAAACTTCAACCAAATCGGTCCAACCGTTTAAGCTTAAAGAAGTAACAAACATACAAACATACACCACACTCACAAACTTTCGACTTTATAATATTAGTGTGATTAGAGAATTAACTAACATTCCTGTTTAAACATGATAATGAAAAAGTTTTCCAATTTATCCAGTTTTCAATTCGTACTGAAAAATATCTGTAAGCTTTAAGACCCCCTTTTGAAATTAATAATTAATCTTTTAGCAATACTTAATTACTAATTTAAACTGTTTTCGTCGTGTTTTCCATGTCCGCTGATAATTTGGTCGCCATTATATCATGAGTAGGTACAATTATTTACGTTCGAAAATTGTGAAGCGAATTCATTATTATGTTTTTCTTGAACTAGCATTGTACTGTTGGTTTCTTTTTACCCGACTGCACGACAGTCAAGACAGGGTTATGTTTTTTTGTAAGTTTGTATTAAAATATTGGTAGGTACATACCTACACGACACACCAAATTATTTAGATATCACACTAATATTATAAAGGCGAAAGTTTGTGAGTGTGTGTGTGCGTGTGCGTTTGTATGTTTGTTACTTCTTCACGCTCAAACGGCAGTACCGATTTGGATGAAATTTGGTGTGTAGATAGCTTATACCCTGGATTAACACATAGGCTACTTTTTATCCCGCACCCTAATTGCGTAACACATTATCAATCTGAATCGGTTTCATGTTGACAGTTCAACAACATTCATTGCGTTATTTACGTTGTCGAGCAGAAAAAATCTTCGAACATATGAAGCAATGGATTAGCAATTTGTTTCAACATGATTCAAATTCCGATTGATAATGTGTTACGCAATTAGGGTGCAGTATGTCGATTCTGTAAAACAATTCGCATCTCTCATCGCACTTCGCATCACTTCTTCTCACTTGTTTTTAGGGTTCCGTACCAAAATGGTAAAAAAGGAACCTTTATGGTGTCACTCAGTCTGTCTGTCTGTCTGTCACAGCTGGATATCTCAAGAACTACTAATGCTATCAACTTGAAATTTAGAATAGTTTTAGATTACGTTGACCCAACTATTTTGCAAATAAGAAAGAAATTAAAATATTCATATTTTTTTTGCAACAGAGACTGGTCTTAAAAAATCAAAGTGGAGCTACTAGGGCATGTGTATCATATAAAAGAACGCTGTTTGCACATTCTCAAACATTTTTTTCTTTTTTAGGCCGCATAGTTTTCGACTTCTGATGAAAAATGTGAAAAACAATACCGTCCCCCCCCTTTATCTCCGAAGTTTGCAAAGAGAAAAATCAGAAATTATTCTATGTGATAGAAGTTTATGTAAAGATAACAGGAAAAATAAAACGATGTCTCTAAGTGGCACACTTTTTCAGAAATCGGAACGGAACCCTCGGTGCGCGAGTCCGACTCGCTCTTGACCGGTTTTTTTATTTGACACTTTGAATTTAGAATCTCAATCAAGAAACTCACAGCGGATTCAGATTCCAAGTTTAGAATGAGGTTTTACGGTATCACACGGCTGGTCTACGCTATAAATTAGTAAGGCTATAAATTAGCATCTTTGCGATGTCAATATTCTTGTAAGATAAAGCCTACCTCGATGGTCTAGTGGTCGTAAGCTCGACTGCTTACCGCGCCGTCCTGGGTTCCCAAGTTCGGACATAGTATTATTGTTTTTTTTTTCATCTGTTTAACATAAACATATTATACTGAGGAAAGTGCTCTAATAAAACAATACGTTTCGGGGCGAAGATAAAGTTTTGCCAGCCCAGTTCACGAATGACAGACAGCTAAAAACGTCAAAGACAAGGCTGCCCGTCATCTGTTTATAGGGAATCTTCTAGAATCTTCTAGAAGCTTCTAGAAGCTTCGACTTGCCCTTCTAGGATTGATGTAATGAGGTAGTTCCTTAAAATATGAAGAAATCCAATTACCTCCCATTTCCAGTTCAATAGAGCAATTATGAGTAACTCCATTTTAAATGCGAGCACAAACAGACGGACGGCTGGTCTGAGCATATATTATTATATGCACGCGATCCCATTTGCAGTGGCTCTGTTGATTTTTCCGATTAAAGCGCAATGCGGATCGGCAGTATTTTGTCCTGAAGGGTTCCGTAGGTGGAAGAACCATAGATATAAGAAAGAAGGAGATGTGCCCAGTAGGTATGTTAAAATGTATCGGAATCCTGTGTCTCCACTTTGTCCCTTTGTCAATTTCATGATTTTAAAGACAAATACAAAGGTAAAATACATATGGAAAGTGATTCCATGATTTACATGGCTTCGGTTTTTACAAAAAACCACTGAACAACACGGCATTCTTATAAATTGTCACGGTCACAGTCGAAAGCGCACTAGTTCGCGGAGACGAAAATTGTACTATGAACGGCTCATACTGAGCATGTCGCGCGGACACAGATTCGCCCACTGGCCACTTCTCCTGTTTTTTATATTTCTATTTTCTTGAAACTTAGTGCAGAGCGCGGACGTAAATACAGCACCGTAAGGGGGGTCATAAGTTTGCCCAAAATCAAGACTGACATTTAGTGCTATTAAATCCACACAAAGTTCCGCAAGTACGTGTCTATATCGCCACCTATTGGTTACTGAAGGACATACGACGTTCGGATGTGTGGTCGCGACACTTCGGGCAGTTTAAACAGTTGTCTCGATTTGGGCCAAAGTTATGCCCTATAGAGTCAAAGTAACCCGTCCTTACGGTATCTACATTAATAACATATTTATGATATATCAAGCTATAAGAAACTGTCACAGGTATTAAGGAGTGTCAGGAGGCCCGTTCCAAAAGTAGTTCGAAACTCCGGAGTGAACCCTACATCCGATTAATTAACATTTTTGGATGGGCAAAAACACATCGGAAGTATGGACAACTGTCAAAATGGTGTCATTAATTCTTAGGTCGGGCCCCAAACTAATTTTATATCCGTAGATGATACGGAGTACAGGAATCGCCCTAACTTCGGCCGAAACTAAGGATTGCTTAGGGAGTAGACCTCCAGAGACGACGTTCGATTGAAGTTGTTCTAACTGAACAGACAGCTGTGCTGCTGCGGAGTTTGTTGCGTCACTTCTTCCAGCTAAAGCACTAGGAAGTGGTGAAGGGCGGGCGTTTTGGCGGACTGTCTTATGTAATTTCGACGTATATAAAGTGCCGATTATCGATCCTCGAGTAGGTACTATTTTCAAGTGAAAACAAACCGTTATTGTTCTTCACGTAGCTAATGGGAATCAATACACATAAAAAGGGAAAAGGTGTAGTTTCTGGTGTCATAAAGACTCAAAAATAATTGCAGCTTATGCAATAGTAAAACATTTTTGAAAGCTTATGTTTAAATATGTACGAAGAATTCACGAATTATGACAATCGAATGAACATTTAAAACATAATTTTTCTGCAAAGTAATCTGATAATCTTTTCAAGAAATTACCTTAAACGTTAATAAAGTACCTAATTATCTCTAGATATACCTATTTATCCAACGGAACCCCCACGTAAAAAACGGTCACTGCTTGACCATTTTTTTCGGCAATTGATTGGCTGAAGCAAATAAAGCAAATGAAGTCCGATTGAATTTGTGATGAGCTTTCACCAATTTGTACCTTGTTCACTCGCAGGTACTACCTACTTGCCACATAAAGAGTAGTTATGTACTGCATACATTTACTTAGGTACCTATAAATCATTGTAATTTATTTCCGACAGTAAAGTTCCAATGGTCATCAGTATAATGTATCATGAGTACGGCAAACATTATTGTTTTTAAGAAAATAATCAGCTGTTCCCTAAATTTATGTTCGTATAACTCGTCAAAATGTAGGGAACAGCTGATTTTTTTTCACGATTACAGGTTTGGTCCCATAGTAAAAGTTGTTCATAATGATGAGTACAATGACCCCTTAAGAGGTTAACGGTGATTAAAATTACACCCCGTATAAATGACTCTTGATGACGTTTGATGGGTATAATACGAGCAGCTACACATGCGAGCAAAAGCAGTGGTACCAAAAATCGCGATACCACAAAAAGTTACTCAGCATCAGAAAATAAAGGAACAAAATGGCGGCAGTAACTCATTAAGTTCAAGAGTTCATTGTGGCAAAACTCTTTGGCTTGCTGAAGAAAAACTAAAGTGATGTAGAAGTAAAAATTTTTGTGTCAGGAAGGAGTTTGAAACGGGCGCAGTTTTTGCGTTAACAACTTGGACCATTCGTCTTCGCGCGATGCATGGGAAAAGTTACTGACAGATCGGTACACTGGCGAGGAAATTGAGTGCTAGTTCGGTGTTCAGGATAAGATTTAATGTTGGCTTCTTTACTGATCTTTGAAGTGCTGGGCAACGGTTTATCATCACCGATGATATAAATATTATAAGTGCCACACATAGAAATATTATCGTTAGTGCCACAAGACTGAGAATGAGTGCGTCGCAATGAAGCAGAACTTACCTTTTTAACCTGATAATGGTTGGCTTTCACATTGGGAAAACCCGTAGAAATTATAACCAAGCGGTAACTTATGTTTCAGTTTTTTTCGGCACAGAATACCATCAACATATATATATTCCTCTTTATACCAAAAACGCAACGCTACATTTTACATATAAATTCCAAAAGACAAAGGGAAATGTGCAATAATTTCGGCCGCCAGTGTACAGCGGGTGCAACGTCACGACAACGACGTCCGCTAATTTATGGAAAACCTCTGAAGTCGCGTGGCTGGGCCAACTTCACCGGTGTGTACTTTTGTGCGCCCCAAGTGTAACCACCTACTTCAGTGCTGTCAATGCTTACACTGGCGAGCATTATGTTCGTTGTACGTGCATTGTTGTGCAGAGTTTTATTTCATTCATTTGTGGAGCTTTATTAGTTAGCGTCACAGATAATAAGGGGGTTACTATCTATGGGTAGCGTAATTGGGATGTTGCGGATGCTGATGCGGATTTCTCACATCCGCGGATGCGAAACCTCCCTTCCCCCTCCCCTAAACCCCTTAACCCCCCCTTATTATAACCCCCCTCCCCTTAACCCCCTTATTATTTTTTTATTAAGTCAGCCTAGCCTTTTCCCAACTATGTTGGGGTCGGCTTCCAGTCTAACCGGATGCAGCTGAATATTAGTATTTTACATGGAGCGACTGCCTGTCTGACCTCCACAACCCAATAACTGGGTAATACGATACCCCTTGGTAAGACTGGTTGTCAGACTTTCGGGCTTCTGACGACCCGTAACGACTGTTAAACGCAACGATGGCAGCGCGGTACGTCTTAATGCACTAGATCTCTGGGGTAAGACTAACTCACCACACACCGCGCTGCTTGAGGGACTCAACAAGGAGTTCCCTATTACGAAAGCTGTAAATGACCGGGTACCCAAACAATTTATTTTTAATAAAAAATACAAGATCCAGCTTCACGAGGATCGTCGATGCGAGGGGTTGCGCCCCGCAGAGCTACGCATCTTCACGGATGGATCTAAAACAGGTAGTGGCACAGGTGCTGGAATCTTCTCGGAGGACTTCAACATACACATAGCTACACCATTGGGTGTCCATAACACGGTGTTCCAGGCCGAGTGCATGGGCATTTCTCTGGCCGCTACTGCCATCATGGCCAGGGAAGTTAAGGACCACTCGATCCGCATACTCTCAGATAGCATGGCAGTTCTGCAAGCGCTAAGTAGTCACACAGTGGACTCTGGGCTAATATACGAGTGCCACCAGCGTCTCAACCAGGTGGGTAGACTCAATAATATAACCATTCAATGGATCAAGGGACACAGCGGCTCGCTAGGCAACGACGCAGCCGACGAACTTGCCAGAAGGGGGTCGAGCTTGGCACCAGTGGGACCTGAACCCATAGTGCCGCTCCCCTTCGGGTACTTGCGCACTCTGGTAAGGAAACGTACCAGGGACCAGCATCATAAGCTATGGTCGGACCAAGGTGAGTGTAGGCAGGCTAGGGAAGCACTCCCTACAATTGATGGCCGCCTCACGAAACAGTTTCTTCGACTAACTAAACAACAGCTGCGTACAGTTACTGCTGCTTTAACTGGCCATGGGTCATTTAATAAACACCTCTTTGTCATAGGAGTCACAGACAGTCCGCTGTGCAGGGCCTGCATGGAGGACGACGAGACAGCAGCTCATGTGCTTCTAAACTGCCCGGTTGTCGCCGCATACAGGGCAAAGTACTTCGGTAACCCAGGTACCATCCGGGAAGTTGTCAGTAATGTCAAGGCGCTGCTGGCCTTCTTTGAGGAGCTGGGGTGGATCGAATAACCGATTTTCCCACCCATACGCAAAATACGCGCATTGTCGTGGAGTTGCGGATACCAGCCCGTTTTACCTATTACCTATTACCTATTAACGACTGTTAAAGATCCACGAATGACAGCCGGACCAACGGCTTAACGTGCTTTCCGAGGCACGGAGGAGTCTCGATATGTAAAGATGGTCACCCATCCACTGACCAACCCCGGCAAGCGTAGCTTAACCTGATGGATCGACCCATGCGGCTGTTATTACTTAGCTACGAGCTCCTATTAGTATTTTTTTATTAATATTTTTATTTATTACCGTCAAGGCGGCAAGGAGAAATTCAAAATTTCTTACGTTTTTTGCAAATTGCAGCGTTGTTTCGTTGTATTTTGATCATTTCTATTCGCGGCAATTAGAATAAAATTATTACTAAATAATCATTTAGAAATCAATTTATTTCTCAAAATTATATGCGTTTGATGGATAAAAGACCATTTCGTGAAAATGTGGCGATTTAAAGCTATATTGATGACTAACTTCTGCCCGCGACTCCGTCCGCGTGAAATTTCTTGTCCCCCAACGACGCATCGCATCGCAACGCCTGCCCGCGCTATTACTTCGTTTGCGCTTAAGCATCCTTTCTGACATTTTTTCTTTTTGCTCGGCTCCTAAGGTCCCTAGCGTGATGTTAAATAGCCTATATCCTTCCGCATCGCCTGCCCGCGCTATTACTTCGCGCTCGGCTCCTAAGGGCCCTAGCGTGATGTTAAATAGCATATATCCTTCCGCATCGCCTGCCCGTGCTATTACTTCGCGCTCGGCTCCTAAGGGCCCTAGCGTGATGTTAAATAGACTATATCCTTCCGCGTCGCCTGCCCGCGCTATTACTTCGCGCTCGGCTCCTAAGGGCCCTAGCGTGATGTTAAATTGCCTATATCCTTCCGTATCTCCTGCCCGCACTATTACTTAGCGCTCAGCTCCTAAGGGCCCTAGCGTGTTGTTATATAGCCTATAGCCCTCCTCAAGAACTGGGTTATAAAATGCAAAAAGATTTTTTCAAATCCGACTGGGGTAGTTCCAGAGATAGCGCGTTCAAACAAATTAACAAAGAAACAAACTCTTCCGCTGTATTCCACCGACATTATTGAAATAATAAATCGAGAGGGTCGTCAATCCGCGGGAAATCTCGCAATTCAGAAAAATTACTTATTTGCACAACGCCAACTATGGGTAAATTGATAAAACGTCCGCACTAAACATGTTCGCTCAAGAGCGACCGGTATGAATTAAAGTTATTTTGCGTTTTAGTAATTCTATATTATCTCCGAAACTGTATAACCAATTGACATACTGTAAAGGCCAAATCTTATCACCATGATGTCCTTGTGATCATAAAATAACTTATTTTGATAAGGATTAATGTTTTGTTGTATAAATAATCATCCAAACGTAAGTATGTTTAAAAAATACTTTTTTAAAGCAATAAAAGATGTATAAAAGATAAAATATAAAAGATAGAAATATGGTGTCGCGGACTTTTTTGTAGAATTATTTAAGATGGACCAGACTGCCATACATTGTTCTCAATTATAAACAACCGTTTAGGCAGCGCATGCAAAAAAGTCTGTTTAAAGAGGTATTTCTTTCCGACTTGTTAGACAAAAATTGTGATAGCTCGGCTAATATGCATGATATAAATATAATTTATAGCCTATAGCACTCAGGAATAATGTAGCTTTCTACTTGTGAAAAAATTTTTAGAATTGGATCATTAGTTCCGGAGATTACCCCCTACATACAAACTTACAAACATACAAACTTACATACAAATTTTACCTCTTTTTAACCGCCTGGGCGCCGGCTGTCAAATCTCGACTGTCAAAAAAGAACCCGAACGCTCACGCATAGACTACTATTATATATACCGCTCCGATGACGTCAGCAGGCGTGACTCCGCAATTGCGGATGCGAATATCCGCAACATCCCTAGCGTAGACCACGGTTGTATCTTACAAGTCTATGATATAATGTAATGTAGTGGGTTGGTTGTAATATTAACCAGTTAGCAAGATGCTCGCAGGGCTAACTTGAGTTTGCCGCCAGGGTCACGGGTTGTTCGAAAGAGTACCGTGGCCCTGGCACAGGCAACTGAAGGAACACGAGTGGGTTTTAGTCAGTAAAAGTCTGACACGCCCTCCTGCTCCGCCCAGAGCGGGAGAAGTCATTTTCTGATTTCCCATCCACAAAAAAAGAGCATCCAGAAAACTTGAGTCGGACTCACATTTGTGTACATTTGGTCTACCAATAGTAGAGGCCATTTTAATGCATCTTAACAATGTCGCGAAAAACCCAAAATACATGCATGAAAGATAAAAATACAATGGCAATGGCATCTAACTAGGTGCCATTGTTTGTGATATTTTTGCAAGCGCAAGAGAATTTAGTAGTTTATACAACAACTGTGTGTGTAGGAGGAAATCATGTGAATACCCCCTCGACCTAGGAAGGTCGAAGTAGATAGGTACTACGCATTTAGTTCGGAAACTGACGCAAATGGTCGCAGACCTCAGGTGAATGAGTGTTTATTGGGCAATCCACTAAATTACTATTCTATAATAAAAATTTTAACCGTAATTTTATAGGTAGTGAGAGCAGTGATGCCCCAGTGGTGACGGCGGCTCCGACTTTCATGCCGTAGGTCGTGGGTTCCCAGACACGCACATTACTTTGTGTAATTTATTTCATCACCATTGCTCTTAAAACGGTGGAAGGAAAACATCGTGAGGAAACCGGCATGTCCTAGAACCAAAAATTCGAAGATATAAATGTCACCATCTACCAACCAATTGATAAAAGAGTACCATAGTACCATACATAGAAATATAAAAAACAGGAGAAGTGCAAGCGGGCGAATCTGTGTCCGCGCGACATGCTCATTATGAGCCGTTCATAGTACACAATTTCCGTCTCCGCGCTTTCGATTGTGACCGTGACAATTTACAAGAATGCCGTGTTTTTCAGTGGATTCTTGTAAAAACCGAAGCCATGTAAATCATGGAATCACTTTCCATATGTAAGTACAAGTATTTTACCGTATTTGTCTTTAAAATCATGAAAGTGACAAAGGTACAAAGTGGAGACACAGGAAAGTGGTTTGCAGATTTTTGGGGGGAGGGCAAATGATTAATTTGGTACTAAGTGAAAATTAAGTGTCCGCACTAAACATTTCGTAAGTAATACCGTTTGTACCGTTCCCACAGACAAACCGTGAAAACGGTTTTGCGGGGCATAGTTACTAACCTAAGATTTTTTTGTAAAATGTAATAATAAAATAAATAAATAAACCCGCAGTGTCCCGCGTGGTAGATTACGGCCCGCTCCCTCTCACAGAGGAGGCCTGTGTCCCAGCAGTGGGAACGTTATAGGCTGATTATGTTATAGGTAGTCGTTTTGTAGACTGTCTGGTTAAAAGAATAAAAGGAAGGAAATTATGTACGAAAAATTAATGTAAGTTATTAGCCTTTCAGGCACCTTACACTAGCGGCCTGAATGATATTCAATTACCTATAAGGAAACAGGTGAGGCAGTACTTCCCCAGACGAACTTTGCTACTAAAGCGTGTTCACATGGCATACTTTGTTTTGATAATATACCGGTTTCTATAAATTATCTCCAAGTCTGACATTAAAAAGAAAAACATACTTATCGGGGAAAAAGATGAATAATCAAAACAATAAATATTTGACATTATACCTACTAAATTCCAATTGAAATTGGTATAATAATAGAAGTTAAATATTCTAAGCATCTACGTAGATCAAAATGTGGGGAAAAAGATCTAAGAATAAGAAATCCCACCAAAAACATTTTCATGTAAAATGTTGCCACGACGAGACCACATATGTAGAGCCAAGCTTCTAACTCTACACGCCCTAACTCTCCAAGCCCTAACTTCACAAACTCTACATCTTAGTCAAAATATGAGGCTTGGCCGTTTCGTTACTACAAGAACTATTGTATAACAGAAAAGTAATGAACAGTGAATACATTTTTCAACTTGCGCCCATGTGATGGTAGCGAAACGGCCAAGCCACATATTTTGACAAGGTGTAGAGTTTGTGAAGTTAGGACTTGGAGAGTTAGGGCGTGTAGAGTTAGAAGCTTGGCTCTACATGAGATCTGATAGCTTTTTGTCAGTGCGGGCTATATGTGGTCTCGTCTTGGCAACATTTTACATGAAAATGTTTTTGGTGGGAGATCATTTCTTTTTGTAAGTTGCTTATGATATGTGTAAGTTGATAGGTAGGAGATTAATGAAAACTTATCGAAGTAGGTATATACAAGTGTATTAATATATTTCGTAAGTATAAGTACTTATTATTTGCGGAAGTCTCATACAAATTTACATCCCCTAGTTTAAGGCGTTGGGGGTTAAAAGTTCCAAGTTTTAGAATTTTTTTATTGTTTGTGTACTAATACTAGCTTACATACCAAATTTCAGCTTTCTAGGACTTTATTTGCGGAAGTCTCATACAAATTTCCATCCCCTAGTTTAAGGGGTTGGGGGGTAAAAGTTCCAAGTTTTAGATTTTTTTTGTTGTTTGTGTACTAATACTAGCTTACATACCAAATTTCAGCTTTCTAGGACTTCAGGAAGTACCCTAAGAATTTTTATGATTATCAGCGAGTCAGTGAGTCAGTGACGAAATCGGGGTATTTTAGATATCAATAAAATCTAAAGTATAAGAGCTATGCAATTGAAACTTTATAGGTTTAATAAGTCAACCACTGACATCATTTCCCGAAAATTTTGTTTATCTGGTATAATCCAAGCCCAAGTTAAGAAGGTTCAAAAATACGACGAAGTGCTTCGAGAAAAGGTAGGTAGTGCCCTTGCGCTTCGCTTGGCTAGTCTTGGCGGGGGCACTGCCGTGCCCCCAGATAGTAGCTAATACTAATAACATAAATAACGAAAGCAAGACACTGCGTAAATGAAGCGTACAAACTGCGTAGGCGAAATGTAGAAACTGCGTATGCGTTGCGTAAGCGTCTCGTAGTCTTGTGTGATTGTCCATGTCAGTGCGAAAAGACAACGTCATTGTGAAGAAGAAAACTTATCGATACCAAAAAAATGCGTTTAAAACAACAAACGAGTGTTAAAATAAAAAAAATAAACAAATAAAAATCAGACATATTTGGAAGTGTCTACTATTTTAAACTATCGTGCAGTCACCTTGCACGACCTACCACAACTGTACATACCTTATATACCTACGTATAAGTTTAGATGTATATAATCTACTTTTATTTTTATTTTACTGCATGATATTATCGATTAGTCGCATAATAATAATCAAGTTTTTTAAATAGGTAAGTAAGGGATTTATGAGATGTTTAGTTTTAGAATATTGAGTGGATTTTAATTTTTTTTATGTTGATTTGAGGTTAGTTTACTTTGATTTTCCTCATCTCGTCTTAAGGAATCTGCTGGATACAATGGATACCGTAAGACTGGTATTCGTGGCAATCTTTTGGGGAGGCCTCTAAGTCCAGCAGTTAGCGTCTTTCGGCTGAAATGATGATGATTAGGGTACTTAACAGCTGTTTACGTTGCATAACCATCTTAAGCATCTTGTTTATTTAGAATTTTAGACAATAGGAATGATGCTGGGTAAAAAAAAAGAACTTCTATGAGGTCCGTCAGTTAGATATTAAAAAAATATTTGACATGTATTTTTTTACTTCTTTAGGTATCGTCGACATCATCGCTTAGCATTTATATAGGTGCAATAGTGAGAGTCTATCAATGAGGGTTTTCTGAAATGACGTACACTAGGTGTCAGCACTGAGACGTCAGGTCCGGGCACCTGTCAAAAGTGTCAAATCGCCATTTTTTTTTTCTTTTCGTGGCTGAATGATGAACGAGTAAATGAAAGGAATGATGAACGTCATCATATATTTTATATTCATTGTCAAAATGGGAAAATGACGCCTAAGAGCGGTTGCGGACTACGTCCGATCCGAATCCGATCCGAACCCGTGAAAATAGGAATCTAGAAATCTCGGACCGAATTCGGATATTGGTTACACACTAGGCCGATACTAGTGAGCTAAGGATGACTGCCGCGCCCCCCGGCCACATACCCCGCCGCCCCGCTGCCTCTCTGCTCGGACGCAGCTCGGATTCGGTTCGGACGCAGTGCGCGAGCGTTCATACAAATAATACTGGGGCTTTTGCGGTCCGTCAATAATCTTCTCCGGAATGGAGATTCATGGATAGCGGAAAGAAATCGGATGACGGAAGCCGAATCTAGTGTGTAAACTACCATAGTAATTGTTCTACGACTACTCCGGACCGTATTTTCACGGGTTCGGATCGAATTCTGATCGGATATAGTGCGAAACCGCTCTAATGGTGGCGTGAATTTTCATTTTTTTTCCCCCTCCTTGAAAGGGTCAGCGCAAACCAAGAGCATGCATGCTCGAGCATGCTTGGCGAGTATTTGATTTTGCAATGTATGGAATTGTCATAAGATTGATTTTTCCATGGTCTCAGAAAATGCTCTGCTCTTGGTGTGCGCTGACCCTAACGGCGAACGACTTGATTACATTGCTTTCTGTAACTATGTGAGTGGTTCCTATTTACCTTTGCTGACAAGTACGTAGACGGTGTTACAAATATACGTAATAATAACACAAGGTTACAATCACAGTGTAGTGTCGCGAACAGTCTCATAAGTGTCTGCCTTGGTAATGAACGGAGCCAAGGTCACACACGGACTTGACCGCACACTCATTAAGGGGATACATCGATAATTATTTGTGTTTTTAAAATTCCTGTAAAACCAATTTTTCATAGTTATGTGATTTTCCATATGTGTTATTTGACTATATTGTCTACTGTTGTATTAAAACCGAAACTTGATTGACTTGAAATTTTTTCGATAGAAAAAAAAATTCAAAAGTAGCACCGTCTATTTTCTATTTTATACGATTATACGTAAGTAAGTAAAGAGTTCCTTATTGTGCAGTAAAATTTGCTTTAAATTAAAGGTATTTAAATATGTTAAGAATTTACTAAGCTAAAAATTTGTTTTGTTTTATTATTTTATCATAAATCTACATTTAAACGAATCGCGTTTAAATTCCATTGCGCGTGAGAGTCTTCTATCTCGCGGGTTCAACTAGACAGCCATAATGCCATTTTACTTACACACTGAGCTAAACAACGCTTCGATGTATCCTCTTAATAGGTACTGTCACTTTGGTACAGTTTATCTGTTCAGGAACTTTACTCGTTTATGAAGTGTTGAAAGTCGTCGTTGTTCTATTGTAAAAAGGGATAGTGCGTTGAACTGTATATGTTCATCTCTTTTTTGATACATTAGGCTACGTCAGAGCTATCAAAACCTGGTGTTAGCTGGTCTCAGTGGTCTCTTCATCATAAGCCTAGCCTTTTCCCAACTATGTTTGGGTCGGCTTCCAGTCTAACCGGATGCAGCTGAATACTAGTATTTTACATGGAGCGACTGCCTATCTGAGCTCTCCCTAACCCTTGGTAAGACTGGTTGTCACACTTTCGGGCTTCTGACGACCCGTAACGACAATCCACGAATGACAGCCGGGATCATCGGCTTATAGTGCTTTCCGAGGCACGGAGGAGTCTCGGTATGTAAAGATGGTCACCCATCCACGGGCCAAGCGCGGCAAACGTAACTTAATCTGATCGATCGATCCATGCGGCTGCTATTAGGTAGGTACTTAACTTAGCTGGTGGCATTCTTAGAAATTTCTTAAAAATGAGAAAGATTCTGCGAACGGCCTACGGGACGTGGCCCGCATGGTGCGGGTTATCACCAGTCCGGGGCCGCGGAACTCACACTCGCGCCGCAGCCCCAGACGCAGGTGTACGAGGGAACACGGAGGTGGTTTTAGTCAGCAAGAGTCTGACAGACCCCTTGCCCACCTCAGGACGGAGGACAGCCATGTGGATTTCCACCCCGACATAAAAAAAAAAACAAAAAAGGATGGTCGTTGGAAATAGCGATCATGAGTATGCCTAATTAATAGACTGACAATGTCGAGAAGATACCGTAGGAGACTTGATGCAATTGGCTTGCAAATACACAGTGAAAGTCTATTACCAGTTAATTGGTGGTAAAAGGTTGATTCAATGAAATGAAATACTTTCCATTACGTATAAAAGATATAGAAACTTCTGCAACAACCGTCTGAAAAAAATAAAAAATGAATAATTATGATAAAAGTGAGCTGCAAAAGGCAGGCAAAAATAGTAAACTTATTTGGAAATTTATAAAAACAAATACATTTAGAACAAAACAACTTGAACCTCCACTTGACTTATTGACAATAGAGAACAACCCAATCGATTCAATAAATAAAATTAATTTATATTTTTCTAATGTATGCAAAACTTTAGCAGAAAAGACCTTAATGGCTAGAAGTTTGTTCCGTCAAAACCAACCTAAATCACTCCCCACACTCAAATCGTTTGGCTTACTAGACACGGATGTCGACGAAGTACTAACAATTATTTCTGGATTAAAGGACGTTTGCGCTGTTGGGTGGGACGATATATCAAACAACATACTTAAACATTTCAAATACCTACTTGCTCCGCCGCTAGCTCATATTTTTCAGTTATGCTTAACTAATGGTATATTCCCTAAGTCGCTTAAAAAGGCAGTGGTTACTCCTGTATATAAATCTGGTGATAAAAAATGTGTTAATAACTACAGACCCATTTCCGTCTTAACAGGGCTCTCCAAGATCCTAGAAAAAATAATTAATATTAGATTAATGAAATACCTAGAAGATAACAAATTACTCTCAGATAGACAATTTGGCTTTAGGCCCAAAAAATCAACTAATCAAGCAGTGCATCAAATGACGGATTATATAGCAACTAATTTAGATAAGGGTCTGCACTCCATTGGGATCTTCCTAGACCTCGCCAAGGCCTTTGACACAATTTCCTGTCCTTTACTATTGCAGAAGCTTGAAACATTCGGAATAAGAGGAACAACGCTTTCATTACTTTCTGATTATCTTAGTGACCGCGAACAATGTGTCAAAATTGGTCAGTACGTCAGTTCTGAGGTCCGAAATAGTAATTACGGAATACCACAAGGTAGTATTTTGGGTCCTACTTTATTCCTAGTATATATCAATGACCTGTGCAGCTTGACACTCCAAAATGGGGTCATATTGTCATATGCAGATGACACAGTTCTATTGTTTTCAGACAAATCTCGACATGAGGTGTATAAACAAGCCCAAAACGGGTTTAATATAGTGTCTGATTGGCTACATGATAATCTCCTTACACTAAATGCAGATAAAACCAAACACATTTTATTTACTATTAGAAATACTAACCTGCCAACTACTAACATAAACATTTATGCGCATAAGTGCGGCACTTATGCTGACAATGCATGCAATTATCCTACTTTAGCAAAAACCGATCATATGAAATATCTTGGTGTAACGATTGACACAAATCTGAATTTCCGTAAACACATTGATTTGTTATGCACTAGAATGCGTAAATTAATATACATTTTTAAGAATTTACGATATTTATCAGACTACAAATTAATTAAACAGGTTTATTTAGCTTTGTGTCAATCCATTCTGACTTATTGTATAACTTCATGGGGTGGGGCTGCTAAATCAATCCTATTGCCATTAGAACGTACACAGAGAGCTATTCTTAAGGTAGCCACCTTTCGCCCATTTAGGTTTCCCACACACGAGCTTTACACTGCGTGTAAAGTTTTAACTGTGCGTCAACTATTTATACTGAATACAGTATTACACCAACATAGCAAACTTCCTTATATCCCAATACCTATAGATAAGAGAAGAAAAGACTTGGTTTGTATAAAGCCTCAAACTAGACATACTTTTATAAATAGATTTTATGTATTTTTAGGGCCGTTTTTATATAATAAAATCAATAAGTCTCTTAGTATTTATAGTATAAATTGTAATAAATGTAGTGAAATGCTGCGTGAATACTTAGCGACATTTAATTACTCAGACACTGAAAAATTGCTAGATGTAATGCAATAAGTTTAATAATGTTAAGTAATTTTCTATTTTTATATGTACACTAACACATTGTCCACTAAAGTACTCAGCGTTGTTAAGTGATGGCCTGAAACACAGGTTTTAATAAACCTACATCAGGCAGGTCGCTATTGTAATAATTAGACCTTTATCCGATAAATATAAATTATACACTAGATTTTTAACATAGCTTAATTTTTTCATACTAATATTACTATGTACTTTGTAATGATGTAACTTTTATGTAATTTAATTAATCAATGTGAACTTATGAATAAATATTCTATTCTATTCTATTCTATTCTATTCTATTCTATTCTAATGAACTGATAAATAAAATATGACGATATTCTGAAGTTGTTCATGCATTTTCTAAGCGATAATCGCCAAAAAGACTAGGGGTAACTATACGGCAGTCCCCCATAATACTCTAAACACCCTTTTAACAGTTGCCCAACGTTGTTTCTTGTGGCCGTGACGTCACATAGCTGGTCTGTACAGTCACAACTGTCCTTTGATAACGAACGGCGTGAAGGTCACTACCGCAGACTTGACCCGCGCTCTGACGTGGGGACAGTCTCTAGAGACTGTGACACATGTCGTAAATATTATATTAATCAGTGTTTTTGTAGGTCTATTCATAATAATTGTTGGTAATGGCTCTTAGCATTTGTATGGATCATGCCTATATTTCTTGAAGAGGAAGTTTATCGCCTAATTGTGTGAAGTAACTATACAGCCATTGATATATTAGAGGAAGATATGTTACGCGCTAACATCGCAATCACTAAACTGGACTACATGCACCGAAACTCGCACATCTGTGATCACAGTCGCAAACCTACAGTTACCGATTGAGAAGAGCCGACGCTGTCGTGCAAGCGAAATCGCCTTAGCCACCGAATGTTTACGTTTATGAATGACATTGCATGTCTGTCTGGCTCTCAACAATGGCTAAGCAAACCTTAAATTATTATTTTAATTTTCAACAAACTAACATTTTTGGCTGTACTTACGAGTAACAAGTAATGTAACGTGGAACTTGCTTTTGGTTTTTTAACTATTTGTGCACATTTGGAAAACACAGGTAGGCGTTGTCGCTGCTTATTTAGACGATTACGGTAATTTTATTTAACGTGCTGCACAAACGCTAGTTCGATTGTGACTAAGGTCAATTGCGAGCGTTAACACAATTTATGCGGTCCACGTCGAGGAGCGCGAACCTTATCTTCTTAATTTATACATCAATGTAACAGCAGCTAGAATTGGTCCCATATAACTTAAACACACAACTTTAACAGTTGCAGTCTTTGTCGTGAGACTCACAATACGGTTATAACTATTTTTTTTCTGTTTTTTTGTTTTTTTTGTTTATTGTGTGCTTGGTTCAAATAAAATTGTCTTGCTTTTTTTTCTTTTTTGCCCTCAGTGGGTTCCTGTGGCCGTGTCGTGACATAGCGGGTCACTACTGTCCTTTGAACGGCGTGAAGGTCGCTACCGCGGACTTGACCCGCACTCTGAAGTGGACAGTCACTAGAAACTACAGTTACACATGTCACAGTATAATAGTTATTTATGCAACTGACGTATAATAAGGGGTATTAAAACACTCCTGTGATAATAGTATCACATGAGTGTTTTAATACCTAATTATGTACAGTTGTATACAAGACTTTATCTACATCCCTGTTATGAATCCTCTAAAAAAGGTTCTGAAACAGTTTTTTGCAATACAATACTCGTATCGAACATGGCGGCCGGCGTCATAGTACCTATACGACGTGAATTCTTTTTTAAAATTAATAATAACTTCTTTTTTTTTAATTACGGCGCTGTTGTAGTGAAACGCGCGTGCTTTACAATGTTCTTTTTTTGAAAACGAGTTGCATTATGAAATTCAGTACAACATTAAAGCCACCCGTTTGGATGCTATTATGGTTACCATGGTTACTATGACACTGGCTGTTTAATGTTGGCAGTAAGCTGTTTCAGGAACTTTTATAAAGGATTTATAGCATGGGTGTAGATAAAGATATATACACATGTCCTCATGTGTGTCATCTGTGATACCCATAAGGGTCTATAAATAATTTTAGTTTTAATATTCTTCAAGATTGAATCGCAATTATCGGGTGTATTCCGGAAATTAAAATTATTAGATTTGATTTTAAAATACCTATACCTATCTATTACTTATGTATTTTAAGCGTTATTAACTTATTAAATACGTTTTCATGAAAATTATGCCAAAAAGCCACCTTCTTTGAGTCCATAGTTACGTACCTACATTTTGTTTGCAGTATTAGTATCTATTGTTGGTCCCGGCTGTCATTCGTGGATCTTTGGCTGCCGTTACGGGTCGTCAGAAAGTCTGAAAACCGTCTTACCGGGAGTGATACGTAGGTTCGAATGACGTTTTTGCGAAGGTCGCCATTTCGAAAAATTTTGCGAGTGGTACGCCAGTTCGAAAACTCATTAAATCGAAAACCGCTACATCGAATGACGTTATCGCGAAGGTCGCCATTTCGAAAAATTTTGCGAGCAGTACACCAGTTCGGAAGTCATGGTATCAAATCCGATATTGAGTTAATTTGTCTGGGAATCGAACTCACGACCCCAAAGTATTTTGATTTGGTTTGGGAAAAAAAAAAAAAAAGAAAGACAAGTTAAATCAACATCGGACTTCGATACCATGACTTCCGAACTGGCTTACTACTCGCAAATTTTTTCGAAATGGCGAACTTCGCTATAACGTCATTCGATATAGCGGTTTTCGATGTAATGACTTTTCGAACCGGCGCGGCGTACCACTAGCAAAATTTTTCGAAATGGCGACCTTCGCGATAACGTCATTCGAACTCACGTATCACTCCCGTCTTACCAAGGGGTATCGTATTACCCAGTAACTGGGTTGTGGATGTCAGATAGGCAGTCGCCCCATGTAAAATACTGGTATTCAGCTGCATCCGGAAGCCGACCCCAATATAGTTGGGAAAAGGCTAGGCAGGTGATGATGATGAGTATTGTATCCATATTATACAGGATGATTATTTTTGCTAATAGTTAAAAAAGAGGTTTTTTTTAAAAGTAAAAGCTTAGGTTTCTCTAAAAGAAAACTACTTTGACCTCATAATCACTAAACATTAATTTGGGGATGTGCTTTTCACAACACTTTTTATTCTGTCTTTTTCTCTATTGTATTATAACTTCTAACACTAGTAATATATTATAATATTTGACGACACGGTTGGCGCAGTGGTTGAGCGATTGACTGCTGCGTAGCATGTCGCGGGTTCGATTCCCGCATGGAACAAATATTTGTACGACCTACAAGTATTTGTTCCGAGTCTGGGTGTTTTTCTATCTATAATATGTATGTATTTACAAAAAAAAAAAAAAATGATATAACTAAGTAGTTTATCAGCCATCTCGTTACCATGACACAAGCATTAGGTTGCTTAGCTTGGGACTAGATGGCGTTGTGTGAAATGTCCAAGGATATTTATTTATTTATAATATTGTTTACTAACACACTGGATCATTGTTTTATCTCCTACATAATTTTATCCAAATCGGCCTAGCCGTTTGAGCGTGACACGTAACAAACACATACAAACACACATACACACACACTCACAAACATTCGCCTTTATAATATTAGTGCGATATATCGGTTATAAGATCGGTTTTCGTGCTGAAATCCAATCTTAGAAATACATTCTGTAAAAATGAATCATTGATCAAACAGTTATTCTACAAATCGATCCATTAAAGGAAAACCCATCAACAATCAGGTGATTCGACCGCACTAGCAAAAAAGGTGTTTCAAATTAACCGCTCTAACCAGCGTCCGCGCAGCTCAGTGAATCATTCAATACGATTGGTAATACTGTTTTTAATACACTTCCTCGAAAACTGGTTCATATCGCACTACGATTAGGTTCACAATGCAATGTTGTCGCACGCGTGCGATTTTTCATTTTCCCACCCGTGTGCGGGAATAAAAATTGCCACAGATAACTTATACCTATACTTAGTCCAAATTGGTTCAATGCCTCTATTCACAAGTCTCTATTTGGAAGTGATTTTTTTTTATTTCGGGAAAGGGATATGCATCTTTACGGCGTTAATATTTTTTGAATATTTAAATAATGTTTTTATATAGAATATCATCAAAACTATGATTATTAGAATAAAAAAACGTTTATGAACAAATTAACATTTATTTGTGTTCTAAACTCAAAAATATTTGAATTTTCTATTTTTCATATTAGGCTGTTTATCGGCTTTATACCTTTGCTTCTCCTTCAACCTGGCGAAAGCAAAGCGCGGAAAAAAAGAAAATTTAAATCATAGTTTTCTAATAATTCATGACAAAAATATTTTCCGTTATTTTATTTTATTTCCTCAAAAGTGTATTGAAAAACGTCGTTTGATACTCGTGGACATTTGTTATTGCAGTTCTCGGCTCAAAAACAACCTCGCCTACGGCTCGGGTGTTAATTCCGCCTCGAATGCAATAACAAACGTTCTCCACTTGTATCAAAATGTACTATTCTTTAGTTAGAATTGATTTTATTCCGAATTTTGTTACATTGATTGCTTTGACCCTCGTTGACTTTTGATGTTTCTACGTTGACTAACATAAAACACAGCACAAGTAAAGGAAAAAGTCCAGAAATCGTTAATTAGTAATTTTAACACTTATTTTTTTTTTGGGATTACAAACTTTCATTTGCAGTTGAGAATTGACCGTGACGTCATATATCGATTTATGAGAGCATGTTTTTAAGTTTGTTCTTGGGATAAATTTATCCCAACTACGGAACCCTTCATTGTGCGAGGTCCGACACGCAATTGTTCGGTTTTTTTATACAGAACTCTGCATAATTTGTCACGTTACAAAAACTATAAGTGACAAACATAACTGCAAGTTAATATACCGTTGTAAAAAAAGGCTTTAATCAGATCAGTTCGATATGGATAGCTTAATGAGCATCGAACCATTAGTTCCACATCATTAGGCAGCGTCAGAAAAAATGCCCTATTTTTTAATGAACAGGCAAGGAGCGCCTGTGTTAAACTATAGTTACCTATGTAGAGTAGTAGAGTTCCATGTGAGTTTATCCGGAGAAATTATCTAATATTGGACCTTATTATACATAATCGGAAGGGGTCGAGCCGAATCTCACCCAATCTCACGTGGGTAGAGGAGGGGTCTCGGCAAATTTTACGTATTTTTTTTTCGCATGAAACAATGTGAAATTGCGAGAACACTAAGTAATTATTATAATAAATTATAATTATAATAAATTATAAATATCCTTGGACATTTCACACAACGCCATCTAGTCCCAAGCTAAGCAACCTAATACTTGTGTTATGGTAACGAGATGGCTGATAAACTACTTATATACATTTTTTTTTGTAAATATATATAAAAAACCGGTCAAGTGCGAGTCGGACTCGCGCACGAAGGGTTCCGTACCATATTATATGTTTAACAATCGCAAAGATAACTTTTTACTTATTGTATAATGATACTGTGAATTACAAGGTTATTTTTTGCAGTTGCAGAAAATCACCCATGTTTAAACAAAATACCTCATGAATCGCTGTTTTCAGTATTGTTGATTAAATACAGTATTCATGGTACTTACATGGTATAAAGAAGTTTCAAATTCCTAATTTGTTGAATTGTTGCGCTAGAGCTCGTACAAAAATGGTCTAAAATTTACAACTTTTACGGCCCCCTATTTCTTAATTTTAAAAGATAAAAAAATATGTTTGTAATCTACTCAATGAGTTCTTGACGATGACACCCCACATAACACATAATCAGCCTATAATGTTCCCACTACTGGGACACAGGCCTCCTCTCGGTGAGAGGGAGTGGGCCGTAATCAACCACGCGGGCCCATTGCGGGTTGGTAGATGTCACATGTCTTCGAATTTTTGGTTCTAGGACATGCCGGTTTCCTCACGATGTTTTCCTTCACCGTTTTGAGAGCAGCGGTGATGAAATAATGACATGACACCCCACATGCTAGATTAAAATTTTTTTTTTTTTTTTCAAAATGAAAAGTTTATTCTATGGGGACCGACCCCTTAAATTTTTAACTTTGCTTTATTTTTATTATTTGTTGTTATAGCCGTAATAAACAGCGGAGGCTTAGTAAGTTTGTACTGGGCTGTACGTGGTTGTCTGATTTCATGGATTTTAATTTTCTTGCGCGGAACCCTAATTAAATTTCTAAAATAAAAATAGCCTAAGTTACTCCTTAAAACATCAGCTATATGCCGTCAAAATCGGTGAAAATTCGTTTGGCAAGTTTCCTCCAACTTGACTCAAAGTACCATTTTTTTAATCGGACTGCGCTTTAAAATTCTTCTATACAAACTTTAACATCCCTAAACCTCATTTGAGGCGTAGTTTTGAAAAACTAATAATGACAAACATTGTTACTTACTTATGCAAGTATTTGTGCTAAGTTTCAAGTTCATTAAACAAATTAATAAGATTTTTCATATAAACTGTATCTCTGTTTTCACGAACAAAGATACCTAAAGAATTTCAAAAATCGTCTGGTATGTTTCCATAACTTGACTCAAACATTATTTACACCAATTTTAGAGTTAATCAAGCCCCCAATAAAATCCTCCGCTATAAAATTAACTTTTCACCCCTTAGGGGTAGATTTTTGGAAAACCCTAATACACGTTAGTCTTCATTTTTGGTCTCAAGTATAAAAACTGAGTTTTGAGTTAATCGGACCGCGTGTTAAAGTTCCTCCATACAAACTTTGACACCCCCCATCCCTCCTTAGGGGGTAGTTTAGGAAAACTAAAAATGATAAACTTTATAATTTACTTAGATGAATATTCGTGCTAAGTTTCAAGTCTATTAACTCAAGGGATAGGATTTTTCATACAAATTTTCATACCCTGTTTTACACCCTTAGGGATGGAATTTCCAAAAATCCTTCCTTAGTAGATGTTTACACTATATAAGGTATCTATGTGCAAAATTTCAAGTCTCTAGGTCCATTGGTTTGGGCTGTGCGTTGGTATATTAGTCAGTGACTCAATCAGGACTTTGATTTTTTTATATATATGTAGATTTACCATGTTATTTTAAGACCACAGACTTCTTATAGGTTTTCCTGTAATCTACAGGTATAGAAATAATTTCTATATTTTTTTCAAAATTTTAGGCTCAGTAGTTTCGGAGATAAGGGGGGGGGGGAATGGTCAATTTTCGTCTATTTTCTTAAATAACTTTAAAACAATAAATTTTAAAATTATAAAAAAAATATATTTGAGACCCTCAAAGTAAGCCCTTTCATTTGATATGTCACTCGGTACAGTTTACAAAACTTTTTTTTTTAATTTTCTTATTTTCCCCCTAAAAGTGACTCTCATATTCAAAATTCATATATTTACTTTAGCTGTACGTGTTTGGGTCACAGAAATCCATATGTGTACGAAATTTTAACTTAATCGGTCCATTAGATTCGGAGCAAATTGGCTGTGACAGACGGACAGACGGACAGACAGACAGACACACGAGTGATCCTATAAGGGTTCCGTTTTTTCCTTTTGAGGTACGGAACCCTAAAAATGAATCCCTATTTCCCTTGGTCATCGCATCACGCGTGAACGGATGGAACAATTTCGCTAATTCTTTTTTTGTTGTGTTTATTATTGTCAGGAGAAGGTTCTTATGAAGAGAAAAATTGGAAAAGTTGCCGGGAAAATTGGAAAATTCGGGAAAATTTAAAGTGGATTTTCTATGGGAATTTTGAATTATTGAAATTGGGACAGGACAACGTCTGTCGGGTCAGCTAGTTATAGATAGAAAAACACCCAGACTCGGAACAAATACTTGTAGGTCGTACAAATATTTGTTCCGTGCGGGAATCGAACCCGCGACATGCTGCGCAGCAGTCAATCGCTCAACCACTACGCCAACCGTGTCGTCAAAACATAAGTAAGTATCACATTAATATTGTAAAGGTAAAGTTCGAGAGGAGCTCGTGGCTAAGGCTAACAGCCGCACGAGTCGATCCATCAGGTTAAGCTACACTTGCCGGGGTTGGTCCGTGGATGGGTGACCATCTTTACATACCGAGACTCCTCCGTGCCTCAGTTGTTACGGGTCGTCAGAAGGCCGAAAGTCTGACAACCAGTCTTACCAAGGGGTATCGTAGGTATTACCCAGTTACTGGGTTGTGGAGGTCAGATAGGCAGTCGCTCCATGTAAAATACTGGTATTCAGCTGCATCCGGTTAGAGTGGAAGCCGCCCACAACATAGTAGGAAAAAGGCTAGGTAGATTGTAATAAATAAGAGGAGCTCGTGGCTAAGTAATAACAGCCGCACGGGTCGATCCATGAGGTTACGCTTGCCGGGGTTGGTCAGTGGATGGGTGACCATCCTTACATACCGAGACTCCTCCGTGCCTCGGAAAGCACGTTAAGCCGTTGGTCCCGGCTGTCATTCGTGGATCTTTGACAGTCGTTACGGGTCGTCAGAAGCCCGAAAGTCTGACAACCAGTCTTACCAAGGGGTATCGTATTACCCAGTTACTGGGTTGTGGAGGTCAGACAGGCAGTCGCTCCATGTAAAATACTGGTATTCAGCTGCATCCGGTTAGACTGGAAGCCGACCCCAACATAGTTGGGAAAAGGCTAGGCAGATTGATTGAGATTGTAATAAATGTATTTGTTATAAATAAATCAAACACAATCAAGCACAGATTAGCGTATTTAGACTAAAAATACGAATTTTGAACGATGATCTCACGACATCTCACAATATGGTCGAAAAATCGCTAAAATCGCCTCGAATGTAATTATTAATGATTAATGACGTGCAGGGCAGGTCAAAGTGACAGCTGTTTGCAGTTGGTGAAACTTCTCTTTTCGTCTATAAATGCTTGCAGTAGTTACCTACTGTGCAGGCATTTCAATTTGGTCGAAGCAGTGAAGCATTAAAATTTAATGTCGGCTTTACTTGTTGTTTTAGCACCTTCCTATCAAATTGACTCAAATTGGTTGAACTATGTAGGATGTGAGCATGTGTTACATACCGACACTCCTCCGTGCCTCGGAAAGCATGTTAAGCCGTTGTTCCCGGCTGTCATTCGTGGATCTTTGACAGTCGTTACGGGTCGTCAGAAGGCCGAAAGTCTGACAACCAGTCTTACCAAGGGGTAGGTATCGTATTACCCAGTCACTGGGTTGTGGAGGTCACATAGGCAATCGCTCCATGTAAAATACTGGTATTCAGGTGCATCCGGTTAGACTGGAAGCCGAACCCAACATAGTTGGGAAAAGGCTAGGCAGATTGATATGTAATATGAGCAGTGGTGGCCCAGTGCTAACGGCTGCGACTTACGAGGTAGTAGGTCATAAGTTACCCAGGCAGGCGCTTTACTTTGTATAAATTATTTCATTACTGCTCTCAAAACGGTGAAGGAAAACATCGTGAGGAAACCGGCATGTCCTAGAACCAAAATTTCGAAGACATGTGAGATCTACCAACCCGCACTGGGCCCGCGTGGTGGATTACGTCTCACTCCCTCTCACAGAGAGGAGCCCTGTGTCCCAGCAGTGGGATCATTATAGGCTGATTATGCTGTTATGCTATGTAATATAGCCTGACAGTACGTGTTACTGCTGAGGTGATCACCAATTCGTTTGCCAAGCTTGGTGATTATGGAGATTTTTGACCAATCATTGTAGAAGAAGCATTTTTAAATTAGTGTTTACGAGTACATAACATAATTCTTATTTTTTCGAGTTAGGATTGCTGGGATGAACTTCGAGTAGGTACACAATCAATCTGCCTAGCCTTTTCCCAACTATGTTGGGGTCAGCTTCCAGTCTAACCGGATGCAGCTGAATACCAGTATTTTACATGGAGCGACTGCCTGTCTGACCTCCACAACCCAGTAACTGGGTAATACGATACCCCTTGGTAAGACTGG
The DNA here is from genome assembly GCA_905163495.3 of Cosmia trapezina. Classification (NCBI taxonomy): domain Eukaryota; kingdom Metazoa; phylum Arthropoda; class Insecta; order Lepidoptera; family Noctuidae; genus Cosmia; species Cosmia trapezina. Next base: position 4,431,097 of record LR991034.1, on the reverse strand, counting down.
TTGTCAGACTTTCGGGCTTCTGACGACCCGTAACGACTGTCAAAGATCCACGAATGACAGCCGGGACCAACAGCTTAACGTGCTTTCCGAGGCACGGAGGAGTCTCGGTATGTAAAGATGGTCAACCATCCACTGAACAACCTCGGCAAGCGTAGCTTAACCTGATGGATCGACCCGTACGGCTATAATTACTTAGCCACGAGCTCCTCAACTTCGAGTAGGTACACACATACATATATTATGTACATGAGTAAAGATTATGTCGTGTTGGAAAGATTACCTAGCCAGCAACGTGGATTGGATTCCATGGATGTGGCAGACGTTCTAATAATCGTCACTTGTAGACACTTTCTATCCATCATGCAGTTATAATTTAAGTGAGAAATAACACAATATTAATGCATTCTATTCTATATTTCAACTCTATATTAACACTTTCAGCTGAGCATCTGGGTACCTATTCAAATGTTTGTTGCGCGGCACACTATTTTCTCATACAAAATGTATGACGATTAGTGACGTTCTGGTTTTTCATACAAGCAAAGATAATATGAAATGTGACACAACTGTTACTACACGTCGACGTTGCGAATGTACGCGTAATTATAATGTATGTATGTGAGTAGCCTTAAAAAGTGTACAACAAAACTAACGTGGAGTGGCGCTAGCAGTCCGAAAATTTAAAGTGATACGGCGCGATGACGTAGCTTGAAGGAATTGGTATAGGCCGCAGCCGTTGTTTATACACGTTCTATATAGAAAGACATATTTTTTGCTGACGTGATTAAACGTTGTGTCAAATAGCGTTTATCAAATTTTACGGATTATAACGCCGCTCAAAGTGTTAAGATTTGGTTTTTCACCGATCGTGTTTGATTTTTACAATAATTACAGTTCTAACCTTTGAAAAAACTAGATTTTCTAGTTTGTTTATTGAACTTGTTAAAAAACCATTCTGCTGTTTCGTATTGGTGCTTTGGTCGTGTGATGCACACACATTGATATCTCTTCACCTTTTGAGTTCACAACACTGGTGCTTGTAAGCGGTGATTTATTATTAGATCTTACAACTAATTATGATTTACAAAAAGTTCTACTGCTATAATTATCTAGGCCACCCAATCCTGGTAAGTATTTTAAATATGTAAGAACCTACTACCAAAACATTATTGTACCTCTAGTTCAAGTCAAATCAAATCAAATAATCATTATTGCAATCCATAATGTGGTACAGGTGATAAGTAATAGTTTTAGAAACAATAACAAACAAACAATAACAACAACAATAACAAGCAACAACAAACAACAACAACACAAACAACAACAACAACAACAATTTATAACTGTTAAGCTGCTGCTGCTGTTTATTTGCGTGGGCATTCCCTAAAGTTATGGGAAAATGCCTTTGAAGCAATACTTGCCTAACCGAGTTGTAACTGCATGGAATAGGCTCCCGGAAAATGTTGCGACGGCTCCCTCACTGAACTGCTTCAAGAATCGACTGGACAGATTAAATATCTCCAAGCTATTTGATACACACGCATCAGCTAACTAGCTCCTAGTATGTTTAACTTAAATAATAATAATTAATAATAAAATATCCAATACTTATTAGTACATTTGTCAAAACTTGTAGTGACAGGTCAATCTATCAACTCAGGCTATCGAAGTCCACCGCTGGACGTAGGCCTCTCCCAGATTGCGCCTCAACACCCTGTCCTCCGCCTTCCGTATCCAGTCTGTCCCAGCCACCTTTTAGGTCTATCCAGCTGGGGGCGTCCCACACTACGCTGTTATAGCATCATGTATCATGACAGACAACGCACATCCTAAGCCGCTGGGTCTAGAAACTTGAAATTTTGCGCAAGAGTTCCTTAGATAACGAAAATGAGCACTAAGGAAGGATGTTTGAAAATTCATCCCCTAAAGGGGTTATATAGGGCATGAAAGTTTATATGGAAGTTCGATTTTACTGTCGATGCGTTACCGATGACAAATTCCAAAGGCCACACGGCAGATTGATCCATAAAGAACCAAATTGACCTCTTTATGTCAATTATTCCAAGTAGTAATATGTAGGTAATCGATCTTAAAAAAATATGAACACATTATTGGACTATTTGATTCGTTTGGAGCCGAATGAGTTCGTATCGGACGCGACGACCGGTCCGACGACTTTTTGTGGGATCCCACCCTCATCCGACGACCTGACTGCCTTTTGAGGTCTTACACAACCCATTGGAATATAAACCTTAAGTTTAAACAGCAAAAAGTTTAAAATTGATTACCTATATCTTCGTTTGACAGTCACGACCTAAGAGCAAGGATAAATGTAAGGATGAAGACTTGATTCAATCAATTTTAAATCTTATTCAGTAGTTTTAAAGTGGTTTTTTTGTAGTGATAAGTCGTGATGAATAGCTCCTTTGATTTTTATCGTACATTTGACCCATCAAGTCGAATGTCCTGGGAATGTTCGGAAGACGATTAAATAGTTATTTGCCGTGATTATGATGACGCCAGGTGATGTTTAAACGTCTTGACGCCTGATTTCCACGACGAGGTAGGCAGATAAGTATAGTAGACCTACATTCCACCATTTTTAGTTCCGTATTGTACCAAGGGGTTAGATCTAATTCCACTAACTTCCGGTTGCTACTGACCCAATAACACTTTGCCCGACCCGAGGAACGAACCCAAACCTCCGTGCTCCGTGCACTTTATACCAACGAGGCACTCACTCGAGCAATATTTTATTTTTAGCTATACTTAAAGGCTCCCGCAGACAGGCGCAATGCAATGGTGCGACGGTTGCGATTCTGGTAGAATAATTTTCATGAAGTTTTCAAATATTTTTTTCTATTACAATCGGGTCACGCCGTTTAAACCTATTTTATGTTTCCCTATAACGGAATTTCTAATTCTTTTGAGAAAAAAATATCTTTAATAGTATAAAAGGTAAGATAGCATTAATCAAATCAGTCTAGCCTTTTCCCAACTATGTAGTATTTTACATGGAGCGACTGCCTATCTGACCTCCACAACCCAGTTACTGTATAACACGATACCCCATGTTAAGACTAGTTGTCAGACTTTCAGCCTTCTAACTACCCGCAACGACTGTCAAAAATCTATGAATGACAGATATAGTGAGCGCGCAAGTGCTAGTCTCCGCCTGAGGAATGTGATTGGTGAGAAACGACAAGCTAACTCAGTCTGCCAATCTTAAATTTTCAATGGCGCTCTCCCCCGTCTCACCGCTCACATACTCGTACCTCAGGCGGTGACTATCACTTGCGCGCTCACTACAAATTATCAAAACACAGACAATGACATAACATCACACATCTACCTGCGTTACAAAAGCCATGTAATTTCCCATGATTAATGTTAAAATAATTGCTATAAAAACTAACATCAGAATACCATATGACGTGTATGTTAACGACGTGGTGTTTTTATGGTGGTTAGCAGAAAAAAAGGTGACATCGTTGACAGAACTGGGTTTTGGGAGCATTTAAGGGGTTATGTCATTATAATCATGGGTTTCTATAGCGCCATGTGTGAAAGTTGACAGCTGGTGGGTTAAATGTTTTGGTAATTTTAACCCCTTTCGTGTATTGGGTAAGAAAGTGGAATCGAGTTGAACTAAGTATACTTAGAACAAAAAAAAAAGCTGTGTAAACTGGAAAATCCTTCCATCAAATGTAGGTACTTACTACAAATGCTATAAGATTTACCTCCAAAATTTCTCTGAAACAAGTAATGTAAGTAGTGTAGTGGTGTAGTGTGTGGTGTGTGTGTGTGTGTGTGTGTGTGTGTGTGTGTAGTGTGTGTGTGTGTGTAGTAGTAGTGTGGTGTATGTATATGTAAGTAGTTGAATGTGCTAACGAAAAAAATATTCATTTTTGCGATAACTTCATTAATGTTTTCAAAAATCAAATCTGTGAACTGTTCCTACTTATCAGAAGAATAATTCGAACAATTTTACAGAAAAGTCGAACCTACGTATTGTTAAGTATAGATCTTGTAGGTGGGTAGGTATAGATAGGTAAGTATACCTAAGGACCATTTCGAACACAAACTCTTCAACAAAACATTCCACAACCCTTAATTGTTCGTATATTTCAAAGAAGCATATAAGCGCATTACTCCCGATGCATCCATAGTCTCCTAGTACTAATGTCAGGCTGGTCATCCATCACCCGCCCGCGCCCGCGCCCCGCACCCCCGCGCCCCGGCGGCGCATCAATCTTATGCAACGCAGCCTGCACGCTCATGGTATCCTGGTAACTATTTAGTAATTTGTTGGTATTCTTTTGTCAGATTTTATAATACTGATATTCAGCTGCATCTGGTTAGACTGGAAGCCGACCCCGACATAGTTGGGAAAAGGCTAGGCAGATTGATCTTTTGTCAGATTTTAAAAGGATAATAATTAGAAATGTGATAGGTGGCCTGTTAGTGAGATTTTGGGGAGAAATCTGCACAAAGGCTTTGCAAAGTGCATTTATTACCCGACTGCGGCGAAGCAAAAAGATAGTTTTTTTTTTTTTTTTACTTCTTATCATAATTTCACAAATGAGTTATCGTTGGAAGCGTATTGGCTGTCCCCTGGTTAATAGGCTATGTGACATAAAGTAATGACCTAAAAAAAACATTTTTTAGGGTTCCGTACCAAAATAGTAAAAAAGGAACCCTTAAGGTGTGACTCAGTCTGTCTGTCTGTCTGTCTGTCTGTCTGTCCGTCTGTCTGTCTGTCTGTCTGTCCGTCTGTCTGTCTGTCTGTCTGTCACAGCTGGATATCTCAAGAACTACTTATGCTATCAACTTGAAATTTGGAACAGTTTTAGATGACGTTTACCCAACTATTTTGCAAATAAGAAAGAAATAAAAATGTATGATTTTTTTTTGCAACAGGGACTGAAAGGGGGTCTTAAAAATTCAAAGTGGGGCTACTAGGGCATGTGGGATATCATATGAAAGAGCGCTGTTTGCACATTCTCAAACATTTTTTTTTATTTTTTTTAGGCCGCATAGTTTTCGACTTTTGGTGAAAAATGTAAAAAAAAATACCGTACCCCCCCCCCCCCCCCCCGTTTTATCTCCGAAGTTTGCAAAGAGAAAAATCTGAAATTTATTTTACGTGATGGAAGTTTATGTAAAGGTTACAGGAACAATAAAACGATGTCCTAAATAGCATACTTTTTCAGAAATCGGAACGGAACCCTGGGTTCGCGAGTCCGACTCACAGCACATTTCAAAAATATATTGTATACAACATTAGTTTTTGTTTATACTAAACCCGAAAAGGGGTCATTGTACTCATTTTGAACAATTTTTTCAATGGGACCCACCTTGAAATCGCGGAAAAAAAATCTGCTGTTCAGTACATTTTGACGAGTTTGATGTAGATAAATGTACCTGGGTAGTTCTTCGAGGTCCCTCAAAACGCGGTCACACGGTCTTCATTCCTAACCTATGAAATATTCAGTCTTAGGACCAAATACAGATTACTCTTTGTTTATTTATGTGTACAATTTCAACAATAAACATCTAAAATTATTTATAATATTTATTTAAAAAAATATCTAGTGTCCAAAACGGGAGCAAAATCGGTGTTCTTCGCGCGTCACACTCTGTTCGCGCTCACGGAAAACTTTGATAACTTTTGTATTATATTCATAAGCATTTAATGTAATACATCAAATTGATCGTATTTAATTAGGTATCATAATGATCAAAGAATATTAATTGTATCTCTTAATATACAATAGTTAATAGGCATTATGTCTCTGTCACACGATTTTCCTACTTTCGCGAGGGCGCAACAAAACTGCACCTATCTTCCAAGACGGGCAACTTGTCGCTAAACTTTTTAGTTGCGCGGACGCTCACTAGTGTCCCGGCATCAGTGGGGGAGACAAATACATTAATTGCTTATAAACAAAAAAAATATGAGATAAGTTAACCTTTGAATATTTTCAAGTAGCCTTGGTCAAGAAACTTTCATGCGCAAATTTTGAAGGATAATGTTTACAATTTTCCAACTCATTTTGAATGAAGGAATAATATAGATCTTCGAGATTATTCCCAAGTACTTTGTTCGTTAATTTACCTGTAAATTTAATAGTAATTCTCAAAAATGTGAAATTTTCGTAACTATCGTGGCACAACTTTCGTGGTTATTTGTCCACGAAAGTCAGCTAGCGCACCATGAAAGTTTTATATCTCCATTAAATAATGACTTCAGATGTTTTGTGACGCCACTGATGCATTTACTCGATTGTCGCGAATCTCAAAATAAAGGTGTTATGTATTTGTATAAGTATTTATGCGTGTACGAGTATGTGCTTCAATTTTTTTCTTGTAACGACTCGTAGTATGTGTTTCTGTTTGTATGTTTTCTCGTAGCCAAATTAACAGCTTACTTCACCTCAACCTGTGCTGTTTAGCCAATGGGCTAATTGACAGTAAGAAAATACCTTATGAATTTTATTATGTAGAGTGCTTGTCAGACAAAAGTATAAAAAAACCCGCTCTTAAGGCCCTCCAGAAGCTGTTTGATTCCGTCATACTCGAGGGCAAAACGCCGCAGGCATGGTACAGAGCTGTGGTGGTATTATTCTTTAAGAAGGGCGATAATGTTCTTCTTAAGAATTACAGACCCGTCTCACTTCTGAACCATGTCTACAAGCTGCTTTCAAGAGTCATCACGATCTGTTTCGCACGCAGGTTTGATGACTTCCAGCCTCCCGAACAAGCCGGATTCCGTAAAGGCACCATAGACTACATACGTATACGCTGCGACATGTTATACAGAAGACTGAAGCCTCCGATTCGATTAAAGCATGGGCTGTACTGCAGTCTCGACTATCGGTATATTGAGGTGCTGAAGTGCCTGTACAAAAACGCCACTATGTCAGTCCGACTCCAGGAACGGACCTCGAAACCTATCCTTCTGGCGAGGGGGAGACAGAGAGAGGTTATCTCTCCGAAACTGTTCACCGCTGCACTGGAGGATGTCTTCAAGGTTCTGGACTGGAAAGGGCTAGGGATCAATGGCGAGTACGTCACTCACCTTCGGTTTGCAGACGATATAGTAGTCATGGCTGAGACTATGGAGGGGCTCAGTACACTGCTCGATGACCTCAGTAGAGCTTCCGAAAGAGTCGGTCTTAAAATGAAAATGGATAAGACAAATGGCATCTCAAATGCCCATGTAGCACCCACTTTCATGAAGATCGGAGACATTACACTGTAGGTTGTGGACGAGTATCTAGGACAAACTGTCCAGTTAGGTAGGTTCAACTTGAAAAAAGAGGTCAATCGTCCGACTCGGCTGGGCAGCGTTCAGGAAGCTTCGCAATATCTTCTCGTCTCACATACCATAGTATCTCAAGACGAAAGTCTTCCACCAGTACGTGTTGCCAGTAAAGACCTACGGCACTGAAACGTAGTCGCTCACAATGGGCCTTATGAGAAGGCTGAAAGTCACCCAAAGGGCAATGGCGAGGGCTATGCTTGGAATTTTCCTATGTGATCAAATCAGAAATGAAGATAGCCGCAGTAGAACGAAGGTAGCCGACATAGCCCGAAGAATTGCTTAACTTAAGTGGCAGTAGGCAGGGCACATTGCTCGAAGAACAGATGGCCGATGGGGCCAAAATGTTCTGGAGTGGCGGCCGCGTACTGGAAGACGTAACGTTGGAAGGCTTCCCACAAGTTGGACAGATGACCTTGTAAAGGCCGCAGGAATCTGCTGGATTCGGGAAGCACAGAACCGGTCGAAATGGCGGTGCTTAGGGGCGGCCTATGTCCAGCAGTGGACGTCTTTCGGCTGAAATGATGATGATGATAATGATGTAAATTTTACACTTTAATTACTGGACCAAAGCTAAATTAGCAACCAAAGTTACTAATAAGTAATAATAAGCTGATCTCAAAACACTATGTTGATCTGAAATACAAGTTGATTCATAAATAATAAGTATTTCATTTTTTAAACTTCAATCCACAGGAAATTTATGAAAAAATAAGTATTTAAAACTGTATTTTGCTTACAGAAAATACGTTTGTAACTTTTGTGGCGTCTTTCGTAACTTTCGTGGGAACCGAAATTTCAAAATAGAATATCTCTGTACTTTATGCACCGATTTACATATAATCAAAATTGCACTTATTATTTTTAGAGCATCTTAAATGTGTGTCCATTTATTTGAAGATTACTCTAAAAAAAAATTCGCCACGAAAGCTACGCGGAGAATACTTTTTGAAGAACTACTCACCTACTGAACAGCTGATTTTTTTTTGGCGATTTTAGGTTTGTTCCTTTAGTAAAAGTTGTTCTAAAGGATGAGTACAATGACCCCTTTTCGGGTTTAGTATAAACAAAAACTAATGTTGTATACAGGGCGTCCCACGGATATGCCACATGGAGGGAAAGTCCCTTGAATATTGTATACGGAACATTTTACTGAAAGAAGACATTATTTGAATTTAAAAAACAATTTAAACTGTATTCATAGATATTTAAATAATTACATGGTTGAACCGGAAATCGAACCGTTACAGGAGAAAAATAATCACCCTGTAGCTTTATCATACCGATCGAAAGGCTTCATCATAAGGATTATTTTTTGCTGAATAACTTAGTGTCACAAATAAAAGGAAGACCATGAATTTGCTTGTAACCTGACACGGACCTGCAAATTGCATAAAACGCAAAAAAAAAATGAATTTCGCGGGCTACCCAGCGCATCCTTTGTGCACATTCTGCTTACTAGGGTTCCTCTCTCAACCACAAGGTAGACCGTCGACCTAGAGAAAGTCACAGAAATCTGATTCTGCATTCGCTTTGTTTGCGGTCTTCGAAAGTATGACCATGTTTCTCACCTTCGCAAGGAACTCAAGTGGCTCCCAATCCGCCTTCGCAGGAACACTCGAATTTTATGTCTCCTCTTCAACATCTTACACAACCCGTCTTATCGTTCCTACCTGCGCGAGCGTTTTTCTTACGCTCGCCCTAGCGACGCACCGTGTAGATCACACCTTAGATCCCTCCTTAAATCTCATCCTCATAAAACTAGCTACTATTCTTATTCCTTCTCTGTCCATGCTGTAAGATTGTGGAACTCGCTTCCGCCTAGCATTCGCGATTTAAAAACTGTGTCTCTTTTCAAATATCGAGTAAAAGAGCATTACCTTTCGTCTCAAATGTGAGTATTTATATATAGTATATGTACGTTTATATATTTTAACTTTATGTATTTATTTAATTATATGTTAATTTTTGTTTTGCATTATACAGGGTGAAATTGAATAGATGCGACAAAATTTAAGGGGGTGTTCTACGCATCAATATGAACAACTTTTACTATGGGACCAAACCTGAAATCGCGAAAAAAAATCAGCTGTTCAGTACATTTAATGTTCGCATAATTCGTCAAAATGTACTGAACAGCTGTTTTTTTTTTCGCGATTTCAGGTTTGGTCCCATAGTAAAAGTTGTTCATATTGATGCGTAGAACACCCCCTTAAATTTTGTCGCATCTATTCAATTTCACTCTGTATATGTAGGGATATTTACTTCGCATAATCCTATTTTTCTCTTCTTGTTCTCACACACTATTGTCTACATTTCTTTTTGATTTCTCCTGTCGCAGGTCTGCTGGAAGAAATTTCTTAAAAAATAAGCATAATGTATCTGTATAAATTTTTCTGTGTGTACATAAATTGTAAAATAAATAAATAATAGATTTAGGAAGAAGTGCAAGACCAGTCGTTTTACCGATACTTAGGGAGGCTTAGGCGGGTCCAGCAGTGGACATCTTTCGTCTGATATCATGATGAACATAGCCAGGAAGACGCCACATAATCAAAATCCACAAGCACTCATTTGCTATACAAAAAATCCTTAATCACCTAGTTTGAGTAAACAATCCCTCAGAATTTTAATGCATCTCCGAAATAATTACTTACCCTATTAAAAAACCGGCCAAGTGCGTATCGACCACGCACAGTGACGGGTCCGTAGTTGGGATGAATTAATCCCAAAAACAAACTTAACATTGTAGTTGAAAAACATGTTATCCCAAACATTCCAAGTGCAAATGTAAGTTTGTGCGCACGATATTGAGAGATTCACCATGTTATTTTAAGACCATAGACTTCTTATAGGTTTTTCTGTAATCTTTATGTAGGTATAAAACTATTTTCTGTATTTTTTTTTCAAAATTTTAGGCTCAGTATTTTCGGAGATAGGGAATGGTAAATTTTCGTCAATTTTGTTAAATAACTTTAAAACAATTTATATTAAAATTATAAAAAATATACAGGGTGGAAGGGACATCGACGCGCAAACGGTTACCACGTATTCAGTACATCATTCTGAGCCCCCTTAGAAATTTTTCATCGGTTATTTAAAAAAATCTGCTGTTTCATACATTTTGAACGTGTATTGCACTATTGTAGGAAACTGTAGATTTTTGTTTTAATAACCGATGAAAAATTTCTATATAGGGGGGCTCAGAATGATGTACTGAATACGTGGTAACCGTTTGCGCGTCGATGTCCCTTCCACCCTGTATATTTGAGACCCTCACAGTAAGCCCTTCCATTAATTTGATATGTAACATTTTTTAATTTTCTTATTTGCCTCCCAAAAATGACCCCATATTTAAAATTCATATATTTACGTTACACGTCCGTGTTTGGGTCACACAAATTCATAAGTGTACCAAATTTCAACTTATCGGTCCGTTAAGTTCGGAGCAAATTGGCTGTGACCATAGATATAAGAATATATTTCTATGGCTGTGATGGACGGACAGATAGACAGACGACTGATCCTATAAGGATTCCGTTTTTTCCTTTTAAGGTACGGAACCCTAAAAACAGTCTTCCTCAGTTTCAATCCACCAAAATTGGAGTTAAAGAAATGGCATCTCGTTATACCGACTGGTATTGTTTCACGATAGTACCACATTGTCTGATGTTCATTACGGCTCCTCTGTTAATTATGTGCCCTGGTATAATGTTTATTTTTCCTTGGATGGCGAAATTTTAAGAGATTGCATTGTCTCGTTTTTTGGTGGAAGTTTGTAGTCATTAATCAATGATATTATATAATTAAAGTGGTAGATATCGTACTATAGCGCGCAAATAGTTCCAGACAAATTCAGACAATTGTTGTAATTTGATTTAGTCGGCTAATAGCAGCGAGCGAAACAAAGAGTGTCCGTGGCGTGACAATAATATTACCTAAAATGCCAAGTTATCTCTTTCTGTATCATACGTTTCGTATTATCTATCGCAGTCGTAGGTGAAAACTACTATACACAAGTTACTTTAAAGCAGTCCACGTTTCCAGATCGGTGGAAGACTACACGTGTCGTTCCGGTTATAGACCAGTTGCAGTGTTGTCGACGCCGGCAAAAGTTTTTGAAGCCGCTATTCAACGCTGCATACAGGGGCAAGTCCGAGCGCAACTGTCGGACGCCCAGCACGGCTTTCGGCCGGGACGCAGCACTTCCACCAACCTGCTTAACTTCATGGCACAGGTTATTCCGGCAGTTGACGCTGGGGTACAGGTAGACGCGGCGTACTTTAACTTCAAAAAAGCCTTCGACACCGTGACAATGATGTCTTATTAAGGAAGCTGGCAGATGTAGGATGTACTCCACACTTGCTGCAGTTCTTTGTCAGCTATATGAGGGACCGCCAACAGCACGTTGACTACAATGGGTGCGAGTCGAAGCCGTACTTCACCAGGTCCGGAGTAAGCCAGGGTTGCAATTTGGGGCCTCTTGAATTTATCATAATGGTAAACAGCTTACCGGAGGTCGTCAGACATGGCTCATGTTTATTGTTCGCAGATGACCTCAAGTTGCTGCTCGAGGTAAGGGACGAGTCTGACTGTGAGCGACTCCAGGGTGACATTGATAGGGTGGTGAAGTGGAGCCATGACAACAAGCTGTACTTGAACGTGTCCAAATGCTCGATAATATCCTTTAGTCGTGCGCGCACCCCTGTCCGCTATGAGTACAAAGCAGAGGCGGTACCCATGCAGCGAGTAACGCAAGTGCGTGATCTAGGGGTGTATCTCACTCCAGATCTTACGTTTCGCGAGCATATCATTAAGATATGTAAGAAAGCGTACAGGAACCTTGGCTTTGTACTGAGGCAGTCGCAGGGGTTCACTAATATTACGACTATTAGGGTATTATACGACGCTTTAGTCAGGAGTCACTTGGAGTATGGTGCTGTCATATGGGCTCCACATGAAGCCAAGTACTCTGTCATGCTGGAGCGCGTACAAAACAAGTTCACGCGTCACTTGTACTGCAGACTGTACGGGGTTTATCCATTGTACCCGCTGATGTACCCCACCCTGTTTGTACTGGGCATGGTCGGGTACAATGAATTGAGGGTGCGACGGCAGTTCACTCTTGTCGTCTATTTAATAAAATTACTCCGGGGCAAGGAGCACAACCCAGGAGTACTTCAGTGCTTGCGGTTCTCTGTTCCAGACCGCTACGTGTGGAGGCGGCGGCGCCCGCCACTGCTGGCTGTGCCAACTGCCAGAACTAACCTGCTGGCTAAAGCACCTCTCACGCGAGCAATTCGTACTGTTAACGAAGTTCAGAATAGGTTGGACATTTTTTCGTGTTACTTTAGTGAACTTGCAAAGGTAACATTAAATATAATATGTTACGAAAGCATTAATTAGTGTAATTTTAGGTTTATTGTTCATTTTGTGTTTAATGTTTCTTTTATTGTTTACTTTTTAATTTTTGACTGTAAAACATATTTAAGTTAATTTTGTAAAAGGTTACTGGTATCATTTTAGTTGTCAGTAATTTTGTATTAATGTACTAGTGTGTAATTGTTAGTAATGTAAGGTTATTTTAAATAGTTAATAATTATTACAAGTAGTCTTAGCTGTCGCATTAGGTTTGTAACCTGTAATGATAGTATAAGAGTTTTAAATAAATAAATAAATACATTTATATAAGTACATTTGTAATAACAACAACGATATTTGATCGCCGCTCAGTATGAACATAGCGTATCTTTATTTTATAATACCACTGTAATTTATAGCATGATTAAGACCTTACACCACAACACAAATCACTATGCAGGGTGGAAGGGACATCAACGCGCAAACGGTTCCACGTATTCAGTACATCATTCTGAGCCCCCAATCAATCTGCCTAGCCTTTTCCCAACTATGTTGGGGTCGGTTTCCAGTCTAACCGGATGCAGCTGAATACCAGTATTTTACATGGAGCGACTGCCTATCTGACCTCCACAACCCAGTACTGGGTAATACGATACCCCATGGTAAGACTGGTTGTCAGACTTTCGGGGTTCTGACGACCCGTAACGACTGTCAAAGATCCACGGATGACAGCCGGGACCAACGGCTTAACGTGCTTTCCGAGGCACGGAAGAGTCTCGGTATGTAAAGATGGTCACCCATCCACGGACCAACCCCGGCAAGCGTAACTTAACCTGATGGATCGACCTGTGCGGCTGTTATTACTTAGCCACGAGCTCCTAGAGAAATTTTTCATCGGTTATTGAAAAAAAATCTGTAGTTTCCTACAATAGTGCACCTACACGGTCAAAATGTATGGAAGAGCAGATTTTTTTTTCAATAACCGATGAAAAATTTCTATATAGGGGGGCTCAGAATGATGTACTGAATACGAGGTAACCGTTTGCGCGTTGATGTCCCTTCCACCCTGTATACGTTTAGTTAACGCTAAACATATGTTTCAGCCAAAAAACAAACATATGTATAGGTAAGTACTTAAAAAAACATAATAAAATTATGTTTGTTTTTTTGAGTCTGACTCTGGCTACTTCAAATAGAACGATGTTTTGAATTCGTTTAGCACTAAATGAGCTTAGTGATTTGTGGTGCAGGGCTTAAGACTACATGGCTTATAATAATGAATACTGCTGATTTTATCCGTAGGAACTGCAGTTCAAAACCCAGCTATATGTACTAGGTCTGCGCAGTTATGGGTCGTGGGTTCAAACCCAGGCAGTTGCGAACTTAAGTTTCATAAAAGCTACATAAAGGTGTCACGTCGAATTGTGAGAAATTAATTAGGTCAGGATTTTGATAACATTCGTTTGCAGGTTTTGTTCCTTATCAGCATCACTATCGATCTGGGCCAGTGCCTCAGACGATGCTAATACAGCCTGTAGTAGGCTGTGTTTATTAATAACTAGCTTCAGCCCGCGACTTTGTACGCATAAAATTTCTTGCTCCCCCCGACCGTTCTTCTAACTTTTTTATTTTTGCTCGGCTCCTAAGGGTCCTAGCGTGATGTTAAATAGTAAGAAGACGTTCTTCAAGAATTGGGCTAATAAATGCAAAAAAAAAAAATTCAAATCAGAATGTTAGGTAGTTCCAGAGATTAGCGCGTTCAAACATACAAACAAACAAACTCTTTAGGTTTATTATTAGTATTACCTACTTTCCTTTCAAATCTCGGAAGAGAATTTGGAAATCTATAAGATTTCCAAATTCTCTTCCGAGATTTGAAAACATAATAATAAAATTGGCATTCATGGGGCTGCCGACAGAAGTAAAACTTAGCATGTCGAGGTGTCGCGGTGACGCGAACTCGTAAGATTTCCCCCTAACAAAATCGCTCAACGCGCCTAAAGAAGTTTTCACTTTAATCATTATGGACCATAAATTTTTTTTTTTCAAATGTGCAAAAATGGAGCTTTCATTTTCTTCTATTAAAAAAATACATCTACTTTACCAATTAGACTGTGCATTCATTATAAAAACTCATCCTAGATAATTATCATCATAAGTAACTATAACATTGCAGTTAAAATACTTCGAACTTGTTGAATTGACTCAAGAATACAACAATTCATATCAATTTTCTATTCCCTCCTCAAAACATATTCCATTCTGAATATTTTCAGAAAACACTGAAAAAAAAGCACCTTTTTATTTCCTGACACACTTTTGACACCTTGGGACACTCAATCATCAATATAACACTCTATTTTTTAAGCACGAAGGTAGAATTTACCTTGGAAAGTTTTCCAAGTTAATTCCTTTAAAAGTGGTGGGTGAAGTTTGGAGCGCTGTATGCGGGAGTGAGGCAACCCGGATATTGTCGGCGGAGATTGTTTAAGATAGCACTTGTACTCTTTGTACTCCTTACCTGGACTTGGACGTTTTGTTTCAACGTTTGAGTTAATTTTTTTTCATGGCTGCCTCTTGCATACCTACTACCGGCTTTGGATTGGATGTTGGTAATCAGTACCTACTTAGTTTTGATGACTTTTTATTTGCATAGATTTTGAAGAAATTTATATCTTATAATTATATACTGGCTGAAGAGTTTGTTTGTATGTTTGAACGAGCTAATCTCAGGAACTGCCCGTCGGATTTGCAAAATTCTTATGCATATGATAGCCCAATTCTTGAGGAAGGTTATAGGCTATTAACATCACGCCAGGACCCTTAGGAGCCGAGCAAAAAGAACCGAAAATAAGCGAGTACCGCGGGCAGGCAATGTGATGCGAATGAAAATTAAGTGAAGTGAACTTGAAGTGAGCTGTCATTTCACCTGACGCTAGGGATTGACACTAATGACAGCTCAGTTCACCTGAGGTTTCACGATGAGGTATTTACAGAATAGGTCGGCAGAAAATTGTATGAAAAACGAACGCACTGTAAAATTACTGTAGACGACGATGATTTGATTATGACGGCTAGCTTTTCTCTCGTCATGACGACAGATGGTGGAGTCATATTATGGAAACACTCTCATAAGGTGAAAACCGTTAAACTGAACTTTGATCTTCAGGGTCTGTTGGCTTTCAAGGTTTACGGTTAGCTACAAGATTCTGTTTTTCCAGAGAGATTGCATTTATGTCATGGGTACCAGATTCCAAAAGACCTGTAAACAATAATATTGTATTTACTTAATTAAATTACATAAAATATGCAGAAATAATAAATGAAACGAACCAATTAATATTTCCCGAAATTCATGTTGCACGAATACAAAGGCTTAATCATATTTTATACTCGGATCAAACAGACACGATAGTTGCGATATTTTTTTTGACAGGATAACAATTCAAATTATATTCATACCTACCTACAGTGAATTAGCACAGCCAATAACGAAATTTGACCTATCCGTGCCCACATTAACAGAAATCCATAAAAAGCACACATTTAAAATTCACAAAACATTTCGGGTAAAAACTCAGTAATTCGTATAAAACAGGCTTTCACGTACAACGCAATCTCATATCACGCTCGCAACAGCGCTCAGCGCAAAAAAAAATAAAACCAAAAAAGAGTAAAAAAAAAATACAATGCACGTCGAACGAAAAAACTTTATCCTGTCAAAAAATAGTAACAGGAATAATTATCGCGAACATTGCATTAATCAAATTCCGTGCACGGCGGTATTGGGAGGGGGGTCATGGGGGGCCGCCCCCCCTGGGGGTGCACGGAAAAACGAATGCTGCGGGCTCGCTGCGAAAAAACGCTGAAAATGACAGGTGCACAAGCTCTAGTGATCTGCCGATATCTCTCGGATGCTGACTGAATTATTTTATGCGATGACCTATATTTTGCGCTTGGTGTAAAGGAAATGGGTGATTTGTGTATGATTTTCATAAATTGTTGGCGGTTGGTTTGATAATTTACGATTAGTTCCTGTGGGTAGAATATTTTTCTCTACTCATTCGTTGTGTTTGTGTAATAGGTAAATACTATCCCACCAAAAACATCAATCAATCAATCAATCAATCAATTTATTTATTTGTGAACATAGGTTACAGTAGGTGTTACAGTCAAGTTATGATCTCTATGTCCTACCACATAATGGTGTACAAATAGTAGGTGTTAAAATAACAATATCAATAATAATCATAATTACAATTAAAATAAATAGCAGGAAATGTCAGATAAAAGCATTAAATTACACAATTAGATTAGATTATTATAATGGGACATTAGTCCCATTATAATAATCACACATAAAAAATGAAAATATACTATATTCGGTCATTAAGGAATTCCTCAATAGAGTAATATGTCTTCTCGATAAGAAATAGGAATAACCTCTTTTTAAATACATTAATGGTATCTGCTGATTTGATACACTTTGGTAGTTTATTATAAATATTCGGGGCCATTGCAAAATCAAAATCAAAAATCAAAATCAAAAGTCATTTATTCAAATTAGGCTGAGAATCAGCACTTTTTGAACGTCGAAATTACAGTAAGACAGTCCCCACAAAACGCCCGCCCTTCACCACTTCCTAGTGCTTTAGCTGGGAAGAAGAAGTAGCGGAACAAACTCCCCAGCAGCACAGCTGTCTGTTCAGTTAGAAGAACTAGATTCTATACAATAGTACCTATGCAAAATAATTTACGCAACACAATACATTAAATTATATTTTTGTCAAATAAAATAAACAATTTTAGTACTTAACTCATATAACCTGTCATTATGTAAGCTGATTCTGGAGAAAGAACATAACATAAACATTGTCTTGAGTTAATCACAGCGACCAACTATTCTTATCGTTTAAATAATCGTTGATAGAATAGTATGCCTTTGAACAAAGATTGGATTTTACTTTAATTTTAAACGCATTAAAATGGCAAATCTAGCAAAGAGGAAGGTAGCTTGTTATAAAAAGTTATACCAAGACCAACAAATGAGTTATGAACCTTATGAAGCCGATGAAATGGAGCACGTAATTTGTCCTTATTTCTGGTGTTAATAATGTGAATATCACTGTTTTTACTGTACAAATGTATATTTTGCCTAATGTATATAAGATGTTGCAAATATGCTTTTCCGAAATAATGCAGTTTTGGTCCCATAGTAAAAGTTGTTTGTTATCATGAGCACAATCATATGTTTAGGTATCGGTCACTAATTACCAGTCACCCTTTATAACTGAATTACGCATGCTCCGGTAGCTAAGTATTTTAAGAGGCCACCATTGCATGCGTAGCTCATACAAACGTTTATGTGGAGCCAAATTTAACGTACCGGCTCTGCGCAGGCTACTCGCTTGTGAGAACTTAGACAGGTTGCGCCTGACAAAAAGGGCAGTCTCGTAGTACATGGACGGTAAAGTTAATAATTTAAATTTTTAAAATGAGGTTTACAACTGTCGGTCTTTTGTATATCAAGGATGGCTCGGATACACCGTTTTTGTGCGATAAATGCAGTTTCTTTTCCAGTTGCATTACCCCAAAAAATTATGCCATATCTTAAACATGATGCAACTAGTCCATGATATGCGGTTAGTAATGTTGATTCACCTACAGTTCTCCTTAACATGTTTAATGCATATGAATATTGGTTCAGCTTACTACATACTTTCTCGATTTGAACGCCCCATGTCAATGTATTCTCTATATGTATTCCTAGAAATTTTGTGGTGTTTGTGTCATTGATACTTACACCATTGTGATTAATATTAAGGTTTAATTTGTTATTTGTTCTTTGTCTAAATTCCATGATTACGGTTTTACTTAAATTAATTTTCAAATTATTATACTCTAACCAATTAATTATGGATTCAATATTATTGTTTATGTCAGATTCTAGTTTATCATTGTTATTACTGTCAAAAATTACAGTACTATCATCTGCAAACATTATCATGGGGTAATTAGTTGCTGTAGGTAAGTCGTTAATATAAATAATGAATAATGGAGGTCCAAGGACACACCCTTGAGGTACTCCATACGCCACGCTTCTAACATTAGATTCATAATACATTTCGTTTTTAGTCCTATCGCATACTCTATTAATAACTGTAAATTGTTTTCTGTTTTTAAGGTAGGATTCGAGAAAGCAATAGACATTCCCTCTTATGCCATATGAGTTTAATTTTTGAAGCAGAATTTTATGGTCTACGTAGTCAAATGCCTTTGACATGTCCATATATAGAGCCAGCACTGCCTTTTATCTACCCTAGATGTAACTATGTTCAAAAAATCATAAATGGCCATATTAATGGACTTGTCTTTCCTAAAACCTTTTTGCTCATCAGTGAATAAGTTATTTTTCTCAAAGTATTGATTTAAAGCATTAGAGACTACCTTCTCAAAAACTTTTGATAATATTGGCACTAGCGCTATTGGTCGGTAACTTGCCATATTCTCAACGTTATCTTTCTCGAAAATAGGCTTTATAACTGTAATTTTTAATTGATCAGGAAATGTGCCATTTGATATGCACTAATTTACGAGATGGCTTAAGACAGGTGCAATATAGACAGAAAAAGATTTTAATATTTTTGTACTAATGTTATCGTAGCCAGTACTAGACGTATTTTTTAAGTTCATAATAATATTATGTATGTCTTGAGGAGTAGTTGGAAAGATAAACATGGAAGAACATTCACTGGGCAATGCTGACCTGCAGCCAGTGTGTGTCGAGTCAGTAGGTTGAACCTGGTCAATATAAAAATTATTAAAAGCTTGGGCAATTTCAAATGGATCTGTAAGTATTTTGTTATTTACATTTATTCGCATTATACTTTCAGTCGGTAATCTACCTATCTTTACCGCTATTTATAACTTGCCATATCGCCTTAGACTTATTTTTTGCTAAGTGTATGTAATTATTATTTTGCGATTTCTGAGTAAGTTGTGTGATCTTCCTAAATCTAGAGGAAAAACTTTTAAAATTTTCCTTGTTTTTCTTTGTTCGTGCCAACCTATATTTCCATAGTAATTCTCTTTTCCTTTTACTGCATACTTTTATTCCACGACTTATCCACTTAGGTCGTTTTTTAGTATAAACATTTTCATGTAAAATGTTTCCAAGACGATACCATAAGGCTCGCACTGTCAAAAAGATCTCATGTAGAGCCAAGCTTCGAACTCTATACGCCCTAACTTCACAAACCCTAATTTTAATCAAAATATTTGGCTTGGCCGTTTCGCTACCGTCACATGGGCTTAAGGAGAAAAATTTATTCACTATCATTACTTTTCTGTTATACAATAGTTCTTGTGGTAAGGAAACCAGACAGTGGTCTTTTGGCAGAGCCTGAATCAATGCTGAACGTCTCTTATTTAATCTGAGGAAATGTTATAGGTACGTAATTACAATAGAAGAGAAGAAAAACCACATCATTGTTCAAATAGATCTACTAAAATTGCTGTGATTCACGATTTCAGTCACTCATAATAAGAAAACAAAAAACACCTGAAAAGCTTCGAACGTATCCCCTAGAACTTACTCCGTGTATACCGCACGAGTCCAGCGCAGGCTACCTATATAGTCACAAAAAAAGCGGGGGCCCGTCACTAGGGGCCGGGGGCCGCGGGGCCCAGCCGGCCCTACTGCATTCATTAATTGCTAATTTGCAGATCGGCCCCGATGTATGTCCGCCGAATGTTTGTATAATTTTATGTAATACCTTCAATGCTTTTTGGGTTAATCATTGTATTATTGTGTTATACATTTACAAAAGTAGGTACTTGTACATAAGAGGGTCGTGGTACTCTTGGTAGTACCACAGAGGTAAGTATAGAGGCTCTCTAGAAAAGTCTGAAGGGTCCACGAAACGATCAATTGCAATTGTCAATTTTTTCGTGATTGGTATACTATAAAATACTGGTATTCCAGCTGCATCCGGTTAGACTGGAAGCCGACCCTAACATAGTTGGGAAAAGGCTAGGCAGATTGAATTTTTTCGTGATTGATACACACTGATGCGCAAATTGATCGTCTACCAAATGCAGTTGAAGCGATTACAATATTACTGCAATATAAATTGATTTACTGCAATTGATTGTTTCGGGGATCTCTTAGGATGATGACGAAGATATTATAATAAAAGTGTCGAGTTTGATTTTCAGTCTCTCTTATGGGTTAGGTACTGCAATTCCTTTCAGGACATCTTTTTCATGAGTGAGTGAGGAAATAACCTCATCATCATCATCCACAACCTGACCTCACTCACTGCTGGGTAGGCCTCTGTTTTCTTATGAAAATATGGTGAAAAGGAAATTAAATTACCTACTGGACGAAAATATTTAATTTTATAATTATTAAGTTTTAAGTAGGCAGGTAACTTCTATCACATGTACAGCGAACGTGACGGAATGAATGCATTGAGATTGTTCCACCACGAGTACGGCTAGCGCAACCTGGACAATCAGCCGCCCTACAAACCTTGCCGACTTAAGGCCGAACTATACGCCAATGACCTTGAGTGGTTAGCTTGCGCATTCTGGCCTGAGCTCACGCAACGCGTCGTACGTCCAGCCAGTAATAGGACTCGCCCATCAAGGAGCGCTGTCCCAAATTAGACGCATTTTTAATTTATTATAATAAAAAATATACATGTTTTTAAAAAGTAACAAAACCAAATCATTTTCGTTTGTATTGCAAAGTAGTAGATATTTTTTTTATATTCTTTTGATAAAAAATGAAGGAGTAAAATGGTTTCATCTTAACGATTTGGGGTTTTTTTTTTCTTATTATGTGATACCGATAGAAAAATTATGGCTAAACCAAATTACGATTCATATCATGTAGATTACTAACAATTTTTTTCAGATGTAATTTCTCTGTAGGTTCCGGCGAAAAACTGCTTCATCTGCACGCTGTTTTTAAGCTTTTTTCGAAAGAGTAGCCTTAAGACACCCGCAGACAGGCGCGACGTGACGGTGCGACGCGATTCTGGTAGAACAATTTTCATGAAATATTCAAAGAAATTGTTCTATTAGAGTGTTGTGCATGTCTGCCACCAGTTGAAACCAGTTTTAAAGGGTCCCCCTTTAAAACTGGTTACGATGAAATTGCCGTATATCTCGTTCCAGTACGAAAGTCAATAGGACTAAAAGGTAATTTGATAGTTGTATGGTGAATAGCCCAAAAGCACGGAATAATCTCGGCGTTGTGGAGACTCGCCCTATTGGCTATTGCGGTAACTGGGACAGTCCCTTAGCATAGGTACAGGTAAAGTACAGGGTGTAAGGGACAACCCTCCGCAAACTGATAGGGTGAATTCAGTATGTCATACTAAGATGACCGGTACATGAAATTTTTTCAGGAACGGTAAGGGAATCCAATAAACCTGATTTGTTTGTTTTTGTGCACAAATCGTAGCGTCTATTACTGGTTGGGGGGGGGGGGTAGGTAATAGGTATGCGGTGAGTTCGATGAACTCTGTAGCTAGACAGAAAGTGAACAGCTGATTTCACGCGTCGTTGGTTAGAGTATTTCAATATCCATTGCTGGTTTTTCTTTTTGCTATTTTTTTTTTCAGTTTTTTTTAAAATAAATGGAGTGCTGCGAACACACAATGCAATTTTACATTGAAATAATGAAAATGTAACTGAACATTTTTTTGAAAAAATTCAAATTTTTCTTAGAAAATTTCCGGTGGAATATGATTTAAAATAAGGAGCTGAATGCACCCTGTTAGTTTGCGGAGGGCTGTCCCTTACACCCTGTATACCCACACGGTATCGAAAACTTAGCAAGTAGAAAAAAAAAAGTTACAATCTATGACGAATCTTTAGCTCAACTGAATTTGACAGCCCTAATCATTCTTCCATTACTTTAACTGAAACATGGGATATTATTTTCCAACCAATTAAATAAAAACCGGTCAAGAGCGAGTCGGACTCACGCACCGACGGAAAAGCGTGCTATTTAGAGACATCGTTTTATTTTCCTGTGAGCTTTACATAAACTTCGATCACATACAATAATTTCAGATTTTTCTCTATGTAAACTTCGGAGATAAGGGGGGGGGGGGGGCGGTATTTTTCATCGAAAACTTAAGAATGTGCAAACAGCGTTCTTTCATATGATACCCCACATGCACCCCATTTCGAAATTTTAAGTCCCTGTTGCAAAAAAAAAGTCTTTCTTATAAACGCAAAATAGTTAGGCAAACGTCATCTAAAACTGTTCCAAATTTCAAGTTGATAGCATTACTAGTACTTGAGATATCCAGCTGTGACAGACAGACACAGACTGAGTCGCACCATAAGGGTTACTTTTTTACCATTTTGGTACGGAACCCTAAAAACTGACAACAGCAGAAACACCACCATACCGGTTTTTAACACCAACACCAGCAATAGATTTCCACAATTTTATCGGACGCAATCTAAAACGAGTGTACATATGTACGCGTGGTACGTCACCGGTTTCCTCGTATACTGTGTTGTGACGTCACAATACTCACAATGACATGTCATCCGCAGACACCACGCTCACGTAACGGATATTATTTCTTGCACATATGCGCACTGATCAATGACGTCATTCGATATGCTTGGAGGGATGTTTAAAACTGGATTTTTTATTTTCATCTGGTGGTTGGATGAGAATAGAATCAATTGTCAATAATTATGTCTATTATTTATCATTGTACTTATTACCATTCAGAAAAGTGGTCGTAACTACATAAAAGTGCCCTATCTATTTGGGGTCGGCGCAACATGTCCCTTTTTTCTTGGGACCTCATCATCATTATTCTCCTGCCCTTATCCAAATCTATTTGGGGTCGGCGCAACATGTCCCTTTCTTCCACACTTCTCTATTAGTCGTCATCTCGGTAGTCACCTCCTTTCTAGCCATGTCATGTTTCACACAGTCCATCCATCGTTTCTTTGGTCTTCCCCTACTCTTATAGCCATCGACATTCATACTCAAACTTTCCGCACGACACTTTCCTGATTTTCCACATCACATACCATGACAACCGATTTCCGCACAACTTTTCAGTCACCGGTGCCACTTTCAAACTTCCTCATATTCTGTACTCATTTCTTATTCTATCCATTCGTTTAACACCACACATCCCTCTTAGCATTCTCATCTCAGCTGCATGCAATTGCATTTCATTCATGCCTTTTGTGGCCCAACATTCTGATGCATACAAGACAGAGGTCTAACCATTCACCACCAATCCAATCGAATAATTATTCTTGACTATAACCTTGGAGGTAAAGGATTTTATCTCATCAGTTGATGTTATAGGTAATTATAAGACTTCCTTCTTTTGGCTGGAGCACGCGTGGCTAAGTAATTACAGCCGCACTGATCGATCCATCAGGTTAAGCTAAGGTTGCTGCGGTTGGTCTGGGGAAGGCTGACAATCTTTACATACTGAGACTCGGAAAGTGGTTCCGGCCGTCAGTCGTGGATCTTTGACAGTCGTTACGGGTCGTTAAAAGCCCGGAAGTCTGACAACCAGTCTTAGCGAGAGGTCTCGAGTAACTGGTTTGTGGAAGTCAGATACGCAGTCGCTCCATGTAAAAAATACTAGTATTCAGCTGCATCCGGTTAGACTGGAAGCCGACCCCAACATAGTTGGGAAAAGTCTAGGCAGATTGATTGATTGACTTCCTTCTTTTGGCTTTTGTTGCAGTAAAATGATCATGTTCGAACGTCTTCTTATCAATAGTACACTGTTCTACACTATAAACTTGAGAATCACTGAAAATCTTTCAGTAGGTACTGTAGAGGTTTGTTGCATTTGTGCAGGCAGATATTTTATCATTCAAACATTCTCCTGTCCTGTGCTTCCCGCATCCAGCGGATCTCTGCGGCCTTTAGAAAAACTACATGCAGTAAAGTAATTAAAACCATCATCACTTCTGGCAGTCATATATCCATATTTCTATAGCAGCCACCACATACATCGTTCAGCTTACAGGTTTTTATATAAATAACATTATATATACCCAATGAATTCCCTCTCGCTTCCACTCATGGGATGGGAATACGTTAATAATCCCCATGCAAATGAAAAAATAGAGCATTGATGTGGTTGTGTGAGTGACAGGGACGAATCGATCGCGATCGGCGCGTGTGTGCAACGAAATAAACGAAAACACGCAGTGGGCGGAAAAAATCGCCACGTCAAAATGGACACGAATGTTGTACGGGTGGAGAGAGTTGGCCACTGATGGATTGGAAACGGAAATATTTCCAGCTTACTAACAACAAAAATAAAGTTTATTGTTTGTACAATAAACTGCCTAAGTATAGGAAAAATTATGTACTTACATAATTTTAGTTAAAGTATTCTAAGACCCTTTTACAATAGGGATGTTTCACTGGGTAAAAAAACGAAATTCTATTAAGTCCGTCAGTCAGATAATAAAGAAATATTTGACACGTAATTTTTGTTTGATCATATTAGTAAAAAAATACTTAGATAAAACGCATTGAAGTTGGGGATTGGGGCTCGCTACGTCACAACTATAATAAACTACGTATTATAAAAGGAGTGACGTCATGCCACATATTAACTCAATGTATTACCATAGTATTTAAAATTACGTAAAAAAAAAATACGTGTCCAATATTTTAATAAAATACATGACGGACAAAAAAAATATCCCTATTCTACAGGTAATGTAGAGTTAAACGGGGTCGGGCTAGCATACCATAGTTATCACAGTATAGTAGGTATATCTCCTTTTTGTCCAATATTTTCAAGGAATTCTGGCCTAGTGTGCACCGTTTTAAAATAAAGAAGTAGGTACCTAGATGTGTACGCGAGTTACAATTTTCTATCACAATACCTTTTTGATTGAAATTCGATCAGCCATTGTTTGTCCTCAATTTCCGTCTTCACCAGCAAGACTACTATGACAGCTGTTTAATCTCCGCATCCCAACGACATGCAACATTTTCTGCATCAAAACAATGACCACTCCACACCAACCCCACAACACCGCTGCAACCGTCACCAAACAGTCTGGGGGCCTGGGGTGGCCCCTTAAAAAAATTGCACCGCTCCGGGGGCCAGTGGGGGGGTGGGGATCGCCTCAACTTTGACGCGCGCCCCTCTCTAATTGATGCTGCGAAGCGATACTATGACGATTCCAGTAGTTTGTTTTGGGATTAGACCCTAATTAAACATGGTTAGTGAAATAATTGGAGCACCTGTTCAGTGGTAGGAGAAATGGCGAAGTTACTAAGATTATTTAGGTATTTTTTGCAATAATTATTGGTGTTTAGTGCTTCTCCTGCACTTCTTCATGTTTTACAACCAGAATTTCAATAACCTATATCTACTGCAAAATGTCGAAAAATTTAAGTTAAATATTTCACTGCAACTCTCAGTTTTCCGCATCAAGTTCTTGTATAACAAAATGACTGGCAGTATGGTATTGATGAATTAAAGAATTAATTAAATGCACCGACCCAGCGTGGTTTGTCCAGACTCGATGACTCGAATGAACCCAAAAATTTGCACTAGCCCCTGGAGCCTCATGTTACATGGGGCTACAGATACCATTGCGTATCAACCAAGTAGACCGCAGGGCGCGATAATGGTGGGGAAGGGTGGGGAAGACGTGCCCTTAAGATATGGAAGGATTATTGGAGCTGTATCGAATATGAATATGTGAATCTCTTGAACTTGTTCTCCCATACATTGCTGTACGTCACGGGGTCACGGTCACTTATCCAACTGCAAATTTAAGTTTGTAATGGCAAAACAAAAATGTTATAAAACTACAAATTCAATTTTCGGACTTTTTCCTTTACTTGCGATGTGAGACCTTGCTTCTTGCCTTTACTTGCGATGTGAGACCTTAAATTGCTTCTTCCCAAATTTCATGGGTTCAAAATTCTAGGTCAACGGGAAGTACCTAACCTATAAGTTTTGATTTATTTTATTTTCGAGAGTCAAAATATGTCGCAAAAATGTCGTATTTTTTTATTGCGTTGACTTAGGAGCTTGTTTTTTTTTAGAGCTCCAAGGGATATTCACTTAATTAGACTTCATATATTAATTTCTCGACTCTTGTCTATGTCACTGCTATGCTATTGCTTGCCAACGCGTCGATAATTAGACTTCATATATTAATTTCTCGACTCTTGTCTATGTCACTGCTATGCTATTGCCAACGCGTCGATAATTCCATTGAAAATGCTGGTGTTCATCAGCTGAAAACTCGAACACAACTCAATGTTAAGTCACACGATGGCCCACTCCCTCTCACAGAGAGGAGGCGTATGTCCCAGCAGTGGGAACATTATAGGCTTATTATGCTAAGTATAATGATAAGCAGTGTCCTTGTCTGATAATTCGGGGGCATAGGTGGCCGTAATAGAAGGCGGGAGTGATACGTGAGTTCGAATGACGCTTTTGCGAAGGTCGCCATTTCGAAAAATTTTGCGAGTGGTACGCCAGTTCGAAAACTCATTAAATCGAAAACCGCTAGATCGAATGCCGTTATCGCGAAGGTCGCCATTTCGAAAAAAATTGCCAGCAGTACGCCAGTTCGGAAGTCATGGATCGAAGTCCGATGTTGATTTAACTTGTCTTTTTTTTTTTCCAAACCAAATCAAAATACCATGCTCTCAGTGTCCGAACTGGTGTACTGCTCGCAATTTTTTTCGAAATAGCGACCTTCGCGAAAATGTCATTCGATATAGCGGTTTTCGATGTAATGAGTTTTCGAAATGGCGACTTTCGCAAAAACGTCATTCGAACTCACGTATCACTCCCATAGAAGGCAGATGATGATAATGAGGTGGCCACAATTAACCACATCCCAATTGCCAACACAAGAGACACGAAACAAAATCCAATAAACACATTACTAAGATTGATAGATGACGATCTTTCAATGCCATTAATTACAGCTAATCCAATATCAGAGTCAGGCATCCGTCTCCCAATTATGTAAAACATAGTTTACAACCTAATTCATTGCGGAGGGCGTCGCGAAACGACATTACACGCATGTATGGTGGCCATCATTCTAATATTTTGTAGACGGTCCCAGCTATTTGTAGATGCGTAATAGTGGGGTGACAATGCGGCAGTGATAGGCTGGTTTTTCCAACGTTATACAGAGTGGCGATTAGGTTATCACATTAAGGGCCTTGTTCGCGACGAAGCGTCACCAAACAATAGATACATAGGTTTTTTATTTTGTTCTAACTTAACGTAGATTCATAGTAGGCGACGAGACCCTATCTGTGCACATAGGCGCAAGTAGCGGGGGACCGTCATAGTTCACGTACAGTGTAATCGCGAATCAAACGGTGTTTCTAAGTTAGGAAATCAAAGACTTTTGTTTTTATCATTTTATTTAGTGAATTTAAAGTAAATTCAACGCGTTAAAGTGTAATTTAAAGTTAATTCAAAACGCTAAAGTGTTCTAAAACTCTGTGATAGTGAAATAGTGAAGTTTCCTAAGGAAAACTGTAAGTACAACCTCTATAAATAGCAACTGAGTGGGCTATATAGCCGTTTTATAGTTTTTGTTGGTGCGCCCAGGTACCCTAGCTTAAGACCTAGGTCTGGGCGTAGTATTAGACTTGTAGTTTACCTACAAAACCCACTTAGTTGAGTTTACAGAGGTTGAAACTGTGAACGCCACCCTATAAACTACCATTGAGTGGGTTATATAGCTGTTTTTTATAGTTTTGATAGTGTGCCCAGGTACCCTAGATTAAGACCTAGCCCTGGGCATAAAAATTAGACCTGTGGTTTGACTGCAGAACCCACTTAATTGTGTTTATAGAAGTTGCAACCGTACTTTTGTTAATAGATTTTATTGTTTTAGGTTTTCAGGGCGCGTCACGCCCTGAAAAACATAGTGCCGATATTTAAACTATTGTATTGTTCTAGGTCATTAGACCGGCTTCAGATATCTGTATAGACCATTGAAATAGCTTCAGTAGTTTTCGAGTAATTTAACTTGCAAAATATTTTTTGATCAAAATAATCGAATTTTCAGTGTTTACACACTAATATCTTTTCAGAACATAGACTTACAGGAATAACAGATATCTCAATCGATGCGCGGTCTAATGACGATTCTAACAACATGTCACATGTTATATTTAATGAAATATTTAAGATAGAAATAAGCAATTTTGTGAAATTTTTTAAATAAAAAATAGTCGAAAATAAAACCAAAATCAGGAGACGATTCGCGGTCCTCAGTAAGGTAAAGTTTTGAGGTACCTAAGCACACAAGAAAAAATAGCAAATTGTAGCCATCGGCATGGTACCATCTATCTTCCTGAAGAGTGCGCCAATCGTCTCCTGAACTCCGCTGAAGACTTATCAAGATGCTGTTTCATTGAAAATAATACTTCAGAACCTCACACGAACATAGCTGCTGGTCATCGGTTGCAGACAATCCGAGCCTATAGAAACCGGACGTCAGCGCCGCTTGGACTGGGAGGCCTAACCTCACACATAGGCATTCACCTGGATAGGCTTACACACTCCCTTCACTTCACCGTGTCCAACGATCACGCCCGTCCGGCACAGGCCTGTTTCACCACCTACGATTAAGTTCCTAATAACTTACTTGGCATATAATTTCGTACAAATTCTGTTCCATTTTTGAATTTATTCGGTAAGTAGTGGCTATTCGGACATCTTGAAATAGGACCTAATTGAAACCACCTATTTAGTAAGTACATAATTCTGGACATAATAATTTACGAAAAAATTGTAGTTGTTTTTTTTTGTTAACCTTCGTTGTGACCCTGTTGGGCAAAAGCCTCCCCTTTTTCCTTCCAGAACTCTCAATTTTGTGCAATCCCTGGCCATGTTGGACCCGCAAACATGATCAAATCGTCACACATCTACCTCGATAGTCGGTATAAAAAATAATAAAAAATCCCAAACTAAAAATAATATATTCTGGTGCACAGACCTACGAAAATCTTTGATTTAACCGATTCCTTAGAAAGTAAAAGGCGTTTAGTGATGACAAATGACTGTAGAACATAGAAACCATGGCGACCACAGTTGTCCATAAATTCGTCACTGGCAGAGCGCCAGCCGCGCCGCGTTAGCGCCTGAAGTCCAACATGAAGATGTATTATACATTTGTTCATATGTGCTTCTTGGACGTATGGGAACGAATTTGGCTGTAAACCAATGTCCAAATGTCCAATAGTACCTTAACATAGGTCTTCCAACGCATCCATCTATAAAAAGCGGCCAGGTGCGAGTCGGACTCTCACACGAAGGGTTCCGTACCATTTTTTTTTTTTGTGGATGGGAAATCATCAAATGACTTATCCCGCTCTGGGTGGAGCGGAAGGGCGTGTCAGACTTTTACTGACTAAAACACACGTGTTCCTTCAGTGGCCTATGCCAGGGCCACGATATCTCTTTCGAACAACCCGCGACCCCGGCGGCAAGGGTTCCGTACCTACCACCGTCAAAAATTTAACACCTCAGACCTAGTAAAAAACCAAGACATAACGCTGTCAACAGTGACTTGAGGCCGGTTTCGTAAACATGTGTGCACTTAGTGAGGTGTAGTTTAATTGTAGTTTGTTGTAAATTTCTTGCGTGTGAGCGTTATGCACAGAGCGAGGTGTAGTTTTGCGCATGCTTCACTCTATTGTTCGCAGCGCTGTGGTGTTTTATTTGGTCTGAGTTACCTATTACATATTTATTTAAATACTTTCTAACAATACGTGTTACCAGTCAATACGATACGACTGAAAAATAACAATGCAGAAAGAACAACAAGAGCAGTGGTGGCCCAGTGGTAACGGCCGCGACTTGTTGTAGGTTCGAACCCTGACAGGTGCTTTCATCATCATCACCCACAGCCCGACTTCATCCACTGGGCATAAGCCTCTCTTTTCTTGTGCCAATCCCCACGCTCCTGTGCCAGCCTCATCCAGGTTTTTGACAGGTGCTTTACTTTGTGTAAATTATTTCATCACCACTGCTCTCAAAACGTGACGAAAAACATCGTGAGGAAACCGGCATGTCCTAGAACCAAAAATTCGAAGACATGTGACATCTACCATCCCGCATTGGGCCCGCGTGGTGGATTATAGCCCACTCCCTCTCACTGAGAGGAGACCTGTGTGCTAGCTGTGGAGGGACATTATACGCTGTTCATAGACGTATAAAAAAACGCAGACAGATTCTCGCTAACAAAAAACTGTGTCTATCGGAGTCAGCCTGTACCTACACGCACACATTTCACAAGACATGCTGTATTTTTAACTTATATTATACCTTACCATATTACATACCATAATTATTATATGTTTAAATAGTGTAATAAAATTGGTTTCGGCCGTTCTATTTAAAATAAAAAATAAATAACGAATACGTTACCATATTACGAATGGTTGAGAAGGAGCTCGTGGCTACGTAATAACAGCCGCACGGGTCGATCCGTTAGGTTAAGCTACGCTTGCCGGGGTTGGTCAGTGGATGGGTGACCATCTTTACATACCGAGATTCCTCCGTGCCTCGGAAAGCACGTTAAGCCGTCGGTCCCGGCTGTTATTCGTGGATGTCGTTACAGAAGCTCGAAAGTCTGACAACCAGTCTTACCATGGGGTATCGTATTACCCAGTAACTGGGTTGTGGAGGTCAGATAGGCAGTCGCTCCATGTAAAATACTGGTATTCAGCTACATCCGGTTAGACTGGAAGCCGACCCCAACATAGTTGGGAAAAAGGCTAGGCAGATTGATTGATTACGAATGGCTGACTCCGATAGACACAGTTTATTGTTAGCGAGAATCTGTCCGCCTTTTTTATACGTCACAGACGCTGATTATGAAGAACAATTCAAGTCGACTCATATACTTCACAATGAGGTGACGGTTTATTCTTAGCTTGCTCTAAATTAGCTCCAGAACACAATAGCAAATTTTTCAGTGCGTAAATCAGCATCGAAATAAATAGGACTCCTTTTAAAGGACTATGAGTAACGAAATAGAGGAGTGTCGGGGCGTTAAGTGCGGCGCACACTGGCGACCGGCCAACTAAACTGATGGATTTATAGTGTGCGCTGTTACTTATACACCGCTATTATCGGCTGGCACTAGGCTTGCGGTCGGGTTTGCTTGTAGTGTGGATTTTTTGGCAGTTTTAAGAATTTTTAAATGTTGCTGTATGATCGTGATTGCTATACACAACATGATCCGGAATCAACGTACAACCTCTTACCTCCCCTCCTCCTCTCTCCTCTTTCCTCCTCCTCCTTTTACCTCTCTCTCTCTTCTCTCTTCTTCTATATCCTCTTCCTCTTTCTTTCTTTTTCTTCCTCTTATCTCTCTCTCATTGTACTCATCATTATGAAACAACTTTTACTATGGGACCAAACCTGAAATCGCGAAAAAAAATCAGCTGTTCCCTACATTGATGTTCGCATAAATAACTTCATTTTTAGGGTTTCTTACCCGTACGCCAAACGGAACCCTATTACTAAGCCTATGCTGTCCGTCCGTCCGTCTGTCTGTCAGCGGGCTGTATCTCATGAACCGTAATAGGCAGACAGTTGAAATTTTCACAGATTGTGTATTTTTATTGCCGCTCTAACAACAAATAATAAAAATAAAATAAACTTAAAAATTAAATGGATCCTCAGCCTCATTCCCCATACAAGAAACGTGTTTTTTTTTAAATCGAAGTATTTTTTAAAAATATATAGTGTTAAATATACTTAAGTAATAAGTATTGTACGGAGCCCTTTGTCTGCGAGTCCAACTCGCACTTGTTAGTCTTAATATGTACGTCCATTGTGCATAAAACTATAAATAAATAAAAAGTAACTCATTAATTTCTCAGTAAATTAAAACAAAAATACTTAAACAAAGATCTACATGATCACAACACACTGGCGTGTCTGTGTATAGCGTACGCACATAAATTCGTCAGGCGAACCCTGGCGTCGAGCCAATAGCTACTGCCAATAAGGCCTTAGCTGCAGCTATGGGAATATCATGTAATCCTGTTTATCTATTTGCCGTTTATAATTAACTGCAAACAAATATCATTTGTTTGTTTGTCATTGTACTTGAACCGTCTTATTACAAAACAGGGTTCATCTTCAAACCCAGGTTTAAACCATGGACCCTTTTTATAATTTCAAACTTTATTCCGACACATTAAGTTGTCAGTTTTATAAAACTTACAACTTAGTACCGGACTAAGTTATCAGTTTTGTATAAAGAACTGTATTTCTATCACAGCTAGGTTCTTATTACAAAAACTGGCTCGATGATTCAAACCATCACAGAAGAAAAACCTCGTCCGAAATGGTTTTACGCACGGCTTGATTCGGAATTGGCTGACCTGACAGAAAGGACACGTGAATTAAATCATGAAACATGTACCTAAAGTAGGTAACAAAAAAAAAACCCCAAAGCATTTTTTCAACTAAGCACTTTTGAATTGTCAAGGAGTCGGTCAGTCAGAAGTTGAAGCTAGTTGCCCATTCCTAAACTTATAGATCTAAAGGGTTACTGGTTATTGACCAATATTAGGGGTCGCTGTACTCATTATTATGAACAACTTTTATTAGGGAACCAAGCCTGAAATCGTGAAAAAAAAATCAGCTGCTCCCTACATTTTGACGAGTTTGAGTTAATGTACCTATCCAAAATGTAGTAGGTACTCAACAATATTTTATTGCATTCCATAATGTGTACATAGTTGGTATGTTAAACATCGAATCAATTATGGACCCTGACGGGCACAGCAAAGTTAATTTTAAATAGGAGAGAGGATGAAGGCGCTTTTTGTTAAATAAATATTATATTAAAATAGTATCATTAGAATAGTTTCATTTGCTTTTGTGGTATTTATATTTTAAATAAGTAGGTAAGGATTCATTTTTGATTAAAAGTTATAGTTATATATTTTTATATTATATATTGCACGATTTTCATTATTATCACTATAAATTATAATAAACCAACTATTTACAATTTTATTGAGTCTTGTAGAATGTCATTATTATCAATTGTGCACTGTTTAGTACATTCATTTTTAAATTAGCAGTATTTTATTGTTTTAAAATAAATGTATAAACGAAATGAAATTGCAAACGAAATGTAGGTATCTATTATGTCAAAAATAGTTCTTATTGTTGAAATTTATCGCTAAAATATTCGTCAATAGTGTAGTAGCTTTTGATTATCAGAAATTGGTTTAATTTATTGATGAAGATATTATTTTTATCTATATTTTTGATGTATTCCGGTAACTTATTGTATATTTTAATGGACATAACAAATGTACTAGAAGAGTGCATTTTCAATCGTGAAGTGGGTATGTTTAGTCTGTTTTCGTGTCTAAGTGCTATTCTTGTTTGGATATCCCCTCTTTTGGTATAGAATTGCGGATATTTTCGTACAAATTTACAAATTTCAAGTATGTAGAGACAGGGTAGGGTTAATATTTTTAGATCTTTAAAGTGGGGTTTACAGGAATCTGTATCTTTGATATTTGTTAAAATTCTAATCATTTTTTTCTGTATAGTGAATAATGTAGGCGCGTCTGTACTATTTCCCCATAGGATAACTCCATATTTGAGCCACTATAGGTACTGAACAGCTAATTTTTTTTTCGCGATTTCAGGTTAGGTCCCACAGTAAAAGTTATTCATAATGATGAGTACAGTGACCCCTTAAGAGGATATTGGTTAATAATCAATAACGCTGTTTATGGAGAAAAACGGGCAAGAAATTCCATGGACACTCTTTTTAAATCAAGTTAGGTATTACAAAATCCTGGGTACATTATTCTTATTACTTCTATAACAATATAATACAATTCAATAAATACCTAAAGATTTAAGATAAGCCCTGGCAGAGATAACCAGTCCCAACTGACGACGCCCGTTCACAAACATGACGCGTGGATCAGCACCATCACTCAACCATCCACACGCGGCGCCACTATCAGCGAGACAGGAGTGAGCTGATGATACACGACCAAAATTTACAAAATAAATACTTAGTTCTACTCTTTGTTTGTGAAGCTTTGTGAATGTTGATGTCTATAGGAATGTCTAGACATCCTCTAAACTGGCTCGAACACCTATGAAAAAACACAGAAATAAACCAACCTTACAACAGAACGAACTGTCGAAACTTACTTTACTCTTAGTAAAATTCTTCTCTGAAGAAGACCATACTACAAATCATGATTCCAACGTCACCACATAAACAAATGCCAATGAAAAAGCACACAAAAAATCAAGTTAAATAGCTACAATCACCATCCATTTGTCTACTAATAACCATAATAAATGTGAAAGCAAAAAGTACTTAACTGCACAATCAATCAACAGGTCGAGGTCTATCAAACAAGCGGTTTATAAAGTAACAAGCGAAAATCATGCAAAAACTATCTAACGTGTGAAATAGATGTTACTATTACAAAAACTCAAAGATTTAAATCGTTAGATGTGAAAAAGGGTCCATGCTGAGAAGGTGAGTTCACACAATAATAATGGCGTTTTCATCACAATCAATTGCAACATTGTAATGTGACAGAGGTGTCAAAACGAAACGGAAAGTACAAAAACGTGACCATCTTTTGACGTTAGGTCGAATCTTACGATTTAAATCTTTGCAAAAACTATATAGAAAAGAGCTTATTCGGTTTAGCAAAGCATTGATTGTTGTAGACTTTATAATCATCCATGAATCCACTTCTTTTGTGAATGGATGAAATTGAATGAGTTTTTGTATGGATATGATCTTGGGAGGTCGAGCAGATTGGCAGAACGGTTCTGATGGACAATTGGTGTTTTTCTTGGACTTTGTTTTGTTTGGGTATAGGTCATCTATCAAACTACCGTTTAATTCCCAGAAAATTACATGCGAACATCCTATCCATTAGTAGTAGCATTTTTCTTTTTGCTGCAGTTTTCTCTAATCCGTCTTATAATAATGAAATGGATAGTGACTATTCATCATTTGCTCACAAAAAAACCTTAAAATAGGCAATGGGTTTTGACTTTTTGAGAACAATTAATTTAAAGCATATAATAGTCTTATGATCTACATGTCATGCCATGGATTGCCATAGAATTATTTGAAAGAAAATATTAATTATGAGGACTTAATAATAACATTAATAACAGTACGGGAGACCGAAATGAACGAATAGGAACATTGGTCGTCGTCGAAGAATCGCGAAGGCAACACCACCCTCCCCAGGCGATTCTTCGACGCCGACCAATGTTCGTTAAGTTTTCTGTTATGACCGCTGTGACAAGCAACCCGTGAGACAACCGTACCCGGTCTCCCCTACAGTCAAAAAATAATACTAAAGCCAGGGTCTCCTGCTCGAGTCCGCTACGTGCGCGTGTCTTTTGTGTAAAGTTTCGAAAAACTTTACACAAAAAACCTTACACATATTCATTTGTTTTCTTAAAAAATCTGTCTTCTGCGCAAACTTCTGCGTGTTCAAATATAATTAACAATTCTATCTGGGAAAATATATTTTTCCTTCAATTTTCCTAGACCAAATTGGACTTGATTAAAGATTTTTTTATGTATGTGTGGCTTACATCGGCGCACAAGCTGTTATGGATTCAGTACAAGCGTTGAAATTTTTTATCGGTTATAAAAAAATAAAATAGTCTATGTAGACGTGTAAATTGTCTTTGGTCTCATACCAACCAATAAAAAAAAAATATTTGCGAACTTAAATATGAGGCTTTTGCTCATATTGCTTTTTGAGTGTGCTGTCTTCTTGTTTTATTATTATTCTTTGTCTATGTGCGTTTTATTTGTGCAGAATAAACAAGTTTTCTTTCTTTCTTTCTCTTTCTTTCTATGGCCCTATGGGGACTGCTGACAATAGTGAAAACTTAAACTCGGTGTCCCGGTGTCGTGGCGGTAACGCGAACCCGTAAGATTCCCCCCTACCTTGACTTTTTAGGGTGGTAAAGCCATTACGAGATCGACTTTACCTTTCTCTAGGTAGGTAATATGAAATTCTTGTGTGGTCCAGCTCTTATCTACAGACTCAATTTAAACTATTGTATTAAGTAATTATCTAGTTGTTTTCAAATGTACATTGAAATTGGAGATACCTACCTACCGGTTCTAGAAAGAATATAGAGGTCGAAATGTAGGAGTTTATTCTACAGAGGAGCAATCAAAAGGTGTTAATACTGCTTTTAATAACATATTTTGTAAGCCTATTGATGAATATATAATGATGCTGAATGATGATTTAATAAGTACCAACATAGTAGGTACACCCAAATTTCGCCAGTTATAGGTAACTAGCTGCGCCCCTCGGTTTTACCCGCGTCGCTATCTACATACCAAATTTCATCCAAATTGGTCCAGCCATTTGAGCGTGAAGAAGTAACAAACATACGAACACACACACACTCACAAACTTTCGCCTTTATAATATTAGTGTCATGATAGGGGGCGAGCCTATTGCCATCTTATAAAATATAAATAAGGTCTAGATAGATCTTGAAAAAAAATCTATGTTCGCATAAAGGCTCTTACAGACAGAGGCGATATCGCGGTCGCGACGCGATATTTCGATATTATATCCGTAGAAAAATATCGCGTCGCGACGCGATATCGCCTCTGTCTGTAAGAGCCTTAACTCGTCAAAATGTTGGGAACGCCAGTTTTTAGGGTTCCGTACCAAAATGGTAAAAAAGGAACCCTTATGGTGTGACTCAGTCTGTCTGTCTGTCTGTCTGTCTGTCTGTCTGTCTGTCACAGCTGGATATCTCAAGAACTACTAATGCTATCAACTTGAAATTTGGAACAGTTTAGATGACGTTTACCCAACTAAGAATATAAGAAAGAAATAAAAATATTTATATTTTTCTTTCAACAGGTGCTGAAACGGGGTCTTAAAAATTCAAAGTGAGGCTACTAGGGCATGTGGGGTATCATATGAAAGAGCGCTGTTTGCATATTCTCAAACATTTTTTTAGGCCGCATAGTTTTCGACTTTTGATGAAAAATGTAAAAAAAAAATACCGTTCCCCCTCTTATCTCCGAAGTTTGCAAAGGGAAAAATCTATAATTATTCTACGTGATAGAAGTTTATATAAAATAAAACGCTGTCTCTAAATAGCACACTTTTTCAGAAATCGGAACGGAACCCTCGGTGAGCGAGTTCGACTCGCTATTGACCGGTTTTTTTTAGTGATGTTGTGGCGGCATCTACATCGCCACATATGAACTACGCATCAATGTCATGACGTCACGCAAAACCTGCGTCGCGCAATTAGAGTTTACCACGCGATTAGCATATATACAACGTCCCGACATCAACCGTCGGGCAGTGGCCCACCAGACACAACACCCGTCTGGTCGGAGGATCCTCCCTTTTCAATAGAGGATGAGTGAACTTTACACCCTGTTCCTCATGCCTCTAAATTGGTGACCCCGAGCATGAACGTCAGCGCAGCCTTCGTGCAACTACATCAGCGTGACGTCATCAGCATCACTTCCTCAAGCTTTCGAGCGGCGAGTCACACAGCCAGCCAGCATCCACGGCTTCAACAGGTATCCTGACCACCAGCATGCAGCGGACGCGCATTCCTGGTCATCACCTTCAGCCTCAACCTCAACCCAGCGCTGTACACTCCGACTCACTGGAGCATAACGCAGCGCCACCCCGACTCACTGGGGTATCACCGCAGACAGTTCCGACTCACCGTGAACTATGCGGCACCCGGTTCCGACTCACTGGAACCACAACTGGCACTGGCAAGCATCGCAAGATACACGACTCAGCCCACTATCGACCTCCGGTCTCCGGAGGGGAGTGATGTGGCGGCATCTACATCGCCACATATGAACTACGCATCAATGTCATGACGTCACGCAAAACCTGCATCGCGCAATTAGAGTTTACCACGCGATTAGCATATATACAACGTCCCGACATCAACCGTCGGGCAGTAGCCCACCAGACACAACACCCGTCTGGTCGGAGGATCCTCCCTTTTCAATAGAGGATGAGTGAACTTTACACCCTGTTCCTCATGCCTCTAAATTGGTGACCCCGAGCATGAACGTCAGCGCAGCCTTCGTGCAACTACATCAGCGTGACGTCATCAGCATCACTTCCTCAAGCTTTCGAGCGGCGAGTCACACAGCCAGCCAGCATCCACGGCTTCAACAGGTATCCTGACCACCAGCATGCAGCGGACGCGCATTCCTGGTCATCACCTTCAGCCTCAACCTCAACCCAGCGCTGTACACTCCGACTCACTGGAGCATAACGCAGCGCCACCCCGACTCACTGGGGTATCACCGCAGACAGTTCCGACTCACCGTGAACTATGCGGCACCCGGTTCCGACTCACTGGAACCACAACTGGCACTGGCAAGCATCGCAAGATACACGACTCAGCCCACTATCGACCTCCGGTCTCCGGAGGGGAGTGATGTGGCGGCATCTACATCGCCACATATGAACTACGCATCAATGTCATGACGTCACGCAAAACCTGCATCGCGCAATTAGAGTTTACCACGCGATTAGCATATATACAACGTCCCGACATCAACCGTCGGGCAGTGGCCCACCAGACACAACACCCGTCTGGTCGGAGGATCCTCCCTTTTCAATAGAGGATGAGTGAACTTTACACCCTGTTCCTCATGCCTCTAAAATGTCATGTTTGGTTTCTTAATAAAAATTGTTGGAATGTTTTATTCTGAAATAAAATGATTAATTAATAATTATGAGTACCCTTTAAGAGATCTCGTGTCTAGAGCTTGTCCACTTTGAAAAGACGTGCCCCACTACCGCATTTACCGTAGTCTGTGGAGAGACACCGCATGGCTCCGGAGATATTGCCATCAACCGGTCACAAATCCAGGCTCCAGGCTGCTACTGAGAAATTCTTCATAGTAAAACCCAATAATAACCAAACCCAACCCCACCCAACCCCATTTCGATAATTCTACCAGTAATTATTGCCACTGAAGTGGATAAAGTTATCATCGACTACATTTTGGTACATAGGAGCTCGTGGCTAAGTAATTACAGCCGCACGGGTCGATCCATCGGGTTAAGCTACACTTGCCGGGGTTGGTCAGTGGATGGGTGACTATCTTTACATACCGAGACTCCTCCGTGCCTCGGAAAGCACGTTAAGCCGTTGGTCCCGGCTGTCATTCGTGAATCTTTGACAGTCGTTACGGGTCGTCAGAAGCCCGAAAGTCTGACAACCAGCCTTACCAAGGGGTATCGTATTACCCAGTTACTGGGTTGTGGAGGTCAGACAGTTAGTCGCTCCATGTAAAATACTGGTATTCAGCTGCATCCGGTTAGACTGGAAGTCGACCCCACCATAGTTGGGAGAAGGCATTACTTGGTACCTAGACTTTTTTAAATACCAACAGAAATACATCATCTGTGAAAATTTCAACTGTCTAACTATCACGGTTCATGAGATACAGCCTGGTGACAGACGAACAGACAGACAGACGGACAGACGGATGGACAGTGGGGTCTTTAGTAATAGGATCCCGTTTTACTTTGTGTACGGAACCCTAAAAAATAAAAGCACTTGTGATGTGAGAGTCACTAACATGAATAGGAACACACTGTTTGATTTTCTCTTTCTATCTTTTTGTATCAGCAGTGCTATTCTGTACAAATCTCACCGTGAAAACTTGGGTGAAGTGAGCGTGGAGTGAGCTGTCAATAGTGTCAATCCCTAGCATTTACTCTCATGCATCCGTGTATGTGATTAATCTTTAATGTTCTGAAATTCAAAAGAATACTTCGTAAGTTTAAATAATAAGAGTTTTATCTAATTGGCAAGTGATTAATTCGCACTTAATCTTTTCATTTTATTGTACGCAACGTGTTTGTCTGTCTTGTAGGTACTTACTAATTGAAAACCATTAATCCGATTACAAATCTGATGGTTTCAGTGATGCTAATCGTAAATCAATTCGGAAAAGTATTTTCCATGGTCAAAAGCTTGTCTATAATAAAGTAGAGCATACTCTAAACAGCCCCCAATGTCTAGGAATACCTACATAGCTATACACAATATGTAAGTAGGTCATCAAAGCTACTGTGCTGGCTATAGAGAACTTACGTTACTGAAAGTGAACCAGATTTGAAATGAAGATGTCCTGTCGTATTTTAGTTTTGGGGACATTACCTATAGTTGAATGGTTACATTTGTATTCCTCAATAACCTTTTGTCTCCATCGTTTTCTGGTTTCCAATCTGTTTTTAGGGTTCCATACCTCAAAAGGAAAAAAAAAACGGAACCCATAAAGGGTCACTTCATTGTTCGTCTGTCAGTCAATCTGTCGAGGCCCTTTTTCTCAGGAACACAAGGAGGAATCAAGATAAAATTACTATCAAATACGTAGGTCTATGATCTCTTGAAGCTCTAAAAAAATCAAGCTTCTAAGTCAACGCAATAGAAAAAAATACGGCCATTTATGCGACATATTTTGATACGCAATTAAATCAAAACCTATAGGGTACTTCCCGTTGACCTAGAATCATGAAATTTGGCAAGAAGCAAGGACTCACAGACTGGCTAATAGACCGAGTTCCAAACGTCGACATCCGAAGACGTACGAAGGTTTTCGATATCGGAAAACGAGTTATGGAACTCAAATGGGCAGGACACCTGGCAAGACGCAGTGATGACAGCTAGGAGGAATAAGGCAGTGACAGAGTGGCGTCCAAGGATTGAAAGACGAGGTCTCGGTCGTCTGGTGACGAGATGGGCGGACGACATTGTTGGCATCACGGGCACAACCTGGATGAGGCTGGCACAGGAGCGTGAGGATTGGCACATGAAGAGAGTGACCTATGCCCAGCAGTGGCTGAAGTCAGGCTGTGGATGATGATGAAGGTCTCACTGTACAATTAAAGGAAACAGTCTGAAAATTTACTTAAAACAAACTTAAATTTGCAGTTGGAGAATTGATCGTGACGTAGTCAGTGTATGGGAGAACATGCTTTTCAACTACAATGTTAAGTTTGTTTTTGGGTTTTTTTTTGTGCGGGGTCCGACACGCACTTGACCGTTTTTTTTATGACACTGTGTGTAGTATCCAAGAAGTTTCTTACTCAAAAAAAATTGTTACTTCTCGAGTACCAATTCGATACACAAAAAGATTAGTGTAACAACACAGACTAAACCTACTGCATCTTTCTACTCTGTGACACAGTCTCGGATAAAGCGTTGTATAAAATAGTTTTATGCTTTCAGCATGCTCATAGCCATGAAACGTGACATATAACCGAATAACTGTACCATCCGCCGGCAGACATACCTAATCGTGAATTAATGACTGAACACTAGACACCAAAAAAAAAACTAAAAACGCTTACACACTACCTGACTTTAGCGGTTCTATAACTTTATCATCCATCTCTCTTTTACACGGTGTGAGAGAAAGAGATCGGCGACGGATTAGGATTAGGTAGCTCAAGTGTGTATGATTTGTGGCTACAATTTAAGATTTTTGTGCTATGCACGTAGTTAATAACGAATGTGAAATTCATTTGTTAATATAATTAACTACCTAGCACTTCCCGCGCGGCTTCGCCCGCGTGGATGTCGGAACATATCCCACGAGAACGTACTATCGGGAATTCCTTCCTTATTCCTTGTCTACATTATAAAGGGAAACTCTGTGCAAAATTTCAGCTTTCTAGGTCCAAGGGGTTGGGCTGGGCGCTGATGAGTCAGTCAGTCAGTCAGGACTTCTATTTATAATTATATAGATTTTGTTGGTTCGTGTTTGTAATAAAAAGAACCCGGGTTTTCTTTAAGTAATGATTTTTAAAATTATTTTATTTTACAGAATTATCAGTGATGCTATTGCTATCAACCGAGAATAATTTCAACGGTTGCTATATCTACAAAAAACCCAAAGAACCCAATAACACTTTTCCCGTCCTGTACGTCGATTCTGTAAAATTCAAACAACAACTCGCATCTCACATCACTATTCACTCTCACTTCGCATCACTTCTTCTCACTTGTTTTTTATTTTACACTTTGAATTTAGAACGCCAATCAAGAAACTCTAAAAAGTTTCTAAACTTCGAATCTGAATCCGCTGTGAGTTTCTATGAGGTCTTACAGAATCACACGGCTGGGAATCGAACCCAGGTCTTTATTTTCAGCAGTCGCAATTCCAATTACTAGATCTAAGATGCAGTCAATCATTAAACTATCACAATCACTGTCATCCACAAAGTATTCAGTAATAAAACCATGTTTCTACAGTGAATGAATGAATGAATGAAATTCACCGACTCCAGCGAAGTTAGATTAGACTCGATTACTCGAATGAACCGAAAGATTTAAATTAATTCATCATAAAATCTGAAGCAATTATATATTTACAAAAAATCTATTGATTTGACTAAAAAATTAAAACACTAACGTTATTAATAATTATGTTGCTTGTAGAATAATCTGACAAAAAATCAAAATGATTGTATACAAGGTGTTAAATAAATAACCCACAACCTCTTAAGGGGTCATTGTACTCATCATTATGAACAACTTTTACTATGGCACCAAACCTGAAATCGCGAAAAAAAAATCAGCTGACCAGTACATTTATCTACATCAAACTCGTCAAAATGTAGGGAGCAGCTGATTTTTTTTTCGCGATTCCAGGTTTGGTCCCATACCTAGTAAAAGTTGTTCATAATGATGAGTACAATGACCCCTTAAGAGGTTGTGGGTTATTTATTTTACACCTTGTATATATTAGTATGGTTTTTAATCGTTAAAAGAATTTTTTAGAGGTATCTTCGTGATTTTTTTCTATCAAATCAAATAAGTTGTATTATGTTTTCAACACACTATCTAACTAGCATATATCCTGAAGAATATCATATATTTTTCTGATTTTGTTTACTGCAGTAGATCATATATTTTTAGGCATTATAAAACTTGCGTTAGAGTTGCGTGTAAGTCCTGTAGTCCCACTACTTAGTTATTACACATAGTATTTTTTAGCTTCTTGGAAACGCTATCGTAAAAATATAATTAGAGGCTTCACTGGAAGGAAGAACTACTAAAATTTCAATTCACAAGCACTAATCATATTCTTAGATACATGTAAATTCAAACAGAACCGTTAATTACACACATACAACACACATAACAACGTGCAAATATCAGTAGTTATGGTTTTAATTACACTGGCAAGCAAATTTTATGTCTCTATCTCTGCGATTCTTTTGAGTATGTACACTGATATAAAAAAGTTTACTACCATTTATCCTCTTTTTCGTCGTTTCTTCAATGCTGAGGATCCCGACCACATACGACGCGTTTCCAAGCTATGCTGTCTTCTGCAGCGTGGACCGCTCGGTAAATGCTGCTTCCAACAGCCTTCTTGATAGCGTCTGATCATCTTGCCGGTGCTCTGCCTTGAGAACTTTTTGTTTCCACCCGGCCCAGGGGATCTACTCCCTTAGTCCGTCCGTCCGTCAGTCCGTCCGTCAGTCCGTCCGTCTGACATAACGACCCATCAAAACAAAAGTAAAAGTTAAAGTTTTCGGACGGGCAAAAACACATCGGGAGTAGGGACAGCTGTCAAATCGTGTTGTCATTCATACTTCGTTCGGGCCTCGAACCATTCATCCATCCGTAGGTGATATGGAGTAGGAAACCCCCGTAACAAGGCGAAACTACGGGATTCGTGCTTAAGGAGTAGACCCCCAGTAACAAGCCTTTGAGTTCCTCCAGTATGGAAACATTCGATTTTTTTCAAGACGGTAAAAGAAAGTCAGTCGGTATATTGTTAAGTCGTTTACTATTATTATGTTAGAACACAACATAATAAGGACACAGTGACAGCAGAACACTGACTCCTAAGTCACAGGATCACCTAGTTCAGGAGTCAGGGTTTACCTTCTGTAACAATTCTGTAGCAATGTCAAATATTTTTGTATCATTAAATATTTTTTTTTTACTTAAAACCACCTTATCATCAGCATCATCATTATCATCTGCCTGTTAGAAGTCCGCGGTGCGAATGGGGAGGCCTATGTCCAGCACTGGACATTCCCCATTAGCACGCCAACCTCGACTTCATCGTGCAGCCACCCTGCGACGATCGACGCTCCGGAACCACTTTACAAACGCACCCGGCGATTTTATATACTAGCTATTTTTTTTGGGTACAATAGACCCTTTTTA
Organism: Cosmia trapezina; assembly: GCA_905163495.3. Taxonomy (NCBI): domain Eukaryota; kingdom Metazoa; phylum Arthropoda; class Insecta; order Lepidoptera; family Noctuidae; genus Cosmia; species Cosmia trapezina. The sequence continues at coordinate 4,386,124 of LR991034.1, read as the reverse complement.
GTGTATTATTGAAAACAACAAAGTGCGCAAAGTAATAGTCGCCGAAAAAAAAAATTTTACAGTACGAGTACCATTGACCTTGAAATCAAGGTCAATGACCCTGAGGCTTTCATCGTCTAATATACGAGACATTTACCGCCTCATCTAACCCAAATGATTCACCAAAAATAGAGGGGATAAGGCGCTCGGCGGCCGCTGCCGAGACACCGCTCGCTTCGCTCGCTCGCCGTCGCGCGTTAAGGGTCACTGTTCTAACCTAACCTAACCCAAATGATTCACCAGCAATAGAGGTAATGGTCACTATTCTAACCTAACCCAAATGATTCACCAATGTGAAGTTTCGGACGCGCGGGTGTGATAGTACAGTTGAGCCGACGCTCCACCTCCACGACGCTGCAGCCTGAGGGCGTCCTATCATATGCTTGGCTATTCGCGCCCGGGGAGGGCGCGAATAGAATCAAGAACACGTGCACGTCTACCCCAACAGTCATCGGTTCTAAGAACGGTGGATAAAGATTCCTCAAAAGAAAAAGTAGGTAATTCACTCAGAGCGCTGATTTCAACGGCACTTGACCGAACCGCAACTAACCGCACTGAAACAAAATTTTGATAAGTGCGGCTCAGTGGAACAGTTTATCGATATTATTTTCAGTCCCCGAACGGCACCTACGTAAAATATATGTTTAGTGATGGGATGTATTTTTTGTTCAAGCTATTATTATGATCACTCTTCCCAATATCTCTCTCTATACAAATACGCGTTAGATGGTTCTAGAAGTCCCATGATAGCTCGGTTTGTAAGTGAAATGGCGTTAAGGCTGTCTAGTTTGACGTGATTCTATTTAACGCAAATTTTACTGCACATTATGGAACTGTTTACGTAAAACAGAAAATAGATGGTGCTATTTTGGATTTCTTTATATCGAATAAAATTCAAGTAAGTACCTAATGATGTTTCGGTTTTAGTAGGTACAGCAGTAGTTATTATAGTCAAGTAAGCAAATTCAACTTATCCACCAACCCTCACTGGGTCCACTACGTGATGTATACGACCCACTCCCTCTCACAGAGAGGAAGCCTGTGTCCCAGCAGTGGGAACATTATAGGCTGATTCCATAGTATTCCATACTTATAAATAAAAGTCTAGCCAACTTCGCGTTTATTCAAAACCTTTTTTGACGGCTGTATGTATGTAGATTGTGTATCATTACTGACTACTTTAACATAATACATATGAATTTATAATTGGGAGTTATTCTTACATGACCGGGGAATTCCGACGCGTGTGGCTAGTTTTATACGAAATTGAGGCAAGTTTTTTTTTGAAGATGAATCATCTTTGGCTCGACTCCTATTTGCAATGATGTTAAAATACCTCATTATACCTCATTGCATATTTGCCTCGAAAAGCACATTAAGCCGTTGGTCCCGACTTTAATTCGTGGAGCTTTGGCAGTCGTTACGGATCGTCAGAAGCCCGAAAGTCGGACAACCAGTCTTACCAAGGGGTATCATATTACCCAGTAACTGGGTTGTGGACAGTGTGGGTGGCTGGTGTGTGTGTGGGGTGTTGGGTGTGGTCGCTCCATGTAAAATACTGGTATTCAGTTGCATCCGGTTAGACTGGAAGCCGACCCCAACATAGTTGGGAAAAGGCTAGGCAGATTGAACCATCTTTACTATGTTCTTATTGTTTGTTCCTTTGTGGCGATTAACACCTCTTTGAATGATGTAACATCACTACGATGTTGACACATCTCTTTGGGATTTTGACAGGAACTGGTGAATTCATTGACTCCAATTTATTCTTTAAGAGAAGCCAATCGGTTGATTAAATTATATAGGGTGACTGGTAATTAGTGACCGATACCTAAACACATGATTGTGCTCATGATAACAAACAACTTTTACTATGGGACCAAATCTGAAATCACCTGCCCCATACATTCATGTTCGCATAACTCGTCAAAATGTAGGGAGCAGCTGATTTTTTTTTCGCGATTTCAGATTTGGTCCCATAGTAAAAGTTGTTTGTTATCATGAGCACAATCATGGGTTTAGGTATCGGTCACTAATAACCAGTCACCCTATATAACCTTGGAATTAAAGTTTTATTGTATTCATTTCGGGAGCGCCTTTTTCCCGCACCTTCTCTTTGTGAGAAGAGGCTTTTGCACTGCAGAGTGATGTTTACATAACATACTGATCTGCCTATAATGTTCCCACTGCTGGGACACAGGCCTCTTCTCTGTGAGAGGGAGCGGGCCGTAATCCACCACGCGGGCCCAGTGCGGGTTGGTGGATGTCACATCAATCAATCTGCCTAGCCTTTTCCCAACTATGTTGGGGTCGGTTTCCAGTCTAACCGGATGCAGCTGAATACCAGTATTTTACATGGATCGACTGCCTATCTGACCTCCACAACCCAGTACTGGGTAATACGATAGGTACCCCATGGTAAGACTGGTTGTCAGACTTTCGGGCTTCTGACGACCCGTAACGACTGTCAAAGATCCACGAATGACAGCCGGGACCAACGTCTTAACGTGCTTTCCGAGGCACGGAGGAGTCTCGGTATGTAAAGATGGTCACCCATCCACGGACCAACCCCGGCAAGCGTAGCTTAACCTGATGGATCGACCTGTGCGGCTGTTATTACTTAGCCACTCCCAGTCTTCGAATTTTTGGTTTTAAGAGTTTCCTCACGATGTTTTCCGAGCAGTGGTGATACAAAGTAAAGCGCCTTTGTTCGAACCTGCGACCTATAGTCGTAAGTCGCGGCCCTTACCACTAGCCCACTAATGCTCTGTGTGATGATTAAAGGCAGTTATTTTATTTTATTTCATTAATTTTAAGAAAAGTTACAGCGAAAACATTCAAGTAGTGAGAATAAATATGTAGACAAGGCCAATTACAAGTTTCCACTGCTATTCTATCTTTTTAGGGTTCCGTACCAAAATGTAAAAAGGAACCCATATGGTGTGACTCAGTCTGTCTGTCTGTCTGTCTGTCACAGCTGGATATCTCAAGAACTACTGATGCTATCAGCTTGAAATTTAGAATAGTTTTATATGACGTTTACCCAACTATTTTGCAAATAAGAAAAAAATAAAAATATTTATATTTTTTTTGCAACAGGCACAGAAAGGGGGTCTTAAAAATTTAAAGTAGGGCTACTAGGGCATGTGGGGTATCATATAAAAGAACGTTGTTTGCGCATTCTCAAACTATTTTTTATTTTATTTTTAAACTAATGGTTTTCGACTTTTGATGAAAAATGTAAAAAAATACCGTCCCCCCCCCTTATCTCCGAAGTTTGCAAAGCGAAAAATCTGAAATTATTGTATGTGATAGAAGTTTATGTAAAGATTACAGAAAAAATAAAACGATGTCTCTAAATAGCACACTTTTTCAGAAATCGGAACGGAACCCTCGCTGCGCGAGTCCGACTCGCTCTTGACCGGTTTTTGCGTCTTGACATTGCTGATTCTGAGAGAGTTCAGAATCTCACCCCTTGATACTTAGAGGATATGTTCACTTCGCCGGTCCTTAGTTTGAACGGTCATTGTCGTGTATTCATAAAGATAGGCGGTTTTCGAGAGGCATATAATCAAAGCAGTTTGGAAAAACTTCCAAGTTTGACTTTTGGCAGCTCGAATTTTCTTACTTCTCTTCAGTTTTTACCTGCAATTTTTCGATGAACAGTATATATTCAGTTCAGTTTTTATTCTATAACAAAAAGCTATAGGCTAAACAACAAAAACATAAAATCCGAAACCAAACTTGCATACCTAATCATTTCTATGACAACAAGTTGCAACAATATTATTATCCATAAAGTATTGTTACACATTAAAATAATAACTATTAACTGCGCTCATCTCGCATAGACCGGTCCATCACTACTGTGTCGCGGTAACAGCACATACACACTATGTTACTTTTTTATTTTATGTTTTTTTTTGTCTATATATAGTAAAGAGGGCAGTAACACCAGCCTCCTAGATTGTCAAGGCTGTCTGAGAAAAATATGTATCAGCGGGTTACTTGGGCAGAGGAGCTCAATCTGCCTCAATCTGCCTAGCCTTTTCCCAACTATGTTGGGGTCGGCTTCCAGTCTAACCGGATGCAGCTGAATACCAGTATTTTACATGGAGCGACTGCCTATCTGACCTCCACAACCCAGTTACTGGGTAATACGATACCCCTTGGTAAGACTGGTTGTCAGACTTTCGGGCTTCTGACGACCCGTAACGACTGTCAAAGATCCACGAATAACAGCCGGGACCAACGGCTTAACGTGCTTTCCGAGGCACGGAGGAATCTCGATATGTAAAGATGGTCACCCATCCACTGGTGGCTAAGTAATAACAGCCGCACGGGTCGATCCGTCAGGTTAAGCTACGCTTGCCGGGGTTGGTCCGTGGATGGGTGACCATCTTTACATACCGAGACTCCTCCGTGCCTCGGAAAGCACGTTAAGCCGTTGGTCCCGGCTGTTATTCGTGGATCTTTGACAGTCGTTACGGGTCGTCAGAAGCCCGAAAGTCTGACAACCAGTCTTACCAAGGGGTATCGTATTACCCAGTAACTGGGTTGTGGAGGTCAGATAGGCAGTCGCTCCATGTAAAATACTGGTATTCAGCTGCATCCGGTTAGACTGGAAGCCGACCACAACATAGTTGGGAAAAGGCTAGGCAGATTGATTGATTGGGTTACTTGGGCAGTCTGTGTTGGACCTTGTTTGATGATGGGATTTCCTGCCTAGGATGGCCCGCACCCTAATTGCGTAACACATTATCAATCGGAATCGGTTTCATTGTGACAGTTCAACAACATTAATTGCGTTATTTACGTTGTCGAGCAGACAAATTTGTCGAACATATGAATCAATGGATTAGCCATTTGCTTCAAAATGATTCAAATTCCTGTCGATATTGTGTTACGCAACTTATGTTGCTGTTCCACCACCGTTGGCAGATAATTTTAAACAAACTCTGTTCCATTTTTGAATTTATTCGGTAAGTAGTGGCTATTCGGATATCGTGAAATATAGTAGGTAACTGAAAGTATTTTAGATTGTATTTTTAACTGACTTCCAAAAGGAGGAGGTTCTGAATTCGTCGGACGGAACCTTTTTTTTTTTTTTTTTTTTTTTTTTTTATGTATGTTCCCCGATTACTCGAAAATGGCTAGACCACTTTGGATTTTTCTTTTTTTGTTCGAAAGGGTATACGTTCCAAGTGGTCCCATGATCATCAAGTCAGGATCTGATGATGGGATCCCATGGAAATCGAGGGAAACCCTCAAATTTTATGGGCACACCTATATCGATTTCGGTATTTTTTATAGTAACTCGTGCATTTGCTCTCGGAAAGTACCATTCGGTGAACTGGAACTGATGATGAAGACCACAGAGGGCCATCGGAAATACTCAATTATATCTAAGTATATAACAGGTTAAGCTTAGGTTGCGATTCGATTACTTTAATATGGATTATGTTTGTCAAAATAATGGTAATGGTGACTTCACCATGAGCTCCATTTCTCCTGGTTCTTACTAGGAGAACTCCTCAACAATTAACGTCCCTGCATCAGGAAAAGCAACATTTTGTAAAACGTGATGAGCAGTTGACATTGGGTTATTGTAACTTAGATAAATTACAAACTGAACCACTAAAAAGTGAAAAATAAAAACTTTTTACAAAAACAAAAACCGACTTCCAAAAAAAACACTACTAAGTGAAAAATAACTTTAATTTCGGAAGTCGGTGGCAAAAAACTAAAATACAGATCCAAAGACACCGACTTCCGAAATTAAAGTTATTTTTCACTTTGTAGTGTTTTTTTTGGAAGTCGGTTTTTGTTTTTGTAAAAAAGTTTTTCTGTATTAAGTAACTGAATCGACTCAATCTCGATCTCGTTAGGCTACCATGTTTGTTTCTTAGAAGCGCAGTTCCGTCATAACGGCCGTCATGAAAATCTGTCATTTTCCCCAATACATCATTTTTGTTTTTGTATTTGACATTAAGATTTCAAAAAACGCTCTTTATTTGAACAGCCATTATTGTATGACTATTCACCGTCAGGAAACCAAAGCTTTACTCCATCGTTAGTCATTTCATTTCATAATTAAACATCTAAATAAAGCGCAGCGGTACGATCGTGACCTAAAAACAAGTTTTTTTTTTAGTTTGTTATTAGTTACTCAATCGAATCAGGGTTCCTTTTTTAACCGACTTCTTAAAGATTGAGGAGATTCTCAATTCGTCTGAGTCTGCGCCTATTTTTTTTTGTACTTATTGTTTTTTGCATAATAGGTTTTTGCATATTTTTTTTTGTACTTATTGTTTTTTGCATACTAAGTACCTAGTATCTATTTGCTAGGAGTGACACGTTGGCCCAGTAATACTGTGAACAACCAAACTCACTATCTCTCGCCAGTCAGTACTCGCCTTGACCAATGCTGTACAACAATTTTATAACCAGCTATTTCTTCCAAATTCAAATCCAAATAAATCAACAACAATAAGATTTATGTTGTGTAAATATTCTGCGTTGGGGTCTGTTGTCTGTCCGCCGGCGGAAGAGTCGTTGGCACCGCGCCCCGCGGCCGTGCCAACAGTGCCCCCATGCCATGGCAACGAGATTTATGCTGATTTCTTCAATAACCCCCATCCGTTTCGATGGAAACTTTTTATTCTTTAACTTGGTGAGAAAATCTTTTAAACACACAGGGTCATAAGTAGACATAACTCTTATCCCTGTAGCGGTAGATTAAACTAGAGGGGAGTGTATATTGCCATTAGTTTTTATTATTACTGACTAACTTTTGCCCGCGGCTTCGCCCGCGTGGATGTCGGAAAATGTCCCACGGACACGTACTACCAGGATTAAAAGTAGGTCCTTTTATCCTATCTATCCTATGTGTTAATTCAAGTTATAAAATACCCGTGTGCCAAATCCGTGTAGCCTTTTTTGCGACAATCCGGAACATACATCCAGACTAGGGCGTGCAAAACCGGTTTTCCGGTTTTGCTAAAAACCGGAAACCGGACAAAATTTAGCGATTTTTAAAAACCGGGGTTGAGAGACAAAACCGGAGTTACTTCCGGTTTTCTCGTACATATTTACATTTTGATTTAAATGAACTTTTTTCGAACGCACTCAAGAAATATTCAATTTTGAGTCATCAAATATCCGAACGCAACCTACACTCCTCACTCCGCGACCCCAACCGACAAATAGGCCAGCTCTCTGGTCACGTGAAGAGTCGACTAACCGCTTGGAAATGTCCCGAAATACTCGATGAGCAATCGGACCCAAGGCCCAACCCCAAACGGCTCAAATATATAGCTCCGTATAAGGCTGTTAAATTTGTGCCGTTTGAGGGTATTCTGCACCTGCAGCAGCCGCCCCAGAATAACCCGCCGTCCTAGTACGGCGGGTTATGCTGGGCGGCTTAAGATGAGATGATGCGAGGGCGAGGGGAGGATGGCGTCAACACAGGTTGCATCCCACACCAAAGGCCTCTACCCAACATCCAAGGCATGGTCATTCCGTCTGTCCTCTTACCACCGTCGCATGCCAAGCCATTGGGTTCTCTAAAACAGCTGACACCCGAGAAAACAAGAGGGCGACGGATGATGCCATTAATGCTGGCGTGCCTTGCCAAATGACTATACCTGCAGCAAGGAAAGGCGGTCGACTGCTTCACCGCACTGACAGTGATGTGGGGCCTCGCAAGAAACGTCCAGACGCAGACTTGTAGCGAGCCGGAATGTGGTGTCACCCAGCATAGTGCTTATTTTGGGTGATGGTAGCGCCTGAAGCCACAGGCCCGACTCCCACTCTCCCACAGCCAGCAGGCGGGCACGCTCAGCAGTATTGATGGGTTTTCGGGCTGAACGTTTCCGGTCAAGCCACTTTAAAAAGTATTAAGTAATGTGGTCTACTTGGTATTGGTAGGCATAAATGGTTCTTTAAAAAGAGGTATATCATACAATTTGTTTTATTTGCAGATTTTGTGGGTATCTAAGAATATAATTTCTTGTTAAAATTCTACTATATAAACAATATAAAATTGTTGCCGAAACCGGGGCTAACACCGGTTTCCGGTTTTGGGCCCTCAAACCCGGAATTCAAAACCGGTTTTGAAGACCTTCCGGTTTTGCACGCCCTAATCCAGACAAACAGACAAACGGACAAAAATTGTTCGTTACTATTTTACTATTTGTATAGATATAGTAGATATGTATAGATACCTAACCGAATATTACACCTATTATTATAAGTACCTAGTCTATTTTTTTCAAGATGGAAAAAAAGTTATCCATTATTTGATAGCTAAGGTACCTGAGGTAAATAAGAGCCAGCGGCTATCAAGGACCATCAGAGAAGCAACACACATTAAATAGTTTTATGGGTTGGATCTCACGCATACATAAAAAGGACCAATAGTATTGCTATCTCACGCCGGCGCGTTGCCGTGCGCGCTATCATTTTGTCAGGAGCCCCGAGTGACTCACTGGGGACTGCCAACGTCACATTTTTTCAAAAAATGCCCATGCAAAAATATTGACTGTAAAGAAAATAGTGTATTTTACAATAATCTAACACCTAATTACTGTAAAGTGGACATTAGAGCGGTCGAATCAAGGTAAGTTCTTTTATTTTGTTGATATTTGCCAACTTTCAAATCAAGTTTTGTAAAAAGTGACGCCATTGCTAATAAGGGCCACCTGGAAGGAAGTGAATAAGGGCCGGCTCTTATTGGAAGGTCTAAATGTTCATTTTTGTAGCTTGGTTTTCTTTTCATGTAGTTAAATAGCTTTATCTTTTTATTAACCTTGATGTTATTATGAGTTTTACACATTTTTACAAGCTTTTTAACTTGCTATGTCTGTGGGTTTGTATGTGTGTTCCCGTTGTCCAATTGACTTGAAACTTTGCACACTTGTCTAGTTTCGACGAAAACACAATATTATAGTAAGAACAAGCTGATCTGATAATGGAGATAGAAGGTAGACAACGGAACTCCATAGGAATAACAGTACATTTATGGTTTTTGCCAAATTTTGATCAAATTTTGATAATATACTATTAAAAAAAAGAGATTTCAAACTTTTATTCTGCTTAATATTCAGTCTTAAGCAGAATAAAAGTTTGAAATCTATTTTCCAACAGCCCCAAATTATGCGGTGGTGAAGCAAAATAAACCAAGATTGAAAGCCATTAACTAAAAAGGCCAGCTGGTTACTACAGACTTATTTATAGAAAGAGAGAATAAAAAATTAAATTAAAAATTTAAAAAACCCCCAACGCAAAAAAGAAAAGAGAACATTTAAAAAGTCAAAAATAATACGTATCGTTGAGCCATCAAATTCGATTGAGTAATACCTATATATATTTTAATTACAGAAATTGATGGATGGCACGATAAGGTTTGCTCATTGAATTGGCGCTATAATTTCGCGGCGGAGTACCGCATATGTACATAGTCAATCAAGTGAAGGGTCTGACTTACTTATGCGGTACCCCGCCGTGACATTATAGCGCCAATTCAATGAGGAAACCTTATCGTGCCATCCATCAATTTCTGTAATTAAAATATATATAGGTATTACTCAATCGAATTTAATGGCTCAACGATAGGTATTATTTTTGACTTTTTAAATGTTCTCTTTTCTTTTTTGCGTTGGGGGTTTTTTAAATTTTTAATTTAATTTTTATTTTAACCTTTTTAAACTTTTTAAACAATTTAACAATACAGTAATGCATTTTTATTACTGCAGAATGTTAAGTTTCTCTGCACATAACATTAACTTATAATGATGCCACCATCGTACTGCAAATACAATTAAATACTAATAAAACGAATACAAACACTACTATCTGCTATTTTTTTTTTTGAAGAGTGTACTAGTGTGCTGGATATCCTGACTGCAACATCAGCTCATCGTGTAGCCACCATTGCATTGTATGTAGAATCAAATACTGATCAAAACGAACCCAAACACGACATATCTGCTATATTATTTTACCAAGAGTATTCTAGTGTGCTGGATATCCTGGCTGCAGCATCAGCTCATCGTGTTGCCACCATTGCATTGTATGTAGAATAAAATTCTGATCAAAACGAATCCAAACACGACATATCTGCTATTACTTTTTCAAGATTCTTCTAGTGTGCTGGACATCCTGGCTGCAGCATCAGTTCATCGTGTTGCCACCATTGCATTGTATGTAGCATCAAATACTGATGTAATCCAAATACGACATATCTGCTATTACTTTTTCAAGAGTGTATCCAGCACACTAGTGCTGGATATCCTGGCTGCAGCATCAGACCAAGAATTCCATAATCTTGCATAGATAGATAGCATACATGGATGTTTCAAATTTTAGGTCACACTAAGGTTTGAAAGTAAAGTAATACCCATTACGCGTCTAAGATCCCTACCGCAGCTAACAAAAGAGCGAATAACTTTGAAACGGCTGAACCGATTTTGATAAAACATGTCTAAGAACCATCGCTGGAAAACCTGCTTTCAAATAAAAAAAACCGCATCCAATTCAGTCCACCCGTTTAAGCGCTACGGTGCCACAGACAGACACACAGACACACACACACACACACACACACATAGCGGTCAAACTTATAACACCCCTCTTTTTGCGTCGGGGGTTAAAAAAGAAAAGGCAAAAATACAGCAAACTCCTGAAGGGCCCAAAAAGAACAATACAATTATTATATTAAGATTTTTCGTGATTGTTACTATTTCAATAGTTTAATAAGGGCCAGGGCATTTGCCGAGCAAAAAATAACCATTTATTTTTTAATTTTTGTTTAACCTATATTTTTGGTTAAGAGGTTTATATCTAAAAATAGTATACATTTATTGATTTTACTTCAATAACATCTTTTTGCTACAAATTATTGATTACTGGAGTTTTTTAAGGACCGTTTTGTTTTTTTGTTATATAATTAATGATAAACTGTTAACTATTTTGGCTGAAAATGTTAATATGTTGAGTCGTAGAGGAAAACAATTTAGTTTAGGTTTTATCGGCTTAGTTTCTTTTAATTTTGTCTCGGACCTTAATACACTACCTACTTGAGTTTATTAAGGTCCTTAGCAACGGATTTTTTTAAAGTTTATTTCTGTTCACAAAATGTTTAAAACTTCGCCATATAGGCATTTTTTAAAGATCTTAAATAAATACCTACTGTTCGATAATATTCCTGATTTTTATTTCAACTTCGCCTATTTTTTTAAATATTTAAGTTTTAATTATGCCGGCTCTTATTTACCGCAGGTACCTTATACCATACCACGGAGCTATAATTACCACCATTGCCATTAGTACGTACTTTTAATTCAAGGTATTAACCGGTTTAGCCTTCTTCATCCAGTCTATTTCGACCAACTCATAATAAAAGTAGGGTTATGGTCAGTAGACTGCGATGGTTTAAATAATTGAATTGATTGATACAAATAGGCTATTTTGTAGAGCGAAAAATACAGCGGCTCATAGTGATAACTTATAAGAGATCTGCAATTATTTTCGCTTTCAACCTCCAAGAGAGATTCCATCAGCATCGTGCTGTCATCGAGATCTCAAGATGATAAGCTTTCATCAACTTTTTGCACTATTTGCACCAAATTGCATCCAAAAGCTTTTTACTTTCAACAAAACATTATACTTAGAACACAATAAACAATCTCCAAAGCATAGACAAAATAACTAAAACTTTTCTCTTCTAAGACTTTTTACTTTTTTTTTACAAATTGACTTCCGATCCCCGATTTGCGATCGTGGAAACTACCTGTCCATCTCTTGAAGATTTTCTTGATTGACCGCTGCTACTACAATCGAATTTACACCTTCAGTTTCATTTATTAAAGTCCAAAATGATTCACAAGTTTTCTTACACGCTTCTTCATCATAAGTGCAGAAAGAGGAAAACGCAAAATTGAGTTTTATTTCGAAAGAGCTAGAGTTACTTTTGCCTTGTCCGTAGATAAATCTAAGGCTGTTTTTGAAAGGTTTTTGAAGGAGAATGCTTCCGTTAATAGAATTTTAATGAAGTAATGTCAGTGGCGTGGCGGAGGTTGTGCATGTCATGCCCATCTCCTTACGTGCTCTGACGCATGCCCACTGGTCAGTCGGTACCGACAGCAGAGAAACTAGAGCAAACTGCTTGGTACTATTACTATTTTTTGTTTGACACAAAGTTAGACTGGGCCTATTTCACGATGTCCAAATAGCCACTACTTACCGAATAAATTCAAAAATGGAACAGAATTTGTATAAATTATGAAACAGGCCCACCTTTGTGGCTTATAAAAGTTAATTTTCAGCGACTTCTGAATGTTTAAAGTAAATAATCAAGAAAAGATCGTAAGAAAACCAAATCTGCCTTACATATTTTGACAGTGTTAATTTTAAGTACTTTACCTTTTCTTTTTTTTTTAAGTCAATGATTAGAAAGTTTCCTTTAGTCAGCGTCCAAATGAACCAAAACAGCTTCACATAATGATAGAGTCATCTTTTATTACCAATCTAATAGGTATTGAAAAATTCTCAATGATCTATAAAAGTCCAATTTCTTCACTACTAACTTTCATCCCAAATCTGCTATCCCTACATGAATATGAGTGGGCATCTATATTTGCCGAATCTATTCCATCAAAGTGAAGATAATAATTACAGAGGTACAGTTATAGATCGAGATACGAGGAAGCCTCGATAGTAATAAACCAATCCCCGAAAGCAAATGGCTTTAACAGCATTATAACTAGCTGGTGCCTGCGGGTTTGCTCGCGTGCAGACCATGCCACATCATATAGGGAAGTGTCATATAAAAGTCATCATTGATTAGCTGTTGTGAAAAAAGGGATGGCGCTATCCACCCTGTATAGCTTCATCTTTCTCTAGAGCAAAGACGACTTCAAGACTTATCTTTAGGGACCTATACTCCATTTGAAATAATATTAGACATTTTAAATAACCCTTTTTTAGAGTCCGTTCAGCCGATTTTGACTACTATTCCGTAGGCTTAAGGATGGCATGAAAAGCAAAAAAGTGGTTACAATACCAATTACTGTTTACTGCAGCTGCCATTTGTCATGCCACCAACGCAATAGATGTCGATTTTTTAGGGTTCCGTACCAAAATGGTAAAAAAGGAACCCTTATGGTGTGACTCAGTCTGTCTGTCTGTCACAGCTTCATATCTCAGGAACTACTAATGCTATCAACTTGAAATTTGGAATAGTTTTAGATGACGTTTACCCAACTATTTTGAAAATAAGAAGTAAATAAAAATATTTATAATTTTTTTGCAACAAGGACTGAAATGGGGTCTTAAAAATTTAAAGTGGGGCTACTAGGGCATGTGGGGTATCATATGAAAGAGCGCTGTTTGCACATTCTCAAACTATTTTTTTTTTTTTTAGGCGGCATAGTTTTTGACTTTTGATGAAAAATGTAAAAAAAAATACCGTTCCCCCCCTTATCTCCGAAGTTTGCAAAGAGAAAAATCTGAAATTATTCTATGTGATAGAAGTTTATGTAAATATTACAGGAAAAATAAAACGATGTATCTAAGTAGCACACTTTTTCAGAAATCGAAACGGAACCCTCGCTCTTGACTGGTTTTTTTTAAGTTTAAATGTCTAATCTTATTTTAAATGGAGCATAGGTGTAGGTAGTGCTTCTATGATACCATGGTACCAACGCTTGACAAGTTGACAACATCAATAGATGGCACTAGTGAGTTTATTGACGCGGTTCCAGAAGCCTGGGGGCCTACTCCCTAAGTCCATCCGTCCGTTTATCCGTCCGTCTGACATCACGATCCATCAAAACAAGTGTAACAGAAACAGTTAAATTTTTCGGACGGGCAAAAATACATCGGGAGTAAAGATAACTGTCAAATCGTGTTGTCATTCATACTTCGTTCGGGCCCCGAACCAATCATCTGTCCGTAGGTGATACGGAGTAGGAAATGCCCGTAACTAAGGCCGAAACTACGGACTTCGTGCTTAGGGAGTAGACCCCCTATTGTCCCTTGCGGGACATTTTATTTTACGCAATTTTACGGAGTCACACTTATGAACTTATGACATTACCTAACAGAATAAATGTTTATATTTCTAATTAAATAACCTATAAATCCCCCAATTAATCTAACATAAATTACTATTATTTTCAAATTAAAAGGTAAATAAATTATGTAAGGATAAGGAAAAATTAATCATCTTAAAAATCAACCTCTAATAATTCTTATAAATAATAAAACCAATATTATTACAATTTACAATTATTTATAATATTCTGACAATATATTAAACTGTATCTTTTGAACTGACATAGGTATAACTTTGACATCAATTAAATTAATTTGTTCCATAAAAATCCTAATGCGTGAGGCTCTTATTTGCTGTTGCTTTTTTCTTTTTAATTTAATTAATATAATAGCATTAAACAGGACAAAAATATTTGCTCACAAGAATTAAGATAAACAAAAACAACATAAAATAGCGGTCAAACTTATAACACCCCTCTTTTGGCGTCGGGGGTTAAAAAAGAAAAAAAAGCAAATGAATGCATTTGAATTTGAAGCAATGTTTTATGCAATTAATAGGTACGTTTAAGTAAGTAGATTATTTCTTTACGTTGGAAGAATATTACAAATTAGGTACTATCCACAGGATATTTATTGCATTGGCAACGATTGTAGCAATACACTAACCGAAAAAAAAAACTCACAGATTTTAATAAAGGAAGAGGTTAAGCATCCTCTTCCTTTTTTGAAATCTGTTCTAAAGAATTCTTTAATTTACTAAATGTTTATGTAGCTAAAGGAATGAACATCATAATTTACTGACAGTGACCCAAATGAAGTGCAACAGCAACACACATTCTTTGTGGTCTACCTCAGCTTTCTAACAGTCGGGATTTCGATGTATCGCAAATTGCTGTTGAGGTTCTAATACAAATTCGTATTTTAATGTATCTAGTTCACGTGGTGGTCGGAGGCAATAATAGTCTGGGGTTTGTCTGTACACTGACATAATTCATTCATTCATTCATTCATTCACTGACCTGACAGACAACTATACAGCAGGGGGCCTAGTCCCTAAGTCCGTCCGTCTTTCCGTCCGTCCGTTCATCCGTTCGTCTGACATTACGATCCAACAAAACAAGTGTAAAAGTTAAATTTTTCGGACGGACAAAAACACATCGGGAGTAGGGACATCTGGCAAATCATGTTGTCATTCATACTTCGTTCGGGCCCCGAACCAATCATCCATTCGTAGGTGATACGGAGTAGGAAACGCCCGTAACGAAGGCCGAAACTACGGGCTTCGTGCTTAGGGAGTAGACCCCCTGGGTCTAGAAGCATGAAAGCGCAAGAGTTCCTTTTACAACGATGGTGAGCAATAAAGAAGGATTTTTGAAAATTCATCCACAAAAGGGGTTAAATTGAGGTTAATAGTTTGCATGGAAGTTCGACATTTTTAAAGATGGGAGATCCCAGCGGGCACGTGGCTTGATACCTAATAATGTTGTAAAGCTCCTAGTTTGTTCTAGAAAGTACCACCAAGAACACAATAATTTTAAGTTTAAGTTAAAAAAACAGTAGTGAACCTAAATTACCTATCCACCTATGTATCTATCTGTATACTAGCTGACCCGACAGACGTCCTGTCTTAGCTATGAATATTTTAATGTAAACGCGTGAAGTTAAAATAGTCGTTAAGTTTTTTGAAATTTTCCAATTTTCTGCAAAATTTTCTTATTTTTTTCTTTCATAAGAACCTTTTCCTGACAATAATAAACACAACAAAAAAAGAATTAGCGAAATTGTTCCATCTGTTCACGCGTGATGCGATGACCAAGGGAAATAGAGATTCATTTTTATATATACATCTATAGATGATAGGTAACCGTTAATTACCCACTCAGACCAAAGACCTAATGATTTCTAGAGATTTAAAAAAAATAGAACGCAAAAGCATACTCATCTGTCAGCGCTTACAAAAGTAGCACCAATAATAACGTATTCAGCCTAATCTGTCAGTTTGACAGACAATTATATGTCTCAGCCTGGGGGTCCTGCACAGGTGAGCTCTTGGCCTTAATTACCTCTGCATTTTGTATCTGTGGCAATTCGTGGAGTGTGACCATGCGAAAGATGGTTGTAGAGAATTCAGTGGCGACAGAAACATTTATACAAGCACCTGGCTCTTTTCAGCATTATCTCTGGTTGATAAAGATTAAAAGAAGATCTAACCTCGGACTTTTAATAAACTGCAGTTATTGACTTATATTTTACTGCATACAATGGCTGCAGTAAAATGACACTTCTTATCTGTCATTTCGTTAAAAAATGTTCCCATTTGACAGCGCGAAATGACAGAAGGAGTGTCATCATTATACACAGCTAATTAAAAGTCCGTTCTTAAAACTGGAAAAAATTGCAGCAGTTTTTCTATTACAAAATTACAAGTTATTTTGATGCCTTCAATAACTTTTATCACGTTATTTCAAGCCTTTTCCTTCTTTATTTTCTTCTTTGCGCTAGCTCATCGCGCGTTGACTGCGAAAGACAACCAAGAATTCGTATACAGGGTGTAATTTTAATCACCGTTATCCTCTTAAGGGGTCATTGTACTCATCATTATGAACAACTTTTACTATGGGACCAAACCAGAAATCGCGAAAAAAAAATCAGCTGTTCAGTACATTTATGTTCGCATAATTCGTCAAAATGTACTGAACAGCTGATTTTTTTGTCGTGATTTCAGGTTTGGTCCCATAGTAAAAGTTGTTCATAATGATGAGTACAATGACCCCTTAAGAGGATAACGGTGATTAATATTACACCCTGTATAATCAAACCTTCTGCACTTATTTTCTCTATGGTATAACTGTTTTCGCACGCGCGACTATTATTCTAGCACAGATTATGACAGACACGCGTGGATTTGGCGCGCAAAAAGTATTTGACAGTTCATTTGGCGGGATTTGGATTAGTCTGGCGTTGATTTTGTGATGGCTAGACGAATAGTTTTTGGAAAATTGATTGGGGAGCTTCGCAGCCATTGTTATACTGATAAAAAAGGTGGGAATCCCTAACACTGTGTGCAGGTCGCTATGAGTAAATTGCTGTCAATTAGTCGATACTAACTTGTAATGTTGGTTTTTGCTTCGAATGATTTTTAGAAAGCTTATAATGTGTCGTAGCATATAGGAATAATGTCATCTTGTAGGATGTATGAATACCGCCCAAACCTGGGTCGGCGGGGCAGGCGAAGGGCGGGGCCGCTCCTGCAAAGGCGCCTGCGAAGGCGCCTGCGAAGGCGCCTGCAAAGGCGCCTGAGAGGGCCCCGGCTGTGGCGGCGGCGACGACGACGCGGCCGCCCCCGCCTTCTAAATCTCCTCCGGCTGACGCCGAATGGCAGGTAGCCGGGGAGAAGAAGAAGGAGGGCAAGGCGGCAAGGGCGGCCAAGCGGAAGGAGAGGCGGCGTCGGCGCAAGGAGCGAAGCGTCGCGGCGAGGTTGCGCGCCCCAAAGTCCGCAGCTGTAGTGATCACACTACAGCCGGAAGCGGAGAAGAGGGGCGTGTCCTACCGCGACGTGCTCACCAAGGCGCGGGCGGCGGTGAACCTGGAGGAGGTCGGGGTCACGAAGGGCTTGCGAGTTAGGGTCACGGCGACCGGGGCTCGTATGCTCGAGATTCCCGGTGCGGCCAGTGGCCCGACCGCTGACGCTCTGGCTGAAAAGCTCAGGGCGTCCTTAAATGCGGACGAAGCCCGGGTGTCCAGACCCGCCAAGTGTGCTGACATGCGCATCCTGGGTCTGGACGACTCCGTCACAGAGGGGGAAGTTGTGGCCGCCGTGGTCAAGATGGGGGGGTGCGCTATCGAGCAGGTGAAGGTAGGCACCATCCGTCCAGACCCCACGGGGTTGCGAGCCGTCACGGTGAGCTGCCCCGTATCGGCGGCCAACAAAATCGTTGGGGAGGGCCCTAGATTTCAGGTGGGCTGGGATTCCACGCGGGTGAAACTGCTGGAACCCAGACCTCTGAGGTGCTTCCGTTGCCAAGTGGGCAACCACGTGGGAGCGAAATGCACCTCGGAGGTGGACCGCAGCAGTAATTGCTTCCGCTGTGGTCAGCCCGGTCACAAGGCCGGCTCGTGCAATGCCACGCCGCACTGCTACCTGTGTGCGGCAGCTGGCAAGCCGGCCGATCACCGGGCTGGAAGCAAGGGCTGTGGTCCACCCGCGAAAGCCCGGGGCAAGGGCAAGCCCCCCGCCCCCTCTACCGCCGTCACCGCCGCAGCCGTCGCCACAGGCGCCGTCGCTGCCGGCCCCACTGCCGTCACCGCCGTACCCACTGCGGCGGAGCCCTCACAGGGGGCTCAGGAGGGGGCTGCAATGGAATGCCAGTAGTGGCCCCATTACGCCTCCTCCAGGCGAACATCAACCACTGCGCCGCCGCTCAGGATCTGTTGATCCAGAGCATGGCGCAGTGGTCGATTAACATCGCCGTGGTCGCTGAGCCGTACTTTGTCCCGCCCAGTGATTACTGGGTGGAGGACCTGAGCGGCTCAGTGACCCTCATTTCGTCGGCCGCCGCCGGTACCCTGTCCCTTGAAGCCGTCAAGAAGGGACAGGGTTGCGTCGCAGCACGGTTCGGGGGGATTGTCGTGGTGGGGACATACTTCTCCCCGAACCGAACTCTCGCCGAGTTCCACAACTCCCTTGCGGAGTTGAAAACCGTCGTCGTCGGGTATGGTTCCCTTCCCGTGCTTGTCCTCGGGGACTTCAACGCCAAGAATGTGGCTTGGGGTTCCCGGTGTACGGACACACGGGGCAGGATGGTGGAGGACTGGGCTCTGGAGACAGGCCTGGTCGTCCTAAACCGGGGTTCTGTCCCCACGTGTGTGCGGATGCGGGGCGAGTCGGTGGTGGACATCTCGTTCGCCAGCCCCGCTCTGCTGCCGCACGTGGTTGACTGGCGCGTCATGGAGGGGGTGGAGACCTATTCCGATCACCGGTACATCCGGTTTGACGTCTCCGCCCATACCTCGAGCGCGCCGGTCCGACAGGCCCCGAGTGGTCCGCGGTGGGCGCTGAAGAAGCTGGACCGGGAGCTCCTCCTGGAAGCCTCGATCGTGCAGGCCTGGGTGTCACCACCGGACAGGCCTGCCGACATCAACGACGAGGCGGAGTGGTTCCGGGAGGCCATGTCCGAAGTGTGCGACGTGGCAATGCCCCGGGTCCAGCCCAGTCGCGCCTTTCGCCAGGTGTATTGGTGGTCGCCGGAGCTGACGGCACTGCGCGAGGCGTGCGTCGCCGCGCGACGCCTGTACACCAGGCACCGCAGGCTCCGTATCCGCCCTCCGGATACGGAAGCCATTCAGGCGGAGCTGTACGAGGGGTACAGAGCGGCGAAGACCGCCCTCCGAGCGGAGATCTTGCGGTCCAGGGATCTGGGCCGCGAGGAGTCGCTGGAGACTCTGAACAGAGACCCATGGGGGCGCCCCTACAAGTTGGTGCGGGAGAAACTCCGCCCATGGGCGCCCCCGCTGACGCAGAGTCTCCGGCCCGAGCTCGTGGAGGACGTGGTGAGCGCTCTGTTCCCTTCGCGAGGGGAACATACTCCCCCGCCTATGGCTCCGCCTCATGCGGTGCCCGCTGCGGACCACGACACCGACGACGACGTTGATACTCCGGAAGTGACCGAGGTAGAGTTGAGAGCGGCGGTACGTAGGCTTAGTGCCAAAAATACCGCCCCAGGACCCGACGGCTTACCTGGAAGAGCCTGGGTTCTGGCCTTTGGGGCTCTCGGGCCTCGACTAGGGGGGCTCCTAAGCGCATGCTTGGAGAGGGGCCAGTTCCCACTTCGCTGGAAGACGGGGAAACTGGTCCTCATTAAGAAGCCGGGGCGCCCTGCGGACTCTCCGTCCGCTTACCGGCCCATCGTGCTGCTCGACGAGGTGGGCAAGCTCTTTGAAAGAGTAATTGCAGACCGCCTCGTCGGGTGGCTGGTGCAGGAGGGGCCGGATTTGGCGGAGAGCCAGTTTGGTTTCCGCAAGGGGCGCTCTACGGTGGACGCCATCATGCGCGTGCGAGCCCTCACGACGGGGGATGCAGTGGCCCGGGGTGGGGTCGTCTTGGCGGTGTCCCTAGACATCGCCAACGCCTTTAATACCCTGCCCTGGAGTTGCATCAGGGAGGCATTGCGGTATCACCGGATGCCGACCTACCTCTGTCGAGTGGTCGAGGCCTATCTGACGGACAGGGCCGTCATCTACCCCGGTCATCAGGGAGAGTGGAACCGGCGAGAGATGTCGTGCGGTGTCCCACAGGGATCGGTCTTGGGGCCGCATCTGTGGGACATCGGTTACGACTGGGTGCTGCGCGCCGACCTCCCAAGCGGCGTCAGCGTAGTATGTTACGCTGACGACACGCTGGTCCTGGCGCAGGGGAGGTTGCACCAGGCGGCGGCTGAACTAGCGACACGCGGGGTTGCGATAGTCGTGGAGAGGATCCGGCAGTTGGGACTCGAGGTGGCCTTGCACAAGTCCGAGGCCATGTGTTTTCATGGTCCTCGGAATGCGCCACCGTCGGGTTCCGAAATAACGGTGGGAGGGGTTCACATCGGAGTCGGGTCGACGATGAAGTACCTGGGACTCGTCCTCGACAGCCGGTGGAACTTCGTGGAGCACTTCCGACGTTTGGCTCCCAGACTGGCACGGGCTGGGGCTGCCTTGAGGCGGCTCCTGCCCAATCTGGGGGGTCCAAACGCCTCCTGCCGGAGGCTCTACGCGGGGGTCGTGCGGTCCATGGCCCTTTACGGAGCACCGGTGTGGGCGCGTTCCCTAAGGCTGGGACCAGCCGGCAGGTTGAACGCGTCCCAGAGGGTCATGGCCATCCGGCTAGTCCGGGGATACCGCACGGTCTCCCGGGCGGCGGCGAGCCTCCTTGCCGGATTGCCGCCGTGGGATCTGGAGGCAAAGGTCCTCGCGCACGTGTGGGAGTGGCGCGAGGAGGCGAAGCGCCGGGGCGTAACTCCGCTGCCGCGAGAAATCACGGTACAGCGGACAGAGCTCCGGCGGGATCTCATGGCGGCATGGAGATCGCGACTGTCGCAACCCAGCGCTGGGCACGCCACAATAGCGGCGATAAGTCCCCTCTTTGAGGAGTGGTTAGAGAGGCGCCACGGCGTCCTCACCTTCCGCCTGACGCAGGTCCTCACCGGACACGGTTGTTTCGGGAGGTTCCTGTTTCGCATAAGGCGGGAGGAAACGCCCGGGTGTTTCCATTGTGTAGATCGCCCGGAGGACACGGTGGAGCATACAGTGGAGGTCTGCCCGGCTTGGGCAGAGCACCGCCGTGTTCTCACGGAGGCGATCGGCGGCGGCGATCTCTCGCGTCCGAGCCTGGTCCAGGCCATGGTGCGGAGCGAGAGTGCATGGGAGGCCGTCACCTCCTTCTGCGAAGCAGTGATGCTCGCGAAGGAGGAGGCGGAACGCGTGAGGGAGAGGCAGCCTCACGCCCTCAGTCGCCGCAGGAGACGCCCTGGGCGGCGGGAATCGCGGGGCGATTTCCGGCCACCGTAGGCGCGGGCCTGCGGACGGTGAGCAGCGGGTAGCTCGCCGTCCGGTAAGGATCAGGCCCGAGTCGACGGCGCGTTGTGTTCCACGCGCGCCTCAAAGAGATGTCAGCAAGTGACGGGGCCCAATAGGGCCGACGCCGCTGGGGTCGCGGGTTGTCTGAAAGGGTTACCGCGGCCCTGGCATAGGCAACTGAAGGAACACGGGTGGGTTTTAGTCAGTAAAAGTCTGACACGCCCTCCCGCTCCACCCAGAGCGGGAGAAGTTATTTGATGATTTCCCACCCTCAAAAAAAAAAAAAAAAAAAAAAGGTGGTGAAACAGGCGCTAAGAGAGTGATTGCGTAAGAATTAACCTGAACAGGTTTTGTTTACACTTTTGTCAGACACTTTTAGCTTTTAGCTCTAAACATATTTAAAAAATCATTTTGTCTCTGTCACGTTCAAACGATTGATAGGAACAGAGCGATGTTTTTTTAGTGATTTGTGGCTCAAGGGCCCTTAATTTTGATCAATTATGGTAGGTACTCTAGTTATCTTAATCAATCGGTACTTGATTACTTTTCTTAATTTTCTTCATTGCTTCTCTTAGACTCTCCATATAACCAAATTAGACTTGAAAACCCATATTATGCTACCATTAGTAAGTACATTATATTTTTTACGTCCGTTCTGAGCGTCAGCTATCGAGATGTTGTAGATTAGATGCCGACTGTTAAGCGTAGGTACGTATGTACTACATAGCATAGCACTGCGGTTATCAAGCGAGTGAAGACATAAAATGCTCTTACCGGTACCGGTAGCTTGGTTAGGTTTGTGGCGTAGCGATAGCACAGCTTAGGCGATAATAGCAGCAAAACCGCAGTATTAGTGTTAGGTACCTATCTACAGTAAGTGACCGCTAATAATATGGCACATCTTTGGAGTCATTGTCTTTTTAGGGTCCTGTACCCGGAGAGTGCCTAACGGAACCCTATTACTAAGCCTTCGCTGTCCGTCTGTCTGTCATCGGGCTGTATCTCATGAACCGTAATAGACAGATAGTTGAAATTTTAACATATTGTGTATTTCTATTGCCGCTATAATATTAAAAATAAAATAAAATTAAAGATTAAAGCGGGTCCCCAAACAAGAAACCTGAAATCGCGAAAAAAAATCAGCTTTTCCCTACATTTTGACACTAGTATGATGCGAACATAAATTTAGGGAACAGCTAATAATTTTTTCGCGATTTCTGTTTTGGTCCCATATTAAAAGTTGTTCATAATGTTGTGCGTTATTTAAGTTACACCTTGTATATTTTACTGAATTGTACACAATGAAATATACAGGCTGTTTCTTTTAAGGTGTCAAGCCAATGCGAGCTGATAGCAGAGTAGGTACCATACCTATCCATTTAACCCCCCCGTATGTTCTAAGATTTTTTGTAGTTTTCGAGTTATTTTGGATCCCTCATTTCATATCAATGGTAGTGGTTAAGAATAGTAGTAGGTATAAAATTTATGTTTTTATTATCAACTGAGCTCTGCTTAAACGTAGCGGAATAGTAAATAACAGGATTGACAAAAACATGCAAAGATAATAATAAATTATAAAATATGAAAATCACAAGATTTCAGATACACCACTTTCAACGACCGATTCCAGCAAATAATACACACACAGTACATTCTTGTTCAAATTTGACACAAAAAAAGATACAATTTTTTAAAGCCATCATCTCGTTGAATCAGGAAACATTATACTTAACTCGAAAACTACAAAAAAAATCGTAGAATATACATGGGGGTTAAATCGATAGGTATGGTACTCTGCTATTAGCTCGCACTGGCTTGACACCTTAAAAGAAACACCATGTATAACAAAAATATTATGTTCCTCGTTCCTGCGACACGACATACTTTCAAAACCGAATTTTTGAAGAGGCGTCATAATTATTACATAAAATAATATAATGATCGTTCGCTTACGCTTGCAGTTTCCATTCGTAATACCGAAACATAATTATGTAAAACTCCTAAAGAACTTTCTTTGTCATACACTCCTCCACATTTGAAAGCAGCAACATCTCAAAGCATCGCCTAGCCTCGCTTCCTCTCCCGCACCTACCCACCGTCAGTCACGCTCCGTCAGACGGAAGCCCATACCAAAACGTCTGCAGATCACGAATGTTAAGTGCCTTCAATCATTAGCTGATGCTGAGCCGATCGCTGCCTTGTTGTCTACCAAAGGGCAAGCTAAATGTTATAAAGAGCGTGTAACCAAAAAATAAATTATTAAGTTGATATTGTTTGTTAAATTCTGGAGGAGGAGGTATATGGAGGAGCTCGTGGCTAAGTAATAACAGCCGCACGGATCGATCCAGGGTTGGTCCGTGGTTAGGTGACCATCTTTACCTAACGAGACTCCTTCGGAAAGCACGTTAAGCCGTTGGTCCCGGCTGTCTTTCGTGGACCTTTGACAGTCGTTACGGGTCGTCAGAAACCTGAAAGTTTGACAACCAGTCTTACTAAGGGGTATCGTATTACCCAGTTACTGGGTTGTGGAGGTCAGATAGGCAGTCGCTCGATGTAAAATACTGGTATTCAGCTGTATCCGGTTATACTGGAAGCCGACCCGAACATAGTTCGGAAAAGGCTAGGCAGATTGGCAGATTGATAAGTTTGTAATATTAAAACAGCAGCATAGGCTCAAGCTTTTTCAGATTACTGCTACCTCAAGACCCTTCAAGACCCCTTGAGATGCCTCTCAAGTTAAAGGGGAAAATTTACAAATCCTATATGTCCTTGATAAGGCCTATCTTAGTGCATGGATCGGAATGCTGGGCAGTGAAGAAGACGGATGAAAAATATTGCATGCAGCGGGGCCGGCAGTATCTAAGGGCCCTCGCTCACGGCGACTTTTGGTAGCGATGCAGAAGCGATGCTGTCGCGCGTCCGCATCGATACAGTCGCGATGCGGTGCTAGCTGTTTGCCTTCGCCCACTGGATTCTCGATTCGAGTAGCGATGCTGTCGCGCGTTTGGGAAACGCGCGACAGCATCGCTACAAAAAGTCGCCGTGGGCGAGGGCCCTTAGAGGAAGTTTGAGAGTGGCGCCAGTGACAGAAAAGTTGAAAGGAAATCGTTTGGCTTGGTTTGGGCATGTGATGAGGAGAGACGAAACGCATGTGACTAAAAGAGTGATGAATATACATGTTGATGGATTGAGAGTGACAGGAAGGCCAAAGAAAAGATAGATGGACTATGTGAGGAATGATATGAAAGAGAAGGGAGTGAATGATACCGTGACGGTTGACAGGGGAGAATGGAAGAAGAAAACGTGTTGCGCCGACCCCAAGTAACATGGGATAAGGGCAGGAAGATGATGAACCGTTCCCCACCATTGACGTAAACCTTTTTAATTTGTACCCACTGCACTTACCAAATTCTTGTTGCCGGATCACCAGAGCAGTCGGCGTGCCGCTCAACAATGCTATAACTAAAAGCATCCCAATCAATCCGAGATAATGAATTAATGGCAGCCTTTCTAACGACTCGCCGCAATTTGTTCATATGTGTACTAGAACACCTATTCTGTTTTGTGAGAAGCTTAAATTACATTAACAACATTGACTTCTCTTATATATTTTTATGATGTAGGTTAAGTTTGACTTGAAAGAGCATGGCAGTTTAGAGTTTGTCCGTGTGTTAGATCATTCGGTTTCCTACAAAATGGTTGAGCTGGACTGGATGGTGCTGATCCACGCATCATGTTCGTGAATGGGCGCCGTCAGTTGAGACTGGTTACCTCTTATCTGCCAGGGCTTATTTATTTTGAATTGTTTTAATTGAAATAAATGCTTTGAGTTTGGTTTGGTAATTGTAGAGAACTGCTGATTCTTTTTTCGCGGGTTAAGGTTTGGTCCCATAGTAAAAGTTGTTCATAATGATGAATACAATGACCCCTTAAGAGGTTGTACGTCATTTATTTACACCTTGTACAGTTATAGCAGTGAAGCTCCGAAGTGAGATGATATCGTAGATTTTTATCATGCAGTTAGTAGAATGGTAATATAAATAGATAGACATAAACAGAAGCACTAACTGGGTGACGCTCTCACTATCTCAAACTAGAAACTGTACCAACAAAACACAAGCAAACTTTACATGAAGCCGGCCAACTAACCTCCAGAATACGTCTCCCAGACATCGTAGACTGGTAGTAACCGCGAGAATCACTCGAAATAAAGACGCAGATGCGTCTCGAAGACGTGATTACGTCATTAGCGAAATATTACCGGTACAGTTAGTGCCCTGCCTTATACACTTGCGTTCAAAAGTACAGACTGACTAATTGGGTGATTTAGAACAACCTGATTTTCGGTAAAAGTTAATTTCTTTGATGGATGATTTTGAAAAATTAGACTTTTTATTTTTTAATAATGATGATTATCTATCTTCACTGTGGTATGACTTGTGGCTAAGTAATAACAGTCGCATGGGCTGATCGATCAGGTTAAGCTACGCTTGTCGGGTCGGTCCGTGGATGGGTGACCATCTTTACATACAGAGACCCCCCGTGCCTCGGAAAGGGTCTCGGCTGTCATTCTTGGATCTTTGACAGTCGTTACGGGTCGTCAGAAGCCCGAGTCTGATAACCTGTCTTACCAAAGGTGTATCGTATTACCCAGTAACAGAGGGGTTTTGGAGGTCAGATAGGCAGTCGGTCCATTTAAAATACTGGTATTTAGCTGCATCCGGTTAGACTGGAAGCCGACTCCAACATAGTTGGGAAAAGGCTAGGTTTATTTTTTTTTCCTGGGTTCATTTATCGATACTGAACCTACCCCTACGCTATGGCACGCAACTACTTTAAGACCCTGTATATACCAGTTAGCAACACCACTTCTTTCTTAAATTAATTATCCAACTGCAGGCCAAAAATCTCTTTAATACAGTTCAAAACGTATCACGAATTCCCAATTACTGTCATCTTTTACACATCTCCCCGCCACCATCCCTCAATTTTCCCGACCGAACCACAAATTCTTACGTAGACATTACGTCACGAGGATGAGATTCGTCGCCCGGGGCAGTGCACCTGTCCTCCTCGGCAAGCAGTGGTTAGCAACACGCACCAGTTGATAACAGACGGTGGTTAGCGAAATATTTCACTGGTTATTAAGACCACACAGCTTCTGGTTTTAGTGAATGAATGCAGAGTAGTTTGAACTTGCGACCTCTCATTAATGCCAATATAGCTACATATTTTTACTTATTGTGTTCTTTTTCTGTTGTAAATTAGATTTTAGAAAAGTATTACAAATGTTTATTGTGAAGCCTTAGAAGTCCATTATATACAAAGCAATCTAATAGTTGTGAAAAGTGTTACTAATGTTTATAAGAAATTCGATTGTACGTCGTTTAAGCTGTAAATGACTATACCGTTCACCTTCTGAAAAAATAAACTTATAAAGCTATCTAGACATTATTAGATCTTTTGAAAATCTTAAAAAAAAAAACTGTACAATACAATACTGACCAACTATCAGCAGATTCACCAGATTTTCTCCTAATAATTTGCGTGGCGATAAGTTTAAAAAACTCACCTCACTTTCGTACAAAAAAACGTTCGTAACGGTCACCGCGGACATTTAATTCAACCATTAAGAATCAACGGTCTATATAAATCCAAAAACAAGTTGCACTGGCCCGTCGACAATAGGTAAGTAAAAAAAAAGAAAATTACCAAAGAGATTGGTCCGAGACAAGCGCGACGCGCGCCAAAAAACGGGCGCCTTGTACAAAAGGTTTGAAAAAAAGCCGAAGCCAATGAGAAAAAATTTGACTCGATATCGAATCGAGTGGGCATCGAGATCAGATGGAACGTGCGTGACTGTCTCCGGCAACCACGCGCGTAGAATCAATCGGAGAGGCGCGTGGCTACCGACTCTATGCAAAAATCGATTTTGAACTCGACCAATTGGAAAGTCTAGATTCATTTCTCATTAGCTACTGAATTGGTTTTTCAAATGATACTTGGAAAGACTAGCTGTTATTATTTTGTGGCTGTGCCAAAAATCGAATCAATCTGCCTAGCCTTTTCCCAACTATGTTGGAGTCGGCTTCCATTCTAACCGGATGCAGCTACCAGTATTTTACATGAACTGCCTATGTAACTACCCTACCCCTTGGTAAGACTGGCTGTCAGAAATTCGGGCTTCTGATGACCCGTAACGACTGTCGAAGATCCACGTATGACAGCTGGGAGCAACGGCTTAACGTGCTTTCCAAGGTACGGAAGAGTCTCCGTATGTAAAGATAGGTCACTCATCCACGGACCAACGTCGGCAAGCGTAGCTTAACCTGAAGGATGGACCCGTGCTGCTGTTATTACTTAGCCACGAGCTGTGCAAAAATTTGTATACTATATTATTCGATACACATTGCGTGGTAATATCCCTACTTTGATGAAAGTCTGGAATACTAGTGCAGCAATGGTTATCCAAGTTACCAATTGGCCCTAATTTCCTGTTTGGAAATACTTACAGATCGGACATGCTGGTGTCGTTGCGTGGAGGCTTTTTCAGAAATGTATGAGTCATTGCAAAATACTAAGAAGCTTCGGAGGCATTTCAAGTCTATCTTGCTTTTTCTGCCTAACGAGAATGTTTGAAGATAATCAACCCCGTAAGAATATCACACTTAGTAAGGAGTCTCTCTGAAAATTACTCTTGGGGTGGTAATAGAATTTATTTATTTTCCTATAGAGAGCGTCGTCGGGTCGTGTTAGTCGTGTAATATACACGGGCAGGGCGGCCAGGGCGTCCTGCCCTTATCCCAATCTATTTGGGGTCGGCGCAACATATCCTTTTTTCCATACTTCTCTATTAGTAGTCGCCATCTCGGTACCTTTCTAGCCATGTCATCTTTCACACAGTCCATCCATCGTTTCTTTGGTCTTCCCCTATCCTTATAGCCATCGACATTCATACTTAAAACTTTCCTCACGACATTTTCCTCATTCCTCCGCATCACATGCCCATACCATGACAACCGATTTCCGCACAACTTTTAACTATAAATGACAATGCGAATCATTTTTTCAAATCGACACATTTTTAGGGTTCCGTACCATAATGGTAAAAAAGGAACCCTTATGGTGAGACTCAGTCTGTCTGTCTGTCTGTCTGTCTGTCTGTCTGTCACAGCTGGATATCTCAAGAACTACTAATGCTATCAACTTGAAATTTAGAATAGTTTTAGATATCGTTTACCCAACTATTTTGCAAATAAGAAAGAAATAAAAATATTTATATTTTTTTTGCAACAGGCACTGAAAGGGGGTCTTGACCGGTTTTTGTTTTTGCAATTTCAGGTTTGTTCCTATAGTAAAAGTAATTCATAATGATGAGTACAATGCCCCCTTACGGTTTAATAAAGCAGAAAGCTATGAAAAAAACTTACAAAAAGTTGTCAGATTGTCGCCTATATATGCGTTTGTTAAATAGGCCCCAGAAAGTTGTTGGGAAGGAAACCAGCAAATTTTTCAATTTTGTGGGGTCTTCAAATAATCTCATCAAAAACATACAACTTAATAGAACAAAAAAATTATCAATAAACATAATTACCGTCTGTTTCGTCACCCGTAGGGTAGGGGGAGGGGGTGCGCCCGCGCCATTGTTATTCTTCGCTTAGCGAGCCCAATATTTTGCGAGGGCCTAAAACAACACAGAGTAGCGGTAGATTTTAACCAGTGTTTTTTTTATCGCGACGGCGACGCTTCATTTGATGTAGCTATTATCTTAGTTATCTTGTATGTTGTACCTATGTGGAAGGCCTAGAAATTGGATATATATTTTTGGGCTTAGTTTTTATTAGGATTTTTTTTTTAAAAGGAGGGTAATTTCGTTTTTTCTGCGGTGTCGTTTTTTTGCTCGTATGTGTAATATTTTTAATTGTACGGGATGTAAAGTTGGGATTTTTTATTCTGGTGTCAAGGTATTTTTCCGATGAAAATTACCGGAATCACGTGGAAACACTATAATACTTACCTCCACTAAGCAGATATTATACTCTCCGCCACCTATATGGACTATCTGTAGGTAATTCCTGAGAAAATCTGAAATATCTCATGTGCTGATTTCACCGGTACCCACAACCATCCAACTTGCTTGCTTGCCCATACCATACCATATGTCACAGTAAGCTGGTGAGAACCGTTAGTTTATCAATCATCCAACTCAGAATATCGCAGTCCACTGCTCGACATAGGCTTCTCCCAGGCTGCGCCACAACACCTGCCCTCCGCCTTCCGCATCCAGTTTGTTCCAGCCACTTCCTCCATCCACTACGCTTGCCGATACGCGGTCTCCACTCCAGGACTCGTCTGCTCCACCGCCCATCTGTCCTTCGTCAAACATGGCCAGCCTGCTGCCACTTCAGTTTGCTTATTCTGCAAGCTATAGGTATCGGTTACTCCGGTTGTTTTCCGGATAACTTCATTCCTGATTTTATCCGTCAAAGAAACTCCGAGCATAGCCCGCTCCATAGCGCCCTGAGCGACCTATGCCACAGTTAGTTTATGATTATGTATGTATTGTATTATTTAATGTCATTGTATTATTTAATTATAAAATGTCAAAAAATTGTGAACTGGGTGAAATGGATTTGATTTAGTTTGTTTTTTTTTTAGTTAACTGTGAAAAACCGCGCGATAGCCGAGCGAACGCAGCGAGTGGAGCCACAGCAGCGGCCGGCGAGCACTACTTCCAAATAGCTCGCAGCTCCGTCGCAAGCAAGTTCACAATATGTCGGTTTCCCATGTGTAGGGTAAGTATAAACTATAGAAAACTAATGCGTTTGTTGCAATTCACAATTTTTCGACAGTTTATAATAATCTAACGGAAATGATACCGATAGATTATAAACTAACGAAGTTCATGAATTATACAATGACTGACATATTTTATCGTCGCTAATTTATGTGACGTAACTAATTCGAAGAAAATTTTACAGGGCGAGCTATTTTTTGTAAACTGTACATATAATGATGGAGGAGGAGCTCGTGGCTAAGTAATAACAGCCGCACGGGTCGATCCGTCAGGTTAAGCTACGCTTGCCGGGGTTGGTCAGTGGATGGGTGACCATCTTTACATATCGAGATTCCTCCGTGCCTCGGAAAGCACGTTAAGCCGTTGGTCCCGGCTGTTATTCGTGGATCTTTGACAGTCGTTACGGGTCGTCAGAAGCCCGAAAGTCTGACAACCAGTCTTACCAAGGGGTATCGTATTACCCAGTTACTGGGTTGTGGAGGTCAGATAGGCAGTCGCTCCATGTAAAATACTGGTATTCAGCTGCATCCGGTTAGACTGGAAGCCGACCCCAACATAGTTGGGAAAAGGCTAGGCAGATTGATTGACATATAATGATTCGACTTGGAAAATGTATCAAATTACTATAGTAGGTCGGCTATCGGCTTAGTCCAAAGTGTCAGATACGTCAGTTAGTTAAATTAGCGACAATATGTTTCCATTTCTCAATTCAATTCCTAAAGAAGCAGCCAGAGGTGTTAGCTCTCATTTAGTTCGTGGGTAACGTAAGTCTATGTAGAGTACCCACTGGTGCACAGGGATTGGTGCTGTCAATTTATATTCTTTTCAGAAGAATAGCTTGTACTTCCGTACTAAAACAGAGAGAGAGACGAAGTCGCACTGTACCGCTGTTTGCCCACCGCACAACGTCAACGGGACGTCAACGAGAAACGAGATTATTCAAACCGAACGTGACGTCCCGGTGGTGGTGTGCGGAGTGCGGTAGACACTCGGCCAGAGTAAACGTATGTTTCGTTACTTCGGCGCCGTCATCTCATAGACGTCATCTCATCTCATATACTTTGGAATTTTTTTCTATGGAAATAATTTCAAGTGATCATGTTTCGGTTTTAGTAAGTACAGCAATAGACAATGTAGTCAAATTACACATATATTATGGAAAATCCAAATGATTTAACTACATACATTTGGTTTTAGAGCAATTTTAAAAACACAAAATTATCGTTGTATGCCCTTAAAAAGACTTCCCGTAGACAGGCGCAACGCGATCCTGGTAGAACAAATGGAAATTGTTCTACCAGAATCGCGTCGCATCATTGCCTCACGCCTATCTGCAGAAGCCTTAATGATTTAAAAGATTTTATATTTAAATTAGTGTCCATAAAGTTTCTTGCCCGTTCTTCTCCACAGGAACCTACTGCGCTTTGGAATGGGCCTGTAGTTTAATTGAAATAAATGAGTTTGAGTTTGAATGGCAATATAGGCTCGTTCCCTATAACATAGTGCTTAAACATAACAAAGGAGTATATAAGGATAATAGCAGGTAGCGTTCTGCCTACCCTAAAAAGGCGTGACTATATGTATGTGCGTATGTAAAACATAAATAGAGATGTCGGTGTACTAAATAACCGTCATAACATAATGTTAATACCAATCAAATCATAAAATACAAGTAAAAAGAAACGCTCTCTTTCTGTAATTCTATCTCTACTTATAAGAGAGAGACGCACAGTTAACTCTCATTTAGCGGGCAGGTGTCGCGGCCGTCTCTACCTAGAGCACCGTTTACATAGAGACTATACTTTGTGTTCGGTAGGGTTGGCACTATATCGAAAATTAATCATTTGATTTTATACATAGTCACTGCGTGTAGAACAAACCAGAAATATTATGTATGGTCATTTGAAATTTTTGAATGTTTATTGCATGAAAAAAAGAAAATGAAGACTGCCCTGTCTTTATTTTTTAAGCCAAGAAAAAGATAGAATAAAACTTTTGAACGACAAAGCTTATCAAAAGTCACTCTGACAACTCTTCCTCGGTATATGTGTGTCTGAATCCATCGTCACTATGATAACGAAGGTAGTCTAACAACAATATGGCTGAGAAACTATCAAATCATAATGTTTGAATAAATAATAATAACACGTAACCGATATGGACTCATTTGAAATCTATAGAAGATTAGAAAGAAAAATGGCATGTTTTAGTACGGGTGTAACATGACATTTTCTTTATTTTTTTAAATTAAACTACGAACATAAATTTTATTGTCAGTATATTCAAATCATAACAGTAACTGTAATTTTTGACAGTTGTGTGAAATGGCTATAGCACGGCAAATTGACGTAACATGTCTTTAAGTTTTTATACAACTTGTACCCTGACTGTGCCAACTGTTTTTAGCGCCATTTTGGGTTTAATGATCGCCCGCGTACTTTACTTTTATGAAAATCCTATTATCAAAATATGGCATGGCAAAGAACAAATTATGAAAAAAAATACAAAATAATATTTCATCTCATCCGCGCGACAGCCCTACCCGCCACTTGCCGGCGACTGCTGTTTTTTCATTTACGAATATTTTCCTTGGCGCACGATATTTTTTCAGCGTGTTTTCCCAGTTGTAAGATAAACTACACTCCATCAAATGTATATTTTTTACCATTCCAGCCCTTCGCCCTTGTACCTACCACTTTTATTTTAAATTTCACGTGGAACCTGTTACCAATTTAGGTTATATTTTATATACTGTGTTTTTTAGGATATGTTGACGTTATTTTGGTTTTTTTTTCTAGTTGAAGGTGGGTTTTAGGTTATTGAACGGTATTTTGTGGCTCTACAGGGTTATTTTAATTGTCTAGCTAAAATCCGCAGACGCAATGGGTATGTCGATATATAAACGAAATGAAACAAAAAAAAGTATTTGTTGATTTTGTCTTTTGTGGGGTCATCCACTGCAGTTATTGTAGTCACTAATTGAAATATCAGTTTAAAAAGTATTTGTTGATTTTGTCTTTTGTGGGGTCATCCACTGCAGTTATTGTAGTCACTAATTGTGGGGTCATCCACTGCAGTTATTGTAGTCACTAATTGAAATATCAGTTTAAAAAGTATTTGTTGATTTTGTCTTTTGTGGGGTCATCCACTGCAGTTATTGTAGTCACTAATTGTGGGGTCATCCACTGCAGTTATTGTAGTCACTAATTGAAATATCAGTTTAAAAAGTATTTGTTGATTTTGTCTTTTGTGGGGTCATCCACTGCAGTTATTGTAGTCACTAATTGTGGGGTCATCCACTGCAGTTATTGTAGTCACTAATTGAAATATCAGTTTAAAAAGTATTTGTTGATTTTGTCTTTTGTGGGGTCATCCACTGCAGTTATTGTAGTCACTAATTGTGGGGTCATCCACTGCAGTTATTGTAGTCACTAATTGAAATATCAGTTTAAAAAGTATTTGTTGATTTTGTCTTTTGTGGGGTCATCCACTGCAGTTATTGTAGTCACTAATTGAAATATCAGTTTAAAAAAATCTGTTTTTTCTTGTGTAAACTTCGCATACGTATCGATATCTAAATACGGTAAAACATAAGAAAACAGTTTTTCTTAACTCATACTAATTCAAGTAACAGCACTAACAGCGGTCGTTAACCTCCCAAAAAAATACATAAAATCTTTTTATTTTATATTTTATCGTGTTTAGATATCGATGTTATAGTCAAACCCCGAAGCTCCGGCGCTCCTAGGTTTGACTAGTCAATCCTCAGGTCTGACTTGAAGTCTCAGTCAAAGCCCAAACAAGTAAAGTTTTTCGGGCTCTGACTAAAGAATTTTAGTCAAACCTAGAAAAAACTAATTTGGTCAGGCAAACGTTGAAACTCAATTTAATGAAATATCGGGGTTTGACCAGTCAAACTAACTAACCTCAAAACACAACGTTAGGCTTGGGTTAGGGCTTTCGTCAGCAGGTCGGCGGAGACCCGCTGCGCGGTGTATTTCTGTCTGCAGGGTTTAAAGGAACCTAACAAAACCCAACCTCGGGGTGCCCCTGACGTCGACGTTTGACCGAGTCTGCCAGTCGCTTCTAGGATCGGCTAGGCAAAGCCCGAAACTGATTATTTTACTTTCGACGTTTGACTGAAAAGTTAGGAACTTCCAGGTTTGACTAAAAATACTTAAGTCAAAGGCTGAAATTGGAATTTATTTCGTGGTTTGCCCGAAGGCTTTGGTCAAACCCAGGATAAACCACTCATTCCGGGAAGAGACTGCATATCGACCTTTTACTATGATATCGATACTCATAGCGACTGCGGAGTTTAGCTAGCCAAATAAAAATAACCGTGTATGAAATCGAGAGAAAATTGCTCTAGCTTTTTTATAACTATGTACGGTCAGCAACTGAAGTCGGTTAACACTGCTACTTTTTGACATCATCTAAATTAACACAAAATGATACGATAACCTGCTTTTTAGCCATAGACGTATAAAAAAAGATGGACTCCGCGCCACGCATATCGAAAGTGAAGCACAGTAAGTATGCCGGACCGTTTGTACAAACACGCCTCGCGCACACATTTACATCATAGTATGCCGACCGGCCGCCATTACGTGACACGAGCGACGCCGTCTTTGCAGGTACTCAAATCATGCACACATAGATCGGTACGGTGCTTCACTTTCGATATTCGTGGCGCGGAGTCCATCTTTTTTTATGAGTCTATGTTTTTAGCATTTCATTTATTAGAGTAGAGTTAATTTTCTTTAAAATTTACATCTGTTCCGATTTTAATGAAGTATTTTTCTCAATAATTGAGATTTAGAAAACACAAGTGTTAATCGACTTTTGTTGCTGACTGTACGAATGTATGTACACATATTACGAATGCTTACAAATCTGAAATGTGTCATGTGCACCCTTATAAACTAGAACACACCGAGAAACGATGCTTTGTGGCTTTGTTTATCGGTGCCGGAGAGACTTTCCTGGACCTTACTTCGCAAAGAGCCACTTATTTTACTACTAATCCAGAAACTACACAAAAACCATCTCTCAAAAGACATCCATAGCCTCACTGCTCACCCTAAAACCTAAAATAAGCGTGAAGTTTAAGGTGAGCGCTATCACCGCCTATTAACAGCCCGTTACTTAGTTTATCGAGAAGACAATGGCCGCCGTGACGTCACGCGTGGTTGGCTGCGTCTGCGCATTCGATGCGCACCTAATAGTATTTGGGTACTAATTAAAAGTGCCCTAATTTTAGTGAGACGTGTCTCGATAATTAGTTATTGTTTAAGCAGTAACCTAACACCGTCATATTATTGTGGAAACGTTCCCAGTAATTACATAATGACTGAATTATTAATTGATTATACATACATAGTTATTTGTCTGCTTTAGACAGTGTCCCGCATCACGAGCCAACATTTTGGAGTTTTGAAAATATCAGTGGAATTAAGCACATAAATAGTTACAGTTAAAAAAAAAATGCCTTCATTCATTTAACCACTTTAAAGTTTGTAGGTCTTATCAATCATCTACTTCTGATTCTGACTGTACTTTTTCTACCAATTATCCGACCATTTTTAGGGTTCCGTACCTCAAAAGGAAAAAACGGAACCCTTGTAGGATCACTTGTTTGTCCGTCTGTCTGTCTGTCAGTCTGTCAAGACCGTTTTTCTCAGGAACGCGTGAAGGTATCCAGCTGAAATTAATATCAAATACGTAGGTCTATAGTCCCTTAGAGTCCTAAAAAGATCAAACTTCTAAGTCAACGCAATTAAAAAATACGGCCATTTATGCGACATTTTTTGATACTCGTAAGTGAATCAAAACCTACAGGGTACATCCCGTCGTCCTAGAATCATGAAAGGCAAGAAGCAAGATCTCACAACACAAATATAGGAAAAAGTCCGAAAATTGTTAATTTGTAATTCTATCACATAAAAAATGTTTTCAAAGTTGTCAGTGTGTTAAGACCCTTTTTCTGACGAAATCAAGTTGAAATTAATGTCAAATACGTAGGTTTATGATCTCTTGAAGTCCTAAAAAACTCAAGTTTCTAAGTCAACGCAATAAAAAAATACGGCCATTTTGCGACACATTTTGATACTCGCAAATGTCGCAAGTAAATCAAAACCTATAGAGTACTTCCCGTTGACCTAGAATAATGAAAGAACATCGGCCAAATTTCTATAGAAGCTGGACCTGAGTTTTATTTTCAGTGTACAGAAGCAAATTATAGTGAGATTTGATTGTTTTATGTAGTAAACACCATCCCTTTCGAAAATAATATCTAAATAGCAAAGATATTTCAATAATGCAAAAAATACTTTTGAGGTTATCGGTGTCCGGAAATCAAAAGCACAGAATAATCGTCACAAGCGGTACCTAGTTATCAGTCTGTAAAACAATGCCAAGGTCAAACAACAGAAGGAAATCCAAAACAGTACAGTAGGTATCACAATATTCACACTAACAACAACAACACAACAATGCGAGATCGCCGGGTGCAAAGAAAAACTACACACTACAGTATATTAGTGTCAAATTGACACCCGTTGTAATTGACAGTATTGACATTGTCAATCCATGGCGCTCGTCGATGACATATTATGACGTTCCGTTGTACCCACATAATTATTTTTATGACAAGAATCCAATACATAATAAAAACAGCACTAGTTGGTTTGATACACAAGTATATAGAATTGAATTATATCTAATAACTATTCAGAAAAACGTGAATAATTATAATCTTTGAGTACTAAATCAATTCTTAAGCAAAATGAATCGTCAAAGGTGCCTTCTGAACATGTTATTCTAAATAATTTGCAAATTATGCTATTTAAAAAAAATGTGTGGTGAAGCGTCAATGGCTTTTTCAATATTATAAAAATAATTAAATAATGTAATTTCTGAGTTCTAATTTGTTGAATCGTCGCACCGCTATCTATGGAAGCAGCGGCCCGCATCACTGACACTTTCCCGAGTTACTCGCAACATGGCCCATAGATGGAGTTAACGAAAATAAAGGACTCGAGTATAATAGCGTATTATCTGTGTGATTGGGTCCTGATTTCCGGCACTTCCGCCTCGGTGAATCGAAAAAATATGTTATGTGTCGCTCGCTCCGCTTTTGAAAAATACTTTTATAGTGAAATCTTAGAGTTTCTCAAGAAATAAATAGGCGTGACTCTGTGCTTCTGCAAGAACATAAAGTGCTGTGTTGGATTTGAAGTTTCGACGAATAAATCAAGGAATATTCAGAGATTTAGTTTGCCGGCCGGCAGCTATTCGAAGAGACACGCGTGCATCGATGGTCATCGAGCCTGCCTTCCTGGGTCTGAGTGAGGTCTCTGGATTGAAAAGGTATGTGGGCTTAAATTGCTGCGTATTTCATCCCATGTGATGTCGGTTTGATGTGGTCGATTCAACATTTAGAAATTACTTTTGTTCTTGAGGTCCCGCCATATTTTTTTTTGTTCCGCCATTAATTTTCTTGGTCTTAAAATCACGCTATTGGTGAAGCTATTTACACGTTTCACCATATTTTTGGTCCTTCGAGCCGGATGAATGACCTTATACCTAGATTCTTACGTAATTATTTGGTAAAAATCATATAGGTTCACAGTTCATTATTCATACATATCGCACAATAGGTATAATTTTACGTAAACTTTTGGTAAATAATTATTACTTATAAAACGCATAAACATAATTGACAATAGACTTGAGTTAAATCTGTTCAATTATTGCATAGAACGGAACACGTTACGTATTTATTTGGTAACGTTCTTCGTTCTGTGTAGGTATTTCGCATTTATAATCTCGCTTTGTAGGTAGTTAATCGCCGCTTCTCGGCTTTGTGTACAATAGATAGGTACCTACTTATCGTTCATAGGATCGTAGGTACGCGGCTATTGTAAACCGCCTAGTAGGTATTTTTTCTCTGTTGTGATTGTTTTTATTTAAAAAAATGTCGCTCAATCAAACTGAGCCGGAAGATATGCTGACTATTCTTCATGAAAAGAAGGGATTGTTATTTAAACGCATAAATCGATTGTATAATTTGTCGAAAAGTATATCGTCGTTCGATTCTAGGGCGAATGAGAATTTTATGACTGAGTCAGAGACAATTGATGACATTCGAGATAAATTTGAATCGTTTGTTGATCAAATTAATCAAATAAATCTTAGTTTAAAACCTGGTACTAGTCTCGACTATGCTTGCTTAGAATCCTTTGAAGATTTGTATATTCACATCAAACGTGTTAGGAATAAAATAAACAGTAGACAGTATCCTTCAACACCCGGTGATAACCCAAAGTCTTTTTTTGAACCGCTTAAAATAAAGTTGCCTCCTATAGCGTTGCCGTCTTTCGACGGAAAAACTGAGAATTGGCCTGTTTTCTATGAGTCATTCAAGTCAAACATTCATGATAATGATCAGCTGACTGACTCGCAGCGTGTGCAGTACTTAGTGGGTAGGCTTACTCAGAACGCATTGAGGGTTACCGCTGGAATTGTGCCAACTGGTGATACATACAACATTTTATGGGATAGTTTAATTAAAAAATATCAGGATAAACGGACACTAGGAACACATTATTTAAATAACATATTTGATTTAAAAGGATGCTCATTTAACGCTAACAGTCTCGATTCTTTCATAGAAACATTTAGTGCATCTATTTCTGCCTTGAAACAACTTGGGATTACGGATCTTGCGGATTTTATTCTCTTGTATTGTGCAATGAGAAAAATGGACTCGCAGACTACTCAGTCATTTGAACTTTCTATTCGAGATGTTGAAATTCCCACAACGAAATTATTAATTAACTTTGTTCAAGATCAGGCAAAAATATTAGCACGCTCGAATGTATCTCACTCGAACGCGAGAAACTATAGTAGACCCCCCGCTTCCGCACATCGTGAGTCGCATACACAGACAAATGCGTTTGTTGTGAGCGAGTCAGCTGACTCGTCCTGTTCTTCTCCCGCGAATGCGACTTCGTGTTGCGCGTACTGTAATGATGGCGCTCATGTTCATTTGTATAACTGCACGAAGTTTAAATCCGCGTTGACTCCTAGAACTAGGTTTGAGTTTATTAAATCCAAACGTGGATGCGCGAATTGTCTGAGTATGTTGCACGGTTTGAGTAGCTGTAAGTCGACATCAGTCTGTGACGTATGTAAACAACGCCATCACAGTTTATTGCATTTCGATAAGGATAGTGAAATCACGCACACAGCTGGTGTTGAAGTTACGAATTGCAATGTAGCCGTCTTGGCGCCTCCCGCACTCCTCTCGTACCCCGTTGCGTCTTCGCCTGCCTCGGCTCTCGCCGCAGTGCCGCGCTCTTACGTCCCTTGCGATAAGGTCGATATTTCCGGGCGGGTGGCTGAGTATGAATCTTGTGATATGACGCCAGCGTCTTCAGCTCATAATACGGCTATGTTATTAGCAGCTGATACGAAGACTAAGGCGACAGTGCTGTTATCGACCGCTCAAGTTTATGCGCGAGCTAAAAGTAACAGTGCGGGTCATAAAAAAAATTGTGAGGTGCTTAATTGACAATGGTTCGCAGAGTAACTTAATAACTACAGCATGTTGTAGAAAACTTAATTTAGTAATAATTCCTTTGAGTAATTCTTTTGTCAAAGGAGTTGGTTCTATATCGCGACCGATAATAGGTTACGTAGATTTAGATATCGAGTCTCACATATACCCAGATCAAAAATATACCATTCATGCGTTAGTCGTTGAGTATATTACAGACCAGCTGCCATCGCACCAAGTTATGTGTAGTCATGTAGACTTCCACGCGCTACCGCTTGCTGATTTAAGCTGGAATATTCCAGGAGATATTGACTTAGTGTTGGGCGCTCAACTGTTTCCTTACATTTATTTGGGGAATAGGGTTGACTTTGGTCCTGGAGCCCCACCTGGGTTATTGACCACATTTGGGTTTGTCCTTATGGGTGATTTTCCGCATAATAGTAATAATTTAAAGTTACCTAGCTCTTCTTTCAGGGCCTTGGCTCTTAATGATTTATTACAAACATTCTCGAAATTGGAAGAAGATGGTAATAAACGCTTTCTCTCTCCTGAGGAAACTGAATATAAGAATATTTTTCCCTCGACCGTGTCACGTGTCGATGTGGGGCGTTATACAGTCGCGTTACCTTTTAGTAAGGATCCCGCAGAATTAGATAATTCCCACACCGCCACGTACCGTCGGTTGATTGCGCTTGAGACAAAACTTCGCCAATCGCCGACGTTACGGGAAAATTATAACGCAGATATTAAACAAATGTATTTACACATTGGTGTATCCATTGACCAGAGTAAATACCTCCGCATTTGGTTTCGATTCAATGAGAACGAACCTGTGATGACCCTTGTTTTTAACCGCTTACCTTCCGGACGTATGTCGAGTCCTTACATAGCTATGCGCACTGTGCGACAGCTGGCCTCCGACAGTCCACATTCTTTTTTGAAACGTTTACCTTCTGGACTTATGTCGAGTCCACACATAGCTATGCGCATTGTGCGACAGCTGGCCTCCGACAGTCCTCATTCTTTTAATCGCTTTCCTTTGGGACTTATGTCGAGTCCACACATAGCTATGCGCATTGTGCGACAGCTGGCCTCCGACAGTCCTCATTCTTTTAATCGCTTTCCTTTCGGACTTATGTCGAGTCCACACATAGCTATGCGCATTGTGCGACAGCTGGCCTCCGACAGTCCTCATTCTTTTAATCGCTTTCCCTTCGGACTTATGTCGAGTCCACACATAGCTATGCGCATTGTGCGACAGCTGGCCTCCGACAGTCCTCATTCTTTTAATCGCTTTCCCTTCGGACTTATGTCGAGTCCACACATAGCTATGCGCATTGTGCGACAGCTGGCCTCCGACAGTCCTCATTCTTTTAATCGCTTTCCCTTCGGACTTATGTCGAGTCCACACATAGCTATGCGCACTGTGCGACAGCTGGCCTCCGACAGTCCTCATTCTTTTATTCGCTTTTCCTTCGGAATTATGTCGAGTCCTTATATAGCTATGCGCACTGTGCGACAGCTGGCCTCAGACAGTCCGCCTTCTTTTTTTAAACGCTTAACTTCTGGACCTCTGTCGAGACCTTACATGGCTATGCGCACTGTGCGACAGCCGGCCTCTGACAGTCTGCATTATCCCGAAGTTGCTAAAGTAGCAGAGACCAGTCTCTTTAAGGATGATCTGGTGTATTCTGATAATAATACAGACACCGCCAAGCAGTTATCGCATGATCTCATAAATATGTTTATATCGGGCGATTTTGACCTTGTAAAATGGTGTGGAAATTCACCTGCGCTTTTAAACAGTCTTCCCGACTCGCATCGTAAGTTCCTCGATGTTCACGCGGAGAATGATGTGTCCAAGGTTATGAGGCTTTCGTGGGAACCTTCTCAGGATAATTTCTTCTTCACTTCCCCTCAAGTGGCCGAGAAATATATTAAGAGAAATATACTCTCGATAGCCACATGCCTATTTGATGTTCTCGATTTGGTTGCCCCCTTGATATTGCATGCCAAATTGCTTATCGAAAGGTTATGGTTGAGTGATATCGGTTGGGATTATCCCGCTCCTGACGATCTCTTTAGGCGTTTCTCCGTTCTCATGCAAGAGTTTTCCTTGCTATATATCTTAAGGATACCACGCCATGTGGGTGTTACCAATGATTTCTTCGTTCACTTAGTCACGTTTGCCGATGCCTGTATGGGTGGGTACGGGTGTGTTATTTATACACATTCTACTGGGCCGTCCGGTGTCGTAGTTTGCTTATTTCGTGTAAAATCAAAAGTTTCACCTACCAAAGTCACGACTCTTGCGTGTCTGGAGTTATGTGCCGCCGTGCTCATATCAAAATTGGTAAAAACTGTTCGCGGTACTTACGCTTTACGTGTTCCTATTGCAGGAATTTTCGCTTTTTCTGCTTCCGCCTTATTTTGGAAGCATACTTCTCCTCACCGCTGGTCAGTCTTTGTCAGCGATAATATCGCTCGCGTTGTAATGGTTATGACAGGGTCGGGTAACTTTAAACGTGCTGTCATTAAATTATATCCGATTCCAACGCAATAAAATTAACTTTTAAATGATACGCATAGTTTTAAGGTATATTAATTAATCTTAAATAACTTGTATTTTTCCTCTCTCATTCAGTCATAAACTTAGACATTCGTCCGCAATTTTTTCTGGTCATGATTTAGGTCAGTAAATCTTTATAATTTTTACTTTTATTTTCGAAAGCACTTGCGTCCTTCCAAAGCCGGGAGCATGGTGAAGCGTCAATGGCTTTTTCAATATTATAAAAATAATTAAATAATGTAATTTCTGAGTTCTAATTTGTTGAATCGTCGCACCGCTATCTATGGAAGCAGCGGCCCGCATCACTGACACTTTCCCGAGTTACTCGCAACATGGCCCATAGATGGAGTTAACGAAAATAAAGGACTCGAGTATAATAGCGTATTATCTGTGTGATTGGGTCCTGATTTCCGGCACTTCCGCCTCGGTGAATCGAAAAAATATGTTATGTGTCGCTCGCTCCGCTTTTGAAAAATACTTTTATAGTGAAATCTTAGAGTTTCTCAAGAAATAAATAGGCGTGACTCTGTGCTTCTGCAAGAACATAAAGTGCTGTGTTGGATTTGAAGTTTCGACGAATAAATCAAGGAATATTCAGAGATTTAGTTTGCCGGCCGGCAGCTATTCGAAGAGACACGCGTGCATCGATGGTCATCGAGCCTGCCTTCCTGGGTCTGAGTGAGGTCTCTGGATTGAAAAGGTATGTGGGCTTAAATTGCTGCGTATTTCATCCCATGTGATGTCGGTTTGATGTGGTCGATTCAACATTTAGAAATTACTTTTGTTCTTGAGGTTCCGCCATATTTTTTTTTGTTCCGCCATTAATTTTCTTGGTCTTAAAATCACGCTATTGGTGAAGCTATTTACACGTTTCACCAATGTGTTTGTGCTTTTTTTTTCTGGCCACTTAAATATCTATTTCTTATGTTTTTTAAGACTTTAAAAAATACTAAATTTTTTCATATACACTTGCGTGCAAAAAAATTGGCCCACCCCATGCTCTCTATTTGAGAGACGATAGCTCAAAGATATTAATGTATTTATTTTAATTATTTTATACTGTGTGAAGGTAGGTAAGATAAAGTATATTTACACATATACATATACTTTGATAAAAGCAATATTCTTGACAAGATCGACTCGATTCTTCTGATGTTCTCATCAATCACTTTTGTTAGAAAAAACTGCGTGACTTTTTTTTGTCAGTGAAGTTGACATAAGCTTAATTTTGTTTATTACTGTTCGTTTATTGATCATTTGACTTGAATTTTTAACCAACTTGAAAAAAAGGAGGTTTTTCATTCGATCTGTATGTTTTTAAATTCGCGTTTTTCTCAAAAAGTAATGAATCAGTTTTGATATTTTTTTCACTTACGTAATCTACATACAGTCAGGAAGGTTTTAGTACACAATATATTAGTTTATTGTTAATTAAACTTGTTAAATTTTCTCGTTTCATATCGATGAGAATGGGGTGGATCGATTTTATTGCACGCAAGTGTATATGGCATATCTGTACACCACCGCCTCGTAGCCAGGTACGATTTGGCCGTCCTTCTTTGGAAAGAAGCAACTAACACAAGCACAAGTAAAGAAAAAAGTCCGAAAATTGAGAATTTGTAATTTTTTGATATCCAATGTTAAGTTTGTTTTTTTAATAAATTATTTTCAACTACGGAACCCTTCATTGTGCGTGGTCCGACACGCACTTGGCCGGTATTTTTGTAATTGTAAAGGTTGTTCTTACGTGTTACCTCAGATCAACAAAAAAAAGAAGACGGAGCGTCGCGAACATCAAAAGTGAAGCCACCTTATATAAAATCTATGTGTGTTGAAGGGTTGCCATTTGATAAATGGTTTCCCTATAATTTGGGTAATAATATTGTATGGTTAAGATATTATCATTTAAAGTAAAGTAAAGTAAAGTTTATTTATTTGCGTAGATTGTAGGTACATGACATAAGGTATTAAAAAAACAATTGTGATCCTTATACAATCTACCTTAAACAGGCATGCAAACATTAATGAATGAAATAGTGCCAAATAAAAATACTAATTACGAATTACAAATCAAACAGGCACAATTAAAAAAGTTGGTATGTCATTAAATTGAAGTATTTAAACTGGTTTATTATTATTATATATTAGTATAGTGTTTAATCGAATGGGGAATTTTTAAATCGTATTATGGCAACCCACGCACTTTATATCACTGCGTTCGTTTGTTGGGGTTTTTTGTTCCAAGCAACCTAAAACTCATAGTTTATTTAATAAAAAAAACGATGTTATTTCAATTACTTACAAGTGAAAAGT
Organism: Cosmia trapezina; assembly: GCA_905163495.3. Classification (NCBI taxonomy): domain Eukaryota; kingdom Metazoa; phylum Arthropoda; class Insecta; order Lepidoptera; family Noctuidae; genus Cosmia; species Cosmia trapezina. The sequence continues at coordinate 4,341,232 of LR991034.1, read as the reverse complement.
AATTCCGTGAGACTTTTTATGTGATTTTTGCTATTGTTTTTACAAGTTTTCACTGCACAGGAAGACATAATTCTATTTTTTTACTATGTTAACTAGACGTTATACTCATCACGTACTAAGGCCGCGTTTCCACTGACGCGGAGCTGGGCGGAGCGGAGCGGAGACGTGCAGGAATCGTCCAATACAGACGAGACAAGAGACGCGATGAGGATTTCAACCATTATGATTGGTCGATTCCTGCACGTCTCCGCTCCGCTCCGCCCAGCTCCGCGTCAGTGGAGACGCACCCTTACAGCGGTGAGCGTGGGTTTAGTTGTATGTGTGTACATACAAGTAAAAGTGCATGGTTTTGTGGCTGCACTTTTGATGTTCGCGGCGCTCCATTTTCCTTTTTTTGTAGATCAGATGGCCAATTCTCGTACCTAAAAACGTTCACAATCTTATGCCAGCGTCAATCAAATGTCAAAAATGTAGGTAAACGCTATACAATTTTTGACAGATTGAGTCTTGAGATGATATTGCGAACGTTGTTAAAATTACGGGAATTGCCCCTCTGAGCGTGTTACATGAATTTGTAAATATTAAAACATAGGCACTCTATACAAAACTGACAAGTTAGTCCGGTACTACGTTGTCAGTTTTACAAAACTGACATCTTAGTGTGTCGGAATAAATTTCGAAATTCAAAAAAGTGTCCATGGTTTAAACCTGGGTTTGAAGCTGAACCTTGTTTTGTAATAAGACGGATAGTGACCTTATTGGTGAAGTTCTTCAGAAAATTCAGATGTATGTATAAACGAGGCAAAAGGAGTATGTAAGGAACGTTGCAGGGGGTCTACTCCCTAAGCACGAAGCCCGTAGTTTCGGCCTTCGTTACGGGCGTTTCCTACTCCATATCACCTACGGATGGATGATTGGTTCGGGGCCCGAAGGAAGTATGAATGACAACATGATTTGCCAGTTGTCCCTACTCCCGATGTGTTTTTGCCCGTCCGAAAAATTTAACTTTTACACTTGTTTTGATGGATCGTAATGTCAGACGGACGGATGAACGGACGGACGAAAAGACGGACGAACTTAGGGAGTAGGCCCCCAGTTCTGTAGTTCCTGCATACCGCCACGGGGAGAGGGAGAGTTTTATGTATTATTTAAATAACTTCAGTGAAACTTATTTCAAAGCCCTGTATTTTTCAGTCGCATGATGTTCCATCAATGCACGTGTCTAATGATCGACATGACCATGACGTCACGTTTCAGCGGATGCATCAGATGTTTTAGCGGATGTTTCAGTGGATGGTGGGTCTGAGCATCCGATGCGCTCATTCTGGTAACTGGGCGAGCATTCATTTAAACATAACATCACGCCTGTATTTCCAGAAGTGGTAGGCAGAGGTGTATAGTACACCCAGATTTCGCTAGTTATGTTTAAGCCCCATGTAATAGGGGGCAAGCCTATTGCCACCAACCGGGCACAAATCCAGACTCCGGGCTGCTCTGAGAAATTTCTGATTGATGAAACCCAATAATACTTCGGTTGACTTGGAAATCGAACCCAGGACCGTCTTAAACAGGGTGTACCAGAAAGGTGTGGCCAAAAGGGGTGTAATACAGACCATCGAACTGAACAACTTTCTCCATAGAACCAACATCGTTATCGCGAAAAAATAATCAGCATTCCCATACATTGGGTCGAGTAGTATTGAAGTTTTGTGTGGGGCAGTTGATATTTTTTTCGCGATTCTATGGAGAAAGTTGTTTATTTTGATGGTCTGTACCACACCCTTTAAATTTGATCACACCTTTCTGGTACACCCTGTATAGTCTAGTAATTAATTAAGGACTGCAAGAGAGCCGATGTATAAGTGTAAACTAATTAAAAATAATAATAAAAATCCGTGTATAGTAATAGCAAACAATAAAATAAAATCCTTTTTAATCTTTAATTCTTTTTTTTTCTTTTTAATCTTTTTTTTCCTTTTATCCTTTTTAGGGTTCCGTACCAAAATGGTAAAAAACGAACCCTTATGGTGTGACTCAGTCTGTCTGTCTGTCTGTCACAGCTGGATATCTCAAGAACTACTAATGCTATCAACTTGAAATTTGGAACATTTTGTAGACGTTTATGTAAAGATTACAGGAAAAATACACACACACACACACTTTTTCAGAAATCGGAACGGAACCCTCGGTGCGCGAGTCCGACTCGCTCTTGACCGGTTTTTTTATTTTTTTTAATAATCCTTGTTTTATAACAAACATAATGACCTGTTTAAGTCTGGGCTCTTGACCGAACGAATATCATCTCTTTATAAAACTAGTACGATTTTGGTACCTATACAAGTTATACAACATCCGACATTCTTTATTAACCCTTACATTCTCGTATCCACGTGAGATGTATAGGGTGAACTACACGTTTTGATACTTGCCTGATACCTGCGACTAAGGGCTTGTTTCACCACCTACGATTAAGTTCCTATTAACTTACTTGGCAGATAATTTCATACAAAATCTGTTCCATTTTTGAATTTATTCGGAAGTAGTGGCTACTCGGACATCGTGAAACAGGCTCTAAGGATATTACAAGTAAAGTTATCGATTAATCGATGAATCCATGCTTTTGTAGTTAATTGCCGGAAAATAAGCGCAGGCTTGGCAATCAATCTGCCAAGCCTTTTCCCAACATGTTGGGGTCAGCTTCCAGTCTAACAGGATGCAGCTGAATACCAGTATTTTACATGGAGTGACTGCTTATCTGTCCTCCACAACCCAGTTACTGGGTAACTTGATACCCCTTGGTAAGACTGATTGTCAGACTTTGGAATTCTAACTACCCGTAACGACTATCAAAGATCTATGAATGACAGCCGGGACCAACGCGCGCTTTCCGAGGCACGAATGGGTCTCGCTCGATGCGTAATGGATGGTGACCCATCCACGAACCAATCGCGGCAAGCGTAGCTTAACCTTCGATCAACGGTGCGGCTGTTATCATTTAAGGTCATAGCACACATGTAAACTCGGAAAGGGATCGTCACTGTATCAACTCGAGCCGTGCAGTATTCTTTGTATGAAACTCTCTACTGCAACGCACACTAATCGGAATCGTAACGTAATCGCCTCGCCTCGGGACAAGCTCACGAACCGCAGCGATATGGTGATTATCCCTTTCCAAGTTGATACGTGTGCCTGTGCTGTTGATATCTTTAGCCAGGAGTACCTTCGAGAAGACTTAGCCAAAAAATGTTAGAAAAAAAAATTGCCGATAGCTTTTTTAGGAAAGATGACTAGGTATTGGATAACACTTGTGCATTCGGAATATCATAACTTAAGAAATCGCTTTTTTAATAAAAAAAAAATATGTTTGCCGTAAAAACAGAACGGCCTTGTCCATAGAGACCTACAGAATTCCCTGAGCCAGAAGCAGGACAGAAGTCCACACACACGCACGCACGCACGTGATTTTTTGGTTTGTTGAACCTAAGCGCATGGATGCATGAAACCCATGAAAAGTATGGCAAATAATTATTTCAACTTAAATTCAGGGTTCCATGCATGCGCTTAGGTTCAAACCAAAAAATCACATGCTGTGGATCCTCTGTCCATTCACGATAATAAATAAAAAAACACAAAATTATATCCTAAAGTATCAAGACACATCGCTCTCCTGCGTCCGGTCATCAAGATAGAGCACCTGTTCGCTGCGGGCGTTCGGCAATCTTCGGACAAGTTCGGCTCAACCCTTACACCATTCTTCCAATTAAATATAAACCTTATAACAATGACATAACGGAGACTGTTGTGTGGTTTTTGTTAATCGTTTTTGTGGCGTAAAAGGGTGGATACGTGGGAAAATTGTATAGAAATAATGATACGATTTAACCTACTTTACGGCATTTATTGTGCTGTATGAAGAATTTTGATGATAATATTTCACGGTTTTGTAGAATGTAAGTTTTGAAGTACGGTGACTATGACAACGGCAGTACCATGACGTACGGTGCTGAGACGTGGACGCTCACGCAGAAGGCGTACAGGCTGAACGTTACACAGAGAGCCATGGAGCGCTCCATGCTTGGCATCAGGCTAATAGACCGAGTTCCAAACGTCGAGATCCGAAGACGTACGATGGTCTTCGATATCGGAAAGCGTTATGGAACTCAAATGGAGTTGGGCAGGACACCTGGCAAGGCGCAGTGATGACAGGAGGGGTAAGGCTGTGACAGAATGGTGTCCGAGGACGGGAAGACGAGATGTCGGTCGTCCGGCGGCAAGATAGATGGACGACATTGTTGGTATTGCGAGCAAAACCCGGATGAGGCTGCCACAGGAGCGTGAGGATTGGCACAAGAGAAGAGAGGCCAAGGGTGGGTTGCACCATCTTACTTTAACAATAACAAACATCGCATCTTCAGTTCGATGTTTGATAATGTTAAAGTAGGATGGCTATAAGCAACAGGCAGCTGGATAAATCTTCGAGCGTTTCAACCGCCGTCATTACCCTCCCCCAAAAGTTCATGAAAAAGAATATATTTAATTAAATATTTCAGGAATTCTCAGATTCTGGTTCTGGAGCAGATTCTGGGAATTGCTGAAATATTTCATTAAATATATTATCTTTCATCAACTTTTGGGGGAGGGTAATGACGGCGGTTGAAACGCTCGCGCTCGAAGATTTACCCAGCTATACCTAGTCATTCTATGGTCATATTAACTTTGGCGGAAACTATAACGTAGCCCTTGGTGCAACCCACCCTTAGATAAAAAAACCGGTCAAGAGCGAGTCGGACTCGCGCACCGAGGGTTCTGTTCCGAGGTCTGAAAAAGTGTGCTATTTAGAGACATCGTTTTATTTTTCCTGTAATCTTTACATAAACTTCTATCACATAGAATAATTTCAGATTTTTATCTTTGCAAACTTCGGAGATAAGGGCGGGAACGGTATTTTTTTTTTACATTTTTCATCAAAAGTCGAAAACTATGCGGCCTAAAAAAAAAATAAAAAATAGTTTAAGAATGAGCAAGCAGCGTTCTTTCCTATGATACCCCACATGCCCTAGTAACCTCACTTTGATTTTTTAAGACCCCCCCTTTCAGTCCCTGTTACAAAAAAAATATATATAGTTTTACTTCTTTCCTATTTGCAAAATAGTTGGGTAAACGTCATCTAAAATTATTCCAAATTTCAAGTTGATAGCATTAGTAGTTATTGAGATATCCAGCTGTGACAGACAGACAGACAGACAGACAGACAGACAGACTGAGTCACACCATAAGGGTTCCTTTTTTACCATTTTGGTACGGAACCCTAAAAAAGATGAAGCCGCTTCCATAATTACAATTAGGTACTTATCCAAAGAATCACTTTAGGTAAATAAAATATGCATCCGATTATCCGATCTCTGCTCATGAGATATAGCTACTTACCTTTGCCTACAGCACGCGTAGCACGACGACGTTTTGTCGACGGAAGAATAGACAAAATGACACATTGCCATGCTTAGACGGGTAGAATGCGTACAAATATTTCTACTATCTGCCATTTTGTCTATTCTTCCGTCGTCGACAAAACCTATTTCTATGGCGATCATGCTAAGCGTACTGTTTGTCCTGTGACAGACATGTCCTGTCTAGTCCCATTTAAGTTGGACATTAACAAGTTTCTAAATAAACCTATTTCATCGATCTATGGTTATTGGTACCAACTTTGATTTATGCTTTCCATCGTATTGGTTATCCCTACGTCTCTGGTCTCTGCTTATCTCTATATGATAATAAGGGTGACTATTGTCCTGTCGATTTATTAAAAACCGCAGTTAAAATCAACAAAACTGGGCGCGAAGAATTTCAGACTACAGTGTATACCATGTCAACCAACGATATACAGGGGGTAGAGAAATTGAATACGGATGATGAAGCCTGGGTAAAAAAAAAAATTAATCCGTCAATCATATAATAAAAAAATATTATACTGTACAATGTTTTTGTTTTTCAATTTATCATGTCAATAAACAAAACACTTTGTTGTGCAGCTTTGTTGCAGCTTTTGGCCATCTTAGAATTGATAATTTCATGAAGTGATCGGTTGTTTCATCAAACGGTTGTGTTCCATGAAATGGCCAGCTAGAATTGACCGTATCGTTTACACCTTATTTTACACGTCAAAGTTTAATCAGTCGACTTTTGGCCATATCATGAAATAGAACCATTTCATGAAATGGTCGAACACTTCATGAAATGATCAAGATCTACGACATTTAAGTAAGTACCTACATAACAATTAATAACCTAAGATCCATGTTGTCTCGAAAAATATGGTTATGAACCACATTTTTTTGCATTTTTTGCATACCCTAGTTACATTCCGTTTGCAACTTTTCAACTATTGTTGGTTTACCAAATATTTATTGTTTATTTTTATTTATTTCTTTCTTTTCTTTCACATTTTCAGAAAAACACGGAAAAAATCTTATAACTTATTCAAAGTTACGTCTATTTGAAAGTCTGTCACAACGATCAGAAAAAGTAAATACGAACATCTTCATTCAGTTTTTACCTTCCTTGAAACAAAAGGTCACTGACACCTGATTTTGCGAACGGTAAATTATGGTCATAGTACGATGATAATTACCGAGAAAAATGTTCATTTAAATTACTGTTCTACCTATTATGAAAAGCGATCAAGGATAAATATTATGTAGTCTGAGCCTGTCTGAAACCTAGTAAACATGTGAGATAGGCGTTTCGACTTTCTCGGTATTATCAGCATTATTTGGGTCACAGTGATAACAATTTTTATTAATTTTCTCACCACTGGCGGTAGGTGTGTGTGTGAGTCTATAAAATAGATAGCATTGTCACGCGGACTTCAGTTGGTTTTTCGACTTCGTCGCGTTCACATCAGCAAAAATGGCTAAACGTAGTCACGGCTCCCGGCGGTTTTTCTTCCCGGATGAAGATATTTCCGATTCGGACGAGTCTTTGCCGCCGCCCAAAACGCCGCGGCGCGACGCGGTGCAGGCGAACGTGAGTGTCGGGGCCTCAAGCACGTCGGCGCAGGTCATGCTTGACTTGCCATCGTTGCTGAGGACACCTCTGTTGCCGGGCCCGTCGCAGACGTTGCGATCATCCGACATACCGCCAAACGTACCGCGTTCCGCTTCGCGCAGCATGGATGAAAACCCCCCGGATGTCCTTGACAAGAGGTTTGAACAGTTTAACCGTGAGTTAGCTTCAATTAAATTGTTACTTTTGCATGTGCAGCCACTTGGTTTATCCGCTCCAGCGGCGCTTGGGTTTATTAATCCCACGCAACAGGGTCGGCAGAATAATGACTCGGACGCCCTGTCCGATCTTATTCCTCCGGCCCCACCATTGGCGCCTGAGCTAGAAGATTTGGAAACCACGTTGGCTGAATCTATTAAAAAGGCGGATCAGACGCGTCTTGACGCAGTCACAAAATTACAACATTTCGATGATCTGAATGAACAAATATACGTTATGTTGAGACTCAGAAAAAATATCTGGCTACCCCCGCTTTTACACATTTAAATTTAAATGAAGAATTAGCCCCGTTCGAACATAAACCTTATTTTTTGAGATCCCTTAATCAGTCTTTTGCCGCTGTTACGAATATGCTCTTGCTCAAAGTGAAGCTGTGCAAATAGCTATTATGAATATTCTTGCAATGAAGGATGCTCCAGCTTCTTTGCACGCCACGCTTTCAGAAGCTTTTGCAAGCGGCATTTTATTTTCAGAAGTTTCTAAAGATCTATTTCAGGTTGTGTGTGGCAGAAGGGCCAGCATTCTAGAACAGCGTCGTGATGCGGTGCTCAGCGGCGTTCGGGACAAGTACAACAAAGCCGCCCTTAAACGTGTCCAGCCGAGCCGCGACTGTCTGTTCAACAGAGCAGCATTCACCGAGACGCTCAACCGGTTTGGAGGGGGTTCGAAGAATTTCGGACGGCCGAACTTACCCACTGAGGGTAGGCGGGCTTCGCCACATCGGACTCAGCTTCCAATGGCGCAGAATTTTTGTGGCTCTAGCTCCACTACCACATTCAACAGGCCGCACGCCCCTGCACCGGCTACTAGATCCAAGGCACCCCCAGCTGGGAAGCGATCGGATGGGCAGCGGAACCGCCAGCAGCAGCGCCGCCAGGACGATGGCCGCTCCCGCCGACGACAATGACTCCTTCGGAGGTCTTGCTTCGGAGGTCGGGGGTCAGCTTCGTCGTTTCCTAGCTGCGTGGAGGACCAAACACGCTCGGGACCTCACATTTTGAAGGTAATACAGGGATACCATACCATTTTAAAGGCTCCGCTGAGGAGATTTGCCACGCACAGCCAATTTTCAGTCGACGACTCACTGGCGATGCGGCACGAGATTCAAAAGATGGCAGCGCAGGGTGTGATCGAGCCCGCTCCAGACAATGCCGGTTTCGAATCTCACCTATTCTTGGTACCGAAGCAAGATGGCTCGAACCGCCCGGTGCTCAATCTGAAGGCACTCAACAGGTACCTGAGCTCAACAAAGTTCCGCCTAGTCAACATGTTCAGGGTACCAGGTTTTCTTACTGGATGATGAAAATCGACTTGAGCCAGGCCTACTTTCATGTGCCGATCTCCGAGTCACATCGCCGTTTTCTAAGGTTTGTAGCACCAGACAGTCAGGCGCCTTTCAAGGCCCATGCAGTGTGGCAGATGACCTGTCTGCCGTTTGGCCTAGCAAGTGAACCGAGAACCTTCGCTACACTCTAAAATTGGGTAGCCCAGCAGCTGCGGCTACGAGGGTTAAGGGTTCTCGTCCATCTCGACAACTTCTTGTTGGTAAATCAGTCCCGGCGCAAGCTCCAGAGACATGCACGCCTTGCCAAGGCCCTGCTCCACGAACTGGGCTGGAAAATAAACAACGAGAAATCGTCATCGAGGCCAGTTCAGAATCTCAAATTTTTAGGTATCGAGTGGAGCACGAGGAAGAATCTCTCTCGGCTTTGCCACAGAAAAAGCTTCAGAGTCTGGATCGCTATATAGAGGGGTTGCTTGTCAGGGCAGTCTGGTCCCTATTGGAACTCCAAAAGGTAGTAGGTTGGTTAAATTTCGCCAGCTTCATAGTTCCATACGGCAGAATAAACTTCCGCGGCCTGTCCTGGCTGTCCTGGCACTCATGCAGAGAGCAGTCCACGAGGAAACCTCGGTAGCACCAACTCCTCAAGCTCGAGTAGACCTTGTCTGGTGGATGGACCACTTTCGAGAGGTGAGCAAAATTTGGCCCTAACCACCGTCTCACTTTATAGTGACGGACGCGTCGGATCTCGGTTGGGAGTTTATGTAGACGGAGCTCTCTTGCAGAGCCCGTGGTTACGTCAAGAAGCCTCGCTTCGGGCCAACAGGAAGGAACTCCCAGCTGTTTTGTTTGTCCTACAGAACAAAGCTCAACTGTTCGCGGGCAAGACAGTTCTGGTGCAGAGCGACAATCGGACGGCTTTTGCTTAGCTTCGAAACCAGGGCGGGACTCGCTCTGAACGTTTTGTTAAGTATCACCAAGACTATTTACAGTTACCTAATACCTTACAAAATCCATCTGGTAACAAGTTACTTACCAGGCCCGCTGAACTCTGTGGCAGACAGTTTGTCAATATTCAAAGTGCTTCCCGAGTGGCATCTACTTCCCGAAGCCTGCGAAGTCATATTTTGCAAATGGGGAACTCCAGTAATGGATCTCTTTGCATCGCTAACTGCTCACGTAGTTCCCCGGTACGCATCGAGGGATCCGCCACCATGCCTCATGCACCAGTACTGTTTGCACTCAATCATACATGGTTGTGTATCCCCGGTGGCTGAACGTGTTTTGGCGAGCGGACCTCAAGACGAGAGCTCTGTGCCCACCCTTCACTATTCGCAACCTACACAGGGTTTTGATAGACTCAACCACGGGCCGTCCACCTACTCAAGTGAACCGTCTTGCATTAGAGGTATGGCTGATACGGTGTGGGACGACTTATTACGTGACTGGTCATCCTCACACAGATCGTTGATCGAGTCCAGCTGGAGGCCATCCACCTTGAGGACATAGAAGCAATCATGGCTAAAATGGGTTGCTTGGTGTCGATCAGTAAAAACGGATGCCAAAAATCCAGGTCCAGACGACATCGCGAGGTATTTAATTTATTTGCATAAAACACTGGGCCTTAGCTACAGGACTACTTTCGTGCACAAATCAGTGGTAGCTAACTTCTGTAGGCCACAAAATGCCAAGAGCCATCCATTAGTGCGACAAGCACTCAAGGGTATCGCTAATGAAATCTGTGCAAAGACTATTACCAATAAGCCACCCATTTGGAACCCTTAGCTAGTTGTAGATTAGCTTATTGGTAATAGTCCGCAGGTGGATAGTCTGTTTGATATTTCCAAAAAGTGCGCCACGCTGTTACTCTTAGTGTCTGGAAGATGCATTCATGACCTGATGCTGCTGTCGATCACTCCGAATCACATGGTCGACCAAGATGACCATATTATATTCTGGCCAGTATTTGGGTCCAAAACCGACTCGTTGACTTACAGACAGTCGGGCTGGCAGCTGTCAGTTGGTTCTCGTTTAAACATTGACGTGGTCCACTAAGGGCTAACAAGATTGCTGGAGTTGTCTGCATCACAGCGGGCGCAAGCTGACAACACACCTAGTCTATTTATCACAACACGTGGTACTCCACGTGCAGCGAGCCGCACCGTCATCGGCGGCTGGGTGCGCACGGTGTTGCGTGCAGCTGGCATTCATGAAGCAACTGGATCCACTCGTTCAGCAGTCGCTTCACTAAATTGGTTAGAAGGGTGTCCTGTCGAAGAAATCCTCGCCCGAGGAAACTGGGCGTCCCTGAACACTCTTCTACAATTCTACAGGCGTCCGCTCGCTCAACCTATAAGGGATACCTGCTCAGAAGTATCTTCTTTTAAACCAGTTTGATAATTCATGTGGTAATTATTTCAACCTATTTGATTGTGATTTATATAATTATTGATTAATAGATCTCTGATTCAATTTCATTTCATTGATTTTGATTCTTTTTTTTTTGATACATTCTATATCTGTACTAATAGGGTCACAGTTGATTTTCTCCCCACCATGCGATAATAAACACATCTCACATGTTTACTAGGTTTCAGACAGGCTCAGACTACATAATAGAAGCATTTTTCCTGATACAAAAAATGTCATATTATGTATCTAGCCTGTCTGAAACCTAGTCATTTCTGCATGGTGAGTTTACAACTGAAGTCCGCGTGACAATGCTATCTATTTTATAGACTCACACACACACCTACCGCCAGTGGTGAGAAAATTAATAAAAATTGTTATCACTGTGACCCAAATAATGCTGATAATACCGAGAAAGTCGAAACGCCTATCTCACATGTTTACTAGGTTTCAGACAGGCTAGATACATAATATGACATTTTTTGTATCAGGAAAAATGCTTCTATTAAACTAATTTTGTTAAATGTTGCAATTTTTCTATAAAATACCGAGGCACAAAACTTAATATAAAAAGGATAAATATATTATTCTTTAAGATAAATTATTAATTTTACACGTCAAATATACTTCCTAAATATTGTCGCGTTTTCCAGTTAATTACTTATTATTGTAGGTATACTTTACCGCACAGTTAAAATTAAACAATCCCTTTACTTTAATTGTCACTGACCTATTGTGTTAACCAGGAAATATAAACAAAATCACATGCACTTATAATAACTTTAATAACAAGAAAAAAGGTATGGTCAGGCACAAAAGTTGTTAAAAAACTAAACCATTTTATATAACGTTTATACGCGATGTCAAGTTTTTCAGCACTTCATGTCATATTCTAAAGAAAATGTCGTTCAGTTATTATTAAAAAAAAAAACGTCTGTGGCTTTCAACGCTGACTGTACAACGGTACAAAGTCTTGTATCCTATTAATAGTCTTGCAAGTTGCAACTTTCGATCTCAGAAACCGCATTCCATCTTGTGATAATAAAAATAAAACTGATCAACATTGTGATTTAATTCTGTAATTATGGCTAGAAGACGCCACAGTATATTATTATAATATTATATGTTACCTATTTATTTATATAGAATAGGTATATTTTTAAGAGTAATATGTCTAATCTAATCGCTAAAGAAGTGGGAAGCTTCGCACTTGAATCTATAAAAATAATTAATACAGAGAAAAAAATAAGGTCGATCAGGATGTTTCTCAATTTTCGTGCATATTACGCGTCCGGGTTAAAAATCTTTATTTATTAATTAAAAATCTGTATTCCTTATTGAGGAAACGAAACATAATCAAGTTGTGCTTACATGCATGGAACATTTACAGGTCAAAACAACACAATTATTAAATTATAAATAAAAAACTTAATGTATTGTCATTTCCTTCGGTGTCCATTTCCTAATTTCCCGGTATTATTGAGTGAGTATTTATGATAATAATTTATTCAACAGCTAATTATCATTTCTAATAAGTACCTTCGTGGTTTAGAATATGCATGAAGTTCGTAATGTTAATATTATTTAAGAAAAAAATAATCAATGTCTCAAACCTCATTACCTTCTTCCTCATTGCCTTCGTTTACCGTCGTTTTTTTTCTATGTAATTTCTTTGTGAGAAATGAGGTATAAATCACAAAATCTTGAAAGATTATCTATTATTAATGATATAAGAAAAAAAAAACAACATTATTCGTCAATTAACCTGAAACTTAGAAATATCACGGAATATGCACCAAATTTGAGAAACACCCATCACTTGATTAGTTAATTAAGGGCCATGTTTCCTCATTATGTTTTCCGGCCGATATAGATCTTGTAAAAAAATTAACAGTACCTCAACACATTTTTTTCATAATTGATAAAGTTATAAGTGCCTACATTAAGTGGTCGGCGTATTATTCGTAATATTAATATGCATAGTAATATTTTATTTATGTCGATGCATTACTTAAAAACCGGTATTTTTAAGTTCCTGTTCAATTTAATAATAATATTATTATTTTAAAGTTTATTGGCAGGCCAGGAACTCGCGTAAGCTGACTGACACAAGATAAAACATTTTCGCTTATTTCGTGTAAAATATGCTTCAAAATGGTTATTTATTTTACTCATTTTATTAATATTTTTCAATAAGCCAAGACCTAAGGCCAAGACATTGCAATTTATCACATGCAAGTTACATATGACTGTCAGTGAGATTATCAAGAATGCCTGGAATTAGTATGTACTGAACGTCATAAATACGAAAAGAGGCACTGACCAAACAACAATGGAATCAACCTGTATCAAACTAACCCTTTCTTCGACCGGTTTTTTTATTCTTTTTAAAAAAAGATCGAACCTTTTTTTTATTTTTTTTGGCCATTAGCTTTTTTTATTCATTCGTATCTTCGTTTTTTGTGGGATCCCAAATTAATATAATGTTTTTTTGGGTGCGATCCTATCGAACTGGTTTAGTGGTCGAAAACTGGTGGGAAAGATTTAATGAAAGTGTTTTTTTTTTTAGAATTGACGATAGTTAAGATACTCTCGTTTTCGTTAAGCGCACGTAGAATTTACATAACCTGTCGTAGATGCGTTAATGTAGAATCTCGGAGTTTTCATTTAAGTTTTAATCAGGGTTCTAAAGGACTTAGTTTTTTTTTGTAAACATGTTTGCGTTTAGGCAATCAGAATTTATATTTCCTTGTGTTGATGATATCTCATGTCATTAACATGAAAGTTCTGGGTAATCTTATCCTTTTTCGCGTGTTGCGACATAATACCCTTTTTATTATTGTTTTTTTATGTCTTTTTAATTACTGCTCTTAAATAAAACATTGTAGGCGCCTACATTGCATTCGAGTTGAATTATTACTGACTTCGAATTGTCTTTTTTCTTTTAAAAACGTTGTTGTGCACACAACATCTGTCCAATAGTGATTGTCATTAATTAACAGGACGCGTAGGACGGACGGATGGACAGGTTTCGAGGTATGTAGACGAGCAGGTTTCCACTTCTTATTTTTACGCTTTGCATGCATTCACTGCGTAAAACGTTGGTATTTAACCGTACTGCTATACTGTTATGATCTTGTAAGGAATTTTAAAATAGTACAAAATAGAGCCGTTCAGATACAATCTCTTGGGATTATTTAAACGTTCCGTTATATTTTTACTTAGTTGGAAAAAACTTTGCAGTTACGGGTTGAGTCTTGGGATTATAGCGACCGGTTTTGTAAATTAGCGAATTAAGCAACAATTGCTTTGTTTACTAACATTTCATGTCATTTAAAACCACACTAGTTAAGTCCAGACAAAAAATTTAAAAAAAAAACTGCAATTCCTAAAACTGTTAATGATCGCATTTTCAGCAAAAAAGTTGTCAAGACACTTTAAGAGGTGATACCTCACCCGACTGTCTGCTGTTACCCATTGTGGCTCCCAAAATTCACAATCTGCGACCAAATCTCGACTTTTTTCAGTCGAAACGTTCCTTTATCCGCGGATCTCGCCAAAACGCCAGACGTAACGCATAAATCCTTATTTAAATATACCTCGCGACGTTCATAGACACGTATGATCCTATGAAGTAAGAAAAACCCAAAGAAAATTCCATCTTAACGTCTTGCAAATACATTCTATAGTCCATTAGTTCGGGATAGACACGCGAAAATAAATGAACGTCGTAAGATTCGCGGTGGCATTCTGAATTCAATTTAATGCTCAGCAAATTAAGGTTTTAAGTAAAATGAGTGTTAGTGAAAGGGTTTTTATAGCAATAAATAAAGGAATATCGAAGTTGGCTGTGTCAACAACGCGTTGCATTCTTGTGCAGTGTGTACGACACACGCACACATACACAGCTTGCGAGATGATGCCGTGTGTGTGTACACAAATACTTATTGGTAATGTTGACTTGGGAACAGAGGTTCATATGCACTATGGTAATGTTACTATTTAATTTTCATGTTTTTTTATTCCAAAATGTAAAAAGGAACTAACATTTCCCTCAAAATACAGAAAATGTGAAAATCGTTTTCTGAATTTTGCTATGACTTCACAGCATTGACTTATACAGGGTTATTTGTAAAACACCAGCAACCTCTTAGAGGTCATTGTACTCATCATTATGAACAACTTTTACTATGGGACCAAAGCTAAAATCGCGAAAAAAAAATCTGCTGTTCAGTACATTTAACTAGGTACATCAAACTCGTCAAAATGTACTGAACAGCTGATTTTTTTTTCGCGATTTCAGGTTTGGTCTCATAGTAAAAGTTGTTCATAATGATGAGTACAATGACCTCTGAAGAGGTTGCTGGTGTTTTACAAATAACCCTGTATAGTACTTTTGAAATCATTGCTTCACAGTCAACAACACAAAAATGCCAGCTATGACAGTTCTGCAAAGTTCATTTGCATCCAGTAGCGTGTAAAAATTAGAAAATATATTCTTCATTTATCACCGTTCCTTTTCTTTTCCAGCATGAACTTTAAAACCAAGCATTATCGACAACGTTGCATTTTCCGAAAAAAAAAAAACAAAATTCATTCCCACAATCTTCACTGACCAACAGGCCCACATATTCTTTCCATCAAAGTCATCTCCATAGTTTTCCTGTGCATCTCCCCCTGACCTTGAGTCGAGTTGACCCGTTCCCGCGAATCAACCGCGTTGCCCTCGTGCTGCTACATGGCCCCAGAGGGGGTGAGACACTGAAGGGGGGACTGATTCCGAGTAAACTTAACTTTACAAGTTGGCAACATTGCGAGCGGCGGGCGTGAGTGTAAGTCCATTCGCTTCAGCAGTGAGAGGGTTAACATACAGGTTGGGAGGAAAATGGTTGAGGAAAAGGTAAATAAGGTTAATAAACCTTTGGCGGTTGAAAGTAATGACAGATTTGAGTTGTGTTTAATTTTTTTTGTACACCGTACATAGTTGTGGATTTTGGAAAGAGACTTATTACATATTTTCTTCCGAAAATTAAAAAAAAAAAAAACTTTCTATTTATAATTAGGAAGGTGTACATTACACCTAATTATAAATTGGATTATAATTTTATTTTTCATAAAGTACGTAGGTGACGCACATTAAGGCTCGTATTTAGATATAATTACTTGCTAATAGTCATTTCTTAATGAAGTGATTACTTGAGGGTAGAATTCTTAAGTAAAGAAAATGGCTAAGAATTCTATATGCTTTGACAGTTCTAACTTCAAGCAATTACTATACTATAGAATGAAAATCATTACTTGAGCAATTACTTTTACTGAAGTAATTACTTTTACTTGACTATAAATACGAGCATAAATCCTCTTATCTACCCTGCCAAATTAAAAGGGTTGGATCTAGAATCGTTTGGCAGGAGGAGGGGGGTGAATGGGGTGAAAGTTGGTAGGGGTTGGGTCCCTGATTATAACGCTACCACTCTCATTACAAGGTAATGCATATTTTTTGAGAAATTAATAAAAATTATTTCTAACCTCAAATCAGATAAACAGTGAAACGAAATGTCAAAATGGGCGATTGACAACCAAATTTGTATCAATATATTGTCTGCGGTGTAAAATGTCGTGTAAAATACGTGAAACGAAACGCAAAAAAAAAAGTCAGTGTCATTCAACCTAGAAATTCTACTCAGAAGGAAGTTAGTGTGCACCCCACTTTATAGTTAAAATAGGTCGAATCTGTCCCAAAACCGAATCGGGGCACCCCGACTTTACGTAGTCTTTTGGCTGGCATACTAGAGTGTATATAAAAACCCGGAGGCGCGGAGGGAGAGCAGCCCCCGCCCGCTGTAACAAAGGTTAGGCACCCATGCGAGCCGCAGCGGCTGAGGTTGGTCGCCGGAGGCGACCAGCAAACCGAAGCTGCGGAGGTGAGCATGGGTGCCTGTCCTTTGTTACGTAAGGGCGAAGGGGCTGCACTTCCCGCAGCGCCGGAGACGTTGCAGAAGCAACTTAAGTGTTTAGAGGTTAGGTTGCAATAATTAGTTTTTTTTTTCAAGAATGGTGCTTATGTTTACATGGGAGTTGTGGGGGAGGGTGTGTTAGGGTACCCCCCGCCCACCCTCAACCCCTACTTCTGCCATACGATACTAAAAGTAACTTTAAAGTGTTTTGAGGTTAGGTTACAATAATTAGTTTTTCTCAAGAACGGTGCATTACCTTTTCATGGGAGTGGTGGGGGGGGGCTCAGGGTACCCCCCTCCACCCCCCCACACCGCCCCCACCCCCCTCCTCCTGCCAAACGATTCTAGATTTTAACCAATTAAAATACTTAGAGATAGAGAGATAGAGATTATACGATGATTAATAAAAAAACTGGTCAATAGCGAGACGGACTCGCACACCGAGGGTTCCGTTCCGATTTCTGAAAAAGTGTGCTATTGAAAGACATCGTTTCATTTTTCCTGTAATCTTTACATAAACTTCTATCACATAGAATAATTTCAGATTTTTATCTTTGCAAACTTCGGAGATAAGGGGGGGGGAACGATATTTTTTTTTTACATTTTTCATCAAAAGTCGAAAACTATGCGGTCTAAAAAAATTTAAAAAATGTTTGAGAATGTGCAAACAGCGCTCTTTTATATGATACCCCACATACCCTAGTAGCCCCACTTTGAATTTTTAAGACCCCCTTTCAGTCCCTTTTACAAAAAAAATAAAAATATTTTTACTTCTTTCTTAGGTATTTGCAAAATAGTTGGGTAAACGTCATCTAAAACTATTCCAAATTTCAAGTTGATAGCATTAACAGTAGTTCTTGAGATATCCAGCTGTGACAGACAGACAGACAGCCAGACAGACAGACAGACAAACAGACAGACAGACTGAGTCACACCATAAGGGTTCCTTTTTTACCATTTTGGTACGAAACCCTAAAATACCTCTAATAGTAAGTAAGTACATATTATTATTTATTTATTATTTGTTTTTTTTATTGCTTTCAAAGTCAAATCATGGTAGGTATAATTAATAATTAAGTACCTACCATGATCTAAGTATTGATTTTCATACAGAAATACTCACAAAAGATAAACCTTTACATGGGCATGGGTACAAAACGTTGAAATAGTCAAATAACCCACTTCTAAGGCACAACTTGTCTATCGTTAAGTTTGTAAGCATTGCACTAAGTTCTTTCGTACTTGTAAGTTGATGATCAACGTCTAAGTACACACGGCTACAGATCAAGCTATACATTTCCAGTATAAGCTGATCTCGCATTGTATAGGATTTCCTTACAATGATAGGTCAGTGTAAACTGGTTTTGTATAGCTTGATGTGTAGCCGTGTGTACCTCTTGTAGGTTCAACAACTTTGAAACTTTCATATTGTGAGCGGCTTCGCCCTCGTGGATGTCGGAAAATATCCCACGGGAACATAGTACCGGTAATTCCTTCCTTGTTCCTTGTTGTTATAAAGGGAACCTCTGTGCAAAATTTCAGCTTTTTATGTCCAAGGGTTTGGGCTGGGCGTTGATGAGTTAGTCAGTCAGTCAGGACTTCTCTTTTTATTTATACAGCATTATTTTTTGTAATTATAATCATTAGAATCAGCAATACAACTCCATAAGTTAGCATTTATCTCAAATCTAGCGATTTCATGAAACCATGAGGCTTGAGGTAAATGCTAACTTATGGAGTTGTATTGCTGATTCTAATGATTATAATTCTGTAAAGCCATATTAGCTACGTCCGCGAATCATATTTAAAACAACATACAAGCTCACACTGACCTACAAATTGCAAAAAACGTAAGAAATTTTGAATTTCGCGGGCTACCCTGGCGCTTTCGCCTTAAGGGGTCATTGTACTCATCATTTTGAACAACTTTTAGTATGGGACCAAACCTGAAATCGCGAAAAAAAATCAGCAGTTCAGGCAGTTCAGGGTACATTTATCTATATCAAATTCGTCAAAATGTATTGAACAGCTGATTTTTTTTTCGCGATTTCAGGTTTAGTCCCATAGTAAAAGTTGTTCAAAATGATGAGCACAATGACCCCTTAAGAGGTTACTGGTGTTTTAAAAATAACCCTGTATAACACCTAGGTACCTATGCAATTCTATACAACAGTCGTTTTTGTTTACTTTAGCGTAAACAAAAACTACTGTTGTATAGAATTGTAGATAGATAGATGCCTAGCGAAAACTCGACTTACTGCTTACTTACGTACATACGTCGCAAGCTAAGCGCCTAAGCATGGGGTTCTGGGTTGATTCCGGGATCGGGCAAAATGGTTGGTACTGCTACTGGTTCCATTAGGAATTTCTCTTTAGCAACCTGCGAGTCTGTATTTAAGCTTGGTCTAATTACATGGCATGGATATACACCTCTGCCTAGCCCACTTAAGGAACTTAACCTTGATGTTTTGTTATGTAGTCCGAAGACTCCTGACGTGGACCCTAAACGAACAATCTACAAGATTTATCATTATATCAATTGACAATCTGATTGATGGTTGTATTAAAGTCGTTTTTATAGTACTGGACCACAGCATCCTGTCCACTGCCTTATAAGGAACAAACTGAAGAGTGGTATGGCCTATATTATCTTCGCAAGGAACCACATCGGTACCAAACAACTTTTCGATGATGATTCAAAAATTGTGTTTGATTGAGCCCAAATTAAATGTGATGCTGTTACCGGATAGTGATTCAAAAATGAGTTTGGTGCGGTCGGTCAAGGGTGTGATTGGTCAAAAGTCGTTTTCGTCAAAATTGTACTTCGTCAAGAGCATTTTCAGTCAAAGTTGCGTTTCGTCAAAGTTTGTATTGCCAAAAGTGCAGTTCGTCAAATTATGCAGAAAGTAAAGGTTCGATTCCGCAGCGAGCTGGTTGCAGCTGCAGCAGGAGGTGCTGTCTTTGGTTTGCTGGTTACCAAAATTAATTTTAATGTTATAACTAAGTCTGGTTATACTTAGTTTTTAAGTTTAATTAAAGATTATTCTCTGTTTACATGGTTTTTTCTTGATTGGTAGGGCCAAGTCAAAGGGAGTTTAGCCCATACAACGTCTAGAAATCATTATAGCGCATCACCACACAGAGCGCGTGAGCGGGTCTGGTCTCTTCCCTTCGTGCGCGAGTCCGACTCGCACTTGGCCACCGATTTGGAAAATTCTTTTTTTTTACTAACTGACAACATTGACAAACAGACATGTTGACCATACGAGGTTTTGACGTAACGTATATTTTGACGATACGCTCCATTAGCCAAACGTACACTTTGACCAAACACACCCTTGACCAACCGCCCCGAACTCTCGTATTTTCCTTGGTATATAGGCTGTGATAGAGGTGCAAATGCAGTACGTCGATTCTGTAAAATTCAAACAACAACTCGCATCTCACATCACTATTCACTCTCACTTCGCATCACTTCTTCTCCCTTGTTTTTAGGGTTCCGTAACTCAAAAGGAAAAAACGGAACCCTTATAGGATCACTCGTGTGTCTGTCTGTCTGTCTGTCCGTCTGTCCGTCTGTCACAGCCAATTTGCTCCGAATCTAATGGACCGATTAAGTTAAAATTTGGTACACATATGAATTTCTGTGACCCAAACACGTACAGCTAAAATAAATAAATGAATTTTGAATATGAGAGTATATTTTTTTTATAATTTTAAAATATATTGTTTTAAAGTTATTTAAGAAAATAGACGAAAATTTACCATTCCCCCCCCCCTTATCTCCGAAACTACTGAGCCTAAAATTTTGAAAAAAATATAGAAAATAGTTCTATACCTGTAGATTACAGGAAAACCTATAAGAATTCTGTGGTCTTAAAATAACATGGTAAATCTATATATATAAAAAAAACAAAGTCCTGACTGAGTCACTGACTAATATATCAACGTACAGCCCAAACCAATGGACCTAGAGACTTGAAATTTTGCACATAGATACCTTATATAGTGTAAGCATCCACTAAGGAAGGATTTTTGGAAATTCCATCCCTAAGGGGGTAAAATAGGGGATGAAGGTTTGTATGAAAAATCCTATCCCTTGAGTTAATAGACTTGAAACTTAGCACGAATATTCATCTAAGTAAATTATAAAGTTTATCATTTTGAGTTTTCCTAAACTACCCCCTAAAAAGGGGTTGGGGGTCCGATTAACTCAAAACTCAGTTTTTATACTTGAGACTAAAAATGAAGACTAACGTATATCAGGGTTTTCCAAAAATCTACCCCTAAGGGGTGAAAAGTTAATTTTATAGCCGAGGATTTTATTGGGGGCTTGATTAACTCTAAAATTGGTGTAAATAATGTTTGAGTCAAGTTATGGAAACATACCAGACGATTTTTGAAATTTTTTATCTGTGTTCGTGAAAACAGAGATACAGTTTATATGAAAAATCTTATTAATTTGGTTAATGAACTTGAAACTTAGCACAAATACTTGCATAAGTAAGTAATAATGTTTGTCATTATTAATTTTTCAAAACTACGCCTCAAATGAGGTTTAGGGATGTTAAAGTTTGTATAGAAGAATTTTAAAGCGCAGTCCGATTAAAAAAATGGTACTTTGAGTCAAGTTAGGAAACTTGCCAAACGAATTTTCACCGATTTTGACGGCATATAGCTGATGTTTTAAGGAGTAACTTAGGCTATTTTTATTTTAGAAAAATAATTAGGGTTCCGCGCAAGAAAATTAAAATCCATGAAATCAGACAACCACGTACAGTCCAGCACACACTTACTAAGCCTCCGCTGTCTATTACGGCTATAACAACAAATAATAAAAATAAAGCAAAGTTAAAAATTAAAGGGGTCGGTCCCAATACAATAAACTATTCATTTTGAAAAAAAAAATAATAGAGTTCAAACATAATTTTTTTTATCTTCTAAAATTAAGAAATAGGGGCCCGCAAAAGTTGTAAATTTTAGGCCATTTTTGTACGAGCTCTAGCGCAACAATTCAACAAATTAGGAATTTGAAACTTCTTTATACCATGTAGGTACCATAAATTCTGTATTTAAGCAACAATACTGAAAACGGCGATTCATAAGGTATTTTGTTTAAACATGGATGATTTTCTGCAACTGCAAAAATAACCTTGTAATTCACAGTATCATTATAAAATAAGTAAAAAGTTATCTCTGCGATTGTTAAACATATAACATGGTACGGAACCCTTCGTGCGCGAGTCCGACTCGCACTTGACCGGTTTTTTTTATTTGAAACTTTGAATTTAGAACGCCAATCAAGAAACTCTCAGCGCGTTCAGAGTCGAAGTTTAGAATGAGGTCTTACAGAATCACATGGCTGGTCAACATCTCCCTAGCTAAGATTGTCCCATGTAATGATGTAAGGGGACGACCCTAGCTGATCTTGACTCATACTTGTTGCCCTTCTCCCAATTTATTTGGGGTCAGAGTAGCAGGTCTTCTTCCATACTCCTCTATTAGTAGTCACTTCGGTAGTCACCCCTTTTCTAGCCATATCATTTTTTACACAGACCATCCATCGTTTCTAAGGTCTACCTTTGCACTGGTTGTCAGAATGCTACTAAGAATTTTTGAAAGGACCCAGTAACACTTTCCCCGACCTATAACATCAGACAACTGCTACATTGTCGCAGTAACTAATTATAATTTTATTGTAATCTCAGCCCCAAATCTAACGTCTTATATACACAAAGTATAGGACAATTAGTTAGTATCCTAAACAACTCTGACGGCTCGTTCAGTTTCTAAGTGCAATAGCAAACAAAATTACGAGCATCATTGGATTACTGAAAGGAAAAGTTGAAGCCAAGTAAACAAGAAAACTAACCATTTTTGGGAATATAGATGCTTTGGACAATTCTGTTAAAAGACTAAAACTTACTAAAAGACTTGTTAATGATAAAACTAAAACAATAAATAGGTAACCAGTAGAAAGTAAAATTATAAATGTAACAGAAAAAAATCATCCGTTTGCCCATCGGAAGTCAATTTATATTGCCCTTAATCTATTACCGTCAGCTTCTATCTAATCTATGGCTCATTCCACATTCATTTTACTCCATAAAAATCTTAAATCAATATATAACCATAAATAAAACCACCTATATCTTTAACACAGCTTCAGTGTGGACCACGGTCGCGAGCCCTTCAAAATTAACCGGTTCCTATCTTCCAACCTTATCCCACTTTAGAGCTACAAGTATACCTGTCTCGTTTTGCCCTTCGGACATTTTTTTATCTCACTCTCACCACCGCTGTAACTACCACTTTCCCTTTTCAAAGGACGAAGACACCAATATTTGGCATCCTTGTCGTATGTATGTAGTTTAGTATGTGTGTCTCTTTCTTCAAGAGTCAGGATTTGGCCTTGAGACTGAGATGCTGAGTCTGGTCAAAGTTATTTTTACTTTTTACTTGGAACGATGACTAAATGCGTTAAGAAGCTAGTGGCAAGTCCTTCGCTTGTTTTATGGTATGTGTTCTGTGTAGGTGTGTGTATCCGAACGCATATTATTATCTGTAGCTTTGTTGACCGTTGGTAGCCATTTTCGATATTTGTATTAATATAATTATCTTACTTTTACAACTTGATCGATTCTAGCCGAGCTAAATTAAAATCTTGGGTTTTCCAAATTAATTTTCAAACATGTAGGTATGCAGTCATAAAGTTTGTCATTTAAGCAAAATAATGAGCACCTTAATAAAATTTTGATGAGCAATAAAGTAATTTTACTACAAATAAGGTTTTAAATCACGGTTTATCAGAGCAATTAATATTTCTAATTTGTTTTTATTAAGTATATCAATCACTTCACCTTGTGACTTTTAAGCCTGACATAGGAATACAATGATAGTAGGTACCTATAAATTTTACTTACACTAAAGGACTTACCTTTAGTGTAAGTACAATAAAAAACAACAACAAAGTGAACAACTTTTAACTTTTTTTACTTTTTCGTTTTACATAAATTACAATGATAGATATCATAAGTTTTACTTATAATTTCACTGTAGCAATAGAACGAAACAAAAGTCAAACAAACTTTTGAATGTAACCGTCGATGAATTTAGATCGTAGGATAAGCATTATTGCATAGGTCATAATTTCATAAATAAGTAATATAGAAAATGTTTGTGTAAAAAAATCCTTGGACTGCACTGTAGGTAGGTATTAGGTATTAATTAACTGCATTAAATAAGCGGGCCCTCAAGTCTGCTATTACAATAGTGTTAGAATGGTCTACCATTGATTTCATAATTGTTGATTTTAACAAGTTTGGTAATCTACTAATATAATGGCGTCTTAATGGCGTCATTATGACTTTCCAATGGTCAACCACTGTCACTCCATTCTGTGAAATTATGAATTTAGCAGATTACGAACTTTTAGCAAAATGACAATGCAGTGACAATGGGATCGTGTTGGAATGTAAAAAATAGCAGACTTGGGGCCCAGATTGCTGGCTTTTATTGTGAATAAAATTTTTCCTTTGTCGAAAAGTCGGATTCAGAGGTTTTAGGGCAACTGCAGTGGACGTAGCGTTATCAAAATGAATGATACTTTAATGTTTATTTAAATTAAGACTTTCTTAGATGTTAGAGACTTTTCACTATCTCTAGGTTCTAAATTTTCTTCTAACTTTTGAAATTAATCTTGTAAACATTAAATAGTGAAAAGGAAATGAAGCAAATAGATAAACCTTCAATCGTATTAACGTCTTCCTGATTGATTTGTCTAACATCGCTTTAACGATAATAGTAACAATTCCATTAGTAGGTAAGTACAGCACATGGTAATAATATACTTAGAAAGTACGTACCTACTGATCGAAGGTTTTTAAGTAAAGCTTTACAGGAAACAATGTAAACCAGCGAGAAGCTCGTGGCCGCACGGGTCGATCCATCAGGTTAAGCTACGCTTGCCGGGGTTGGTCCGTGGATCTTTACATACCGGGACTCCTACGTGCCTCGGAAAGCACGTTAAGCCGTTGGTCCCGGCTGTCATACGTGGATCTTTGACAGTCGTCAGGGGTCGTCAAAAGCCCGAAAGTCTGATAACCAGTGTTACCAAGGGGTATCGTATTACCCAGTGACTGGGTTGTGGAGGTCAGATAGGCCCACCATGAAGTACCTACCTACCTACCTAGTGAACCTATAATGTTCCACTTAACTAACTTGTTCTTTAATTTTTCCATAGGTAGTATAGGTAGGTGTACTTATAGTACCTATGGAAAAGTTTGACACTGATGTAAGTAATGGAATCCTAGGACGAATGGAATAAACGGGGTTACTTGAAAAGACCTGTTCTGAAAAACCCAGTGCGTAAGCATTCGAAGACCTGTTATCTGTGCATTTGGAAAAGGTACGGCTGTGCGCAGACCTGAATCAAGACTGCGTTAGACAGACTATAAGTTTAGGCTATGAAAACGACAATGCCGCACAAACTCGTAAAGAAGGATACAACAAGAATATTTTTTAATCCCATATCAAATTACAGGATTATTGGTAATATGTCGGCACTCCATTAAGGGAATGTAGGAGAGGTCATTTGTAACCATCATGACCCCTAATGACTCCGATGCAAATGTCAACCATTTTCTTTCATTCTTTTTTAGGGTTCCGTACCAAAATGTTAAAAAAGGAACCCTTATGGTGTGACTCAGTCTGTCTGTCTGTCACAGCTGGATATCTCAAGAACGACTAAAGCTATCAACTTGAAATTTATAATAGTTTTAGATGACGTTTACCCAACTATTTTGCAAATAAGAAAGAAATAAAAATATATATTTTTGCAACAGGGACTGAAAGGGGTCTTAAAAATTTAAAGTGGGGCTACTAGGGCATGTGGGGTATCATATGAAAGAACGCTATTTGCACATTCTTTTTAGTTTTTTTTAGGCCGCATAGTTTTCGACTTTTTATGAAAAATGTAAAAAAAAATACCGTTCCCCCCCCCCCTTATCTCCGAAGTTTGCAAAGAGAAAAATCTGAAATTATTCTATGTCATAGAAGTTTATGTAAAGATTACAGGAAAAATAAAACAATGTCTCTAAGTAGCACACTTTTTCAGAAATCGGAACGGAACCCTCGGTGCGCGAGTCCGACTCGCTCTTGACCGGTTTTTTTTAATAGACGTTCAAAGTTGTTTACTTACCGCAAATAAAAAAATATAATATGGAAAATTACTCGAAAATTATTGACATTTGCAAGGGGGGTCATAAAAGGTTAACATTTGCACGGGGTCATAAGCGGTTATTTGGTTGCAAAATGACCTTTCCTACTTCCCCTTAGGTAAATAATATTATGAATAACCAATGCTAATAATAACCCTTACATATTATACAGGGTGTCCCGTAAGTAATGGATAACCTCTTAAGGGGTCATTGTACTCATCATTATGAACAACTTTTACTATGGCGCCAAACCTGAAATCGCGAAAAAAAAATCAGCTGTTCTCTACATTTATGTTCGTTTATCTGGTCAAAATGTACAGAACAGCTGATTCTTTTTTCGCGATTTCAGGTTTGGCGCCATAGTAACAGTTGTTCATAATGATGAGTACAATGACCCCTTAAGAGGTTATCCATTACTTACGGGACACCCTGTATAGCCTTTATAAGTTATGCGCGCCGGCCGCTACCGCGGAACCGCTCGTTCGCTCGCTCGGCTCGCGCGCGGTTGGTCACAGTTCTAACGTGACCTAACTTATGTAGTCGGGGTGCCCTGTCTTAGTTACTGCGACCAATTCGGATCGCGCGCGGTTGGTCACAGTTCCAACCTAACATAATTAATTGAATATCATTCAGGCCGCTATTGAACGGCGCCGTTTAGTTAAAAGGTTATAGTTGTTTTATCTCACGAAAGCGGGTGAGCCATACTTGTAGATGTACTGCGTATAGACACGCGCTCTTGTGTGCGTACCTGCAGGTAGCGCGCTACAAAGACAATGTGCAACACATACAAGTATGGCTCGCCCGCTTTCGTGAGATAAAACAACTGTAACTGAATGTACTTGGCTGCGACATATCGTCAGTGAAGTTCTAACAGTACGGAAAATGGCTACTTTACAGGAGAGTGAAAAAACTTATGAGATTAATGGGGCTTGCGCTTATGGCCATAATGTGTTTAATTATTAATAAAAAATTTGTATTCATAATTGAACACAATGTGGCCTTAAGCGTGAGCTTTACATTCATTTCATACAGTTTTTTCAACATCGGAGCACTTGATGCACGACGAATTTGTACGTGAATGGCTGACATATGCAGTGTTGGCGCCAACAACTGAGATACGCAGTGTAACTATTTTCCAAAAAAACGCATTCGTATTGGTCAGTTTACTGTGTTTTGATTGGTCGATACGATGCGCGCCATTAAGCTTTATCCAATGACATTCAAATCTCAAAACACTCATAAAATGACTTACGCACTGTTAGAACTTCACTGACGATATACAGGATGTCCCGTAATTAATGGACCACCACTTAAGGTCATTGTACTCATCATTATCCAAACCAGAAATCGCGAATAAAAATCAGTTGTTCCCTACATTTTGAAGAGATATGCGACTTTAAATGTGCAAACAACAGATTTTTTTGCTCGATTTCTGGTTTGGTCCCATAGTAAAAGTATGATCCCATATGAGGTGGTCCATTTATTACGGGACACCCTGTATACCTATTACTTTGTAAAATATATTTCATGACTCATTTGTATGATCAATGATCATAGATCTATACATAATAGTGTAGTGTAATATCCCCCAAAGACAGAATCGTGTCATAAATACTAGGTTGACTAAAACGGTACTTATATAATATGTTTTGACTCAAGTGTGCGCACTGTCTTATTATTTAATATCTTCACAGGAAGGAAAATGGTGTTTTGAAGAATTAATTGTGACGTCATCTCAATCCTTTAGTTTTTTCTGTCATATTGCAAGTTTCATACTTACCTGTGATTTATAGAATAGAATACTCTTTATTAAGTCATCATCTGCCTAGCATTTTCCCAACTATGTTGGGGTCGGGTTCCAGTCTAACCGCATGCAGCTGAATACCAGTATTTTTCACGGAGCGACTGCCTAACTTCCTGGTCGGAGGTGAGGGCGTGGGGGGTCCTCGTCGTCGGAGGAAACTGTTCGCCTTGCCCCCGGGGGTGCGCACTCGTCGAGCTGCTGCTGCACCCACGGCCCGAGCTGTCACATTGCTGAACTCTTTGCTCACCCAGCACATAGATCTGGATTACTGGATATCTTCCATGATAAGCCGTACCAAGTTTGTAAAATATACATATATTTGTTTCTATGTAAGTTAGTAATAATTTAGGGGAGCTTTCGGGCTTCTGACGACCCGTCTGCGAATGAAATCGGCTTAACGTGCTTTCGGAGGCACATCCTCTGTGCCTCGGAAAGCACGTTAAGCCGATTCGGTCTCGGTATGTAAAGATGATCACCCATCCACGGACCAACCCTAGGCCCGTACGGCTGTTATTACTTAGCCACGAGCTCCTCATATTTCTATGTGTAAGATTTCTATTAACGAGGAATAACAACAAAAAGGAAAATTAAATTATTTGATTGCACCTTTTACAAAAATACAAAATAATATCAACACTAATAAAAAAAATAGGTAAGTACAGTCAGCAACAAAAGTCGATTAACACTTGCGTTTTCTAAAGCTTAATTATTGAGAAAAATACTTCATAAAAATCGGAACAGATGTAAATTTTAAAGAAACTTAACTCTTATCTAATAAATGAAATGCTAAAAAGCAGGTTATCGTATCATTTTGTGTTAATTTAGATGATGTCAAAATGAAGCAGTGTTAACCGACTTCTGTTGCTGACCGTACTACTAAACAATCGTTAGACAAATCCTGAGAGTCCTAAGACACATGATTGGTACCTATGTTAGGTAATGACTTTCGTATGATTGATTGACTGAAGATTGCCATGCTATGGTTGTATTACCCGTCTTGGTTTCCGCTGCATAGGTACCATCATGCACACCTGTGCTAAGTCACCTGTTTGGTTTACCCTTTGGTAAATTATCTTATATCTTATCATCCTATAATACAGAGTGTAAGGGACAGCCCTCCGCAAACTAACAGGGTGTATTCAGCTCCTCATTTTGATTCATATTCCACAGGAAATTTTCTCAGGAAAATTTTCGTTTTTTTAATATTTTTTTCAGTTACATTTTCATTATTTCAATTTAAAATTACATTGTGTGTTCGCAGCACTCCATTTATGTAAAAAAACAGCAAAAAACAAAACTGAAAACAAAAAAAAAAACCAGCAATGGATGTAGAAATACTCTAACGAACGACGCGTGAAATCAGCTGTTCACTTTCTGTCTAGCTACAAAGTTCATCGAACTTACCTTAGGTAATAGGTATTTACCTACCCCTCCCAACCCGTAGTAGACGCTCCGATTTGTGTACAAAAACACAAACAAATCAGGTTTATTGGATTCCCTTAACGTTCCTGAAAAAAATTCATGTACCGGTCATCTTAGTATGACATACCGAATTCACCCTATCAGTTTGCGGAGGGCTGTGTCTTACACCCTGTATATAGGGTGACTGGTAATTAGTGACCGATACCTAAACACATGATTGGGCTCATGATAACAAACGACTTTTACTATCGGACCAAACCTGAAATCGCGAGAAAAAAATCAGCTGCTCCCTACATTTTGATGAGTTATGCAAACATGAATGTATGGGGCAGCTGATTTTGTTTTCGCGATTTCAGGTTTGGTCCCATAGTAAAAGTTGTTTGTTATCATGAGCACAATCATGTGTTTAAATGATAAATGATAAATGATTTATTTTCTGTAAGTAGGTTTGTACAAACACTTTTACACGTCAAACATTTTTTTTTTAAACTAGATGAGTTCGACGTTTCCTATCTGACTACTCTGAGAAGAAACGCCGAAACAAACTCAGAGGTCACAGTCTCTTTTAAAGTCCAGACATAATCTTGGTCAGATCATGTGAAGACCATGTAGATTGCAGTCTGAAATGGTCTTTTGATGAAAGAACCACACAGATTGAGTGGACCTGTCCAGTCAGTGCACGCATTTGTCAGTAATCGTGCAGCTCAACGGAGCTTAACGATTCGACGAACAATACCAAAGAAAAGACATTTGGGTAGGCCGCATAAATTACTCAAACTGTCAGACTATAACTAAAACTGAGAAAAGGATAAAATAAATAAAAAACAATGATCCACGTAGTCTTCACATTCACAATAATTAAAAATAGTATAAGTAATACTTTACAAAGTAAATATTCATGTCATTGTATAGAATATGTAAAAAGGTATTTAAATCAACATTAATAGTGTAAAGAAGGACGGCCAAATCGTACCTGACTACGAGGCGGTGGTGTACAGATATGCCATATATATGTAAAAATCTAGTATTTTTTAAGGTCTTAAAAAACATAAGAAATAGATATTTAAGTCGCCAGAAAAAAAGCACAAACACATTTTTTTTTAATAGCATAATTTGCAAATTATTTAGAATAAAATGTTCAGAACGCACCTTTGACGATTCATTTTGCTTAAGAAATGATTAAGTACTCAAAGATTATAATTATTCACGTTTTTCTGAATAGTTATTAGATGTAATTCAATTATATACTTGTGTACCAAACCAACTAGTGCTGTTTTTATATTTATTGGATTCTTGTCATAAAAATAATTATGTGGGTTCATAGTAAGTATCAGCATTTTGTTCAATTGTGTACAACGGAACGTCATAATATGTCATCGGCTCGCGCCATGGATTGACAGTGTCAATACTGTCAGTTACAACGGGTGTCAATTTGACACTAATATACTGTAGTATGTAGTCTTTGCACCCGGCGATCTCGCATTGTTGTTGTGTTGTTGTTGTTAGTGTGAATATTGTGATACGTACTGTACTGTTTTAGATTTCCTTTTGTTGTTTGACCTTGGCATTGTTTTACAGACTGATAACTAGGTACCGCTTGTGACGATTATTCTGTGCTTTTGATTTCCGGACACCGATAACCTCAAAAGTATTTTTTGCATTATTGAAATATCTTGGCTATTTAGATATTATTTTCGAAAGGGATGGTGTTTACTACATAAAACAATCAAATCTCACTATAATTTGCTTCTGTACACTGAAAATAAAACTCAGGTCCAGCTTCTATAGAAATTTGACCGATGTTCTTTATTGGAGCAGCTCAATCCCAAGCCTTTTTGTCCTCAATATAGTCTTTGACAGTATAAAAGGCTTTCTGACAAAGTTTCCGCTTTATAAAATTTTTGAATTTATTAAGGCTTAGTTCTTGAATGTGGCTAGGTAGTTTATTACAAAAACGTATACATTGGCAACTAAACGAACCACTTATTTTCTTAAGCCTGGTTGTAGGAACAACAAATTTGTGTTTGTTTCTAGTATTCACATTATGGACGTCACTGTATTGTTTAAACAAATTGATATTTTTATGAGCATACAAAAGATTTTCATAGATATACTGAGAAGGCACAGTCATTATATTAATTTCTTTAAATTTATCTCTGAGGGAGTGTCTGGGACTTAATTTGTAAATTGAACGAATAGCCCTTTTTTGTAAAACAAAAATTGTCTGAATATCGGCGGCATTTCCCCACAACAGAATACCGTACGACATCACACTATGAAAATAACTAAAGTAAACTAAACGGGCTGTCTCTAAACAAGTTAAATCACGAATTTTCCTAACGGCGTATGCTGCAGCGCTAAGCTTTTTCGACAATTTATCTATATGGGGGCCCCATTGAAGTTTGGCATCCAAAGTTATGCCCAAAAACACTGAGGTATCTTCGGGAATCAACTCTTCACCCTTTATGAGAACACTAGTTTTTACTTGTCTAACATGAGGTATAGTGAACTTAATACACTTAGTTTTTTTCTCGTTAAGAAGTAGGTTATTAACATTAAACCAGTTAACTACTTTTGCGAGGGCGCTATTCACATTGTCTGTAACCAGCTGCTGACGTTTGAGTTTAAATAAAAGTGAAGTGTCATCTGCAAACAACACTATATCATGATTATCCTTTATGAGGTAAGGCAAGTCATTAATATAAATAAGAAACAAAAACGGGCCAAGAATTGAGCCTTGGGGGACCCCCATTGTTACTACGGATCCGGGTGATCTTTTCCCGTTAACATCAACTCTTTGAATCCTATCACTTAAGTAAGAAGTGAGAAGATCCAGAGAGGCGTTCCGGATTCCGTAGTGATGCAGTTTCCTGATTAATGTTTCATGAAGAACGCAGTCGAATGCCTTGGACAAATCACAAAAAATGCCCAAAACATCGCATTTATCCTCCCATGCATTATAAACATGACCTAAAAGTTCAACACCGGCATCAGTAGTCGAACGACCCCTTGTAAAACCAAACTGTTTGTTATGTAATAATTTATGTTTATTAAAAAATCTTTGCAGTTGATCTAAAATAACTTTTTCAAAAATTTTACTAAAGGTAGGTAGCACTGAAATAGGTCTATAATTAGTAGGGTCAGATGTACTACCCGATTTAAACAACGGTATTATTTTACTATATTTCATAAGATCAGGAAACTCACCACGGTCAATACAATTGTTAAAAATAACTGCTAAAGTAGGTGCTACAATGTTTATAATTGATTTAGCAACGTCCACAGAATTACCCCATAGATCAGCAGTCTTTTTAATATTTAACGTGTGAAAGGTTTTAATTATGTCTCTACAGGTAACATATTAGAAATTAAACTCAGAATCACAAACTGAAACGTTTTCT
Organism: Cosmia trapezina; assembly: GCA_905163495.3. Classification (NCBI taxonomy): domain Eukaryota; kingdom Metazoa; phylum Arthropoda; class Insecta; order Lepidoptera; family Noctuidae; genus Cosmia; species Cosmia trapezina. The sequence continues at coordinate 4,308,455 of LR991034.1, read as the reverse complement.
TTAAGTAAAGACTCTGCAGCAGTGGGTGATGACCTTAGAGATTTAGTAGTTGATACGGGAATCTCGGCGAAGAACTTTTCAAAGGCCGCGGCGACTTGGGAATCTGATTTAATTATGCTGTCATCAATAGCAAGGCTGTAGTCACTACTTCGGTTGCTTGACCTTCCTGTTTCACTATTAATGATATTCCATGTCATTTTTATTACATTACTACTATTTTTAATTTTTGTACTCAAGTAACGTGACTTGGCCATACAACAAACTTTTTTAAATAATTTAGAATAATTCTTAACATATAAATTAAATTCAGCAGTGTTAATACAAGTCCGTTCATCATACAACTCATAAAGTCGTTTTCTACTTTTATGTATACCAATGGTGGCCCAGTCACTGAAGCAAGTGTTATTATTAACCGAGAATGCCTTTGGAATGAAAGTGTTATCAAATTGTGTGCAATACATATTAAAAAAATCATTATATTGTTCATTAGGGTCATCATTAGTTGACAAAAGTGGTAATTTACTCAAAAGTTTAGTTTTAAATGATTCCAAACGATCAGCTGTTTTTGGATTAACAGTGATATCCTTTTTAGTATTTTTTTTTATTAGATTTGGAATGGTAATCAATTGTCCGCAATGATCTGAGTCTAATAAATTAATAATTTCTTTGTGGGTTGGTGTAATATTTGTATAAATGTTATCTAGGCATGTGGCACTAGTGGGAGTTATTCTAGTGGGCTCTAAAAATTGGTTAGCAAGATTGTATGACTGAAACAAACTTATAATTTTAGTACTTAACCCAGAATTTTCTAACAAATTAACATTAAAATCACCACAAGTGATGATAGACTTGTTAGAATTATAGATTTTGTGCAATACTTCATCCATAACCTTTTCAAAACAATCATACAATCCTGATGGAGGCCTGTACACACTTAATATAATGAACTGCTCCAATTCTATACAGGCTAATTCAATTGTCCGCTCAACAGATAGGCTCACAATATCCTTACGATCTTTAAATTTAAGCTGTTTATTTACTAAAATTAATGAGCCACCGTGTATAGCATTTACTCTGCTGAACGAGCTACCAACCTGGTGATTACTAAAATTGAACATGAACTGGTGGCTTTTAAGCCAATGTTCTGTCAAACAAATAATGTCTATATCGTTACAATTCAGGAATAATTCTACTTCTAAATCTTTGTTCAAAAAACCTTGAATATTTTGATGCACCAGGTTGATACTTTAGATATCGGTCACTAATTACCAGTCACCCTATATATAATTCTTTTGTACGTGTGTTTGTCACCTAACTCCTCCTAAACGGCTGGACCGATTTAGATGAAATTTTGTGTGTATATTTCAATGGGTTCCCGGATGGTTTAAAAACACAATTGCACCCAGTAGGTGGCGCTGCAGTCGGGTTCTACGATCGTTCAGACAGGACAACATCTGTCGGGTCCGCTAGTTACTTATACAGGGTGACTTTGAAACATGCGACAAAATTTAAAGCGGTGTTCTACCCATCATTATGAACAACTTTTACTATGGGACCAAACCTGAAATCGCGAAAAAAAAATCAGCTGTTCAGTACATTTTGACGAATTATGCGAACATAAATGTACTGAACAGCTGATTTTTTTTCGCGATTTCAGGTTTGGTCCCATAGTAAAAATTGTTCATAATGATGGGTAGAACACCCCTTTAAATTTTGTCGCATGTTTTCAAAGTCACCCTGTATATAATTCTTCTGTACGTGTTTGTCACGTAACTCCTCCTAAACGGCTGGACCGATTTAGATGAAGTGTGTCTGAAATTATTCTCTGTGATAGAAGTTTATGAAAAGATTACAGGACAAATAAAACGATGTCTCTAAATAGCAAAGTTTTTCAGAAATCATCAACGAAAATTACATATAAACGATGGTACGGAACCCTCGGTGCGCGAGTCCGACTCGCTCTTGACCGGTTTTTTTTATTTGGTCTAAGCATTGATACTATAATCTAAGTTTAAACAAAGCGATGAAAGAAATGCTTTGATATTTTTATCATGGAGAGAAAAACTATCATAGACTAGCTGACCCGACAGACGTTGTCCTGTCTTAGCTATCAATATTCTAATGTAAACGCGTGAAGTTAAAATAAATAAATAAATAAATATCCTTGGACATTTCACACAACGCCATCTAGTCCCAAGCTAAGCAACCTAATGCTTGTGTTATGGTAACGAGATGGCTGATAAACTACTTATATACATTTTTTTTTTTGTAAATACATACATATTATAGATAGAAAAACACCCAGACTCGGAACAAATACTTGTAGGTCGTACAAATATTTGTTCCGTGCGGGAATCGAACCCGCGACATGCTGCGCAGCAGTCAATCGCTCAACCACTGCGCCAACCGTGTCGTCATAAAATAGTCGTTACGTTTTCTGAAATTTTCTGCGAAATTTTCTTAATTTTTTCTTTCATAAGAACCTTCTCCTGACAACAATAAACACATGAAAAAAATAATTAACGAAATTGTTCCATCCGTTCACGCGTGATGCGATGACCAAGGGAAATAAGAATTCATTTTTATATAAGTATATATATAGATTTGCGTTTAGTGCTGTACTCATACCTACCTACCTACTGCAAGCTATGCTTATGAATGTAACTGTGTCAAGTATAAATATTAATTAATGAGATTCTGGACTTATTGAAAAGATTTTTCAAGAAAATCGTTGACAATTTGGTTATTTCGTTTGGTTTGGTTTAGTTTTTTTTTTTTTTTTTGTAAAAATTAAATAAATCATTTATTTTGGACCAAACCATTTGTAAGTACACAGTTTTATAAATCTGCAAAATTACGTGAGTTTGTCACGAGGATTAGCGCTCGTCTTAAAACATTTGGTTGAAACAATTAAGTATCACGCATCTTTTCGATGATATTATGACAAGTAAATTAATGTGTTTTTATTTTAAATGAGTTATTTATTAGACTTTAAAAAAATTAAATTATCGAATAATAATAAAAAAAAACACATTTTCCGAATTGTCACGAAAAAACGGAACCCTTATAGGATCACTTGTTTGTCCGTCTGTCTGTCTGTCTGTCTGTCAGTCTGTCAAGACCGTTTTTCTCAGGAACGCGTGAAGGTATCAAGCTGAAATTAATATCAAATACGTAAGTCTATGGTACCTTGAAGTCCTAAAAAGATCAAACTTCTAAGTCAACGCAATAAAAAAATACGGCCATTTATGCGACATTTTTTGATACTTGCAAGTAAATCAAAACCTATAGGGTACTTCCCGTCGTCCTAGAATCATGAAATTTGGCAAGAAGCAAGGTCTCACAACACAAGTAAAGGAAAAAGTCCGAAAATTGTTAATTTGTAATTTTATCACATAAAAAAATTTTTTCAAAGTTGTCAGTCTGTCAAGGCCCTTTTTCTCAGTAACGCGTAAAGGTATCAAGTTGAAATTAATATCAAATACGTAAGTCTATGGTTTCTTGAAGTTTTAAAAAACTCAAGCTTCTAAGTCAATTCAATAAAAAAATACGGCCATTTTGAGTCACATTTTGATACTCGCACCTGGCGCAAGTAAATCAAAACCTATAGTTTGCTTCCCGTTGACCTAGAATAATGAAATTTGGCAAGAAGCAAGGCCTCCCAGCACAAGTAAAGGAAAAAGTCCGAAAATTGTGAATTTCTAAATATATGACTTAAAAAAAATAGTTAATAAAGAGTGTTAAGTTTGTTTTTGGGATAAATCTTTTCAACTACGGAACCCTTCATTGTGCGTGGTCCGACACGCACTTGGCCGGTTTTTCTCTCAAAAAGGCGATAAATAAACTCCCTTAATTTTCACCAGGTAAGAAAAACTATGTGTAATTTGCAAAATGTGGAGCCTGTCATTGTTCAGCTGCTTGAGGAAGGACCGGATTGTAAGGAACAAAACCGAATGAAAGTAAAGATAAATAAATTTAAAAATAAAAATAATAATGAGGCAACCGATACAGATTCGTAAGTTCATCTCGCAGTTCAACGCACTGCAGCAATTACCGCGCCGCGCCGCGACCAAAACAAGAAAACACATCGACCTTGCGCGGAAAACCAAAAAAAATCCCCCGCGCACCGTCCTGACCTACATACGACGCCACACGCGATAAAACGTATAAAATAACATAATAATAAGACTAAATAATAATAAAAAAGGAAGCGAGACTCAAAAATAAAAATAATAATCACGAGATTACGGTTACGCGGCGCGTAGTGGGCGCGTTTTTCATTCACGCTCCGGTGGAATAGTTCTCTTTTTAAAAAGGGGACGACGGTACGTGCCGCGGACTTGCCTTTTCTTTTATTTTCCGATTTCTTTCTTTTTTTTTAATCATTTCACGAATATGGAGCGTTTTTATTTTCCCCGGGCGGACGGTCCTCCCATTCATGCGGCGGGTTGCTTGCCTTATGTCCGACTTTTTGTTGCTTGAAACAATTACGACTTACAACCGGTCGTAAGATTTGTCGGCTCGTGGTATGCCGTTTGTGTTTTTTGTTGTTATGTAATTGAAGAGCTAAGCTGTGAGATGATGCTGAAGAGATTGCTTTATTAAAAGTTTTATTTGTTTGTTTTTAGTTCTGTTAGAATGGTAGCGGAAAGAGTTGAAGGCTTATGTAATTGTAAAAGTTATCATTTCAGGTGTAAACATGAAAAATAAAACCGGTCAAGAGCGAGTCGGACTCGCGCACCGAGTGTTCCGTTCCGATTCCTGAAAAAGTGTGCTACTTAGAGACATCGTTTTATTTTTCCTGTAATCATTACATAAACTTCTATCACATAGAATAATTTCAGATTTTTATCTTTGCAAACTTCGGAGATAAGGGGGGGGAACGGTATTTTTTTTTTACATTTTTCATCAAAAGTCGAAAACTATGCGGCCTAAAAAAAAATAAAAATAGTTTGAGAATGTGCAAACAGGTCTCTTTCATATGATACCCCACTTGACCCCCACTTTAAATTTTTAAGACCCCTTTCAGTCCCTGTTGCAAAAAAAATATAAATATTTTTATTTCTTTCTTATTTGTAAAATAGTTGGGTAAACGTCATATAAAACTATTCTAAATTTCAAGTTGATAGCATTAGTAGTTCTTGAGATATCCAGCTGTGACAGACAGACAGACAGACAGACTGAGTCACACCATAAGGGTTCCTTTTTTACCATTTTGGTACGGTACCCTAAAAATCTTAGCGAGCAAACTCGGGAAAATGATTGCTGGCCATCGACGACGGCAATCTGTGACGCAAGAAGTAACAAGACTAAGAAGGAGACACATTAAAAAAGCCACCATTCAAACATCAAACCGAAGCAGGGGGTCTACTCCCTAAGCACGAAGCCCGTAGTTTCGGCCTTCGTTACGGGCGTTTTCTACTCCGTATCACCTACGGATGGATGATTGGTTCGGGGCCCGAACGAAGTATGAATGACAACATGATTTGCCAGTTGTCCCTACTCCCGATGTGTTGTTGCCCGTCCGAAAAAAATAACTTTTACACTTGTTTTAATGGATCGTAATGTCAGACGGACGGATAAACGGACGGACGGCAAGACGGGCGGATTTAGGGAGTAGGCCCCCTGGTCCTGCGCATGCACCCTTTTTTTTTTTTTTTTGAGCGTGGGAAATCATCAAATAACTTCTCCCGCTCTGGATGGAGCGGAAGGGCGTGTCATACTTTTACTGACTAAAACCCGCCCGTGTTCCTTTAGTTGCCTATGCCAGGGCCGCGGTATCTTCTTCAAACAACCCGTGACCCCAGCGGCTGCGCGTGCACCCTGAGGAGCAGTTACCCAAACACCTGTTGACTGACTTACTTTGCCACCCAGAAAGAATAACTATCTCTTATAGTGTAGTTAAGCTCTTACCGGTATGTCAGGTTATGAGAGGCTGACATAGGAAAACCATCAGGCGAAACCTCAAAATATACAAGGGGTTTTATTATTTAAGTCATTTTTAGGGTTCCGTACCAAAATGGTAAAAAAGAAACCCTTATGCGTGCGACTCAGTCTTTCTGTCTTTTATTTCTCTCTATTTTATTTCTTTTTTTAGGCCGTATAGTTTTCGACTTTTGATGAAAAATATTTAAAAAAATACCGTTCCCCCCCCCCTTTTTCTCCGAAGTTTGCATATAGCAAAATCTGAAATTATTCTATGTGATAGAAGTTTATGTATAGATTACAGGAAAAATAAAACGATGTCTCTAAATAGCACAGTTTTTCAAAAATCATCATCAAAACTTACATAATAAATGATGGTACGGAACCCTCGGTGCGCGAATCCGACTCGCTTTTGACCGGTTTTTTTTTTCTTTTTATTATGTATTCTTTATTAAAATACGACTAAAAATGTCTTCTATTATCCATGCGAGCCTATTTAAAGGTTTTCCCGGAATTACTTTTACACATACTTACATAAAACTCACGCCATCTTCTTATTGGGGTAAGGAAGAAACTACAAAACGCCACCTGCGGGGCGAGCACGGGAGTACCCAAGACGTTTGTGACAAGACATGATAAATTATGTCATGTCTTAGAATTTGTCTTAAATGCTAGCACGTGTCAACCATGTGACATAATCTAGAGCCGCGACATGCCTTTCTTGTTGCTAAATTCATAGCGTGACATTGTAAATTGAAAAAATTAAAATGTTTAAGACTATCAGAATATGCGGCCAAATAAAATCTTTTTTTTTCTTTTCTTTTGCTTATAACTCGAAAACGGTGTGTCCTATCGCAAAAATAATGAAAATTTGGCCCCCCTTTATGAAACCCATAAACCGATTATTCTTAACATGTAGGTAACAAAAAAAATAGTAGTATTTAAGTACCTCTGTATTTACTTAAATTATTTATTTATTTTAATTTTTTTTGTTGGTTTTAAGGCGCATTATTTACATGTCTAAATATGTATTTTTAAAAATTTAAAAAAAACCGTTTAAAAATAAAAAAAAATAGTAAATTATTTATTTATTTATTACAATTTTTTTTTTGGTTATCCTTATCACGCACAAATAAACCACCACCACACAATGCAAGAAAATAATTTATTGCCATTTGGTGCAGAGAAATTAGCAGGAAAACATTATTTTTTCAATTTTCAAATCTTATCACCACCTCCGAACGAACGTGATAAAAATTTTCTTAGTCACCGTCAAAATGTGACATTTGTGATATAATTGGTGCACCATATTAGCAAATAAGACATAATGAGTCCCAACTAAACGTCAAGAAGTTATGTCACATTCAAGAAATTATCTCACGCCGCGCCGCCGCCGCCGTGCTAGCATTTAAGACAAAACAGTTTTATCGCCCAAACTATGATAAAATGTGTGACTCAAGCCATGTCACAGTAGGCCGTGCTCGCCGGGCTGATATGAATTAATGTTATCCAAATTATGTCGGTCTTTCATTACCTCTCTTGTATCTTGTAATATTAAATACTGTTTACTGCACTAGTATCTTGGTGATACATCTAATTTAGCCTGCCTCTCTGTAATAAAACAACCAGCGAACAATAAAATTCAAACTTACATTGTTAATTAACGACCTATTAAAAGACAGAAACTGCCCGAGTTACATTACAAGACAAAACCAAAGCAAGTTAAGTTCAGTCACCCCTGGTCTGGTAACAGAGGTGTTAGGTAGCTTCAAGTACTAGAACCAGACTTTTTAGTCGGTAAGGAGGCACGTGTTTCCTCGGTAAAGTAATCATGCAGCCTGATAGAGCATTGAAAATGATCTAGCTTCAAGCTTGCATTATTGCAGAATTTGATAGGCTTTCCCTGTTTTTCCCGGCTATTTTAAAGACAGTCATTTTCAACAGGACTAGGGTAAAGGCACACAAAGTGGTAAGGGGACAGAGAGAATTGGACCACAAATAAAATTGGACTGAAAGTAGGGTTGCCAGATTGGAACTTACCGAGTTCGGGACAAGATCGGAACTTACCGGTACGGAGTCCGGGACAATTCCATGTGGGGCCGTGGCTATAGCTATAAAAAAATATAAACTACGGGATATCTAATTTTATATTTACGGTTAAAAGAAGTTTGGTAGAAAATCACCATACTTAAAAGATATAAAATTGAGAACTTTGCTTTTTTAGTAGGCAATCATCAACAAGTACATTATGATGTACTATCTTATTACTATTTTTTTTGTTATTATTAAATTTTTCAGAATCCGGGACAATAGATAGAATTACTGGACACGGGACAAGACGTAAAATTCCGGGACAATACCGGAAATCCCGGACATCTGGCAACCTTAACTGAAAGCCTCACGAAAGTGACCCTCCTGAAAGAGACAAAGCGAATTTGCGGTCAAATACCTGTAGTAGTACTAAAGAGACCACTACTGGCCGCAAATTCGCTTTGTCTCACTCATATTTTTCGGTCTGTATTGAGGCCTTAGTGCGAGTTTTTATACTTACTCGATCACGTTAACGTAAACTTATAAGCACCGTTTGGTGACTATAATGGGAAACACAATTCTATCTGCCTAGCCTTTTCCCAACTATGTTGGAGTCGGCTTCTAGTCTAACCGGATGCAGCTGAATACCAGCATTTTACGTGGAGCGACTGCCTATCTGTCCTCCACAACCCAGATACTGGGTAATACGATACCCCTTGGTAAGACTGGTTGTCAGACTTTCGGGCTTCTGACGACCCGTAACGACTGTCAAAGATCCACGAATAACAGCCGGGACCAACGGCTTAACGTGCTTTGCGAGGCACGAAGGAATCTCGGTATGTAAAGATGGTCACCCATCCACTGACCAACCCCGGCAAGCGTAGCTTAACCTGACGGATCGACCCGTGCGGCTGTTGTTACTTAGCCACGAGCTCCTCCTGGGAAACACAATTATTCCATACAAATTGACGTCAAGTTAACACTAACGTAAACGCGATCGAGTCAGTATATAAACTCGCACTAAGGCCACTGACGCTCAGTCCATTGATCCATTCTCTATGTATATGGGTAGAGATTGGTGCTAGGTGTGTGCGTCTCATGTCATGTATTACACATATATGACATAGGTAAATTTTTTCATTCTACTTTTCCAGGTCTGCTATGCTACAGTGGGCTATTCCTTTGAAAAGAAGTCTAGCTTATCCCGCCATTTCTTTCTAGATTACATAACGAAATCACAAACCATTTTAAATCCATTTTTTTCCCTTTTTGTATCCATTATGATGACCTCACTCAACACATCGGTAGTTAGTTTTCTATTTCTATGTATCCAAACTTTTATAATTTATACCTTTCAGAGCTCCTTCTTCGTTCTCTTACTGAAGCTAATCCATTGCTCCAAGGCGAAAAATCTCCTTGCTACCGAAAGAACAATAGCCAATATCATCATCATCATTTCAGCCGAAAGACGTCCACTGCTGGACATTGGCCCTGAGCTTCTCGCATGATCCACCGGATTTCTGCGGTGTTCACAAGGCTGCCGTAACCAATATTAGTAGTTAATAATTATACAGTCACTACAACTTTTTTGTCGTTAACCATTTTATTACTTTCTAAGCATGACTCATGTTTTGATACCTACTTTAATATAACTTAATCATACTGATGTGTATACGTTAGAATACGGAATACGTTAATATGCGCATTGACTAGGTAATCTACAAATTACCGGGTGCAATCAGTTAATGTGTGAAAATTGACTTAAAGTAGCACATAAATCTCCACTTTATCTAGTTCATCTGCGTATTAAGGAATGCTACATCGTTAAATCGCGGAAGACAGTGGCTTATTAGTTATTACCGTCAGAGTATTTTTAGTTATTTTTGTTGATTTTATTGAAGTAAAGTTCCTATACTTAATTAAATTGTCTAATTTGATCAGTTAATTTAATTCAGTGGAGTAACATACGAGTAACATTTTAATTACACACTATTCTATTGATTTATATTATTCTTTTGTTGCGTAAAATTTCACCAAACTTTATTAAATAATTACAATGAATTCGAATGTTTTATTCAAGCAAAGAATATATTTTATTAACTTAACCGTATGCTTGGCTTGGTATTATGTAAGAAGAAGAAGAAGAAGAAGAACTTAAACATTTTTTTCCACTTTAACGGACTCAACCAGATAATCTATTGATTAACTAGTTAATCTACACTCTAACTGATTTACGCACATTAGCGGTAACATGTATATTCACACAGTGGCAAGTGCTAGCCTAGGCTGAAGTTTTTATAATTATGATGTATGTACACATCACGGCTAAAATAACAAGCTGTACATTTCCAATAGCTGGCCTCTCATTGCACGGAAATCCTATACATGCGAGCGAGATCTGTTTATACTGGAATTGTATTGCTTGATATGTAGCTGTTGATGTGTACCTTCGTATGTGGAACTGGCTTCTTCATCAGAAAAATGAAAAAAAAAATGTTAATATTATTGATGTAGCACTAATACAAACATAACTTAAGTAATTATGTAGGTACCTACCAATAAATAATTACCTATTTTCAATTTTTTTGTACAGGCCCCGGTATGAAGAATGAATTGATATATAAATGTAAAGAATGGATTGATAAATGCATATTTATTCACTACCACTGAATGAAAAATATAATTGAGAGGCAATAAAATAGCATTTGGTAGGTATAAGGAAAGGAAAATTAATTGTCACTTACAAATGATCGCAATATTATTCATAGTAAATAATTATTTATTTCAATGCCGTTTTGCAAAATTTCCTTTATTTCAGTTACAAAAGGTTTTAAAAATTCATTAGACTAAGGTTTTCCAATACCTATACCAAAGTAAATTCCAATGGTCATTATAGGCACAGTGTTCATCTCATGAATGGCCAAAATTCTACTTTCGAACTTTTGTACGTGGGTAACCTGTCGATATTTACATTTATACATAAACTAGCTGACCCGACAGACGTTGTCCTGTCTTAGCTATGAATATTCTAATGTAAACGCGTGAAGTTAAAATAGTCGTTAAGTTTTCTGAAATTTTCCAATTTTCTGCGAAATTTTCTTAATTTTTTCTTTCATAAGAACCTTCTCCTGACAATAATAAACACAACAAAAAAAGAATTAACGAAATTAATGCGATGCCTTTAATGTTCCCACTCTGGGACACAGGTCGTATTCCAGAACACCATCCAGTGCGGGTTGACGGATGCCACAAATGTCTTCAATTTTTTGCACAAGAAAATGGCGAATTTCTACACACTACGCTTCATCGTTTTTAGTGCAGTGATGGCGAAACCAATTTTAAAGTGTACAAAATGCACACCTGTCTAATTTCGATCCCACAACTTCAATCAATCTGCCTAGCCTTTTCCCAACTATGTTGGGGTCGGCTTCCTGTCTAGCCAGATGCAGCTGAATACCAGTATTTTAAATGGAGCGACTGCCTATCTGACCTCCGTAACTGGGTAATACGATAGTTGGTAAGACTGGTTGTTAGACTTTCGGATTTGTGACGACCCGTAACGACTGTCAAAGATCCACGAATGACCCCCGTGCCTCGGAAAGCACGTAAAGCCGTTGGTCCCGGCTTTACGTGCTTTCCGAGGCACGGGGGTCTCCCAACCCCGGCAAGCGTAGCTTAACCTGATGGATCGACTGGTGCGGCTGTTATTACTTATGTACGGTTACCGCTGGACTACTCTATTACCTACAGATTCCTAGAATAGCGGTGGCCGCCACATAACCACCGTCATGAAAATGATGACACAGAGATTTGACTTTACGGCGTCAAAAAAGAAAAAACGCTTTCTAGGGAAACACACCAAATTACTTTCATACATAACGTTTCAGTGACGTCATTCGACGATAAATTGCGGATGCTATGTGGCGGCCACCGCAATCTTAGGAAACCAAAGCCAGGAAACGAAAAAAAGGGGGTTTGTTTTTTTTTATGCATAACTTTTTACAGAGAAGTCCGATTTGAAAATTTTTTGTTTTATTCGAGAGGGTATGCCTCAAACTTGGTCCCATATAAAATTTATTAACATTGCTTTGATAGTTTTTGAGTTAGCTTCAATAATACGTATTTTTTCCCCACTTTTATGTGGATGATGTTCTGAGTGGGGTAGGTACCACACAGCTAAAAAGTGAACAAGAATAAAGTTTAAAAAACTGTAACCCGACTACGGAAAAATAAAATTGATCTAAAAGGTTCAAAATATTTACTTACTTAAACAATAACGACATAGATATATACATATTTGTAATGTGCTCGTCAAGACCTTTCTTTTGATACCAAATATGTCATGATTATCTCAATTTAATTTTTTCGAGGTCACAAATTTACGTGTAAAGTCCACTATATTAAATTTAGGGAGAATTTAAACATCCTATGTCACCCGGACCGTTATTTCAAATCTACTGATACTTCATTCATCAAAATCGGTTCAGTAATTTAGGCGCTACGGTAGAACACACGTAAATACATACTTAATACATACTTACATACTTAAATAGACTGCTAAAATCATAACCCTTCCTTTTGGGTTTGCCGTAGTCGGGTAAAAATACATACTTATATACATACTTACATACATACTTATATAGACTGCTAAAATCATAACCCTTCCTTTTGGCTTTGCCGTACTCGGGTAAAAATAGAAACTTTTTTATAAAAAAATACAACCGACTTCCAAAAACAACACTACAAAATTAAAAATAACTTTAATTTCGGAAGTCGGTTATTAAAAAGGTTCTTCTTCTTCATCACTTCCCCTTCAAATCCTTGACCCATCTTCTACTACAACAATTAAGGCATAGAGGTCTGTAGTACCTAGGTACTGTCAAAGAAAATACTTGCTACCTCCATTTCTTCGCGTTAGAAAGTGTCTGAGCCTAGACAACAAAGTTCAAAAACGTTGTTTTTCCTCCGCGGAGTCGCCGATACTCGCTTTTTTGTTTTTTGTTTCGTTCGAGCTCCAATTTAACACTTGTCGTTGGCGTGGCGCCTTTATACTGTTGGCGAGGTGAGAAGTGGCCGTTGATTTGTTTTTAAAGTTAATTTATAGACAGGAAATAAAGAGATAAATTAGGAAACAGATTTGATTTGAGAAATATAACAAACAAGAGAAGTGGTAAGCGGGCGAATCTGTGTCCGTGCGACATGCTCAGTATGAGCCGTTCATAGTACAAATTCCGTCTCCGCGAACTAGTGCGCTTTCGACTGTGACTGTGACAATTTATAAGAATGCCGTGTTGTTCAGTGGTTTCTTGTAAAAACCGAAGCCATGTAAATCGTGGAATCACTTTCCATATGCCAGTACAAGTATTTTACCGTATTTGTCTTTAAAATCATGAAAGTGACAAAGGGAAAAAGTGGAGACACAGGGTTCCGATACATTTTTACATACTAGGCACATCGCCTTCTTTCTTATATCTATGGAGTATAGCCTGTAACCTAATGAACTGCGTTCCTGACAACTGTCAATTGGACAAGGATCAAATTAGCAAAATTCATATTCGTTAGGACGAGTATGAAACTGACAGGTATCAAAAATACATTACTTTCGATTTTTTTTTTTTTGTGTAGGAATGGCATTTCGTCGTAGGTCAACCTAGGAGGCCTCTAGCCAAGGCATAAAACTTATAAACTAAAGGGCACCCCCTGAGTGGTACGGGCCTCGGCTAAGGGCGTCGCTGGGGGGAGGACAGCAGGGGGGAGGCTGGATCGCATTATGCATTCCCTCGAAGAAGGACCGTAAATAAATACTAACGGCCACTTCTCTCCGTCCCCACTACAGTGCGGTCAAATCAAAACTTTTTGCGTTCAAGAATGTCCGTAAAAAAGTCGCCCGTGTAATGACGATCTGATTTGTGGAAGACCGTTAGCGCTGCGCAGGCGCTGCCCGACACCCATTGTCCGTTCGACTCCCGGGCAGAGTAAAAAGATCGCGATAAATACGTGAGCTGTTATTATGTACTGTTATATCGCTGATTTTCGATGAAAAATGTCATTTCAGGTTAATATTCGAACGTGGTTTTTGTGTATGTAATTGATTCTTATTAAGTTGTAGCGATATTTTTGGAAACGTGACGGATTTGTATGGCCACGTAGTTTTCTTTGAAATATTAGAATAGTACTATTTTTGGATAGATTTATTTATTATATTATTTATTTATTATTTGTTGCCGAATAAAGAAGGTTGTAAGGTAGAGAGAGATCTTAATCTAACTTATGTACTTAGATGTTTCACCAAAATAAAATGACTGACTGTGATATTTCATAAAATATAATGGTCTGGTACGGTAATCTGCCTTGAAGCAGGCGAGAGCTCGTGGCTAAGTAATAACAGCCGCACGGGTCGATCAACCAGGTTAAGCTACGCTTGCCGCGATTGGTCCGTGGATGGGTGACCATCCATCATGTTTACATACCGAGACTCCTCCGTGCCTCGGAAAGCTCGTTCGTCCCAGCTGTGATTCGTGGATCTTTGACAGTCGTTACGGGTCGTCAGAAGCCCGAATGTCTGACAACCAGTCTTACTAAGAGGTACCTATCGTATTACCCAGTAACTGGGTTGTGGAGGTCAGATGGGCAGTCGCTCCATTTAAAATACTGGTGGCAGATGATCTGCCTTGAAACAAACTATCCCTGATAGTTTCACATTTCGGCATACTGCCCGGCGAGCACGGCCTACTGTGACATGGCTTGAGTCACACATTTTATCATAGTTTGGGCGATAAAACTGTTTTGTCTTAAATGCTAGCACGGCGGCGTGAGATAATTTCTTGAATGTTACATAACTTCTTGACGTTTAGTTGGGACTCATTATGTCTTATTTGCTAATATGGGCGCACCAATTATATCACAAATGTCACATTTTGATGGTGACTAAGAAAATTTTTATCACGTTCGTTCGGAGGTGGTGATAAGATTTGAAAATTGAAAAAAATAATGTTTTCCTGCCAATTACTCTGCACCAAATGGCAATAAATTATTTTTTTGCATTGTGTGGTGGTGGTTTATTTGTGCGTGATAAGGATAACCAAAAAAAAATTGTAATAAATAAATAAATAATTTACTATTTACTATTTTTTTTATATTCTTAAACGGTTTTTTTTTAATTTTTAAAAATACATATTTAGACATGTAAATAATGCGCCTTAAAACCAACAAAAAAACAAATAATAATAATAATTTAAGTAAATACAGAGGTACTTAAATACTACAATTTTTTTTTTTACCTACATGTTAAGAATAATCGTTTTATGGGTTTCATAAAGGGGGGCCAAATTTTCATTATTTTTGCGATAGGACACACCGTTTTCGAGTTATAAGCAAAAGAAAAGAAAAAAAAAGATTTTATTTGGCCGCATATTCAGATAGTCTTAAACATTTTAATTTTTTCAATTTACTATGTCACGCTATGAATTTAGCAACAAGAAAGGCATGTCGCGGCTCTAGATTATGTCACATGGTTGACCCGTGCTAGCATTTAAGACAAATTCTAAGACATGACATAATTTATCATGTCTTGTCACAAACGTCTTGGGTACGCCCGTGCTCGCCCCGCTGGTTCATCTCATTTTAGAATTATGTTAGTTTAATTTTCTTTTTGTTCAAAAAATTTTTTTTTTCTTTCATTTCTCTTGTCAAAAGCTTAAAAGTCACTAAATTGTATAAGGGCCTATTTCACAGCCTACTACTAATAAATTCAAAAATGAAACAGAATTTGTATGAAATTATCTGCAAATAAGTTAGTAGGAACTTAATCGTAGGTGGTGAAACAGGCCGTTAGCCTTCTTTTTATCCTGATCCATGTAACTAGAGAAACCTCGGCCCCTGGTGTCCTAGTTCAGGGGTCACACCTCATTGATGTAACGTGTAAGTTTTGGGAATAAATAAATTACTACATAATACTATTACTATCTCGACAGGTAGAAAACCTAAACCTTGCTTGCATTTTAATAAGTATGTGTAATTCGTTGTATTAGTTCTGGTGTAATAAATAAATTATTATTATTAAATTATTATTATTATTGTTTCAAAATCTTACCTTAAAGCATTAAGGAAGGTAAGATTTAACAACGGTAACAACAAGAAGTAATGGTTACAAATTACAATTTGGTCAACATCTTACGACGGCTGGTTCAACCAAAGAAATGGGTAATTCAGTCAACCTGTTTACTTTGAAGAGTAGAGGAGCGCCATCTAGTATGATATTATGAAACTAATCGGCTCAATAATAATTCTCAGTTGAAAATGTTGCTGCTTTAGTAAAATAAAATTAATTGTGTAGATTAAATTTTGTTCAAATTTGGTTAATTAGGTAGGTTAACTTAACTAATTTCAGCCATTTTTTTGTGCGAAACCTATTCATTTGTCGATGAAAATAATAAGTTTAGGCTACGTAGTTAAAGCAATCCGCCCCTGCTTCACACGGTTTTATCACTTGACAAAATATTGAGATCGCTTTATTATTTAAGTAGGTTTAATTTTAATGTGTAGTTTAGAAGTAACAGCGCTGTCACACAGACAGACACAAAAAGCGACTACGTAGATTTGCCTGGGAAGTGACTACCTTACGAAATATAAAGAAAATCATTCAATAGAATGTTGGTTTTCAGTTTTTCAATGACAACCAATTATAATAATGTATGCTCATTTTTATTTTAAATTATGGCTTCAATGGGTAGCCGTACAATTGGATTTCAAATGGTGTTATTGTTTACAGAGAATAATTTACTTTTCTTCAGTCCTGTCCCGTCTATCATTATGATTGTTATTATTAATTATATTACCTAGTGTACCTACCTACTAATTACAGGCCGTTAGATAATACAGTGCAACTAAAATAATGTTTCAGCAGGCAGCTCTCATTCAAACATTATTTCGGAGAGATTTTATTTACAGGGAATTCTGAGAGAGACGGCGCGGACGCAGTCTCTCACTACCAAAAATAACGCGTCCGAGTTATCCACATTAGAGATGAGACGTATATACTGGTAGAGGTATATATACCAAGTATGTGCTCCCAGTACATAGACCGGGTACGGACCGAAATACTGGGTAAATACCTTGAAGGTATGACGTCAGACGCATAGTACGATACGAACCGCTACCACAAGGTAGCGCCCAGTTTTATCGGTAGTTCAGTACGCCGAAGCAACCCGAAGCTACCCGACAGCTTACGAAGGGACCTAAAACGTCATTCGTGCTTTATGAACATTCGGTTGATTTAATTTAGTTAGACAAAATGGGTACTTATTTTTACGAGCATAAGGAACATAATAGCATAATTAAATTTTTTGTCACGACGTGAAAGAGTTCCTTAGTTTGTTTGTTAGGGAATATTATTACGTGTTTGAATGTTTACGTTGTCTAGTGGTACTTAGGTCGACAATGTTTTGATTTTTTGCGTCAGTTGTGATTGCGATTTCGTTACACCTGTTTGTTTTTATCTAGAAAAGTGTATAGTAGACACGTATAATTATTCAATAATAATAGCTTTTATTTATGTGTAACAACTTTGTGGTGTAAATATATTCAAGAAAGTGTAAATATTAGTTTTATAGTACTTAGGTTAGGTATTCTTCTTAGTAGGTATATTAGAGGACTTATAATTTATAAATTAGTAATAATGGCTCCTAAAAAAAGTGTGGCATGGGATCACTTTACCGATAAAGGTGATTTTAAAGCAGAGTGTAAAATGTGTAAAGCCATTTATATAGAAATAACTAGAATTCATTAATAACCATCGTCATACTCTTAGCCGACAGTCCTAAGCCTGGTAAAGTAGGAAGGAAAGATTTCATATCTCATAATGCATAATTACGTATAGGTACTTGAAACGTCGTACCTACATTATATTGGAGGCATACCATACTTATCGCATACGTTTACTTATCGAAATCCTACCACACCCAAATACTTAGAAGTATTTTGATACCTGGTATTTGTACCAGGTATTTAGTGATACCCATACCTTAAAGGCCGGGTATGGAAAATGGCAGGTATATCTCATCTCTAATCCACATTAGGGATAATCGCAAGGGTCAACCTATCCGCAGTGCAATGGAAAGGCCTCGCCCTGGGGGAACCGCCTTCATGATCACGGTTTCCCCTACGCCAGGTAAGTATGACTGTTGTACAGAAAATCACGAGGGTCATTCAACGGCGGAGAATCTTAACACCGCGATCCAGAAAACGGACTGAATTGTACAACGCCATCTATCGAGTGAGTACGAACTAAATTACACTGGCGGACAAAGTACTTTGTCGAACTGAGTCAAACAAACTCATTTTGTTTTACGCAAGAAAAAAATCAATTACAGAAGCGAGTGGTCCATAATTTGGGCCTCCTTACCTTACAGCAACAGAGCGTCCGTCGTTCATCTGTCTTAATGTGTTTATCGCGTGTGAACTTGTTTAAGATTCGAGAAATGCAGTGAGGTGGTTACTACCGGTTACAGAGACAAAAAATAATCGAAAATGTGGAAGGATTTGTAGTTAACGTGGATTAACTTGCTTCTTATAACCGACGAAAAAAAAAGGAGGAGGTTCTCGATACATAATTATATTTTTTTTTATTTATTAATGAGCACGCATAACTTTTTACAGAATAGTCCGATTTGAAAGGTTCTTGTTTTATTAATGACCTCAAAGTTTATCCCATGTTAATTAACTTCGCTTGGGTAGTTTTTGAGTTAGCTTCAATAACACGTACCTATCTCCCACTTTTCATGTGATGTGGATGATGTTCTAATTTCTTTTACAGGTAGTGGTAGGTATTCGAATTTTTTTGGGGTAGTACCACAACAAAAAAGTGAAAAATAAAAACTTTTTATAAAAAAAAATCTGACTTCCAAAAAAACACTAGGTTACATACTGAAAAATAGTTCTGATTTCGGAAGTCGGTGGCAAAAACGAAAATATAAAACCAAAGACACCGACTTCTGAAATCAAAGTAATTTTACACTTTGTAGTGTTTTTTTTTTGGAAGTCAGTTACTTTGTTTTTTTGTAAAAAGTTTTTATATAAAAGAATAAATCATTTTCTTTGGCTTCTACAATAATATGCAAAGCATTAGGGACTAGGTCTTAAAGATAGTACAAAAATGCAACGTTCCGCCCATACAGCAGTCAAAAGCTTTTTACAATCAGTAACAAAACACCAAAAAGCTCTCGACTGATAGGTTATTATCTAATAGGAATCATGAACGTTTTATACCTAAGTTACCTTAGAATTGAATCATCGTTTTAATATATGTACAAAGCATAGACTTATAAAAAAAGGAGGACTCCGCGCCACGCATATCGAAAGTGAAGCACCGTACCGATCTACATATGTGCGTGATTTTAGTACCTGCAAAGACGCCGCCGTCGCTCGTGTCACGTAATGACGGCCGGTCGGCATACTATGATGCGTGGTGCGTGTTTGTACAAACGGTCCCTAATACGCGGATACTTACAGTGCTTCACTTTCGACATGCGTGGCACGGAGTTCTCCTTTTTTTATAAGTCTAGGGTACAAAGCAGAAACATACCTAATCCTTTATCACTTCTGTCTGACCAACTCGTAACTTTAGGTTTAAGGGTCATAGCGACCTCTAGTTTTTATGGGATTCTAGAAATAATGTTGAGTATTTGTCCTACAGACGTTCTTGGAACGAGTTGGGCTGGTTTGCTCCGGTGCGAGTGTACCACACGGGATTTAATTATTGCTATAAAATTATTATGCTATTTATACCTGTTTATTGCTGATCTTGAGATTATTGGATGCAGAATATGTTTGTTTAAAACTTTAAAAAAATAATTATGTAAGTACCTACTTACGTGCCTATTAACTTTTTTGGTGACTGATTTTTTTTGGTTAACAGTGTACGACACTATTATACCACCCTGTAAAGGATTGGTTTCCTTGGAAAGCGGTCTATGGTTCTAACTGATGACTAGGCAGCATAGTCTCTGACCCTAGCCTGTTCCATAAGAAACAAAAGTAAAAAAAAGGTTTACGGTCACAATAAAACGGCCGTCAGGAAAATGTGTCATTTTCACTTTTACCATTACTTAATCTAATCAAATCAAATAAAAACGTTTATTTGCATAAAATGTGGTGGGTACAAAAGATGTTAAGTACCTACATATATAAGGTGCAAAGACACATTCCGCCATGCAGTTTTGGCATGCAAATATTTAATGGACGCTACTACCTATTTGACAGCCAAAAAACAAATTGCCCCTGAGATTGTAGTTTATGCTATAGTCTAAGCTAGATTATAGCATAAACTGCAATCTCAGGGGCAATTTGCGTATTCGGCATCGCATCCTAGTCTCAAGTTCTCAACCCATTGTATAAATATAAGTCAATGTCTCAACCTGTCAAAATTGTCTAAGTTACCTAGGTACATTTTTGATATTGTTTGTCAATGATCTTATATAGTACTTCTTTCTTATATCTATGGTTGTAGCCGAGCTGGGATGAGCTTGCGACTACATTTTGAACGTTTGTAATTACGGGAACATCTAAGCCTTCCGAATACAGCAACTTTTCTATTGGCTCGATCTATTGCATAACAACGCTGACGCGTCAAAATTGACCTTACTAACAACAAACAAAAGAATTAATTAGATTAGTGTTAAGAACAACTTACTTACTGTTAGTTTTGGCGCGAAGACGCCTATAAACTGCTCTCATCTAATTTCATATCGTTCCATCTCCAAATCGTTATCGCACGCATCGATATGCTTTCTAAAACTTCAATTTTCTTTTACATTGTCGTGTTGAAGTGAACTGGCTCGGTTCGTATTTAATTCCTTATCAATGGTGCCACCGGTCGTCCCGTTATCTAATTTCTGAACGAATGGAGACGGCCATTTTGCCGCCAACCGTGACCAATGCTACACTTTGGTGTCCGAGATTTTTATGTACAGTCGTTGAGAGTAGGTAGGTATAGTCGTTTACAAAAAAAAAAAAAACCGAAATTATAAAAACACAAATAAACTAACGCCTTCTTCCCATGGGGGTAGGCAGAAACTACAGAACGTCACCTGATACCCCTGCTACGATCCTTACATACTCTTTCTCCCTTACTCCTCTTTTTCCAATGCAGGACAACTGAAATTGCATAATCGACATAGGTAGGTACCTATGTCCTAAGTGCAAAGAGAGCCCAAAAATCACAAAATATCCATCTTCATACTTCAAAAGGGGCCAAGGTATGGTTAAGGCGGTATCAATATCCTCATATTTTTCATAGATAATATTTATTTCTTCGTGTCATTCAAAAGAAAACGCACATGCGTTCAGCGAGCGAATAAGAAAGCTAGCGAGAGAAGAAGAGAAAAAGGAAATTCACTTCTGTTTTCATCACAATTATGACAGAAAAATCACGAAAAGGAGGCTTTACATCTTGTCTTGCGAAGGTGTAGGAATCCAATAGGTACACCAACGAGACCTTTAAAATAGACTCAGAGAGGAACACAGCATTTTTTTTTTGTGTAACATCTTTCCTTTCGCTTTCCTGCAGTCTGTGGGAGTGATTTCGTGAAAAGGGACGGAACTGTGTAACAGGAAGCCGGGGAAGCGCGCGCTATTTGATTTGACCAATGAGCGCGCGCGGTGATTTAATTATTACCAAGGTGATATGTCAGATGTTACACATCATAAGTAGGGTTGCCAGATGGTACCCAAAAGGAGGACATGTCCTCCATTTCCATGTTTTGTCCTCCCGTCCTCCGTTACCTACTGTAAGTATTTTGCTAAACATCGTTGAAAATTTCGTGTCGTGCGTGCGTGCATGCGTTTCTTCACTGGAGCAAAGTGCAGCTCAGTGGAACAACGAGACGAAGTGTGCAGTCAGCTAAATCTTGAATTCTTCAATACAACTTCAAAAACATGACATGTTAAGATTTTCATAATTAAGTATTTTTTGAAAAACCAAGAACTTCTTGCAAAAATTAGCAGCTCAGCTGAATATGATTAAAATAATGTAAAAAATTCGTTTATTTGTGAATGTCCTCCTTTTTTACAGAAAGTCCTCCTTTTTAGACCCATCTGCCCTCCTTCATCAAATAATGATCTGGCAACCCTAATCATAAGCGACTACTGTAAGGTGCTTTTCCACCGGAGAGTGCTATACTAAGCTACATTGCTATGGATGCGTTTGATATCCACTAATCATATTCATCGGACCAATCATAGCCTAGCCTAGCCTTTTCCCAACTATGTTGGGGTCGGCTTCCAGTCTAACCGGATGCAGCTGAATACCAGTATTTTACATGGAGCGACTGCCTGTCTGACCTCCACAACCCAGTAACTGGGTAATACGATACCCCTTGGTAAGACTGGTTGTCAGACTATCGGGCTTCTGACGACCCGTAACGACTGTCAAAGATCCACGAATGACAGCCGGGACCAACAGCTTAACGTGCTTTCCGAGGCACGGAGCAGTCTCGGTATGTAAATATGGTCACCCATCCACTGACCAACCCCGGCAAGCATAGCTTAACCCGATGGATCGACCCGTGCGATAGCATTAACATGGGTGGAAACAGGTTTAACGAAACTATGCCTTTTATATGAAAGGATGCGAGCTATGGATTACGTGCTATGGATGGGAGCTATATGGATGCGCGATTGGTATAGCTATGTGCATCTTCCTCGCACAGCTACCTCGCGGTGCCAGATGTCCGGGATTTCCGGGATTGTCCCGGAATTTTACGTCTTGTCCCGTGTCCAGTAATTCGATCTATTGTCCCGGATTCCGAAAAATTTAATAATAAAAAAAAAATAGTTTATAAGATAGTAAGTACATAATAATGTACTTGTTGATGATTGCCTATTAAAAAAGCAAACTTCTCAATTTTATATATTTTATAAGTATATTTTCTACCAAACTTCTTTTAACTGTAAATTTAAAATTAGATATCCCGTAATTTATATTTTTTGTAGCTATAGCCACGGCCCGACATGGAATTGTACCGGACTCCGTACCGGTAACTTCCGTTCTTGTCCCGGATTCAGTAAGTTCCAATCTGGCAACCCTTGTGGAAACGGTCACGGTAGTTTCGTAGCTTAGCTTTCATATCCTCGCAGCATAGCTGCATAGCACATCTCTGGTGGTAAAGCA
The DNA here is from genome assembly GCA_905163495.3 of Cosmia trapezina. Taxonomy (NCBI): domain Eukaryota; kingdom Metazoa; phylum Arthropoda; class Insecta; order Lepidoptera; family Noctuidae; genus Cosmia; species Cosmia trapezina. The sequence continues at coordinate 4,285,333 of LR991034.1, read as the reverse complement.
GCCTGAGGCTCGTTCGTTTTTATTAAATTAGATGGGCAGGCAGCCAGATAGGTGCTGAATCAAAGTGAAGAAAAAATGCGTCCATTACAGTATTGGTATATAATACGTCACGAGGTGGCATCAATCACGTGTAGCCTCAAATAAGCTATTTAATTTTGAAAGCAGAACGAGGTCACGGAATCGCAAAAACTTAGCAGTAGCAAAGGTTGAAAGTTTTCATACCTAAGGGAAGCTGGTTCTAAACAATAAAGGAAAAAAACCGGTCAAGAGCGAGTCGGACTCGCGCACCGAGGGTTCTGTACCATCATTTATATGTAATTTTTGTTGATGATTTCTGAAAAACTGTGCTATTTAAAGACATCATTTTATTTTTCCTGTAATCTTTACATAAACTTCTATCACGTAGAATAATTTCAGATTATTCGCTTTGCAATCTTCGGAGAAAAGGGGGGGAACGGTATTTTTTTTTACATCTTTCATCAAAAGTCGAAAACTATGCGGGCTAAAAAAAAGAAAAAATATTTTTGAAAATGTGTAAACAGCGCTCTTTCATATGATACCCCACATGCCCTAGTAGCCCCACTTTGAATTTTTAAGGCCCCCTTTCAGTCCCTGTTGCAAAAAAAAATATAAGTATTTTAATTTCTTTCTTATTTGCAAAATAGTTGGGTAAACGTCATCTAAAACTATTCTAAATTTCAAGTTGATAGCATTAGTAGTTCTCGAGATATCCAGCTGTGACAGACAGACAGACAGACAGACAGACAGACAGACTGAGTCACACCATAAGGGTTCGTTTTTTACCATTTTGGTACGGAACCCTAAAAAAGCCCGAAAATACACGTAAAAAACCTAATCGCGCAAATTCAGCAACGCCAAGTTTTTCAGGCTCAAAAATGAAACTTTTTAACCTGCCAATCAGTTTTAGTAACGTGCATAACACCTCTAATCTCCCAATTTTCCCCCAGCATAGCAAAATTCGTTTTTTAAATATTTACAGCTTAGTTATGTAGATACAAATTTTTGGTGCATGGCGAGCCGGTGCGGCAGTTGCCATGGCAACCACGTCGTTGTTTTGCCGATCGGGCTTTGTCTATTCTTTTTTATTCTTGTTTGGCTTTTTTCGTACGGAAATATAGGCACTGGCATGGAGGCAGACAATGCCTTTTAAAGGGTAGTACCGTCGTATGTTAGATATTCGTATGTGTTTCGTGAATAACACACAAAATTAAATTGTAGCGAGCTACAGGTTTGAAGGGCATTTTTTTTTTTTTAGAGCTCAAAGAGGAGCCCTCGGCCTCGTTGCAATATCTATCTAGCTGCGATATAAGTTAAGTTAATAAGTACCTAGACTTATTAACTTATTATGATGATACCTAAGCTACAAAATCTGGTTCCGTAAAAAACCTTATACAGGATGAAAGTTTAATCGTTTTTATCCTCATAAGGGGTCATTGTACTCATCATTATGAATTAATTAAATGTTGTCCTTTTCAAGACTTCTAATGTTAAACATTGTTAAGAAACTGTCCTACAATTACCATATAGAAGCTCATGCCGCCTGTGATACAGGTTTATCCTAGTACAGGCACCTAACATTATATTACCTTTGTAAATTATTTCTAAGATTTTATGTTAATATTTTACCAATTATTAAATACTGAATAAATATTCTATTCTATTCTATTATGAACAACTTTTAGTATGGGGCCAAACCTGAAACTGTCAAAAAAAATCTGCTTCCCCTTTACTGCGTTTTCTACGTTATGTTCGCTTATCTCACCCAAATGTCGGGAACAAAAAAAGCAGTGTCTATATTTCGGTAGCGTAAGGACCTATACCTAGGTATTTCGTATTTCATCATTTTTTAACACAAATATCCAGCATGGCACGTAGCCTACATCCTTCTTTATAGTTCTCTACGTCTGAGGCTATCTATTTTTTAGGGTTCCGTACCAAAATGGTAAAAAAGGAACCCTTATGGTGTGACTCAGTCTGTCTGTCTGTCTGTCACAGCTGGATATCTCAAGAACTACTAATGCTACCAACTTGAAATTTGGAACAGTTTTATATGACGTTTACCCAACTATTTTACAAATAAGAAAGAAATAAAAATATTTTTTTTTTTTTTTTCAACAGGGACTGAAAGGGGCTCTTAAAAATTCAAAGTGGAGCTACTATGGGGTATCATATGAAAGAGCGCTGTTTGCAAATTCTCAAACAATTTTTTTTTTTTTTTAGGCCGCACAGTTTTCGACTTCTGGTGAAAAATCAATCAATCAATCAATCAATCAATCTTTATTTGTGAACATAGGTACACATAAAAGGTCTTAAATATACATATTGTAGTCGAGCTCTATAAAATATAAAAAAAAATACCGTTCCCCCCTCTTATCTCCGAAGTTTGCAAAGCGAAAAATCTGAAATTATTCTATGTGATAGAAGTTTATGTAAAGATTACAGGAAAAATAAAACGATGTCTCTAAATAGCACACTTTTTCAGAAATCGGAACGGAACCCTCGGTGCGCGAGTCCGACTCGCTCTTGACCGGTTTTTTAAACACTACCACGTCCCGCACGGTTTCGCCTGCGTTGATACCGGAAAATATCCCAAGGGAACATACTATCGGGAATTCCTTCCTTATTACTTGTCTACCTTAGATTAATAATCTAAGTTGTCTACATTATAAAGGGAACCTCTGTGCAAAATTTCAGCTTTCTAGGTCCAAGGGCTGGCTGGTCTGAGGGTATGGGCTGGGCTTTGATGAGTCAGTCAGTCAGTCAGTCAGGACTTCTCTTTTTATTTATATATTTAAAGATAAAGATCGGTTCAGTGCTCTAGGCTTGAAAAGGTAAACAGGCAGACAGACGAACAGAGTTACTTACTTATTTTCACATTTTATTATATCACCTACTAGTACTTAAGGTTAAAGATTGTCTGACTGCCTGGTTCCTGGTTGGTCTAGTGGTCGCAAACGCTGCTGTTCAGTATGAGGTCCTGGGTTGGATTCCCAGGTTGGACAAAGTGTTAAGTCAATGGTTTTCCATCTGGAATTTCTCAGCAGCAGAGTTCTGTGCCCGGTTGATGGCAAAGGCTCGCCCACTCTCTGCTTAAACCTGCGGGGATTACAGGCGTGATGATGTGTTCAAGATTGTAGGTAAAGTCTCCATTAATCTCCAGGTCAGCAAATTGTGGGTGGTATTTCCATTAGAAATGTCTCAGTACCTGCTAGCAGCCTGAAAAAATACTGGTATTCAACTGCATCCGGTTAGACTTGAAGCCGACCCCAACATAGTTGGGAAATGGCTAGGCAGATGATGATGATGATGATGATGATGATTTAGCACCCCGGAGTCTGGACTTGTGCCCGAGTGATGACAGTAAACTTGTCCATAAAGCTAGTAAAATGTGAGTTTACTATTGTACAAACAGTGTGTACAGGCACACCTGTGCTTGTTCCTTCGGGGAATTAAAGAGTGATGTTATAAATTGTCTATGATGATCTGGATTACAATGTAACTAACTAACTTCTATAGTATATTTCGGTGCCAAAATTTAACTCAAACCTCAAAATTGAAACAAACGAAAGCTACACTAGGGATATAATTTCTTAGAATAAGGGCCTGTTTCACCACCTTTTTTTTTTGTGGATGGGAAATCATCAAATAACTTCTCCCGCTCTGGGTGGAGCGGAAGGGCGTGTCAGACTTTTACTGACTAAAACCCACCTGTGTTCCTTCAGTTGCCTATGCCAGGGCCACGGTATCTTTTTTAAACAAACCGCGACCCCAGCGGCATCGGCCCTATTGGACCCCATCTTTTGCTGACATCTCTTTGAGGCGCGCGTGGAAAACAACGCGCCGTCGACCCGGGCCTGGTCCTTAACGGACGGCGAGCTACCCACTACTCACCGTCCGCAAGCCCGCGCCTACGGTGGCCGGAAATCGCCTCTTGATTCCCGCCGCCCAGGGCGTCTCCTGCAGCGACTGCGGGCGTGAGGCTGCCTCTCCCTCACGCGTTCCGCCTCCTCCTTCGCGAGCATTACTGTTTCGCAGAAGGAGGTGTCGGCCTCCCATGCACTCTCGCTCCGCACCATGGCCTGGACTAGGCTCGGACGCGAGAGGTCGCCGCCGCCGATCTGTTTCACCACCTACGATTGAGTTGCTATTAACATAATTGGCAGATAATTTCATACAAATTCTGTTCCATTTTTTTGAATTTATTCGGTGAGTAGTGGTTAAATTAAAATCGGACATCGTGAAATAGGCCCTAATAATCTGCGATAAAAATTATGCTAAATTCTTTCTTAATCTAATTTGCTGTAAGAATTACGTTAGGCGCACAGTAAGGTATAGTAACCTACTGTGCGCCTAACGTAATTCTTACAGCAAATTAACTTATTACTAAGTACCTAATCACGAATTTAACGAAAAAAAATCTAATACTTTAGCATCACTCATTTTTGACGTTAATTATAAGTTTATCATTCCCCCTGTAGTATTACCCTTCCTTGGCAGTGGCAGTGGGGTATAATTTACAGTTTAATCATTAGCGTCAATACAATTTAAGTCTTAAATTATTAAAATAAGAAATATTTTTGATTGTTTTAGTTTCATGCAAGTTATTTTCTTGACTGATATGAAGTTCATCACAAATACAACTGCTTGCGTTCTAAGTACTCCATTTTAAAATTAAATACTGTAATTTGCGACACTTACAGGTTATTTTTCCGATATCAATATAATATCTTAGCTCTAAGGTTACACAGTTTGGATAAACTCGAAAAACTAAGCCATTAGTATTGATTTTTATCATAAGAAAAGCAAAAAAAGTTGAAGTAAGAGAGGCTTCTGATAAGGTTTAGGAATGCACCTGTCAAAATGATAACACTGTGCTGAAGTTATTCACAAATCCAAAGTGTTGGCGAACAGTGTTTCGCAATATTACTTCTTCAAAATTTAGAATAATATTGCTAAAATAACCATGCTATCCAGCTTGAGAACTGGAGTACAGGGCGTGGTATGTCAGCTAAAACATAAAGCAATGTTGTGGCTACTGTAAACAAACGTATTATATAATAACGTTTTGACGTTTCAGCTGTGGTGATTTGTGTTCGTATTTTCAGTTACGTGCTGCATCCAGGAATATTCAGACCAGCGCAGCTCTGCAGCATGACAGCCTGTTCGTCCATCGTGATAGTCCCGAGGACAATCCTGACATCCCCTTCGAATTCTCGGAGCAGAACAAAAAGGTCAGTGACAGTCATCTGTTTTCATTAAACATTCGTCTTTTTGCTGTTCTTATTTCAAAATATCTCTGGATGTGACAGAATATTGTCATTTTTAATTTCCTTATTTACGCTGTTTGTTAAATGCCAGTTAAATTAGGTTTTTTCGTATAGCTAAGTAATTATTTTAGGTTAACCTAACAAATTGATAACAACATTGAAAAACTTTCGACTTACCGTACAGTTAACTGCCTGTTGTTGTATTGTGAACGCATACCTATCACTGTTGTTTTATTAATGTTTTATAGTAAGAAATTGGTCAGTGGGTAATTTTAGGGGTGAACAGTTTATTTATGGCAGTAAAAAATTATGTGCAATATTTTTTTCATTTCATAATGTCAGACTTTATTCCAACAACTATTTTAATGTGTTTGTACTGTCATACATTCCATCAAGTTAAATTCTATTCAAAAAGTTCAAAAATTAGCCAAAAACTTACGCTGTTTCTTGTAAAATGAGCTTTTAGAATCATCTTACCATATCTCTTCCTTAGATAATTCAATTACTTAATACATATTAAAAATTTCTGACACAAATTCCAGAGAGTGGAGGCCTTACTTGGAATCTATCCCGAAGGTCACAAGCGTGGAGCGATGATCCCGCTACTCGACCTGGCACAGCGTCAGGCTGGAGGCTGGTTGCCCATCTCTGCCATGCACAAAGTGGCTGATCTCCTCAAACTGCCACGCATGAGGGTTTATGAGGTGGCTACGTTCTACACTATGTTTATTAGGTAAGTTTTTTAATTGAAAACACAATTTAAAAGGAAAGGAAACATAAATTGCGATAAGGGCAGGCATATGATGTTGATGACAAAAAAAAACAGTTACCTATTAACGCTTTGAAGGACACTATACGGCTGTAGCAGTAATCAAAATAAAACTTCTAGTGTGTCTTGTTAGTGTCAAAACGTTAATAATAGTGTGAAGTCTTATAAAAGCAATTGTAATTTGTAGTACTCACACCAAAAACCTGCTTCCTAGCGGTGCTACATTGTAATAATATATGGTTTTACAATTCTTTTTTATTATTGTTTCTCTAATAAGTTAAATGTCCATCTGATTAAAATCATAACTATGGCGTGCAGATACTTGTAATATGAATGAGATTTCACTGAACCCAAACACCACTAAAAAAGTATCTTTCTTATGGTCCAGCTAGTCAGGTAGTGTGTTGTGATTGGCACATTATTATTATCAAGCCTTTATTGCTAACATTTCAAAATTAATTAATTATTCAATTTAACATTTAACATTAATATATCATAGTTTAAAATCTAATAATAGGTACTTACATAAATTATTATTGTGTTTTAGCGTGTCTTTGCGACACAAAGGCCTCCTCTAGCTCTTTCCAGTCCACTCTAGTTTGGGTTCTTCTGTGCCACAATGGACCCGCAATCTTTCTGATTTCATCTGACCAACATTTCCTTTGTCTCCCTCTTTTCATTTTTGTTTGAAATCTAGGGGTCCATTCTGTCATATCTTTTGTCCACTTATTACAGTTCTCTCTCATCATGTGGCCTACCCACCTCCATTTGAGTTTTTTGGTGTGGACTACAACATCTTCGATTTTCGTAATGTGTCTTATATCTACAGCTCTTTTTCTATCCCTTTTTGTGTAACCCAAAATACTCCTCTCCATGGCCCTTTGACATGTAATCAGTTTTTGGTCCTGTTTTTGTGTGTTAGCCCAGGTCTGGCAACCATAACTTAATATTGGTAATATGCATGTGTTGTATATTTTCCTTTTTAACCGACTTCTAAAAAAGGAGGAGGTTCTCAATTCGGATGTTTGTATTTTTTTTTTTTTTTATGTTTGTTCGCGCATAACTCCGTCGCTTGACAACCGATTTGAAAAATTATTTTTTTGTTGGAAAGGGGATACTTCCCAAATGGTCCCATTTTTGTCAAAATCCAGTTCTGATGATGGGATCCTGGAGAAATCGAAGGAACTCTTCAAATATTATAGGCACACCTATAGCGATTTGGGTATTTTTTATAGTAGCTCGTGCATTTGCTCTCGGAAAGCACCACTTGGTGAAGTGGAACTGATGATGAAGACCACAGATGGCTACCGGAACTACTCAATGATAAATATTTCACGGGTTGCGATTCGATTACTTTAATATGATTGTTAAGCAATTTCCGCTCGTCACATAATGCGTGAGGTGAGTGGTTGTTGAGGAGTTCTCCTGGTTCTTACCAGCAGAACTCCTCAACGATTAACGTCCCAGCACCGGGAAAACCCATATTTTGTAACATGTGATGAGCAATTGACATTAGACTATTGTAACTTATACAAATTATAAACAGACCCACTAAAAAGCGAGAAATAAAAACTTTTTAACAAAAAAAAAACCGACTTCCAAAAATCACTACAAAGTGAAAAATAACTTTGATTTCGGAAGTCGGTGGCAAAAAAAAAGGAAGTAAATAAAAAACGAAAGACACCGACTTCCGAAATCAAAGTTATTTTTCACTTTGTAGTGATTTTTGGAAGTCGGTTTTTTTTTGTTAAAAAGTTTTTTTGTTGCAATATTATATTGTTTGATTGGCACATAACCATTTTTTAATCAACACAGTTTAAGTTTTGAGTGTAAGTGTATTTTATGCATAAAAGTGTAAAAAAAGGCACAATAAGAAAGAAAAACAAAACAAACATGCGGAAAATTTGCGTCATATCGTGCAAAACATGGTTTTAAGCTTCAACCAGCGTTTACTAGATGACGTGGACCAATGTGGCATTACTTGAATAATAAAAATAAATAAATAAGTTTGTTATATTAATTATTTAATCTTGCAGACGACCAATCGGCAAGTACCATATCCAAGTATGCACAACAACGCCCTGCTGGCTTCGTGGATCTGACGCGATCCTGAAGACACTTGTTGATGGAACCCAGTGCCACGTCGGTGGCAACAGCCCTTGTGGAAAGTTCTCCATATCTGAGGTGAAATCATTTTTTATCTACTTAATAAAAATATTAAATTCATTTATTAACTTGGTTTGTACCAAATGAAGCAGTGCAGTGCAGTAGCTTGGTTTGTACCACACCATGATTAAAAAATACGAACAGTCAAGGAAGAAATAACAAGCTACATCAAGTCATATAAAGAAAGAATTACCCGCCACCCAAATATCCTGGCAAACCACCTAATGGATGAAAAGTGAACCCGCAGGCTAAAACACAAAATTCCACAAGATCTCATCAAATAAACTTAGCTTTATGCTTTAAAAGAAATAGTATGTGTCACAGGACGCATACCAAGCAAGACATTTAACAAGCCATAAATATTACTAATGGTCCTAATACATAGTGACGGATTGTAAGAAAATAAGAGAAAAAAAAAAAAAATTAACTGTCCAACAACGCGCAGCCTAAACCGCTGGGTCAAGCATGAAATTTTTCATAACAGTTAGGTGATAGGTAATACGGGCTGGTATCGGCAAGTCCACGTCAATGCGCGTATTTTGCGTATGGGTGGGAAAATCGATTATTCGATCCACCCCAGCTCCTCAAAGAAGGCCAGCAACGCCTTGGTGTTACCGATAATCTCACGTAGGGTACCTGGGTTACTGAAGTACTTTGCCGGGTTCGATTCCTGAAATTTCTTAGTAGCAGTTCGGAGTCTGGACTTGTGAGGACACATCGCATCGCATCGCAGGGGCATTTGGCCCCCATTGCATGGGACTTAAACATAACGATTTTTAATGAAATGAGTGATATTTTATGAATGGATGGAATAGTATTTTTATGAATGAATGGAATGATATTTTATGATTATTAATGATTTATTTGCTATTTTATTTGTTTCAATTGTATTTTTCTTGTATATATGGGTACTCTTGCCTGCAATAAAACACTATTTATTTTTTTATTTATATCTGGCGAAATATGGGTACTATAGGTGCATAATTAGCCTATTGTGTTCCCACTGCTGGGACATAATCCACCACGCGGACCCAGTGCGGGATGGCAGATGTCACATGTTTTCGAATTTTTGGCTCTAAGACGATTGTTTCCTCACGATGTTTTCCTTCACCGCTTTGAGAGCAGAGTAAAGTGCTTGTCTGAGTTCGAACATACGAGCTATAACTCGTTAAATCGTGGCCGTTACCACTGGGCTACCACTGCACTATTACAGATCTATACTATATCTAATAAAGGCAATAACTATCGATATATATTATTATACATCGGCACGGAGTAATACAGATGGGACACTACGCAAAATCATTTAAATAAAAAGCGACTCTTGCTACCACACAATAAAGTGCAATTCAGGTCGCACAACGCTTGTTACCTACAGTTATATTCACCTACAAGTTGCCTCTCTTTCTATCGCGTAACTCTTACACCTTCTGACTCGTTAGGGTTTTCTTCTTTTACGACGCGGCGCGTGAGTGAGTATCGAACTAACGTGCGAGCCGGCCGGTGCGCGGCAGCCCATACTGAATTGACCCAGTGAGATGAGCACGCCGCGTACTTGTGGCTTTATACCTAAACGGTGGAATGTCCCACCTGTATTAATCTGTGAGATTGGTGTAAAGTTGTTTGCATAGCAGTTTATCGAAGTAAAATTACATGAAACTAAATTGTCGTTCATGTAACAAGCATTCCAGTGAAAAAGTATTGGGTTAACGTGCTCGATATAATAAAATTCTAACAAACAAATTTCGCACTAGAAAAGGCGATTTTTTCACGATATTTATAATCTTACGAAGTATTAATTTATTTTTCCAGGTTGAGTGCCTCGGTGCTTGCGTGAATGCTCCTATGGTTCAAGTCAACGACGATTACTACGTGAGTATTATTTAATAATGTCTGACTTGTGCGTGGCTAAGTAATAACAGCCGCACGGGTCGATCGATCAGGTTAAGCTACGCTTGCCGCGGTTGATCCGTGGACTCCGTGGCTCGGGAAGCACACAGTCGTCACGGGTCGTCAGAAGCCCGAAAGTCTGACAACCAGTCTTACCTACCTAGTACGTGGTATTGTGGACGTCAGATAAAATACTGTACAATACTGGTACTCAGCTGCATCCGATTAGACTGGAAGCCGACCACAACAAAGTTGCGAAAAGGCTAGGCAGATTGAAGTTATTATATACGTAAATATTATTTTAATTCTGAATAAAGCATTACAAAAATAAACTTAACACTATAAATACGTCACGGTCAATGTTTTTGTAATCTCTAAAAAATATTTTTTATGTGAAAAAACTACGAATTAACGATTTTCAGACTTTTGCCTTTACTTATACCTTGCTACTTGCCAAACATGATTCTAGGTCAACGGGAAGTACCCTATAGGTTTTGATTTACTTGCGAGTATCAAAATATGTCACATAAATGGCCGTATTTTTTTATTGCATTGACTTAGAAGCTTGATTTTTTTAGAGGACCATATACCATATACTTACGTATTTAATATTAATTTCAACTTCATACCTCCACGTATTCCTGAGAAAAAGGGGTCTTGACAGACTGACAGACAGACAGACAGACGGACAACGATGTGATCCTATAAGGGTTCCGTTTTTTCTTTTTAAGAATCCTAAAAATCCTATTTTTTATCTTAATTTTTCAGGAAGACCTGTCAGTAGAAGATACGAAAGAAATAATTGAAAAACTGAAAAAAGACGAGAAACCGAAAGCTGGCCCTAGGTATGTACCCTTTTCATCACTTTAATAACCTAACTATAATAATGTGGTTGTAGTATGCAAATTATAATAATTTACAATTAATATTAAAATTATTTTAATTTATTTTTTCGCGCACTGCATTTTCAATGCTCTACATAGCGCCGGGAGTTGAAAATCCAAGTGTGTTTTTCGTCGCGCTGGGATGCACTCTGTTTTTGTTAGGTTGGATTCTCGAAGCTCGGCTCAACACCGAGAGTTGAAAATCCAGTGCGCGATAAAATCCCGCCGTGATTTTTTTACGTCCGTGCGAACGTTGGCTAACATGTACTTTGGAGTTGGAGGACCCCCGTACCTATACCTACGTATGAAAAATATAAACGTATGGTACCATCATTTTAGAGCTCACTTCGCTCACTATTAGTTAAAACATTGTTAAAATGAAAAATGCTTAAATTAGTCGTCAAAATAACACCTATTTCTGTATAAATATCAGAAGAAAACCGTAGGTTAGGTTTTCTTTTGATATTCATACGGAAAGGAGGCTCAAGGCGGTGTGTTAAAGTTATCGAGCTCGCTTCGCTCGCTCTTGCACCTTACGTTGTCTTCGTTCATAAATCTTTTTGCAAAAGTCGACAAAGAAACTACTATTTCTGTTTGAATGGTTTTTTGACCATTCACAAAGAAAAACACTTAACCATTCTTAATTCGTTGACCTTAACCCAGCAATTCCTAAAGTGGGTTCCACGAAATCATGTATCAAATTTTTTAATATTTTATTATTTGTCAGTCTTATTACCGAAGTAGGTACGAAGCAATTATTAATAAAATAGTGAAACATTTTCTTTCTTCACATTAATGTTTAAAGTAAATTGTTTTTTTTTTCGTTGCGGGATTGGGGGTGCTAACATTTTCGAGCTCGCTTCGCTCACTCTTGCCACTCTTACATTTTCCCATTTTTCTCGTACTTTTTTGCATAAGTCGACAAAGCAACTCCTATTTCCATAAAAATATTCAAAAGAAACCTAACCAAGAATTCCGAGACGGGTTGCAAAATATATCGAGCTCGCCTCGCTCACTCCTGCATCCTAAATTCTTGCTTTTCTATAAGGCGACAAAGTGAGTGGCGGACTTAGCATGTCGGGGGCAACAGGCTAAGTCTTCCACTGAGTATTTGTGACGACCCTAATGCCAGCAGACTTTTACTACGCAAGATGTTTCAGATACAAATAATAATTATAAGCAACAATATGTATTGTCTTTGGTAATTTTTTTATTTTAATTTTCTCAGGAGTGGACGATTTGCCTCCGAGCCCCTAGGAGGACTGACATCCTTGAGTGAAGAACCAACCGGACCTGGCTTCGGTCTACAAGACGGCTTGAAGTAAAGTCTTAGAACAAGTGCTTTCAAGTTTTGTAAATCTTATTTATAGGCAATATTTAAATAAATCAATGTTAGATCAGTTGCTTTTTTTTATTTTTATAATTTACACAATACGGCCGGTCTGAACATAGGCTCTCCGAACTTTCGCGCTTGTTCTCTCACTCACACTCGCCTCATGTCATGATTTAGTTACTAAAAATGTTATTGAGGGCTGCTCAATACCATTTTCAACATTTTCTGCGCAAAGTTCGGATCGGCCATGATTCCTCGGCGTATTGTAGTTCATCAAGTGAAATCCGGGATAGTGCTAAATCTAGCGCTTTATGAAAGTTTTGGTATCTTGATAGTTAGGTACCTAATTAATTTAAATCTACATAGCATATATATTTATTACCATTTTTAACAAATAATACTTTGTCAAAATAATTATGATCACGTATTGAGATGAGACAAATTGGCAGTAGCGAAAAATTTAAATTGGGGTTAACCCAGCGCAATAAAGATAGGTACCACAGAACCACAGCAAGAGCCAGGACAAAAAATCTATCAATAAACGACGATTTTTCGGTTGACTATTGATCTCGTCTTTTGTATTGCATTTCTATGCATAATTTAAAATTTTCAATAAGTACTTAGGTACTTACTTAAATATTTTTTTATAGTAATAAATATAATTATTTTAAAAATAGCATAAAATCACACTTGTCTAGCGGAATCGGGTTGGTATCAGAATGACTGGATCGCAAATTGACCACGTCGCTCTTAGTCCAAATCTCTAGCGCATTTTTGAGTGAAGTTAGCTCCCAATCCCAACACTCGAATGGACCTGGCAGCACTGATCCGGGGCGGAAATCACGAATCATGACTGCCCCAGAAAGAGATTGACCGCAGTTGTACTGTTGTGCATGAGCGACTCCCGCGCTCCGACCAAAAAGAAAAGAAAAAATGTATGGCCCTAGATAGAATTCTCTGTCTACGGCCCTAGACGTCAACAGATAGCACAGATAGATGTCTCATTTCATGACTAAAATATAGACAAAGGAGCCAAGGAAGGGAGAGAAAATAATCTAATCTCTAATCCATTCTTGTTTTACGCTCAACAATATATTATGTGCTAATAAGTCTATGATGTGCTACCTACTGTGTTTTTGGATTGACATCCAATTTTTATTTCATTCAATTACTATCTACTATGTAATAGGAAGGAAATAATTAGGCAGGCGAATTACGCTGTACCTACCAAAACATTTATGGAAGGACAGAATAACCGGCTCAAAGTAGGCACCATGTCAAATCAAATATTTCCGTATTGAATATCGATTACTCGAAAACCCTTACGAAATTTTGATAAGCTAATTAGTAATGTGTGAGCTATCTCGTTCGAATATACTACGAAACTGCCTAAGTATATAAGTACTTACCTACCTACGTGCGATCACTGATAAGGACCGCGTTAGATATGTACTTCATGTTAGTAATTTTATTTTCATTCAGTTGTGGCTGGTTGTGGCTATGTTAGTGACCAGTGTGATAATATGTTATAAAAGTTATTTGTTTTAATAATTTAGGTGAGTAGGTACCTACCTAGGCGAAAAGGTCGTGAAAATAATTGTATGTAAATGTGTTGTGATTGGCATTGGTGTAACCTCCTTTTTACTAGGTGATAATTAACCATTGCTATACGACCTTTTTTGTGAAAACGATGTAAAATGAAATAAAATTGCAGTGCCAAAATGGTGTTGATTTACAGATGACCCGTAGAAATAACAAAAATGAAACTTATAAAGAATATACGAAAATACAACTGTGGGACCCTAATGATCCTAATGATTCCTGGGACCAAACGAATGTAAGTATACCATAATTTACTTTTTGGACTAGTCTATTGTATTGGTTGTTAGGTTATAATTTACATTGAGAATTTGAAGATACACCAACATAACTTTTTAGCAGAATTTCGGCCCCTTAAATTACTGCATAAGCTTGCTAATTTAATTAAAAGCTTATTGATAATTCGTATATGAATAGCCAAAATTCATCTGGCTAATATTTGGTCTGTGGTCTGTGTGATCTGGCTTTATTTCGTATTTTCCACAGATAACTATCTGAAAGTCAGTCAGAATTTTCGTCTCCTATCTAATCTATCACGCGCCGTAGTGGTGAGCTGCGTTACCTTGTTATAATATTCATTTGTAATCGACTAAATAAGTTGCGATTTTATTGCGGCCATCAAGTTGGAGGTTTTATAATGTCTTTACTCTTCAGCATAGCGAATACAAAATCATCTTGTCTTAACTACCCTAGACAAATGTCAGTTGTCAGTGTGATTTTGACTGTTGGGATAGAAAACTTTCTTCCGAAATAGTCTACTTAAGAAAGTACAGACGCCAGCACATCAAGCTAAAGATTTTCATCTGTATTGCTAAAGCATTAGGTTCAAGGTTGATTGGGAAAATTTGACAGTTTCGGGTGGCTTGACCTGCTGGCGTCTGTACCTAGACAAAGATCGTTAGAAACGAATGACAAGCTACTTGGTCTGTGTGAAAGACAAAATGACAGATTGTTGAAGTACGTCTACGGTACGATATCAAAAATGGAGAAACGAAATGTCATTTAGTATGGAAAGGTATGTCTATTCTTTATAGAAATAGAAGTGGTCATGTTACGCGTGCAGGATGACGAATAATTATACGACTTCTATTTGAAACAAAATTATGAAAATAAAATGAAATGAAATCTTTCAGATATAAAATCCACATAAACTCAAAAATTAAATAAATAAACACACAGAAACACATACAACATCATACATAAATATGACGTATACATATCTTTAATAATACTAATCTATTTAAGAGTTCTACTAAAACAACTTTTTAGTTTAGTTTCCTCACCTCTAGTGTCAGCTATTGACATATCACTATGTCAGTTCTATAATGTCAGTTGTTTGCTTTTGCTTCTTTCTTTCTGTCAGTGATTTTTCATTCGTTGATTGTTCGTGTCGTCTTCTTGGGTGTGAAAATGTCTTTCGAGGCCTAAGCTGAAAGGCATTGTGTGAACGATGAAAAGTAGCCCCACGCGCAAATATGAAAATTTCTCCAACGACAACCAAGGGAAGGAAACGGACAAGTATTCGCTAGACAGCCAAGACACCGCCAGTGTGGTTAGTCCGTTGTTGAAATTATTGATTTTGTTTGTATACTGTATAAGATGTTATTGATTTGTCGCGTTTTAATGTTTAGATTAGTCGTAGCGTATGTTTTCTAACTTAACGCCTTTGATAAGTGCTCTGGAATCATCATTGGGATGCAGAAACCGCTATGAATGAGCGTGTGAATTACCGACTGCTGTTTTGACCTACGTATGCGCGGCATACGACCTAGATCGTTCTATTATAATTCTAGATATATTTCGATTGACCTTTTCATAACTTACCCGTTTGGTGATATTTCGAATTTTTACGACAACGGATCGTTTTATTAGGTCCTTTCGGATTTGTAACATTGCCAACTCGTTATTTTCGCCGCTTCTCGTATGCGTATTTCGCAAATTCGCACTATCACTTTCTCCTCGACACGTTATTGCGGTTACTTTTTACTTTGACCATACTTTTGAATATTTCTTGTGAAATAATTTTCCAATCAGCACCTAATTAGGCTCACTCGCCAGTACCTCCTTAAAAGCGAACCCTTTATTATACAATGCATAAATAATATTTTTCTTGTTAAACTGTTTTGACATTCTTATTTATCCAATTTGAGTAAATAATGAGTTCAGTGTAATCAAGTGGCACCTGTCTCAAACCCTTTATTAGACAATGCGTAAAAAAAACTTTTTTTTTCTCATTAACTGTCTTGATGTTCTTATTTACCCAATTTGAATAACAAAAGACTTCAGTGCAATTGAGTGATATCTAGGATGATGATATTGAATTAAAAGAAAATATTGAATTTGTGATTTTAACTCGTTGCATACCAATTAGCAGACACAATAGATTTTTTATTGTTATCTGAACACCTGGGTGTGCAATCGACGTTTAAAGAGTTAAAGATAGGAGAATCTATTCAACTGAATTATGATTAAATATGAAACAATTAGGTTTCTTGCTAGACAAACAGTCATGATAGTAAAAAAAAAAAAAAAACAAAAAAAAAAAACATTAAAAAACCACATTCAAACTTTATTATGAGAATTATGACTCAGGCTGAAATTGAACAAAACCACACAACTTGTTTGTGTTAAGAGTACTTACTAAGTACCTTAATACCTACCCGTTTTTATCCTTAGTTATTAGACAACCATAAAAGGCATTTACAAAAAAAAAAAAAAAAATGAAGTTGGAAAATCCAGAAGTGCACGCCTCACACACAAATTTAAATTAATTAACTAGAAGAGAAAAAAAGTTTAAAAAAAAATCTGTTGCCATCAAAAATCAATCTGCCTAGCCTTTTCCCAACTATGTTGGGGTCGGCTTCCAGTCTAACCGGATGCAGCTGAATACCAGTATTTTACATGGAGCGACTGCCTGTCTGACCTCCACAACCCAGTAACTGGGTAATACGATACCCCTTGTTAAGACTGGTTGTCAGACATTCGGGCTTCTGACGACCCGTAACAACTGTCAAAGATCCACAAATGCCAGCCGGGACCAACGACTTAACGTGATTTCCGAGGCACGGAGGAGTCTCGGTATGTAAAGATGGTCACCCATCCACTGACCAACCCCGGTAAGCGTAGCTTAACCTCATGGATCGACCCGTGCGGCTGTTATTACTTAGCCACGAGCTCCTGTTCCTCCTCTGTTGCCATCAATGGGGCACAAATCCAGACTCCGAGCTGTTACTGAAAAATTCCAAATGGAAAACACAATAACACCTAATGATGATAATAAGTAATAAGTAAAAAAAAAATCATCAATTTAATAGGTAAATCCGAGAGTATAAGAGACAAAAGTTTAGATTATCCACACAATGTTTAACATAAAACAAAAGCATGAAAACCTTGATGACAAAACGAATAAAAACGTTATAATCATAATAAACATTTAAATGCAATACATGCACTGGTTATGCAAAAGTAAGCTTGTTCTATCGTAGACCTCATCTATCACCATCCACCAGATGAAAAGAGGTCAAGAAAAGGAGCTCTTAAAAAAAAATGTTTTTTTGGTACTGATCCTATTCCGGCAATTCTTTTATTAATGGAAGCTACATTATCCTTGAGTGTCTTTAGGCTATATTTAAAAAAAATCGTGCGGACGAAGTCGTGGTTGAAGTGCTAATTAAAATATTTAAAGAATCTAATATGTACTTATTATAAAATAAAGTTGCTTTTTGTGTCTGTCTGTGTGGCCGCGTTGTTCTTTTAAACTATGCAACGGATTTTGATGCGGTTTTGACTATCATTTAGAGAATTTATTCCGGAAGGTTTATATGTAGGTATAGTATGTACATTGATATTTAACTCATATATATTATAGAAACATTCATGTTTTGTCAGGCCGGGTCGCAAGTAAGTATATAAATAAAAGAATTATTATTTTCCTTACCAGCTGGTAACTACTAACAATTATAGAGCTTTGTTTTGTGTTATTTTATTACAGTTGTTTTATCTCACGAAAGCGTGCGAGCCATACTTGTATGTGTAAATGTTACATGCACATTGTCTTTGTGTGCGTAAGCTCGGGAGCGCGCTACCTGCAGGTACGCACACAAGAGCGCGTGTCTATACGCAGTATATCTACAAGTATGGTTCACCCGCATTGGAGAGATAAAACAACTACAGTGCAAATTAAAGGTGGTAACCTTTAATTCCCGACTTCACCCACTGCTGGGAATAGGCTTCTCTTTTCTTGTGCCAATAGGTGGTCACCTGGCTGGTGGGTTTGTCAAATAAAATAAATGGATAGGTTCAATGAACGGACTGATCTTATCACCATAATTATTATCTCGTATTAAAGATTGTATGGATTTAATTCATGGTTTAATATAACTTTATCAGACAATTAATTCTGTGATTTTATTCTTTGTAGATAATGATTTTTTTTTTTTTTTTTATCTCTTCATTTTCCTGCGAGCTGTCTTGTCGACATTAAGCTGGAGTTATGTAGTTGGAGGTTTGTCGTGCATGGTACAGTATCCAGTGATACGTCCATATTATCCATTCAAACTCCTTGTTTTAAAGGAGATCTTGAGGGGCTCGTCTTTTAAGTCTGTTGAATGTTTTCTTTGGTTGCTCTTCCATTAAGTTTCTTGCTAGTTGGTTGGGATGTTTATGGATTCGTTCAGTGTACGTCAGTAGTGAGTCTTTGATTTCTTCTCTTACAGTTTTTATCTTTAGATTGTGGTGAATGTGATTATTGGTCATGTACCATGGTGCTCCAGTTATCATACGTAAAGTTTTTGACTGGAAACGTTGTAGAATTTCTATGTTCGATGTGGATGCTGTGCCCCACAGCTGCAAGCCATAAGTCCAGATAGGCTTAAGGATACACTTATACAATATTCTTTGTAGATAATGATAATAGAATAAACAAAGTTTCGAAAGTTAAAGGTTAAATAAATGTAAGTATTTAATTAGTGTATGAAAAGCCCTGTGGCACCTCATAATTTATGAGGTGCTCAGCTGACTTTTTATTAAAAAAACCGGCCAAGTGCGTGTCGGACCACGCACAATGAAGTTGAAAAGAATTTATGCCAAAAACGACGACGAGGAGCTCGTGGCTAAGTAATAACAGCCGCACGGGTCGATCCATCATGTTAAGCTACGCTTGCTGGGCTGGTCCGTGGATGGGTGACCATCTTTACATGCCGAAACTCCTTGGTGCCTCGGAAAGCACGTTAAGCCGTTGGTCCCGGCTGTCATTCGTGTATCTTTGGCAGTCGTTACGGGTCGCCAGAAGCCCGAAAGTCTGACAACCAGTCTTACCAAGTTTTTCCCAGCTACTGGGTTGTGGAGGTAATACAGGTCGCTCCATGTAAAATACTGGTATTCAGCTGTATCCGCTTAGACTGGAAGCCGACCCCAACATAGTTGGCAAAAGGCTAGGCAGATGAAACAGATAAGCACAAATAAATATATTAGTGTGTATTGTGATGTTACAGCTGAGTTTAGTGGCCTACGCTTGTCTAGTAAAGATACGTAACACATTATTATCTACTGAACAAAATAAGCCTTTTTTGTTTTTTTTTTTTTTTTTTTTTTTTTGAGGTTGGGAAATCATCAAATAACTTCTCCCGCTCTGGGTGGAGCGGAAGGGCGTGTCAGACTTTTACTGACTAAAACCCACCCGTGTTCCTTCAGTTGCCTATGCCAGGGCCGCGGTAACCCCTTCGGACAATCCGCGACCCCAGCGGCGAACAAAATAAGCCTGCTCTGCCTACATTAAACAGTAGTCATAAACATAAACATCCAGTAAAATAAAGTAATAAGGTAGTATTATGTGGGACTATACAGAAGTGTACTCATTTGATAAGAAATCTAGAGTAGCATCTAGAATCTGTAGTAAAATCTTGGATAGCATTTAATAAAGAGGCTTGCAGAAGTTTTCCCTAACATGTTAGATTGAGGGCCTTAGCTTAGCACACCTCCGCCGATAAACCGCGAAACCGCATGATGTTTGAGTAGCGGAATATCATGCGAATTAAACGACTGCGGTTTCGCTGCTATGGTTTCGCGGCGTAGATGTGTATAGGCCCTAAACATCGTGAAAAATGTGGCTTAGGGCCTGTTTCACCACCTACGATTAAGTTAATATTAACTTGGCAGATAATTTCATACAAAATCTGTTCCATTTTGAATTTATTCGGTAAGTAGTGGCTACTCGGACATGGTGAAATAGGCCCATAAGAAACTAGGTTCCGCAAGTTTTATAATATGAAGAGACCTTCACATTTAATCTAGGTAGGTACTATTGTTATTTTATAAACGTAACTACCATTTGGAAGGGGCGACTAGAATCAATTTTTTTTTGTTTTGACGTTAAAACTTCGATTATGCCTTCTATGTGCCTATTTGAAATAAATGATTTGACTTTGACATTAAACTTACAAATTCATTCGACGATAGCATTTTGTGTTTAATTTAAAAATTAGTTTCACATAAAAACCGTGTTTCCAAAACAACCTGAGCAAGCAAGAACGCGATTCTTGATTTTGATGTGTTTCTGAAATAAAAGTTTAATAAGTGAAAAATCTGGGGGAGAGGCTTTAGGTAATGTCCAGCGCAAAAAAAAAAAAGAATTTCGCGGGTTACCACTGCGAATCAACCTTATGGCGATACCAAAATAAATTGCGGGCTTTTTCGTAACCGTTTATTTCACTATGGCAGCATGTATGGATTAAATTTTTGGATTATGTTTATTGACTATTTGATTAACTCTTTAAACGTCGATTGCACACCCAGGTGTTCAGATAACAATAGAAAATCTATTGTGTCTGCTAATTGGCATGCGACGGGTTAATACTCTGACTGAAGGAAAACACAGTTGAGTTAAATTTCCTCGAAAGAATTTAATTCCGAAAAGACCTCTACTTTTTTTTTTTTTTTTCTGTACCTACTTAATTCTAAAATCCCATGGAATTTCATTACAAAATTTCATTCAAAATGTGGGTGTTAGCTTAATTTATTTTTAAACAATTTTTATTTCATTTGCCGCTTTTATTTTGGTTCCAGCGCATTGTTGCGCTCTCTTTTTTTCGCATGTGGAAGTAATTGACTCTGTCACTTTCTCATTCCCGCCCAGTTCGCATTTTACATTTATCAACTATCCTCATGTTCGAGCGAAAAAAAAAACTCGGGAGATAAAAATTACTGAAAGTAGATAATAAAGCCAGGCATCACTTTTCCCTCCATCCATCCGGTCTGTCAAGTTTCTCCACTAATTCCGTTATGTCGCGAGCTTTAATTTTAATTATTAAAAGGTTCGTTCGCGTTGGCGTCAAAACTTTGTGATTACATTAATTGCTTGTAACCCTTTCTGTTAAGCTTGTAACATTAATTGTTTAATTTTCACCAGGCTTTACTTGTCGCGGAGTTTGATCGTAAAATTGTTATTTATTCTCCATTGTTTAGTTTTAAGTAATATTGGGTAAGTAATTTTTGGGACGATTTTTCATAACGGTCTTCTCTTTTCATCTTGAAGTAGGTCACGAAATAAAGGCACCGCGTGTAGCGCGACGAGCGGTGCCATTTTGTTGCGCGCGATTTGCGGCGCGTTTCGCGCCTGTTTGTAGGAGTCTTAAGGCGATACCAAAATAAATTGGGGGCTTTTTCGTAACCATTTATTTCATTATTACAGCATGTATGGATTTAATTTTTGGATATGTTTATTGAATATTTGATTAGGTAATACTCTGACTGAATTAAAACGCAATTGGGTTCAATTTTCTCCCATATTGTGTAATTCTAAAATCCTAAGTAATTTCATTGCATAATTGCATTTAAAATGTGCGTACCTGTTAGTTAGGTAATTGATAACTTTGGCTGAAAATATTTTTGATAGATAGCTTAATTTATTTTTAATCAATTTTTGTTTGGGTTTGGCGCTTTTATTTTAGCACCAGCACTGTTGCTGCTGCGCTCTCTTTTTACGCATGCAGAAGTAATTGACTCTGTCTCTTTCTTATTCCCGCCCAATTCGCCTTTTACATATCACCTTAACGAGGAAAATTGATAGTTTGAGAGAAGATTCGCATTAAAATTCTATGATGAAAACTAATTTCGGTTTTCACAGCATATACCTAACCTTGGGTATAACCCAAATAACGCTTCGTAAGATTAAGCCTTAGTAGGGATATGGAGATTTTGAATGGCAAGGCTTAAACGTCCCTGGATTAAACCGTCATCGAAGGTCCCTTTTGGGTTCAACAGGGATAGTTATCCCATTCATTAATATAATCTTTTATTATAGCTTTAGGTGCGGCTACGTCCGCTTTTAAGGCCCCTACAAACAGGCGCGACGCGCGATTTATTAATTTATTTGGTAAAAACACGCACAACACCACAGATTCAGATCCAAGTTATTGCACTGTTAAATTTAAATAAAAACAGACATATTTACAATAACGAAGGAATAACAATGACAACAACAAAACTAACAAATACCTACCAACAATATTGGCACACAAAAAAAAAAAAAAACTCGTCTTTCGTCCATCATCTCACAGAATCGATATAATCGCGTGTCGCGCCTGCTTGTAGGTATTATTTTAATAGGTATTATTTTAATAGAAAACAACATCTATACATATAATAAATCTGTAGACGAGGCGTTTCTGTACATTGCAAATATTTAAAAAAAAAATAGTTGGGGTGTTAAAGAATCACCAACAGATGCCATTTCTACCATTTTTATCATTTTTGTCTGTTTGTCTGTTTGTCTGTTTATCTGTTTGTCTGTGAGAGTTCATAAATTTTTGTGCAAGTATCACGTCAAAAGTACAAAACCAATATGGTTAAATTTTATACTAAAATATTGTGTGTAACTCAGAGTTTTAGTTAGTTTTTGTTTCATCGCAATCGCTTCAGTCTATCAAAAGATATATAAATTTAAAGTGTTCAAGAAGAACTTTTCATTACGGTGTCTTCATACACGTAACGACATCTATTGATACCAAATGGCACTAACAATAAAAATCGCTTTATAATGGTGGTTAACCAGATGGGTCGATCCAGCAGGTAGGTAAGCTACGCTTGCCGGGGTTGGTCAGTGGATGGGTGACCGTCTTTACATACCGAGACTCTCCGTGCCTCGGAAAGCACTTTAAGCCGTTGGTCCCGGCTGTCATTCGTGGATCTTTGACAGTCGTTACGGTTCGTCAGAAGCCCGAAAGTCTGACAACCAGTCTTACCAAGGGGTATCGTATTACCCAGTAACTGGGTTGTGGAGGTCAGATAGGCAGTTGCTCCATGTAAAATACAGGTATTCAGCTGCATCCGGTTAGACTGGACGCCGACCCAACATAGTTGGGAAAAGCCTAGGTAGAATGATTCTATTGGTGGTTGATTAGTAACGTTAAAAGAATTTCAAATATAAAAAACCCGGCCAAGTGCGTGTTGGACCACGCACAATGAAGGGTTCCGTAGTTGGGATGAATTTATCGCAAGAACAAACTGAACATTGTAGTTGGAAAACATATTCTCCCATACATTCCAACTGTAAATGTAAGTTTGTACTCACAATACTGAGAGATTTACCATGTTATTTTAGGACCACAAACTTCTTATAATTTTTTCTGTAATCTACAAGTAAAGATCTATTTTCTGTATTATTTCAAAATTTTAGGCTCAGTAGTTTCGGAGATTAGGGGATATATTGGTAAATTTTCATCTATTTTCTTAAATAACTTTTTTTTAATTATTTTAAAATTATAAAAAAAAATATGTATACCTATTTGAGACCCTCATATTAATTAGGCCCTTTCATCTGATATGTCACACGGTACAGTTTGCAAAACTTTTTTTTAAATTTTCTTATTTGTCCCACAAAAGTGACCCCCCTATTCAAAATCCAGTTATTTACTTTACCTGTCCGCGTTTGGATCATAGGAATTCGTAATTATGTGTACCAAATTTTAACTTAATGGGTCCAATAGATTCGGAGCAAATTAGCTGTGACAGATGGACAGACAGACAGACACACGAGTGATCCTTTAAGGGTTCCGTTTTTAAGGTTCCGTACCAAGATGGTATAAAAGGAACCCTTATGGTGTGACTCAGTCTGTCTGTCTGTCTGTCACAGCTGGATATCTCAAAAACTATTAATGCTATCAACTTGAAATTTGGAACAGTTTTAGATGACATTTACCAGTTGGGTAAATGTCATCTAAAACTGTTAAGTTTTGCAAATAAGAAAGAAATAAAAATATTTTTATTTTTATTGCAACATGGACTGAAAGGGGGTCTTAAAAATTCAAAGTGGGGCTTCTAGGGCATGTGGGGTATCATATGAAAGAGCGCTGTGTGCACATTCTCAATTTTTTTTATCTTTTTTAGGCCGCATAGTTTTTGACTTTTGATGAAAAATGTAAAAAGTACCTTATCTCCGAAGTTTGCAAAGAGAAAAATCTGAAATTATTCTATCTCATAGAAGTTTATGTAAAGATTACAGGAAAAATAAAACGATGTCTGTAAATAGCTCACTTTTTCAGAAATCGGAACGGAACCCTCGGTGCGCGAGTCCGACTCGCTCTTGACCGGTTTTTTTCCCTTTTGAAGTATGGAACCCTAAAAATGGGGATATAATTGTAAGATGATAGTTAATACTAATAGCTGATGTGGTGTTTTGAGTGAAAAATAATGCAATGTCAGATAATAATCCACCATCCATGGAAAAGGAGGGGTAGGGGGACGCGGTGAGGGGGAGGGAGAAGCAGTAAGGAGTTGTGAAGGGGAGGTAGAGGGAAGGGGATGCGGTGAAAGGGATTAGAGGGGAGGGTGAGGGGGGGGCGGGGGAGGGGTATGGTAAGATGTGGTTGAGAGGAGAGTTAGAGGAGGAGGGTTGAGAGGTTGGGTGAGGGGGGGGGGGAAGCGCCTTAACACCTTAATGTTGCTTTTTGTGCACTGGATTCATTGAAGAAACCCGACAGAAATTACCGAAAAATAGAAAGTCAGAACGGCACAAAAAAAGAGGAGGAAACGCCAGTCGTCGCCAGAGCTGACACACACACTTTTTTTTTAAATCAAACTGGGTACCTTTGTAAGTTTATTTATTGTACGCAGAGCGAGCTTCCAGTTAACCACTGTATCCGATAGATGTTGTATAGATGGAATCGCGGTGTCAAGATTTTCCGCAGAAGAGTGACACAAAAAAAAAAGGAGGAAACGCCGGTCGTCGTTCACGGTTTAAACGAAAGACAGTGTGATGCGCAGTCCAAACCGCACAGATCCGTCCGCGGTTTGGAACGCAGTCCACAGATCCGGGGTCCAAACTGTAGGTACGTGTAAACCCCGCTATTCATTCTTTCCGAAACGATAGTTTGGAATGCCGTGTTGTGTTACCAGCAGTCCGAATACGTGTTAAACCCCGCTATCATAAACCGCAGTAACTGCAGGGCTATGGTAGAGAACCCCAGGTAGCGGTTTCCACCAGGCAAGATCGCCAGATTCTTCATTTTTATTGGAGAAGTGATACCTACACCATATCTAAGCGACACATTATGTATTGTTTTCCGACATGCACGCGAACGAAGTCGCGGGCACAGCTAGTTTTAAATAAATTTTGAATCAATGTCATTTTTGAGCATGCATCTTCTACACAAGTTCGGTGCCACAAGCGATCCGATGCGATGCATCGCCAGCAAAATTTGGAATCGTACGAGGATCATCTTCTACACAAGTTCGGTGCCACAAGCGATCCGATGCGATGCATCGCCAGCAAAATTTGGAATCGTACGAGGATCATGATTTTGGTTCCTGCGGAACTGGTGGTTCGCGGACCATTGGTTAGGAACCACTGATCTAGTCTGACTCACTTTGAAAGTCGTGTGATTGTTAAAAGTACGGTAAAGTACCTTTAAATTATGTGCTGTGCGTACGCACGGCTACAGATCAAGCTATACAATTCCAGTATAAGCTGATCTCGCATTGTAAGTATAGGATTTCCGTATAATGAGAGGTCAGTGTAAACTGGAAATATATAGCTTGATGTGTAGCCGTGTGTACATTTACATCTCTTGGATATAGGTTCGTTATGCTAACGTCTACGTGAGATAAGGACGCCTTATTCGACAAGAAATTCATCTAAACACAGGATTTTTCTACTGTAAAGAATTGTATTATTAATCAATCAACTCCTAACAGCCTTGAAGGTTTCACTTATGAAACCTCCGTTGGAATAAATTGAATTTTTCATACGCATGCGCGGAAAACAGCTGCTACTTCTATGATATGCTGATGTTACATTATCTACTCGTTTTTTAGGGTTCCGTACCTCAAAAGGAAAAAACGGAACCCTGACAGGATCACTTCGTTGTTGGTCTGTTGGCAGGATTCCAAGTCGGATCACTATAAGAGTATTGTATCACGCGCCTTGTTTTATAGTATTCTAAACCATTGTGGTGTGGCGGAATTCACTTCGATTTATGTTGAAGGTAACTCTAGTAGCTGAGTAATGTAGAACGCGTAAGCGCATCGAATCGATAGTTACGCATTTCGTCGTACAAATGAGAAACGCTTATATGAATAGACCGGCCATGCTGTTAAGAAATAACAGTTTTAAGTGGAATTTAAAATAACAAACAATCGCGCTGATTGGTTACCGATCAAACTCACAATTTATCTTTATCTATAATATAGATAAAGGTAAATTGTCAGTTTAATCGGATAGATTCTATAAGATAGGTAAATACGGAGAAATTGGAGCTAAAAATAAACGAATTTGAAGTTTATTTAATTCATGTAATAACTAGCTCCGCCCCGCGGTTCCATCCGCGTAGACCGGTATAAAAAGTAGCCTATGTGTTAATCCAGGGTATAAGCTATCTACATACCAAATTTCATCCAAATCGGTTCAGCCGTTTGAGCGTGAAGAAGTAACAAACATACACACCCTCACACTCGCAAACTTTCACCTTTATAATATTATAGTGTGATTGGACAGCTCGCAATTTTGTTATAATATCTTTTTCTGGTGACGCGAATCGCACTTTTTTGTATTAGCCTATTCCCATTGATATAAAAAGTAAAGATACGGTCGTCCGTACATTTGCCTGACGCGTTCGCCACACAGAAACACTAACGCCATCTATTAGAACTACTCTTAACTACGATGTTGATCGGCGCAGGCTGCTCGTAGACGTAACCTTGTAAGAGCGGCGTGGTATTTTTCGAGATATGTATAAAGAAATTATGAAAACTTTTATTTTTCAAAAATTATATTTATTGCAGTTTGTTTGTATAAATAATAAAATTTTCATTGGCCTTTTTGTTATTCTTGACATATTTTCCATTTTGGATTCGTACTGTTTTCTGACATTGTATATCTTTCAATTATTGACCTTTAATTAATGTAATTTATGATTAATAACA
This sequence comes from Cosmia trapezina, assembly GCA_905163495.3. Taxonomy (NCBI): domain Eukaryota; kingdom Metazoa; phylum Arthropoda; class Insecta; order Lepidoptera; family Noctuidae; genus Cosmia; species Cosmia trapezina. The sequence goes on along the minus strand of LR991034.1, from coordinate 4,257,988 downwards.
CAGGTTGTTCCATTGAGTGAGAGTTTGTATAAAATTAAATTTTATTGTAATATAATTAAATCTTTATTTCATCGGTAACAACGCACGCCGCTGCAAAGTTATGTCGCACAGCGGTACGGTCTTGTGGGCGTGGCCTCGCGTCGTCTAAGACAATTTACTTGTAGCAGGAAAGTAGAAAAGAAAATTGTTTTAAATAATGTTAGAAGTTGATTTATTGACATATTTTTGACTTACAGGTGATATGAAATGTTATAATTTTTTTTGTTATGTTTTTTGTCGTAGTTCACGCAACCCGTCACGACATAATTTGGCTTTTTTGCCTTTAAAATTTACGACCGCACCCGAAGATAGCCGATCGCGGACTAGTTCACTTGGGTTTAGGGGAGGATCATTCGAGGACCACGTTCGTGGCGTCATTTTAACATGCCGTCCGCCCAGTCCTTACGCAGTAATATATAAGTCAATGCCTATTCCTCTGTTTTTTAAGCTTTCAGAAAAAGACCCGTTTGGGGTTGAAACACTAGGGCCATGCGGTCCGAGTGCCCACTTACTTTTTCGAGACATCGCCAAGCAGTTGCTTGACTCTTCTCGTGACCAAAGGGCTGGCCTATTATTCGGCCAAAGAATCAGCATTGCCATACAACGTGGCAATGCTGCCAGGCCAGCCTTTTGGCCACTTTTTCTGTTGACAGCGATGTAGGCGAATTTTTGGATGCCCTATAATTATGTCCCCTCCTTTTTATATCTTGTACGGTCAGCAACAGAAGTCGGTTAACACTGCTACTTTTTGAAATCATCTAAATTAACACAAAATGATATGATAACCTGCTTTTTAGCATTTCATTTATTAGATAAGAGTTAATTTTCTTTAAAATTTTCATCTGTTCCGATTTTAATGAAGCATTTTTGTCAATAATTAAGATTTAGAAAACTCAACTCTTAATCGACTTTTGTTGCTGACGTACATAATATTTTTAGTTGTAGTTTTTTTTTTAAGTCTGTTACTTTTTAAATGATGTAAGTTGTTAAATTATTACACACATACATACATAAACCCACGCCTTCTCCACATGGGGGTAGGCAGAAACTACAGAACGCCACCTGATACGTTCCCTACATACTCTTTTTGCCTCGTTTAGGTTCATACATCAGGGGGCCTACTCCCTAAGCACGAAGCCCGTAGTTTCGGACTTCGTTACGGGCGTTTCTTACTCCGTATCACCTACGGATGGATGATTGGTTCGGGGCCCGAGCGAAGTATGAATGACAACATGATTTGCCAGTTGTCCCTACTCCCGAATACTCCCGATGTGTTTTTGCCCGTCCGAAAAATTTAACTTTTACACTTGTTTTGATGGATCGTAATGTCAGACGGACGGATAAACGGACGGACGGTAAGACGGACGGACTTAGGGAGTAGGCCCCCTGGTCATACACGCACGCCGGTTGCGAGTACTACGCACCAAATATTTCTGTTTTTAAAAGTTTCGTATTGACTCAACCGACTATTGACTTAATCAATTCCCGTTGTGGTACGCACCACGGCTACAGATTCAAGCTATACATTTCCAGTATGAGCTGATCTCGCATTGTTTATGATTTCCTTACAATGAGAGGTCAGTGTAAACTGGCAATGTATAGCTTGATGTGTAGCCGTGTGTACAATCTGTATCTATTTAATAGATAATTATGTAACGCGATCTCTATTGTTGTAACATTGACAGACAATAATATTATATTAATCAGCGCCAGCGGTACCGTTCATTGCGGTACTTTCCAGAAAATATCATAACTAGTGTTTACGGTTTTATTTCTGGATTTCCCGGTAAGATTTTACCTTGAACGGAAAAAAATCCAGCCCAAATGTTATTGGAACCCGCAAACAATGTAGTACATACTAGTTATTTTGTAGGTAGGTACTAATGAGTAGGAAAAAGTTGTAACAAATAGTAGTAGTTTTTAATGATGCATGTTGTTGGAAATGACCTATTTTTCTTCGTTGGCCACTAGGGCAAAGGGCCGTGGGTTATTGATTATTTAGGGTAATGCAATGGATGTCATCTTGCTGAATGTAGACCTTACCTTATTAACGGTATGTTTCATGATCCTGACTAATATTATAAATTTTAAAATTCGGAAAGTGAGTTTGTTTGTTATGTTTTCACGCTAAAACGGCTGAACGGCTTAACCTACAGAAGGACATTGCCTACTTATCATCCTTGATCGCAGACGAAGTCAACAGATAGTAGGTATTTGAAAAATTATTTTTGCATTTGATAGCGCAATTCTTGAGGAAGTCTATAGGCTATTTAACATCACGCTAGCATCCTTAGGAGCCGAGCAAACAAAAAGCAGAAATAACGCAAATCAAAAACGAAGTAATTCGCGCCGCATTGTCGCGTAATAGCACGGGCAGGCGCCCGTGCTATTACGCGACAATGCGGCGCGACAGGGTGGGTCGCGGGAACAAGAAATTTCACGCGGACGAAGTCGCGGGCAGAAGCTAAGTAGTGAGAAGTAAAGCTCTTGGTCCATGACATCACAATATTTCTGAAGTTGCTTTCTTGGTACAGTCTTCTTCGTGTACGACGCAAAAGGATCACAGGACCAACGAATTAAGAATGATATTCTTAATTCGTTGCACAGGACGCTGTTACAAGTGGTTAGTCAAAAATCATTTAGGTACTTTTAGACAATAAAATGCTTTGCATTCTTAAAATGTTTTTTGGCCGAATACATGTGCAAGGTACGATTCTGAACTACAAATATAATTTTAGAATAGGTACAGTTTCTCAATAAATGTACCGAAGTGAAAATTTTTACTTTGGTACATTTATTGAGAAAATGTCCCGTACCTATTTTTGCCAAGCAACATTGCTGTGTTCTGTGTTTTCATCATCTTCCTGCCCTTATCCCATGTTACTTGTGGTCGGCGCAACACGTTTTCTTCTTCCATTCTCCCCTGTCAACCGTCACGCTATCATTCACTGCCTTCTCTTTCATATCATTCCTCACACAATCCATCATCTTTTCTTTGGCCTTCCTCTGCCTCTCCATCCATGCTGTGTTCTGTGTTTTAAGGCTCCTAAAAGGCGACTCAAAGGCACCGCGTGTCGCGCGACGAGTGGTGCCGTTGTGTCGGTAGGTGTAGGTGCCTTTACACCTAGCGTGAAAATTGAAAACCGATGGTTGTACAACCGTGCAGTACAGTTGCGATTATCACGCTAAATCTTATATCAGCGTGAATATTTCACGCTTGCTGTCACTAATCAGAAATCTGTTACACTAATCCGTTTTTTAGGGCAACACTTGTTAGAAAGAAATAAATTACTTATGTTTATTTGGCGTAGAGTCGTATAGAGGCAAAGTCAGCAACATCCAGTTATACTAAAATGGCGGTAAATAATATTTTTGTTTTCTAAGTAGTGCAGTTACTATTTGGATATTGCTATTTTTGCTGTAAATCTATAATTTCAATTTTTATTAGGGTTCCGTACTAAAATGGTAAAAAGGAAGCCTTATGGTGCGACTCAGTCTGTCTGTCTGTAGGTCCGTCTGTCACAGCTGGATATTAGTACTAAAAACGATGTCTATAAATAGCACACTTTTTCAGAAATCGGAACGGAACCCTCGGTGGGCAAGTCCGACTCGCTCTTGACCGGATGCGGCCTAAAAAAAAAATGTTTGAGAATATACAAACAGCGCTCTTTCATATGATACCCCACATGCGCTAGTAGCCCCACTTCGAATTATTAAAACCCCCTTTCAGTCCCTGTTGCAAAAAAACATCATAAATTTTTATTTCTTTCTTATTTGCAAAACAGTTGGGCAAACGTCATCTAAAACTGTTCCAAATTTTAAGTTGATAGCATTAGTAGTTCTTGAAATATCCAGCTGTGACAGACAGACTGAGTCACACCATAAGGGTTCCTTTTTACCATTTTTGGTACGGAACCCTAAAAAGGAGCATAGAAATATATGTCTACTAGCTTTCTGCCCGCGGCTTCGCCCGCGTGGAATTCGGTTATATCGCGCCTCCAAAGACTTTTTTCGCGATAAAATTTAGCCTATGTCCTTTCTCAAGGTCTGTTCTATCTCTGTACCAAATTTCGTCAAAACCGGTTCAGCCGTTTTTACGTGAAAGCGTAACAGACAGACAGACAGACAGACAGAGTTACTTTCGCATTTATAATATTAGTATGGATGGCCGGCAGTCTAGATTCGTGGTCGATTTATGGCTCGTACCCTTTTTACGTGGGACTTATTACTATCAGCATAATGTGGGTGTCTCAATACACCTGATTACACCTCTGCTTAGGTCTGCTTACTTATTGCGCATTCGGGGCAATACATAACATACATACATAATGTGGGTGTCTCAATACACCTGATTACACCTCTGCTTAGGTCTGCTTACTTATTGCGCATTCGGGGCAATACATAACATACATACATAATGTGGGTGTCTCAATACACCTGATTACACCTCTGCTTAGGTCTGCTTACTTATTGCGCATTCGGGGCAATACATAACATACATACATAATGTGGGTGTCTCAATACACCTGATTACACCTCTGCTTAGGTCTGCTTACTTATTGCGCATTCGGGGCAATACATAACATACATACATAATGTGGGTGTCTCAATACACCTGATTACACCTCTGCTTAGGTCTGCTTACTTATTGCGCATTCGGGGCAATACATAACATACATACATAATGTGGGTGTCTCAATACACCTGATTACACCTCTGCTTAGGTCTGCTTACTTATTGCGCATTCGGGGCAATACATAACATACATACATAATGTGGGTGTCTCAATACACCTGATTACACCTCTGCTTAGGTCTGCTTACTTATTGCGCATTCGGGGCAATACATAACATACATACATAATGTGGGTGTCTCAATACACCTGATTACACCTCTGCTTAGGTCTGCTTACTTATTGCGCATTCGGGGCAATACATAACATACATACATAATGTGGGTGTCTCAATACACCTGATTACACCTCTGCTTAGGTCTGCTTACTTATTGCGCATTCGGGGCAATACATAACATACATACATAATGTGGGTGTCTCAATACACCTGATTACACCTCTGCTTAGGTCTGCTTACTTATTGCGCATTCGGGGCAATACATAACATACATACATAATGTGGGTGTCCCAATACACCTGATTACACCTCTGCTTAGGTCTGCTTACTTATTGCGCATTCGGGGCAATACATAACATACATACATAATGTGGGTGTCTCAATACACCTGATTACACCTCTGCTTAGGTCTGCTTACTTATTGCGCATTCGGGGCAATACATAACATACATACATAATGTGGGTGTCTCAATACACCTGATTACTATCAGCATAATGTGGGTGTCTCAATACACCTGATTACACCTCTGCTTAGGTCTGCTTACTTATTGCGCATTCGGGGCAATACATAACATACATACATAATGTGGGTGTCTCAATACACCTGATTACTATCAGCATAATGTGGGTGTCTCCAATACACCTGATTACACCTCTGCTTAGGTCTGCTTACTTATTGCGCATTCGGGGCAATACATAACATACATACATAATGTGGGTGTCTCAATACACCTGATTACACCTCTGCTTAGGTCTGCTTACTTATTGCGCATTCGGGGCAATACATAACATACATACATAATGTGGGTGTCTCAATACACCTGATTACACCTCTGCTTAGGTCTGCTTACTTATTGCGCATTCGGGGCAATACATAACATACATACATAATGTGGGTGTCTCAATACACCTGATTACACCTCTGCTTAGGTCTGCTTACTTATTGCGCATTCGGGGCAATACATAACATACATACATAATGTGGGTGTCTCAATACACCTGATTACACCTCTGCTTAGGTCTGCTTACTTATTGCGCATTCGGGGCAATACATAACATACATACATAATGTGGGTGTCTCAATACACCTGATTACACCTCTGCTTAGGTCTGCTTACTTATTGCGCATTCGGGGCAATACATAACATACATACATAATGTGGGTGTCTCAATACACCTGATTACTATCAGCATAATGTGGGTGTCTCAATACACCTGATTACACCTCTGCTTAGGTCTGCTTACTTATTGCGCATTCGGGGCAATACATAACATACATACATAATGTGGGTGTCTCAATACACCTGATTACTATCAGCATAATGTGGGTGTCTCCAATACACCTGATTACACCTCTGCTTAGGTCTGCTTACTTATTGCGCATTCGGGGCAATACATAACATACATACATAATGTGGGTGTCTCAATACACCTGATTACACCTCTGCTTAGGTCTGCTTACTTATTGCGCATTCGGGGCAATACATAACATACATACATAATCAGCATAATGTTCCCACTACTGGGACACAGGCCTCCTCTCAACGAGAGGGAGTGGGCCGTATCCAACACGCGGGCCCAGTGCGGGTTGGCAGATGTGTGGTGTGCTTCGAATTTTTGGTTCTAGGACTTGCCGGTTTCCTCACGATGTTTTCCTTCACCGTTTTGATAGCAGTGGTGATGAAATTATGTACACAAAGTAAAGCGCCTGCCTGGGATCGAACCCACGACCTACAACTCGTAAGTCGTGGCCGTTACCACTGAGCCACCACTGCTTTAACTGCTTCGGGAAATACTAGTGTGATATTATGAATGATAAGGAGCTCGTGGCTAAGTATTAACAGCCACACGGGTCGATCCATCACGTTAAGCTACGCTTGACGGTGTTGGTCAGTCGATGGGTGACCATCTTTACATACAGAGACTCCGCCGTGCCTCGGAAAGCACGTTAAGCCGTTGGTCCCGGCTGTCATTCGTGGATATTCGACAGTCATTACGGGTCGACAGAAGCCCGAAAGTCTGACAGCCCGTCTTACCAAGGGGTGTCGTATTACCCAGTTACTGGGTTGTGGAGGTCAGATAGGCAGTCGCTTCATGTAAAATACTGGAATTCAGCTGCATCCGGTTAGACTGGAAGCCGACCCCAACATAGTTGGGAAGGCTAGGCAGATTGATTATGAATGATAAGTTCAAAAACAGGTACTGAGATTTGCAAGCTATCGAGAGCTCTCGCATGACTGAACACATGTCGCGCTGGTAATCAGAACCAGTCGGCTAAACAAGAGTTTATAATACTGATAATTTTGTACTTTAGACACATGGCTTCACATAGATGCTCGTAATTTTTTGTGTCCATTAATCTAAAAGGGGCTTATCCGAATAGGTATGCCCAAAAGCTCTTACAATACTTCTCAGATCTCTAGGAAATTATCTTCCTAGGCCTTTCCAATTTGGGGTCGATGCTGTCTACGCCCAGTGGTAACGGCCCCGACTTGCAGGTCGTGGATTCGAAACCCAGGCGCAACTTCATGCAATGGGAACGTTGTAGGCTGATTATGCAACACCTCGTCTTCCATACATCTCTATCAGCTGGCATTCACTCCCTTCATACTTCCTAGCCATATTAATATCAGAGAGCCGACTCTGACTCTCTGGTCCAAGCTGACTCCTACAGGTCTTCTTATGATAGTGCTGAAGACTTAATAAGATTGGAGTATTCCAATCTGATTAAGACTTCACCACAAATTTGGGAGAGCAGTGCATTGACTTACTAGAAGCCAAAAGGGAGTGTTGCTCAGGGAAAAACTCAATGATTTTCCTTCTACTTATACCAAAAACGTTACAAATATTACACATACAAGCCTGTTGATTATTCCGCGTTTACGAACACATGAATAAATGGCGCCATCGTTCATTTACCAGTAATTATTTACGATCAGTCTGACGTCGCTCGACGGTGCGTGCAAACGTGTTTTTAGCATTTATCTCCGTATATAAAAAAAAAACACGCTTTTGTCGTCTTTTCGCGTTCACATACTTGGGATAGCAACAGGTATTGCTTTTGAAGGTTGCTAAGTGAAATTGGTGCGTAATTTTTAAGTTTTCTCTGTGGCTTTGAGCAAAGTTTTGTACTTGTGCTTTTTCTTTGGGAGTTTCAAAGGTTTCTGTCGAGTTTTTATGAGAGTCAGTGTTTTCCTTACTGAGATTTATTGCTTTATTCGCATCTTCGAGATTTGGTTTATTGTGTTGATGAATAATATCTATGGATATTGACAACTTTCTCGTGAAAGGTTTTGTGCGAAATCTAATTGAACGAGAAAATTGATAACCCATCTTCTATTTGATTGATTCGTATCAAACCAGTCATTAAGCAGCTGTTCAATCAGGTTTATCACTAATCAAATCATTATTATTATCTGCAAAATATCTATAATATATAGTAAAGTTAAAGAGTTTTTTTTTGTTTGTTTGTTTGTAATTCGCTAATCTCTGGAACTACCAGTCGGATTTGAAAAATTCTTTTTGCATTTGATAGCCTAATTCTTGAGGAAGGCTGTAGGAAGCTAGGTTTTACTGGTATTAATTAAACCACTTTCCGGTCCGTTCTCACGGTCAACAATGTTTCTCAAGATGTTCTCAGGATCGCAGTTATTTCTGTATCAGTTATTGTAGTGTAGAGGATGTTTTGAATTTTACGCGTTCACAGCAAACTTATAATCAGCTGCTGATTTTGAGTAGGCTCACTGTGAGTCCCAGTGATATATGGGATCTACAGTATTGTCGGTTCAGTGACTTCAGTGTGAACGAAAAGTAGAGGGGTATAAACTACTGCGGTTTCGCTGCTATTGCTATGTTTGGTGTGAAGGCGGCTTTAGTCCTAAGATAATTGAATATAGTCATGGTTTGGTCTAGAACATAATGCTGTAGAAACATGACATTTTGCCCAAGGTTTTTGAAAATTCATCCCCTAAATTGACGTTAGTTTGACAGCTAAAACGTCACAATTTTTAAATGTCAATACAAGTTTTTATTTTCTTAGCTTATCTCGATTCCACGCCTTAGATAGACCAGGGATAGGACTTCCTTGAATTATTTCGTACGAACTTCACATTGATGTGTCAGGACTCTCACATAATATAACGCAACTGATGTTAGTTTGACAGCTGAAACGTCACAATTTTCGAAATGTCAATCCAAATCTTTATTTTCTTATCATAGAAGATTGTATGATAATTGATAACATCTCTATTCCACTCTATTCCAGAATACTATTTTCGAAACCTGTGGTCTTTTGTAACTAATTCTCAAGCAGTTTCCCGGAAAATTTCCTTTCTTGAGTTTCTTTCTTCTACGTTCTAGAAGAAAGTTTAATTTAAGGGGGATGCGCTGTGATAGCCCGAGAAATTCATTTTTTTTTTTGGGTTTTTTGCAATTTGCAGGTCCGTGTCAGGGGGTCTACTCCCTAAGTCCGTCCGTCCATACGTCCCTCCGTCAGTCCGTCCGTCTGACATAACGATCCATCAAAACAAGTATAAAAGTTAAATTTTTCGGACGGGCAAAAACACATCGGAAGTAGCGACAACTGTCAAATCGTGTTGTTATTCATGCTTCGTTCGGGCCCCGAACCAATCTACCATCCGTAGGTGACACGGAGTAGGAAACACGCGTAACGAAGCCCAAAACTATGGGCTTCGTGCTTAGGGAGTACCCCCTCAGATTCGTCGAACGAACGAAATCTAACGAATCTGCACGAAATCTAACTTGGAGATACCTATGTATTGATGATTTTTTACATGTTTTATTGTTGCGTATCATTCTTTCTTCAGACCTACAATCACTGAGGCTCGTATTTATAATCAAAGTAATTACTTGCTACTAAGTAATTTCGTAGGTACTTGAGGGTAGAATTCTTATGTAAAGAAAATGGTGACTATTACTTGGCTAAGAATTCTAAGATTTGTCAGTTCTAACTTCAAGCAATTAATAAAATAGCGAATGGCAATCATTACTTGAACAATTACTTTTACTGAAGTAATTACTTTACTTTACTTGACTATAAATACAAGTGTTAGACTAAACGAATGCGTCTATCGATAAAACTTGTATGTTTTTACTTAGAAATTGACTTCATTAGTTTGATTGAAGTACACTTCCGCCATGTTTTTGTCACTTTGTCGCATGACATGACATGTGTCACGCAATGAAAAGACATGTAGGTATTTGTTTTTTGTCGATATAATTTAGTGTACGATAACTGAAGGCACGTAACTACTTAATAAACACAGTTAAGTTATACACGCTGGGGAATCCAGTACTACAGATAACCAGGTTAATGTTGACGACTATACTTACTGTATGATAATAATTATGTATGTTTAATATTTGTCTGTACTTTGTCTGGTTTTGTTGGAGTTGTTTTGGTTAATTCGAAGCTTTTTATCATGTAATTCATATTATTATTTATGTACACACACTAAAATACATAGAGATACGACATACAGTTTTTGAGTACAAAGGTAAACAAAAACAAAATATTAGATCGGGGAAAAAGTTCCTTCGTATTTTGTATACAAATTCAAGACATTTTTTTTTCATAGTTTATTATTTAGTTATGTGTCATTTGCCAAATGGGTCAAAACTGTTTTGTGGTCAATTCCCAGTTCTTCAGCTACGTCGTAACTACTGATATGCCGATTTTGATCCACTTTTTCAAAAATGGCATCCATTTTATCCGTAATAGGGCGACCAGAGCGACGTGCATCTTTGACATCAAAATTTCCGGATTGAAAACGCTTAAACCAAATTTGTGCTACTCTCTAGACACTGCACTAGGTCCATAAACATCGCAATTTTTTTTCGCGGCTTGCGTTGCATTTTTACCTTTTTTGTAGTAAAATTTTAAAATGTATCGAATTTCTTCATTAGATTCACTCATCTTGACAGTACGAAAAACAAATGAAAATCACACATTTTCCTAATTTGAATTTGGAATTATGTTCTTTAAAATTTAAACTTTCAATGATACCAAAACCAGCCAGATACAAATACACAGGCAAATACACAAACACAATAATACAGAGCCAAAGAGATTTTATTACAAGTTCATACATACTATAATACGAAAAAACTTTTTCCCCGACCTATTAAGTTAAAAGTTTAATTACAAAGACCAAACATTCATTCCAAACTAAAGTTTGTCATTGATTGAACTACGACGACGATGATTGGGCGACTAGAAACAATTCTTTTTTTTTTTTAATTTTACTTTTTAAATGCCTTTGAAGCAGAGCGTCCATTGGTACGCGCCGGCCGCAACGCACGCACGGCACGCAATGACGCAACGGTTTTTGGCTTGTATGTATGAAGAAATGAAATTGCGGGCGGTACCGGTAGTGGACGCAGTGCTATTTATGTATTCATACAAAGCAAACCGAAATCCGTTGCGTGCCTTTATGTGCATATTTGAAATAAATTATTTGACTTTGAACTTGTTTACCAAATTGGAAACTTAAGGACGCTGTCACAAGTGTTTAGTCAAATCATTACTTTTTTACACAAAAGTATGTTTATTAAAAAAAATGCTTTGCATTCTGAAAAAATTTTGGCTAGAATTGTTGATAAATGTGCATGGTACAGACGCCAGCAAGCAAAGCTACCCGAAACTGTCAAATTTTCCCAATCCACTTTGAACCTAATGCTTTAGCGATAAAGATGAAAATCTATTAAAGAATTTTGACAGATTGTAGTAGCTTGATGTGCTGGCGTCTGTACGATTCTGAACTATAAATATAATTTTAAATATGTACAGTTTCTCAGTAACGGTACCGAAGTAAAAGTTTTCATTTCGGTACCGTTATTGAGAAACTGTACTTATCTAAAATTATATTTATAGTACAGAATCTTACCATGCACATCTATCAACAATTTTAGCAAAAAACATTTTAAGAAAGCAAAGCATTTTATTTAATAAACATACTTTTGTGTAAAAAAGTAATGATTTGACTAAACACTTGTGACAGCGTCCTTAAAGAAAAAAGCACTATAGGCTCAACTCTACAATATATGTGGACCTCCATTAGTGACATTGAAACTTTTTGTTGCAGCATTCCACCGAGGAGGGGGGCGGGGGGCGGCGTGGGTTGATCGACGTGAGCGCAGGCGCAGGCGACATGTGGATCAGCGCCGTCGAGAGCTCCATACTGGCCTGGGAGGAGGTAAGACTTCTTTAGGGTACCAACCAGTGTTAAAATGCTGTAGAATACCGGAGCTTAGGAAACCTTCCAACTTTGCCCAAACCAGAACTAAAATTTTAAAAAATCGGATGGTAGGTATCTTATGTGGTAGGTAGATGCTGTGACATGTTTTGACAAATTCGACATATTATTATCCTTCCACTGCATTTTTATTGAAATTCAGGATATACAGTGTGATTCAACTAAGAATAGGAACGTCAATGACCTCTAACTGTCAACTGAAACTAGAAATCTAAGGCTTGCAAAGTTTTGTAGTGTTATACATATCCATTTTAGTTCTGTTTTTGGAATTTATTTTTGTTAAAATAATGTCACTGACTTTGCAAATGTGTAAACGAGGTGCTGTTTTGCTAAATCTTCACAATATGGCGCAAGGTCATTCCTATTCTTAGTTGAAACGCATTGTACATATAATGCCAGATACAAAATTTTCATCACACAATATTCTTTGCCCGATTCTCAATAATTATTTTCCCATTTACATTCTTCGAATAGTTTGGGGCCTGTGTCGATCGATCAGGTTAAGCTACGCGTGCCGCGGTTGGTCCGTGGATGGGTGACCATCTTTACATACAAAAACTGAGGGGTCTTAAGCAGTTGGTCTCGGCTGTCATTCGTGATCTTTGAAGCCTGATAGTCTGACAACTAGTCTTACCCAAGGGGTATCGTATTACCCAGTAACTGAGTTGCGAAGGTCAGATAAGCAGTCGCTCTATGTAAAATACTGGTATTCAGTTGCATTCGGTTAGATTGGCAGCTGACCTCAACATATTGGGAAAAGGCTAGGCAGACGATGATGATTCTTCGAATAGTTTTCCACTTTATAGGTAGTACCAGGCAATGGAATGGTGTTGTTGGTGTAGTCTTGATTTCCAGATCTATAGTAACTCTAGATAAAAGAAATCAAAGCCAATGATGGCACAGTGTGTCCTTGATAAAAAAAAAACCGGTCAAGAGCGAGTCGGACTCGCGCACCGAGGGTTCCGTTCCGATTTCTGAAAAAGTGTGTGCTATTTAGAGACATCGTTTTATTTTTCCTGTAATCTTTACATAAACTTCTATCACAGAATAATTTCAGATTTTTTTTTGAAAACTTCGGAGATAAGGGGGGATGGTATTTTTTCATTTTTCATCGAAAGTCGAAAACTATGCGGCCTAAAAAAAAAAAATAAAAAAAATGTTTGAGAATGTGCAAATAGCGCTCTTTCATATGATAGCCCACATGTAGCCCCTGTTGCAAAAAAAAAATAGTTGGGTAAACGTCATCTAAAACTGTTCCAAATTTCAAGTTGATAGCATTAGTTCTTGAGATATCCAGCTGTGACAGAAAGACGGACAGACTGAGTCACACCATAAGGGTTCCTTTTTACCATTTTGGTACGGAACCCTAAAAACAGTTCAATCAAAATGTTGGCGCGATGTCAATCCACGCATTTTCCGTGCACACCGTAATCCATATCCTCACGCCGTTTGGCGTCGCGGCATTTGTCCGTGAGTGCGAAAACCGTGGGCCGTGGCGATGGAGAAAGCCCTGGCGTCTATCAACTTGATTTCATACAAATAGACTGACCGTGAGTGCCCATAAACTACTGGCGTCCATCCATTTGATTTCATCCAAATAGACTGACCGTGAGTGCCCATAAACTACTGGCGTCCATCCATTTGATTTCATCCAAATAGACTGACCGTGAGTGCCCATAAACTACTGGCGTCCATCCATTTGATTTCATCCAAATAGACTGACCGTGAGTGCCCATAAACTACTGGCGTCCATCCATTTAATTTCATCCAAATAGACTGACCGTGAGTGCCCATAAACTACTGGCGTCCATCCATTTGATTTCATCCAAATAGACTGACCGTGAGTGCCCATAAACTACTGGCGTCCATCCATTTGATTTCATCCAAATAGACAGACCGTGAGTGCCCATAAACTACTGGCGTCCATCCATTTGATTTCATCCAAATAGACTGACCGTGAGGGCCCATAAACTACTGGCGTCCATCCATTTGATTTCATCCAAATAGACTGACCGTGAGTGCCCATAAACTACTGGCGTCCATCCATTTGATTTCATCCAAATGGACTGACCGTGAATGACCAGCTTTATAAGAACTAAGCGGCCACACAGACAGACGAGATTTAGATACTATGTGTGATTTAAATCCCAAGCTTTACCTACGTATATTGAAAGCTACTTACCTACTCCTGCGAGTCTAATGGCATTTTATATGTTCGTTTCAACCGCGCGGCCATGGCGTTAAAAAAAAAAAAAAACGATTCCAACATTTTGTAACAATTTGTAAAAGTTGACTCCCAAAACCACAAATTTGTCAAAGCTATGGTTAAAAAGTTAGAAGGGTTTGAACGTGGCCGCGCCATCGAAACGCGGAGAACCGCGCGGCCACGGAGATCTCAGAAACTAAGCGTTGCACAGACCTGAAATTTTGGTAAATAACAGATTCAATTTGTAAACAATTTGTAAAAATATAGAAAAAAATCCTAGATTAATATTTTTGGAGCTGTGAGACTAAAACCCCGTGGCCGCGCCATCGAAACGGTGACAAAAACGTAATAGCCGATATCTCGCTGAAAAAGCATCGCAGACGTCTAGAGTTTTTTGTAAAACCCAGATTTGAATTTGTCAAAATTTACAAAAATGCAACAAAAAATACTAGCTTAATATTTTAGGAGCTGTGAGACTAAAACCCCGTGGCCGCGCCATCGAAACGGTGACAAAAACGTTATCACCGATAGCTCGCTGAAAAAGCATCGCAGAGGTCTGAAGTTTTTTGTAAAACCTAGATTTGAATTTGTCAAAACTTGTAAAAATACAACAAAAAATCCTAGGTTTACATTTCAGGACCCACGCCATAGAAACGGTGAAAAACACGTTATCACCGATATCTCACTGAAAAAGCATCGCAGAGGTCTGAAATTATTTGTAAAACCTAGATTTGAATTTGTCAAAATTTGTAAAAATATAACAAAAAATCTTAGGTTTATATTTCAGGAGCCGCGCCATTGAAACGGTGAAAAACACGTTATCGCCGATATCTGACTGAAAAAGCATCGCAGAGGTCTGAAGTTTTTTGTAAAACCTAGATTTGAATTTGTCAAAATTTGTAAAAATACAACAAAAAATCCTAGGTTTATATTTCAGGAGCTGTAAGACTAAAACCCCATGGCCGCGCCATTCAAACGGTGAAAAATATGTTATCGCCGATATCTCGCTGAAAAAGCATCGCAGAGGTCTGAAGTTTTTTGTAAAACCTAGATTTGAATTTGTCAAAACTTGTAAAAATACAACAAAAAATCCTAGGTTTGTATTATAGGAGCTGTAAGACTAAAACCCCGTGGCCGCGCCATCGAAACGGTGACAAAAACGTGATAGCCGATATCTCGCTGAAAAAGCATCGCAGACGTCTAGAGTTTTTAGTAAAACCCAGATTTGAATTTGTCAAAACTTTCAAAAATGCAACAAAAAATACTAGGTTAATATTTTAGGAGCTGTGAGACTAAAACCCCGTGGCCGCGCCATAGAAACGGTGACAAAAACGTTATCACCGATATCTCGCTGAAAAAGCATCGCAGAGGTCTGAAGTTTTTTGTAAAACCTAGATTTGAATTTGTCAAAACTTGTAAAAATACAACGAAAAATCCTAGGTTTATATTTCAGGAGACGCGCCATTGAAACGGTGAAAAACACGTTATCGCCGATACCTCACTGAAAAAGTGTCGCAAAGGTCTGAAGTTTTTTGTAAAACCTAGATGTGAATTTGTCAAAATTTGTAAAAATGCAAAAAAAATCCTAGGTTTAATTTCAGGAGCCGCGCCATTGAAACAGAGAAAAACACTTTATCGCCGATATCTCACTGAAAAAGCATCGCAGAGGTCTGAAGTTTTTTGTAAAACCTAGATTTGAATTAGTTAAATTTTTTACAAATACAACAAAAATCGTAGGTTTACAAAAAACCGTATTTCACCGTTTCAATGGCGCGGCTCCTGAAATGTAAACCTAGGATTTTTTTTGTATTTTTACAAATTTTGACAAATTCACATCCAGGTTTTACAAAAAACTTCAGACCTTTGCGACACTTTTTCAATGAGATATCGGCGATATCGTGTTTTTCACCGTTTCAATGGCGCGTCTTCTGAAATATAAACCTAGGATTTTTCGTTGTATTTTTACAAATTTTGACAAATTCCAATCTAGGTTTTACAAATAATTTCAGACCTCTGCGATGCTTTTTCAGTGAGATATCGGTGATAACGTGTTTTTCACCGTTTCTATGGCGCGGGTCCTGAAATATAAACCTAGGATTTTTTGTTGTATTTTTACAAGTTTTGACAAATTCAAATCTAGGTTTTACAAAAAACTTCAGACCTCTGCGATGCTTTTTCAGCGAGATATCGGTGATAACGTTTTTGTCACCGTTTCGATGGCGCGGCCACGGGGTTTTAGTCTCGCAGCTCCTAAAATATTAGACTAGTATTTTTTGTTGCATTTTTGTAAGTTTTGACAAATTCAAATCTGGGTTTTACAAAAAACTCTAGACGTCTGCGATGCTTTTTCAGCGAGATATCGGCTATCACGTTTTTGTCACCGTTTCGATGGCGCGGCCACGGGGTTTTTGTTTTACAGCTCCTGAAATATAAACCTAGGATTTTTTGTTGTATTTTTATAAGTTTTGACAAATTCAAATCTAGGTTTTACAAAAAACTTCAGAACTCTGCGATGCTTTTTCAGCGAGATATCGGTGATAACGTTTTTGTCACCGTTTCGATGGCGCGGCCACGGGGTTTTAGTCTCACAGCTCCTAAAATATTAACCTAGTATTTTTTGTTGCATTTTTGTAAGTTTTGACAAATTCAAATCTGGGTTTTACAAAAAACTCCTGACGTCTGCGATGCTTTTTCAGCGAGATATCGGCTATCACGTTTTTGTCACCGTTTCGATGGCGCGGCCACGGGGTTTTAGTCTCACAGTTCCTAAAATATTAACGTAGGATTTTTTTCTATATTTTTACAAATTGTTTACAAATTGAATCTGTTATTTACCAAAATTTCAGGTCTGTGCAACGCTTAGTTTCTGAGATCTCCGTGGCCGCGCGGTTCTCCGCGTTTCGATGGCGCGGCCACGTTCAAACCCTTCTAACTTTTTAACCATAGCTTTGACAAATTTGTGGTTTTGGGAGTCAACTTTTACAATTTGTTACAAAATGTTGGAATAGTTTTTTTTTTTTTTTAACGCCATGGCCGCGCGGTTGAAACGAACATCATTTTATGACCTACATAAATAAAATATTCCGCAGACGCTTCTCGAGCTCGACCACAAACCATATTGATTTTTACAGACGCTGTTTCCTGTACAAATACATAAATAGAGCATCTGTGGCAATAATACGTAGGCAGGCCTGGTGTTGACTCAATCATTTACTGAGAGGTCAGTCAGTGCCTAGTACTATTATTTATTCTGTGCTACGGGCGCGGGCTAGATAGTTCACGCTCCGAGGCGAGGCTTGTTTACCCACGGAAATGAAAAATACAATCATAAACAGTAACTTTTTATGATTGTATAATTATAATATAATAATAATAATATAATAATTATAATATAAAAATCAATTCAATCTGCCTAGCCTTTTCCCAACTATGTTGGGGTCGGCTTCCAGTCTAACCGGATGCAGCTGAATACCAGTATTTTACATGGAGCGACTGCCTGTCTGACCTCCACAACCCAGTAACTGGGTAATACGATACCCCTTGGTAAGACCGGTTGTCAGACTTTCGGGCTTCTGACGACCCGTAACGACTGTCAAAGATTCACGAATAACAGCCGGGACCAACGGCTTAACGTGCTTTCCGAGGCACGGAGGAATCTCGATATGTAAAGATGGTCACCCATCCACTGACCAACCCCGGCAAGCGTAGCTTAACCTGACGGATCGACCCGTGCGGCTGTTATTACTTAGCCACGAGCTCCTCTCAATTATAATATAATAATAATAATATAATAATTATAATATAATAATATAATTATTGTATTTTTATATTATAATTTTATAAGTACTAGAAAAGAAATAAGCTATGCATCACACTAATATTATAAAAACGAAAGTTTGTATATGTTTTTAGGGTTCCGTACCAAAATGGTAAAAAAGGAACCCTTATGGTGTGACCCTGTCTGTCTGTCTGTCACAGCTGGATATCTCAAGAACTACTAATGCTATCAACTTGTTTGGAACAGTTTTAGATGACGTTTACCCACCTATTTTGCAAATAAGAAAGAAGTAGGTAAAAATGTTTTTTTTTTGTAGCAGGGACTGAAAGGGGGTCTTATAAATTTAAAGTGGGGCGGGATTTTCAACTCTCTGTGTTGAGCCGAGCTTCGAGAATCCAACTCTCGGCGCTAAGCAGAGCGTTGAAAATCCAGTGCGCGAAAAAAAATCGCCGCGATATTTTTACGTCCGTGCAGACGTCGTCTTATGAGTCCTCCAATCAGAAATCAAGGAACTATGAGGGTTCCTTGATTTCTGAGGACTGATAATGATGATTTCCTCTATTGTTATGAGTTGATTCAAACGTTTTTATCATGCCTTATGAGTAGACAATCAAGTGGAATTAGATAACATTTACAATCTTCATAAAGACTTTGCTAGGCTAGAGATTCCACTTTTATTATCTTCTAAATAGAACACAATATACCTACCCACTTAATTATATTAGTTAGGTACTAGCTGTTTGCCCGCGGCTTCGCCCGTGTGAATGTTAATATCTAGGTAAGTACCTATTTGCATCGGATTTTGTTCATAATTTCATAGGTTTTAATTTTTTTTGCGCGGAACCCTAATCCTTTTTCTAAAATAAAAGTACCCAAGTTACTCCATATAACATCGGCTCTGAAAGTGAAATTTGCGTCAAAATCGGTCCAGCCCTATCTGACTCCTAAGTCTAAGCGTGAGTTTAGGCGAAGTGTCATTTAGTTCCTTCCATTTGGAAATTCTTTATAGCAGCCTAAGGTCTAGACTTGTTCCCAGATAACAACAATGATTGCACGCTTTTTTTTTTTGGGTTGGAAATCATCAAATGAAGGCCGCTCTGGGTGAAGCGTGAGGGCGCGTCAGACTTTTACTGACTAAACCCACCCGTGTTCCTTTGTGGCCCTATGCCAGGGCCACGGTAACTCTTTCGAACAACCCGCGACCCCGGCGGCGTCGGCCCTATCGGACCCCATCATTGCTGACACCTCATTGAGGCGCGCGTGGAACGCAACGCGCCGCCCGTGTCGACCCAGGCCTGACGAGAAAAAAAAATCTATCCATCATGGATCCGTTGAGAAAAAAGGATGGTGCTATAAGTCGTACATAGCTCCGTCTCTCTCTCACACTGGAACCGTTCAACTTCTGCCCTGCTATAAGAGCTGATAGTAAGCCCCCAGGTCCTTTCCCGACGACGTCCGCAAGCCAGAGCCAAAGGTGGCAATGTTTGCACCCTAACATGTGCTCATTAATATCTGGGTACAGGCAGAAGGAAGCTAGGGTCTAAACCAGGGGCGCCGGCACCCGCTTTAAAAGATAATAACGCAATCAAGGTAACCAAACCAACGTACTTAATGTAAGGCAGTAGTAGACATGTTGTCACGCAGAGCAGACGTTGGACAATTTGTCCGCGACGATAAAACGTATGGAAATCTATGCAATAACGCACACGTAGGACAAATAGACGGCCGGGATGCGTATATAGAAATGCTACTTCAGTACGTCCCACAGTTTACGATTTGACCAATCTAGCAGGACAATAGGTATTTAAATGAAATGTTTAAAACTACGTTTTTTTAATTTTGTTCCACTTTTGAATACATGTTTTAACTGATAACACAAGGCAGATAATCCTTTGTCACGCAAAACTGGTTTTAACAATGGGCATAGTTACGCGAACCTATTCAGGTAGTCGGCCCACCGCTCAGTGTGACCGCTAACGCTAACGTGTATACATGTTCTTTGGTGTTTTGAGTGCTTGTAAGTGTTTTTTTGTGATGGAGTCATCAAACACAGGTAATTATCCATATATTAAATTATTAAAATAAATCAAATTGTATGTTTGCGAATTGTATCACTCACTGAAAAAATACATCAATAATAATGTATTTTTATTTTTAATTAATTTTTGTTTGGAGATCTACCATGTAGTCAAGTGTAGTCAAGCTGTGATAGTAGTCTTAAAAAATTCTCTGTGTTATATACTTTGATGCTATAATCATCGTTTTCTGCGATTTTTTGCGATTATATATATTTTTATTTTTCTTTGTAGATACTAGAATGCAGCGAAAATCAATATTTGATTTTTGGCGTTCTATTCCGCCCAAAGGTCGATTAAATAAAGTAATCAACTTTGTGAAAATGTGCTTTGGTGATTTGGATGTTACCGAAGAACAGGATGAGCAGTTAAAAGCATTTTTGAAAAAAGAATGCGAGAAAATTCGTGTGAAATGGGATCGCAAGCAACGACGATTAGACTTGTTTTTAAAAGACTATGAACAGTGGCTCAACGAAGATTTAACTTTCGCCATGCTTGTGGTATCAGAAAATATTTCAATGCCAAGTACTAGTGGTGGGAGGCCGCAGAAAAGTTTTGTGGAAAGTTCAAAAAAAACGAAGAAGAGGAAAGTTCAGCACTTATTAAATGACTACAGTAAAGATGAACTGACTTTCGCTGCACAATTAAGTGTCAGAGCTAGTGGCAAACGTGATGCTGCTACATTGATTGAAGAATTATCTACAGCCTCGCCAAAAAGAGCCACCACATATAAAAGAGCTAGAAGAATTATTAATACTGGAAAAGAACAAAGACCTTATACTCCTGACGAAGCTTTGGCATTTTTCATATCAAATAATTTCACTGTCCAGACGTACAAAAATGTTCAACAAGAAGCCAAAGAAAGGGGATTCAATGTATACCCTTGCTATGATCACGTGGCACAGGTGAAGAAGCAGTGCTATCCTCCTGTTGAAAATATAACAGTAACTGAAATATCGGCTGAAGTAAGACTGGATTCTCTTTTGAACCATACTGCATTGAGAATATGTAAAAATATTCTTGGAGAAAGGTTAGATACCAGTGTGTTGAATTACACTTTGATATACAAATGGGGGTGTGATGGGTCTTCAGGTCATAGCTTATACAAGCAACCATTTGAAGCTACGGATAGCACAGACGAATATATGTTTATCATATCTTTAGTTCCAATAAGACTTGTAAACAATGCACAGAAGGTCATATGGGAAAATCCTCGGCCATCATCACCAAGATTCTGTAGAATTATCAAATTCATGTATAAGAAAGAATGTGAAGCATTGATCAAAGAAGAATGTCAAGGTATTAAAAATCAAATACGGATGTTAATTCCAACTCTCGTGGAAGTCAGAGGCGTAACCATCTCGATCACGCACCAGATGATTCTTTCAATGATTGATGGTAAAGTTTGTAACGTTTTAGCTGAAAATAAATCGACTCAAAGATGTTTTATCTGCAAGGCAACATCGAAGGAAATGAATTCGGCATCAATGGTTAGAGAGCCTGATGAGAATATGTACCAATTTGGAATCTCTAGTTTACATGCGTACATTCGTACAATGGAATGTCTTTTAAATATTAGCTATCGACTGAACATTTGTGAGTGGCAAGTCAGAGGAGACCAAAATAAAGAAACATTCAAAAACACTAAAGAAGAAATAAAGATAAAGTTTAAGGAAATTGGTCTTATAATCGACAAAGTTAAACCAGGATTTGGTACAAGTAATGATGGAAATACCGCACGAGCATTTTTTCATAATTATGCCACAACAGCGCGGATTACTGGTCTCAATGAAAACCTTATTCATCGTTTTGCGACAATTCTTGCAGTCATAGCTTCAGGCTATGAAATCGATACCAAAAAATTTCATGACTACTGTGTAGAGACCAGGGAGATATATTTAAGTTTGTACCCATGGTATAACATGCCGGCAACAGTGCATAAAATTTTGGTACATGGAGCAGAAATAATAAAAAATTCGGTGATACCAATAGGACAAATGTCCGAGGAGGCTTCCGAGGCCAAAAACAAAGAAATCAGAAAAGCTAGATTGGGACATACATTGAAGACATCAAGACACAGAACTAATTATGATTTAATTAAACATTTGTTAATATCTTCAGACCCATATATAACATTATTAAGAAAACTTCCTCGAAAACAAATATCTAAGCGAGACATAGATATAAGAATTTTATTAAAAGATTAAAAAAAGTATATTATATGTGTTACACATTTAGTTTTGCCTTTTATTTAATACAACATTCCTATGTATACAATAAATGTAGGTTTCCGAGTTTTGTCCCCCTAGATTAGTCAAATCGTACACTGTGCGTCCCCTCAGGCGGAGACGATATAGTCATTTCCAGGCCATAAAACACACGTAAATGCTAGTAAATTCTAATTCCGCGTAAATTCTACTGAATACTAGCATTTACGTGTGTTTAACGCCTGGAAATGCGCTAACTCTAGGTATTCGTATCCGCCTGAGAGGACGTACTGAATTAGCATTTCTATATACGCGGCCGGGATTTCCTCATCGCGTCTATTCCCCGCCCTAAACACACACGGAGTCTTCGCCCCTAGCCTAAACACCTCTGGCTACCGCTTCGGGGAATACCTATAGTCGTAATGTTATCAATCCATATCACTAAAAGTCACACCACTCACATAATTAAACGTAATCACATAACAGTAATCGTCCAACTTACGACATACGTCAATATCCCTAAACAGAGGAACGACGTTTACATAAACAGATAACAGACGTCTTCGCCCCTAATGATAACATTCACATCACTATAAAAGATCGATGAAATGAAACATCACTTTGTCACAACACTACGGTCCCAATTCGATTGTTAACGACTGATTGATTGAACGCGACGATGTATATGGAAAGCAATTTGATTAAAGAGTAGAAGAAAATAGGTTGGTTGGTAGGTTGAAAGTAGAGATGAGATATACCTGCCATTCTCCATACCCGGCCTTTAAGGTATGGGTATCACTAAATACCTGGTACAAATACCAGGTATCAAAATACTTCTAAGTATCTGGGTGTGGTAGGATTTCGATAAGTAAACGTATGCGATAAGTATGGTATGCCTCCAATATAATGTAGGTACGACGTTTCAAGTACCTATACGTAATTATGCATTATGAGATATGAAATCTTTCCTTCCTACTTTACCACTAAATATAATATTTACCACTAAATATAGATAAAAACAAACAGGTGTAACGAAATCGCAATCACAACTGACGCAAAAAATCAAAACATTGTCGACCTAAGTACCACTAGACAACGTAAACATTCAAACACGTAATAATATTCCCTAACATAAACAAACTAAGGAACTCTTTCACGTCGTGACAAAAAATGTAATTATGCTATTATGTTCCTTATGCACGTAAAAATAAGTACCCATTTTGTCTAACTAAATTAAATCAACCGAATGTTCATAAAGCACGAATGACGTTTCGGGTCCCTTCGTAAGCTGTCGGGTAGCTTCTGGTTGCTTCGGCGTACCGAACTACCGATAAAACTGGGCGCTACCTTGTGGTAGCGGTTCGTATCGTACTATGCGTCTGACGTCATACCTTCAAGGTATTTACCCAGTATTTCGGTCCGTACCCGGTCTATGTACTGGGAAGCACATACTTGGTATATATACCTCTACCAGTATATACGTCTCATCTCTAGTTGAAAGATTGGCTGTTTTTATTTATTTTAAAGCTAGTGTTGTTGTCATTACGCGCTGCTTATGGCTAAGTAATCAGGTTAAGCTACGCTTGCCGCTTGGTCCGTGGATGGGTGACCAATTGACTATCTTTATGTACCAAGACCCTCCGTGCATCGGAAAGCACGTTAAGCCGGTGGTCCCGGCTGTCATTCATGAATCTTTGCCAGTCGTCACGGGTCGTCAGAAGCCCGAAAGCCTGACTACCACTCTTACCAAGGGGTATCGTATTACCCAGTTATTGGGTTGTGGAGCTCAGATAGGCAGTCGCTCCATGTAAAATACTGGTATTCAGCTGCATCCGGTTAGACTGGCAGCCGACGCCAACATATTTATGTTGTTGTCATTAGGTTTAGAATTTTAGATCTATGTTTGCAAGGATCTTATGTATGCGACCTCATGCTCACTGGCTCAGAAACATACTTAGTTTTTATGTCAAAAATTTATAAAATTATAATGATGCTGATTTTTCTCCTTAATAACTTTGTCAAATAGTGGTCCTTGACATTGCCAAAGATTTGGCTAAATTACTTTTAAAAACAGCACGCTTAGCATGACCGCCATAGAAACGGGTTTTGTCGACGCAAGAATAGGCAAAATTACAGATTGTAGAAATATTTCTATGCATTCATCGCGTCTAAGCAGGCAATGTGTAATTTTGTCTATTCTTCCGTCGACAAAACGTCATGCTACACGTGCTGGGCATAACCTGCTTTCTTTTCTCTTGATGAAGGTAAACAACAGGACACACACACACAGGGGGGGGGGGGGTACAGGTTGGGTAGGTAGGTTGGTGTTGGTAAGGTTGGGAGGTGGTTGAAGGTAGGTTGGTCTTGGTTGGGGGTGGTAGGCAGTATTTTATTTATTTGAGGCGAAGATTTGAGGTACAAAAGAAAGACCTTGACTATGCCACTATGCTATGATGGGATATATACAATAATGTATATGTGTTTTCCGGGCGTTAACGAGAATTGAGGGGGACTTGATAACGAACGATACTGCGTAGTGTTTCCCGTAGGTACACGTTCAGACTGTGGTGTCAAATGACTATTATACTACTTTCTCTAAAATGTGCCATACATTATTTTTTGAGACACACTCCTCAGATATAGCCATAGAGTTTCTTGATACTCCGCTTCTTTTTTTTTTACAGGTATTTGTTTACATTGAAATTGTTTATTTGAAACTAGCTGACCCTACAGACGTTGCCCTGTCCAAATTTCATGTGAGAAAATGAATTTTCTTCATACGTTTTCAAGAGAATCTTTGAAGCCTATTTGCATACTGACCCAGATTCCATATCTATTAGGTTATATGAGCCTGTGTTGGCCATTGCCATTAAATCCGTAGGATTTCTAATGGGCTGTTTGCATCTCAATTGTGACGGTAGTCATTAATTTTCATGCGATGTGCTTTTGTTTAGACTAATGATGCTTGGTTTTTTCAAGGGCGTTGTAAGTTGCTGTTGTTAGGGTATATTTTGTGTTCATTTACTTTGTATTTTCAAGCCTTTTTGTCTCGTAGAGGCTTATGTAAGACATAGGCGCACACTATGCGACATGCGACTGTGACAGCTCGACGACAAGACGCTAACCTGTCGCATTTGACTGGCAGTGTGGGCGTGCACCGTGCATCTAGACGCTACGACAAGGAGCGAGAGCGTGCGATTCATTCCCCTAGCTTGTCGTGTCGTTACGACTCTGCTACTCGACGCCAGCCTGTCGTTGCGTCTAGTCGCCGAGATAGTCGCATGTCGCATAGTGTGCGCGATGTCTAATAGGCATTACCTACTTAGAAATGAACGAAATTAAATATACCTTTATTTGGATAAGTAAGTACTTATGGCTGTGTGACCTTGTTTCGTATACGAAGTATTGAATCAATTTTATAGAAAAGTTTTGTATTTTATTAACATCGGAATAATAAATATCTTTTCATAATCGAGCTCACATCAAAACGTCATCCATTAATTTTGATAGAACTTAATGGTGTGAAATAATTCAGAGTTTTATTTATCATCTTAGGCTTTTGCGAAAAACAGGTTTAAAAAAAAACATTTGGGTGTAACGTATTTGTTATTTACATAATATTTCCGGAAATCGCATGTTATTTCATTGTATAGAACCGGTCGCTAATAGTGTGAATTGCTTGAATCTATTTTGACACAATTTTTTTCACATAGGTACACGTGACAAATTGTGGATTTTCTAAATCGGGGTTTTTGTGTTGTAGTCAGCGCCAAGTTCAGATTAAACGATTTCTTTCTAGATATTAGTGGATGAGTTATTTGTCTATTTAGGAAAAATAGGTCTCTATGCTTTGCATTGGCCGAAAAACGTCATGGCATATTGGTTAATAGACCTGTCTGTCATGAACTCATGACATGATGCTTTCATACAAGTCATCACTTTCTACGCATGCTTAGGTCTACCACACGTTTTAATTAAAAACCTCCAATAACACACACACATACCCATACATAAATTCAAGTCTTCTTCCCATGGGGGTAGGCAGAAACTATAGAACGCCACCCGTCTCCAAAAATAGGGATGTTGCCTAAAATTTTTTTTGTCCTTCGTGTAGATTATTCAAAAATATTGGACACGTATTTTTTCTTTTTTTACGTAGTCAAAAGATTACGGCGATACATTGAATTAAAATGTGGCATGACGTCACTCCTTGCTAGATTTTATACGTAGTTTGTTATAGTTGTGACGTAGCGAGCGGGCTCCCCAACTTTAATGCGTTTTTATCTAAGTATTTTTTATTAATATGTTAAAGCAAAAAAATACGTGTCTAATATTTTTTTTATCTGACTGACGGACTAAATAGAATTTCTTTTATTTTACCCAGGCATCATCCCTATTCTGCATCAAAAACAAATATTGTCACATAATCGGGCTTCTGTTCTGCTCTACCACCTGTACAAATATAATTATTTGTTAACTTGCTATCTTCAGTGACGCAAAACCACGGCTACTGCCCCACAAATAATTATTAAGTAGTAACTATAGCTTTTCCCGCGGCTTCGTCCGCGTGGAGGTGGAAAATTATCCCACGGCAACGTACTACCGGGATAAAAAGTATCCTATGTCTTAATCCAGGTCATGGTCTACCCATGTGCCAAATTTCATCCAAATCCGTTCAGCCGTTTTAGCGTGAAAGCGTGACAAACAAACAAACTCACTTTAGCATTTATAAGTTAGGATTTTGTCTGAGTGTTTGATGCAATTTAAAACTTTTTAGAGTAGATTTTAAATCTTCAGATTTTTATCGGATGAATAAAGTGACGGTTTGACATATTTTCGATGCAGAAGCTGTCAAACTGTATTTTTTATTCCTCAGATATAAATTAACTGAGGAATTAAAAATCAGCTCTTAACACTAGGGTATCTACTACCAAAGATATGTAATCTTTTGTTTGGAGAATGTGACTGCTCTGGACACAGACCAACAATGATTCTTGTTCTGTGAAATTTAAAAATGCGGTTAATCGGAATTGTGATCGCAGCATCTGGTACAGCGCGACTAGTGATAGTGACAATGATATTTTTATAACAGTCCAACGCAGAGAGAAAGATATGTTTTAGAAACAGTTCTGGTTATGATATTCAATTCAATTCATTTATTCAATAACGATTTTTACATCGTGTCTCGAATTTCTTTAACTAAATAATAATAGGGGTTAAAGTATGAAATTGCCGATTTGTACTGAAAAATTGAAATTAGTTTTTTTAAATTTAACATATTTATTTAATCAAAATAATTACCATTATTATCTATACATTGCTGCCATCTAATAGGAAGGTCATTTATGCCTTTGCGATAGAACTCTCGTGATCTAGATTCGACAAACTGTGTGAAAGCATTTTGTACTGCCTCCTGCGGGGCGAGCACGGGCGTACTCAAGACGTTTGTGACAAGACATGATAAATTATGTCATGTCTTAGAATTTGTCTTAAATGCTAGCACGGGTCAACCATGTGACATAATCTAGAGGCGCGACATGCCTTTCTTGTTGCTAAATTCATAGTGTGACATAGTAAATTGAAAAAATTATCAAATTAAATCTTTTTTCTTTCTTTTCTTTTCTTTTGCATAGAACTCGAAAACGGTGTGTCCTATCGCAAAAATAATGAAAATTTGGCACCCCTTTATGAAACCCATAAACCTATTATTCTGAACATGTAGGTACCAAAAAAAAAATAGTAGTATTTAAGTAACCCTATGTACTTAAATTATTTCTTTATTTTTTTTTTGTTGTTTTCGACGCGCATTATTTACATGTCAAAATATGTATTTTTAAAAATTAAAAAAAAAACCGTTTAAATATATAAAAAATAGTAAGTAATTTATTTATTTACTTATTACAATTTTTTTTTTGTTATCGCGCGCAATTCTTCACACAAATAAACCACCACCACACAATGCAAGAAAATAATTTATTGCCATTTGGTGCAGAGTAATTAGCAGGAAAACATTATTTTTTTCAATTTTCAAATTTTATCACCACCTCCGAACGAACGTGATAAAATTTTTCTTAGTCACCGTCAAAATGTGACATTTGTGATATAATTGGTGCGCCCATATTAGCAAATAAGACATAATGAGTCCCAACTAAACGTCAAGAAGTTATGTCACATTCAAGAAATTAACTCACGCCGCCGTGCTAGCATTTAAGACAAAACAGTTTTATCGCCCAAACTATGATAAAATGTGTGACTCAAGCCATGTCACAGTAGGCCGTGCTCGCCGGGCTGAGAAGACAACTTTTTATCACGTCAATACATTTCTCTAAGTTAGATTTCGTGCAGATTCGTTAGATTTCCTTCGTTTGACGACTCTGCACGAAATATAACTTAGAGAGATGTATTGATGATTTTTATGGTTAAAATTATATAAATACATAGGTATGTTTTATTGCCGCGTATTATACTTTGATCAAGATACAACCTGACACGGACCTGCAAATTGCAAAAAACCCAAAAAAAAAATTAATTTCGCGAGCTACACAGCGCAATCACATTAATAGTGTATGACTCATACATAAGTCAATATTCATAAAATTCAATAAAATTTTAACTTCAAATCAATAAAATTATGTTACTTTATATAGATAACAGACGACATTGGGATACGGATGCTCACGGCTCTGGCTTAGTAATTTAAAAGTACAATAATTATAAGAAATACAAAATTACAAACTTGTTATATAACATTCCCCAAAAATCATAGAACCAGTTTTCATGAAAAAATACATACCTACGTAGCTCGTATCGTAGCTTTTCTAAGTAGAAAAGCTACGATTTCAGCGCTGGCGGTATTTGTAAAGGTGCTCTCGGCGGAGAAGCACAAAGCTTTTTTCGGCTTTCCATAAGCCTCGCTCGGCTCGGCAGTAAAGCACAATCTCTATAAAAAAAGCTCAACTATCGTGAATAGACTAGACTGTGATAAAAGGTAAACACTAGCAAAATCGACCCTCTTCATTCTCTGTCACGCAAACGAATCACATAAATCGAATATAAATTGCAAATTGCCAACTTATGGTCTTAATATTGATTGATAGCAGGAAGTTAATTTGTCTATCTAATGAGGATGTCAATTTTCAAAAATATTTTGCGTAGTTAATTAACAATGACGACATAAATATATCTTATCACCCTTTCAGCATCGTTGAGGTATAATTAAGTGAAGATTGTTTGAAAATGATCAAAGACTCGGAAGATATATCATTACACTCGCTTTCGCTTTTACTGAAGCTTCGTGTGATGTAGACGCGTTGAGTTGGCACCGCTCGACTGTAAAATGGGGCAATTGCATCTGCAAACTATTGATAGTTTTTGGTTGATTTAATGGATTGTAAACAATACATATACCTGGTTTATAATGACTGGTCCTTCGAGCCGGATTCTTCCTAAGAGGAGGAGATGTCTCGAACATAAACCTGTCTTCTATCCGCTCTTGTTGTTGTTCATTCAGCAACTTTTTTTAGATATAATCTCAAATTGTATGTTAGTATTAAAATAAGCACTAGGTACGTTTTCCTCCGATGTAGTTAATTTCGTCGTTTATCATTATGTAGTTTATTTATACCCTTTGACGTCAATAAGGAAAATCAAGTATCATGAAATAAGGTAATAAATTCCGGTTTTTGTATTTTTTGTACTTAAAATCAGTAGGTAGGGAGGAGATACCTTTACCCAAGGTAATAATTGAATATGTTTTTAAGATACATTTATTTACATATACATAATTAGATGTAGGTTGTTTGTTAAAACTGCTATATGCACTTTTAAGACCTCCAAATTCACTAGGTATTATATATTAAGTTAATTAATTTCCGTATATGCAAATTTCTAAGCTTCGTACCTATTTATAAACTACTAATAAAAATAATCCTATAAAGTTATCCATCAAAATTAGAACTAAATCTTGTTGATCATCAACAACATCATCAACATCATTGTCCTGCCCTTATCCCAGTCACTGCCCTCTTTAGCCATATCATCTTTCACACAGTCCATCTATCGTCTTTTGGTCTTCCCCTACTCTTATAGCCATCCACATTCATACTCAAAACTTTCCTCACAACATTTTCCTCATTTCTCCGCATCACATGGCCATACCATGACAACCGATTTCCGCGGTGCCACTTTCAGACTTCCTCGTATGTACTCATTTCTTATTCTATCCATTCGTGTAACACCACACATCCCTCTTAGCATTCTCATTTCAGATGCATGCAATTGCCTTTCATTCATCCCTTTTGTGGCCCAGCACTGATCCATAAAAGACGCAGGTTTAACCATCTGAAGTAGGGTAGGTAGGTGGCGCTGCAGTCGGGTTCTAGGATCGTTCAGACAGCGTCTGTCGGGTCCGCTAGTTGTTTTATAAATCTTCCCCTTAAGTTTAAGGGGAATGCGGGAGTCGCAGATTATTCCCGTCACTTGCCGTCAATAACAGCAAGTTAAAACACCCTTCAGAATATTATCCTACATTTCCCAGTCTCTCATCATCTGCCTAGCCTTTTCCCAATATGTCGGGGTCAGATTCCAGTCTAACCGGATGCAGCTAATTACTAGTATTTTACATGGAGCGACTGTCTATCTGACTTCTATAACTGGGTAAGTCTGGTTGTCTGACTTTCGGGTTTCTGACGACCCGTAACGATTGACAAAGATCCACGAATGACAGCCGGCATCAACGCCTTTTGACGTGTTTTCCGGGGAGGTCTTGGTATGTAAAGATGGTCACCCATCCAACCGCGGCAAGCGTAGCTTAACCTGGTCGATCGACCCGTGCGGCTGTTATTACTTAGCCAGTCTCTAAGCAGCTATATTAATCAAACCACCATCCCAAGCCTTACCAAGACAACACATACAAGGCTTCTCTATTATTATATACCGCTTATTAAAACAGTAAGTCCTCTTAATTACTCAATTGTTAGTTGATCTATCTCTAGAGCAATCTTTGTAACGGTAATTGCGGTCTGAGCACGCACGCGCACGTCTTCAAGCTAAATCGGTTGTGATTGGATCCAATGGGTCGTCGTGATTAAATCAGTCCCCAGACATCTCGTTGGGATTGGTCTATTTGTTTCGACGTTATTTTTAGTCCTGTTAGCGTGGTTGATGAGAAATTATTTGAGCAAATTATTGTTGAAGTGTAGAAGTCGGCAGACGCTCGTGGCTAAGTAATAACAACCGCACGGGTCGATCCATCAGGTTAAGCCACGCTTGCCTGTTTTGGTCGGTGGATGGGTAGACTCCTCCGTGCCTCGGAAAGCACGTTAAGCTGTTGGTCCCGGCTGTCATTCGTGGTTCTTTGACAGTCGTTACGGGTCGTCAGAAGCCCGAAAGTCTGACAACCACTCTTACCAAGGGGTATTACCCAGTAACTGGGTTGTGGAGGTCAGACAGGCAGTCGCTGTTAAATAGTGGTATTCAGCTGCATCCGGTTAGACTGGAAGCCAACCCCAACGTAGTTGGGAAAAGGCTAGGCAGATTGATTTAGTAGAAGTCGCCAGCAAAGATGGTTTGGTTTTGTCTTTGCTAAGGATACATAGGTACGAAGGATACTAAGGATATACAACTTGTCGTTTCGCATCCTTGTCAAATTTCAGGGTGTGATACAGAACATCAAACCGAACAACTTTCTCTATGGGACCAACATCGTAATCGCGAAAAAAATTTCAACAGTCCCATAGAAAACTTCAATACGGCAGTAAATGACGGCTGATTATTTTTTCGCGATTACGATGTTGGTGCCATGGAAAAAGTTGTTCGGTTTGATGGTCTATCTATACCACACCCTTAGATTTGACGAGGATTCAAAACAACACGTTGTATAAGATATTATTCTAAGGATAGTACTGAGATCTACTTACCTGTAAGTTTGCTAAAATAAACACATAACATAACATCACGACTGTAATCCCCAAAGGGTTAGGCAGAGGTGAAAGCTACACCCACATTTCACCAGATATGTTTAAGCCCCATGTAATAGTGGGCGAGCCTACTGGCATCAACCGGGCACAAATCCAGACTCCTGGCTGCTACTGAGGAATTCCAGATGTAAAAACGCAATAACACTTTATCCGACTCGGGAATCGAAATCAGGACCTCAGGCTCAGCAGTAGCGCTTGTGGTCACAAACTAGACAGAAGAGGAAGTGCAAAAAAAAAATTGAAATAAAATCATCATCATCTGCCTAGCCTTTTCCAATCTAACCGGATCTATCCAATCGGCTTCCAATCTAACCGGATTTTACCGGATGCAGCTGAATAACTACCAGTATTTTACATGGAGCGACTGCCTATCTGACCTGCACAACCCAGTTACTGGGTAATACGATACACCTTGGTAAGACTGTTGTCAGACTAAAGTAAAATATCTTACAAAATTAAACTGAAACAAAAAACATTAAGGCGGATCCGCAGAAGTAGCCGCGCAAATCAAATTTTCTTGCAATTTGCTGATCAGTATCAGGCTATAACAATTATGAACTTTGTACATAATCACACTAATATTATAAAGGCAAAAGTTTGTGACTGTGTGTGTGTGTATGTATGTATGTTTGTTACTTCGTCACGCTCAAACGGCTGGACCGATTCGGATGAAATTTGGTATTTAGATAGCTTATACCCTGGATTAACACATAGGCTATTTCTTATCCCGGTCTACGCGGGTGAAACAGCGGGCGCAGCTAGTTATTACTATAAGAATCATCAATACATCTCTATGTTAGCTTTGTTCTATTTAAGTTTGATTTCGCAAATCATGACATTTTGGAACAAATCTAACTAAGAAGACCGTATTGATAATTCTTATGGTTAAAATTATGTAAATACATATAATTTGCGTATCACATTTGACCTGCAAATTGCAAAAACGGAAGAAAATTTGAAGTTCGCGGGCTACTACTGCGCAATCACCTTAACTCTACTTGACAATGTATTTATTCAAACCGTCTGCCGAAAATAAAACGTAATGTTAAAGAAAGTAACAGTTTTGATTTAACTGGAATAATGAAAGCTTAATAAAATGTTTTACCAACAGAAACCAGACTTTCATTACTGCTGTTGAATGATTAGTATTACTGACATTTTAAAATAATGGACTCGCAACAATATTAATGGCTGCTATAGCTTATCTGCTCTGAAATATCCACGAGCCCCACTGCCGCATTTACCGTAGTGTACGTAAACAAATGGTAGCCCACGAAATTAAAATTTTCTTGTTTTTTTTTGCAATTTGCAAGTCAGTGTCAGGTTGTATCTTGATCAAAATATGGTTCGCGATTATAACAAATATGTATTTAAATAATTATAACCATAACAATCATCAACACATATATCTCTAAGTTAGATCTCTTCTCTTTTGATCTGATTTCCGAAATCAGATTAAAAGAGAACAAATATAACTTTTTTCAAATTTTGATCAAGAACCTGACACTTGACTGACAAAAAATGCAAAAAAAATTGAATTTCGCGGGATACCACCAGCGGATCCACCTTAAGTAGTGGGACGCGTCATTTTTCAGAGTAGACATGCTCTACCTACCGTTTAACATCTGACATTTCCATGAATTTGTAGCCATGATACAAAAACGTATTCGTGGTCCTTTGAAACGGGACGCGTGATTGGCTTAAAGCTAATTGGCTCTGACGCGGGTGTCTCAAACTTTGTTGCTATTGGTGGAATAATTTAGTAAAAGGGAATCTGGAGCACATAGATTTTCGAGGAAGGAGGCCTTGAATGGGAACTCATTTAGGTATATTCAAATAAGGTTCAGCACTTTTCATGTCTCAAAAATAGTCTTGACTTTTAGCTCTAGCTACTTTACTTCGATTTTAGTATTTAACTGAACTCACTATCCGACCACATCATCACTTATCATCAGGTTAGAATTTAATGGCCAAGCATTCTGCCTAGTCTTTTCCCAACTATTTTGGGGTCGGCTTTTAGTCTAACCGGATGCAGCTGAATACTAGTATTTTATATGGAGCGACTATCTGACTTCCACAACCCAGGAACTCTACCGAGTTACTGGGTTACTACGATACCCCTTGGTAAGACTGATTGTCATACTTTCGGGCTTCTGACGACCCGTAACGACTGTCAAAGATCCACGAATGACAGCCGGGACTAACGGCTTAACGAGCTTTCCGAGGCACGAGGCTTTAATGGCCAAGCGTTAGCCAAAAAATGGTGGCAGGGGGGCGACCATATTGCCTCCAACCGAGCACAAATCCCGACTCCACGCTGCTATACTATAAGTAGCTCTTTTTCTACCGGATTACCTACGTCACAAATCTGTTCGCCTTATAACTAGCTTATTAACCACCTCTCTTTGTCCCCCAGGTGGCTGAACGTTTAAAAGTAGACGTTCGCCGCGGCCTCTCATGGCGGGAAGCCAACGACCGCATGAACTTCGTCGGACCCAACGAGTTCCAGGTCAAAGAACAGGAACCGCTATGGAAGAAGTACATAGAGCAGTTCCAGAACCCGCTCATACTACTGCTGCTTGGTAAGTTTACAAAAATGTTCATCAACATAGGTTATCCTGGTCTTTAAATGTCGGCCATTTTTGTGTAAGTATCAAGTTTTTACCCACGTCACAGATTAATACAGATGAGACATTTCGCAGTTTAGGTATGAAGCTACAAGTACGCGGCGGTCAATTCAATAGGTCAAAAGTAATTCAGTAGGTCAGAAGGTATAAGAGTTACGCGATAGAAAGAGAGGCAACTTGTAGTTGAATATAACTGTAGGTAAAAAGCGTTGTGCGACTTGAATTGCACTTTATTGTGTCGTAGCAAGAGTCGCTTTTTATTGAAATGATTTTGCGGAGTGTCCCATCTGTATTAATCTGTGCCCACGTATGAAAAAAATTTAAAATGTTTTTCTTCAAAATTCAATAAAACTCAAATAGTCTTTTTGAAACATGAGCGTCTTGATGTTTGTTCTTGGAACGAATTCGTTTCCCTAAACGAACGTTTGGTCGGATTTTAAATAAACAAGTCTATATATTTATGGTTTCCATTGGTTACGTTTCAAGATATTTTTAATTTTAAGAATATCAAATAGAACCATACAACGAAGACTATACTCGTATATCGTTGGTTTTTGCCTCGTCTAGTCTCTGGAACTTGAATCCTTGATGACATGACGTTTTCAGCACAGTTTCCGAATTAGCGATCCGTTTTAGGGACACACTGTCAGTGTTTCAAAAGTAATATTAAAGCCATGCCACAAGCCAATATAATAAATGTAGGTAATCAATCTGCCCTTTCCCAATTATGTTGGGGTCGGCTTCCAGTCTAACCGGATGCAACTGAATACCAGTATTTTACATGGAGCGACTGCCTATTTGACCTCCTCAACCCAGTAACTCAGTAACGATATCCCTTGGTAAGACTGGTTGTCACTTTCGGGGCTTCTGACGACCCGTAACGACTGTCAAAGATCCACGAATGACAGCCGGGACCAACGGCTTAACGTGCTTTCCGAGGCACGGAGGAATCTACCCATCCACCGACCAACCCCGGCAAGCGTAGCTTAACCTGATGTATCGACCCGTGCGGCTGTTATTACTTAACCAGGAGCTCCTCCTCCATAAGCAATGTAGGTAAATGTAAATAAATTACATTAATTAAACTGTGAGGCAAGGAAATGCTTTACTTAAATAAACTCCGCGAGAACGTAATTTCTTAGACCTAATAAGGATACATTGACATTTCCTGTATTGCACCATTCCCATGGAATGGCCTGTACTGTACCCTGCCTCAGTTTGTGAGAAGTTAACGGAACTGCCTCATTCGGTTTGTTTATTACATTGATTACAAGTGTATTTTTTTTAAACAAGTTTTTATTTGTCTGGATATCATCTAGGACCACAGATCAAGACGAATCAAACGATCCCAAACTCGATAGGGTTGCGTCGTTTTATTACTGAGTTCCCATGGCCACCTTCCGGCTCCATCATCATATCAGCTCCATGTCATAATAATATTGCATTGTGATCCGATTTACTTATGTATGTAAAATTTCAGTTGTATCGGAAACCGGGAAGTGAGTCAAATTTAACTTGCAAGATTAGATCACAGACAGACAGACACCGGGACAGGTGAAACTAAATAAAAGCTTGTAAAATGTAAAGTCAGGGAAATTATTTCAAATTGTCTACCAACATAAATTGTCCGTGTATTCAACTCACAACTGTCATTCATTGACAGTTGTATGAAATGGACACTGCAAATAATAATTAATTTCCTTGACTCTACCATCTCTTCTCTGTGATTCTGAAGATTCGGTTCTATTCTTTGATTACAATGCAATGCAAATGAACGAAATGCACCGACCCCAGCGTGGCTCCAGACTAGGTTACTCGAATGAACCCAAAGATTCACACTAGCCTCTGTTGCCTCATGTTACATGGTGCAACAGAGACCATTGCATATCAAGGAGTAGACCGGGGGGCGCGGTAATGGTAGGGAAGACGTGCCCTTAGGATATGGAAGGGATAAAGAGCCCACCAAGTAGGTATGCACCCTATAGTAAGCAAGGGAATTGTGGATTATGTAGGAGCTCGTGGCTAGGTAACAACAGACGCACGGGTCGAGGCATCAGGTTAAGCTACGCTTGCCAGGGTTGGTCCGTGGATGGGAGACAATCTTTACATACCGAGACCCCTCCGTGCCCCGGAAAGCACGTTAAGCCGTTGGTCCCGGCTGTTATTCGTGGATCTTTGACAGTCGTTACGGGTCGTCAAAAGCCCGAAAGTCTGACAACCAGTCTTACGAAGGGGTATCGTATTACCCAGTAACTGGGCTGTGGAGGTCAGATAGGCAGTCGCTCCATGTAAAATACTGGTATTCAGCTGCATCCGGTTAGACTGGGAGCCGACCCCAACATACCTAGTTGGGCAAAGGCTAGGCAGATTGATTGATTTCGTAGGAATGTTCACGTGTGTAGCGATGAGTATGCAGCGTCTGATAAAAAAGTTTCGTTCCGTTCTGTTCCTATCATAGAAATATAAAAAACAAGAAGTGGCAAGCGGGCGAATCTGTGTCCGCGCAACATGCTCAGTATGAACCGTTCATAGTACAAATTCCGTCTCCGCAACTAAGGCGCTTTCGACTGTGACCTTGACAATTTATAAGAATGCCGTGTTATTCATTGGTTTCTTGTAAAAACCGAAGCCATGTAAATCATGGAATCACTTTCCACATGTAAGTACAAGTATTTTACCGTATTTGTCTTTAAAATCATGAAAGTGACAAAGGGACAAAGTGGAGACACAGGGTTCTTCCGATACATTTTAACATACTGGGCACATCTTCTTTCTTATATCTATGGTTCCTATCCTTCACACATTCACAACTTACAAAGGAGCATTAACATCCTATGCATGTTGTACTAAACTTTCTACTTTCAAAGTATCCTCATATTTCACGGTCGCACTTTCAAACACATATCACCTCGAGTTCGTTGACTTATACGTTCTATAAAATAGTTAATTTATATGCAGCCTTCTTAATTTATATGTGTAGATATCTTGACTGGTTTTTAACACGCAAAAATTGTACTTGAGACGGTTAGTTACACGAATTGAACTTGTAGCATCCGCTTTTGTGGTCTAAATACACATTTAATTAACGTAATTGATCACGTATCAAATATTGGTCTTATCGCCTCGAATTTTAATAAACCTTTATTTTCTGCATAACCTTTTGCCTACTGTGTTGGGGTCGGCTTCCAGTCTAACCAGCTAAATACCAGTGAATGAACTCGCCGCGAGCGCGTAGCGAGCACGCCACGTGTTCGCCGCGTTTTCATAATATTGTACACTCGCTTGTCTCGCTCTCTCTTGTACATTCGCGTCAATTGGTCTCGTTACGCAAACGCGACGAGGTCGCTGCGCACACGTTTGAGGTAATGTTTTTAGTGAGATTGATGGAGCGGCCCTAGTGTCCGTAACACAGGTTAATTCCTAGCACGGAACTGGGTTTTGCTTCGCTATCCATTATGACGTTCCTAACTCTCACTCGTGATGTAGTATTTAAGTTAACCTGTACTCAAAGTTTTGAAAATAAAGATTTTATTATTATTTATTATTATTATTATTACGTTGCGAACTCGCGGCGAGCTCGCTGCGCACTCGCCCCGCTTTTCACTCGCTCGCAACTCGCTAGTGTGATCCCTTAGATCCAACGCGCGACGAGCGGTGTCTCTGTGTCGCGTGTGATTCGCTTCGCGTGTCGCGCCTGTTTGTCTTGCTTTTAGAATAAACTGAAAAAAAAAAACTCATTCACATTTTCAAACCGGAGCTAATTGTAAATTCGTAATTTTCCGTATCACGAAATTCATTCATAAAATTATATCCGTCATAAGTTGTAGATACCCGCCGTGGTTGTACTCTGTAGAATTATGGCTGTATTGTTTTTATAGTTAAAACCCCTTGTAATAATAAATTTACTATACCTATATGTGGTTAGATCAAGGGCCAGATTTAGAAGGCAGTACTCCTCGATAGGGCTCGTAGGTATTGTGAGGAGGTTCCTATCTCTGCAGCCCTAACCACCGCCGGTAGCTTAGACCCTGCCTGGACCACTATGTTTTATATTTTTAAATGTTTTTTATATAATATTTTTAAGAATGTATTTTATAAGGAAAAAAGATTAATAAACGAAATAATAATTTAATATTGAGATTTTTACGAGAGCCCACTGTTTTCAAATTGTTCTGCTGGGAAAATTGAATCAGACTAACCTTGCTTTTTATAGATTTTAGCTACTGCCCGCGGCTTCGCCCGCGTGGATGTTGGAAAGTATGTCACAGGAACGTAATTCCGGAATTAAAAGTACACTACGTGTTAATCCAGGTTATAAACTATCTGTTTGTCAAATTTTATACAAATCCGTTTAGCCGTTTTTGCGCCAATCCAGAACTTACATACGAAAACAGACAAAAATTCTTCGGTAGATTCAAGCAAAGGTTCATACCTAACTAAGTACTTACTTGTTAGAACATATAATTTACGAAATTATATTATTACACTTCAAATACGTCATTCATTATAGTTTTCTAATGCTTAGTAAGTTGAACAACAACAGCTGTACAATTGAAAACGTATATTTTTGACGTGAGAAACGTAAAATACGTATTAGTCACGACTTGGCAATATTTATCATTCATTAACATGACTCATTTGACTTCATGAGTCTCTTGTCAGTTATTATCATCTTCTTCAAATTCCTAACTTGTTTATTTGTTGCGATAGAGCTCGTACAAAAATGGTCTAAAATTAATATTATTTCTTCATTTTTGATAAATGAAAAGTTTTGTAATAAAATATTATAGAAATACACAATCTGAAAATTTCAAGTGTCTATTCATTTATTTAATTAATACTTCAAGCATAGATGTACAGAGGCGGACTTAATGCCTTAAGCATTTTCTACCAGTCAACCTTTGGGTGATGCAGAGACAAACAGTGGCAGATGCAATATCGAAAAATTAAGGAATAAATATTTATTTAAATATAAAGATACCTAATTATATGTATATAAATAAAGAACAAATAATTATACACAAATACACGAATATACTAAAACAAATAAGACAAATGATGGGAAAACATTAACGTGATGATACTGCCAGCTTCTTGCGAATGTGCTCACGAACTTTAACTTTAAAGGATAATCGGTTGGTTGCCATCCTGATTTCCTGGGGGAGCGCAGTCCACAGATAGATAGACTGAATGAAGAAGGAAACTTACCTACCTACCTTAAGGCCTACCTACAGTTCATGAGATAGGTACGGCACTGTTAACAGACAGACGGAATCAATTGCTGTTCGTTAGTCTCGCTAAAACTCAAAAACAGCTTGACCGATTTGAATATTTTTTTTTTGTTTTGTTTGCTAGCTAATAATTTGGTTCAAATGAAAAAAAAAACGAAAAAAAAATAAATTGTTTTGACAGGACAACGTCTGGCATCAGCTAGTCTTGTTCTTTTATCTATATATATAAAATTCAAAGTCCTGACTGACTGACTGATTGACTGACTGATATATCAACGCACAGCCCAAACCGCTGGACCTAGAGACTTGAAATTTTGCACATAGATACCTTATACAGTGTAAGCATCCACTAAGGAAGGATTTTTGGAAATTCCATCCCTAAGGGGGACAAATAGGGGATGAAAGTTTGTATGAAAAATCTTATTCCTTGAGTTAATAGACTTGAAATTTGGCATGAATATTTATCTAAGTAAATTATAAAGTTTGACATTTTTAGTTTTCCTAAATTACCCGCTCAGGAGGGATTGGGGGGTGTCAAAGTTTTGTATGGAGGAATTTTAACGGGCGTTCCGAATAACTCGAAACTCAGTATTTAAACTTGAAACCAAAAATGAAGAATAACGTGTATCACGGTTTTTCGAAAATCTACCCATATAGGGATGAAAAGGGGTAGTCAATTTTACAGGGCAGGATTTACTGCGGGGCTTGATTAACTCGAAAGTTGGTGTAAATAATCTTTCAGTCAAGTTACGGAAATATCCCAAACGATTTTTTAAAATTC
Organism: Cosmia trapezina; assembly: GCA_905163495.3. Lineage (NCBI taxonomy): Eukaryota > Metazoa > Arthropoda > Insecta > Lepidoptera > Noctuidae > Cosmia > Cosmia trapezina. Next base: position 4,216,943 of record LR991034.1, on the reverse strand, counting down.
CACCCCTATGGTGGTGAAAAAAGGGAATATAGTTTATATGAAAAATCTTACTCATTTGGTTAATTAACTTAAAACTTGTCACAAATACTTGCAAGTAACAAAGTTTGTCATTAATAGTTTTTCCCCAAAGGGAAGTGTAGATGGGGGAGGGAACGGGAGGGGTGGTGAGGAGGGAAACGGGGAAGGGCAGGGTTTGGTGAGAGGGAGAGGGTGGGGAGGGGTGATGAGGAGTGAGAGGGGGAGGGAGAGGGGGAGGATGAGAGGGATAGAAGGGAGGAGGGTGTAGTGAGGGGTAGGGTGTGGAGAAGGAAAGAGGGGAGGGGAGGAATTGGTGAGGGTAGAGAGGGAGGGGAAGCGGTGTAGGTGATATGAGAGGGTGTGAGAGGGGGAGGGGAGGTTAGCGGGAAGGGTATGTGGTGAGGGGGGTGAGAGGGAGAGTGGTTGGGAAGGGTGAAGGGGTGAGAGGGGGCAGTGAAAGCGATGATAAGGGAGAGAGGGAATATGGGTGGGAAGAGGGGGGGTGAGAGTGAGAGTAGGAGTGGTAAGAGTGAGAGGAGGACGAGTGTCTTTACACCTTAAAGTTGATATTCGTATAGCACTGATTCATTGAAGAAACCCAGCCCGACAGAAATGACCGAAAAATAGAAAGTCGGAAACTCGGAACGGCACAAAAACAGGAACAAACTCCAGTCGTGCATCGGAGCTGACACACACTTTTTTTGTTTGTTTGAACACGCTAATCTCTGGAACTGCCAGTCGGACTTTAATAATTATTTTTGCATTAGATAAGCCCAATTATTAAGAAGGCTATACAGGCATATTTAACATCACTCTAGGACCGTTAGGTGCCGAGCAAAAAGAAAAAAAGTCAGAAAGAACGCTAAACGAAAACGAAGAAATAGCGCGGGCAGGCAATGCGATGCGAGGGGTGTGTCGGGGGCACAAGAAATTTCACGTGAACGAAGTCGTGGGCAGAAGCTATCTCAATATAATAAAAGAAAAGTCCTAACTGACTCATCAACGCCCAGCCCAAACCCTTGGACCTATAAAGCTGAAATTTTGCACAGAGGTTCCCTTTATATACAAGAAATAAGGAAGGATTTTTGTTCCCCTTGGAAGGATATTTTCCGACATCCGCGCGGGCGAAGCCGCGGGCAAAAGCTAGTAATAAATACAAATCAATTGCTGTGCATTAGTCTCGTAAAAACTCGAAAATAGCTCGACCGATTTCATTTTTTTTATTGTTTTGTTCGCGTCAATACTGGGATGGTTTAGGAAAAAAGAAAATTAGGAAACCCCAAAGGACAACGTCTGACGGGTCAGCTAGTAAGTAATAAAAAAACTCGTAAATACATAATTATGTTATTCCTTTTTGTTAAAACTTGCGCCTTCGGTCTTCAAGGGCAATAAAATTTGAAAAAAAAAATAAGACACGAATTTTAGTAGCAAAACAGATAGGTCGCCTAGTTACCATTTGATCTAAAACGCAAATGTTATCAAAACATCAAGTCGAAGTCGAGTCGAGTCGTCGAGTCGTATATTGATCGAATAACGGTCTTTTATTAGGTACCTACCCACAAAATATTTAATGATTATTGCATTAGCAAAGTTTAGGTTCGCTGTTGAAAAAAAATGTATATATTTTTTTTTTATTTCTTTCTTATTTGCAAAATAGTTGGGTAAATGTCAACTAAAACTGTTCCAAATTTCAAGTTGATAGGTAGCATTAGTAGTTCTTCTTGAGATATCCAGCTGTGACAAACAGACAGACAGACTAAGTCACACCCTAAGGGTTCCTTTTTTTACCATTTTGGTACGGAAGTCTAAACTACTCTAAACTACTACTACTACTTACCAATATGGTAACATTTTTTGTTGCCAAACTGGACATACATAATAGGTCTTTTCTCAAACATGCATGGAAATGTTGTCATTATTTTCGAATAAAGAACACGCGAAGTATCGAATTTACGGTCAAAGAAAATCAAATCCATTGCAGGAGCGTTTTTTGAATTTGGAACATTACAGCGCTCCAGCAATGTCAACATTGCTGGAGCGCTCCAGCAATGTTGTATGAAACGGCGTGCTGGGTTAAATACTCTTTCATTGGATCTCTTTTATCATTCTTGGCATACCAATGGCAGTCTCTTTGCTTAGTATAAATTGCGTTCACGTGGCTGTATAGATAGCCACAAATGCCTTTCGGCACAGATGTTAGATAGAAAATTGGCGGCAAAGCTGAAAATTCATCTTGATTTGAAAATTTATATTTAAGTATTATGTATGTAAATAACAAATTTACATTCATAATAAATATAAAGTGAAATGAAGATTGATTGTAGGTACTCCACAGATTTAAGATCAGAAGCCAAATTGGCAATGGAAAACCTGCTTCCAGCGAAGTCAAAAGAAAAATACGTGAAACTAGGTAAGTATTTGATAATTTTATGATTTGGAAAAACGAGAAAAAAGTGAACATTTTCTCTGAAACAGTATTTTTGTCGTATTTTAATGAGATTGCTAAAACTAAAAACCCATCTACATTATGGACAATTTATTCCATGCTGAAATGTACAGTTCATATTAAAAACGGCACTAACTTGAAAAATTATGGAAACTTAACTACCTACTTTTATTTCCCTGCATTCTTTTGAGAAAAGCACTATATATGCCTCGGCGGAAATAGCAATTGCCTGTCTCGTATTAGTGAAGTCCTCGCCTACGGCTCGGCCTTCAAACTCATACTCGACCTGCAATTGCCTATTTCACGGCCTTTGCAATAATGTACTATTACCTATGAAATTGCCGTTTTGTATGAAAAAATTTAAACGAATTTTTTTCATGTATTTTTTATTTGTATTAATCGAAGTAATCACCCATGCAATCAATGCATCTTTGCCAACGCAGTGGCAGTTTATTGATGCCCTTCTTAAAGAAATCAGCTGGTCGGGAGGCAACAAATTCTTCAAAGGCATTTTGTACTGCCTCTCGGGTATTGCATTTTTTTCCCGCCAAGAAGTTATCCAAATTCTGGAAAAAGTAGTAGTCGGCGCAAGGTCTGGTGAGTAGGGCGGATGACGGAGAGCTTCCAACCCCAGTTCTTGCAACTTGGAGACCGTCTGCTGTGCAGTATGAGGTCGCGCGTTGTCGTGCAGGAGCAGCGGAGACGAGCGATTGACCAATGCTGGTTGGAGATGTGCCAGCTTCTCCATCATTGTGTTCAGTTCTTCACAGTACACATCTGCAGTAATGCTCACCCCGTTTGGTAAGAAGCTGTGATGAATCACACCGGCGCTAGACCACCAAACAGTGACCATCACTTTTCTAGGGGTAAGTTTTCGTTTAGGGCATTGTTTAGGTGCTGAACCAGGATCCAACCAACTTGCTGAGCGCTTGCGGTTATCAAACAGAATCCATTTTTCATCGCAGGTAACAATGCGGTTCAAAATTCCTTCATTTGTGTGTCTGTTGAGCAGTGCAAGGCACGTCTCGACGCGTACTTCGCGCTGGCGATCATTGAGTTCGTGGGGCACCCATTTGTCAAGCTTTTTTACCTTGCCAATTTGACGCAAATGGGCCATTATTGTTTTGACGCTAACGTCGAAAGCTGCTGCTAATTCAGCCGTAGATTGTGTATCATCAGCTTCCACAATCGCCTTTAATTCGTAATTGTCGACCAAAGTCTTCGGACGACCGCGAGGTTCATTTTTCAGGTCGAAATTTCCAGAACGGAAGCGAGCAAACCAATAACAGGTGGTGCGTTGGTTTGTAGTGTTAGCTCCGTAAACGTCGTTGATGTTGCGTGCCGCTTGTGCCGCGTTGCTGCCACGACGGTACTCATATTCCATAATTACTCGAATTTTTAACGTATCCATGATGACGAAAAAGATTGAAATGCGATGAAAATGTAACACTAATCAATAAACAAATGACTACTTTTGGAAAAAAAAATCCATGTTTTTAAAATAAAATTAATTTGAAATTAGAATTCTTAGCCAAACAAAACTTATTTTGATTTGAAATGGCCAGTACTGCAGAACGGCAATTTCATAGGTAAAGACCTAATATAAATAGATTCGTAACCTAATTTTACCTGTGATGGTTACATCCATATGGGAGGGTCTACTATGCAAAGCTATAAGGTTTTTGCTTCATTATTGGTAAAGATACAAGAGTCTGTATTTTTAACCAATTTCGGTCCGTAAATTATAGAAATCGGACATTAGACAGGAGTCACTCAGAATGATGCTAGTCCTCGTGGTCGTGGCTTCTCTGTTGTATAAAATTCCTATGATTTTATTACGCTTGTACAAACACCCAGGAGTATAGGTTGTTTGCTGTTCTACAGGGTGTCCCGTATTTAATGGACCGCCTCTTAAGCGGTTATTGTACTCATGACTATGAATAAACATCTTTTACTATGGTACCAAAAATCGCTAAAAAAAATTAGTTGTTCCCTACATTTTGACGAGTTATGTGAACGTAATAGTGAACAACTGATTTTATTTTTTCGTGATTTTTGGTTTGGTCCCCCCCTTTTAAAAATTGTTCATAATGATGAGTATAATGACGCCTACGCCTGAAGAGGTCGGTTTTCCTTATCACAGTTTATTTGAGGGCGGCGCAACATGTCTTTTTCCATACTTCTCTATTAGTCGTCATCTCTGTAGTCACACCCTTTCTAGCCATATCATCTTTCTGTCTGTGTGTGTGGTCTATCATCTGTCCTGGGGGCTTACTATGAGCTCTTTATAGCAGGGCAGAAGTTGATCGTTTCCAGTGAGAGAGATTGACGGTGCTATAGGTCGTATATAGCATCACTCTCTCTCACTGGACACGTTCAACTTCTGCCCTGCTCTAAGAACTCATGGTAAGCCCCCAGTGTACTTAATACTTATCTGTCTGTGTCTGTGCCCTGTTTTATCATCATAATCGAATTGTAGCTTTAAACTATCTGCTATTCTCATCCACAAACGTTAATATTTCACAGTATCGATCAGAATGTTCAACGTGCTTCAGGCTATAATTTAGCCAGGCTTTTAGCTAGACGTAAATTTATTCAGAGTACCTGTGACTTGACTTAGTTTAATATTGTACTACCTGGAAATTGCACGGAACACCTGCCGTTGTCCTAGGGATGTCAGTTGACTTTTGAGAGTTTTGTCTTAATTTTCTTGGAGACGATGTTGTATGAAGTATCTGTGTCACTTGTTAATTTCGAGCTGGTTTTGGTTCTGTTTGTTTTATCATCTTCAAAAGAAGAATGATTACCTACCTAGATACGTTATTGAACTCTTACAACAAAGGTCTGCAACTTCTACTTAACAACTAAATCTGAAGTAATCTCGATTGTTATGGATTACAAGCTTCGTTTTCTTAACTTGTCGTTGGTAATCCAAATTGTGTCAACCCAGAATGTATCCAGTTCGTCACAAGTACCTATAGCAACAGTATGGCATTATCAATTTTAAGCTAAAGTAATTTTTGTTTCAGGCGAAAGCCCGCTAAAAGGGTAGCCCGCGAAATTCAAATTTTCTTACGTTTTTTGCAATTTGCAAGTCAGTACTAGGTTGTAATAATTATGTTGATCAAAATTCGCGACTGTAACAAGTATGTATTTACAGAATTATAACTATTAAAGTCATCAATACAACTTAAGACCAAGTTAATCCTATTGAATGACTATTTCATGAAATCTTGACATTTGAGGATTATACTAACTTAAGGAGTTGTATTACTGATTCTAATTATTATAAAATTCTGTACAAACATTTGTTACGGACGCGAATCATACTTTAATCAACATATAACCTAATGCTGACTTGCAAATTGCAAAAATCGTAAGAAAATTTGAATTTCGCGGGCTACCCTGGCGCTTCCCCCTTAAACATGATAACAAATAGCCCTAATCTTCAGAGACAAAGCAACGTAAATTGGTACACTACTGAGACAGGCAACCCTAACAATATTACCGCCGTCAGCATCAAAACTTATTAACACCATTTCAAAGGGTCAGCCAACATTGTTCGCATCACATCGCTTAGGGAAAACAAGTGGCAGTTACGAAACCCTTGTCTCTGATAGATTCCTTGAATACTGGCAACACTATCAATTTTAGCGAGGGAGCAACAAAGGTTGATGTTTGATAAACACGTAGTCTATGGTTTGCGGATGACCTTGCTCTGACAGCTGAGGATAAGAGGCCTAACGACACCCTACCGGATGTCGTAATGAGGGTAGCCATATTGGAAAGGTCTAGGGCCTCTAGCGGCATTTTACTCTGACAGATTTCCATTCTATCAGCCAGCAGGTTGGTTAAGTGGATTTTGATTGGATTTTGAAGGGTGCAGGATATTAGAAGGGTAGTTCACATGATTGGCTTAGTAATTAAAAGTCGCATGTCGATGTTTAAAAGGCAAGAAAGAATTTATGCTTGGCAGTCGAATCAGTGTGTCAATAAATACACATTGCTGGAGGTTTTATCGATCGGAACTTATGTTCCTTCATCTTTCGCATAAGTTGATTACTTAGAACTCTAATTTTGGTTAGTTCATTGAACAGCAAAATGTATGAATGAGTGGCTGAGATGTATTGATATCGAACCAACAATGATGCCTTCTTTGATGTTATTACTCAGTGAAAGACTTTCTAAATGATGTAAATTTATCCGGATTATGATTGTTATAATTAATTTGACGCTGTAAGACTTAGCTACCTGACTATAATAGTATTCATTGACTTCACTATACTGTTTTGTTTTTGCTGACATTCTTTTGTTTGTGTGTAATAATAATATTTTAAAATCACACTAATATTATAAAGGCGAAAGTTTGTGAGTGTGTGTATGCGTGTGTGTGTGTGTGTATGTTTGTTACTTCTTCACGCTCAAACGGCTGGACCGATTTGGATGATATTTGGTATGTAGATAGCTTATACCCTGGATTAACACATAGGCTACTTTTTATCCCGGTCTACGCGGGTGAAACCGCGGGGCGCAGCTAGTATGTAATAATTTGCACGCCGTAAGGGCCCTCGCTCACGGCGACTTTTTGTAGCGAGGCAGTAGCGATGTCGTCGCGCGTTTGCATCGATATAGTCGCGATGCGGTGCTAGCTGTTTGCCCTCGCCTACACCATGATTCGATTCGAGTAGCTATGCTGTCGCGCGTTTCGCAAACGCGCGACCATCGCTGCAAAAAGTCGCCGTGGGCGAGGGCCCTAAGGTAGACTGTAGCCGATCTTTTTAATTAATCTATAACATCTTATACTTGTACCTACATCTTTAGCAAATAAAGTTCTCATTCATTCATTCACTCATTCATTCATTCACTCATTCATTCATTCACTCATTCATTCATTCATTTGACTTTTATGTTTCATCATACAGCTGAAAAAATCAACTCTTCTAGTTCAATAATAATAGCTCTTTCATTCCTAACTCCGTATTCTATTATAATGCTAGTCATGTGTTCCACTTTTGTTTCTTGGTACAAAAGCTGTGTACTTTATTTTTATAATACCTACATACCTACAGTCAGAAAATATGTTCGATTATAAATAACTCAATCTGCCTAGCCTTGTCCCAACTATGTTGGGGTCGGCTTCCAGTCTAACCGGATGCAGCTGGATACCAGTATTTTACATGGAGCGACTGCCTGTCTGACCTCCACAACCCAGTAACTGGGTAATACGATACCCCTTGGTGAGACTGGTTGTCAGACTTTCGGGCTTCTGACGACCCGTAACGACTGTCAAAGATCCACGAATGACAGCCGGGACCAACGGCTTAACGTGCTTTCTGAGGCACGGAGGAGTCTCGGTGTGTAAAGATGGTCACCCATCCACTGACCAACCCCGGCAAGCGTAGCTTAACCTGATGGATCGACCCGTGCGGCAGTTATTACTTAGCCACGAGCTCCTTTTAAGATTATAAATAACTACAAGAAGTAATATTTAGATACTTACACGTAGCTTGAAATAAACTGTGGTAAAATGGTCTAAAATCAACAACCACAGTTTCGATAGAATGCTTAATAAAGCTTTGCCTAATCATTACCCATTCAAAGGGACATCATGAGGATCGTTTTTGAGTATGAATGTGTACGAGACCGGACATAGAAACATATATACAGGATGTGTCACCGTCTCATGCAAAACTTCAATGCCAACTCGACCCAAATTTATGGGACGGCGGTTTCATGAAGAAAGTTTGTCCGTGGTTGGGTGACCATCTTTACATACCGATACTCCTCCGTGCCTCGGAAAGCACGCTAAGCCGTTGGTCCCGGCTGTCATTCGTGGATCTTTGACAGTCGTCACGGGTCGTCAGAAGCCCTCAAGTCTGACAACCAGTTAAGCCAAGGGGTATCCAGTTGCTGGGTTGTGGAGGTCAGATAGGGAGTCGCTCCATGTAAATCACTGGTATTAAGCTGCATCCGGTTGGACTGGAAGCCGATCTCCAACATAGTTGGGAAAAGGCTGGGCAGATTGCTTGGTTTCATGAAGGAAGTTGTTCAATTTGATGGTCTGTACCACAGCCTTAAATATGAGCGCAGCTTTCTGATGCATGCCGTAAACACTAGAAGGTTAGGTAAAGGTATAGACAAGTAAAGGTATAGTACAAGAAAATAAACAGCTGCAGACTTGCATTAAGTAGCAAAACAGTATCATTACAAAGTACCTGTTATCACACTAATATTATAAAGGCGAAAGTTTGTGAGTGTGTGTGTGTTTGTTACTTCTTCACGCTCAAACTGCTGGACCGATTTGGATGAAAATTGGTATGTAGATAGCTTATACCCTGGGCCTCAAGTCTGCTATTACAATAGTGTCAGAATGGTCTATCATTGATTTCATAATTGTTGATTTTGACAAGTTTGGTAATCTACTAATATAATGGCGTCATTATGACTTTGCAATGGTCAACCACTGACACTCCATTGTATGAAATTATGAATTTAGCAGATTACGAACTTTTAGCAAAATGACAATGCAGTGACAATGGCATCGTGTAGGAATGTAAAAAATAGCAGACTTGGGGCCCTGGATTAACACATAGGCTACTTTTTATCCCGGTCTACGCGCGTGAAACCGTTGGGTGCAGCTAGTAAAAAATAAAAGATATAATTAAAATATAAGCTGCTTGAACACGTCAACGAATGCATACAACGACGAACGCACGTCGGGTATTAATAACCGCAACCAAAACGACTATTTTTGTGACGATCTTGGGATTTATATTTATCTCAATCGCCAGATTTTCCTCTTCAGTTTTTTTTACCTTTACACAACATATAAAACAAGCACTACTATTTTTTTTACTTTTGTTTACAAATAAAACAAACCCGTTAAAGATTGTTCCGACCTTGGGGTCTGCAAAATATCTTGTTTTTTATACGATTATTATGTGGTTGTAGTATTATTATCTGCTATTACTATTTATAATGTGTCATGCATGTCTGAACGATTTTTCTTAATTAGGAGCAAATCCCAACTTTTTTTGTACTTGTTATGTCCATGATTGACCCTTTCTTTTACAAACACCGTTTGGAGTATACAGAGTAGAGCATTGAAATTCCTTTAAACCACGTAAAGAGTATCATGTTCTTGCACTACTAATGCATAATTTGCGAAGTAATATTTCTTTTTATTTCAAGTTGTAGGATTTTGTGGGACTGAACGGGGTCCGTCGGAGTGGAATCTTTTGACACCTTTCTCTGTCTTTCAAGCATATTGAGTGAGACGCAGAGAATAGAATATTACTTTTTGCACAGGTGCTTGACCGTACAATGTTTACCTATTATTACGGACTCGGATCTGCATCATGTTGAAAAATAATTTCCTGTGGCTAAAGTATTCATTAGATTTGATTGATTTTTTTGTGTACGGGTAAAGAACATGATACTCTTTACGTGGTTAAAAGGAATGCCAATCGTCCTGCGCCATCATTGGATAGTACGATGATGTTTCCAAAAGTAGAGAAACGCGCGGATAGATTGAAAATATCCAACAGTGTTGTTACTAGGCGTACAGCTTGTGTATGAGTAAGTAATTTGCATAGGCTATAGACAACGCCCTACTGCAGATCCAAAATTGGTTCACTGCTAATAATTTAGTATTAAATGGGAAAAAAACTAAGTGCATCAGATTTTCTTTACCAAATGTCAAAAGTAGTGATTGTGAGATAGTATTGAATCAAGAGAAACTAGAATTCGTCGATAAAACCGTTTTCCTGGGGATTACGCTCGACTCAAGGCTACAATGGGGTCCTCATTTAATATCACTTGCAGGACGGCTAAGTTCAGCAGCTTATGCTGTCAGAAAAATCCGTCAATTTACTGATGTAGATACCGCGAGGCTAGTCTATTTTAGTTACTTTCATAGTATCATGTCTTACGGTATTCTACTTTGGGGACGGGCTGCAGATATCGAGTCCATTTTTATTCTGCAGAAACGAGCCATCAGAGCCATATACAGGGTGATTTTTTAATGACCAGCCAAATTTTCACAGGGTGTTCTACCCATGAATATGAACAACTTTCACTATGGGACCAACTTTGAAATCACGAAAAAAATATCAGCTGTTTCATACATTTTGATCGAGTAGGTATTGAACTTTTGTAGGAAACCGCTGGTTTTTTTTTCGTGATTTCAAAGTTGGTCCCATAGTGAAAGTTGTTCATATTCATGGGTAGAACACCCTGTGAAAATTTGGCTGGTCATTAAAAAATCACCCTGTATAATCTTCGCAGGCGCGATTCTCTAAGGGAACTGTTTAAGGATATTAACATCATGACGGTACCTTGTCAATATATCTACGAAAACATCATGTACGTAAGAAAAAATTTACATCTTTTTAATAAAAGAGGTGAAAGGCATAATTATAATACTAGAAATAAGGACCTATTAGCTCAACCAGGTTTCAGGCTGGCTAAAGTAGACTCATCGTTCATGGGGTACTATTTAAAATGTTACAATAAAATACCTCCACACATACTACAACTAAATGAGACGAAATTTTAAACTTGTATAAAACGCACACTATGCAGGCAGGCATATTATACGTTGGGGGATTACATAAATGATAAAAATGCTTGGCTCCATGCTGGTCCTGCTCCACAACCTCAACTAATTAATTAACATTTGAACATACTGTTGGAACTGCTGAAGATTGTAAGAATAGCTTTGCATTGTGTAGACTCAATCACCATTGTATTGTATAATTGCTTAGCACATGTGTGAGTACTATGTACCTACTCTAAAGCTACCATTTACTGGGTACGTCTTTATTTGACTTGGATGTGCCCTGGCGGCTGAGAGTGTGTCATGCTCACTCTAATGCCTCGCTGATGGTGGCGCGTGTGGTTGGATCATTTAACGAATCCATACGTCAGGTTCGTCAACGGGCGCTGTTGGTGGAGGCTGGTCATACCTTAGCTGCCACGGCTTATTTTAATTTTAATTTTTGAATTGTTTTTTTTTTTTATTTTTTTAATACGGACGCTTTTAACGTTCATCGTTCTCACATGTATAATTTCAACATGAATGATGTAACCAATATTTTGTAACCATATTTTGATTTAAAAGAGTGTCCGTGGAGTTTCTTGCCCGTTCTTCTCCATAGATCTACGTTTTGGAATGGGCAACTAGCTTCAACTTTCTGACTTACCTAATGACCGACTCTTTGACAATTCAAAAGTGCCTGTAATTGGTTTAATTGAAATAAATGCTTTGAGTTTGAGTTTGAGTTTGAGTTTGACAATATAGGCCTGGTTAAACTATACACAACTATCTACAAAGGATGTCGGTTACATACGTAGGCTCATACCTCCTCCCACTTATGTGGTCAGTGTCTGTCTATCCTTCACATTGAATTTTATCTTCTTTTGAACTTGTTTCTTCTATTCCTATAGACAGATACCTATACACTTATTATCAGGGATGAAGAGTATCATTTGTTTCTGTATCTGAGTGAAATATATTCAGAAGCTATAGTAGAGATAAACTACGATAACATGGCGCGCCCCTCCAAAATTCAAAACGTTTGAAAGTATTTGTGAAAGTATTTACAATGCACCACCAAGATTCACAACGCATGTGTGCGTAATGAGACGGCCGTCAAACAAAAACACATCCACGGATTTGTTGCTCGACTAGTCACGTCACTACCACATTGAAACAGTAATTTGGAGGGGCGCGCCATGTTATCGTAGTTTATCTCTACCAACATGTCCTTCTGCAGGTGCTGATCTACCTATTTGCCAATATTCAAAGATATGGTTTTGGGTAGTCGTGTTTTTCGCATTTATTTATACAGGGTTATTTTTCTATCACCAGCCAAATTTTCACAGGGTGTTCTACCCATGAATATGAACAACTTTCACTATGGGACCAACTTTGAAATCGCAAAAAAATATCAGCTGTTTCATACATTTTGATCGAGTAGGTTTAGGTAACTTAATTTTGTAGGAAACTGCTGGTTTTTTTTTTCGTGATTTCAAAGTTGGTCCCATAGAGAAAGTTGTTCATATTCATGGGTGTGAAAATTTGGCTGGTCATTGAGAAATAACCCCTGTATATTGGCTGGATTAGTCCTTCCCATACTAGAGTCAACAGATCACATTCATCTCCGCTATGTCTTCGTATGCGAAATATTTCAAGCAATACGAAAATACAGTACAGCTAACTGCACATCAACTTGACATAAACACACATCAGTCAGGTTGTACAACCAACCGCACGTCCAATCCATTGTAACATTTTGGCGGCTCAGCGGTTTTATGTCCTAGCAGTAAGTGCGGCTTTCGTACTTCAAATGTAGTAACTGACGTGTAGATGACCGTACTTACGTGTTATTTTGCGGTATCCGAGGTCATTGTCACGGCCCGCATGCACTTGATACCCGAACCTGTTCTTGCGCAGTTTTTTATGCGACTAGTCACGCTTCGAGAGGCATTAGCGAATGGATGTGAGCCTCATTATAAGTATGTAAACCTAGTGTTTTAAAGGTTTTAATTAGCATTTTGTTTGTGTTCTTCTAAACGACTTTTTTTTGTGTGATTCTTGTTTTGAAATGCAGGTCTTTCTGTAGTTGACTTTTGAGACGGTCGCTACTTTTAAATGTCACATTAGCTGTAGGTACCACCTGTTCTTATTCAATCTGCCTAGCCTTTTCCCAACTATGTTGGGGTCGGCTTCCAGTCTAACCGGATGCAGCTGAATATCAGTATTTTACATTGAGTAACTGCCTATCTGGGGCCGTAGGTACGCCAAAAAGATCATGGATCCGTCATGGTTCCGATGAAAGAGAGAGAGATGAAGCTATACATATACGAAACTCCTCCGTGCCTCGGAAAGCAAGTTAAGCCGTTGGTCTCGGCTGTCTTTCGTGGATCTTTGACAGTCGTTACGGGTCGTCAGAAGCCCGAAAGTCTGACAACCAGTCTTACCAAGGGGTATCGTATTACCAGTTACGGGGTTGGGAGGTCAGATAGGCAGTCGCTCCATGTAAAATACTGGTATTCAACAGAATCTGGTTAGACTGGAAGCCAACCCCAATATAGTTGGGAAAAGGCTAGGCAGATTGATTGTTTCTAAGAAAAGAAAAGCTTATGTACTTACATGATAAATGTGTGACATTACAGAGTGGTAAGCTTGCGTGTTTCACGCTTGTTGGGGAAGAAAGAAAACGTTTTCATTTATTACTTTCATAGCCTTTGGCAGTGGCGTAACTATACCCTTCGAGGCCCGTGGCAAATTCGTCGGATGGGACCCCCATATAAATAAGCTGAACCAACAATAATAGTATTTTTAGGGTAAAAAGGAACCCTTATGGTGCGACTCTGTTTGTCTGTCACAGCTGGATATCTCAAGAACTACTAATGCTATCAACTTGAAATTTGGAACAGTTTTAGATGACGTTTGCCCAACTATTTTACAAATAAGAAAAAACATAAAATATATCAGGTTTTTTAAGGGGGTCTTAAAAAATTAATGTGGGGTATTATATGAAAGAGCGCTGCGTTTACACATTATCAAACATCTTTTTTTTTGCCGCATAGTTTTCGACTTCATGCTAAAAAAATACAGTTACCCTTATTTCCGAACTTAAAAATCTGAAATTATTCTATGTGATGTAAAGATTACAGGAAAAATAAAACGATGTCTCTAAATAGCACACTTTCTCAGAAATCATCAACAAAAATTAAATATAAATGATGGTACGGAACCCTCGGTGCGCGAGTCCGACTCGCTTTTGACCGGTTTTTTTTTTACTTGTGTATGCAACTTAGTAGAGAGAGTAACATATTTACTAAATTAAAATAAATAATAATACGAGTACCTAATAATAAGTAACCCCACCGCCGGATCTCTATCTACGTTGATGTCGTGGTGGGGCTTGCGCGCTCCAAACTGTTGGTCTGTGCCGGTAGAGGTAACTTTGCCGGAACAGGTCTAGCTAGGGTGAGAAGCCAGACCAAGAGGGATACATGAACCCGCAGGGCTGCATGTGGCGAGCTGTTGGGCAGTAGCGACCCCACGGACTCGATTTCCCGGGAGAAGCCTTGTTCTTCACCTCTGGCTTGCCTTTATTGGCTGGCTGGAGTGAACGATGACGAGGAACAGTGCTCCCACCTCTTTCTTGACTTTATTGGCTGGCTTGAGTGGGGATTCGCAAGAGCAAAAGAGCTCGGAGGAAGGAAGTATTCCAGTAAAATGCTGGTAGGGATCTTGACCGTACTTCCGGGATTGTCCGGCTATCAAGCCGTGCAATGCCTCTCCACTCCTCAAGCACCTCAGGACATGTTGCCCCCTTGTCGCTACGTCACTATGTGCTAGACCTTGGGCTCATTATTGAGTGTGCAAGTCACCCCCTGCCCATTTATCTGTGTATATTATACAACATTGTTCAGGCAGGGGACGTAGTTACTGTAGCTGTACTACCATAGTTTAAGGTACCCTATCCACTATAGCCACCTAAACCCATAGCCCAATGTATTTTGTTTCCATGTTCTGCAATAGTCCTGCAACAACCGGGGGTTGTGCTTAGGTGCAATTGCATATTGCATACAGGGATAATCGTCGGCTGGTGCCTTCTCGTCATTTACAATTGTCTAAGGGGCCTCTGCGAGTTGGTTTCGGCCCCTCGTACGCCTTCCAAAGGTCCGGGACCACAGGGTCCCGAGATTTGTCAAAGACAAAATACAATAATAAGTAATAATAAATGTTGTTAGTTGGGATTCTCCTCTGACCGGGGGCCCCTTCCGGCTGTGGGCCCGTGGCATTTTGCCGACTTGCCACCCTGTAGTTACGCCACTGGCCTTTGGATTAATAATGCTACTTGTATGTTAGTTAGAATGTGTTGAACATATTATGTTATTTCTTTCCTTTTCAAATTAATCAGCTAATGCTTCATTAGGTTCAGCTACGGTATCCTTGGAAAATCATGTCATGAAAATCCGCGCGCATGTATGTATGTATGTCCGTTCCATTGTGACCTCCTGTAGCCTAGACGGCTTGATGGATTTTAACATTGAGGTGTCGTTAGCTTCGTCTTAATTGTGGGAGTGACATGAGCTATTAATTTATATACCTATTGCATCTAAAAAATTAGGGTTTTTTTTTCTAAATAAATAAAGTTTTTTTTTTCTAAATAAATTGTAACAATATTGGTATCAAATAAAAGCTGGTAATGAGTCAATACCAAATTATATAAAAACAACTAAAAACCCGACTGCAAAACCACTTATAGAGAAAAACAAGCATTAAGTATAAAATCTATAGAATTTTGGTATTGCAGGCCCCGTTGCAGGTTATTGCTTGGGGACAAACCTCAGACTAAATAAACATTTTTTATTTATTCTGAGGGACCAACCAATAAACTCAAATATGATGTACTGGTAACTTTTGTTTATCCCCGGCTGCGATACCTAAATTAGATTAGATTTTAATGCTTGTTTTTTTCTCTTTTAAGTTGTGTTTTTGCATGCAGTCGGGTTTTTTTCTTTTTTGTAACAAACATACAAACACCCCCCCCCCCCACACACACACACACACACATACAAACTTTCGCCTTTATATTAATAGTGTCATATAAACAAATAAGAACGTGCAAATGAGATGATAAGATATCGAACATTAATAATGTGCTTTTAGATGTAGTTTATTACGCTAATTAATGAGTTAATAGCCTCTGATTAACGCATTATCGCAAGGTTTTGCTCGGGGTACCGGCTTAAGCGGTTGTGCCTTCAATTCTGGTTCTAGGACATGTTGTATAGATTAAAAACTCGAGCAAGTTTAATGTTCCTTCAATTTCTTTTTATTTAATTTCAAAACCAGTATGGAAGTGGAGCATTGATAAAATTTACCTGCGTGCGTTCGTTGACGTAGGTATACTTAAATAATAAAATCTACATATTTATTGTGATGCTTTTCGTGGAAAATCTACTGCAAATACACGTTCTGAATTGTATCATGAAGATACTTTATTGAGTACGTGTTTTATCGGTTTAATAGTTACACACAATATGTTGTATTTGTTATACTTATATAAGTGTTAAGTATGTAACAAATGAATGACACCAACTTTAGTTTACGAAGAGTCAATTGTAGTACTTAGACTTCAAAACTGTTAAATAAAAGATCACATAATGTAGATAGGTTTGGTAGTTATGTAGATGAAAAGTTTTATTCGGTGCATTGAAAGACAATCGATGAAGGACGATGAAGGAAAATAGAGGCCATATTTCCGTCTCTCTCTCTTCTATCCCAGAAGATAGAGAAGGGAATAGGGCCTCTATTCACTGCAGAGGGATTACAAAACCGTCATATAATGTTTTTGTTAAATATTAAGGTTTAGGACTTTAGTCCCACTTTGGATTGAATTTTAGCTTGTGTTTCCCAAT
The DNA here is from genome assembly GCA_905163495.3 of Cosmia trapezina. Taxonomy (NCBI): domain Eukaryota; kingdom Metazoa; phylum Arthropoda; class Insecta; order Lepidoptera; family Noctuidae; genus Cosmia; species Cosmia trapezina. The sequence continues at coordinate 4,200,037 of LR991034.1, read as the reverse complement.
AGCTATAACCTGGGAGTGTTCAACTCTCGAGACTATACTTAGGTTCCTTCTTAGCGCGTGCACCATCGTGGACCGCATTGTCGCTTACATAAGTTGTGATGGTGGTCAAAGTAAAACGCTATAAAAACTGATACAATTACATACAATGAAAATAATCATTTGTCAGAACTGTAATCTGTAGTTCCATGATGAGTTGCGATTGTTGCCGGGGTCCATTAATGAGCTCAATTACGAGTTTACAATCAAATCGTGTAATAAGCCGTGTCTTTGACGCAGTGTGGCCGGCAACGTAAATAGGTAGGTCTGGAAATAATAGCTTAGTTACCATGAAGGTGAAATGAGTACTTAGTGTCCATCACTCGTTAAATGAATGCGAGAATCCCGCAGATCATCCTATCTCTATGTTGACGTCGTGGTGAGTCTTGCGGGCTCCTGAACTCTTAGGTCTGTGCCGATAGAGTTTGCTTTGCCGAAACAGGTCTAGGGTGGGGAGCAAGACCGAGAGAGATACGTAAACCCGCAGGGCAGCATGTGGCGAGCTGTTGGGCAGTAGCGATCCGACGGACCCTATCCCCTGGGAGAAGTCTTGTTCTTCTGAAAGAAAGAAGGAAAAACTGTTTAATCACGAGAAAGTGACGCACATTGTATATACATAAAATTGTTTATATGTCTTCTCCTCTGGCTTGAAGTCTACTACATATAAAAGTGAAGTTTGGTAATATAGTAGTGTGATATTGAATCTTCATATTTTTTTAGACCAGTACTTCTTCCGCCAGCCAACTGGGCAGGCAGAAGAAGTTAAGTTACAGATAGTGCAATCCACGAAGACGCGCCCCACTACCCCTAACCGTTGCACACATATAATAAAAACGGTGAGGAGGAGTAGTGGGGCGCGTCTTCGTGGATTGCACTATCTATACCCATGTTACTCGGGGTCGGCGTAATATACTCGTACCTATTTCCTCATCTTTCCCCGTAACAGTCGTCACTAAGCCCAAGAAAATAAGTAATTTTGTAAAATAGCACAAGCAGTACCATTGACTTTTATCAGAGGTTGAAAGACTAAATTATGCATGGGTCTCTAGTAACGAGTTTTCTAGTCGATAAATCGATTCTGTAGCCATGAAATATCGATGGCTATGCGACCTTTAAACGGTTGCACCTGCTGTCATTCACCATGGTTATAACGAGGTTATTTCAAGGGTTTCTTTGGTAGTAAATAAGAGTTGTAGGTGCTTAGGTTACCAAGGAAAATAATGCTTTAAAGTTTGCAATTTTAAAAGAACGAAATTTTCTCTGTGTTGGTCGGTGAGCTGGACAGAAATTTGCTTGTCAGCGGGGAGGTACAGGGGTTGACTGAACAGAGTAAATTAATGTTTGTACAGTACAGGTGTTACAAGCGTAAGGTGTGCTTTGCATTTGTGTGAGTGATCACCAAAATGGTACGAGAGCCCATGAGACCAAAATTTATGTCTTATCGTTTTACGTAAGGCAAAATCTTCTATTGTCTTATCGTTTTACGTTTTACAACGATGCGACATGGTTTTGGTCATGGCCTCTCATACTAAAAGAAAAAAAGCTGATTGCCAAACAGCAGTATAAACCGGTTTTAAACCAAGCAAAGGGCGAATCGCGCTCTATGCCGAACGTCACACCTACACTATCTATGTGCACTCGTACAAATGCAAAGCTCAGCTTAAACCTCACGGACTGTACTGTAGGTAGGTACAGTGAAAGGTGCTCTCTGCTGTCCAGGCACTACGGAGCCTGGACAGTCAGTATGTTTCTGATTACCGGCTACACTAACCTGACTGGCATCCCTGGCTACATGAACCTTGGTGCCCTTCTGGGACTAGCCACACACAAGCAACCAAAATTCAGTCACTGAACAGTATGTCAATCAAATCAAAAGTCATTTAAGTCATATTAGTGTATAGTCTATGATTTAAGTATTACTAGGCTGAGAAAAAGCGCTTTTCGAACGTCAAAATTACATAAGACAGTCCCCACAGAACGCCCGCCCTTCACCACTTACTAGTGCTTTAGCTGGGAAGAAAAGTACAGTATCAAATTTTTATTGTAATTTATTGTAATGATTTAAAAATTAATTGAATAAAAATAAATATCCTTGGACATTTCACACAACAATAATAATAACAAGAACAATAAATAAATAACAACAATAGAATAGTTGTAACCTTTTAAATTATTATGAATGTTGTGCATGCCTATAAGTGATGTATTTACACAGTACTGAAGACTGAATTACCTATTGTTATTTATCCTTGTAAATATATGGTTGGTGTACCTTGCTCAATAAACAAATAAATAAATAAGAAGTGGCGCAACAAATTCCCCGGCAGCACAGACAGCATGCAGCATGACCTGCCAATCTATTACAGTTGGTTATTTACATATTTATATTAAATACTAGCTGACCCAACAGACGTCCTGTCCAAATTTCAATAATCCATACAAAATTCCCATAGAAAATGCAGTTTTCAATTTTCCCGGCACAACTTTTCCAATTTTACTCTTCATAAGAACCTTCCTCGGACTAATGAATGAACAAATATTTGAAAAAAAAAAAATATTGCCGAATTAGTCCTGCCGTTTTCGAGTTTTGCGCTTTGCAACACATTTAGCCATTAATTTTAATATGTATCGATTTTATAAACAGTGTGCGTTGAAATCAGTTGCATTGCACATAAGTGTGGACATTATGAGGCATTGTTTACAAATGGCCCTCCAGATATTAGTGTATAGTCTATGTGGCCCTCTTTAAATAGATTAGCACATAAGTCATACTATATCGATCTATAGAACGTACTCGCCTTACTTTCTATTTGTGATATTTTACCACGGTGATTCAGTGATGCGTGCGTGACTCATAAAGATCTACCTATAGAAAGTCCAATTTTTTTTGGGTATCTTTACCTTCTCATTTGGAATCTTGTGAATCATCGAAAGATATTGGCTTTATTTACCGTTGTTTATCATTATAAACATAGAAAAGAATGGTCTTTATTATGTTTTTATCTGCCTAGCCTTTTCCCAACTATGTTGCGGTCGGCTTTCAGTCTAACCGGATGCAGCTGAATATGGAGCGACTGCCTATCTGACCTCCACAACCCAGTTACTGTAAATATGGTCACCCATCTACGGCAAGCATAGCTTAACCTGAACGATCGACCCGTGCGGCTGTTATTACTTAGCCACTAGCTCCTCGAGCAATCTTTGCTGGACCAACGTAGACATACTCTTCGTTCTACCATACGCAAGATACTAACTTGGACGTGGAGTTGCGAACACCAGCCTGATACAATTCTTCGTTCTACATACATACATAAAGTCACGCTTTTACCCCCATGGGCATAATCAGCCTATAATGTTCCCACTGCTGGGATACAGGCCTTCTCTCTTCGAGAGGACTGTAATCCACCACGCGGGCCCAGTGCGGGGTGGTAGATGTCACGTCTTCGAATGTTTGGTTCTGGTACATGCCGGTTTCCTCACGATGTTTTCCTTCACCGTTTTGAGAGCAGTAGTAATGAAATGTCGGATGCTCTCCCCTTTCCCCATGGCAGCCAGAAACTACAGAACGTCACCAGCTTCGTAGCTGCATCTTACATACTCCTTTTGCTTCGTTTACGTTTATACAAACCGTTCTGGGGGCCTAGACAAAATCCCTTTTCTGTAATCGTTAACTCCAGCGGAAAGATCAAATTGTATGGAGTTGACAGCAGCATTCACGTGACATCTCTGAAGCTAATGTCAACTCCATACAATTTGATCTTTCCGTTGGTGTTAACGCTTACAGAAAAGGGGTTTTGTTTAGGGGGGCTGGTCATATACGCCCGCACTTCCAAGATAAACAGAAATCTTTGCCTAAACTGACATTCCTTATTCCAGTATTAACCCAATGTTTCACTTGTCATCAGGCTCAGCAGTGGTGAGCGTGTGTATGCGGCAGTTCGACGACGCCATATCGATCACGGTGGCCATCATGATCGTCGTCACCGTGGCGTTCGTCCAGGAGTATCGCTCCGAGAAGTCACTCGAAGAACTGAATAAGCTGGTGCCTCCATCATGTAACTGGTAAGTTGTAATTTACAATACGGTCAACTGTTAGTAGCATCTTGACTTTCCATGAGCAACTTTACCCATGAATACTGTAAATACTGGATGACTTTTTTTACCGTCTTGAAATAAATATGCTATAATAGGTGAACGGAGTAGAAGCCTATGGCATACTTAACTAGTTTAAAAAAAAGCAATTCAAATCATGATTGCATTATGATTTAAATTTCGATATTTTTTTACGATTTTTTTTTTCTAACTTTCTGTTTTTACTGTTGTAGTATGAAAAGTTTACTACGAATTTTAGTATTTATTCATTACTGAGATCAATTTCTGTCTAAACTATTAAAAAAAAAAAAACTAGGTATGCCTTAGGTTTGTACTCCGTTCACCGGAGTCATCCGGTATTTCTCGACTAGCTTCTACCCGCGACTACGTTCGAGTGGAAGTCGTAAGATACACACTATAGATACATACTAAAATAACAGCCATATTTTTTTAAAACTCCTTCGGTCCCCGTCACAGCGTTTCGCCCGCCCGCGGCGGTATTACTTAGTTTTCGCTTAGCGTTCTTTCTGACTTTTTTTCTTTTTGCTCGGCTCCTAAAGGTCATAGCGTGATGTTAAATAGCCTACACCCTTCCTCAAGAACTGGGCTATCAAATGCAAAAATAATTTTTCAAATCCGACACGGTGCTTGTGTCGCGCGCGATTATATCGCATGTTGCGCGTGTTTGTAGGAACCTTAAACCCATTTTTTTTTATCATCTTTTCAAATTCTTAGGAAACTTTGAGGTTTAGCTAAACGTTTACGTACGCACGGCTACACATCAAGCTATACATTACCAGTATATGCTGATCTAGCATTGTACAGGGTTTCCTTACAATGAGAGGTCAGTGTAAACTGGAAAAGTATAGCTTGATGTGTAGCCGTGTGTATCATCAAATTGAACCCTTCGAATGCTTGCTTACCAGCTACATACATATTATAAAGGTTCAGTCAACTTGATTATACAACTTCCTACAGTAACCACATTTTACAAGCCTAGATAGTACAAATTCTTGAAATGATTACAGTCAACTATGCACTAGCAAACATTGTTCTGTTATGCAACGGAAGATTCTAGATTAATTTGTGCCACGAAGAGAAAGGTAGTCTTTTTCCATACTGCCATTATTAAATAATAAAAAAAAAAAAACATGGGAACATGGTGCTTATTGCGTTGAAAAGGCAACATCTTCTAAATTATATGTAGAGTGATCACATAGATATATGAATAGCTCTTGATCATGTCTGTCGCTACCTAATTTTTATTATCTACACATAAACATTCCAGAATAAATTCTCTAAACAAATGATGGTGAAAACCCGCATTAAAATCTGTTGTGCAGTTTACAAGAACAACGACTTCAATTTATAAAAATGTATAGATGTATAGCATATTACTGCAGGGCAGAGGCCTTCCTTCCCTACCACCACTTCTCTATATAATTTTAATTATTAATCTGTATAAATAACAAGATAAGTCCTTAGTGACTGACTGACTCATCAACGCCCAGCCCAAACCATTGAACTTAGAAAGCTGAAATTTTGCACAGAGGTTCCCTTTATAATGTAGCCAAGGAATAAGCAAGGATTTCTCGGTAGTACGTTCCCGTGGGATTTTTTCCGACATCCACGAGGGCGAAGCCGCTAGCAAAAGCTTGTGAAATATTATGTTTAATGCGTCAGAAAGTAGTTTTCATGTCTTATTAATATTTTTAATCTATTAGAGTTGCCTGTGTACTTTTCTACCCTATAACCAATCAACCTTAGCCACGTACTCGTACTATGGTAAATATCGACTAAGTAATGAACTAATGACGCACACAATTTATTTCGATTAATCCCCTCGCATTGACAATAGAGTTGATTACTACTTAATTAACGGCTGTCGTTGACATTGGGCGGAGATAGGGTCGTCTAGCCCTTTGATTAAGCTCAATTAGTATTATCGCTTCTATTGACGTTCTGGGCGGTTATTAATTTGGTGTTATATTATAGATGATTATGTCTTGTCTGTCTGCTGTGATTTCCACCAACCCATCCGCACAGGCCCTCTTGGATTACGGCCCACTCCCTCTGACATAGAGGAGGCCTGTGTCCCAGCTTGGGTAATATTATATGTCGATTATGCTTATTGATATGTATAATAATATCTTGTAACCCTTATAACCATTGGTTACGTGAAACAAGGATTTAGAACCTTCAGGGTTGAAGTGCCATGTTACCGCCTGACTGGTCGCAAATAAGGCTCAGGAGCAGGATTGGTTCGACTACATTTCTGAATAATGTTGTACGAAATTTTCCATTGAGCTCAGTAATTGGCCATTATTTTGCTCCCTATTATGATGTCAATGGCGTTTTGTGAATGACTAACTGCCCGACTCATCGTGAAGAACCTTAATCTGTACATCTTTTGTACCTGTAAATAAATGGTCTAATTGAAATAATTGTTTTGAATTTGGTTGGTTGTATGTAAGTACAGACAACAAAATAGTTTGTTATGGAGGCCAGAAATCATCTTAGCACTACGTAGTCAATTCACCTTAGTATTGCGTGCCTACACGGTGTATCAGAAAGGTGTGGTAAAATTTAAGGGTGTTCAGTCAATTAAATTGAACTACTTTCTCCATGGGACCAAAATTCCAATCGAGTAAAAAATATCAGCTGTCCTGTATTGACCTTCAATACCTGTGTGGCTGCATCTACATCGTCACATACGAATTACGCATCACAATGACATGACGTCACGCAATCCTGCATCGCGCAATTAGAGTTTACCGCGCGATTAGCATAATTATACAACGTCCCGACATCAATCGTCGCGCAGTTGCCCACCAGACACAACACCCGTCTGGTCGGAGGATCCTCCCTTTTCTGTGGAGGATGAGTGAACTTTACACCCTGTTCCTCATTCCTCTATACCTGCTAGACCCAAGTATGTATTGGATATGAGACGGCTGATAATTTTTTCTCGGTTACGATGTTGGTCCCACGGAGAAAGTTGTTCAGTTTGATGGTCTGTACCGCACTCTTAAGTTTGACAATAACTTTCTGATACAGCCTGTATAAAGTTACTAGATACACCGAGAGGACACCTGTGTCCCAGCAGGAGCAGTGGGAACATTATAGGCTGATTATGAATGAGGCCCATTGTGAGCGACCATGTTTCAGTGCCATAGGTTACCACTGCTATGTGAGACGAGAAGATATTACGTGAAAGCTACCCAGCCGAGTCGGATTCGGTGATTGACATTTTTCTATTAACTGGACAATTTTTTACTTTAACATAATTGTCCACAATTTCGGGTGTAGATTCTCCGATCTTCATGAGAGTGGATGTAGCCTAAGACTTGATTAAGTACTCAGCACACTATGACTTTTATCAATAATTTATCCAAATCTAAACTAACATCAAAGAAAAAAAAAGAAAGAAAAATTTTAAGATTAATTTTTCTATCCACAGTCTCCGCGAAGGCAGTCTCGAACACTTCCTAGCACGGAACTTAGTCCCCGGCGACATAGTACACCTGAACATTGGGGATCGCGTGCCAGCCGACCTTCGACTCTATGACTCCACAGACCTGGCCATTGACGAGTCTTCCTTCACCGGAGAAACGGAACCGGCCGTGAAGAGTGTGTTACCGAACAAGGCAGCTGCGGGACGGGTCAATAAGGATAATATTGCCTTCTTGGGGACGCTTGTTAGGTGTGGTAACGCGAAGGTAAGGCTTTTGTATGTTGGTGTGTTCTTAGACTGTAAGTAAACTACAAGTAACCACAGTGGTTCACAGAATAACTCAAAAATATGGCGTTATTTACCATTTCCTAATGAGTTCTGCTGATCGATAGTTGCACATAAATTATATTTTGATTTTGAGAAAAACTTTCATAAAAAAGTTGCCTTAAAAAAGTTTTTAAATCTCGATGTTCGACTATTTATTGCGTGTTACCTGTAAAAAGTAACTAATAACAGCAGCCAGTAACAACAGGAGGGGCTCGTGGCTAAGTAATAACAGTCGCACGGGTCGATCGATGAGGTTAAGCTACGCTTGGTTACCTGTAAAAAGTAACTAATAACAGCAGCCAGTAACAACAGGAGGGGCTCGTGGCTAAGTAATAACAGTCGCACGGGTCGATCGATGAGGTTAAGCTACGCTTGCCGCTGTTGGTCCATCTTTAAATACCAAGACCCCTCCGTGCCTCGAAAAGCACGTTAAGCCATTGGTCCCGGCTGTCATTCGTGGATCATTGACAGTCGTTACGGGTCGTCAGAAGCCCGAAAGTCTGACAACCAGTCTTACCAAGGGGTATCGTATTACACAGTAACTGGGTTGTGGAGGTCAGATAGGCAGTCGCTCCATGTAAAATACTGGTATTCAGCTGCATCCGGTTAAACTGGAAGCCGACCCCAACTTAGTTGGGAAAGAAAAGGCTAGGCAGATGATTAACTGTAAAAAAGTAACGTAAAATAATCAAGGTTATTTCTTTATTCCAGGGAATAGTAGTGAGCACCGGCGAACGCTCCGAATTCGGTGACATATTCCGTATGATGCAAGCTGAAGAAGCTCCCAAGACTCCTCTGCAGAAGTCCATGGACACCCTGGGCGCCCAGCTGTCGTTGTACTCTTTCTGCATTATCGGCTTCATCATGGTGACTGGCTGGCTGCAAGGGAAGGCACTGCAGGACATGTTTACAATCAGCGTCAGTTTGGCGGTAGCGGCTATTCCCGAGGGTAAGTGAGGTCTAAGAACTTTCCGTAATTTTGGACCAGTTTTCCCAACTATTTTAAATAGGACAGATCATAGATATCCGGGAATATGTTGGCCTTACATGGGTTCAACGGGTTGGTATCAGAATGATTGGATCGCAAATTGACCACGTCGCTCTTAGTCCTAATCTCAAAATGTCTAAATCTCAAAATACCTAAGTCGCAAAATGACTACATCGCAAAAAGTCCGAACAGTTGTGTAGGCACCTATACCTACATTAATCTCTTTGGTTCTTAAGGTGACTTTTTTTCTACCTTTCCCTAGACTATAATGTGCTTCCCCAAAATTCACTCTTTACACCAAACTTGGACCACATCGGTCCATTTTGATGCTTGAACAGACAAACCTAAAAACTGACAAAAATTTTAAAATCACCTATTTTGGGTAATATAATACTGGTATTCAGCTGGATCCGACCCCAACATAGCTGGGAAAAGGCTAGGCAGATGACGATGATGAATGATGATGTATCCAGTCATTCTGATATCAACCCTGTACAGGTGCCTACACAACTGTTCGGACTTTTTGCGATGTAGTCATTTTGCGAGTTAGGTATTTTGAGATTTAGACATTATGAGATTTGGACTAAGAGCGACGTGGTCAATTTGCGATCCAGTCATTCTGATACCAACCCGGTTCAACAATGTTTTCTGGAGAAACAACCGTAACTTAATATTTTTCCCAGGTCTTCCGATCGTGGTAACTGTGACCCTGGCTCTGGGTGTGATGCGTATGGCTAAGAGGAACGCGATCGTCAAGAAGCTACCCACCGTCGAGACCCTGGGCTGTGTCAATGTTATCTGCAGCGATAAGACTGGTAAGTACTTATATTATAGTTATACACAACACATGAATACTTATACATCATGCTTGTTATGTATTCCAAGTTTCATATATTAGGAGGCGTTTACTGGACACAAATTCTTACTTTGGGCTGCTAATGATTTTTTATTTTAGCCTACACTGACCTTTGCTCAGCAATGAAAAATTACTAATGAAAAACCCAATACCACTTTACCAGACTAGCACTAACAGCTATTCAGAGCCATTCGATACGCTTGCGGGCCGAATCGAACATCAATCAATGTTATCGTAGGAGTTCTCTAAACGCTTTTAACAAATCCAAAACCAGAAAATGTTGTCAGTTTAAACCAAAGAGACTGGACTAATTTACTGTCGGGGACTAGGCAAATCAGGTTGTATAAAGACTAGGCAGATGATGATGAGGTGATGATGATGATGATCCTTCACAAAGAGCTCTGCTACTAGTAGCTCTGCGTACAGTAGACCTCGCGAGCACAAACTTTTTCGCAACAATATTAATGTAGGTACCGCTAAAGTAAGGTATTTAAAACGGTATATTTACCATGTTTTTTTTTTGTCATCAGATCTTCACCAAATAGTTACTTAAGTTGATCAACTTAAGTAACTACCTTACAAGTAAAAAAAGAACCATCTAAATTGGACCTCATAAGGCGGAGATATCTAGTAGCCCCTTTTTGCCCCTTTTTGGAGGAAGTAACCCCACAATCAAAAATTTCGACGGCAAAAAATTCTACAAAGTCGTAAAACCTGTATACCCAGTTTCATCCAGATCGGTTGTAAAATACGACCTGTAGAGGAGTAGCAACAAACTGACAGATGAAAGCAAATTTTGCCAGAATTGAAGCAGAGACGCTTCACTCGCTACGCTCGCTAGGTCAAAGACTCTGGCTTTTACGCATTTATACGCGCTAACTACTTGGTCTCGCACTTAGCTGAAAACCCGTTATCTAGACATGTTCTAGTTATATATTTCTCACCCACAGGAACACTAACAAAGAACGAGATGACAGTGACAACAATATCGACTTCGGGCGGCCATATTGCCGAGGTGACGGGCACCGGGTACAACGCATGCGGTGACATACAGCTGCGCGCGTACAAGGGGCGCGATCTGGATGTGGCGAGGATGGCTGTTAATACTATGTTGGAGGTAATATCACTACATAGTATAAAACAAAGTATCTTCCCACTGTCTGTCTGTCCCTATGTATGCTTAGATCTTTAAAACTACGCAATGGATTTTGATGCGGTTTTTTTTTAAAAATAGATAGTGATTGAAGAGAAAGGTTTATATGTATAATAAACGCGGGCGAAGCCGCGGGCTAGTTACATATAATTTATACCGTAGAGACACAATAGTATGATATACTGAATTCACCTCATAATCTATCTACTTTCCACTACAGGTTGGCGTACTGTGCAACAACGCGACGGTCCGCGACGAGACGTTGTACGGGCAGCCCACAGAGGGCGCACTGCTCGCGGTCGCGCTCAAGCACGGAATGCACGACGTGCGCGAACAGTACACACGGCTGCACGAGATACCGTTCAGGTACATCATCATCTGGATTGCCTAGCCTTTTTCTATGCTGGAGTCTGCATCCAGTGTAAACAATCAATAAAATACTGGTAGCTGCACAGATTTAGAGTAGGCTAGATACCGCAAGCCATCCGATCAAGCGTGCCCCGCTTGTTGACGCGCTACTACTTTAGTTTGTGTTCGATCGCGCCAGCGGCGAGTTATGTCGTCGAGCATATAAAAAATGTCTGTTAGCTCACTGACGCTTAGCGATGACCACATCACTAAATGGCTGGAATGAAGTTTTCTTAGGTATAAAAAAGATGACACGCTCGGTTTTCATGCTATCTAATGAACATGCGGTATCTAGCCTACTCTAAATCTGTGCAGCTACCAGTATTTTATATGGAGTGACTGCCTATGTGACTTCCACAACCCAGCTGAATGACTCCCATTGCTGGATAAAGGCATCCACTAAGGATTGCCACAGCAATCTCTTTTTAATTTATCTTATAATGGTTTTAAATTAGAGTCAAATTAATGTCAACGAATCCTTCTTGACTAATATTATAAATGCGAAAGTGAGTTTGTTTGTTACGCTTTCACGCTAAAATGCCTGAACGGATTTGGATGAAATTTGACACATGGGTAGACCATGACCTGGAGAAGGACATAGGCTACTTTTCATCCTGGATCACAGACGAAGTCGCGGGCAACAGCTAGTCATAAAATAGGAGAGTCCAGACTTGGTACAAATTCTTCAGTGTCGTTATCTTCTAAAATTTAATATTATAGCTCAGAAACAAAGATGATGGTGGTGAAATGCGCGCCGAAGTTCGCTGATGGCAAGCTGAAAGAGGAGGTGTTCGTGAAAGGTGCCATCGAGAAGGTGTTGCCGCTCTGCACGCAGTACGTCGATAGTAGCGGCAACTACGCGCCCATGACCAAGGAGAAACAGAACGACTTCATGGGTGAAGCTTATAATATTGCTAGGATGGGTGAGTCGTTTGTTCATATATTTTTTTCTGATGTATCATCGCCAGACAACCGGCGGTGAACCACTTTTCGATCTTATTGCTAAGGTAGTAACGTTGAAAAGTGGTTCAACGCAAATTTCCGCTATGGTACTTATATCTTTGTTTACCTTTTAGGCGCTGCAAGTAATCCTATGTTGTATTACAACCATTTTTGAAAAGTGTCTCAATTAGATTCTATAGTGATAATAATAATAAGCCTATAAAAAAACCACAATTTTTTTATTTAATCGATAAAAAGTGCCATAACAATTCATTTAAATTTTACATTTTCAAATTTCGCGCGAAAACGCTGGACGCAGTGGACGCCATATTAGTTCGCTGAGTAAAGAAACACTTTATATGCGCTGACCAGTTGACAGTTGACATTTACACTTTTTAATTTATACAGCCGTAATGACGTAATAACATGGCTGCTACTTTCATGGTTTTAGAAAACAGATAAAAAAAACTGAAAACTTTGAAATTTAATTTTAAAATTTATATAATTACTAGCTGACCCGACAGACGTTGTCCTGTCCCAATGGGGTTGGCTACCGTCAAAGTGGCGCTAGCATAGCTTTAACCAAAATTATATTCATTTGTATGAAGTATTTGTTTGTTTAAGATTTTACAAAATGCCTAAGAAATGTGAAGTGCCTTATTGCAAAGAAATAGGACCACACCAATTTCCGATAGCTGTAGAATTAAAAATCAAAGGTTAAAAAAAGTAATGAAAAAAAAGTGGTCTAATTCGGCTATTTGTAGTATTGTATAATTGGCGAAAAGTATTATGAAATGTGTACATCCTACAAACAAAACCATTTCATAAATAAAATAGCTTGATGTATAATTTGAAGAGTATACCTTTCAAAAAGGTCTGCTTTACTTCCTTGTAAAGAAGCACCTCGTTTTTTTCAGTTCAGCCTTTAGCTCGCTTATTCTTCATGTTGAGTACATGTTTATCTTATCATCCATCCTGGTATTTTGATGAAAAAATTTACAAAACCGAACACACAAATTGAGTAAACAAATGTGACAGGTGAAAGCTACGCTAGCATCATCTGCCAAAAGTTTTAAGGAGCCAACCCCATTTCAGTGATTCAAAATTCCCATAGAAAATCCACTTTCAGTTTTCCCGAATTTTCCAATTTTCTCACCGTTTAAACCTTCCCTGGACTACGACAAACATTTCTCGCTCGAGTTTTAGCGAGACAAACGAACAGCAATTGATTATTATTTATATAGATTTTATGAACTCAAACTAACATTTTCCGACTGCTTTTTGCCTAAGCTATCTAAATAACATATTTTTAGATTTTTTTCTCATATACAGGGTGTAAGGGACAGCCCTCCGAAAAATGATAGGGTGAATTCAGTATGTCATACTAAGATGACCGGTACATGAAATTTTTTCAAGAACGTTAAGGGACTCCAATAAACCTGATTTGTTTGTGTTTTTGTGCACAAATCGAAGCGTCTATTACTGGTTGGGAGAGGTAGGTAATAGGTATGCGGTGAGTTCGATGAACTCTGTAGCTAGACAGAAAGTGAACAGCTGATTTCACGCGTCGTTGGTTAGAGTATTTCAACATCCATTGCTGGTTTTTTTTTTTGCAGTTTTTTTTACATAAATGGAGTGCTGCGAACACACAATGCAATTTTACATTGAAATAATGAAAATGTAACTGAAAAAAAATTTGAAAAAATGAAAATTTTCCTGAGAAAATTTCCGGTTGAATATGATTCAGAATGAGGAGCTGAATGCACCCTGTTAGTTTGCGGAGGGCTGTCCCTTACACCCTGTAGATTAAAATACCGTATTGGAAGTTACTAATTTATTTTTATTTCTTTCATTAGGACTTCGCATAATCGCCCTCTGTCGCGGCGCTCGTCTCGAAGCCCTGACATACACGGGCGTGTGCGGCGTGTGCGACCCGCCGCGAGAGGGCGTGCGCGACGCTGTGGCCACGCTGGCGCGGGCCAGTGTCGATGTCAAAATGGTCACTGGAGACGCTAGGCCTACGGCTCTAGCTGTTGGTATGTATACATACAGAAATAATATTATAAATAATACCAGCTTATTAAGTATTGCCCCACTGACAAAGGATCAAAAAAAGAACAAGACTGAAAATAATGAAGTAAATTTTTCACCTGTCACTTTGTCTTGGTAAAAATGTTTTGGACAAATGGGTTGCGCAACACATCACAAATGCTTATTACACGACTACCCCAAAAAAAGAGTGTAATATATTTTTTAGAGCTTTGGTATGCCATAAAACTGCTATTATTATTATGTTACTATTATTTGACCATCAACATCTGTCGATCGATCGCAATCTAATTAATAAAAATAAAGAAGATAATTTGAGATAAATAAACGTAATATAAATGATTTTTTATATTTATACAGGGTGTAAGTGTAAACTGGCAATATTTTAAGGGGTCATTATACTCATCATTGTGAACAACTTTTACTATGGGACCAAATCTAATATCGCGAAAAAATCAGCCGTTCATTTATGTTCGCATAATTCGTCAAAATGTAGGGAACACCTGATTTTTTTTTCGAGATTTCAGGTTTGGTCCCATAGTAAAAGTTGTTCATAATGATGAGTACAATGACCCTTTAAAAGATTGCCACTGTTTACACTTACACCCTGTTTATTTAAATTGACCTCACAGTCACGCAGACCATCATGAATTTATTTAATGATGGTTTTGCGTTACGTTTAAACCCAGCTGCTACAGTAATTAACGTTTTTCTTTCAGCACAAATGGTCGGCTTGGATGTGCTGCATTCACAGTCGCTAGCGGGAGATCAACTAGACGCCATGACGGATGAAGAGTTGGATAGGATGATTGACACCGTAAGTATATGTACCGTTTTAATACTTACTTGTTTGTACGTACGAAAAAACGGAAACCTTATCACTAGGATCACTTCGTTGTTCGTCTGTCTGTTCGTATGTCCGTCTGTCCGACACGCACTTGGCCGGTTTTTAAGGATCTCCACGTAATTACAGACTGTAGAAACATTTACGCTCTAGAAACATTACGTTCCTCTCTGGAATGTGGCGGTATATCAGATGAACATGGCGGTGACATACCATGAGGTGTGCTATAAATTAAAAATGGCGTTAAAGTTCCAGCAATAAACATTTTTTTTTCATCTTGTACACACGGCTACACATCAAGCTATACATATCCAGTTTACACTGACCTCTCATTGTAAGGAAATCCTATACCATGCGAGATGAGCTTATACTGGAAATGTATAGCTTGATGTGTAGCCGTGTGTACACTGCTGGGCAAAGGTCTCCCAACTTTCCTCCCACTTCACTTAGACCAGCCAATCAGGACAAATAATATTAAGAATTAGACACACAACGTTACAACTTTTAATACGTCTTTCTACATTGTTCTCACCTCTATATTTTCAATATGAACGATGTAACCAATATTATGTAAAATATTTGATTTAAAAGAGTTTCCGTGGAGTTTCTTGCCCGTTCTTCTCCAGGATCTACGCTTTGGAATGGGCAACTAGCTTCATTTTTCTGACTGACCGACCCAAGAGCGACTCCTTGACAATTCAAAAGTGCCTGTAATTGGTTTATTTGAAATAAATGCTTTGAGTTTGAGTTTGAATACACCTAAAATTGCTTTCTTATTTCCAGGTGAGCGTATTCTACAGGGTGACTCCTAAACACAAGCTGGCTATTGTCAAGTCATTACAAAGGGTGGGCAACATCGTCGGTATGACAGGTATTATTGTATTTTATTATGCATTTTTTTTTGTGAAGACAAAAAAAAGATTGATCTTTGTTCTCTTACACTTACCCTTTATTTTGGGGCGGCGCAACATTGTCTTCTTCAAAAAAGTATTATTGAGTTGTAATTTTATATTGTGAGTTCAAGAAAGTAAATATATAGAAAGTAGGGATGTGCCGAACGTGGTTTGAACCGAATACGAACTTCAGCCGAACATTCGGCGAAAATAAAAAGTTCGGCTGAAACTCGGCTAAACCTCGGTTATTTTCGCCGCGATTTCTCCTCGAGGGTGACACGTTGAATCTTGTGTTTTTAAATACATAAATTAAAATAGTGATTTTCGACGATAATAAAATTATCCTGATAATTCTGATAATGTTTAGAACACATACGTAGGAAAGGATGATATGAAAATAAAAACTTTTTTTACAAAAAACAAAACCGACTTCCAAAAAAACACTACAAAGTGAAAAATAACTTTAATTTCGGAAGTCGGTGTTTTTGGATCTGTATTTTAGGTTTTTGGCCCCGACTTCCGAAATTAAAGTTATTTTTCACTTTGTAGTGTTTTTTTGGAAGTCGGTTTTGTTTTTTGTAAAAAAGTTTTTATTTTTCACTGTTTAGTGGGTCAGTTTGTAATTTAACTAAGTTACAATAACCCAATGTCAACTGCTCATCACGTTTTTACAAAATATTGCTTTTCCCGATGCAGGGACGTTAATTGTTGAGGAGTTCTCCTAGTAAGAACCAGGAGAACTGGAGCTCATGGTAAAGTCACCATCACCATTATGCATTTTGACGAGCATAAACAATATTAAAGTAATCGAATCGCAACCTGTGATATACTTAGATATAATTGAGTATTTCCGATGGCCATCTGTGGTCTTCATCATCAGTTCCAGTTCACCAAATGGTACTTTCCGAGAGCAAATGCACGAGTTACTATAAAAAAATACCGAAATCGATATAAGTGTGCCCATAAAATTTGAGGGTTTCCCTCGATTTCCATGGGATCCCATCATCAGATCCTGACTTAATGATCATGGGACCACTTGGGAAGTGTACCCTTTCGAACAAAAAAAGAAAAATCCAAATCGGTCCAGCCATTTTCGAGTAATCGGGGAACATACATAAAAAAATAAAAATAAAAAAAAGGTTCCGACGAATTGAGAACCTCCTCCTTTTTGAAGTCGGTTAAAAAGACAAGTAACTTTATTAAAGTCAATACTTAAAAAGTTATGTTTAAAAAATGAGTAAAATTAAAATTAACAATAATTAAAAGTAACAAGTAATTTGATGTATTTTGTTACAGGTGACGGCGTAAACGATGGTGTGGCTCTGAAACGCGCGGACATCGGTATTGCTATGGGGCGTAACGGTACCGACGTGTGTAAGGAAGCCGCTGATATGATACTCGTTGATGACGACTTCGCTACTATCATGTGAGTTTATATACCAGCCAAGGACGATGACGTGTAACAGCCATCATTGTTGCAGATTGAGGGAAAGATGGAGCAATACTTAATTTAATTTATTTACTCAGACAAAGTCCATTATTTGTTAGTCACAATTTTCTTAAAAACTATTTTAGTACAAAGATAAAAAAAAGATAAAGATAAAGATATATTTATACAACGTGTAACGTTAAATGCGCAAAACCTCTTAAGGGGTCATTGTACTCATCATTATGAACAACTTTTACTATGGGACCAAACCTGAAATCGCGAAAAAAAAATCAGCTGTTCAGTACATTTTGACGAATTATGCGAACTGTAATGTACTGCACAGCTGATTTTTTTTTCGCGATTTCAGGTTTGGTCCCATAGTAAAAGTTGTTCATAATGATGAGTACAATGACCCCTTAAGAGGTTTTGCGCATTTAACGTTACACGTTGTATAAACAACATAAACAAACAACAAAAACAAAAAAAAAATATTAACATAAAAAACAACAAAAAAAAACATTCCAAAAAAAAAGGTATATAAAGGGTGTCTAGTCATGAAACCTGCCGCTCGAGTTCATGGATAGATTGCCACGCTGTCGAACCAGAATCCGAACGAAAGCCTTCATAACTGCCGAGTCATACTTCTCAGCAATTACTTGAAGTACTTGTAGTACTTACTGTTAGTGCTGCCCCACACTCTGCCTAGTAGGGAGGTTCTGGTTAGTAGGTTGGTTAGTAGGGAGGGTGGGGGGGGGGGGGCAGGGAGGGGGGAGTATTAGCAGGTTAGCACCAACAACACCACCTTTTCGCAACAGAACAAATAATGAAATTTACACTTTAAAATGCGCCCCCGGGGGCCTATTTTTTAATCTTACTACGTTCCCGCGCATCGGAGCGCATGTTACAATGCACTAAAATAAATACGAGTTGTCCATGCAATAATTAAAGTTCATATTTGCTTGTACTATCGGAGTAACGAACATTTATATACCGCCGTAAGGACTAGTCTTGCTTGCAAGATGTGGTTATCGTGTGCACGGGGTTTTTCACGGTGTTCAAATGTTCATTTCTCCCATGGTACTTAATATACATTCAAAAGAATGCTGTAGGATACGACCGCATCCGTTGCGCTGCTCATCGTACACACAATCTGCTACCTATCTCTTTCACATCTTGTTGATAATACTTTCATAAACCAACAAGTTTTGTTTCATCAATCTGTCTAGCCTTTTCCAGACGTATGTTGGGGTCGGCTTCCAGTCTAACCGGATGCAGCTGAATACTAGTATTTTACATTGAGCGACTGCCTACCTGACCTCCACAACCCAGTAACTGGGTAATACGATACCCCTTGGTAAGACAGCTTATCCACTTTCGGGCTTCTAACGACCCGTAACGACTGTCAAAGACCCACAAATGTCGGCTGAGACCAACGGCTTAACGTGCTTTCCGAGGCACGGAGGAGTCTCGGTATGTAAAGATGGTCACCCATCCATGAACGAACCCCGGCAAGCGTAGCTTAACCTGATGGATCGACCCGTGCGGCTGTTACAGATTTACAAATTCTTTCATACTTTCTCACAGAGCCGCCATAGAAGAAGGCAAGTGCATATTCTACAATATCCGCAACTTCGTGCGCTTCCAACTGTCCACGTCTATCGCGGCGCTATCGCTCATCGCGCTCGCCACGCTCATGGGCATACCCAACCCGCTCAACGCTATGCAGATACTGTGGATCAATATTATTATGGACGGTCAGTACTTTTAATTATTTGGTGAATCACAGAGAGATTGATATCAACCCTTCTCCCTATCTTACCTTCCACCTACCCACCCTTCCTACTTCCTACTTACCTACCTCCCCCCTGCACCTTCTTACTTTTATTCCAATTTATTTTGGGCTGGAGCCAGCAGTGTCTTCTCCAACAATGAGTATATTAAGAAACTGCTTAATCCTATTGAGTTTGTTTGTCACGCTAAAGGTCGCTCGGAAAGGGATCGTCACTGTATCGCCTTGTGCCTCCACTGTGTCCCGAGGCGTTACGATTCCGATTAGTGTGCGTTGCAGTAGAGAGTTTCATACAAAGAATACTGCACGGCTCGAGTTGATACGGTGACGATCACTTTCCGAGTTGATATGTGTGATATGACGTTAAAACGACGGAACGGATATGAATAAAATTTTGATATGTGATACCTGAATATACGCTGTATCGACCCCTTAACGTTGGACCACTATTAACGCTACACCATATACAACATCCCGACATCAATGGCCAGTAGCCCACCCGATACAACACCCTCCCTTTTCCATGATATCGATACACGCTATAGTATCGATATCTAATCACAATGAATTCGTTAAAAACGTTTATTTTTTGTCCAGAACGCGGATGAATGTAGATTACAAATTCGTTTCAATTAATTTACTACTTCAAAGACCTGTCTAAAATTAATGACGTCATTATATTTCTATGTACAGGACCCCCAGCCCAATCGCTCGGCGTAGAGCCTGTGGACCACTCAGTGCTGCGCCGCAGACCGCGCGACACCACACGGCGCATCATATCACGCGCGCTGTTACTGAACGTGCTTCTGTCAGCTGCTATCATCATCGCAGGCACGCTCTGGGTGTTCAATAGAGAGGTGAGGCTTACCAACTGTTCAGATGGAAGGAAGGAGGCCCAGGGAACGTAGTCCTATTCAAATGTCTGTCCAGTATTTAGAGCAATAGCTTGCACCTTCAGTGCAACATTGTGCGACTACTGCTACCGCGTGCACTTTTAGTGCAACAGCGTGCACGTAGGATGCCCAATTATTGCCCATGTGCAACAGTGTGCACTTCAGTACAACAGCATGTACCTTACTGGCTGTTGCATTCAAGAAGCAGACTAGCATCGCTACTGCGTGCATCTTGAATGCAACTGCCAGCATCTTAATTGCAACAGCGTGCAGCTATAGTCCTCTAGCACTAAAGTGCAACAGTTTGCACCTTTTGAGAAACTATAATCTTTCCAACGATTTATTTTACTGAAGCGTCCATGAAGTATTGCATTTTTTCGTACAGGGTTGCCTGTCAATACATAAGGAACTTCACAGCGTTTATGGTGTAATATAATTTTTTCGTCTATGGTTGCTTGTCAATAAATAACAGCGCGTTTGCACTGGCGAAACATCGCAATAACATATTGATATCTCTATTTCTGCCAATGTATCTGACAGATATCATGTTTACGCCAGTGCTAACGCACGGTAAGGAACTTCACGGCGTTCATGATGTATTGCATTTTGCGTCTATGGTTGTTGCCTGTCAATAAATAAGGAACGAAACATAAAATAGGCGTGCTTAAGTAATATAAATGGTTGGAAAGAGACGTGCACCTGTATTATTAAAATATAACAATTTGAAACTTTAAGAATATAACAGTATTAGGCTACATTTTATTGAGTCCAAATAAACGTTATTATTATTATTATTTTTAAAGTGTCTTTGACATATCTCGGGACCCTGCGGTCCCGGACTTTTGGAAGGCGTACGAGGGGCCGAAGCCAACTCGCAGAGGCCCCTTAAACAATTTTAAATTATGAGGAGGCACCAACCGACGATTATCCCTGTATACACTATGCAAGTGCACCCAAGGACAACCCCCGGTTGGTGCAGGACTATTGCAGAACTGGAAACAAAACATATTGGGCTATGGGTTTGGGTGGCTGTGGACTGGTTACCTAGAACTATGAAAGGACTATGGCCCCTGCCTGATCAATGTTTTATTATACACGGAAAAAATGGCAGGGGGTGACTTGCACACTCAATAATGGGCCCCCGAAAACGGTCACTAGCACATAGTGTCGTAGCGGCAAGGAGGCAATATGTCCTGAGGTGCTTGTGAGGAGTGGAGAGGTATCCACGGTTCTCAGAACAATCCCAGAGCCCGGAAGATGGTCAAGATCCCTACAAACACTTACTGGAATACTTCCTTCCTCCGAGCACGTTTGCTCTTGCGAATCTCCACTCAAGCCAGCCAATAAAGGCAAGAATGAGGTGGGAGCTCTGTTCCCGTCATTGTTCACTCCAGCCGGCCAATAAAGGCAAGCGAGAGGTGAGGAACAAGACTTCTCCCGGGAGATAGGGTCCGTGGGGTCGCTAATGCCCAACAGCTCGCCACATGCTGCCCTGCGGGTTTCTGTATCTCTCTTGGTCTGGCTCCTCATCCTAGACCTGTCCTATTATTATTAAACTGGACGTAGATTTGTTTTTTTGTAAAAAAAAAATGTCATTCTTGAGCCTCATACATACTCATAATTTCTCTTCTTTCATTCCAGATGTCAGACAACAAGATAACTCCCCGCGACACGACAATGACCTTCACTTGCTTCGTTCTGTTCGACATGTTCAACGCGCTCTCGTGTCGCTCGCAGACCAAGTCGCTGTTCCAAGTGGGACTGTTCTCCAACAAGATGTTCCTGGTGGCTGTGACCCTGAGTTTGGTGGGGCAGATGCTGGTTATATACTTCCCGCCGCTGCAGAGGGTGTTCCAGACCGAGGCATTGACTGGACATGGTATGTTGATAAAGAATTTATTTTACTACCTCGTCGCGTCGTGATGGCAAGTACGCACGGCTACAGATCAAGCTATACAATTCCAGTATAAGCTGATCTCGCATTGTATAGGATTTCCTTACAATGAGAGGTCAGTGTAAACTGGAAATGTATAGCTTGATGTGTAGCCGTGTGTACCAATGTGACTTTTGTCCAATTCTTTCTGAGTTTATCTCGGACATTTCTGACATTAGGTTATAGGTAGCCCAGGTTCACACGGACGTAAAAATATAGCGGCGGAATTTCATCGCGCACTGGATTTTCAACTCTCTCGTGTTGAGCCGAGCATTGAGAATCCAACAGAGCGCATCCCAGTCATCATGGTAGGCATAAATTACAGAACGCCACCTGCTACGATACTTACATACTGCTTTTGCCTTGATAAAAATCAATCTGCCTAGCCTTTACCCGACTATATTGAGGTCGGCTTCCAGTCTAACCGGATGCAGCTGAATACCAGTATTTTATTTGGAGCGACTGCCTATATGACCTCCACAACCTAGTAACTGGGTAATATTACCCCTGGGTAATAGTGCCCCTTGGTAAAACTGGTTGTCAGACTTTCGGGCTTCTAACGACCCGTAACGACTGTCAAAGATCTACGAATGACAGCCGGGACCAACGGCTTAGCGTGCTTTCCGAGGAACGTAGGAGTCTCGGTATGTAAAGATGGTCACCCATCCACGGATCAACCCCCGCAATCGTAGCTTAACCTAATGGATCGACCCGTGCGTCTGTTATTACTTAGCCATGAGCTCCTATGAAAATATGTTGTAAGTAATCAAAACATGTTCTCACCACACATTCATTACTTCCAGACATAATATTCCTCGTCTGCCTGACATCGAGCGTATTCATAGTAAGCGAAGTCAAGAAACTGATCGAGCGAACATTGAAGAAGCGATCCGCAGGCAAGTTCACCTCCAAGTCCCGGGACGCGATGGACTTCGTATGACACAAGCCCGACGGCAAGGCGCAATAAGTGCCCACGCTGGCCCATGCTGGGCAACAAGTGCCCACGCTGGCCCATGCTGGCGGGGCGGCCACACTAGTGGGACATGCGACGCGAGTGAACCAACCGTGTCGTTCCAATTAGGACTATTAGACATTCAAAATTTGAACGGCCCACGTAGTGTAGGTGAGGCAAGTGTGAGTGTGTCGTGTGAGAGTGAGTTGGGTGCGAGTAAGTTTCGTGCGGGCGGGTCTCGTGCGGGCGAGTCTCGTGCGGGCGGGTCTCGTGCGGGCGAGTTTCGTGCGGGCGGGTCTCGTGCGGGCGAGTTTCGTGCGGACGAGTCTCGTGCGGGCGGGTCTCGTGCGGGTACATCGTGCGCTTTCAGCGGCGCCTGCGAATGCTCGCGAGCCCCGTTCTCCATA
The DNA here is from genome assembly GCA_905163495.3 of Cosmia trapezina. NCBI lineage: Eukaryota > Metazoa > Arthropoda > Insecta > Lepidoptera > Noctuidae > Cosmia > Cosmia trapezina. Next base: position 4,176,592 of record LR991034.1, on the reverse strand, counting down.
TACGACGGCAAAATCAATATTCCTATGAATTTCTAGTTATGGCCCAAAATATCGCAGTATTTTTGTGTGACACACTTTATTTATTAAGTTTTTTGTCTTATTTACATTAAGTACCTAAGTGGAATTAGTGAATTTATATTTTCGACATTTTTATGCGCGAGACGAAAGTGGACGTATATTTTTTTAGTTTATTTTTAGAATTAAATGTGTGTGTCGTATATGGGAGTGCTACTTATGTGTTAATAATGTTGTAAGTTGATGTAGTAGCTTATATTTCGACATTCTGGGATTGCAGAGTTTTATATCCTCGAAAGTTATGTTTATATAAAGTTGTTATTATATTTTAACAAATCTCATTAGATCGTTTAATTAAATAGTATAAGAAGCTCTGCAATCTTGGAGTAGTTTAGAGAAGAAAACGTATTCTCTCAATATTGCATTTATATTATGACATTTTCATTGCAATTGACCCATACAAAAATAAACAATAGAAATTAGTGAATCATTGACAGAGACAATGCCGTGATCATTGTATTTACATCACAATTAAATCAGAATAATCCTACTAATGTAATAAATGAGAAAGTTTGGATGGATGTTTGTTACTCAATCACGTCAGAACGGCTGAACGGATCTGGATGAAATTTGGCACCTAATAGATTATAGTCTGGAATAGCACATAGGCTACTTTTTATTCCGGAAAATGTACTGGTTACTACAGCAAATAGGTCGTGTCAGTCGTAACCGAAAGTGATCGTCGCGCTCATTTATATGAATACTAGCTTCCGCCCGCGGCTACGCCTGTGTGGTATGTCGATAAAAAATATCCTATGTCCTTCATCAGGATTTAAATTATCCCCATACCAAATTTCATCAAAATCGGCCCAGCTGTTTAGAAGTAAAAGTGTATCAAACAAACAAACTCAAATTCGCATTGTACTATTAGTTAGGATGACGTACTAGCATGATCAATCAAATATCGTTTTTACGTCATAATTCATATAAACTATCGCCGCGCGACATCCGGTTCCGGTGAGGATTAAGGGATAGACTTGATTATTTTGACGAATAACACGGAATAGTAAGTAAATGGATGAAAAATTTAATTTGCACGACATGCGACATGAGCAATTTGGTTTCTATAAATTGCATGGGGACTCCATTTGTTACTACTCTATGTCAACGACATCATTCCTCTAATACCGGGGCTACACTATACGGACATCGCCGTTGATTATCGCGTTGAAGGGCGATAACTGTAGGTGTAGCCACCACTACGGCGATGTTTTGACAACGGCATTCACATTGCCGATGTGACGAGGGGTGGCGGTACATCACAATTCAATGAGCATTGACGTTGACCGTTCAAGTGTGGCCACTCAATTCATCGCGTTGAACAACGGAACAATTACCGCGAAGTTTAAAGCGTTTATGGGCATTGACGTTGACGTATAGTGTGGCCCCGGCGTAACAGAAATACTACGTATTTATTACAATAGAACAGCTAGGCACTTCGCACCAGTAACTATTTAAATTATTATATAAATATATTATTTATTTCTCATTTTAATGTTAACGCAATCGATGTTGCAAGCTCGCTTAGAATATTTCCATCTAGAAGTTTCTATAGCTTCAATAGGAAGTCTTAAAATTATTGTTAGACAAAATGTTCTCGCCCCTATACCGGGTGTAAAAAGACACTTGCCGAAGCCGAAAGCCACATATTCTACCCATTATTTTGGATTGTTTTTTTCCACTAGACCATACCTGGGAATCCACTGGTTCTGGAGATATTGAAGGACAAAGTTGCATTTTTTTTTACTATAGTATAGTTAAAATCTCGCTGCAGACTCGGTCATAAATCATTCGAGTGTTTCGCTCTCTTTCCCACTCACGGGCCTTATGGGCAGGCCACGCCCACACGTAGTCCTGTGCATTACTGCAGTCGATGAGTGATATCGATAGTTTTATATATTTATAAATGGGTGATAGCAATAAATACACATTTTTTTTTATTTTATTACCAAATTTACTACAAAGCATATTAAATATATAAACAAAAGAACGTATATATAAAACTAAAAATAGAAAATTAAAATTCTTCGTCTGAGTCATCGTCATCATCTGTTATCGATAATGGCCTTGAGCGCGCGCAACTAGCGCACATCCCTACACCGATTATGATTTATGACCAAGTCTGCAGCGAGATTTTAACTATACTATAAAATGTATTTCAAGTGTTATTACTAAACTTTTTCCGACAAGTACCTACGCGTACCGTAGAGCGAAGCGGGGCTTAACTCCGTTTGCCTGGGTTCGCGTTACATTGCGCGTAACAAAAAATAGCTTTTCTTATACCTAAAAATAAAAGTCGTTTCCCAGTAATAATTTTTGCGCAAAGCTACTTACTTGCTTACTTACTTGCTTTACTTACTTGCTTTTTACAGTATGTATGCATAGTTGACGGCTTTGTGATGTGTCTTTTTACACCCTGTATATAACTAGTGACTGTTAGAAGTCCTTAAGTACTTATAAAATAATATAACATTACGCATGTAATCCCCGAAGGGTTAGACAGAGATGTACCTATTATAGTACACTCACATAAAAAAAACGTATAAAATATTAAATACATAATGTAACGGGTATATTCGTATCGTGTCGTTTGCCGTTGTTAGAGAGAGATGGTGATATACAGGTCGTATGCATCTGTCTCGCTCACACTTTGTAGTTTTTTAACCATTTTTAGAACCAAAAGGGTTTAGCTATTTGCTATGTATAATGGCTTTTAAAGCTTAAATCTTTAAATCATCAATATTTATTTAATTCTGCGGATTATTAGAATTTAGAATATTGCAATCTATTGGATGTAGTCATAATTAAATTGATATATAAAAATTTGACTATGATAGGTAATTTAGATTAGCAAGATAAATCGACTAGATTTTAGTAATATTTGGTCGTATTTCGCCTATCAGAAATACTAATATATTACAGCCATCTTTTTTAAGAGCTTATTTAAATAATCTGTGGTTAAATCGCATGTCAACTCACATGATTGGTTGTTTATGGGGAGTCCGACTAGATTGGACTGGACTGGAAGCCGACCCCAACATAGTTGGGAAAAGGCTAGGGAGATTTAATACAACAGCTGGCAACATGGGAGTTGATAGCAGATTTTCAAGCTTTTAGAAATAGAAGGTGGATATTCAACTATAGTACTCGCGTTATGAACTGAGTCGTCGGACCATAAATGTCATTAGCAAAAAGAATGTGCAACGCCTTGCGTCTTTATGTCACGGCTTAAGTGCGAGCGAGACAGACTAATAACAATGATTTATGGGCCGACGACTCGGTTCATAACGCGGCGACTATAATTACTAGACGAAGCAACTACAGTCGTTATAATTATGTAATGTCATTCATTGTAATTTAAACTTGCATTGTAGAGAGGGCTATGTGGACCATAGAAAATAATTTTAATCAGCTGATTTTTATACTATAGTAATATGTATAATAATGCAACTTATATCATCATACGATATCTTGACTGCGTTAGACGCATAAAACATTTAAAAATAATAATAATAAATAATATTATCTAAGTAGTTCAAGTTACATACTACCCAAAGGGGAATTTAATGTTCTAAATTATTCAAAATATTAAATTAGTATCCTTCATTTGAGTAGCAAATAAAATTGATATTAAATTTTCGTGTTTGTAGTGTATGGTATTATCATCTCTCACTTATGTGACTAAGGGAAGCATTTTTTTTACACCCGGTTTGGGACAGCTGGTTCTGTCAAACTCATATAATGTTAACTGCTGTGAGGGGTGGGGGCCGGGGGGTGCTTGTCGGGTCTGCATGATTCGGCACTCCCACCTGCAAAATAGAATATCTCTAGATATCATCATCATTCATCGTCATTTCAGCCGAAAGGCGTCCACGGTTTGACATAGGCCTCCCTCAAGCACCGTCACTTCGACCGGTTCTGTAGGAAGGCCTCTCACAAGGTGGACCGATGATCTGGTGAATGCTGCCGCTATAGATATATGTTCAGGAAAAAGCCTTTCCGAATAGCTCGAATTGTGTCGACCCGAACATGACTCAGCATGGGTAGATGCCGAACGGAGTTTACCGATCAGCGTGAGCCGAATATACTTAGTAACTACTTTGGGGCAGCTTTGTTGTCCAACAAATACTTCCGACCGGACCCGAATAAATCTTTAGCACCCCCCAGGATTTACAGTGTGATATAAAAACACCCAAGCAAAATCTTGACAAGAGTTTTACAGTCTTTCAGACAATTTATGTGTTAATAAACCGGGTGTTCATGATTGGAATATATAACGGTCTAACATTGTCTATTCCTAGAAAAAGGTAAAAGAAATTTATGCAAATCATGGACAAAAGACATAGACATTAGTGCTAGAGTGAAAAGCGTGGTTTGTCTATGTAATCGGTTCGCTGTAATATTGCTTATGGTGCAGCTTAATATTGTCTAGTTAAAAGTAAATTGAAAGTATTCTTATTATATCCTTATGTCGTATTTAAATAAATGTCCATAAACTATCCATTTGTGATGTCTACTTGTGAAAATTTTTGAACATATTGCGGAAATCGGAATTATGATATTGTGACAGAGCTTTTAGTGATTGTTGAATGAATAATTATAGTGTGTCCCAGAATAATGTGCTAAAACTTCAGGATGTGGTGCAGACCATCCAACTGAACAACTTTTTCCCGGGGACCAACATCGTAATCGTGGAAAAAAAAACAGTCGTTCCTTACAAAATTTACCATTTCGATGTTGGTCCCCGGGAAAAAGTTGTTCAGTTTGATGGTCTGTATCACATCCTTAAGTTTGAACACATTATTCTGTGACACACTGTATTACTGGCTGAATTTCGGGTTCGATTTTAGAAATTGACAATATTTATACATCATCAAGTAATTCCAAGTCAAGTAGGTCCTATAAAGAACATAAAATTACAATCCAGATTATACAAAAGTATGTTCCCTTAAAAATAATTTCGTTTGGGAGTGTGTGTTGGCTGTGATAATCAATGATATGGCCCCGGATGATATTACAAGGTTTTATTATGCTTAAATCCGTTCTTTGTGTACTAAGCTTTAGTGGAAATCGCGGACATCGAACGTGTGAGCGAGACGACACGAGACTCAGTAAACAGGAAATCCTATAATAAAATATTCACTGTCCTACCTACACGTTCTGTGACTGCGAATTACACGAATCTTAGCGTTTGCTATACCAATTTTATGGGCGTGAGCCTAAAATTATATGTCTATGTAACGTCCTTTATATTTTAAAATGACATTCTTATTGTGTTTTACAATCGTATTATCTCAGTTTATTCGGTCTAACATGGTGCTTTATAGCCTGAATGAAAGTTGACATTATTTATTGTATTCTTATTCCAATGAATTCATTTTGTTGTGTATTTTGAACGCTAGAAACAGATTTAAGTGTCAGTAACAGTGGGTTGACAAGGGAATATAGTTCTAATGATCTTGTGAAAATAAAGTAAAAAATAACCTTGATGGTGTTTTTATAGGGCTGTATTAAGGCATGTTAGAACCTTTTTCTTGCAGTGTGGGTGTTAGATGGAGCTGTACAACGCTAATAGCGCCATCGATTTTTAACTGTCTTTAACATTTCATAATACTGCCTTGGGTAAATTATCTAGCCAGTTTTTGGGTTGAGTTAGGCATGCATCCCGAGCTGCAATACTATGAGTCGGGACCGATATGTTCTTATTATAACTAAATACAAGGAATCAACAAGCCTCATTATTATGTTGGGGTCGGCTGCCAGTCTAACCGGATGTAATTGAATACCAGTATTTTACATGAAGCGACTGCCTATCTGACCTCCACAACTCAGTTACTGTCCATTGTCATAGATTTAACCAAATCCGTTTCTAGCTACACATAATTACTAATTTTTATGTTCAAAAATCTTGTGAATCTAATATCTATTAGCGAAATAACGTCATATGATGTCATAATTTTTGTTAGTGAATGTAATTCCTTTTTATTCTTAGTTAAATTATTATGAATTGTATCAAACTTCTGCTTTTAAGCATTTATGATCTTGAACACGACTTTTGAACGACTGACCACGCAAAAAAGGTTTTATTTTTTGAAATCATAAAGTACATTATTTACCATTTTTGGTTATGTTGTAATTGAGTTGTCAAATGGTCAGATATTTTCGTAATTTGAGGGTACAAGTAATTCAAAAGTCGTGTGTTTGTATGAAATAGAAGTGATAGTATGTAAGGTTTCCATGTGATCCCGAGTCATATCTGTAAGTTTGTGTCTCTGCGAATTATATTGTCTCCTATCTGTCGTACTACTAAAGCGGTGGTGCGTCTAGCGAGTAACGAAGAAAAAAAGCGCTTCAATATAAATTGTAATTTTGTTGCTGCTTTTGCTGGCACTCGCTGCCATACAATTTTCGTATTTTGACATAAGTAACACCAATAATTTACTTAGATAGATATCGATATAGTCGATTTAAAAAACATCGACTACTTTATTCGCTAGACGCGTCCCCTCACTATCCATAAGATATTTGATGTTTTAAACTACCTACAAGTAAATGTAAAGTAGGGATTGACTCTCTGTAGTATTAAGGCACTTAGGGCATTTCGGCGAGACGTAGGGAGGTTACAAATTTTAATATACTTATTTGAAATTATAAAAAAAAAAAAAAAAAAATATGTAATATCAATTAATTGATCAAAGTATTTGTAGTCTTTTATAAGGTTGGGTGGGGCTGCAATTCTTGTGATGCAAGTGAGAAACAAAAACACCAGTCTACGAAATACTAGTTTTGTGTCGTGTGAGTAATTGCTAAAAATATTAAACTAGGTGGCAAAATGCTAAAGGTTCCTTATCACGCGATGTCGTAGGATCCTTTTGTCTACCTAATGTTTAGAAATGTCTACTAAAATCTAGTGATGTAACGTTGCATTTAAAGCGCGTTGCAAGACATTGGTTTCCTATTCATTAGTTTTTAGCTGATTAATCACAATAATTTGTATTTATTAAGTTGTACAAGAATATTGCGTTTGGGCACATACTCACACAAACGCAAAGCTTTATCGTATGGACTGTTTTCACCTTGTTGACATCAGTGTTGCAATGATTTCAGTCCCAGTCAATAATTTTGTATTCTAAATACATCTCTCAAACTGTTTTCACCTCTTTGTAAAATAGTGAAATTGTGGAATAAACCAGTTAATTAATGTACACAGTTTACAGTTGAATTGGCGTTTACACTGTTTAGAATAGATTTATGAACGAAAGATCCGTGAAAGTTTTGATATTTTACCTTAAGGTTGATGCGCCAAGGTAGCCCGCGAAATTCAAAATTTCTTAAGTTTTTTGCAATTTGTAGGTCAGTGTGAGCTTGTATGTTGATTAAAATATGATTCGCGGGCGTAGCTAACATGGCTTTACAGAATTATAATCATTAGAATCAGCAATACAACTCCATACGTTAGCATTTATCTCAAATCTAGCGATTTCATGAAATCATGAGGTTACAAATTGCAAAAAACTTAAGAAATTTTGAATTTCGCGGGCTACCCTGGAGCTTTCGCCTTAAGGGGATGCGCTAAGGTAGCCCGCGAAATTAAAATTTAAAAGTTAGAAGTAACCTCAAACCTCATGAAATCATGAGGTTTGAGTTCAATTCTAACTTATGGAGTCGTATTGCTGATTCTAATGATTACCTATAATTCTGTAAAGCCACTGACACTGAAATTGCGAAAAACGTAAGAAAATTTGAATTTTGCGGGCTACCTTAGCGCATCTCCCTTAAAACTGTATGGATTGTAACTACCTACCTTTATAAAAATATAGGTAATTACAAAATACAGTACACCAGGCGTATCTCACGATAAATGGCCTTACACGATAATTACCTATTTCATACAGAAATCGAACTCGTTAAACAGTGTGACCAGCCCTCAAAATAATAGTCAAATAATGTTATAATTTCGTATAGCGAGAGAATCTAATGTCTTAGCTATACTGACAGACATGTACACCGTGCGAATAAAAATAGTCCCAAATGTGGATAAGTCTTTTATTTACCGTCCTAGTCTAACTTCCATGTTAAAAAAAAAAAAATTGTTTTAAGATGGCAACAATACATAAAAACAAACCAACAAGAGGGCAAGCATAGGTTGAGATTGAGTTGAGAGTATGAAAACACCTTAAAAGTAGAGATTTATAAACCATAAAAAAAAACCGGCAAAAACAGCGAGTCGGACTCGCGCACCGAGGGTTCTAAAAAAAGTGTGCTGTTTAGAGACATCGTTTTATTTTTCCTGTAATCTTTACATAAACTTCTATCACATAGAATAATTTCAGATTTTTCTATAAGCAAACTTCGGAGATTAGGGGGGGGGGGGGGCGTTATTTTTTTTTTAATTTTTCATTAAAAGTCGAAAACTATGCGACTTACAATAAATAAAAAAACATGTTTGAGAATGTGCAAACAGCGCTCTTTCATAATTATGATACCCCAGTAGCCCCGCTTTAAATTTTTAAGACCGCCTTTCAGTACCTGTTGCAAAAAAAATCATTACAGACTCGTAGTCACACGAGGTCCCTATTTCTCAAAACTTATTAGACTAATAATATGAGTCCATGAACGAATATTTTTTTACTAGTTTACTAGTGTGCGTTTCTCGAAGCTACGGTAGTACAATATTAGTTACTAGTTGCCAACGAATAAATATTAGCTAAAATTACCAGAGTAAATTCAATTTGGTTTCATAAAAAAATCTGTCATTAGTTACTCTTGTAAATTACACTGCTAAAGCTATTAGTCTCAGAAGGCTTGTAAAAAAGATTAGCCAAAATTATTAGACTTGATTTACCAAAGAAATTCTATAAAATGTGGTCAGATTCGGATATCTACACTACACTACACTACACTGTAAAAAGAATAAAATTGCTTGATAGCAATAGGCATCTCGTACATTAGTCCTTGGCGGCAGAAATTACCCCAAGAGAATGACACAGTTTTGTAATTTCCACTCACTTTTTCCCCTTATCCTGCTTCGATAAAACGTTTGAGAAACGCCCCGAACGGATGTCTTTTGCTTCTAATACACTTCTAAAAAGCATTAGCTTTAGATCCATGGTAAATTGTATTTAATTAAATAATTTACTTTAAATAAAGATGGGATCCCACGGGTGGATCGATCAGGTTAAGCTACGCTTGCCGCGGTCGGTCCGTAGATGGGTGACCATCTTTACATAACGAACCTCCTTCGTGCCTCGGAAAGCACGTTAAGTCGTTGGCCCGGTTGTTCTTGGATCTTTGACAGTCGTTCGGGTCGCCAGAAGCCCGAAAGTCTGACAACCAGGGGTATCGTGTTAACCAGTAACTGGGTTGTGGAAATCAGATAGGCAGTCGTTCCATGTAAAATACTGGTATTCAGCTGTATCCGGTTAGACTGGAAGCCGACCCAACATACTTGGGACTAGGCTGGGCGGATTGATTGATTTTAAATAAAACAATCCGCTTTTACCGCCAAAGTGCAAACGACAAAATCAAACGAATCCAAAAGTGGTGGAAACTTCCGCATTTTTTTTAATCAGTAAAGAGGCGTGGGTAGGTACTGTGGTACGTGTACCTATTCAGCGAAACCAGACTAATATTTTTATTAGTTTACTACTATTAGTTATTAGTCCAGTAGGTACCTGTTTTTGAGAAACAGAAAATATTAGGACTTGTAATTTTTACACTAGTAACTAATAACCAATATACTAGTAAACTAATAGTTTCGAGAAATAGGGCCCTGTATGACAAACAGGATTTTTTTTCTCATTTGTCACACCGCTGATTTTTCCACACCATATATTCCAAACTAGTGCTGGCCTAGTTATAGGCACTTACTACCTACTTAGTTTAATTTTAAAACCATCAAATTACGTTTTTAATCATTTAAAAACCATCAAATTACGTTTTTAACGCAATGTTTCAAGGAAATGTCCCAATGATATTACACCATTTAAAAGATTGGCAGAAAATGATAAAATTATCCTTTTTAGGGTTCCGTACCAATAAAAAAAAACCGGTCAAGTGCGAGTCGGACTCGCGCACGAAGGGTTCCGTACCATATTATATGTTTAACAATCGCAAAGATAACTTTTTACTTATTTTATAATGATACTGTGAATTACAAGGTTATTTTTTGCAGTTGCAGAAAATCACCCATGTTTAAACAAAATACCTTATGAATCGCCGTTTTCAGTATTGTTGATTAAATACAGTATTCATGGTACTTCATGGTATAAAGAAGTTTCAAATTCCTAATTTGTTGAATTGTTGCGCTAGAGCTCGTACAAAAGTGGTCTAAAATTTACAACTTTTACGGCCCCCTATTTCTTAATTTTAAAAGATAAAAAAAAATGTGTTTGTACTCTACTCAATGAGTTCTAGACGATGACATCCCACATAACACATAATCAGCCTATAATGTTCCCACTGCTGGGACACAGGCCTGCTCTCGGTGAGAGGGAGTGGGCCGTAATCCACCACGCGGGCCCAGTGCGGGTTGGTAGATGTCACATGTCTTCGAATTTTTGGTTCTAGGACATGCCGGTTTCCTCACGATGTTTTCCTTCACCGTTTTGAGAGCAGCGGTGATGAAATAATGACATGACACCCCACATGCTAGATTAAATTTTTTATTTTTTTTTCAAAATGAAAAGTTTATTGTATGGGGACCGACCCCTTAAATTTTAAACTTTGCTTTATTTTTATTATTTGTTGTTATAGCCATAATAGACAGTGGAGGCTTATAGTTAGGGAGGCGAGTAAGGGAATTTCGGTAATACTCGAGCGTGGCAGTTTAAGATATGAGAGATACCTTAGACCTAATAGAACAACCTTGTAAAGTTTGTAGCTCTATATGTAGTGACGCGCGCCTAGGATAGACGATCAGATTAGTAAAAAAAAATCGATAGTCTGAAATACTCGAGCGCGTCAGATTAAGATATTGGGGGTTGATTTTAGTGTTTTAAGGCTAAATTTAACTAATCTGACGATAAGTCCTTGACGCCGCCGAGTTATAGGGTCGCGAACTTGTAAAAAAAAAACGTTAATCCGGCATTCTCGAGCGCGATTTTTTTATTTTTTATTTTGAAGAATATAATCTAAAACTTACTAAAAATACAAAATCTGCCGGTTTCCGCATGACCCGAAGTGTGGAGGAGCCATTTAGTCTTCCGAAAAACGCCTTGCGGCATATTAGTCGCGAACGATACATTTTACAAAAAAAAAGTTTAAATAAACAAAAAAGGTAATTTTATTTTACACAAAAAAGGCCTCTTTACATTTTTGTCCAAAGTTAAAACTTTTTGACTTGAAGCATCATAAAAACTCAAACTCCCGGTTTTTTGAGTATATCTCGAAAACTGAGGGTGTTAAAAAAAAATGTTATGAAATAACGATGATTAAATTATGTGACTTTTATTATATCTCAAAAATTTTTTTTTTCTAAGGCCTGAAACTGCGTTGAGCGGACGCCCGCGCGGTGCCATACAAAAGTGCACCGTCGTGGAGCCCCGCTTGGGTGTACGTTGCGGGGAGGCGGGCCGTCGTGGCGTTTTATATACGCAGTGTCGCTAGTTCAATTTTAACGGTATGCATATACATTATACAGTCGTGTCGATGGAGAACTTAATATATTACTACGTAGCAAAACGACGACAAGCAGAGCCAACCCGCGTATCCACGCGCGTAGACACGCGACGTTTCACCGTCGCGGGCGCCCGCTTAACGCAGTTTCAGGCCTAAAGCTTCTCGACAATTTTCGTGGACTCGGAAAAAGTTACGCGTATCTGTATACAAAAGTCTTATTAACATGTACAGTTTCATGTATGTATATTATTCATGTTGATCCTCAAATTGATTTTTGGACGTACCGTAAGCAAAACGAAGTGAAGAATTGAAGCAAAAAAGAGGAATTTGCCATAAACATGTAATACAGACTGAGCGCTTCGCGGAAATATGCCGTCCTACCAGTATTTTTTTTATTTCGCAACATTGATGGTGGCGAAAGAAGCGGTAGAAGGGAATTTTCGATACACCCTAATACCCCCCCCCCCTTGGTCCCTTACCGTAGACCTATGTGCCCTCAGTATGACGCCGATTGAAGAGAGAGAAAAGACCCGATGGTATATTTCTCGAATGTGCTGGAAACTTTCTCCCCTGTAGGCCCGCACTCGATGTCACTGTCGCTGGCTGTGTGTGTCTATCTTGTTCCTCAGCCAATGTAGAGGTTTTATTATGTACAAGCCAAAGTATGGATAACTGGCTGACATTTCGATCATTCAAACATCGAATATTCTTATAAAAAGTGATGGTCGCTTTTTATAAGGATTGTCAGATCCTCAGTCAGACAGTTTATTCATTATGTTTTTGTAGTTTATCGACTTTTGTGATAAGATTTTCGTGATGAGTGATAATCAAAGGAAGTGTGTGTTTTGTTCGGAACTATTGACTGCTAAATTTGCGACGTTTACTACAGACACTTTGAAAAAATGTAAGACAGTGTTTGAATATCGCCAAAACAAACCGAGCATCAGAAAAGCACGTACGACGTATGACAATCTGAAACTTCCCGATGATGCATCGGGAGATGCAGCATACCATACGCAATGCTACAAGTGGTTTACAGCGATCAAAATCCCGGCAGATTTTTCTAAAAACACTGAACAGCTTTGCACTGTCGAGTCAAACATTGATCCGGAAATTCCTGCCTCGGTGGATTGCGCAGCTGATATTCCTGCAACTTCAACCGACGCTGCTGACACATCTGTTGACGAGTAAGAACTTTTGTTGTTAACATTTTGCCGCAATAATTGTACAATTTTTGCTTATATGAACTCTATAGTTTTTTTTTTTTTTTTTTTTTTTTTAATAATAATATATTATTATTTAATTATTAATTAATTAACAATAATAATAAAAATAATAAATAAATTTATTAATTTATTGAAGAAATTGTCTATATTCGTTCGGAATTTTTTTTTTCTTCAAACTGATGTCAAAAATCGGCCAAATAAATTGATTGTTGTATGGGAAAACATTATTTTCAGGCTTGAGGTGGCCAACCCATGGGAGGAAGGTTGTCGTGACGAAGTTCAACAAAACGAACCGAACAATGAGGATCTGCGACTGGCACAATGTTTTATATGCGAAAGACCACGGAAACGTTTTCATGGACGCGAGGTTCCGCTGTCCGTAAGGAAATCTGGCACTGTCGAACAAATAAAAAGCGCGGCCACGGAATTTTTTGATCTAAAAATGTTGGAAAAAATCAGTTCCTTTGCTAACGAATCCGATATTCGTTACCATAAGTGCTGTAAAGATCAGTATTTGCGCGACATTTCAAGGAACGAGGACCGAGCATTTTTCATTAAAAGGAAGGTATCAAAAACTGCCTACACGGTTTTGTGCCAAACGTTGGAGCAACGCATAATAAAAGAAAAATAATGCTTGTTTTTTAACACTGTGAAGAAAGAGTATGACGAGTTACTAATAGAAGAAACGAAATCGCTATCACATTCTATCAAGACCACAGCACTCTCCGATCGTCACTTGGAAAACAAACTGATGGAAACTTTCCATCGCAGGATTAAGATTATTTATGCCGAAAAGAAAAAAATTCTTGCTCCGTTTGACGTCGACATTGTAACCTACCAGGATTTATTCAAAAGTATGTCGATGAAAGAAAATATTCGGTCCATTGCAAAAGACATAAGAGAGGAAATTTTGAACTACACCACGACAAAATTACCCCACGACCTTTCTGCAGAAGATTTACTGAAAGGAGAATGCAATTCCGTACCAGAGCTTTTGACTTGCTTTCTGGAGGCATTAATTTTAGGCGATGCGTCACGTCTATCGAAGAAAAAGCGTGAAACTCAAAAAAGCGTTCATTCCCCACGACACCACTGAAAACGACACCACTGGTGGTGTCGTCGGGAATGACAGAAACTACTATTCCCCACGACACCACTGACTGTATTGTGCTGTTAGTGATGTCCAGTTAATTTATATACATAACAATAATGTGTTATTTTTTAAAAATAAATCTTCAACGCGGCTTGAAGTAGGAATAAACTGGTAGAAATCGTCACGTAACAAAAAAACGTTATGCCAACGCAAAAAAAAAAAAATACGGAGGGGCATAACTTCTTATGCTCTGGTTTTTTTTTGAGAGGATGTGATTACGCTCAAAATGAAAATCCAAGATGGCGGCTGCGAAAGATTCCTAATTTTTCGTCATGGGTGTCAATTTCGTGATATTTGAGGTCACTGAAAACGATAGTGGGGTCAAAATGAAAATCCAAGATGGCGGCTGCAAAAATTTCCTAGATTTTCGTCATGGGTGTCAATTTCGTGATATTTGAGGTCACTGAAAACGATAGTGGGGTCAAAATGAAAATCCAAGATGGCGGCTGCAAAAATTTCCTAGTTTTTCGTCATGGGTGTCAATTTCGTGATATTTGAGGTCACTGAAAACGATAGTGGGGTCAAAATGAAAATCCAAGATGGCGGCTGCGAAAATTTTCAAATTTTTCGTCATGGGTGTCGATTCCATGGTTTTAGAGGGTGCTGAAAACGATAGTGGGGTCAAAATGAAAATCCAAGATGGCGGCTGCGAAAATTTCCTAGATTTTCGTCATGGGTGTCAATTTCGTGATATTTGAGGTCACTGAAAACGATAGTGGGGTCAAAATGAAAATCCAAGATGGCGGCTGCAAAAATTTCCTAATTTTTCGTCATGGGTGTCATTTTCGTGATATTTGAGGTCGCTGAAAACGATAGTGGGGTCAAAATGAAAATCCAAGATGGCGGCTGCGAAAGATTCCTAATTTTTCGTCATGGGTGTCAATTTCGTGATATTTGAGGTCACTGAAAACGATAGTGGGGTCAAAATGAAAATCCAAGATGGCGGCTGCAAAAATTTCCTAGATTTTCGTCATGGGTGTCAATTTCGTGATATTTGAGGTCACTGAAAACGATAGTGGGGTCAAAATGAAAATCCAAGATGGCGGCTGCAAAAATTTCCTAGATTTTCGTCATGGGTGTCAATTTCGTGATATTTGAGGTCACTGAAAACGATAGTGGGGTCAAAATGAAAATCCAAGATGGCGGCTGCGAAAATTTCCTAATATTTCGTCATGGGTGTCATTTTCGTGATATTTGAGGTCGCTGAAAACGATAGTGGGGTCAAAATGAAAATCCAAGATGGCGGCTGCAAAAATTTCCTAGATTTTCGTCATGGGTGTCAATTTCGTGATATTTGAGGTCACTGAAAACGATAGTGGGGTCAAAATGAAAATCCAAGATGGCGGCTGCGAAAATTTCCTAATCTTTCGTCATGGGTGTCAATTTCGTGATATTTGAGGTCACTGAAAACGATAGTGGGGTCAAAATGAAAATCCAAAATGGCGGCTGCAAAAATTTCCTAGATTTTCGTCATAGGTGTCAATTTCGTGATATTTGAGGTCACTGAAAACGATAGTGGGGTCAAAATGAAAATCCAAGATGGCGGCTGCAAAAATTTCCTAGATTTTCGTCATGGGTGTCAATTTCGTGATATTTGAGGTCACTGAAAACGATAGTGGGGTCAAAATGAAAATCCAAGATGGCGGCTGCAAAAATTTCCTAGATTTTCGTCATGGGTGTCAATTTCGTGATATTTGAGGTCACTGAAAACGATAGTGGGGTCAAAATGAAAATCCAAGATGGCGGCTGCAAAAATTTCCTAGATTTTCGCCATGGGTGTCAATTTCGTGATATTTGAGGTCGCTGAAAACGATAGTGGGGTCAAAATGAAAATCCAAGATGGCGGCTGCGAAAATTTTCAAATTTTTCGTCATGGGTGTCGATTCCATGGTTTTAGAGGGTGCTGAAAACGATAGTGGGGTCAAAATGAAAATCCAAGATGGCGGCTGCGAAAATTTTCAAATTTTTCGACATGGGTGTCGTTTCCGTGGTTTTAAAGGGTGCTGAATACGATAGTGGGGTCAAAATGAAAATCCAAGATGGCGGCTGCGAAAATTTCCTAATATTTCGTCATGGGTGTCGTTTCCGTGGTTTTAAAGGGTGCTGAAAACGATAGTGGCGTCAAAATGAAAATCCAAGATGGCGGCTGCGAAAATTTTCAAATTTTTCGTCATGGGTGTCGATTCCATGGTTTTAGAGGGTGCTGAAAACGATAGTGGGGTCAAAATGAAAATCCAAGATGGCGGCTGCGAAAGTTTTCTAATTTTTCGTCATGGGTGTCGTTTCCGTGGTTTTAGAGGGTGCTGAAAACGATAGTGGCGTCAAAATGAAAATCCAAGATGGCGGCTGCGAAAGTTTTCTAATTTTTCGTCATGGGTGTCGTTTCCATGGTTTTTTAGGGTGCTGAAAACAATAGTGGGGTCAAAATGAAAATCCAAGATGGCGGCTGCGAAAATTTCCAAATTTTTCGTCATGGGTGTCGTTTCCATGCTGTATCGCAATGAAATCAAATCAAACAACTCGTTAGAAGTTATCTGTCATATGAACCTATGAAATTGCCGATTTTTGATACCGGCTACTGTCTTCTTCACACTAGCCGATCTTTCATTCTATTTAGAACTTTAAATGCAAATTAATTTTATAATATAGCACAATATTTAAAAAAAAACAGTTGTTCATTTGTTTTTCCGCCTTTCGATTTTTCTGATAACGATGTTTCTGTAACCACGGAAAACTCAAAAGCGCGCTATTTTCGAATAAGAGTTCCATAATGTACCAACGCAGCATAGACAGTGCGCAGTATTAACGACGTGGACAAGGTACCTACCGCAAGTGAATGCACGGGGCGTTTTTGGTTTGATCGCTTCCGTTCTGGAAATTTTGATCTCAACAATAAGCCCCGGAGAAAAATTTCAAATGCAACGAGAAGGTGAAAAACGCCTTTTTAAAAAACTCATCGATTCCCGTCTCCAGGATTTCCATTGCAGAGGCATCAACGAACTTTCATTAAAATGGGAAAAGTGCACCGAAAATGTTTCTTTTAAATAAAATTGTTTGATTTTTTCTATGTAAAACGGTAATTTCTTTCTGAGCCTAGCTAAACTCTTTTTATCAAATGAGTCGTGTCGCAATTAAAAGAAAAAACCGGCCAAGTGCGTGTCGGATCATGCACAATGAAGGGTTCCGTAGTTGAAAATAATTTATCCCATTTACAAAACATTGTAGTAGAAAAACATGTTCTCCCATACATTGATATACGTCACGGTCAATTCTCCAACCGCAAATTTAAGTTTGTAATCGCAAAAAACTATTTTTATGTGATAAAACTAGTAAAGGAAAAATTCCGTAAAATGTTAATTAGTATTAACAATTAACGGAATTTTTCCTTTGCTTGTACTGTGAAATCTTGCTTCTTGCCAAATTTCATGATTCTAAGTCAACAGGAAATACTTAGGTACCCTGTACGTTTTGATTTACTCGCGAGTATCAAAATATGTCGCATAAATGGCCGTATTAGGGTTCCGTACCAAAATGGTAAAAAAGGAACCCTTCTGGTGTGACTAAGTCTGTCTGTCTGTCTGTCTGTCACAGCTGGATATCTCGAGAACTACTAATGCTATCAACTTGAAATTTGAAACAGTTTTAGGTGACGTTTACCCAACTATTAGCAAATAAGAAAGAAATAAAAATATTTATATTTTTTTGCAATAGGGACTGAAAGGGGGTCTTAAAAATTCAAAGTAGAGCTACTGGGGCATGTGGAGTATCATATGAAAGAGCGCTATTTGCACATTCTCAAACATTTTTTTTCTTTTTTTTAGGCCCTACAGTTTTCGACTTCTGATGAAAAATTAAAAAAAAAAACAGTTCCCCCCCGCTTATCTCCGAAGTTTGCTAAGAGAAAAATCTGAAATTATTCTATGTGATAGAAGTTTATGTAAAGATTACAGGAAAAACAAAAAACGATGTCTCTAAACAGCATAATTTTTCAGAAATCGGAACGGAACCCTCGGTGCGCGAGTCCGACTCGCTCTTGACCGGTTTTTTTTTATTGCACTTGATTGTTTAGAGCTCCAAGGGACCGTAATACCTACGAATATGATAATAATTTCAACTTGATATCTCCATGCATTCCTGAGAAAAAGGGTCTTGACAGACTGACAGACAGACGGTTTTTTCCTTTTGAGACACGGAACCATAAAAACAATTTCTTTTCTTCTGGTTAGAGAACGAAGGGTACGAATGTTAAAACATGGGTATTATCTTAAGAAATCGCACCCTTCCTTCTCTAAAGTCGTCATCATCATAAGTGCTGCTGGATATTTAACGGCCATGAGTGCAACGAGCTAATGCGTAGGTATAGTTGTTGAATCCAAATAGATTTAAATAAGGAGTTTTATTAGGTTAGTAATTTTGGGTAATTTAGTGATGGCATTCTAGGATGCCATTAAATAAAAATTTTAAATATTCATGTTAACTTGTCATTGCATTCTTGCAAATACTTACTCCTTTTAATTTAATTTGCTTGAATTATTAAATCAAAATGGATAATAAGGAAATAACTTATGTAAAAATTAATGGTGGAACAGCTTTGCTATGGAAAACGTATAAGTTTCACAAACATAGGACTTACAAAAATACTCACGTTTTATGGAGGTGCTCCAATTACAAAAAAACAAAATGTCCTGGTACCATAACTTTAATGGTGGTAAGTAAGCTTTTTTCATAAATAAATATTCGAAATTTCCACGATTCAGTGTTGTTGCGCACACTATGATATTTTAATTATGCGTACATAAATTACTTATACTTACCCTCAGACTATAAAAAACCGGGCAAGTGCGAGTCGGACTCACGCACCGAGGGTTCCGTTCCGATTTCTGAAAAGGTGTGCTATTTAGAGACATCGTTTTATTTTTCCTGTAATCTTTACATAACCTTCTATCACATTAGAATAATTTCAGATTTTTCTTCAGGAACGGTATTTTTTTTTACATTTTTCATCAAAAGTCGAAAACTAAGCGGCCAAATAAAAAAATGTTTGAGAATGTGCAAACAGCGCTTTTTCATATGATACCCCACATGCCTTAGTACCCCAACTTTGATTTTTTAAGACCCCCTTTCAGTCCCTGTTGCAAAAAAAATACATATATTTTTTATTTCTCTCTTATTTTCAAAATAGTTGGGTAAACGTCATCTAAAACTGTTCCAAATTTCAAGATTTTGATAGCATTAGTAGTTCTTGAGATATCCAGCTGTGACAGACAGACAGACTGAGTCACACCATAAGGGTTCCTTTTTTACCATTTTGGTACGGAACCCTTATAGGATCACTCGTGTGTCTGTCTGTCTTTCGGTCCGTCTGTCCGTCTGTCACAGCCAATGTGCTCCGAATCTAATGGATCGATTAAGTTGAAAGAAAATTGACCAAACTGAGAACCGCTCTAAATAAAAAGATTATAGCCATGAAAATCCATACTAATATTATAAATTCGAAAGTAACTCTGTCTGTCTGTCTGTTACCTTTTCACGCCTAAACCACTGAACGGATTTCGATAAAATTTGGCAAGGCTATAGATGGTATCCTGGGGACGGACATAGGCTACTCTTTTTTTCAAAAATAATCCTACAGGGGGTGATATAGGGCATGAAAGTTTGTATGGGAAACTCAGTATTTCTTAAGTTAGGGATGTGAAAATTAAAATGTATGCTTTTGATAGGAAATAAAGAAATATGCGGTTCAGCATTTTTGAAAAATCATCCCCTAAGGGGGTAAAATAGGGGTTGATTTTAAAATTTACAAAACTGGACGATTTCTACAAAATTTGGCAAAGCTTCATATAGCATCCTGGGGAAGGACATAGGATACTATTTTTTCAAAAATAATACTAGGCGGTGATATAGGGGATGAAAGTTCGTAAGGCAAACCCAGTATTTATTAAGTTAGGGATAACAAATTTATGCTATTGGTAGGAAATTAAGAAATATGCGGTTCAGCGTTTTTTAAAAATCATCCCCTAAGTGGGTAAAATAGGGGTTTATTTTAAAATTTACAAAACTGCACGGATTTCGATAAAATTTGGCAAGGCTATAGATAGCATCCTGGGAAAGGACATGGGCTACTTTTTGTCTTAAAACATAATCCTACAAGGGGTGATATAAGGGATGAAAGTTTGTATGGGAAACACAGCATTTCTTAAGTTAGGGATATGAAAATTCAAATTTATGCTTTTGGTAGGAAATAAAGAAATATATGGTACAGCGTTTTTTTAAGAGACCTACCTCTTTTTAAGAGATTTAAGGGATTGGAAAAATGTAGTCATAGTTCGAATCTTGAGGTAACATTTAGTCTTTATTTCATTCGACGTTTTACTAGGAAATTATTTGAACGAGTGGACACTCGGACAAAAGTTATTTGTTATTAGAGCGTGACTGGCATAATCAATTTTAAGTAATTAACAAAGTCCCTCCGCCGCTTAAGTCTGTCTGTTTGAATGCGATAATGTAAAAGTACCGAACGGAATTTCATACAGTTTTCTCAAATGAACGGAGTGATTCAGTGTAATTCATTATGGTTTTGTGTAAATTGGCTGAAATATGACGACGACTGTTGAAGATATCGGAAAAAATCATGCCGACTGGTAGCTTTATGCCTATTAGACACACGGTAACGATATATCGTAGCGATTTCAGTTTGCACAGTTATATCGGACGGCCCTATGTTTTCCACATGAACGTTCCCATGGGATATTTTCCGACATCCACGCGAGCGAAGCCGCGGGCAAAAGCTAGTTTGTTTATAAATTATAAAATATTTTTTAACTTTTCTTGGTTCACTTGATATAAATCATTATATGGGGTTAATATTTAGTATTTAATTAGTTATTTATTCGATCTCAATGCATAAGGCACGTTTTAGTGAAAGCAGTGTTGCCAATTTTAAGAAACTCCCCATAAGCAGTCATAGAATAAGGGCAGACGCTGAGTTTTAAAAATAATTTCAACTATGACATTTTTCCTCGTTATTAATATTTTTATTTTTAATTAAAGAAATAAAGCGTGTTTATTGTGACTTGCACAAGAAGATCAAATTAAAAACTCAATGATAAAGTGTAAAAAAACAAAATTATATATAAAGAAAATAAAAACCAGAAAGTTATGTACGAGATCAAAAGACTCTTCTCAGCATGATGCTGCGACATTTCAAATAAATGTCCCGCAAGTAAGTGTAAGTGGCGCGCGGTGATGTCACGGAAATACATAAAAACAATCATCAATAAAATAGATAAATGTGCTCATAAAAATATTAATCTGTTTAAAAAATACAGTGACGTCCATAATGTAAATACTAGAAACAAACACAAATTTGTTGTTCCTACAAACAGGCTTACGAAAATAAGTGGTTCGTTTAGATGCCAATGTATACGTTTTTATAATAAAAGAAATATAAATAGAACGTTTTTTTACTACGACGGTCCTACATGTAGCATGACCTACCTATCTAATATTATTTGTTTGGGGTCACTCATTGGTTAGTTGAAACTATTTTCTGTTGTCTTATTTGAATTCAAATCATATTGGACTGCTTTGTTTGGTAGGTTTGTTAAGAAAATCAAAGAACAACAAAAACCCTACAAAATAAATCGGTAATTCTTATTTCCAAGAAAATTCAATGAAATTTCATTAAATTTTTTCTGGATGTTGGAGACGGCTGACTCTGCCTGGAGTTCTCCAAACGCGTGTTCGTCTCGAATCATTTGTTTCTCATTTTAATTTTTAAATTTCGAATAAATAATAGACAAGGTTTAAATCTGTATTTAAAGTTTATAAGGAAACTAAATAGGTTTTAAACAATAAAGCCATGTTTGATTTCGAAATAACGTATCCCTAGACTTTGTTGATGTGAGTATACATTTCTGTGACCCAAACACGTACGGCTAAAGTAAATAAATGAATTTTGAATATGGGGGTCACTTTTAGGGGGCAAATAAGAAGTATAAAAAAAAAGTTTAGTATACTGTACCGTGTGACATATCAAATGAAAGGGCTTACTATGAGGGTCTCAAATATATTTTTTTTATAATTTTAAAATAAATCGTTTTATAGTTATTTAAGAAAATAGACGAAAATTGACCATTCCCCCCTTTATCTCCGAAACTACTGACCCTAAAATTTTGAAAAAAATACAGAAAATAGTTCTACATCTGTAGATTACAGGAAAACCTATAAGAAGTTTGTGGTCTTAAAATAACATGGTAAATCTCTCAATATTGTGAGTACAAACTTACATTTAGGTAATGTTGGAATGTATGGGAGAACATGTTTTTCAACTATAATGTTAAGTTTGTTCTTGGGATAATTTCATCCCAACTACGGAACCCTTCATTGTGCGTAGTCCGACACGCACTTGGCCAGTTTTTTTTAAGGATTTGTCGCATACGTGTGACCTGCGCCGAGGCCTAGAGGTCACACAGTTATTTTTCGGCCGTTCTGGACGGAAAAGATTGTCTCGGACGCGTATACAACGTGTTACGTTAAATGAGCAAAACCTCTTAAGGGGTCATTTTACTCATCATTATGAATAACTTTTACTATAGGACCAAACCTGAAATCGCGAAAAAAAAATCAGCTGTTCAGTACATTTATGTTCGCATAATTTGTCAAAATGTACTGAACAGCTGATTTTTTTTTCCCGATTTCATGTTTGGTCCCATAGTAAAAGTTGTTCATAATGATGAGTACAATGACCCCTTAAGAGGTTTTGCGCATTTAACGTTACACGTTGTATAGAAATGATAATTCAGTACGTCCCCTCAGGCGGAGACGAATACCTAGAGTTAGCGCATTTCCAGGCGTTAAACACACGTAAATGCTAGTATTCAGTAGCATTTACGCGGAATTAGCATTTACTAGCATTTACGTGTGTTTAACGCCTGGAAATGACTCTATCGTCTCCGCCTGAGGGGACGTACTGAAGTAGCATTTCTATATACGCCACCGGGAAAACTTAGCTGAAGCGAATTTGAGGTGAGCTATTTATAGTGTCAATCCATAGCATCAGGTGGAATGACGTCTACCTTCACCTAAGTTTTCACGGTGACATTTTTACGAAATAGACATTAAACAGGTCATTATTATACTCACGCCGGTGTCGGTGTTGGCTTATTTATGTTTTATTGTTTCCAGGATGATAATATTAAAACGTCCACAAAGCACACTTGCGCACCAGACGAGTATAAAAATGAGCGCTTAAAAATTACTGACGAGTTGCGGATGGAGGTGACAGCTACGGATACACCTATACCATCTCTATACAACCAAAAAGTATTTGCAGCCAAACAATCAGGGTTTGATGTAGTGGAAGCAATCCCTAAATTAAATACAATTCGTCATTCCCTGTATGACGCCAGAAATAAACATCTTGATGTTCCAACGACAGTTTTTCGTTCTACTGAACAAGTGACAGTGCCGTTACCATTTCGTGAGTCCATTCTAGCAGACTACTTCTATGAAGGTAATCGCATATTAGTTTTTTGTCCCTTACGTTCACGTGAAATAATTCCTAACATTACGGAGTATTTTGCCGATGGAACTTTTTCAGTCTGTCCGACTCCTTTCGGACAAGTCTATAATATACTAGGTGACATAGGGAGCACTACCGAAAAAACGAAAGTAGTTCCAATTTTATATGCTTTCATGTCAAACCGCACCAAGTGTAGCTATCAGTTATTATTAAATATGATACAATCACAATTGCCCCAATTCAAACCTCAAAAAATTCATTGTGACTTTGAGTACGCTGCTATAAGTGCCATTCAGGAAGAATTCCCTGAGGTAACAATAAAGGGCTGCTTTTACCATTGGACCAAAAGCATTTGGAAAAAAGCAAAATTGCTCAAAAACACAAAAACAAAACCAGAAAGGAGAATTGTCGCAATGACAGCGGCCCTGCCACTTTTACCCCCACACTTCATTTTGGAAGGATGGGAGTGTGTGAAACGGGAAATGTGCAGGTCACCTAATATAGATATGACCAAATTTACGAGATATATACATAATTTTTGGTTTAAAATCCACTCCCCAAATCTTATTAGCGTATTTGGCGAAAGACATCGCACTAATAACGTTTCTGAGGGGTTCCATTCTAAGTTAATTAAAAGAATAAACAAAACGACTGTCACTTTGAACCGAACGCTAAATATAATGGATAACTTCATGGGAATTAAACCATTAAATGAAACACGAAAAAAAGAAGACATAGTAAACGATGATTTTATACTAGATGTGCAAATGCAATTATTTTAGTAAGTGGAGATATCACTGTCACCCAAGCATTAGATGCACTCCGGTAATCATTCCAGGAGTGCATGTAGTGTGTGTGGTGTGCATGTGTGCGTATGTGAGGGTGTGACAAGGGTTTGTGTGAGGGTGTGTGAGGAGTGTGTGAGTGTGTGGAGTATGTGTGGAGTGTATAATTTAATGGTTTCATTACCATGTAATTATCCATTATATAGGTAGTAGCGTTCTGTTCAAGGTGACAGTAGTCTTGTTTATTCTTTTAATTAACTTGGAATGAAACCCCTCAGAAACATTATTAGTGCAATACCTTTCAGCAAATACGCTAATAATATTTGGCTCTATTAGCCATCTATGTATTATGAATTTATTTATTAGAAAGAATATTGTTTTGATTGGTTTGTTTTGTAAAATTTGTTTGTTTTTTTTTTAAATTTTTACATTTTTTTAAAACTGATCAGTTATGTTATTCACTGCATTCGTGTTGAACTACTGTTGTAGGTAGGTACCATCGCGGACATTTGCGGTGCCACTTTTGAACCTTATTACCGTAGTAATAAGGTCTAAAAGTGGTTCACCGCCAATGTCCGCAATGGTACCTGCAAAGTTCAACACAACAGCCCTTTATTGTTACCCCTAAGAATTCGTCCTGAATGGCACTTAATTATGGCATCGTACTCAAAAGTCACAATAGTTTTTTGAGGTTTCAGCTTGAGCAATTGTGATTGTATAATATTTAATAATAACTGATCGTCAAAATACTCCGTTATGTTAGGAATTATTTCACGAGGACCAGAAACCAATATTGCGATTGCCTTCCTAAAGGTAATCCGCTAAAATAATGCCTCACGAAATAGTAGCGGCACAGTCACTTGTTCAGTATGAAAAACTGTCGTCGGAACTTCAAGGTGTTTATTTCTATTTTTTAAATACTGATGAAATTGATTTATGAGAAAGATTTGTTTTGTTTTGTTAGATTTGTTTGATTGATTTGTTATTTTATAAAGCTGTACTTATATGATTTATTTAATTTTCTACAATATTTTTAAAATACTGATGAAATTAATTTAAGGGAAAGATTTGTTTTGTTTGTTTTTATTTGTTTTGTTAGATATGTTTTGTTGTTATTTATTTGTTATTTTTTTAAGCAGTGCGCAAATTTTCACAGGCTGTTCTACCTTTGATTAGAACAACTTTTACTATGGGACCGAACCTGAAATCGCTAAAAAAAAATCAGCTGATCCCTACATTTTGAGGAGTTTGGAAATGAACATCTGATTTTTTTTCGCGATTTGAACAACTTTTACTATGTGACCAAAACTGATATCGCGAAAAAAAATCAGCTGTTCAGTACATTTATGTTCGCATAATTCGTCAAAATGTACTGAAAATGAAAATGAAATGAAATGAAATGTACTGTGTTTCAGTTTTGGTCACTTATTAAAAGTTGTTTATAATAATGAGTACAATGACCCCTTAAGAGGCTTTGCGCATTTAACGTTACACGTTGTATAATATAAAACAAAGTCGGGTTTGTTCGAACACTTATATTATAAGTTATAAGTAAAGTACCCGTCACGAGAAGCTATAAATTATGTAAACAAGTGTTCAGGAGTTCACAACATTTGGACCAACAAAAAAATGAATTTGTTTAAGATTTAATAAATTATTAAGTAACAAATATTAATTAACATATATTATTTAAGAATAATTATTCGTCAGATTCAGATGTTTCCATTTTTGTGTCAGAATCCTCGTAAACAAACTCGTACGCATTCGAAACTCGAATGACGCGTTTATTTCAAAATGGCGTCCCGATAGTTTACAATCCCTGCGACGGACGCGTTCCGGTACCAAGAAACACAAACGATAGCGCTTTGCGTCGTTAAAATATGATCCGACTAAATTAAATAGGTTGTTACTTTCATTTAACCCGTCTATATTTCATGTCGATTGAATATGGTCAATTTATTATTATCTCGCAGTATAAAATGTTTACTTAGTAAAAGATGTTTGTTTACATAATTTATAGCTTCTCGTGACGGGTACTTTAACTCAAGAACGGCTGGACCGATTTTCATGGTTTTTGATTTGTTGTATTTGTCTCCGTCCCGAATAGCAGAGTAACTATTGAAAACATTGGAAAATTGACGAAAAAATAATTTAAAAAAAAACCAATACAAAAATGAAATTTTCATATTGGATTTTTTTTTTCCTTTCGGTTTCGTAACTGTCAAACATTTCATGTTCATCCCGTCGATACGGTAAACTCTCCCCAAATATTTATGCGTGCGTTCAGAAATTTAAATTTAGTCTTTTTCATAATTTTGACCTTTTTACTTTAAATTTATTCCGTTCATTCCCCACGCGACACCACTGAAAAGGACACCACTGGTGGTGTCTTCGGGAATGACAGATAATATCCAGTATTTTACTTTTCAGCAAAAAGTCATTGTTCAATTTTAAAATATAAATTAAGTTTTCCTACACAATTCAAAATGTTCTCAGCTTGCGCATTCGGGAACTTCGCGCGTTTACATTAGAATATTCATAGCTAAGACAGGATAATGTCTGTCGGGTCTGCTAGTTTATTATATTTTCTATTAAGTACTTACATTTTTAAAATGCTCAAAAAATTATATAGGAGAAAGATTTGTTTTGTTTCGTTTATTTGTTTTTATTTATTTAAAGCTTAAACGTGTTGTTTTGCATCCTCGTCAAATTTCAGGGTGTGATACAGAACATCAAACCGAACAACTTTCTCCATAGGACCAACATCGTATTCGCGAAAAAATTTTCAACTGTCCCATAGAAAACTTCCTCCATGGGACCAACATCGTATTCGCGAAAAAATCTGCAACTGTCCCATAGAAAACTTCAATCCCTACTCGACGCAAATAACAGCCGTCCCATACGGGACGGCTGATATCGATGCTTACGATGTTAGTGCCATGGAAAAAGTTGTTCTGTTTGATGGTCTATACCACACCCTTAAATTTGACGAGGATCCACATGACACGTTGCATCCTCGTATACAACATTAGTTTTTTATAAACTAAACCCGAAGAGGGGTCATTGTACTCATCATTTTGAACATTTTTTTCTATGGGACCAACCTTGAAATCGCGAAAAAAAAAAAGCAGCTGTCCAGTACATTTTGACGAGTTTGATCTTAAATAAATGTACTGAACAGCTAATTTTTTTTCAACACAATGACCCCTTTTCGGGTTTAGTTTATGCAAAAACTAATGTTGTATAATTCTTTTATGTTAGCTATTACATTTTTTAAATAGTAATGAAATTAATTTAAGAGAAAGATTTGTTTTGTTTGTTTTTATTCGTTTTGTTTTGTTGATTTGTTGTTAATTAAAGCTGTATAATTTATTTTATTTTCTATTACATTTTTATAATACTGATCAGTTGTTATTTTTTGCATCTGTGTTAAACTTTTACTGTTTCAGGTAGGTATTTACAACACAACGTTTGCCTTAGCGTGACTTCTAAAGCTATGGGTAGGTAAGGTACCCATAGAAGCTACGCTAAGGCAAAAGGCCGTAAAATCATTCAATTCCCTGCGTATCAAAAAGCCTTAACAAAAGGTCCTAATGTCCTAATTAACTATGATTAAAAATTTAACCAATAAGTAATCATAAATAAATAAGCGCTTAAGAGACACACACACGCACACACAAAAATTCTAACTGCATAAATTTTAAGAATTTGATTTACGCGGGCTAGTTAAGTCACCTTAGTAAAAAATGGAAACCGGCCCAGGGCATGTTAGATCTCTTCACAGTGCGTGGTTACGCACAGTGAAGGGATCTGTAGTTGGGATAAATATTTACGCATGCACTTTATTTATATTATTAACGGCAAAAATAAGTTTGCACTCCTTATTACTTCTACAATCAAAGTTACTTCTGCAGTTGCTAAACTAAAAACAGCTACTACCGAAAGTCCTTCCATATGATGTAAAAATTTGTCCTGGGGGGCTAAAACGGCCACTTTGGCAGAATCATAATAGGATAATACTATGAATAATATTTGAAATCGTAAAACGGTCACAAACTGACAATTTATAAAAAATATTGTCAGTTTGTGACCGTTTTACGATTTCAAATATTATTCATAATATTATCCTATTATGATTCTGCCAAAGTGGCCGTTTTAGTCCCCCAGGACAAATTTTAAGCCACTGCAAATTGTTCACCCTTAATAACGAGCGAGATGAAGCCGAACGGAACGGAGGTACGTAAAACCTATTTAAGCTAGTTTGAGCCCGCATATACACCGCTACGTTTGCTTGAGCGGAACAAGAACGAAAAAAAAAAACGTCGCGGTCGGGGACCCCCATCAGCAACGAAGTTCTTTCTCACGTATTATTTGAAACAAAAACATAATTTTCGCAGCCGCCATCTTGGATTTTCATTTTGACCCCACTATCGTTTTCAGCACCCTCTAAAACCATGGAATCGACACCCATGACGAAAGATTAGGAAATTTTCGCAGCCGCCATCTTGGATTTTCATTTTGACCCCACTATCGTTTTCAGCACCCTCTAAAACCATGGAATCGACACCCATGACGAAAGATTAGGAAACTTTCGCAGCCGCCATCTTGGATTTTCATTTTGACCCCACTATCGTTTTCAGCACCCTCTAAAACCATGGAATCGACACCCATGACGAAAGATTAGGAAACTTTCGCAGCCGCCATCTTGGATTTTCATTTTGACCCCACTATCGTTTTCAGTGACCTCAAATATCACGAAATTGACACCCATGACGAAAATCTAGGAAATTTTCGCAGCCGCCATCTTGGATTTTC